>CP136059.1:438277870-439521612 GCA_032464435.1 Aegilops umbellulata | reverse complement strand
ACACCGAAGCCAAGCTCCTTGTAGTGTCCTTCCTTTTTGGCCTTGCGACGGAGCGCCTCATACTTGAACTCATCGAAGACTTCATTCGCCTGGTGAGTCACCTTCTTGATGGCCTGGAGCCAGGCTGCTGCCCCTTCCCTGTGGGCAGCCACCTGCTCGGCGTCCGCGATGACGTCGAGGATGGCGGGCAGCCTGCGCTTGAGGATCTCATGCTGCTCCTCCATGCCCTTCATCACCTTGTATTCCTCAAGGATGTAGTTGGACGCCTTCTCAATCACGACCGTGACCAGCGGTTGGACAAGGACGCCGACCACCACCTCCGCCGCGTCCATTGGAACACGGCGTAATAACACAGAGAAGCACAAGGTGGAGAGGACAATGATGGTGTGAGCAAAAATGTGTTTGCTTGCTTGTGAGGAGCATGGAAGGAAACAATGCCGGGTATATGTTGGAGCAAACAAAGGCCCTTAAGCTGTGCCATCAGCACTGTTCATCTTCTGAAGAGAAGTACAGAAAACACGCAGACGTGGAGAACACAGTGATGGCCTGAGCAAGATGGTGGGGCTTCTTCAATGGCTTCTCGGCGAATCCAATGACCATAGGACGAAGCGTTCTTCCCCAAATATTCCTGTTTCTGGCTCCATTAGAGCTTTGAAGGGGTGGAGAGTACAATAATGGCCCGAGCAGCTGTCAAATTGGACAAATCTAGCAGCTTTCCCATAGAGAATCTATCAGCTTTGTGTCGAACGCACTGATGTGTGAGCAGGATCTGCTTGATTGATCGGGAGGAAAATGGAAGCAAAAAAAAACGCTTACTGCTCATGTGGATCTGGATGCTCTTGTCTTGAGGATGCTCGCTTCCTCCCTCTGCTCCCGGCTACCTCCTCCCCTTGGCGCTCCGCCGCCTGCCTCGAAAAGTCCTCCCTCGATCCTCCACCCCGACGGCCGCCGGTATCCGGCGCGAGGGCGCGAGGGCGATGTATACGGTGGAGGGGGAGCATGGTTTTTTGCGGTGCTCGCTTGAATCAAGGAAACACGGCGCAGGCGGCGGCGGCGGCGGCGGATTCCGGCCGGCGTCCCGTGGGATTGAGGGATCGACCAGTGTCTTTCTTTTCCTTCTTCTTTCTTTTTTTTTTGAGACAAAGAGCTGCTCTATTCATAGCACAATATTACACAGACTCCCTCTGAACAGAAAGAAAATACAACAGAAAAGCACAGCCGGCCACCGAAACACACATCGCCTGAACACGCGCAGACCACGCCGCCATCGCCGGAGCTCACCGAAGTTGGAGAAGACGCCATGCCCACAGGCCGCCCAAGGGGTACATGAACCCCCGCCATAAAGGTTTTGAAGCCGCATGAGCCACCCGACGCCGGGCGGGATCTCAAGTCGATGAACGCATATCGGCGGCGACACCGAGAGCCAACCACGGCATCAGCATACTCCGAGAGAACGACGCTCTCCGAACGGAACCGGAGAGGAAGAAGACGACCAGCATCTCTTGAGAGGGAATCAAACCTGCAGCTCAACCAAACACCTCCTACACTCCAGGACCCCACCTCCACGCCATCGATGGAGACTTCGCCGGCGCGACGACAAAGAGGAGGGGGAGATAGATACTCACATCGCCAGGGCGGCGAAGCCGCCACACCGCCCTGCCTGAGAATCCAAGAACTCGCGGGATCGACAGATCCGCGAGGACCAAAATCACTTCTCCATCCGATGCTGCCACCACCGGAGGGGAAGGCCGAGACACCGCTCGATCCGCAGATCAGCAGGAGATACACGCCGCCCATTCCCCAACAAATCAACAGCAAGCAAAGATTTATTGGACGGAGAAGGAACGAGCGACCAAAATCCTTCGGCAACGGCGACCTCACCGTAAGCCGCCACCACCAGGAGCACGTCGGACAGGCAGCCGACCACCGGCCGGCCAACCACCACCACCCACGAGCTCGACGACGCCACACCGAAGGAGAGCATCGCCATGGGGAAAGCTCTGGGACGAAACATGCCGCAGCCGCCGCCGCCCCCATAGCACCGACGACGATCAGGCAAAACAAGCTATTTACACGCCGGACGCGCGGATCCGAGGTTTCCCCACCCTCCCGCCGCCGAAGCGGCCGGCGGAGGGGAGGGAAACCAGCGGCGGCGCCGGCGGATCGACGGGAAAAATCAGTCGCCTCCCTTTCGCCTCGCACAGGAACTGTAGAAGGAAGGGATAAGATTAGTGCTCTCCTCTGGTTCCTTCCCGGGGAAAGGGAAGAGTGGTTTTTCCTTCTTCTTTCAAGGGGAACGAGAAGGAAGAATTGTCCAGGCCCACTAGGCCCAGGTCCATCACTCCTTTTTTTTCCTGAACGCTAGGTCTCCCCTTTGTTTTTGTTTTTTTTTAGAGCTAGGTCTCCCCTTTGTGATCTCATCTTAAAACTAATAAGATATCCCTAATGAAATACTCCCTCCGTCTCAAAAGTACAACTTTAGTAGTATAAAGTTATACTAAAGTTAATACACTTTTTTTTGCGAGGACTAAAGTTAATACACTTAATTTAAAACGATTAAACGGAGGAAGTGCAATACTGATAATATATTACCTATGTTTCTAAATATATGATGTTTTAGCATTTTTCTGATTCACATGTATCTAGACCCATTTTTATGTGTATGTTCACCCATTTCAATCTGTATGTAGTTATCTAAAACATCTTTTATTTATTTATTTATTTATTTTGAAAAATGGGCAGCATCCTTTCATTCATTCATGACTTGTTCATTACATATAATGGCCCTGATCTCGTCAGGAGACACATTAAACCAGCTAGGCTCAGCATTATGTCCTGCAGATCTTGCAAGGACATGGGCTGCCTCATTACAACAACGTTGTACATGACAGAAAACACAAGATCAAAACTTTGTAGCAGCAGACTTAATATCCTGGACAATGGCACCAACAGGGGATCTGTCTAGCCCAGTAAATTGCAGCTTGTTGATCAATGTCAGGCAATCAGAGGCTACCTGAACATTCTGAAATCCAGCATTTTTGGCAAGTACTAGGGCATGACGAACAGCAAGAGCTTCAGCCACTTCAGGACTTTGGGTATGATCAAACAAACCTCGATGTGCTGCCACAAGCGCTCCAAGATGATCTCGAACCACAATTCCAAAGCCAGCTCTTCCCAATTGGGCGGAAATTGCAGCGTCGACGTTGATCAGCAACCGACCTTCTGGCGGCGGAGACCATTTCTGAATTGATGTCGAGGTCTCACGTCTGTACGAGATTGGCGGGCTGACATTAAAAAGATTCATGAATTCAATATAGGCCTTAATTTTCTCCACGACACGAAGAGGATTCAGCAGTGGCTCACCATTACGATAGTTGTTCCTGTTCTCCCAAATATGCCACATAGCCACCACCAGAATCGTAGAGTGGAAGGGTGGCATTCCAGTTATCCAGTCCAGCAGCCATTGCCTAATAGGAATGAATTTTTTTAGTTTTAGGCAAATTCCGTAGTCCTTTTTCAATTCTCTCCAGATTTCTTTCACATATTGGCATTGTAGCAAACAATGCTCAATATTTTCCTCTCATTTGCAGAAACAACAATCGCAACTTGTGGGTATTGATCGCACCTGGAGCTGCGAGCCTGTAGGTAGGCAGTTGTGTGCTATTCTCCACAGCACAATCTTCATCTTGTTTGGGCACTGAATAGCCCATGTCCCGAAAGCCCATTCCACCCATATACTTTGGTGATGATAACCGGTCCCATGATCTCCAATGCAACTTTTTCTTTCCATCTTCAATACCCCACCAGAAGTTAGATATGGGCTGCCTCATTTTATCACAAATGGTCAAAGGAATCTGGAAGCAACTCATTACATAGGTTGGGATGGTCTGAGCCACTGATTTCAAAAGAACCTCCTTACCAGCCCTTGACAGAGGTCTATCACTACATCCATTTAGGCGTTTCCAAAGTCGACCGGTGAGGAAATTAAAGTAATTGCTAATCGCCTTAAGATATTTTTGCCGGAAATTATTTCAAAGCAACAAAGCGCCTTTGTGCCAGGCAGGCTTATTACAGATAATATTCTGGTGGCGTATGAATGTCTACACACAATTCGAAAACAGAAGGCGAAATGCCCTTTCTTTGCCTTGAAAATAGACATGACAAAAGCTTATGACAGGCTAGAGCGGAATTACCTCAAGGGAGTTTCACTGAAATTGGGATTTGATATCAATTGGGTGGAATGGTTATGAGATGTGTGACTTCGGTTAGATATGTCGTTAAAGTAAATGGTGAACTAACCGAATCTTTTTTGCCAAGTAGAGGCATTAGACAAGGGGACCCAATTAGTCCGTACTTATTTTTGCTATGTGTTGAAGGCCTTTCTTGCTTACTGCAGCAAAAAGAAGCATCTGGCCATCTAAAACATCTTATATTTTAGGAATGAAGGAAGTATAAAACAGTGAAAATCTGAGTTAACACAGTTAAATTTGGCGAAGAAGTGAGATGATGAAGTGTACAAGTCTAGAAGAAAGCTCAAACATGATCGAGAAGAACATAATTTAAAAAGGTGATGTCCAAGCAAAAAAAAACTTAGGGCGAGAACCGAGATGATGATAAGAAAAGCATATGCTTACACCGCGGAATCGGTAACAATAGAGAAATGCAAAAGGAACAATTGAGAAATGATGTTTGCGCAAATTATCTCCGACAAAAAGAAAAACAGCTGGACATGAAAACAAGCATGTACACTTAAAACTAAGAAAATGGTTTCTTGAGTAGAAAACTCCCTCCAGGGACGTACATAGATGCAATTTCTTATTTTTCAGGGAGGCTTGTCATATCGAATTATTATGGTTAATGGATCTGGTGGTCTTTTTGGCAAAAGGAAAAATAAATTATCCTTCCCATTTGAGATAGTGACAGAAAGCATGAGTGTGAAGTTTGTGTGCTTGGGCACCATTGTGCCCTTTTTTAAAAAAAAAGTAAAAATCATATTTAAAAGTTAAAAAAAATTCTGTGGAAATTTGTATGTATTCACTATGAATCTATGTTTTGTTTTTGAAAAAAATGTGATTTATAAGCTGTACAAAAAAAACAAAATTCCGGACAATTTGAAAATACATATTTATCTTTTTTTTTCTTACACCACGTGGGAAAGCAAAATGTTATGATTTTTAGAGCACTCGTGCAAGTAATCTGTTTTTTAAGCAGGATACGCATAATATGACAGAATCAACAAAACAGTTTCACTACGTGAGAGCCGGATGGTAAGGTAAAAGTAGTATGTTTTTGGATGGGTTAAGGAGTGCCAAAGACACAGCCAGACTTTCTGAAATTTTGTTGTGGATTGCCATTGTCCAGTACTATTTTGACAAATAAAATTCTAAAATTTGTCAACACAGCCCTGCAAGAAGAATAATAAAAAATAAAAGCCCCAGTCTCTGTAGCAGCAAAACTATCAACTTCTTCCAGACAAATGTGGACATTTTAGCTCTTCCTGGTGAAGAAACTTCCTTGCTACCAGCCTACCACCATGAACCAGATCAGCATTCTGGGATTGTGTTTTTCCATCAAGTGCAACATGCCGATAGAAAAGTCTGAGCTCCTTTTCAGATACTACAATGAAACGACGAACTGTCACCAGCTATTGTTCATATTTTGATTTTTCAAGTGCCTGGGGATAAAAAAGAAGACATGTATCAATGGGCCCTTGAAAAGATACATATGAACTGGAAACAGGCTGCTGGTACTGTGCTGGCATATGGATGTTAACTGTCAAACCATGTTCAGGTTTATAATATTATAAGCATCTTCCAATTTACGATCTAAACACTATAAAGTACTCCCTCTGTAAAAAATATAAGAGCATTTAGATCACTATCTAAACGCTTAGTGATCTAAATGATCTTATATTTTTTTTATAGAGGGAGTAGCAATTAACAAGTCCCCCTAATATAGAAGAAGCAAGCAAACAACTTCCTTGCGAAAGAAACCACACATTGTCAAAATGTTTCAGTGAGGCAGTAATCAAGCAAAACCAAATGGCAAAAGAGAAGACAAGGCTAACTTGTTGATACCTTCTCCATCTTATATTTGAGTCAAGCTTCAACTGTAGAAAATTCTGTTTTTTTTCCTTGGGTCTGATATTGCCATGGATCATTTTTATTGGCCTCCTTCCCCTTCCTCTTTTCCCGCTTCCTCTGAAGCTTCAAACTTCCTCTTTGTCAAATACCTCCCCTTCCTGGAGGGCTCTATCTCCTCAATCTCAAACTTGGGTTTCCTATCTTTAGACAAAACAAGATTCACAGAATCATAGGTAGCCCATCTAACACCCCATGAATTCACAAATGGGTAAAAGGGATTTAAGCATTCGCTAGGGGAAACAGCATCAGATCTGCAATAAGTAGAAAGGGGAAATATGATGATGAAACTAAATTCAATTTGTCGCGGATGAAATACAATCAAAGGTAATTTATGTCTATGTACTTGCTAGACACTTCAGAGTTCAGACAATAAGTTGAGTGACCAAGTAGGCAACACTTGACAAAATCAAGTCCAATGAAAAATCATACGAAAAAATTCAACCATATAATTAAGCCAAGAAGCTGCAACTGGTAATTATGGCACTTCATGAACAAAACTGGTAAATTATGGCACTTCAACTGATAAACTACAATTTTTGGTCATGTGGTGAGCATCAAGCATTGAATTGAGGATCGAAAGAGATGCCTGAGGGATGGATGGGAAGGTGAAAGTAGCATGTTTTGGGATGGATTAAGGAGTATGAAAGAAGCAGCCAACTTTCTCAAACTTTGTTGTGACGGGAGACAGATTGTCATTGTTCAGTACTCTTTTGACGATGCATTACAAAATTTTCCAAAATATCATGGCAGGCCTGCAAGAAGAATGAAAAAGAAATCAATCTCTAAATCCCTTACTATCTTGGATAATGCACTCAAATAGTTACAAGTCTCAAAATGTACTGAATAAATGTCTAGCCACTTCCCTACGCAGAGGCACGATTCAAGAGACCCAGGACTAGCTTGTAACTTAAATGATGCAGATGCATGTAACTCAACATTCAGCACAACACATAGATTGAAATAGAGTGGTTTCATCACAAGCTGTATTCATCAGCTACTAATGCATGATTTACTGTATCCAAAGAAAACTTGATTTCTACCAAACTTGGAACTATCTGCTGTTCAAAAATTCGATTAGCAGAAACACAAGCTGATTTTTTCACAAAATCATGGAATTTTCACCAAAAACCGACCGGTCGATCAGAATACTATTAATAGACCAGGATCGAAGTTTCAGATATAATATGGAAACTTGAGCATTGTATGCTATTCCTCTTAGCATAAGGGGTTGTTACAAATCTGAAATCTCTACAGCTATACACTTATATGAAGGAATCTTTCTCTATTGTTTCCATAGATATGCACAGAAGTCGGCGCATGTATGCTGGCTACTCAACTTCTGCCATGTACAAAAGTCAGCACAAGGGGTTTCACTACACAAAAGTCAGAACATCAATGAAATCACTGAATCGAACAGCGATAGCTGCCTCCAGTACATTGCACAACTAGTAGTGTAAGCAACATCTTTTGCTCAACATCTTTTGCACAACTAGTAGCTCGCTCTCTGCCACCAGAGAATTATGCAGAGAGTGAGCAAGACCTAATAGCCACTGAACGCATTATGTTCCATACCAAGCTGCATGACAACACACCGAGGTTCTTTTGAGCATTCTATACACGTTCTGTCAATAAAACCAGCAGTTCTCATGTACAACCCAATGTACCATGCGGATGAGCTTCAGGCCATTCCCAGTACATGATTCAACAAGCTAAGAAAAACTAATGCTCACTATATGGGTACCATCTACTTTAATGCAGTTATACAGCTTTTTGATGAAAGGGCAAGAGATGCTCTCTGGAACAGCAAAACCATCAATTTCTTCCAGACTAATGTGACCATTTTAGCTCTGGCACAATGATCAGCACAGGCCATAGGGTATCTAGAAACTTAGAAACTGAATGATTGATTATATTTGTCTGGAAGAGAAGCACAAGGAATAAGCGACCACATCACTTGAACTGAATATCATTAAAATACACATACTAGAGAAATAATCTGACCAGAAGTCAGGATTATGGCTATGTGGTAATCATAGAGCATTGAATTGAGGAAAAAAATAGAGGTAAGAATCAAAATACCTGATAGCTGGATGCAAGGTGAAAGTAGCACGTTTTGGGATGGATTAAGGAGTGCGAAAGATGCAGCCAACTTTCACAAATTCTGTCATGACAGGAGACGGATTGCCGCTGTCCAGAACTTGTTTGACAATGCATTACAAAGTTTACGAACATATCAAGACAGGCCTGCAAGAAAAATGACAAAGAAAAGCTCCAGTCTCTGGAACAGCAAAATTATCAATTTCTTCCAGAAAAATGTAACCATTCTAGCTCTGGCACGATGATCAGCACAGGCCACATAGTCTCAACTTGGAAACTGAATGATTGATAATATTTTTGTGGAAGAGAAACGCAAGGAACAAGCAACCACTTGAATCGATACTGAACATCATGAAAGTAAGGGGACACACTAGAAGAACAATCTGATCAAAAGTCTCTAGGCACTAGGATCTCACTCAGTAGAAACAAGCCAAAATTTCACCAACAAGCAAGCATTGTCTATGAAACGTAAATGAACATACACGTGCACTTATAGCAGCCCAAACAGGTAACAAAAATTCACTCTAGTCTACGCGCAGAAAGCGCGAGCATGGGAGATATCATCCCCTGGATACCCTGCAGCGTGTGCTGTATCTTAATCTCCTCCACGACCATCCGCTTAAGGTTCCTGACGCACCCCCTCAGCTTTCCCCCATCATCGCTTATGATATCCTCCGCGCGCATCTCCAGCACCTTGTTCGCCACCCCAAGCAACAGCCTTGCGTACCTCGGCAGGGTCGCGTTGCGATGCAGGAAGTCGAGGAGAAGCCCGAGCTCGGCCATGTCCAGATTACCGATGCAACTCACCAGCTTCCTCCTCGCGACCAGCTCCTCCATCACCGCCACGACGCTCCTGGGATTGTTCTTGGCTAATGCTGACACCAGAGCGTCCTTGTGCCTGAACTTCCTCAGCAGCTTGTCGTGCTCTGCGAACTTCACCTTCTTGGGCCTTGAAATCACGAAGTCGCCCTCCTTGGCCTTTTCATTCTGGCCGCGGAGGAAGTATCTGTAGTAGCTCGGCTTGAGCGCCTGCTTCTCTGGCTTGGGCATTGTCCAAGCGAACTCGCTGCCTACAACCTCCTCTTCCCCCTCCTCTGTTGCGTTCTTCTTCCTTCTGCGCACAAAGATGTCTCCCTTTGAAGATCCGGCAACAAGCACCGTCCCACAAGGGGAGCAAGCCACAGACAGCAGTTCCTTGGGATACCGCATCGAGTGTGTCATCTTGAGCTCCCCATAATCAAAGCACTTCACATAACCATCACTCCCTGCGCTAAGCAGCCGAGTTTCCCCGGTGGCGCCCATCTTCCCGAGCGCGAGCGCGAAGATCGTCTTGACATGGCTCTCCACCGAGTGCACGAGCCGGCCACCACCAATCACATCCCAAATCTTGACCGTGGTGCCTCCTGCCGTGGCGAGCAGCCCGCCGGACGGCAGGAAGAGCACGCTCTCCACCGAGGCGCCGTGGGAGAAGGTCAAAGCCGGGGCCTTCCCCGTGCGGGCGTCCCACAGCTTGACGCTCTGGTCGTAGGAGCCGGTGGCGAAGAGGTTGTGGTCGACGGGGGACGGCGCGCCGGCGCGGATGTAGTCGCGGTGCGCGGCGGGGACGGTGAAGACGGGCGTCTCGGAGGGGACGTCCCAGTAGGCGAGCAGCGCGTCGTCGCCGGCGGTGAGGAGGTGGACCTTGTCGCCGCCGGCCTCGGGGTAGCGGACGACGCGGGCCTGGGCGGCGTGGGCGGAGAGGGTGCGGAGCGGGCCGGCGGCGGGCTTGTCGACGCGGAAGACGCGAACGACGCCCCGCCCGTCGCCGGCGGCGAGCAGCGCCCCGTCGCAGCGGAAGGAGGGCGAGAAGGCGGCGGCGTCCTTGCAGACGGTCACCTTGGGCCGCGGCGCGAGCGGGTCGCCGGCGAAGAGGTGCACGGCGGAGGACCAGGCGGCGGCGAGCGTGGGCCTGGCGTGCGCCGGGGAGAAGGCGAGGTGGGTGACGGAGAAGGCGGTGGAGCCCGTGTCGAGCGTGGAGGAGCGGAAGTTGCGCCAGTAGGCGGCCTCCGGCGAGAGGCGGTTGGCGTTGCCGCGGGACGGGAGGAGCGAGGTGTGCGGCGCCGCCGGGAAGAGCGGCTTCGTGGTGTCGGCGGCCATTGCTGCGGCGGCGGCGGGGTGGGCGAGAGGAACCCTAGCAGCTGCTGCAGGTGAACGGGGGGATGGAGAGGAGGGTTTATGGGTTTGGTGATGGGCCGCGTAGGAAAAAAGGCCTTGCTGCGGCGCGTCGTCAAGAATTTCGACCCTACTAATCTTGATGGCCTCAACAGAAGAGCCGGGAGAATTTATGGAGCAATTGTTAGTGAGATAAATCTTAGATCATCTTTTTTCCTTTGCACTTTTGTATTTGAGAGTCGTGCTGTCAATGTAGAAGCACATCGTCTAGCCAAGTTTTCATTTTCTAGAGGCCCAGGATGCCATGTTTGGTTTGGTGTACCCCATGATCTCAGATGTATCCCACACCATGTGGACTTTCATGAATAAATTTGGACTTTACCCCTAAGAAAAAAACTAATCTTCGTGTCTACCGAAATGACCCCGTGTAAGAAAATCGACATGTGCACACAGTGAGGCCGCCAGCAGATTTCCGCTAAAATAGATATTTTAAAAACTTGTCTAAAAAAAGATATTTTTAAAATCGAAAATAGTATTTTTCAAAACCCAAACAATTCCGCAAAATTCGACATGCACATACAGTGAAAAAAACATACTACAGCACATGTGAACACCATGAATTTATTGATTTTTGTGTGGGATGTTTCCTAAAACGATTGAAATATGACTAAAATAATTAAAATTAGCATGAATATTTATGATTTATATTTGTAATGTTTTCAAATATTTATGAAATAGTTCAAGTTGTGCTCATCAAATTTTGGTAAAATTATTTCAAAAGTTTAATATATCACTGATTTTTTGGGAAGAATTTAAACCCCCAAATCAAAGTCTTTTTGAGACATTTGAGATAATTATTTTGAATTTTTAAAATCTTTTAGCATTATTTTGGATTTTATCAAAATATAGTTTAAATACTATTAGTTATTGTTACTGGTATATGAATAGTGAAAAGCAAATTCATATACTAGATATGTACTATATATCCAGAATACCAAGTAGGCTATACATGTGACGGCTACATATTATTGAGGGAACCTACAGAAAATGACTTGAGCCGAGCTAGACTATTTTGCTACCCGTCTGTTTCGAATTACTCGTCGATATGAGCAAGTACAATAGTGGGCTATAAGCCCGCTTACATGGCACTTTTGCCTATCTGAAGGAGAGAGATAAGGAAAAAGTGAAGGAGTGGGCTCTCATGCAAGAGTCAGGCTCTATGCGTGCTCCTAGGCAAAAGCATTTAATGAAAGGAAAAAGACAGAGAGAAAGTGAAAACAAATTTGAGCTTATAGCCAACCTTATAGCCCACTCTATTGTATGACCAATTAATAATGCTAACTCTTGGTGAAATGGCACATTCATATAGCCAGCAGATGGCTATACTATTAACCATGCTCTATAGAGGAAGCGCGAATAGATATAATAGTGACGCTCACCGCAAGTGGTGAAAGATAATCTTTGGTTGGTGTTGGTCGACTGATTATCCATGAGCGGATTCAATGGCATTGGAAATCAATTTGATGAGTCGGGTTTTGCTGTGGGGCTCCCAACAAGAATTATTGTTCAGGCTGCAGGCGGGGATGGGATTAAATGGGCCTAATAACCCACCCCACTTAATTTGCTTTAATGGGCTCCCATTGAAAACGAAAAATGATAATCGGGCTAGCCCACTTTTCCCATTGGGAGCCCACCTTACCCATATTCCTAAACAACCTCGCAGCGAGCTCCCGCAGACGCCAGTGGCCATCGTGCCCCCGCTTCTTCCTCCTCATGTCGTCGTCGTTCCGCCCCGCTTCCGCTCGAGATCGAGCGAGGAGGGCGCTCGCCCGTGTGCATTGACCCTATCTTCCCCTCCACGCGCAGGACCCAGATCGAGCCCTGAGAAGCCCATCAGGGCGCGACCGCACCGCCGCCCGCCGCCAGCTCCTGCCTAAGCTGCCTCCCCGTCCCGAGCAGCTCCTCCTCCCTTCGCCTGAGTCCCAACACCTCTGGCCGGTGAGCCGCCGGAGGCCACCACCGTCGCCGCCCTCTGCCCTCTGCTCCTTCCTTTTTCCCTTTTTCACTTTCCCCTCCTCTCACCTCCCTCTCCTCTCTCTCTCTCTCTCTCTCCTGCAGGACCTCCATGGCCGGTGAGTATGCTTACTATTGGGAATCCCACTTATTCCCACGTAACCTATGTTAGTTTGGGTGGGATGTCCACTTTTTCAACATCAAACTGTACTAAGACGAGGTGGATTGTGGTGGGACTCCCACATACAGTCCCACTTGTAGCCTGAAATTATTACAGAGGGCCAATAAATGGGTGCCACATGTTCCTACGGGCTAACAACTCCAATTAAGTTAGAATTAGTTATGGTCTAAACCATATTCGGTGGGAAAAACTATGTGATTGGCCGCTATCACAAAGCCGCGAATGGATTATTCTCACTCGTGGGCGATCTATGGACATGCACCTCATCACTCTAGTCTACAGATCTTGACGGTTACTAGGATACTACTCGGATGCCAAGGAACAGAAGGACTGCAACGATGTGTTCCTCCACAACATCGTGTGCGCTCTCCTTCTCTGTACTCGCCAGAATCCACACCATTATGGATTGGTGGCAGACGAGCCAACGACGTCGCTGAACGATGAGCAAGAACCCATCAACACTAGTAACCATTCTTGTCACTGCCTCCCGTTGAACATTGCCATCCCGAGGACCGATCCATTTGCCCAGTAGCGACGTCTGGCTGAAGTGACGCCTAGGGAAAACAGTGTATGTACGTGTGAAAAAATGTGTCATATATTGTAATTGTGTACAAAGGGTCAGCCAGCCACGCCCCGGGCCGAGGCCCTAACTGCTTGGTTCCTGACGCCCCCCTTGCGTCTGCCATCTTTCCAAGTTAGACGACGAGCACAGAAGAACAACATTGATCCTGCGAAAAGCTCAGTTGCACGCGCAAGAATGCCAACATCACCGACCGCGGAGTTCCTAAAGTACTCGTCGATCACTAACGCCACCCAAGAAATGAGGCTCGTCATCTTGGAGTTTGGTGGTGATGCTTCACCATTCCTCGCCTCCTATGTCAAGGACTGAAGCAGCAAAAAGAAACAAAATAAATCTGACTTAATTGAAGTTGTTGGCCCACAAGGGCACATGAAACTCACAAATTGGCCCTGCATAATAATTCCCACTGATATCCCCGCAGGTGAGCCCGAGCCAGAAGAAACGAAGAAGATGCATGGGCGTTCTATGTCGTCCGTGCCTTTGGAATCGACCGTGCGGGAGCTCCCCCATGGTCGACCGTTTCTATCAAGTTGTCTTTGCCATTTTTTTCAAACTCATAATTTTTCTGGGCACTCTTCAAACTTATTTTTTAATTTTTCTTTTTTTGAGAAACACCTTTTTTTAGGTAATCTTCAAACTTACACAAAGATGACAAATCTCATCAGATGCAAAAAGAAACAGATATGGAATTCAGCCCGACCCAGTTTGACAGAGATCAATCCAGCCCATCTAAGCACCGGGTCCCATTTCAGGCCCAAAAATACCCAAACGTTATCCTCCTGCTCCTCCGCTCTCCGCTCGACTGGTAGCCACGGACCCAACCCACCAGAGAGCATGGCGGCAGCAGCGACGGCGGCGCCGCCGCCGGCGGTCGCCACCGCGCTCTCCGCGCTCCTCCGCCGCGGCGCGAGCCGAAGCAATTCCCTCCGGGCCTCTCGCCCCAGGTGCGTCTCCTCGGACGCGGTCGCGGAGCCTGCGCCGGCGCCGGCCCGGAGGGGAGGCCACGCCGGGACCCGCCTGGAGGAGGCCGTGCCGGCCGCGGAGGGGCGGTCGCGGGTCGACGCGTGGATCTCCGCGCGGCTGGGCGGCGGGGGCGTCAGCCGCGCGCGCGTGCAGGCCAGCATCCGCGCCGGCCTCGTCGCCGTCAACGGCCGCCCCGTCTCCAAGGTTCCTAGTTCCTACTACGTGCTAGGAAGTTTACATCTTCTTGCCGTCGCAAAATTCAGCTAGGAAGCTTCTTAAGCATTTCTTATCTGTTATTAATTGTTCTCATAAACCAGAGTGCTCCTGTATGTTGAAAAACAACAGTTGTGAGCACAAACTAGAAATCTTCATGCTAAACAGCTGAGGAGACAATGCATTATATTGTACAAAAATAGTGCAAGTTTCGGCCCAGATGCTGTTTGTTGTTAACATTTGCAGATTTGCTGGTATTCTAAAGCTGGTTTGCTTTGCGCTTCTGCACGTAGTAGGTTTCGCATACGGTGAAGGGAGGGGACAAGGTCAGCTGCACCGTGTCGGAGCTGCAGCCGCTGAGGGCAGAGGCGGAGGACATCCCGCTGGACATTGTTTACGAGGACGAGCATCTTCTCGTTGTGAACAAACCGGCTCATATGGTACGCACCACCTTTTGCTCTTATATGGGGGGGGGGGGGGAGTAAGATTTACTGCCTAGTTACTCATTGTTCTTTGAAACGTCTGATAAGATTTTTAGATAGATTAGTTTGTGCAGCCCATTTTATAGTACATATCTGGACCTTCAGCATAAACAAGAAACAATATGATTAAAAAAATCCAGTAGATAACCACACATACAGTTGATGAGATGTCTCTGGCTATCTGTAAAATCAGTGTATAGTGCAAGATATCTCTCGTTCTACTTCAAATTCTGGGGCTTGTTCATTCACGTGATTTCCCTGTTGGTATTGCATCGACATTTGATTTAGATGTTGATCGTACTGTCGTATTAACGACCTTTTCCACCAAAAAAATTTCCCCATCCTCATTCTATTTAGTTTTTTAAACTCTTACATGCAGTTTTCTTTCTACTGGTAGGGAGAATAATTATTCTTGCATTCTATGTGTTTTGACTTTTAGGTTGTTCACCCAGCACCAGGGAATGCAAATGGCACCTTAGTCAATGCTATACTTCACCACTGCAAGATTTCAACTTTTACCTGTTTAGCACGCAGTCCAATTTATGATGAGTGCCCTGAATCTTCAGATGATGATGTTGACGTATTTGATGTTGACCAATTTACTATCGGTGAAGTAAGTTCAGAGGTCCGCGAAGCTATTGTGCGCCCTGGTATTGTGCATAGGCTTGATAAGGGGACAAGCGGACTTCTTGTTGTAGCTAAGGTATTGCCCAGTCGGTTCTGTCCCAAAATATAGAATGAAATTGTTATTGTTTACCTATTAACATTGGTCTCTCTTATTTGTTGTATCAAGTTTGTTATGGACTTACTTTGGATTCACCTTGTTGTCAGGATGAGCATTCACATGCTCAATTAGCAGAGCAATTCAAGCTGCATACAATAAGTAGGGTATACATCAGTCTTACTTGTGGTGTACCTAGCCCAAGTTCTGCCAGAATTGAAGTTCCTATATCTCGTGATCCTAACAACCGGATACGTATGGTTGCTGCTCCTGGATCAGGCCACAGATATGCAAAGCATGCTGCTAGTAGGTGATTCATGCTTTTGACTTGTGCCTTCTCTTATGTCGACTTGTGGTTCCATATATGATGCTGCTTCTCCAAAGCTGTTTAGTTTAAATAGAAATACTTACTAGGACAGCCAAGCATACATACTAAAATAATGTTTCTTGAATAAATACTTCATGATTTTCTTTTTAAAAGAAAGTTCTTCCAGTTAAAATGATCTGTTGTCCCAGACAAGTTCTTCTGGATGAAACCAGCCTGATGTCATAGTCATACAGGCAAGATGACCAAAGGGTTCATACTGTTTAGATTATTGTGCTGACTTGTGTGAAGAGGGATTAATTCAACTTAATTCCTTGCATTTGACTCCATACTCCTAACATTAGCTGTGCCGGCAAAGAGTTATGAAGTTAAAGCGTTGTTTCCTTTAATTGTACATAGCTCGCTCACAAGAGTAGAACTTCTCCACATAATGACGTAAATACTGTCCCCATCATTTTATTTTGAAATACTATATTGCTTATGCAACTTTCAAATGTTTTCAGGCTTGGTTGCTTAGTTTTTTTTCTCAAGACCAGAAATTTATTTCTCTGCTATTTCAAGAAATTTTACAGGTATAAAGTAAGAGAGGTCTTTTGTGGTGGTGGGTCTGCACTGGTAGAGTGGAGATTGGAGACAGGGCGCACTCACCAGGTGATTACATTACACGATAGTCTCGTATTTTAAGAAGGGGGTATCATAACTACAATATTTGTTTGAATTTGTTGTGGCTTAAAAAGCATTCTAGGCAACAGTTGGAATTTTGAATTGTATACAGTGTACATCAGTACATCTCAATGTTGGAAAACGATTCTCAAATACAACCACTTATTTTATCTTGTTAATGATCCTGCACCTCATTGCACTGTAGCAGGGGTAAGACTAGGTTCCTATAATCCCTCCCTAGACCCCACCTTGTGTGGGAGCTTCTATGTACTGGGTCTGTTCTGTTCTTTAATGATCCTACACCTACTGGTTTTCAGATCCGAGCGCATGCAAAATATCTAGGGAACCCCCTACTTGGTGATGAAACATATGGAGGTACCAAAAGCATGGCATTGTCACTTTTGAGACCCAGAACTCCTTCAAAATATCATGGCGATCTTTCAAATCTGGTATCGAAGATAGACAGGCCATGTCTCCATGCTGCATTGCTTGGGTAGGTGTTATCCAAGATGCATCTTCCTCACATTTTTTTTTGTCTATTTGCCTTTTAGGATAGTTTTCTTGCATTTGACTGGCAACTGTTCCCTTTTCAGATTCAAGCATCCTCATTCAGGAGAGGCACTTGAATTCTCATGTCCCCCTCCAGATGATTTTACTGAGGTACTTGATGAGCTGCGTCGTGTTACACCGACGAGTGATGGGCAAGATAGCGACAGTGCTGCTCAAGTGTGATTAATGCAAATGGCGAATACACAAAATGCTGCTTCAGGTATGGTATGTTTGACCTGAAGGTCTTTTGACTTGTGCCATCTCTGAGTGAATGGCCAAACTGACGGAGAGGCCGTCAAGCTTTTCGTCATGTTCGACGAGAGATCAGCACTGCACCAAGAAAGAAGCTTCAGGGATTTTGACAAGACTTGGAGACATATTTTAGTGCTCTTTTTCTATGTTTAAGGAGCTTAGGAAAACCGCATGGTTAATGAAGTGTGTTGAAATCATTTTAGCACAATTCGATGTGTGTGCACTGTACAGAGATGTAAAATACACTGAAACACAATGCTCTTGTGAAATGGAAATTTTGGCTTACATCAAGACCTGCTGCTTGTTGGGTTCAAGTGGTTGGTACCACACTAGGCCGAAAATGAAGAACAAATAATTTTATACCTACACAAAAAAGAGCCTTCCATGCATGAATCTTGGAGCAAGAAGTATGTTAATCCATAAAACAAACACATGACCGGACACACAAAAACATGTGCAACCTCTCTTTATTAGTGAAAAGACTGCTTGTATTGCTCAAATATCATGTTTTTTTAGGTCCCTTACTAGGGCCAAAAGTCATTCTGGTGGTTGGCCCGACCAACTTCACCAGGAAATGTTGGATTTGGTGCATCAAAACCTTGCTATGCAAGGGCCCTCGGACCGAAAAGTCCTTCACCCGCTCATTCAACTTTACTCATCCGTCTCCAAAATAATCTGTTCGTATCTGATCTCCTTAGTTACTTGCACTGGCCGTTCCCACACTAGGAGTTCTGCACCTTCTAGGTTCGAGGCCACTAAGGAAGATGACAAGCTCTTGATACAAAATTGCCATTTTGCTAAGGAATAACCACACCACCGTCACCTTCTGCTTCAGTTTGTGGGAATGTTCCATTAACGTTGATCTTGACAATGTCACTCGACAGGGGAGCAAGTGATCAACCAGAGTCGTGACCCTGCGAGGAGCTTTGGAAGTCAGAACTCTCTACCATTCCTCAACAATGAAATTTATCGATATGTCGATTCCCTTAAGGTCTTCTATTTGCATCGCATCCCTCACATTGTTTCGAGCCTGCCATGACTGGTCAATATAAGTGGAGACAAGTGCTTGGCCGTGTGCATTCTTTCTACCTAGCTAGTCTAGTAGCCACCTTTGGAGATGTGAGATGGTGGTGTCCTTCCAATCCGGCCGACGGCGAATCGATAGAACATCCACCAAGGGCTCAGGCACGTCCATGCATGTGTTCTAGGAGGGCAAAACCAAAAGCTACGGTGAATGATCGAACATATTTGTACAACGTGTAATATGATTATTCTTTATGTGTGTGTGCGCGTGCATGCGTGTGTGTGTGTAGAATGATGAATATAGTGGGCCAGAGGTGAACTCTTCAATGTTATTGGTCATTTTTGTTGGAATTAATCTCCAGTTATAACAAACTAAGAGAGAAAAGGGGAGCTAACAACTCCCACGATCGTGCTTTGATTGGGAGCACCCAAACCCCACGACTGATTTCGGTCCCTGGCCCATCAGCGTCTCACGTATATTAAGAGGGGGGCGTGTAGCGAATTAACCTGTGGTTGAGTTGGTTAGGTGGACAGTGATATCCTCAACCCATCAGGGTTCAAATCCTGGTGCTCGCATTATTCTTGGTGCTCAGAACACGTAAGAAATCCCTCTGTCATATGTATATTAGGTGTTCTAATACTAGGCTTAAGATCCTGTGACGTTCATCCCTAAAGTTTGTATCTAACAATTCTTAGTTCATAACCAATCATTTGAATATTAATTCTCATTTCCAAACATAATCTATGAAATACTACATCACCTTAGTACCCTACATTGATATTTTACTTACAGTGGCTCAAAAAATAATGTGTTGATTGAAGAGTATAGTCTAACCGTAGTTAAGGTGCTGACAATTAGTCCTCTCCTAATAGGACGTGGCTTGCATGCGGCCTCCCCGTGCGACGGTCTCATCCAACGGCTGTGCCTCCACGCCGCCCGCTCCCGATGTTGTCTCACAAAAAAAGAATAATAAAGAGCCTAATACCGATAGCCATCTGTATCGATACACTCCTATCCAGATTCCTCTCCTTCGTCGGTCTGAACTCCAGCTCGAGCTGGAGCTTTCCATGTCCTCTGCCGCACCTGCTCTCCAGCCTTTAAGCACTTCGTGCGGACGCTGACTGGATCTCGGGGGAGTGCAGTCGCGGATCTCACCCCACCCTAGCTTGGCTGGCCGCCGCGCCCGCGTGTGCGTACTGAAGCAGCATCCCTGTGTCGGCTCGCCGCTGCCAGCGTGTGCCTGATGAAGTAGCATCCCCGGCTCGCCTCGCCGCCACCCGCATGCACTGCCGAACCTCCATCCCGTCTTGGCTCATTGCTGCCTGCGTGAGCCTGCTGGACCTGGCCGTGCAGCAGCTCGGTCACAACCTGATCCTCCATCCGCACCGGTGCTGCCTGCCTTGCTTATGTGAGATGCGGATCCTAGCAGGAGCCTATGGGACGCCCACGCAAGAGGGCGGTGTGTCTTCGAGCCTGTGGAGGAGGGGGTTGAGTGGTGAGAGAAGAATGTCCTGGATCGCAACTTCAGGGCCATCTATTTGCTATGAGCTTAGAGAGGAGGAAGAAGGAGATGGATATGCTTGGAGAAGAAGAGGGGACTACAGCCCATAGACTCAGCATCACCTTCGTAGAGCACAGGTGAATTCCTTTTGTTCTCGTGTTGTTTCCATTTGATGCGTGTTTACTGAGAGAGGGAGAGCTGATAGGCGTTCCATTACTCTGCTTTCACTCAGTTAAATAAAGATTTCTTTTATGCTATTGTCAATCTTGTATTCATAATATGAAATACTAAATTCAGACCGATTGTCCACCTGTTGTCTGCTCCCTATATGCCTTTAAGCATGACAAATCCAGATAGATGATTATGTCTACATTTATTTTGCCAAATTAAAATTGATAAGTAGGATCCCCATCATCACAACTTAAATTGAGAGAAGAATAGCTGAGAGACTCGGATGGGCACAATGCTTGGAAAATTGTTCATACCTACTTCTGTGAACTAGTACCATCGCAAAAGAAAAGAAAAATATGTGAACTAGTATATTTCATTGTGGAGATTTTTTTAGAACATTTGATTGTGAAGATGGAGTAGCATTCAGGTAATAGTACGTACAAGGTCTAATGATTCTTTGCAACTTGGAAGTGAAAACACACACGAGATAATTGTTTCATCATAGAGAAGTGCAACACCAAAGACAATTGTTTTCTGATGATTTTTCACCCCAACAATCAAACCAAATGGGCGTCCATCATCTAGTTATTATGCAAATTGTTTATATTTATAATAAACTTTTATACTTATTTATAACTTATTTTGTGAACATAAATTTCATTGAATATATTTTATTTTGTACTTATTTTTATAACTAAATAGTAACATGCAATTCTATTATTTAACATTAATAGTACATTGGTTTGAAAGTAAAACCATATTATCTGGCAAAAGTTATCCTATTTTTCTTACTATTTTTATAATAAAAACATTCATTGCACTGAATCTCTTTTATGCAAAATAAACAACAAAGAGAAAATTTGAATTCTTCTATGGATTGATGTGTCATTCGTTGTATTAGTGTACTTGCATGTGTTGGTATCCAACATTTAAATATCTAGATCAATACCTCTAAGTGTATTATGTAACAAATATCTTGAGAAAGATCTCTAGAGTGTATGATTGTCACATAAATGTATTGGAAAGGTGAACAGTTCGGTAGTTTCAAGAAAGCTAAGCGCAATTCTTTAGAATAGTAAAACTGAGCCATTTTCCAGCCTTCTCACGCCCTTTGCATTTTTGGTGGCTAGATTTCGTCATCTCGCTGTTGTGGACTGCATGATCTATTGTCGATTCTCGTGTGTGCTCCGTCTTCAGTCGTGGGCCAGCTGTCCTTAGAGCGCACAAGGAACCTAGGAAAACCCCATGGTTAATCAAGCGTGTTGAAAGCATTTTGGCACAATTTGATGTGTTTGCACTGTACAGAGATGTAAAATACAGTGAAACACAATGCTCTTGTGAAATGGAAATTTTGGCTTACACATCAAGACCTGCTGCTTGTTGGAGAACGAAGAACAAATAACTTTATACCTACACAAAAAGAGCCTTTCATGCACAAATCTTGGAGCAAGAAGTATGCTAATAAAAAATTTGAATTTTGCATTCCAAGTCTTATAAATGTGCAAATAATGCCGGATGCAAATTCAGGACATTAGAATTGCACGTTTATTTTGTGGAACTACGGAATATGTAACTAGTATATATAGAAAGGATTGGAAACCAAGAAACAAAAACCTGTGCTTTCGCAAGAGGCTACGCGTTTTTTTTCTTTCTCGAGAGGCACGGTTTTGCTTCCGCGAGAGACATGGTTGTGCTTTCACGAGAGGCACGACCATGCCTCCTCGGAAACGAAAAAAAACGTGTTTTCTCTTCTTCCGTTTCTTTCGTGAGAGGCACGGTTTTGCTTCCGCGAGAGTCACGGTTGTGATTTCGCCAGTGGCACGGGCGTGCTCTCTTTCGGAAAGGTAAAAAGCCCGTGCTCCCGGTTGTGATTTCGGGCTGAGGCACGGTTTTTTTGTCCAATTTTTTTTCGTGAAAATGAAGTTCATCAAAACCTATCAACATGGGATCTTGTTTTAAAGATCTCGACGCGAGGAATCTAACGCTGAAAACGATTCGAGATTTGGACGCACTTTAAGAGATAAAACGTTTTGAATGAACGAATCTACGAAAAAAAGAGGAAAACTCTCCGGTTGCGGCAAGTGGCGCGCATGCAGCGTGCCACTTGTCGCAACCTTGGAAGATGTGAGTGATCTTTGGAACGAGTACTCCTTAACTAGTGATTTCGGCGTCGTACAATTTTGTTTCTTAATTGCAATGGGCTTTTTTTTATATACTTGATTGGCCTTTTAATGGCCAGATTGGGGCAGTCGGCCACGTCTCTCTCCCTTGCGTTTACCGACATAAGGTCGGGGGACCCCTTCTCCTTCCTCCACTTCTTTTCTATTCAAATTTTCTCTCCCCTGCGGAAAACCCTAGCCCGATTTCCCCCTCCCAATAGAACCCTAGCATCCCCTTCGCTACAACAGAGGAGAGCGAGGAGAGGGTGCTGCGGCAGATGGATCCCACCGAAATTCCCCAATGGTAAAACTATCCTATCCGGTTTCTGTCGTCATCTTTTTTGGTGGCTGCAACGTGTAGTAGTTTGTGCACGTTAAGCTGGATGGATGGCGCTGGCGGCTGAATTTTTTTTGAAAAAGGGTGATTCCCCGGCCTCTGCATCAGATCGATGCATACGGCCTCTATTATTAAAAAAGTAAACAAGGTCTCAACAAGGTCTTACAGTAATGGAACAAAAGCAGCAGCTAGCTCACATAGAGCGTCAACTGCAAAGCAGAAACCACAAAAGCCACAACCGGCAGGCATAAAAACAGATAGGTAAACTAAATGCCTATCCTATTACATGATCGCCATCCAAACCGGTTGAAGATATCCCGCGCTACCGTCTCCCACCGGACACATCCAGTAACCAAACGCTCCCTGGCCTCCGTCGGCGTGAGTAAGGACCACGTACGGATCAGTGCTGTAGCTCGGAATAACACCTGCAAAAAATGAGTATTTGTTGTTCTGTTAAAAACCAAATCATTTCTGCAATTCCAAATTGCCCATAATAACGCACATACTCCTACACGAATGTGTCTGGCTGTTTCGGACTCAATCCCAACAAGCCACGCCCCAAATAACGTGTTGACCGATCTCGGAGGAGTAATATTAAAGGCAATTTGCACGGAGCGCCACAACCCTCGTGCCAAAGGACAGTCGAAAAATAAATGCTTGATAGTCTCATCCCGGTCACAGAAACTACACCTAGTAGATCCTGTCCAGTTGCGCTTAACTAGATTGTCCTTTGTAAGAATAACTTGTTTATGCACAAACCACATAAACACTTTAATCTTCAAAGGTACCTTAACTTTCCAGACCTCTTTGGAAGTAGGTATCACAGTAGAATTAATGATATCAATGTACATCGATTTAACCGTGAACACCCCAGTTCTAGTTAGCTTCCAACATAACTGGTCGGGCTGAGTATTTAGCTGAACTTCCATCAGCCTACGGACCAAGTGAAGCCATGCTTCCCATCGAGGCCCGACAAGCACCCTCCTAAACTGAATGTTTAGAGGGATAGACTGCATCACCGTGGCAACGAGAGCGTCCCTACGCTGAACAATACGATATAGTGTCGGATATTGTGTAGCCAAAGGCGCGTCACCCAGCCACGTATCCTCCCAGAATCGCGTATCATCACCATTACCGACAATACATCTCGTTCTGTTAAAGAAAGCTGCTTTAACCCTCATAAGCCCTTTCCAGAACGGCGAATCTGTAGATCTCATAATGACCTGGGATAAAGTCTTTGAGTGTAGATATTTACTACGTAGAATCTACGCCCAAGTTGCCTTTGTCTCAGAAGACAACTTAAAGAGCCACTTACTAAGCAGGCATCTGTTCTTGACTTCAAGATTTTCAATACCAAGTCCCCCTTGGTCCTTTGGTCTACAAATAATATCCCATTTGGCCAATCTGTACTTCCTCTTAGACTCATCACTCTGCCAAAAAAAGCGAGAACGATAGAAGTCTAACCTTTTCCTAACCCCAACTGG
Source organism: Aegilops umbellulata (assembly GCA_032464435.1). Lineage (NCBI taxonomy): Eukaryota > Viridiplantae > Streptophyta > Magnoliopsida > Poales > Poaceae > Aegilops > Aegilops umbellulata. Next base: position 439,497,603 of record CP136059.1, on the reverse strand, counting down.
GACCTCGAAGAAAGATAAGAGAAACATAGGTAAACTCGTGAGCACCGAGTTAATCAGAATCAACCGGCCTCCATAAGACATGAGTTTTCCTTTCCAGCAACTTAGTTTCTTCTCAAACCGATCCTCGATGCACTTCCACTCACCATTTGTTAGCTTACGATGGTGTATGGGAATACCAAGATACGTGAAAGGTAGAGCCCCAACTTCACAACCAAACAATTGTGTATATGCTTCTTGTTCGTCTTTGGCTCTACCAAAGCAGAACAACTCGCTTTTATGGAAATTAATCTTCAGCCCCGACAATTGTTCAAAAAGGCATAACACTAACTTCATGTTCCTCGCTTTTGCCAAATTGTGTTTCATGAAAATGATTGTATCATCAGCGTATTGCAGGATGGACAGACCACCATCAACCAGATGAGGCACCAATCCCTCCACCTGACCGGCCTCCTTGGCCCTCCCAATCAGGATCGCTAACATATCAACCACAATATTGAACAGAATAGGCGACATAGGGTCACCCTGTCTCAAACCCTTGTGCGTTTGGAAGTAATGACCTATGTCGTCATTAACTTTAATGCCAACACTACCTTTTTGCATGAATGTTTCCACCTGATGTCGCCAGATCTCATCAAAGCCCTTCATCCGTAAAGCCTGCTGGAGGAACGACCATTTGACTTTATCATAAGCCTTCTCGAAATCCACTTTGAAAATAACACCATCTAGTTTTTTCGTATGAATTTCATGAAGCGTTTCATGAAGGACCACAACCCCTTCGAGGATGTTTCTATCCGGCATGAAAGCCGTTTGAGAAGGTTGTACTACTGCGTGCGCAATCTGTGTGAGCCTGATCGTCCCAACCTTGGTAAAGATTTTGAAACTGACATTCAGAAGGCAGATAGGCCGAAATTGCTCAATTCTCACGGCATCTGTTTTCTTAGGCAACAAAGTTATCGTTCCAAAATTAAGTTGGAAAAGCTGCAAATGTCCCGAGAACAAATCATGGAACATCGGCATCAGGTCCCCTTTGATAATATGCCAACACTTCTTGTAAAACTCAGTCGGGAAACCGTCCGGCCCCGGTGCCTTGTTACACTTCATCTTGGAAATAGCCTCGAAAACCTCCTTTTCCGAGAAAGGGGCAGTTAATACATCGTTCTCCACAGCAGTAAGTTGAGGGATATCGTGAACCCTAGACTCATCCAGGGACACACAGTTCTCCTCTGGTGGTCCGAACAAACGTTTGTAGTACTCAGTAATGTAGAGCCTAAGGTTGTCCTGGCCAACTATTGTACCCTCATCTTGTTCTAGCTGGAAGATTCTCTTCTTCTGGTGCTTGCCATTGGCTATCATGTGGAAGAACTGAGTGTTCGCATCCCCCTGGACAACTTTTCTCACCTTTGCCCGCAGTGCCCACTTTAATTCTTCTTCACGGAGTAACTCTTTCAGCCTCATCTCAGCCTCATGCTTGATATGAAGCTCGGTGGCGAACATAATCGTAGTTTCTGCTTTTATATCTAAGGTTTGAATAAGGGAAATGAGTCGTTCCTTCTCCACCTTATACACTCCACCTAGATGCTTAGCCCACCCACGAAGGAAACTTCTGAGATGCCTAATCTTGTTCTGCCAGCGTTCAAGGGCATTTCTACCTCCTGCATCTTTAGCCCATTCTCTGGCTACAAGATCCAAGAATCCTTCTCTTTCAAACCACGCTAGCTCAAAAGAGAATAAATTCTTGTTGCCCGAATAGGTAGCCCCACTAGAATCGAGTAACAGAGGTGTGTGATCAGAAATCCCGCGAGATAGAGCCTGAACAGTTACAAAGGGAAACTTCTATTCCCAAGCAACACTAGCCAGAACCCGATCCAACTTCTCCAAAGTTGGATTTGGCAACGCGTTAGCCCAGGTGAACTTCCTACCTGAAAGCTCAATCTCTCTCAAATCTAAGCTTTCAATAATAGTATTAAACATAAATGACCTTATCCCATCAAAATTGTCATTATTCTTTTCATCGCGTCTTCTAATAATATTAAAATCCCCCCCAACCAGAATTGGAAGCTGCTCAGACCCGCAGACTCTAACAAGATCAGCCAAAAAGTCAGGTTTGAACTCTGCCTGCGCTGCCCCGTACACCGCCACCAAAGCCCAGTCGAAACCATCATCTTTGGACCGCACCCTGAACTTAACAGCAAAATCCCCCATGACCACACTGCGAACTTTGAGAAAGTCACATCTAACACCAAGTAAGATTCCACCCGACCTTCCTCTTGGCGGAAGACAATGCCAGTCAAACTCAATACCCCCCGACAACGTATTGAGAAATTGAGGTGAGAAATTTGCTCTACCCGTTTCCGACAAGGCAATAAAGTCCAATCTATGCTCAATGGATGCCTCCGCAAGGAACCTCCTTTTAGCCAAGTCCTTAAGACCTCTGCTATTCCAAAAGATTCCTCTCATATCTCATCATGAAATTTTTTAGCTGTTCGGATCCTAGCGCTCCTACGGACCGCGGACATCGGGTATTTTTTGCGCGTCCACTTGCGCTTAGGGCTGGTCGGGCCCACCCGGTCCAAACTACCCGTAACCGGGGATGTAACTACTTCCAAACCGACGTTCTCGTCCTCCTCCTCCGGCTCCTGGAGGGTCGGTGCGAGATCATCACAAAAATTATCAAGTATTCGAACTCCCAAGGCATCAATCTCAGAATCGTTCATCGGTTTGACAACAGCTAAGTTACGAATCATTTCTAAAGCCCTCTCGGCTTCTAGATCAAGCAAATCGTTAACAGAATTAGTAACTTCACCCTCATTACTACCAAGTGAAATTCCTAATTGGTTTGCCTTATCCACAATTTGATCATTCGAAAAATGCAAAATAGTATACTCCGGGTCGGCTTTCCCACCACTCTCGTCCGCGCCGCTCTCGTCTGCAGGCGCTGGCTCCGCCGCGCCTCCGACCCCTCCTTCTTCCTCAGGTTCCGCAGTCTTCACCCGCCCGGCCTCCTTGGCTTTTACGTCCACACCATGTCGAATAAATCAGATCCGACCCCCCAGTCTTCATGCCAAATCTGCTGCTGCCCCCAGAGCTTAGCACCGTCATCCACCGTGCAAACTTTAGCTTTGACGCCTACAAGGGCAAGAATATCTACATCACAGACTGCCGGCACGGAAACGTTTTCATCCACTTGTATGACGGCTGGACATCCACATACACAAAAGTGGTGCATAAGCCACTCTGCTCTAATAGAGAAATACCTAGCTTCCCACGATTCCCACCTCACCAACTCCAGGATGGCAATACCTGCACTTGGAGTGACCTCGTTTCCAAAGGAGAAGGTGACAACTTGTCCTACTTGTATGTGTGGATTGAGTCTACCCGGGATTCCACAAAATCTACAATGCACGTATCTGTGTTACAAGACGACGTCTGGTGCATGCATACCTCGATCACAAGTACACACCACCCTTTTTTGCTATGGGTACCAAGACCTGTGGTCGTCGACAATAAAATATATATGGCCTCCATGAACAACATCCATGTCTTGGATTTGTCAGCCTCAAGTTTCTCCATAGTTAAGCTCCCACACATGGTGGTGAAGTATGGCATGAGAAACGCTGTGATGTCACGGGCTGATGATGATTCCGGTGTATATCTTATCCATGCTAAGGAGCTTCAACTTGGCATATGGTTCCACAAGAAGGACAAGTGGTTGCCAGTGGATACCATTTGTTTGCGTAAGATGCTTGATAATTTGAGGATATCTCATAATGAGAATGTCCATCTAAACCAAGTGGGGAACAATGCCGAGTTTGTGCTTTTGCAGGCAGGTCAATTTGTACTCTACTTGGATATTAAGTGCAGGAAGTTGCGTAAAGTGTATGAGCTTGGAAGATATGATATACTGCATTCTATCCATCCTTTTATGATGATATGGCCTCCCACATTCCCTGCGATTGAGGATGGTTCCGCAAGGTTTGCCTGTTGACTCTTGGGTGATGCTACTAAAATTGCTTTTGCCTAGTCGTAAAAGAAGTTGTTTGTTCATTTTACCGTAGAGGAGAAGCATTGAGAATAATATGGGTGTTGCACGGGAGGATCAGGTGTCCTCTATGCATAGGTCCATGATTGGCGAGGTGAGAAGGACAATGGGGATTGGGGATAGTGGAGAGAAATTAGAGGGATATGGGTAGGCATGTGAAATGTGATCCTCAAACTATTATGTCTCTTATCTTTAATACTTGGTATTTTTGTTAGAGGATACTTGCTTGAGTGAGTTGTTGCTCACACATTTTTCAACTATAGATCCTACATCCTACAGTAGCAAGCTTATGTTTATGCTTGTTTTCTCGTTTAGATATATCAAATTGAAGATGTTCCTCTTATACACGAGAAGTGTATAATCCAATCTTGTGGGACCAGCTTGTATTTTAGTGGGCCAACTGTTTGTTTGGGACATTCATGCATTTGTTTTGTTGGAACAGTTGCATCATTTTGGCATCTCAGTGCCATGTAACATTTAATTTTTTGTTGTACAGCTACTTGCCTTTTTGGTTGTCTAGATCTTTCGATGCGTAATTATCTACGTCCTAATTTATGTTGTAGATCAAAGAAAATTGAGCGAATCTGCATTTCTTTGCTGCTAGCAAATTAATAATAATTACATAACCGGAAGTGCAGTATCGATCTGTTTGCTGTTTTTGACTTAAGGCCCGTTCGGCATCCACCGGTTGCTTAAAATCCGTGGATATGGGGAGCACCTTTTTGCCTGCTTTGAGATTTCTAACCGCAGCTCCGTCAGCTCCAGGAGTGAAGGTGCGGAGCGGAGGGACACCGAACAGGCCCTTAGTCCCGAATTAATTTGGTGCTGGATTAGGATGTTGGATGGAACTGTATCAAGCGTTCCTATTACTGATGGAAAGACCTATATATGTATTGGTTATGCACTGCCTTTGCTCTCAACCGTGTTGTCTCCATCAACAAAATCTGTTCTAATTATCAATGTGCCAGTGGGATCGGTGCACTGTTGAGGTAGTTGATAAGTGCCTACTTTAGCTTCTCTATGTTGTTCTGTAGTACTACCTCCATCCTGGTTTATTGGTCCCCATTGCATCTGTGCCAAATTTTGACCATAAATTTAACTAATAAAATGTTCATGCATGTCACAAAAAACCATATCATTGGAAACTATGTTCAAATACGAATACAACAATATAATTTTTGTTGACATCCACTAACATTTTGCGACTTAAATCTTTGATCAAAATCTAACACAAATTACAAAAGGGGACCAATAAACCAGGACATATGTAGTATGATGAACAACGGCAGAGCTATGTGTTGTGCTGGGGTGGCTGTGCCCCCCCCCCCCCAAAGCTTTGAACCAACTTGTGAAGGAAAGAATTAGGAGGACTTGGATGAAAACGTTTTTAGCTTTTGGCCCCTCCAAACACTCATATTTTGTCATTGGCCCCTCCAACAGAATCCATCTAGCTCCGCCACTGATGATGGAAACTCTAGCATGAACTCTATTACCTATTAGTTTGCTTGAGTGAAAGCAAGCCCAAACTACCTTCAGGTTTCTAAGATATGGTGGATTGCTATTAATACGTGGATGCAATAAACAAAATAAAATCAATTTTTTTTGAATAATATGAGAGTTTTGTTCCAAAGTCACAGGGTTACAATCGAGAGGCAATAAGTTCTCACAACGTGGAGGACATCTGCTCATCCATACCGCAGTACATGACTCGGTACGGCTATAATTTGCCATACAATCTGCTACCCTATTTTGAGTCCTACTATTTTTTGTAGAACAAACTCCTCATCCATAAAAGATTTAATTTCTCTACTAGATGACCATAGGCTGATTGGGACATACTATCACCAGAGAGGATCGAAAGTGCATTATAGGAATCAGATTGCACCCTAACTGGTAGATCAGTATGTTGTAAAGCTAGGGCCATCCCCTGACATATTGCATGTATCTTCACCTCGAGATCCTCATTGCAATTGAATATAGCACGGTAAGTAGCAAAGATAACAGAACCATCATTACGACGTAAGATCATACCAACACCTCCCTTGCCATCATAACCTGCGAAAAATCCATCAACAGACAACGCAACCCAATTTGCTGGAGGTGGTGGCCAAGGAACAAGCTGTGACCTGCTGAATACTAATAGGAATAACATCCTCCCGTGCCAACATCTTCCCTTTTAAAATGTCTTCCATACTATAATTCCTGGCTAGATCAAGGGACTTATAATTGTTAAACATGTGATAATGTATGCGCAAGGGTCTGTCTTGGGCAATACTTCTGTATTACGATGCACTCCTAGGATAGAGATAGACTGGTTGTTTAACTTCTTATCTTTCTATCTCTAGCTGAGATCCTGTAAACCGGTTCTACCGAACTCCCTGTACCTCTCGAGAGATCCTCTCGCTGCATCAATATAAACCATGCGGGCTCCCCTATTGGGAGTTGAGATGCTTCAACCATCGTTGACATGGTATACAGAGCATGCCTTTTCCCCTCGCAAGACTCCCATCCGCCATTAAAGTTTTTCCTACCCGCCATTAAGCTTCCCTGCCCACATCAATCCCTCCCGCAGCCATGTCTTCCTCCACCTCCACCACAATTTTTGCCACAACAACAACACCTCCGAGCCTCTAACCCGTACGAACTATGTTCCGTGGTGAGCTCAAGCTCGATCTCAGATCATGTGCATCGGGTTGTTCGGATATCTTGACAAAACCATAGGAGAGCCTCCCAAAACCATTACCACCAAAGACTAAGGTGGCAAGGACCAGGTTGTCTTGAACTCTGACTATGCCCCTGGCTCTTCCAGGATAAACAAATAGTTGCCTATCTCCTTAGGAATCTCCCCAAGGAAGTACTTGTCCAAGTAGCATCGATGGAAACATCACATGCGACCTGGACCGCGCTTGAGAATATGTTTTCTGCAGTGTCCCTCTCCCGCGCCAACAACATCAAGGCCGCCCTCACCAACGCCCACAAAGGCTCTCAGTCGGCGTCCGTCTAATTCGGCCACATGCACACACTCTTCGATGAACTTGCGGCGGTGGGAAAACCCATCGGGAAGGGCGAGTTGATCTCCTTCATCGTTGCGGGCCTGGACATGGAGTACTAGGCTATCGTCTCCTCGTTGGATGTCTCCCCTGTCCCAATTTCTGTTGATCAACTTTGTTGTTTGGTTTCTAAGTGTGACCAAAGGATGGAGATGTTTCATGGCATAGGTTCTGGCGCGTTCAAGTCATCCGCAAATTCTGCTTCTCGCGGTCGCCAAGGGTCCAACAAAGGCTACCACAACCAGAACAAAGGCGGCGGTGGCGGCGGATCACGCAACAATGGTGGCCACTACGGTGGTGGTGGCTACAATAGCAACTCCAACAATGGTGGCGACAGCTACAGTGCTGGTGGTGGTGGCTACCACCAAAACAGTGATGATGGTGGTTACAATTGTGGTGACAATGGCTATCATCATCAGGGAGGCTTCGGTCGTGGTAACAACAACAGACACCCCGACAACAGCAACAACAAATGGGGGCGAATTTTCAAGCCTACGATGGCTATGAAGGGAAGTGTCAAATATTTAAGAAAACAAACCATCTATCTAAAGATTGTGATTGGCGCTATGCCGATGATCCGTCCCAAAAGAGAAAAATTGCAGATGCAGCCGATGCATCGTATGGTGTTGACACCAATTGGTACTTAGACACTGGTGCAACAAACCATATCACCGGAGAGCTTGAAAAGGTGACGATGGATGAAAAAAACCATGGGCAGGACCAAGTCTACACCGCAACAAATGCTGCAGGTATGGAGATTAGTCGTACTGGTCAATCAATTTTCAAAATTAACCCCACATAAAGACATTTTTCTAAATGACATCCTATATCTCCTAGTGCCTCTAAAACCCTTCTTTTCGTTTATCGAGTTGCCCTTGATAACATTGTTTTTCCCGAGTTTCACCCATATTTCTTTTTGATCAAAACATTGTTTTTCCCGAGTTTCACCCATATTTCTTTTTGATCAAGGACCAGGCCATGAAGAGAGTTCCCCATGCATGTAGCTATGTGCAAGGGCTCTATTTTTTGCTCCCCAAGTATTGCAAGTTCAATAAACAAGTGTATGGTGCCATCAGGCTTTCTGCTGAAAGGTGGCACGGTCGGTTAGGCCATCTGTCTTTTGCTACGGTTCATTAAATTCTTAGTAGAAATAAACTTCTAGTTGTTGGGGAGAGCAACTCAGAAACTATTTGTGATTCCTGTCAAAGAGGAAAAAGTCATCAATTGCCATATAATGTGTCTACTAGTGTGTCCACTAAACATTTGCAACTTATTTTTCTGCTTGTTGGTAGGCACACTTATTATGTGAGTTTTGTTGATGATGTTAGCAAGTACACTTGGATCTACCTTCTCAAAAGACATTCAGATGTGTTTCACAATTTCTAAGCCCTTTTTGAACGCAAATTTGATAGTAAAATTCTTGCTGCGCAATCAGATTGGGATGGTGAGAGACACTGAATTCTTTTTTTTTCAAAATATAGGTATTTCTCATCATATTTCATGTCCCCATGCTTATCAACAAAATGGTTCTGCCGAACATAAGCATAGGCATATTGTTGAGGTTGGTTTAGCTCTTCTAGCTTCCTCTTCCATGCTCTTGAAATTTTGGGATGAAGCTTTTCTTATTGATGTCCATCTCATCAATATGTGGCCTAGTCGCACCATAGCCAATGAAACCCCTACTGAACGTCTTTTGCATGTCACACCAGATTACACCAGTCTTCAAATTTAAGGTTGTGCTTGTTGGCCTAACGGCCTAACCTTTGTCCTTAAAATCCTCGCAAACTCATGTTTCGCTCCAAGCAATGTTTCTTTCTTGGCTGTAGTGCGCAACACAAGGGTGTCAAGTGTCTCGATGTTTCTACCGATCGTGTGTATATTTCACGCGATGTCATTTTTGATGAAACTCAGTTTCCATTTGCCAAACTCCATCTGAACGCCGGAGCTCTTCTTAGAATAGAAAATCTCATTCTTCCTTCTCAATTTTCCGATGTTGAAAATGTGGGTAATGATCATTGTACTGACCCAATATTGACTAGCTCCTCAGATCCAGTTTTTGAATCTATTGCTACAGTGGAAAATAGTGCTCAAATCGATGCAGGAAATGGTGATATTTTTGGTGAAACCCATGCTTCGGATGGTTCTGTTGATGTCACAGAAAATCAAATTCAATCCTCTTCGAGATTCGCACGCCTAACTATGCAAGGGCTGATAACATTAGCTCCGGGATCACCGCCTTGTCAGACGGCCTGTGATCCTGCGTCGCCCGCCCCACACCAACCCCATGGTGCCATGCTCCGCGCCAACCCCATGACACCTTCCTCGCACCAACCTCGCTGTGCCACATATGCTGTTGGGCCTGCCACAACAGGTGGAACGCACCAATCCAGCTCCGGGGCCGTGCAGCCAACAACGCCCTTTACACCTACGCCTCTCGTCTATGCTAGGCAGGCACGCCGCACGGACTCGGTGCAGTCTAATTCTGCCGTGGCTCGCGCACCAGGATCTCCTGAGGCCCTTCACCAACTGCTATGTGTTTGTCCACAAAAGATCCGGAGGGCCTGTAATGCACCACCGCGTCGCCACGATTTGCCTCGAGATCGCATGGCTCCTATGATCCCGCGCCTGAGTCTGCCGCAGATTCGGCAGTTCATCTTGGATCTTCTATGCATGTTGGATCTACACCACCACGTACATGTCTTCAAGTAAGTGTCATTCAACCCGTTAATTACAAGATTAAATTTGGTTTGGCTGCATCCACAGGAGAACCACACACACATCATGAAGCTCTTATTGATCCAAAGTGGAAGAAAGCTATGGATGATGAGTTTCAGGCTCTTCAGAAAAACAACACTTGGCATCTTGTTCCTTCACTTTAGGTAAAAATGTGATTGATTGCAAGTGGGTGTTTAGGATAAAAAGAAAGTCAGATTGTACCATAAAACATTATAAAGCTAGGCTTATTGCAAAAGTATTTAAGCAAAGATATACATAGATTACGAGGACACTTTTAGCCCCGTTATTAAAGCTGCCACTATTCATCTTGTGTTGTCTATTGCCATATCTAGAGGTTGGAGTCTCAGACAGCTAGATGTGCAGAATGAATTCCTTCGTGGTGTTCTAGAAGAGGAGTGTATATGAAACAACCTCCTGAGTTTGAAAATAAAAATAAACTATTTCATGTATGCATGCTTGATAGGTCTTTCTATGTGCTGAAGCAAGCACCTAGAGCATGGTACTCTCATTTGATCACAAAATTGCAACAACTGGGTTTTGCTCCCTCCAAGTCTGGCACATCATTGCTATTTATAGTAAGACAAATACATCATTTTTTTGTGCTTATATATGTTGATGACATCATTGTTACAAGTTCATCCAATGAAGCTCTTAATGCTCATTTATCAGACTTGAACTCTGATTTTGCCCTCAAGGACTTGGGAGATTTGCATTATTTTCTTGGTATTGAGGTAAAGAAAAATAATGAAGGTGGTCTTCATCTTTCTCAAGAAAAGTATGCAACTGATCTTTTGAGAAGAGTTGGGTTACATAATTTTAAGCCCTCAACAACACCTTTGTCCAGTTCAGAAAAACTCTCTCTTGCAGAAGGTGAACCCTTGAATCACGAGGATGGTACAAAATACAGAAGTTTGGTAGGTGCACTTCAGCACTTGTCTCTTGCCATGCCAGACATTGCCTTTGCAGTAAATAAGGTTTGTCAGTTCCTTCATGCACCAACTACTTTCCATTGGACTGCAGCAAAACGTATATTCATATATGTTAGAAATACTTTGAGTGTTGGATTAACCTTCAACAAGTCATGATGTACTCTAGTTAGTGCTCTCTCTGATTCTGACTGGGCGGGCTATCTAGATGATAGAAGGTCAAAAGGTGGATTTGCAGTTTTCTTTAGACCCAATCTGATTTCATGGCGTGCAAAGAAACAGACTACAGTTTCTAGATCTAGCACTGAGGCAGAGTATAAGGCATAGACAAATGCAACAACATAAATTATCTGGGTCAAAGCAATGCTTAAAGAGCTTGGAATACTACACACTAAAACTCCTTGTCTTTGGTGTGATAAACTTGGTGCTACATACTTGTCTGCAAATCCTATTTTTCATGCTAGGACGAAACATAATGAGATTGACTATCATTTTGTGAGAGAAAGGGTTGCTACTAAGGAACTGGACATTCGGTTTGTACACTCTAATGACCAAGTTGCAAATGGATTCACAAAAGCCTTGGCTAAAAGATCATTTGAGGAATTTTGTCGTAACCATAACTTGAGAAGTTTAGATTAAGGGAGAATGTTAAACATCTGATAATGTATGTGCAAGGGTCTGTCTTGCGCAATACTTCTGTATTATGATGCACTCCTAGGATAGAGATGGACTAGTTGTTTAACTTCTTATCTCTCCATCTCTTGTTGAGATCCAGTAAACCGATTCTACCGAACTCCATGTACGTCTCGAGAGATCCTCTCGCTACATCAATATAAACAATGCAGGCTCCCTTGCTGGGAGTTGAGACGCTTCAACCATCGTTGACAATAATAACTATCCAGAAATTCCATAGTAACATCAACCGGTGGCACTTCCTTGCCATGCACAACATCATTGCGAAGTTGCCAAATTCTCCATATAAGTAGAATGACCTTATCACGAACTTTATTATCGTGCCGCGAGCACATACATGACCGCAACTTCGGCTCCAGGTTCACTTAGGGTGCGTTCGATTGCAAGGATAACCAGGGATGGGCTGGGATGGTTCAAAAAATAGATATATTTGGTTATAAAGGTCTTGAATGGTTCAACTACAAAAAAGAGAATATGCCCTGAAGATGTTAAATCGTTATGCCTCATGAAATCGATCGAATCAAATGGCCACCCATTACATGCACTGACCAGACAAGCATGACTGGTGGTCCCATCCCAAATAATTAGGCCATCTCTTATATATACACAACCAAACCCATTCATACCGCACCTACAACCAAACACATCCTTACTTTATTATTGGAGCTCCCTTAATAATTTTATTGGGGTTTGCTGGTGTGGTACTATTTTAGATCTCAATACTCAATCTGACCAATTAGCCTCACTTGTCAATGTGAACTCTCTCCTTCTCTCTGTGGTGGTGGTGCGGCAGTGGATGGTAGTAGTCAGCTCTGGCTTCATGGTGGTCGTGTGGCGCCGGCTGTAGTGGTCAGCGGTGGTGGCATGATGATTGCCAGTGGCGGCCACGTGGTGGCGCAAGGTCTTTGGTGATGGCGCGTTAATGTGGCACTTATTAGGAGAAATATTGGAAGAGGCCAAATTTCTCTATATATTAAGGAGTTACGATTAATTATTGGGAAATGCTGGTGCTCAACCGGCCGATCTTTCCTCTAACGTCCGTCACGTTCTACGTCTGCCACGCGTCTTCATGGGCCCGCGCACCGCATCTCTCCATTCATCCTTATCTTCACTGAAATGCTAGCCACATATATTCTTGCAACTGGGCACCAATTTCAAAAGGCAGACCACAACAAGAGGTTTGTTGCAGACCCATCAGGAAGGAACCGCGTGAGGGAGGGCAACGATGATGACACAACCTCCGCCGGTGGTGGCCTCCCCGACCATGGCGGGGTAACCAGGGCGGCTGGGACTAAGCAGTCGTTGTCAAAGTCACCTTGGTGCCAACGGGAAGAGCCATGCCGCCTCTATCGCGACATGATCCCGACCGGAGGTCCCCATCGCCAGCGACAAAGCGGGTGCAGGACTAGTGCCATGACACTGTCGGGTCAGCCTCGCGCAGCAGAAGCTGCCCATGCCCGCTAGGTCGTGCGGATGCACCCCGACAAATTTCTGCAATAACGAAGGAGTTGCAAAACGGCAACGGCAACGACGACGGTGTGCTGCGACATCCTTTCATTGGAAAAAAATTCTGCAACATCATCAATGTTGCAGAAGGTCTTTCCGTAACATCACCTTTGTTACAAAAGGATGAAGCGAAAAAACAACCTCCGTTAAAATGTTTCTGTAACATGAACTCTGTTGCAAAGGTAGATCTAACAGCTATCAAGGCGGCAGATTTTTTGATGCCAAACCTTAGCCCAACCCTTAATTATTGGATATCTATTATTTTTTAGGAAGCAGGAATTCATTAAAGTAGATGTACAACTTCTACAATACTACTCTAATAAATAACGAAAACACTAACACCCACACGTGTGGGCGTCTAGCAACTCACCCACACGCATGGATCCTTGTCCAATCAATTCTGCACGAATCTTGGCGCGTTCTAGCAGTTTTTGTGTGCCACGCAGGACTAAGCTGGTGTGTGGGCATTCATCTGGTCGCCCACACGTCCTTTTTCACCACACGGGGGGCTGGTGTGTGGGCGTTTAGCAATTCGCCCACACACCAGTTTTCACGCACGCAGAGGGGGCTGGTGTGTGGGCGTTTATCACTTCGCCCACATGTCCGTCTCCTCGCCCACACCCAAAGCTGGCAGTTGCCATGTGTTTGTGCAGGGTACATGGCAACTGCCCTAGCTTTGCTTGTAAGCAGATGACAACTCTCTTTTTACCCGAGTTGTCATGTGTTTTTGCATGGTACATGACAACTGCCCTAGCATGCACGTAAGCAGATGACAACTCTTTCTCTTTATATGGCAACTGCCTTAGCGTGCTTGTGAGCACATAGCAACTCTCTCTTTTACCCGAACATGTTTTTTTACCATGCCTTTTTGTAGTGCTAGATGGCAACTGCCTAATGTTAGTGGGTGGCAACTCCTAAAGTTTTAAAATCACGGCAACTGCAGTAGACCAGAACATACATGGCAACTGCAGTTGAGCAACCATGGCAACTGTAGTTGTCCGACATGGCAACCGAAGTTCAGCGACATGGCAACTACAGTTAAACGAACATGGACGAGGGTCTGGACCATGGCAACTGCGGGACGCGTGGTGACTGTCACGCGGGGCGTGCGAGACCACGAGGTACGAGGCCTGACGTATGGGGCGTGTGAGCGTTATCTATTTCGCCCACACGCACGCGTGTGAGAGAGATCGGGAGGAGAAAAAAGAGGTGTGTGGGCATTACTTGTTTTGCCCACACGTAAGTGTGTGGGCTGTTCCTTTTATATACCACACAAAATGTGTGGGCAAACCCCCTAACGCCCACACGTGTGACACTTATCAGCGTCCATAAATAATGGGAAATGATTAATATCAACCCGGCGGATTATCACGCTCGCGTCCGCCGTCCTGGTGGCTTGGGTAATTTATTTTATTGGAGTAGTAGAATTGTACATATTGGAAAAAAAGGGAAGCCTCTCGGAGATGCTCTAAAAACCATTACCAATCCAGGGTTGCTTCTTCCTCTCCACAACGACACAAGGGAAGGGAAGGAAGCACTGCGAACTATGGCCGGCAACAACAACAGAGATCCGATCGCATCGTCCTCTCCTCCCGCCAGCAGCTGGATCCTCTTGGACTGCAACGCTGGCATCGCCGACGCGTCCACCGGTGGCGACAGCACGGCCGGTGCGACGAGGAGCAACGGCGAGCCCATCGAGGTGTCACTGCTGCCCGCTCGCTCGCCGGCTCCCTCCCGTCTCTTCGTATGCTGCCCCGGCCTGGAGGAAGCCCGCGATGTCATCCTCCAGGAGCCCAGCATCGTCGCCACGGCAGGCGGATTCCTCCTCCTGCGCGTCACCGCCCATAGGCGACCCTCGAAGTTCGGAGACATGAGCTCCGGGCCCCCACGCATGACGGAGAATACAGTTGAAGAGGTAGGTTTAGGGTTTTGCGGGGTGGTTAACATCCAGCCTCACGTCTCAATATATAGATGATCAGAATACAATTACATACGTATACAAATACGTATACATGTACAATATGCTAGACCCTATTTTACATGCCCCCTTAATCTAAACTACATACAAGATTCAGATTGGTTCTAAAACGGTCTAGCATCTGTCGAGTAGCGGGTTTAGTAAATACATCCGCTAACTGATCATCAGTTGAGATAAACCTGACTTCCAGTTTACCAACAGCTACTCGTTCTCTTACAAAATGGAAATCAATCTCAATGTGTTTGGTACGAGCATGAAACACTGGATTCGTCGTCAGGTAAGTTGCCCCTAAGTTGTCACACCACAATATGGGTGTGCGCTGCCGTGTGACTCCAAGTTCTGTAAGAACTGTGTCTATCCAAATGGCTTCAGCCACGCCATTGGCCAATGCTTTATACTCTGCCTCGGTGCTAGACCTCGAGAATGTAGGCTGCTTTTTGGAACTCCGAGATATAAGATTAGGTCCAACAAATACAGCAAAGCCACTAGTAGAACGCCTATCATCAGCACAACCTGCCCAGTCTGCATCGGTGAATATACTGACTCCAATAAATTTGGACTTACGAATCTGTAGTCTCATGTCTAGCGTACCTTTGACATACCTCAGAATACGCTTAACTGCTTCCCAATGAACCTCCGTAGGCTGAGACAGGAACTGGCACACTTTGTTCACGGAAAAGGAGATGTCTGGACAAGTGAGTGTCAGATATTGAAGTGCTCCAACTACACTGCGGTACCTGAAAGAGTCATCGGTACTCAGCAATGCACCACTGTGACGCGAGAGGCTCTCGGATGGCGCAAGTGGAGTAGAAGTGGACTTGCAGTTCTCCATGTTGACGCGATGAAGAAGATCAAGTGCATATTTCTTCTGCGTCAATTTCATGCCCCTGAATGAAAGGACGCTTCTAATCCAAGAAAGTACTCCAGTCTGCCCAAGTCTTTGATGGGAAAACTCGCAGACAAAGACTGCACAAGGCGATCCACCACAGTAGGTGTAGAACCAGCAAGCAAATATCATCAACATACACCAGCATGTATATCTGAATAGCACCATGTGAAAATATGAACAAGGACGCATCTGCCCTGGAGGGAACAAAGCCAATGCAAGCTGTGAGAGACGCTAACTCAACCGAGCATACCAGGCACACGACGACTGTTTGAGCCCATAGATGGACCTCTGGAGTTTGCAAACATGAGAGGGATAACGAGCATCCTCAAAACCAGGGGGCTACTACATGTAGACATCTTCGGCCAAAAAACCATGGAGAAAAGCATTACTCACATCAATTTGTCGAAGACACTACCCGCGGGAGATAGCGAGAGAGAGCACCAGACGAACCGTGGTAGGCTTCACCACGGGGCTGAAAGTATCTCTATAGTCGATCCCTTGCTGTTGACTAGAATCGCGAGCAATGAGGCGAGATTTTTGCTTGTCAACAGAACCATCTGGACGATGCTTGGTCTTAAAAATCCACTTGCATCCCACAATATTAACACCAGGAGGCCGAGGCACCAACACCCACGTGTTCGTGTGACGAAGGGCAGCAAATTCCTCAGACATGGCGGCACGCCAAGCCGGTTCACCAAGAGCGTCACGATGAGAAGTGGGTGCGGCGAAGAATGCACGCCGACGAGTGTCGTACCGTACCGTGCCATCCGTGTATGTCTTAGCCTTACGCGTATGATCGCGGTGACAGGTGACTATAGTGTGCCCGGGAGCTACGTCGCTGGTAGATGCTGGCGGCGATGAAGGAGACCCGACCAGTGGTGTCGTGGGTGAACGATCGTCAGCAACAGGCGACACGGGCCGGGGTGACGCGTTGGCCTGGGCCGAAGCAGGCGATGAGGGAGAGCTAGGCTGAGACGGCAGCCCAGGAGACGCGGCTGGCGACCCGACGACGACCGAAGCTGGCGAGGCGGGCTAAGCCGACCCAGGCGAGGCGGGGGACGCAATGGGCGACCTAGTCGGGCCCGTGGTTGCGCCAGTGGGCGAGGCAGACGGGACCGCGGACGTGCCCGCGGGCGAGGCCGATGAGGCTGACTCGGGAGGTGTGGCATGCACGTCGGGGCCATGCACGTCGATCGTGCCGACGGATGCAGGTGCGGTGACGGGTTCCTGGGAAGAAATTAGAGTACCATCTGCAGAAAACAAGTCAGGTGACAAATATGACAGGTCCTATTTCCGTACATGGACATCCGAAACCGATTCATTAGATGGAAAAGTGAGGGTGTGCTCAATAGAGGCAATGTCAACCGAGACACCCGGGCTGGAGTAAGGGAAAACTGACTCGTCAAAAACAACATCACGAGAAATGTAGATCCTACCCGAGGTGCGATAAAGACACTTATAGCCTTTAGGTAGAGGGCTATAACCAAGGAAGACACACATCTTGGAACGGAACTCCAGCTTGTGAGCATTATACTTGCGGAGACTAGGCCAGCAAGCGCACCCAAAAATCCTGAGAGAGGAATAATTGGGCTGAACATGGAACAGGCGGAATAGGGGCGTGTCTTTGTTGAGAACCGGAGTCGGCATACGGTTGATGAGATAACAAGCCATAAGAAAGGCCTCATCCCAAAACCGGAGTGGAAGAGACGAGTGCGCCAATAAGGCGAGGCCGGTCTCGACCAAATGACAATGTTTGCACTCGGCAATACCGTTCTGCTGAGATGTATGTGGACACGACACACGGTGGGAGGTGCCCGTGCGTTGAAAATAGCGATGGAGCTTGTGGTATTCACCACCCCAGTCGGACTGAACGGCCTTGATTTTGCAATCCAAAAGGCGTTCGACATGAGCCTGAAAGTTATAGAAGACTTGCTCAACATCAGACTTATGTTTAAGCAAATAAATCCAAGTGAAGCGCGTGTAATAATCAACAAAACTAACATAATACTTGTACCCCCCACCCCCCGAAGACGCAATAGCGGGACCCCAAACATCTGAATGTATTAATTCAAGTGATACAGCAGTGACATGATAAGACGTGGAATACGGTAGTTGATGACTCTTAGCACGCTGACATGCATCACACACTAATGGGGAAGTATTTGAACTAGAAAAGGGAAGATCATGGCTCCGAACAATGGAGGTGACCAAATTATTGGTAGGATGACCTAGACGTTGATGCCATTGCGACGACAAAACTCGAACACTGGATGAAGCATGGCGAGATGACGAGGACGATGCACGAGTAAAAGGAATCGAATAGACCCCCCCCCATGACTGCTACCTTGAAGAATGACGCGCCTGGTTGCTTTGTCCTTAACAAAGAAAAGACGACGGTGAAATTCAACAAACACGTCATTATCACAAACAAGGCGATAGACAGAAAGAAGATGCTCTTTGATGTGTGGAACATGAAGGATGTTGCGCAATTTTAGAGATGAACCGGGTAAACGGGAATGACCTGTTAGAATAAATTTGAGGCATACCGTCGATCATCTGAGGACCAAGCAATCACATGAGGCACGACACCGAGATTTGTTAACGAGGTTCACCGATATGGCTACATCCCCGGGGCTTGACTACGGACGCTCCTTCCCGTGACACCGTCACAAAACCGCACCCTGGCCACCCGGGCGCCGGCACACACCGCCGGCTCCCCCTTGCGCGCCTGTGCTATTATGTTGGCATAGATTACATCATGTGTCTATTCTCGCTATATATGAGAGGCCTAGGATACACGTGTCCTACCAGGACACGACTCCATATCCTATCTAAACACAATACAACTACAAGTCCAATTGTAACCTACCTTGTACACTATATTCGACACAACTCTAACAAACTCCACCTTGGCGAATATACTCCACCACCCTCGATTTGTCCATGCGTCAAACTTCCATGTACATTGGACTTGAGCTTATCCAATGAGTACCGCTGCTACTCCAAAGACCCCATATGACTCCACCTGCAACTTGTAGTCCCTTCTTTTCTTGATCACAGTTAACACTCAAGCAAAATTAAGTTCTTTGTTACTCTAGTTTGTGCTCCCAACTTCCAGAGTATCCGTCCAACGCCATCACACACTGATCACTGACCTGCGTGAAAGTGAACAACTCACATATTGGGTGTCACACATAAGAGTTACCTGAACTCAACATCGCCACTCCTTTCTTGACCGCCTGTCTGAAACTTGAAAGAATTTCACCGTTGCTTGTAGTCATCCCGAGTCAAATTCACAGTTGTCTCACCACATGTATGACCACCAGAGCCCTGGCCCATCTCCATGCTCCGTGCGTACTGCACGCCTCGCCACTATTACTGCGTCGAGCCTCTACTGTCCCGGTCGAGTCTCAAGGGTCGCGAAACCACACCACTCAACCCCCACTGCAGAGTACCACCGATCATCACCGACCGATGACGAGTTTCACGCTTCCATCAGACCACTGGGCTCCAGTCCGAACTGCATGTCACTTGCTTTTTTCCAGCTGAATAGGCTTCGACTCTGTGCACTTACGCCGTAGCCCCTCAATCCAGCTCCACCTTCAACATGACTCCATGGTAGATGATCAGTCCACCCCTGCGTCCAGTCGACTTCAAGCTCACATGCGTACGCCATCTTGAATCAACCCCGCGCCATAGTCTTGTCGAAGCCACACAAGCCCTCAGGCCTACGCTACGTGTTTCCACGCCCCAGAAGTCGGTCATCATTAGCATCACGCTCCTATGTCGTTGTCGCCGATCCCACCACCGTCTTCTGTACCAATAGACTTGCGTCGATCTGTCAGACTGCTAGTCCGACCAAGCCGAACTCGTTCGACTGTATGACACGCTCGAGGCTCGCAAATCATCTTCCGAGAATTTCCATCCATCACATAATAATTCCATCTTAACTGACCTGACTTCTTGCAACGCCTTCAAGCATCGCTGTTGTGCCATCAAAACTTTCACCCTTGTCTGCTATAACCCAAGATTTTTCAGTTCCGTGAACTTCTCCACCTCAAACCTGGTACCCGTTGGCGCCATGGTTCTGTTGGGGAACATAGTAATTTCAAAAAATTTCCTACGCACACGCATGATCATGGTGATGCATAGCAACGAGAGGGGAGAGTGTTGTCTACGTACCCTCGTAGACTGAAGCGGAAGTGTTGACGCAACGTAGAGGAAGTAGTCGTACGTCTTCCCGGTCCAACCGATCCAAGCACCGTTACTCCGGCACCTCCGAGTTCTTGGCACACGTTCAGCTCGATGACGCTCCCCGGGCTCCGATCCAGCAAAGCTTCGGGGAGGAGTTCCGTCAGCACGACGGCGTGGTGACGATCTTGATGTTCAACCGTCGCAGGGCTTTGCCTAAGCACTGCTACAATATGATCGAGGTGTAATATCGTGGAGGGGGGCACCACGCACGGCTAAGGAACGATCACGAAGATCAACTTGTATCTTCTAGGGTGCCCCCTGCCCCCGTATATAAAGGAGGGAGGGGGAGGTGCGGCCGGCCCCCTTGGGCTGCGCCTGGAGGAGTCCTACTCCCACCGGGAGTAGTACTCCCCTCCTCTTGCCTTGTTGGAGAAGGAAAGGGGGAAGGGGAAGAGGAAAGGGGGCGCCGCCCCCCTTCCTTGTCCTATTCGGACTAGGGGGGAGGGGGCGCGCGGCCTGCCCTGGCCGGCCCTCCTCTTCTCCCTTATGGCCCATGAAGGCCCAATAACCCCCGGGGGGGGGGGGGGAGGTTCAGGTAAACCCCGGTACTCCGGTAAAATGCCGATTTTACCTGGAACGATTCCGATGTCCAAATATAGGCTTCCAATATATCGATCTTTATGTCTCGACCATTTCGAGACTCCTCGTCATGTCCATGATCACATCCGGGACTCCGAACAACCTTCGGTACATCAAAATACATAAACTCATAATAACTGTCATCGTAACGTTAAGCGTGCGGACCCTAGGGTTCGAGAACAATGTAGACATGACCGAGACACGTCTCCGGTCAATAACCAATAGCGGGACCTGGATGCCCATATTGGTTCCTACATATTCTACGAAGATCTTTATCGGTCAGACCGCATAACAACATACGTTGTTCCCTTTGTCATCGGTATGTTACTTGCCCGAGATTCGATCATCGGTATCCAATACCTAGTTCAATCTCGTTACCGGCAAGTCTCTTTACTCATTCCGTAATACATCATCCCGCAACTAACTCATTAGTTGCAATGCTTGCAAGGCTTAAGTGATGTGCATTACCGAGAGGGCCCAGAGATACCTCTCCGACATTCGGAGTGACAAATCCTAATCCCGAAATACGCCAACCCAACAAGTACCTTCGGAGACACCTGTAGAGCACCTTTATAATCACTCAGTTACGTTGTGACGTTTGGTAGCACACAAAGTGTTCCTCCGGTAAACGGGAGTTGCATAATCTCATAGTCATAGGAACATGTATAAGTCATGGAGAAAGCAATAGCAACAAACTAAACGATCAAGTGCTAAGCTAATGGAATGGGTCATGTCAATCAGATCATTCAACTAATGATGTGATCCCGTTAATCAAATAACAACTCTTTGTCCATGGTTAGGAAACATAACCATCTTTGATTAACAAGCTAGTCAAGTAGAGGCATACTAGTGACACTCTGTTTGTCTATGTATTCACACATGTATTATGTTTCCGGTTAATACAATTCTAGCATGAATAATAAACATTTATCATGATATAAGGAAATAAATAATAACTTTATTATTGCCTCTAGGGCATATTTTCTTCAGTCTCCCACTTGCACTAGAGTCAATAATCTAGATTATACAGTAATGATTCTAACACCCATGGAGTCTTGGTGCTGATCATGTTTTGCTCGTGGAAGAGGTTTAGTCAACGGGTCTGCAACATTCAGATCCGTATGTATCTTGCAAATCTCTATGTCTCCCACCTGGACTTGATCCCGGATGGAATTGAAGCGTCTCTTGATGTGCTTGGTTCTCTTGTGAAATCTGGATTCCTTCGCTAAGGCAATTGCTCCAGTATTGTCACAAAAGATTTTCATTGGACCCATTGCACTAGGTATAACACCTAGATCGGATATGAACTCCTTCATCCAGACTCCTTCATTTGCTGCTTCCGAAGCAGCTATGTATTCCGCTTCACACGTAGATCCCGCCACGACGCTTTGTTTAGAACTGCACCAACTGACAGCTCCACCGTTTAATGTAAACACGTATCCGGTTTGCGATTTAGAATCGTCCGGATCAGTGTCAAAGCTTACATCAACGTAACCATTTACGATGAGCTCTTTGTCACCTCCATATATGAGAAACATATCCTTAGTCCTTTTCAGATACTTCAGGATGTTCTTGACCGCTGTCCAGTGATCCACTCCTGGATTACTTTGGTACCTCCCTGCTAGACTTATAGCAAGGCACACATCAGGTCTGGTACACAGCATTTCATACATGATAGAGCCTATGGCTGAAGCATAGGGAACATCTTTCATTTTCTCTCTATCTTCTGCAGTGGTCGGACATTGAGTCTTACTCAACTTCACACCTTGCAATACAGGCAAGAACCCTTTCTTTGCTTGATCCATTTTGAACTTCTTCAAAACTTTGTCAAGGTATGTGCTTTGTGAAAGTCCAATTAAGCGTTTTGATCTATCTCTATAGATCTTAATGCCCAATATGTAGGCAGCTTCACCGAGGTCTTTCATTGAAAAACTCTTATTCAAGTATCCTTTTATGCTATCCAGAAATTCTATATCATTTCCAATCAATAATATGTCCCACATATAGTATTAGAAATGCTACAGAGCTCCCACTCACTTGTAAATACAGGCTTCTCCAAAAGTCTGTATAAACCCAAATGCTTTGATCACACTATCAAAGCGTTCATTCCAACTCTGAGAGGCTTGCACCAGTCCATAAATGGATCGCTGGAGCTTGCATACTTTGTTAGCTCCCTTTGGATCGATAAAACCTTCTGGTTGCATCATATACAACTCTTCCTCCAGAAACCCATTCAGGAATGCAGTTTTTACATCCATTTGCCAAATTTCATAATCATAAAATGCGGCAATTGCTAACATGATTCGGACAGACTTAAGCATCGCTACGGGTGAGAAGGTCTCATCGTAGTCAATCCCTTGAACTTGTCGAAAACCTTTTGCAACAAGTCGAGCTTTGTAGACAGTAACATTACCGTCAGCGTCAGTCTTCTTCTTGAAGATCCATTTATTCTCAATTGCTTGCCGACCATCGGGCAAGTCAACCAAAGTCCATATTTTGTTCTCATACATGGATCCCATCTCAGATTTCATGGCTTCAAGCCATTTTGCGGAATCTGGGCTCACCATCGCTTTTTCATAGTTCGTAGATTCATCATGATCTAGTAGCATGACTGACAGAATAGGATTACCATACCACTCTGGTGCGGATCTTACTCTGTTTGACCTACGAGGTTCTGTAGCAACTTGATATGAAGTTCTATGATCATCATCATCAACTTCCTCACTAGTTGGTTTTGACGTCACAGAAACCGGTTCCTGTGATGTATTATTTTCCAACAAGGGAGCAGGTACAGTTACCTCATCAAGTTCTACTTTCCTCCCACTCACTTCTTTCGAGATAAACTCCTTCTCTAGAAAGGATCCATTCTTAGCAACGAATGTCTTGCCTTCGGATCTGCGATAGAAGGTGTACCCAACAGTCTCCTTTGGGTATCCTATGAAGACACATTTCTCCGATTTGGGTTCGAGCTTATCAGGTTGAAGCTTTTTCACATAAGCATCACAACCCCAAACTTTAAGAAACGACAACTTTGGTTTCTTGCCAAACCACAGTTCATAAGGTGTCGTCTCAACGGATTTTGATGGTGCCCTATTTAATGTGAATGTAGCCGTCTCTAAAGCATAACCCCAAAATGATAGCGGTAAATCTGTAAGAGACATCATAGATCGCACCATATCAAGTAAAGTAAGATTACGACGTTCGGACACACCATTACGTTGTGGTGTTCCGGGTGGCGTGAGTTGCGAAACTATTCCGCATTGTTTCAAATGTAGACCAAACTCGTAACTCAAATATTCTCCTCCACGATCAGATCGTAGAAACTTTATTTTCTTGTTACGATGATTTTCAACTTCACTCTGAAATTCTTTGAACTTTTCAAATGTTTCAGATTTATGCTTCATTAAGTAGATATACCCATATCTGCTTAAATCATCTGTGAAGGTGAGAAAATAACGATATCCGCCACGAGCCTCAACATTCATTGGACCACATACATCTATATGTATGATTTCCAACAAATCTGTTGCTCTCTCCATAGTACCGGAGAACGGCGTTTTAGTCATCTTGCCCATGAGGCACGGTTCGCAAGTACCAAGTGATTCATAATCAAGTGGTTCCAAAAGTCCATCAGTATGGAGTTTCTTCATGCGCTTTACACCGATATGACCTAAACGGCAGCGCCACAAATAAGTTGCACTATCATTATCAACTCTGCATCTTTTGGTTTCAACATTATGAATATGTGTATCACTACTATCGAGATTCATCAAAAATAGACCACTCTTCAAGGGTGCATGACCATAAAATATATTACTCATATAAATAGAACAACCATTATTCTCTGATTTAAATGAATAACCGTCTCGCATCAAACAAGATCCAGATATAATGTTCATGCTCAACGCTGGCACCAAATAACAATTATTTAGGTCTAATACTAATCCCGAAGGTAGATGTAGAGGTAGCGTGCCGACCGCGATCACATCGACTTTGGAACCATTTCCCACGCGCATCGTCACCTCGTCCTTTGCCAGTGTTTACTTAATCCGTAGTCCCTGTTTCGAGTTGCAAATATTAGCAACAGAACCAGTATCAAATACCCAGGTGCTACTGCGAGCTCTAGTAAGGTACACATCAATAACATGTATATCACATATACCTTTGTTCACCTTGCCATCCTTCTTATCCGCCAAATACTTGAGGCAGTTCCGCTTCGAGTGACCAGTCTGCTTGCAGTAGAAGCACTCAGTTTCAGGCTTAGGTCCAGACTTGGGTTTCTTCTTTTGAGCAACAACTTGCTTGCTGTTCTTCTTGAAGTTCCCCTTCTTCTTCCCTTTGCCCTTTTTCTTGAAACTAGTGGTCTTGTTGACCATCAACACTTGATGCTCCTTCTTGATTTCTACCTCCGCAACCTTTAGCATTGCGAAGAGCTCGGGAATTGTCTTATCCATCCCTTGCATATTATAGTTCATCACGAAGCTCTTGTAGCTTGGTGGAAGTGATTGGAGAATTCTGTCAATGACGCTATCATCCGGAAGTTTAACTCTCAGTTGAATCAAGTGATTACAATACCCAGACATCTTGAGTATATGCTCACTGACAGAACTATTCTCCTCCATCTTGCAGCTATAGAACTTATTGGAGACTTCATATCTCTCAATCCGGGCATTCTTCTGGAATATTAACTTCAACTCCTGGAACATCTCATATGCTCCATGACGTTCAAAACGTCGTTGAAGTCCCGATTCTAGGCCGTAAAGCATGGCACATTGAACTATCGAGTAGTCATCAGCTTTGCTCTGCCAGACGTTCTTAACGTCGTCAGTTGCATCAGCAGCAGGCCTGGCACCCAGCGGTGCTTCCAGGACGTAACTTTTCTGTGTAGCAATGAGGATAATCCTCAAGTTACGGACCCAGTCCGCGTAATTGCTACCATCATCTTTCAACTTTGCTTTCTCAAGGAACGCATTAAAATTCAAGGGAACAACGACACGGGCCATCTATCTACAATCAACATAGACAAGCAAGATACTATCAGGTACTAAGTTCATGATAAATTTAAGTTCAATTAATCATATTACTTAAGAACTCCCACTTAGATAGACGTCCCTCTAATCCTCTAAGTGATCACGTGATCCAAATCAACTAAACCATAACCGATCATCACGTGAAATGGATTAGTTTTCAATGGTGAACATCATTATGTTGATCATATCTACTATATGATTCACGCTCGACCTTTCGGTCTCCGTGTTCCGAGGCCATATCTGCATATGCTAGGCTCGTCAAGTTTAACCCGAGTATTCTGCGTGTGCAAAACTGGCTTGCACCCGTTGTAGATGGACGTAGAGCTTATCACACCCGATCATCACGTGGTGTCTGGGCACGACAAACTTTGGCAACGGTGCATACTCAGGGAGAACACTTCTTGATAATTAGTGAGAGATCATCTTAAAATGCTACCATCAATCAAAGCAAGATAAGATGCATAAAAGATAAACATCACATGCAATCAATATAAGTGATATGATATGGCCATCATCATCTTGTGCTTGTGATCTCCATCTCCGAAGCACCGTCATGATCACCATCGTCACCGGCGCGACACCTTGATCTCCATCGTAGCATCGTTGTCATCTCGCCAATCTTATGCTTCTACGACTATCGCTACCGCTTAGTGATATAGTAAAGCAATACAGGGCGATTGCATTGCATACAATAAAGCGACAACCATATGGCTCCTGCCAGTTGCTGATAACTCGGTTACAAAACATGATCATCTCATACAATAAAATTTAGCATCATGTATTGACCATATCACATCACAACATGCCCTGCAAAAACAAGTTAGACGTCCTCTACTTTGTTGTTGCAAGTTTTATGTGGCTACTACGGGCTTAAGCAAGAACCGATCTCACCTACGCAACAAAACCACAACGATAGTTTGTCAAGTTGGTGCTGTTTTAACCTTCTCAAGGACCGGGCGTAGCCACACTTGGTTCAACTAAAGTTGGAGAAACTGACACCCGCCAGCCACCTGTGTGCAAAGCACGGCGGTAGAACCAGTCTCGCGTAAGCGTACGCGTAATGTCGGTCTGTGCCGCTTCATCCAAACTACCGCTGAACCAAAGTATGACATGCTGGTAAGCAGTATGACTTATATCGCCCACAACTCACTTGTGTTCTACTCGTGCAAATAACATCAAACCATAAAACCTAGGCTCTGATACCACTGTTGGGGAACGTAGTAATTTCAAAAAAAATCCTACGCACACGCAAGATCATGGTGATGCATAGCAACGAGAGGGGAGAGTGTTGTCTACGTACCCTCGTAGACCGAAGCGGAAGCGTTGACGCAACGTAGAGGAAGTAGTCGTACGTCTTCCCGGTCCAACCGATCCAAGCACCGTTACTCCGGCACCTCCGAGTTCTTGGCACACGTTCAGCTCGATGACGCTCCCCGGGCTCCGATCCAGCAAAGCTTCGGGGAGGACTTCCGTTAGCACAACGTCGTGGTGACGATCTTGATGTTCAACCGTCGCAGGGCTTCGCCTAAGCACCGCTACAATATGATCGAGGTGTAATATCGTGGAGGGGGGCACCGCACATGGCTAAGGAATGATCACGAAGATCAACTTGTGTCTTCTAGGGTGCCACCCTGCCCCCGTATATAAAGAAGGGAGGGGGAGGTGCGGCCGGCCCCCTTGGGGTGCGCTTGGAGGAGTCCTACTCCCACCGGGAGTGGGACTCCCCTCCTCTTGCCTTGTTGGAGAAGGAAAGGGGGAAGCGGAAGAGGAAAGGGGGCGCCCCCCCCTTCCTTGTCCTATTCGGACTAGGGGGGAGGGGGCGCGCGGCCTGCCCTGGCCGGCCCTCCTCTTCTCCCTTATGGCCCATGAAGGCCCAATAACCCCCCTCCCCCCCCCCGGGGGGGGGGGGGTTCTGGTAACCCCCGGTACTTCGGTAAAATGCCGATTTTACCTGGAACGATTCCGATGTCCAAATATAGGCTTCCAATATATCGATCTTTATGTCTCGACCATTTCGAGACTCCTCGTCATGTCCATGATCACATCCGGGACTCCGAAAAACCTTCGGTACATCAAAATACATAAACTCATAATAACTGTCATCGTAACGTTAAGCGTGCGGACCCTACGGTTCGAGAACAATGTAGACATGACCGAGACACGTCTCCGGTCAATAACCAATAGCGGGACCTGGATGCCCATATTGGTTCCTACATATTCTACGAAGATCTTTATTGGTCAGACTGCATAACAACATATGTTGTTCCCTTTGTCATCGGTATGTTACTTGCCCGAGATTCGATCGTCGGTATCCAATACCTAGTTCAATCTCGTTACCGGCAAGTCTCTTTACTCGTTCCGTAATACATCATCCCGCAACTAACTCATTAGTTGCAATGCTTGCAAGGCTTAAGTGATGTGCATTATCGAGAGGGCCTAGAGATACCTCTCCGACATTCGGAGTGACCAAATCATAATCTCGAAATACGCCAACCCAACAAGTACCTTCGGAGACACCTGTAGAGCACCTTTATAATCACCCAGTTACGTTGTGACATTTGGTAGCACACAAAGTGTTCCTCCGGTAAACGGGAGTTGCATAATCTCATAGTCATAGGAACATGTATAAGTCATGGAGAAAGCAATAGCAACAAACTAAACGATCAAGTGCTAAGCTAATGGAATGGGTCATGTCAATCAGATCATTCAACTAATGATGTGATCCCGTTAATCAAATAACAACTCTTTGTCCATGGTTAGGAAACATAACCATCTTTGATTAACAAGCTAGTAAGGTAGAGGCATACTAGTGACACTCTGTTTGTCTATGTATTCACACATGTATTATGTTTCCGGTTAATACAATTCTAGCATGAATAATAAACATTTATCATGATATAAGGAAATAAATAATAACTTTATTATTGCCTCTAGGGCATATTTCCTTCAGGTTCTTCATATGACTGACCTTGTGAAAAATTTATCCAAGTTTTCCCCACGATGCCCCAAGTACAAGGACAGAATCTTCGCGTACTAATAGCAATCCCAACCAAAACTTTGGCCTTCACGTGATCTCGCTTGGCTCAACTTCGCCGCAACACCATGGTCCTCGCCTAGGCTTCCACTGCTACACGCACCATCCGCCAGACGCGATCGATCCCACCAGCACCTATGTGCACTGCTTGATGCTCGCCCGATTAATCCATCCGATCGATCGCCGCACATCCCATGCGCACGCGCCATAGGAGCCTTTCTATTGATCCCGCCCTTTGCAACTCGCCGACGCCGACGCATCCAGATGATTCTGATTACTTATCAACCGAGGCTTTCGTCCGCTGATCCGTTCGCCATTGTGACGAAATAAACAACAAACTAGCTTCGTCTCCTCTGTATCCCAGTATCCCAACAGCCTTCGAACAACCTACCTCATGATACCACTTGTTAGAATAAATTCGAGGCATACCGTCGATCATCCGAGGACCAAGCAATCACATGATGCACGGCACCGAAATTTGTTAACGAGGTTCACCGATATGGCTACATCCCCAGGGCTTGACTACGGGCGCTCCTCCCCGTGACACCGTCACAAAACCGCACCCTGGCCACCTGGGCGCCGGCACACGCCGCCGGCTCCCCCTTGCGCGTCTGTGCTATTATGTTGGCATAGATTACATCGTGTGTCTACCCTTGCTATATATGAGAGGCCTAGGATACAAGTGTCCTACTAGGACACGACTCCATATCCTATCTAAACACAATACAACTACAAGTCCAATTGTAACATACATTGTACACTATATTCGACACAACTCTAACATGACCAATGTGTGAAATAGACAAACTTGCACCGTTGGCCACCTGAACCTGGTCCTTGCCATCATAGCGCTCGTGAACCTGGAGGCGTTCAAGATCACTCGTCAAGTGATCCGTAGCCCCGGTGTCCAATACCCAAGGATAGTCGACGGTGTTGGTGGAGGCCGAGTTGGCGGAGCGAGTGTTGTGGTCCTGGTCATAGCGCTTGCGGCAATCATCGGCCTCATGCCCCCAGTTTTTCCAAATTTGACACCGGGGACGCCAGCGGTTGTTACGACGGCCACCACCGCCGTTGTTGGGGCCACCGTCACCCCCCACCTTGCCGACCATTGCCCGCGTAGGAGGAGTTGCGGTCGCAGCCACCGTTGGGGCCGCCGTTGCCGCTTTGGCGGCCTTGCCCGGGCTGGCCGTTGCCATCGGCCGGGCGACCCCCACCCTGGGAGGGGTAGGGCTCTGAGTAGGGAGCATGTCCGCCATGGCCGTAGGGGCCCGAGCGAGCCACAACGTTAGCCGAGGGAGTCCACCCCTCCGACGCACTCTGCTGAGCCTGCAACGCTTCGAACGACAAGACGAGCGAGTAGAAGCTGGAGTAGGGAATAGGTGCATTACTCACACCCAGGGAGGCGGCTATGGGGTTGTAGGTGGAACCGAGTCCTGTGAGAATGTGATCAATGAGCTCATCATCACGAATCGGAGAGCCGGCAGCAGCCATGGTGTCGGCAAGGGCCTTCATCTTGTACATGTACTCAGTCGCGGAGATCTCCTCCTTCCTCAGCGTCTGAAGTTGACGCCGGATGTGACGGACGTTGGCGCGGCTCTGTGCGCCATACATGGCATCAACGGCCGTCAATACCACCTGCGCCGTCTCGCAGCCGATGAGCTGACAGGCGATGTCCTCCTCCATGGAGGTGAGAAGGAGGCCCTTGACCTTCTGGTCCTGAGTCCACCAATAGTGGTACGCCGGATTAGTGGCGGTCGTCGCGGCATCGCCAGTCCCCACGGCGATGGTCTTGTCGGGTGCCTGATACGTCTCCGTCGTATCTACTTTTCCAAACACTTTTGCCCTTGTTTTGGACTCTAACTTGTATGATTTGAATGGAACTAACCCGGACTGACGTTGTTTTCAGCAGAATTTTCATGATGTTGTTTTATGTGCAGAAAACAAATATTCTCGGAATGACCTGAAACTCCACGGAACATCTTAGAAAAAATAAAAAAATCCTCGCCAAAGATGAAGACCAGGGGGCCCACACCCTGTCCACGAGGGTGGGGGGCGCCCCCCCTCTAGGGCGCGCCCCCTACCTCATGGGCCCCCTGGATGCCCTCCGACGCCAACTCCAACTCTATATATCTGCTTTCGGAGAGAGAAAAATCAGAGAGAAGAAATCATCGCGTTTTACGATACGGAGCCGCCGCCAAGCCCTAAAACCTCTCGAGAGGGATGATCTGGAGTCCGTTCGGGGCTCCGGAGAGGGGGATTCGTCGCCGTCGTCATCATCAACCATCCTCCATCACCAATTTCATGATGCTCACGGCCGTGCGTGAGTAATTCCATCCTAGGCTTGCTGGACGGTGATGGGTTGGATGAGATTTATCATGTAATCGAGTTAGTTTTGTTAGGGTTTGATCCCTAGTATCCACTATGTTCTGAGATTGATGTTGCTATGACTTTGCTATGCTTAATGCTTGTCACTAGGGCCCGAGTGCCATGATTTCAGATCTGAACCTATTATGTTTTCATGAAAATATATGTGAGTTCTTGATCCTATCTTGCAATTCTATAGTCACCTACTATGTGTTATGATCCGACAACCCCGAAGTGACAATAATCGGGACCACTCCCGGTGATGACCGTAGTTTGAGGAGTTCATGTATTCAGTATGTGCTAATGCTTTGTTCCGGTTCTCTATTAAAAGGAGGCCTTAATATCCCTTAGTTTCCAATAGGACCCCGCTGCCATGGGAGGGTAGGACAAAAGATGTCATGCAAGTTCTTTTCCATAAGGACGTATGACTATATACGGAATACATGCCTACATTACATTGATGAATTGGAGCTAGTTCTGTGTCACCCTATGTTATGACTGTTACATGATGAACCGCATCCGACATAATTATCCATCACTGATCCGGTGCCTATGAGTTTTCCATATACTGGTTTACGCTTATTTACATTCCCGCTGCTACTGTTACAATCACTACAAAATACCAAAAATATTACTTTTTGTTGTCTTTACTTTTGTTGCTGCTACCACCACTATCATATTACTTTGCTACTAAACACTTTGCTGCAGATACTAAGTTTCCAGGTGTGGTTGAATTGACAACTCAGCTGCTAATACTTGAGAATATTCTTTGGCTCCCCTTGTGTCGAATCAATAAATTTGGGTTGAATACTCTATCCTCGAAAGCTGTTGCGATCCCCTATACTTGTGGGTTATCAAGACTAATTTCTGGCGTCGTTGCCGGGGAGCATAGCTCTATTATTTGAGTCACTTGGGATTTATATCTGCTGGACACTATGAAGAACTTGAAAGACGCTAAGACAACAATTTATCCCTCAACTACGAGGGGAGGTAAGGAACTGCCATCTATCCTTGCACTTGATTCACCTTCTGTTATGAGTAAGCTAGCGACACCTAAACCTGCTTCTGCTATTCGTTCCGATATGTCGCATGTTATTGATGATGCCACTTCTGCCATGCATGATACTTATGATGAAACTGCTTCTATGCCTGATACTACTGTGCCCCTTAGTGAATTTCTTGATGAACAAATTGCTAGGGCTAGAGAAAAAGAAATTATCGAATCTGAATACGATGATGAAAGTGATGATGAAAATATGCTTGTTATTCCTGAGGGCTATGTTTTTGATAAAGATTCTTCTTTAGCTATTTTAGCTTGCAAGGATAGATATGAGCTCAAGAGATTAATAGTTAAATGGAACAAAGAATCACTTAGAGATAAAATGAAACCCGACCCTGCTTTTGCTACTTCACCTATCTGTGTTCCTGATAAGGATTATGAATTTTCTGTGGATCCAGATATAATTACTTTGGTTGAATCTGATCCTTTTTATGGCTATGAATCTGAAACTGTTGTGGCACATCTTACTAAGTTAAATGATATAGCTGCCCTGCTCACTAATGATGAGAGATCGCGTAACTTTTATATACTCAAAATATTTTCGTTCTCGTTAAAGGGTGATGCTAAGATATGGTCTAATTCTCTTGATCCTAGTTGTCTGCGTAGTCCCCAGGATATGATTTATTACTTCTCTGCTAAATATTTCTCTGCTCATAAGAAACAAGCTGCTTTGAGGGAAATATACAACTTCGTGCAAATTAAAGAAGAGTCTCCCACAAGCTTAGGGGAGGCTTCTCAAGTTACTTAATGCTTTGCCTGATCATCCTCTTAAGAAACCTGAAATACTTGATATCTTTTATAATGGACTAACCGATGCTTCCAGAGATTACCTGGATAGTTGTGCTGGTTCTCTTTTTAGGGAAAGAACACCGGATTAAGCTGAAATTCTATTGAATAACATGTTGACAAATGAAAATAATTGGGCACCTCCTGAGCCAGCCCCTGAGCCAGCTCATGCTCCAATTCTTGAGCCTATTCCTAAACCAACTCCGAAGAAGAGAGGTGTTCTATTTCTCAGTCCCGAAGATATGCAAGGGGCAAAGAAATCTACGAAAGAAAAAGGTATAAAAGCTGAAGACGTTAAGAATTTACTTACTATTGAAGAAATACATGGTCTTAATTTACTGCCTGTTGAAGAAACATGTGATCTCAATTCTTTATTTACTGAAGAACCTACAGACCCCGATGTCCCGACACAGGTAGTAAAGGTAAATTCTCTCTATAGATATGATAAAGCTGAAGTCCCTCCTACTAAAATTGCTAGTCAGTGCTTGGATGAGTTTGATAACTTTATGTTTAAGCAAGACGACTTCAATGCTTATTTTGGTAGACAATTAAAAGAAAATGATTATATGATTAGATGCTTGGGTGATTATATGGCTAATATTAAAGGTGAACTTAAACTTGTTAGCAAACATGCTTCTATGGTTACCACTCAAGTAGAACAAGTACTTAAGGCTCAAAAAGAAGTGCTTGATGAAATGAATAGTAAGAAAAATGATTATGCTGTTAGAGTGGCTACTAGAACTGGTAGAATGACTCAGGAACCTTTGTATCCTGAAGGCCACCCTAAGAGAATGGAGCAAGATTCTCAAAGAAATAATATTGGTGTTCCTAGTTCTTCTAAAAAGAAAAAAAAATGATAGAACTGTGCAAACTTCTAGTGAACCTATTGCTGAACCACCTAATAATCCAAATGATATATCTATGTCTGATGCTGAAACACAATCTGGTAATGAACATGAACCTAATGAGAATATTAATGATGATGTTCATGATGATGCTCAACCTAGTAACCATAATGACGTAGAAATTGAACCTGTTGTTGATCTTGATAACCCAAAATTAAAGAATCAACATTATGATAAAAGAAACTTTGTTGCTAGAAAACACAGTAAATAAAGAGAACCTTGGGTTCAGAAACCCATGTCTTTTCCTCCCAAACCATCCAAGAAAAAGGATGATGAGGATTTTGAGCGCTTTGCTGAAATGATTAGGCCTATCTTTTTGCGTATGCGATTAACTGATGTGCTCAAAACAAATCCTTATGCTAAATATATGAAGGATATCATTACTAATAAAAGAAAGATACCGGAAGCTGAATTTTCCACCATGCTTGCTAATTATACTTTTAAGGGTGGAATACCAAAGAAACTTGGAGACCCGGGAGTACCTACTATACCTTGCTCCATTAAAAGAAATTATATTAAAACTGATTTATGTGATCTTGGAGCCGGTGTTAGTGTTATGCCTCTCTCTTTATATCGTAGACTTGACTTGAATAAGCTGACACCTACTGAAATATCTTTGCAAATGGCTGATAAATCAACTGCTATACCTCTCGGTATTTGTGAGGATGTGCCTGTTGTGGTTGCAAACGTTACTATTTTAACGGACTTTGTTCTTCTTGATATTCCCGAGGATGATAGTATGTCTATTATTCTTGGAAGACCTTTTCTTAATACTGCAGGGGCTGTTATTGATTGCAACAAAGGCAATGTCACTTTTCATGTTAATGGTAATGAGCATACGGTACACTTTCCAAGGAAACAACCTCAAGTTCATAGTATCAACTCCATTGGAAAATTTTCATCGATTATAATTGGAGGTTTTGAATTTCCTCTTCCTACTGCCAAAAAGAAATATGATATACTTATTATAGGGGATGTGCATATCCCCGTTGAGCTAACTTAGTGTTATTCGAAATTTCTCCGGTTTCATGATTATCAGAATGAGTTTGTTAACAAGACTTGATCAACCTTGTTAGTGGATTCTTTTTGATGAGCATGAGATGGATGAAACTAGAAGCACAACCTTCAGTACCCTCTCTATATTTTCTGTTAATTAGTAGAAATAAAGTAAAAATAGTATTTTTCTGTCTGTTTCCTGGCTTATCCGTGCAATATAAAAATATCCGGAAAATAAAATTTCTCAGAATGACATGCCAATTTAATATGGTTTTTCGGGAATATTTGAGGATTTACTGTGCAAAAATTACCGCGTGAGGAGCTGCCACCTGGCCACGAGGGTGGTGGACGCCCCCCCCCTTAGGGCGCGCCCCCTGCTTCGTGGGCCCACGGTGACCCTCCTCCACTTATCCCAGCACCCATATTCTTCCTCTGTCTCACACAAACCCGAAAAACCAACTCAAGCATGAGTTCCAGCCACTTTTGCTGTGATTTTCGATCTCCTTGCTCAAAGCACCTCTCGCAAAACTGCTTGGGGAGATTGTTCCTTGGTATGTGACTCCTTCATTGGTCCAATTAGTTTTTGTTCTAGTGCTCTATTCTTTGCAAATTTGTGCTGCATAGGTGACCATGTTCTTGAGCTTGCATGTCAAATTTATATGGTTCCAAGTAGTTCTAACGCTTGATATAGGCTCTAGGCACTTGTAGGAGTAGTTGCTATCAGTTTTATTGAAGTTGGTTCACTTTCATTTGAAGTTACTAAAAATTTCAGAATTTTTCAGAGAAAAACATTATTCTTAGGAAGATGTTCCAAGGTGGTTCCTCTAAGAAGCAAGGACCCAGGATTGCTATGCGCGATGCTGACGAGGATCCACCAAGAGACGCTCCAGTACGGCCTTGCGAATGGCCGTCGGAAATTTTTATGGACCGTGCGGGAATTAAAGAAGAATTCAAAGCATATTTGCGCAATGGCGGTCTTGAGGATTTTGAGGCTAACAAATGCCCCCAGTATCATGATCTCACAAGTTCCTTTGTAAGGAGGTTTGAGTATTCATCTTCGCGTAATTCTCCTTCAGTCATGTTTGATCTTTATGACAAATCTTATACCATGGACCTAGAGGATTTCACTCTTGCTTGCAAACTTCCATCATGGGGTAGTATTAGGGATCCCCCTAAATCTGAATTTAGAAACTTTCTTGCTAGTATAACTGTAGGGGAATCCAGAGATATAACGCAGGCTACCATAGGGAGCATTCACTTTCCTGCTATACATTATTGTGCTCTCTTCATCGGTAGATGCATAAATGCTAAGGATGAACCATGTCACATGTGTGTCCCTGACCTTAGCATTCTCAGGAGTGTTGTGTTAGGAGACCAATCTTATCATATGAGAGCCATTGTAGCTCGTAGGTTGCATCATAATAGACATAATGGAGATTTCTTTGGAGTAATTTATGCAACCCGCTTAGCTAATTTTCTTGAGATAGACATTCGTGAGAGTGATACAGAGTTGCCTCCTGCCTTTTTAGATTATAATTCTATGGCTTCGCACCATCACCCCCCCTCTAGGGCACGCCCCCTACCTCGTGGGCCCCCTGGATGCCCTCCGACGCCAACTCCAACTCTATATATCTGCTTTCGGAGAGAGAAAAATCAGAGAGAAGAAATCATCGCGTTTTACGATACGGAGCCGCCGCCAAGCCCTAAAACCTCTCGGGAGGGATGATCTGGAGTCCGTTCGGGGCTCCGGAGAGGGGGATTCGTCGCCATCGTCATCATCAACCATCCTCCATCACCAATTTCATGATGCTCACCGCCGTGCGTGAGTAATTCCATCGTAGGCTTGCTGGACGGTGATGGGTTGGATGAGATTTATCATGTAACCGAGTTAGTTTTGTTAGGGTTTGATCCCTAGTATCCACTATGTTCTGAGATTGATGTTGCTATGACTTTGCTATGCTTAATGCTTGTCACTAGGGCCCGAGTGCCATGATTTCAGATCTGAACCTATTATGTTTTCATGAAAATATATGTGAGTTCTTGATCCTATCTTGCAAGTCTATAGTCACCTACTATGTGTTATGATCCGGCAACCCCGAAGTGACAATAATCTGGACCACTCTCGGTGATAACCATAGTTTTAGGAGTTCATGTATTCACTTTGTGCTAATGCTTTGTTCCGATTCTCTATTAAAAGGAGGCCTTAATATCCCTTAGTTTCCAATAGGACCCCGCTGCCACGGGAGGGTAGGACAAAAGATGTCATGCAAGTTCTTTTCCATAAGCATGTATGACTATATACGGAATACATGCCTACATTACATTGATGAATTGAAGCTAGTTCTGTGTCACCCTATGTTATGACTGTTACATGATGAACCGCATCCGGCATAATTATCCATCACTGATCCGGTGCCTACGAGTTCTCTATATACTGGTTTACGCTTATTTACTTTCCCGCTGCTACTGTTACAATCACTACAAAATACCAAAAATATTACTTTTTGCTGTCTTTACTTTTGTTGCTGCTACCACCACTATCATATTACTTTGCTACTAAACACTTTGTTGTAGATACTAAGTTTCCAGGTGTGGTTGAATTGACAACTCAGCTGCTAATACTTGAGAATATTCTTTGGCTCCCCTTGTGTCGAATCAATAAATTTGGGTTGAATATTCTACCCTCGAAAGTTTTTGCGATCCCCTATACTTGTGGGTTATCAGTGCCGCCGCGGTGTCGTCGAGGTAGCCATGGAGGTTGGCGCTGGCTAAGACAGTGCCGGCGATGCCCCCCCCCCATAGCATGAAGTTGTGGCGGCCAAGACGGACGGAGATCGCCGGAACGGCGAGTGCGGCGGGGACGGTGGCAGCCGCGGGCGAGGTGATGGTGCCGACGCTATTGGAGAGTGAAAGGGCGGCGGACGACGTCGAGGCGGCGCGGAGTAGGGCGGCACGCGGCGGCGGCATAGGGTTCGCGCGTCGGCCCGGTGGCTATCTAATACCAAGTTGAAGAGGTAGGTTTATGGTTTTGCGTGGGTGGTGTCGGAGTAATGGGCCACGGGTAGGCTAACCCGGGACCCAGAACCTTTCTTGACATCGGGCTGATTGCGCCCCTCAAGACGCCAAGATGAAGAGCCGCCTTCTGAAGGCCGGCTGGAGAAATAGCCGGCTGTCCGTAGACGGCCGAATCCTGAAGGCGAGGCCAAGTCAAGCCGACTCCTACCAGGCGGCTTCTAGAGAAGCCGGCCTCGAGGAGTCGGCCCGCGGCACCTGCGAAGC
Organism: Aegilops umbellulata; assembly: GCA_032464435.1. Classification (NCBI taxonomy): domain Eukaryota; kingdom Viridiplantae; phylum Streptophyta; class Magnoliopsida; order Poales; family Poaceae; genus Aegilops; species Aegilops umbellulata. The sequence goes on along the minus strand of CP136059.1, from coordinate 439,459,499 downwards.
CCGTTCCCTCATCACGAGGGACGGGACATGGGATGGCTGCAGTGCCGCCCATCCCCTCCCTTTTCTAGGGGCTGGCGTGGCCACAGTTTGCCATGCGATGGAGATCTCTGCCCGGCGCGGCACTGTTGCCATGCCATTCCTGACATCATCACCAGCAGGCGGAGTCCTGTTCCCACGACGGTCTGTCTGTACGACCCAAGGAAGATGGGCCCCACCAGCCAGCGAGAGTCCAGAAGACGGCGAGAGCCCTACCAGTCGGACCCGATGGGAGTCGGCCCCTAGGAGTCAGCCTGCCCCTTCCACCGGCCCCACGCGCCATTAACCAGACGAGACACGGAGAGGCTACAGTGAACGCCTGCCAAGCGGCGGGGCTGTAGCCATGACTCCCTGACCAAGCCCGCGTCATTAGAGACACGACAACAGTGATCAGCAGCCGGCAAGACCTGTAAGCGGCGGGAGCGGCCTGTCGGCTCCGTACGAGACCAGCCAGCGGGGCCCACCAGTCGGCGGGAGCAGCCAGCGGAGAAGTCGGAGGCCGGAGACACTGACAGTCGGGTCCTACACCCGGCTGGATTACCATTGTACCCCTTGGGGTAGGCCTATATAAACCCCCTAGGGCACCATGCAAAGGGTTCCCAACCTGTTAGAACTAGACCAGACCATAGAGGAAGGAGAGAGCTAGCCCTGCCTTCTCCTACCACTAGCCAAACAGCTCAAGGAGCACCTTTGTATTCACTTGTGCCCTAGTGATCATGCGGAGACCCCCCAGAGCAGGACTAGGGGTGTTTTCTCCTAAGAAAGCCCTGAACCTGAGTAAAGTACGACGGTGTTCGTGTCTACGCCTCATCCCGCTTCCGGGCACCGGCGACGTTCTACTCGCTCCCACCATGATAAGTCATCTTTTGGCATATGTCGCACCCAACCCCCGACAGGTGGTTAACATCCAGCCTCACGTCTCCATATATAGATGATTAGAATATAATTACGTACGTATATAAATACGTGTACATGTACGACCTTATTTTACAAATACGAACTACTTCGTCTACCGCCCCGCCGGCCCGTCGCTGAGGAGGCTCGAGGACCCCGACCCTGTCTTCTTCCAAGACTTCGAGGTTGCCCTCCTACCACGCGGTGGCCACTTCACGGCAGCAGCACTCTCTGCACGCAATATGAGTAACGACTTCGACCTCCACCTGTTCCAATCCGATGAGTGGGCCTGGAGCAGCAAGGTGGTGGCGGCTTAGTTTTAAGGGCGCTTATAGGCGCCGGCGCACCGGCCGAACTGTTGGGCCGGTCAAGCCCCAACCGCCCGATACATCGGTTTCCAACCGTCTGATTGCTTTGTTTTGAAAGTCAAACACACAGAAAAAAACACGCACAGGAAACACGGAAAAAAGGACAGCGTGCGCACATGCCAGATCTGTGCGCTCACGGGCCGCCTGCGATCTTGCTTGCCACCGCGACACCGCGCCCGTCACCCGCGGTTGCCTGCCACTTGCCTGACAGTCGTGTCTGGCACTTGCCTTGGCTGCCTCTGCTCGTCATGGTTTCAACTCGAACACATGAGGGTTCCAGCGTGCTGTCATCATGGTTGGAGCATCCCCGGCGTCCCCGTCTCCGGCTCGCTGCCATTGTCAACTTGCACCGCCATGTCTAGCAAAAAAAGCAACAAAAACCTCCAGTGCTGGGTTGAAGCAAAAAGATTTGCCGGTTCCAGCAAAAAATAATGATGGTTCCAGCAAAAATCTCAACAGCACAAAAACTTCGGTAGTAGATTTGTAGCAAAAAAATTAGCTAGTTCCAGCAAAAAGAAACACCGGTTCCAACAAAAAATCATTCCGCTTTGAGCAAGAATGTTTGCTGGTTCCAGCAAATTACATGACACTGATGCGTGTTGGATGTAGTTATTGAGAACATTGGTTGTAGCAAAAACTCAAACGGTGGTAGCAAAGAAATTGATGCACTGGTTCCCCCAAAAAAACATGGTAGCAAAATATTTGATTGGTTCCAAGAAAAACCGAGGTTAGTTGTAGCAAAAATGTACAGTGGTTGTACCAAAAACAAATGACATGGTAGCAAAAATTTGGGTTGGTTCCATGAAAAAGAAACAAACATGGTGGTAGCAAAAAAATTGATTGGTTCCAGCAAGAACTGAAGATGGTGGTAGCAAAATTGAAAACCGGTTGTACCAAAAAGCAAATGACATGGCAGCAAAAATTTGAGTTGGTTTCATAAAAAAAGAACATGGTTGTAGCAAAATCTTACACTGATTCCAGCAAAAATCAAGGGCGTTGGCAGCAAAAATTGGGGCTGCTTCCAAGAAAGAAAATGCTGGATCTCCATCACTTGTCGCCGTGGTTGCAACTCCTCAACGCCGGCCGCCGCGGCTCTCCATCACTTCTCGCCGCCAACAGCAACACCGGTGGGTGTTGGTTTGAAGCGCTGGTCGCTGGGGGGGGGGTGAGGGGGCGGGGTGGGGGCAACCACGGTGGGGGAGGCGCGGTGGCCATGGCTGGCGGGGCGAGCGGAGGAGGTTGCGGTAGAGATGCACGAGCGAAGAATGAGTGGATGGTGTTGTTCCTGAAGAGATAAGGTAATACGGGAGATGGTTGTTCGGTGGTGGGCCTACGTGGAGAGAAAGAGAGCGGTGCGACCGGCCCGACGATTCGGCCGGTGCGCCGTGTGGAAAGATTTCCCTAGTTTTAAATAGCCGGCTATAGCTCCGTTATAGCCCGCTATAGCCTTTTCAGTATGATGCCGCTAAATGGTCGTCTTCACAAATAGCCCGCTTTAGCCCGCTATAGCTCTGGTATAGCTGATTTGAAAGCCGGCCGCTATTTTTCATAGCCCGCTATTTAAAACATTGGGTGGCGGTGGACAGGCCATGGCCGGAACCGTTCCCGCTGCCGGTCCCCAAGGACGCATGTCGCCTCTTTCAGCACGTCACCAGCAACGCCATCACCGTCGGGGGCGAACGCGGCACGGCCGGCTTCGTCGACCTCTGGCGCGGCATCCTGCTCTGCGACCTGCTCACCGACAACCACAACCTCCGCGACGTGCCAATGCCGCCGGTGCGGGCATGCAGGCTGGAGAACGGCGAGGCGGGCATCGACTGTTGCCCCAAGCCTTTCCAGGGCATCGCCATCGTCGGGGGCTCCCTCCTCAAGGTGGCGGAGCTGGACATCGACGGCGACCGGCTCCCTAAAAACGACCCCGAAACCGGGGCCCCAAACTTCAGAATCCATGACTAGACACTCACCAAGTACACCAAGAGCTGCAAGAATGGCAACATCACCGGTTCATGGTGCGATTGGGTCACCGACTGCGCCGTCAGGGCTTCTGACATTGAGATATGCGAAACGGCGCGGTCCGGGTTGCGGCGCTGTGGAATCCCATGGTTGGAGAATATCTACACATGTCAGCCCGTTCCCAGCATGGATGATAATGGCCTTGTTTACATCACCAGGCTCAAGTTCATGCACCCCAAGGCCTAGCTCCTTGCTGTTGACATGAGGAACAACAGGTTCCAGGCAATGTACAGGATCCCAGCTAGAAGAAGCAACGACGTGTCGCTTGCATATTGTGCCACTACCATCTCCAGATATATGAATGCATCTACGCCAGGTAATTATATTATACTCCCTCTGTCTTAAAATATAAGATCGTTTTTCATACTAGTGTAGTAGGAAAAACGTCTTACATTTTGGAAAGGGGGGGAGTAGCTATGATCATAATGCCCAATCCTGTCATTAGAATTTTTTTTGTATCAAATAGATATGTAAAAGATAATGGTGAAGTTAAACATGTTTTGGTGGAGACCATGTCGTTATCTGAAACATTAACTTTTGTTCTCAGCATAGGATCTGGGCGGTTACCAGGCGGCAGGCCTGGCTAGCAATCTCAAACTTTGAATATGCAAAAAAAAATCTGGGCGGTTGAAACATTAACTTTCATCTGATTGTTTGAGAATTATTTATTACATTGTGTTGATCTATGTAACAAACAGATGCTAGTAATAATTAGCAACGAGCCTATGATAGCCATCAAACACTTTTGTTTCCTCATGTCAACCATCTGGTCAGTTGTACAGTCTATGTGCTCTCGAACATCGATGAGGTAATATGACCCGCTGTTCAGGTTCTTGCTGACCACAAAGTGTCCTTCCCAAGGGGGGGATAGCTTGTGCATATCGGATTGATACTGTATGAGCCGGAGCACTAAGTCACCTTCCTGAAAGGTTCTGGATCTAACCCGGCAGCTGTGGTAGCGGCGCAGGTCTTGCTGGTAAATCGCCGAGCGGGCTATTGCCAAGTCTCGCTTTTCATCCAACAAATCAAGTGCATCCTGACGAGCTTGTTCATTATCAGCTTCAACATAAGCCGCTACGCGGGGCGAGTCATGATGGATGTCACTTGGCAGGACCGCCTCTGCTCCGTACACCATGAAGAAAGGTGTATAACCCATAGATCTGTTAGGTGTAGTGTTGATGCTCCAAATCACAGAGGGTAATTCCTCCACCCAACAACCCGTCGTCCGCTGTAAGGGGACCATGAGCCGGGGTTTTATACCTTTCAAGATCTCCTGGTTGGCTCTTTCAGCTTGACCATTGGATTGAGGATGAGCTACCGGCGAAACATCAAGCCGGATATGTTCACGTTGACAGAACCCTTCCATAGCTCCTTTGGAGAGGTTAGTGCCATTGTCAGTTATGATGCTGTATGGAAAACCAAAACGAAAGATCACCTTTTTCATGAACTGAACCGCCGTGGCTGCATCACACTTACTGACCGGCTCTGCCTCAACCCACTTTGTAAATTTATCAACCGCCACCAGGAGGTGTGTCTTTTTATCCTTGGACCTTTTAAAAGGTCCGACCATATCAAGCCCCCAGACTGCAAACGGCCAAGTGATTGGAATCATCCTCAATTCTTGAGCCGGCACATGAGCTCGTCGCGAGAATTTTTGACAACAGTCACATTTACTGACCAGATCTTCCGCATCAGCATGAGCATCAGCCAATAAAAACCATGACGGAAAGCCTTGGCCACAAGGGATTTTGAGCCGGCATGATGACCACAATCGCCTTCATGGATCTCCCGAAGTATTTCCTGACCTTCCGTAGGTGACACGCAACGTTGAAACGCCCCAGTGACACTGCGATGATGCAACTCACCATGAACAATTGTCATGGATTTAGACCGCCGGACGATTTGTCTCGCTAAGGTCTCATCCTTAGGCAACTCTCCTCGGGTCATGTAAGCCAAATATGGCACTGTCCAATCCGGGATGACATGAAGAGCCGCCACCAACTGCGCTTCTGGGTCTGGAACGGCTAAGTCTTCCTCTGTGGGTAACTTGACAGAAGGATTATGCAAAACATCCAAAAAGGTGTTAGGTGGCACCGGCTTACGTTGAGATCCCAGCCGGCTTAAGGCATCAGCCGCCTCATTCTTCCTTCGGTCAATGTGTTCCACTGGATAACCCTTGAAATGCCCAGCTATAGCATCAACTTCTCGGCGATAAGCCGCCATGAGGGGATTCGTAGAGTCCCACTTGCCTGACACTTGTTGAGCCACCAAATCTGAGTCGCCCAAGCACCTCACCCAGCTTAAGCTCATCTCTTTGGCCATCCGAAGACCATGGAGCAAAGCCTCATATTCAGCTGCATTGTTAGTACAAGGAAACATGAGCCGGAGCACATAACAAAATTTGTCACCTCGAGGGGAAGTTAAAACGACTCCTACCCCCGAGCCTTCCAACTGCCTGGATCCATCAAAATGAATAGTCCAATATGTGTTATCCGGCTTCTCCTCAGGCGTCTGCAGCTCTGTCCAATCATTGATGAAGTCGACCAGTGCCTGAGATTTAATAGCAGTGCGTGGCACATACTTCAAACCATGAGGCCCAAGCTCAATGGCCCACTTGGAGACTCGTCCTGTGGCCTCTCTATTCTGGATGATGTCTCCCAAAGGAGCAGAGCTTACCACGGTGATGGGGTGACCCTGAAAGTATTGTTTAAGCTTCCGGCTCGCCATGAACACCCCATAAACAAGCTTCTACCAATGTGGATATCTCTGCTTAGACTCAGTGAGTACCTCGCTGATGTAATAAACCGGTCGTTGAGCCGGATGCTCCTTGCCAGCCTCCTTGCGCTCCACCACAATTGCAACACTGACAGCACGTGAGTTAGCAGCCATGTACAACAGTAGCTGCTCTTTATCAATGGGGGCCGCAAGAACCGGCGGCTCAGATAACTGTCTCTTGAAATCTTCAAAGGCAGCGTTAGCAGCATCACTCTAGACAAAATTGTCTGTTTTCTTCATCATCTGATACAGCGGTATGGCCTTCTCACCTAGCCGGCTTATGAACCGGCTCAAAGCAGTGATACGACCCGCCAGTCGCTGAACATCATTGAAGCACGCCGGCTTAGCCAAAGAGGTGATTGCCTTGATTTTCTCCGGATTAGCTTCAATGCCTCTGTTAGAAACCAGAAACCCAAAAGCTTGCCTGCCGGCACGCCGAACACACACTTGGTCGGGTTAAACATCATCTTGTAAACCCGGAGGTTGTCGAAAGTTTACTTCAGATCATCTATCAAGGTTTCCTTCTCTCTGGACTTAACCACTATGTCATCCACATTACAAAACAGTATAACACAGCTAGTTACGAGCCTCCACAGCGCTTTGAGTTTCTTAGCCGTCGGATCGGTCGAATGTACTGCACAGATCAGCTCGGCCGTCCCACCGCGTCCACGCGCTCGGTACAGCTTCTCGCGGGCTGCTGCTCCACAGAACGACCTCACGTTTCTCTCCGTAATCGGGCTGTCGAAGGCCCACGTCTTCCCAAGCGTACTCTAAAAGCCCAGGTCGTCCAGGTTTAGGGATATCCTCCCCCGAACGAACGTTTCTTTGTTCCTTCCACGCATGCGCCGCCGCTCCTTCCTCCTTGGTCGCAGCCGTAGTAGAAACCCATGGCTGTCTGCGATGGCGCATGGCCGCGTTTGGTTACGAGCAAGAGGGAAACTGAAAACAGATTTGGTTTCCTCTCTTCCAACTTCGTTTCACCACCCCGCCCCCTGTGTCAAAGCTTTTGCTTAGATTTGATTTCCTCTCTTCCAACTTCGTTTCACCACCCTGCCCCCTATGTCAAAGCTTTTGCTTCAATCTCATACCTGCACTGTGTTGATTTTGATTCTTTACTGATTCACGATTATTTTTTGAGAAACTTATTTTTCGGGGTTTACCGGTGATGGCATGATGCTGAATTGGGGAAGAATTGCTACCCCATGCCACGGTTCCAGTCGGAAAGTTGGTAAATCCAATGGCTGTTTTGTCCCTGTGCACCAAATTTTTCATTGGGTATATAAGATTTACTAGATGAGGTTATTTTTGTACGCGCATTTTCACTCAGTTTCTGATAAGTCTGTTTGATGCTGAGGTCCAAATGCCCTATCCGCTTGAGATATGATGTGCTCCTCTCATATTGCAATTTCCAAACCTAGCTAATTTCACTGAAAGTAAATGTTAGAGAAAATGTACAGGAACGGATAATTCAAGATTCTCTGATTGCTTGATATTTCTTCCACCGACTTGCAACTCCTATGACACAACTACCCAAATGAAAGTTCTCAAAACAGTGCACTCTCTGACCATGTTATCTAAGGTACTATCTCTTTCGACCCTCTCTACTGTTGGATCCATGAGTTGTTTTGATTAGAGATTGTCCTCTAACCGACAAGTTGTGTTGTAAAACTGAAATAATATGCCATCATGTGACTAGGAAATTCAGAGGATATGGTTTCTTAAAAATCACTTCAGGAAAGTAGCAATATCAGATAAATATGCTTCATGGCATCCATAGATATAGTACAAGCCAAGTTCTTGCAGGATAATATGCAGCCCTTGGTGCAATTATTTCCTTATGCTAACACAATTTATACACATATACTTGTTTCAGCTTCTTGATGGAAGGGATAAATATGCAGTGCACTATGAAAATAATGGATGATCTTATGCTGCTGTTGAGATGACTAAGGTGCTTATTTGGTATCATTTCTTCTATTCGAAATCTGTGATGTTGAATGGAGCCCTTGACATGTACCCTAGATTTTGTAAATTTGCATGACAACTAATACAGATTATAAGTTAAGTCGTCTTCCCACTACAGCCGCTTTCATAATAACTTCAGAAAGTTCAAAGTTATTTCATTAGCTTCAGCAGGTCTGGCACTTGATATCCCAACTTTATATATTCGTTCTTTCCTCAGGATAGGGAATCTACTTAGTTTCTGTAACTTTCTAAAAGAAGACTTTAGAGGCTTTGAGACACTCTTCCTTCTCATATTTAGCTTTTTATGTGGTCCATTTGATCTAATAGCTACAATATATAGTCTATTATGTGATTTAGGTTATTATTTAAAATTAAGGTAAAGCCCTCGGCCTCTACATCGAGTGATGCACACAAACCTTCATTATATCAATTTAGATGATCATACGAGGATGCTCATAAGTACTAATGTTCAAATGCTAAATCCAGTATTTTGTCCTATTTGCGTACTTCACAACACAACTCATAATTAACTCACATTGTCAATCTTTTGAACACTCGCAGTATTTTATGGATTTGCGAAGGATTTTTTAAAAATCTCATGTGGCTGACTTCTACACAGTAATTCAAATCTCAATTGATAATTATACTCTCAATTTCTTAATCGATATTCATATTGTGTTGAGATTCTTTCATCAAGATGGAGGGCGCGGCAACGCGCGCCTTGTTGTTCTAGTAGGCGTGAACATTGCGCCCAATCTAATCATGGAGACTGTTCTGTACACACCGCTGATAAGTCGCTTGGGCACTCTTGAGCCCAAACGGCATAGACACATAGTAGAAGGCTCCAAACGGAGTGATGAAGGCCATATTCTCCTGGTCCTTAACTGCCATCTTGATCTGATGATAACCAGAATAAGTATCCAAGAAGCTCAAATGCTCACAACCCGCCGTAGCATCAATGATTTGATCAATACGAGGGAGAGCAAAAGGATCAGCCGGACAAGCCTTATTTAAGTCCGTGTAATCCACACACATCCGCCAGGTGCCATTCTTTTTAAGTACAAGCACCGGGTTAGCCAACCACTCCGGGTGAAAAACTTCAACAATGAACCCGGCCACCAAGAGCCGGGCCACCTCCTCGCCAATAGCTTTCCGTCTCTCTTTGTTGAATCGCCGAAGAAACTGCCTAACCGGCTTAAACTTCGGATCAATATTAAGAGTGTGGTCAACGAGTTCTCTCGGTACACCCAGCATGTCAGAAGGTTCCCATGCAAAGATGTCCAAGTTCTCACGGATGAACTCGATGAGCGTGCTTTCCTATTTAGGATCTAGATTGGCGCTGATGCTGAATTGTTTAGATGAGTCGCCTGGAGTAAAATCAACAAGCTTGGTTTCATCAGCTGACTTGAACTTCATCGCCGGGTCATGCTCTGTGGTTGGCTTCTTCAGAGATGTCATATCTGCCGGGTCAACATTATCTTGATAAAACTTCAGCTCCTCTGCTGCGCAAACAGACTCGGCATAAGCTGCATCCCCTTCTTCGCATTCCAGGGCTATCTTTCGACTCCCATGCATAGTAATGGTACCCTTGTAACCCGGCATCATAAGCTGCAAATAAACATAACACGGCCGCACCATGAACTTGGCATAAGCCGGCCATCCAAACAGAGCATGATATGGGCTTTTGATCTTGACCACCTCAAAGGTTAATTTCTCAGCCCTAGAGTCATATTCATCTCCAAAGGCTACCTCCAGTTCAATCTTGCCCACTGGGTATGCCGACTTACCAGGCACTACTCCATGGAAAACGGTGTTGGATGTCTTTAAATTTTTGTCAGCCAATCCCATACGTCGAAAGGTCTCATAATGGAGGATGTTGATGTTGCTACCTCCATCCATGAGTACCTTAGTGAACTTATATCCACCAACTTGAGGTGCTACCACCAAGGCTAACTGACCCGAAGTGTCAACCCGGGGAGGGTGATCTTCCCTGCTCCACACAATAGGCTGCTCTGACCACCTCAAATAACGGGGAACCACCGGCTCAACAACGTTCACAGCTCTTTTATGAATCTTCTGGTCTCGCTTGCATAAGCTAGTGGTGAACACATGATACTGTCCACTATTCAGCTGCTTTGGATTGCTTTGATAACCCGACTGCTGCTGACCTCCCTGACCAGACTGCTGCTGATTATAGCCACCTTGATTTCCCTGAAAGTCGGAATTTGAAACGCCACCCGGGCCATGAAAACCGTCGGCACCTGAGCCGCCACCCGACCCATGATTGCCGTCAAACGTGTTGGAATTCTTAAAAGCCTTCATGATCGCGCAATCCTTCCATAAGTAAGTGGCTGGCCTTTCCCGGGTGCCGTGTCTCGGACAGGGTTCATTGAGTAGCTGCTCAAGAGATGGACCTGACCCGCCAGATCGAGGGGGCGGCCTCCCCTTGCGTCTCTGATTGTTACCCTATGCGTTGGCGTTGGCCATAAACTCCGGGTTACCATCGGCCTTACGCTTATTGCCTCCTTGATTCGTCGGGTTATGCTGCTGACCCTTTCCATTGACGTTCTTCTTTCCCTTCCCCGTCTTCTCCTCATCAGACGCGGGATCCTTGGTACTATCAGAATCGGCGTATTTGACTAGAGCCGCCATCAGCTGACCCATATCATTACAATCACGCTTGAGGCGCCCCAGCTTCTGTCTTAGCGGTTCGAATCGGCAATTTTTCTCCAACATTAAGATTGCAGAGGCGGCATCCATCTTGTCATACGAATGTATTATCTCCTTGACCCGGCGCACCCAACGAGTGGTAGATTCACCCTCCTCTTGCTTACAATTAGTTAAGTCCACAATTGACATAGATTTCTTGCAAGTGTCTTTGAAGTTCTGAATGAACCGGGCCTTTAACTCCGTCCATGAGCTAATGGAACTAGGCGGCAGGCCCTTTAACCAAGTTCGGGCCGTTCCATCCAACATCATGGTGAAATACTTAGCCATTGCCGCGTCGCTGACCTCCAACAACTCCATGGCCATCTCATAGCTTTCGATCCACGCCCCGGGCTGTAAATCGGCCGTGTAATTTGGCACCTTTCGGGGTCCCTTGAAGTCCCTTGGCAGACGCACATTACGTAAAGCCGGCACCAAACAAGGAACACTGCCGGTTCTGGTGGCTACTCCTGCCTCAACAGAAGTCGTTGGATAATCCGGGAAGGTTTGATGAGCCGCCTGCTAAGCCGCCAGTTGAGCCGCCTGCTCGTCCTCCTGACGTATCCGGTCTTGCACTGGGTTATAACCGCCGGGCTGGTTGCGGCGTTGGGCGTTGCTTGATAAAGCCTCCGACTCCATATGCCTGCTATAACTCGGGCTCCGGCTTGGGCGAGGAGTCGAATGAATCCTGTCTCGACTATAGGAATAAGCCTCCCGCTGAGCAAGAGCCGTTTGGACGAGTTCTCTGATCCTTCGCGTCTCCACCGCTGTCGGATCATCGCCGTCCACTGGGAGAGCCGCCAAACATGCCGATGCCGCGATCAGGTTCTCCATAGGGTTAGAAAAATGACCCGGTGGTGTTGGTACGTAACGGGGCGGAGCCATATTCACACGAGGCGGTGCCATCGCCCGGGGTTGAACCGGTCCTCTTGCTCCGGATGTTCCGAATTGATTTGCCTCTGGCGGGTTACTAGGGCCGGCTCCTGGTGTGGAGAAAAGGTTCCGAGGATCATAAACCGGAGGTAAACGGGATTTCGTTTTCTGGTGTCTCCTCCTCATCACCTCATTAGACGCGTTCAGGCTCAATGTAAGCTGGAAAGCCTCTGACTGGAGCTGTTGTGCCCGTGCATCCAAAGCCGCCCGTTCTGTGGCCAGCCCGGTGTCCTCAGCTGCTAAGGCCTCCTTGGCCCGAGCTATTTCCTCACGTACCTGTGCCACTTCTGCATCATGCTCATCTTGACTCGCAGGAATAACTGTGGCAGTTAACAGGGCCATCAGCTTGTCCATGTGATCAATCAGCACCTGAGTCGGCGGGCGCGCAGGGCCTCCTGCCCCGGCAGCTCTTGACCCGGACGTTATGGCTGCCGCAACCATAGAGTTTTGGTCGGGTTGAGTTCCAGCCATGAAGACCCCTACCCAGCTTGGCGGCTCAAAGGGGTCCGGAATATTGCTGCCATTGGAACAGCCCCCAAGCCTGCCATCTTGCAGTTGATACAACGAATCCGTTTCACCAGTGGACGAATCACCATCAGAGTGGACGACCGTCTCACCGCCATCTACGGACCCTTCAGAAAGTTCCTCTCCGTGGATACAACCCACGAAAGCACGGTTCATGGCGGGTTGAGCCCGGGCGGGTCTCGCGCGCTGAGCCGTTTCGATGATGTCGGTGCAGTTGTCCGGCTCAGGGCCCGGCTCACCAATCCGGCCGATGAAGACGTGGATTCCGCCAAAGGGGACCCGGTACCCATACTCAATTGAGCCGGCGTCAGGGCCCCAGCCTTCATCGTTGATGTAGATCTTGCCGCGACAACTCTTGATCATCCGGCCCACAGCGTATCCCTTGAGCCCTTCGAAGTTGCCCTTCAAGAACTCAAATCCACCGTGCGCTGGCCCCACGATGGGCCCCAACTGTCGTGGAATCGTCACGGCATATGTCCTCATGAAAGGACTTAGTCGTGGAGCCATCGCAACTAGGAAGCTTAAAGGGGTTTAACGGGACAAGGGACACGAGAGAGTTTGTATACTAGTTCGGCCCCTTACGATGAAGGTGAAAGCCTACGTCTAGTTGGGTTGGTATTGCTAGGGTTTCGATGACCAGGGAGCGAGATACGCTATGCCCGGTTCTCGATTGGATGTTACCTGCCCTAAGCCACCAGAGGGTCGTCCCCTTATATGCACGGGTTGACGCCCTGCGGCCTACAGAGTCCCGGCCGGCTCATAAACAGTGTCCGGCTCGGTTACTAGTTAATCATGCCTTATAATACAAGTCATGCCATTACGGCGGTTTATCACTACGGGCCTTAAGTCGCCTGTGGGCTTTAGACCCTTTATTGAACCGCCATCTTCATGCTTGATCTTGGGCTTCATATGATGAATCACCTTTGCGTAACCCGGCCCCTCCTGGGCGGCTTACACAAATAGTTATATCCCCAACACCATCTCTTTTTTGTGTGGTTGCAAGATGATAGCAATCTTGGCGATGATGCGTCACACTGGGTGAACACCAAGGAGGAGGAGGCGAGGAACGAGGAAACCACCCTTGCTAAGGTGGCCCGACTTGAAGAGCAGTTGTCAGACGAAAGGGCCGAGAAACTTGAACTAAGGCAAAAGCTTGGAAAGATCCGAGCAGAGAGAGACCTACTGGACAAAAAGATCAATGAGATCAGGAGCATACTTCATTAAATTCCATCCCAACTATGATACTGTTATGGCGCTGCTAGAAGGAGGGTGCGCGAGGGCTGGCCGGGGGCCTTTTGCCCACGGCCGGGCAAGATGGAAGGGATTTCCTTCTTAATTCTTGCTTGATTAGATTGATACATCTCCTCTCTTTATATAGAGAGGTTTACTTGACTCCCAAGCAAGGTTTACTTGACCCCTAAGCAAGCGACCCTTATCTCTAATTAACCCTAAGACTAACGGGCTATACCGCCAGCCCAGGCCCATTACGTACTCTAACACTACACCCCACCTAGACATGCAGCTTGTCCTCGAGCTGCAGCCTAACCAAATTATAACCATGACTCGACGCAACACAAACCTAACACCTAAAAACAAGCCTTTTACATCTCGGCTTGTTTCATTACTCTCAACCTGAAATGAACTGTGACGCTTTATTTTGGACCCGTGAACATAAAGTGGACACCATCTGCACGGTTGGACGTGCACGTGTACAGCCACCTGGATCCCATGGAGACCATCTGGACAAAAGGAGTGCATGTGTATGGCCACCTGGAAATGGTTGCAAGAACGACCAGCAGAGGCGCCCTCGCGGCGGCAGGTGGCGGAATGCAGTGGTGCTATGTGGTGCGCTCCTGTCGGTGACACCATGCCTTCTCCCCGCCGGACGGCTATTAGTCTGCACCGCACAGAGAAGAGTGGAGGGCTGTCGATGGAGAATGGCGAGGAGGGGTTCGTCCCTCCAACCGCCGATGTCGCAGACTTTGAGGTCGCTGTCCGTGGGGAAAACAGCATGCCCAAGATCCCCGATGCAGCGGACGAGATCGTGGTCCTTTGCGCAGTGAAATGCAACTGGGACGAGCGGCAGCTGCAGACCACGCATCTCCCGCACACGCCGACGCGCTAAAAGGCTGCGCACAGCAGCCTGCAGCCTCACCGCCGCCGACACGTGGCGGGTAGTGATCCAAGCCGGAAGTGGTGACGGCGACGACGGGAACTTGATCTGCTGGATGGGGACGCCCTGGGAAGCGGTGATGGCGACGGCGAGAACTTGATCTGGTGGATCGGGACTCCCGCCGGCGCGGTCGATGCGGGGCCGGAGCTGACAGGCGGTGGCTGCTGCAGCTGCAGCGGCTGCTGCGGTGCCGCGTCGGGCAGCGGCAGCGGCTGCTGCGGCGGAGCGCCGGGCGCGGCGGAGGCCGCCAGGAGCGGCGTCTGCCACTGCAGCCAGGGCGCGGCGATGGATGGCAGCTGCAGCGGCTGCTGCAACCGCCTGGCGAGCGCGGCGGAGGCCGCCTGCTGCAGCGGCTGCCACGGCAGCCACAACGGCGCGATGGCGGCGATGGGCGGCGTAGCTAGGTGCGACCCCGCGAGCGCGGCGAAGGCCGCCTGGTGCGGCGGCTGCCACGGCAGCCACGGTGGCGCGGTGGCGGCGATGGGCGGCGCAGCCGGGTGCGGCCCATAGGACCCGGCCAAGAACAGGTGGATCTCCTGGACCGCCTGGATTAGGTCCCGCAGCACCCCGGACACCTCCTCCGGGATGAGGACGGCGGGGGCGGGCGCGACGGAGGAAGACATGATCGAACCGAAGCTAGCTGATACCAAATTGTTATGGCGCTGCTAGAAGGAGGGTGCGCGAGGGCTGGCCGGGGGCCTTTTGCCCACGGCCGGGCAAGATGGAAGGGATTTCCTTCTTAATTCTTGCTTGATTAGATTGATACATCTCCTCTTTTTATATAGAGAGGTTTAGTTGACTCCCAATCAAGGCTTACTTGACCCCTAAGCAAGCGACCCTTATCTCTAATTAACCCTAAGACTAACGGGCTATACCGCTAGCCCAGGCCCATTACGTACTCTAACAGCTACAATCAAAGAGGTTTTGCAGATCGTGGGTTGAAACCTTGAAATGTTGAATAGCGGTGGATTTTCTCCTCTGCTTCTTGTGCTGTTCGAGCCTGATCTCTGCAACCTGAATATCATTACAAACTTGTTGATATGATGCCTTCATAAGAACGAAAAAAAACACCTAACTGAAGAGTGGCTTGCATTAAATTTGTCGAATTGAGTCATAGAAAGGGCCAAACTTACCCTGCATATATCAAGGGATAACATTGAGCATCACTTGCACATGCACCAGAAGCGATTTCTCGCAACTGCAACTTAGCTCGTAACAATAATTTGATCTTTGGACTTGTGCCATCTCCAAGTGAGTGAGGAACAATACTGACAGAGCCCGCGAAGCTTTTCAACATTTTATGGGAAGACTAACTGACGCATGTAGTTTACACACAATATCTTTTCTGGGAATTTTGACTGCTATCAGGAGCTGTTGCTTGTTGGATTTCAGGTTGTTGGTGCCTTACTGCACATAACATGGACAATCAATGGGTGAGCCCTAGCAGCCTTGGCAAGCGACCCTTCTCTGGTGAAATCCCCAGCTTGTAAGTGCACTGCTGAACCATGAAAGAATTCTATTCTGAAGGTTTCCCGTTCGTGGCCTATTCTACACGAGCCACTATACGTGTAAGATGTTCTCACTATTTACATTGTGCTTTTCAGTGTGCGGCATCAACTCCTCAAGAGATGTTCACAAACCTTTCCGATATATGGTTGAAGGAAATCGACTTGTATTCAACCAACCAGGATTGTATAAAGTTGCTCATCGAAAACAAAGTGGACTGGGTTTAGGTGAGTCCTTGGTCTCTCTCTCTCATATGGTTTGGCCATCGAGCCAATGTTTTAATGATTGTGCTCATCTTTCTTGTGTAGATAAAATTTTCCAGTTTTAGTTTGGTAGGGTATGCTGAGGTTTGGACTTGTTATTGACTATCAAATATAACAAAATGATTGCACATTGTGTTGTGTTCCTATATAACTTGTATAAGGATAAAATCATCTAGCCGCTTATGTTGGGGAATTGTGGTGTCTGTGTACCTGATGCACGCGTTGTAGGGAGCATGGTAGAGAGGCTAGTAGCTCGCCGCTATTTACTTGATATCACAACACAGGGAGATTCACATGAATTACTGTTCTTCCATAATCTTAGAGCATAAGTACCATTTCTGGGAATTGCCTGCAAGTGCTTGCCTTTGAAGTGTGAGCTACAGGACTTTATGCATCCAATTCCACTGAAAAGAGTGTTGCCGGGAGTGTTCTGTTGCGCCTGTGGTCGCGAGGAGACCACGTACCACCGCTTCTGGGCGTGCCCTCATTCAGAGCTGTTTTGGAAAATCCTGTGCGTAGACAAGGGAGAACCTGTGGTGCAGCCGCCGCCGATGGACGGCTCGCTGAACAGCCTCGTTGCCTGGCTCAAGTCCTGGTTTGCCGACGCGGGAGCGGCAGAATGCGAGATGACGATTCACGCGCTGTATGGTTTATGGTGTGCAAGAAATGAAACAAGAGATGTGAAGCGGATCCAAGAAGCTCGCGAGCTGGCCGAGAGAGTGCACGCGCAGATACACTAGTAGAAAAAGGACCTAATGTGAGACACATTAGTCCCGGTTCGATTTTAGACTAATAACTAAATAATTATTGTTTCACCGTTTGAGTTTGAAATTATTATTCTAAAAAAAGTAATAAAGCTCCGTTTTCTACTAGTGATACAGGAGTGGCGCCAAGTTCATGCCAAGGATCTGATGATCAAAGTGGATCAAGGCGAATGCTGACGGAGCTATGGCTAGGGTGCAAGAGGGGGGGGGGAGGAGTGGTCCTTAGGGATCACCACGGTGCTTTTAGTGGAGGGACATCCGTCTTCTTCCCGGGCATCACTAATCCCTTACTCTCGGAGATCTTCGTGGCAAGGAGTGCAGTGCAGTTGGCTATTGATACGGACGTTCAGCGCCTTCATGTCGAACTGGATAATCAAGAGGTGGTGGCAATGCTCAATGAAGAACGCAGGAATCTATCCACTTTTGGTCCGGTCGTGGAGGAGATAAAGGAGATGTTGAGGACTCGTCAAGAGTTCAGAGTGGCATGGGTTCGGCGCTCGGCAAATGCAGCAGCGCATGGTTTAGCTGGAGAGGAGGTGTGCAATGAGACTTCTTGTGTTTTTTATTTTCCTTCGGATTGTATTATTCAGTTTGTAGCGGACGAGATCCCGAACTTTGCTTAAGTTATAATAAAGTTGCAAGTTCCCCTAAAAAAACAAATACAAGAAGGTGCCGACGACGAGAGAGCTCAGGTCGTCGGGGGCGCCGACGCGGTCCTCTGGGGCGGGCAGCTCGGCAGTTCCTCGAGGAGCGTGGCGTGCAGCCTGTCCTGGGCGAGAAAATGCGCGGCGAGGTAAAAGAAGGTGCAGTCAAAGCCGCCGACCATCCAGAGTGGGACGCACTAGAAGTGGGAGACGACCGCGGTGGCGTCCTCCATCTCTGGGTGGCCACCTCAGAGGGACTAGAGCCCCAGAGCGGCAGTGAGTCGATGGAGAACGACAAAAACGCTCCGGCAACGACGATCCTCGTGCTACTCACCAGCTTGAACCACTGGCTCAGGCACTGGCATGCGTTGGTGTTCACGCTCCACCCGTCCGCCCTGACGTCCAGGCACAAGACGCCACTACCGGAGCCGGATGACGACGACGACGTGCAGCCTTAAAGTTTGACACGAAGCGCCACCAGGACATTCCGTCATCCGACGGTAGGCCGAGATTAGGCGCGGCCGGCTGGCGCACTGCGCATAGAGGCACATCAGCGGGCTGCCGCAGTGCTGCGCGCACGCCCACCACCCAAAGTCCAGCGGCTGCATCAACTTCCGCAGTACCGCTGCCTACGCACAGCCCCATCCCCGGGTGGAACAACACCGTGTACCGCGCAATCGATCACAAATTCACACAGGCCGGCCAGGTAAGACAAAAAACAAATCTGTGTACTAACCTCTCTGAGATCGAGGACGCTGCAATGGTTGGATCCCGCGGGGCGCAGTCTCGTTACGCGGCATGGACGGCCCGGTCGAGCACGCCGTATGCCTCATCGACGTCCAGCGGAGATAGTAGCTCCCCGACAGAGTCCATAGCGCCCAGTCTAGGCCGAGGTCAGCGGCTACGGCGGCATCGCAGCCATAGTACCGGCTGTCGACGATGAACTCGCAGTCCTGATCCAAGCGCCGGGGCGCCTCCTCACAACGGCTTAGGCGAGGTAGCACCTCCACACGACGACGACACGGGGCAGAGACCTCCCGTGGTGATGGAAGAAAGGCCTTGGCGGCCTGGGTAAATGTGAGATCGAGATGGCGATGACGTGACACCGGATGGTGGGGCGCCGTCAGACTGGAAGTTCACGAGCTCGCGCTCTCCGCGGCCAGGCCGGCGGAGAAGAGCGAGGGCAGCCAGCGTCAGCGTAGGAGGAGAAGAGGCACTCAAAGTCGCCGTCGACCTCGATCGCCTTGGCCTTCCGTCAAGAACCGAGCTCTGTATTTATAGGAACGATAAGCGGCAGAAAAACAGGCTAAGCGACGTCACGAATCATCACAGCGCTCCAACTATGAACACAAACACGACACGATAGCAAAGTCTAGAAGAAGCATGAAAACCGATTGCATGAGTCATTAGGTGGTCACATCAGGAAAATTCGGTCGTACATGCATGGGCCATCCACGTCGCCAGGCTTCACCGCCCGACAAACCAGCAGCTTGATCTGGGAATCAAATCTCCTACAGAATCAATAGATCCACTACCGGAACAGGGCCCGGTGCCGACGGCCAAATATATGCCGACGGCCCCCGTCGGCCCAATCTGGGCTATGCCGACAGCCAAGTCCAGGCCGTCGGCGTAAAAAAGCCGTCGGGCTATCCCGAGCTATGCCGACGGCCCCCGTCGGCCCAGAGGAGCCGTCGGCGTATCCCAAGCTACGCCTACAGCAGCCGTCGGCATACATGTGCCGTCGGCATAGCTGCGGGCCCGGCGATCCGGCTCGTACCGTGCGGCTAACGGCGTCCGATCTATGCCGACGGCCGAGACGGCAGGCCGTCGGCATATATGCGTTTACCACCTCACCGATCCGAGGCGCACCGACCACCGTCTATGCCGACGGCGGCCGTCGGCATAGATGCCACATCATCGATCCGCGGCGCGCCGGCCATCTGCCCTAGCCGCAGCTATGCCGACGGCTTTGCCGTCGGCATAGTTTTTTTTTTCTTTTTTTTCTTTTTTTTTCATAGCTATATTTTATGTTTTCTCAAAGGTGTCCGGGGTGTGCCCCCCCTCACGGACGGCGCCGCCGCCGGCACCTGGAGGGGGGAAACGGATGCGCCGGGTCTACACGGAGGGGATCTTGCTGTGGGTCTGGCCCGGTTGTTGCTCCAAAGTGTTCCTATGGGCTGACCTAACACAACCGGGTGGGGAGGTCCGCTGGTCGAAGCCCGTCCGTGCAAAGTCAAAGGGCTAGATCCCGTGGTCAAACGCTACAGGGTTAGGCGGGACGGGGGCCCTGGGGGGGGGGGGGGGTAGCAATGCCACCGGAGCGTCGCACCGGGCCCTCATACATGCGGGGTGGTGTGGTGGCATGTCCGAAGAGGCGGCACGCGTCTCCGGGGCGTGCCCCCCCTCACGGACGGCGCCGCCGGCGACACCTGGAGGGGGGAAACGGACGCGCCGGGTCTACACGGAGGGGATCTTGCTGTGGGTCTGGCCCGGTTGTTGCTCCAAAGTGTTCCTATGGGCTGACCTAACACAACCGGGTGGGGAGGTCCGCTGGTCGAAGCCCGTCCGTGCAAAGTCAAAGGGCTAGATCCCGTGGTCAAACGCTACAGGGTTAGGCGGGACGGGGGCCCTGGGGGGTAGCAATGCCACCGGAGCGTCGCACCGGGCCCTCATACATGCGGGGTGGTGTGGTGGCATGTCCGAAGAGGCGGCACGCGTCTCCGGGGCGTGCCTCCCCCTCACGGACGGCGCCGCCGCCGGCACCTGGAGGGGGGAAACGGACGCGCCGGGTCTACACGGAGGGGATCTTGCTGTGGGTCTGGCCCGGTTGTTGCTCCAAAGTGTTCCTATGGGCTGACCTAACACAACCGGGTGGGGAGGTCCGCTGGTCGAAGCCCGTCCGTGCAAAGTCAAAGGGCTAGATCCCGTGGTCAAACGCTACAGGGTTAGGCGGGACGGGGGCCCTGGGGGGGTAGCAATGCCACCGGAGCATCGCACCGGGCCCTCATACATGCGGGGTGGTGTGGTGGCATGTCCGAAGAGGCGGCACGCGTCTCCGGGGCGTGCCCCCCCTCACGGACGGCGCCGCCGGCGGCACCTGGAGGGGGGAAACGGACGCGCCGGGTCTACACGGAGGGGATCTTGCTGTGGGTCTGGCCCGGTTGTTGCTCCAAAGTGTTCCTATGGGCTGACCTAACACAACCGGGTGGGGAGGTCCGCTGGTCGAAGCCCGTCCGTGCAAAGTCAAAGGGCTAGATCCCGTGGTCAAACGCTACAGGGTTAGGCGGGACGGGGGCCCTGGGGGGTAGCAATGCCACCGGAGCGTCGCACCGGGCCCTCATACATGCGGGGTGGTGTGGTGGCATGTCCGAAGAGGCGGCACGCGTCTCCGGGGCGTGCCCCCCTCACGGACGGCGCCGCCGCCGGCACCTGGAGGGGGAAAACGGACGCGCCGGGTCTACACGGAGGGGATCTTGCTGTGGGTCTGGCCCGGTTGTTGCTCCAAAGTGTTCCTATGGGCTGACCTAACACAACCGGGTGGGGAGGTCCGCTGGTCGAAGCCCGTCCGTGCAAAGTCAAAGGGCTAGATCCAGTGGTCAAACGCTACAGGGTTAGGCGGGACGGGGGCCCTGGGGGGTAGCAATGCCACCGGAGCGTCGCACCGGGCCCTCATACATGCGGGGTGGTGTGGTGGCATGTCCGAAGAGGCGGCACGCGTCTCCGGGGTGTGCCCCCCCTCACGGACGGCGCCGCCGGCGGCACCTGGAGGGGGGAAACGGACGCGCCGGGTCTACACGGAGGGGATCTTGCTGTGGGTCTGGCCCGGTTGTTGCTCCAAAGTGTTCCTATGGGCTGACCTAACACAACCGGGTGGGGAGGTCCGCTGGTCGAAGCCCGTCCGTGCAAAGTCAAAGGGCTAGATCCCGTGGTCAAACGCTACAGGGTTAGGCGGGACGGGGGCCCTGGGGGGGTTGCAATGCCACCGGAGCGTCGCACCGGGCCCTCATACATGCGGGGTGGTGTGGTGGCATGTCCGAAGAGGCAGCACGCGTCTCCTGGGTGTGCCCCCCCTCACGGACGGCGTCGCCGGCGGCACCTGGAGGGGGGAAACGGACGCGCCGGGTCTACACGAAGGGGATCTTGCTGTGGGTCTGGCCCGGTTGTTGCTCCAAAGTGTTCCTATGGGCTGACCTAACACAACCGGGTGGGGAGGTCCGCTGGTCGAAGCCCGTCCGTGCAAAGTCAAAGGGCTAGATCCCGTGGTCAAACGCTACAGGGTTAGGCGGGACGGGGGCCCTGGGGGGGTTGCAATGCCACCGGAGCGTCGCACCGGGCCCTCATACATGCGGGGTGGTGTGGTGGCATGTCCGAAGAGGCGGCACGCGTCTCCGGGGCGTGCCCCCCCTCACGGACGGCGCCGCCGGCGGCACCTGGAGGGGGGAAACGGACGCGCCGGGTCTACACGGAGGGGATCTTGCTGTGGGTCTGGCCCGGTTGTTGCTCCAAAGTGTTCCTATGGGCTGACCTAACACAACCGGGTGGGGAGGTCCGCTGGTCGAAGCCCGTCCGTGCAAAGTCAAAGGGCTAGATCCCGTGGTCAAACGCTACAGGGTTAGGCGGGACGGGGGCCCTGGGGGGTAGCAATGCCACCGGAGCGTCGCACCGGGCCCTCATACATGCGGGGTGGTGTGGTGGCATGTCCGAAGAGGCGGCACACGTCTCCGGGGCGTGCCCCCCTCACGGACGGCGCCGCCGCCGGCACCTGGAGGGGGAAAACGGACGCGCCGGGTCTACACGGAGGGGATCTTGCTGTGGGTCTGGCCCGGTTGTTGCTCCAAAGTGTTCCTATGGGCTGACCTAACACAACCGGGTGGGGAGGTCCGCTGGTCGAAGCCCGTCCGTGCAAAGTTAAAGGGCTAGATCCAGTGGTCAAACGCTACAGGGTTAGGCGGGACGGGGGCCCTGGGGGGTAGCAATGCCACCGGAGCGTCGCACCGGGCCCTCATACATGCGGGGTGGTGTGGTGGCATGTCCGAAGAGGCGGCACGCGTCTCCGGGGTGTGCCCCCCCTCACGGACGGCGCCGCCGGCGGCACCTGGAGGGGGGAAACGGACGCGCCGGGTCTACACGGAGGGGATCTTGCTGTGGGTCTGGCCCGGTTGTTGCTCCAAAGTGTTCCTATGGGCTGACCTAACACAACCGGGTGGGGAGGTCCGCTGGTCGAAGCCCGTCCGTGCAAAGTCAAAGGGCTAGATCCCGTGGTCAAACGCTACAGGGTTAGGCGGGACGGGGGCCCTGGGGGGGTTGCAATGCCACCGGAGCATCGCACCGGGCCCTCATACATGCGGGGTGGTGTGGTGGCATGTCCGAAGAGGCGGCACGCGTCTCCGGGGTGTGCCCCCCCTCACGGACGGCGCCGCCGCCGGCACCTGGAGGGGGGAAACGGACGCGCCGGGTCTACACGGAGGGGATCTTGCTGTGGGTCTGGCCCGGTTGTTGCTCCAAAGTGTTCCTATGGGCTGACCTAACACAACCGGGTGGGGAGGTCCGCTGGTCGAAGCCCGTCCGTGCATAGTCAAAGGGCTAGATCCCGTGGTCAAACGCTACAGGGTTAGGCGGGACGGGGGCCCTGGGGGGGTTGCAATGCCACCGGAGCGTCGCACCGGGCCCTCATACATGCGGGGTGGTGTGGTGGCATGTCCGAAGAGGCAGCACGCGTCTCCTGGGTGTGCCCCCCCTCACGGACGGCGCCGCCGGCGGCACCTGGAGGGGGGAAACGGACGCGCCGGGTCTACACGAAGGGGATCTTGCTGTGGGTCTGGCCCGGTTGTTGCTCCAAAGTGTTCCTATGGGCTGACCTAACACAACCGGGTGGGGAGGTCCGCTGGTCGAAGCCCGTCCGTGCAAAGTCAAAGGGCTAGATCCCGTGGTCAAACGCTACAGGGTTAGGCGGGACGGGGGCCCTGGGGGGTAGCAATGCCACCGGAGCGTCGCACCGGGCCCTCATACATGCGGGGTGGTGTGGTGGCATGTCCGAAGAGGCGGCACGCGTCTCCGGGGCGTGCCCCCCCTCACGGACGGCGCCGCCGGCGGCACCTGGAGGGGGGAAACGGACGCGCCGGGTCTACACGGAGGGGATCTTGCTGTGGGTCTGGCCCGGTTGTTGCTCCAAAGTGTTCCTATGGGCTGACCTAACACAACCGGGTGGGGAGGTCCGCTGGTCGAAGCCCGTCCGTGCAAAGTCAAAGGGCTAGATCCCGTGGTCAAACGCTACAGGGTTAGGCGGGACGGGGGCCCTGGGGGGTAGCAATGCCACCGGAGCGTCGCACCGGGCCCTCATACATGCGGGGTGGTGTGGTGGCATGTCCGAAGAGGCGGCACGCGTCTCCGGGGCGTGCCCCCCTCACGGACGGCGCCGCCGCCGGCACCTGGAGGGGGAAAACGGACGCGCCGGGTCTACACGGAGGGGATCTTGCTGTGGGTCTGGCCCGGTTGTTGCTCCAAAGTGTTCCTATGGGCTGACCTAACACAACCGGGTGGGGAGGTCCGCTGGTCGAAGCCCGTCCGTGCAAAGTCAAAGGGCTAGATCCAGTGGTCAAACGCTACAGGGTTAGGCGGGACGGGGGCCCTGGGGAGTAGCAATGCCACCGGAGCGTCGCACCGGGCCCTCATACATGCGGGGTGGTGTGGTGGCATGTCCGAAGAGGCGGCACGCGTCTCCGGGGTGTGCCCCCCCTCACGGACGGCGCCGCCGGCGGCACCTGGAGGGGGGAAACGGACGCGCCGGGTCTACACGGAGGGGATCTTGCTGTGGGTCTGGCCCGGTTGTTGCTCCAAAGTGTTCCTATGGGCTGACCTAACACAACCGGGTGGGGAGGTCCGCTGGTCGAAGCCCGTCCGTGCAAAGTCAAAGGGCTAGATCCCGTGGTCAAACGCTACAGGGTTAGGCGGGACGGGGGCCCTGGGGGGGTTGCAATGCCACCGGAGCATCGCACCGGGCCCTCATACATGCGGGGTGGTGTGGTGGCATGTCCGAAGAGGCGGCACGCGTCTCCGGGGTGTGCCCCCCCTCACGGACGGCGCCGCCGCCGGCACCTGGAGGGGGGAAACGGACGCGTCGGGTCTACACGGAGGGGATCTTGCTGTGGGTCTGGCCCGGTTGTTGCTCCAAAGTGTTCCTATGGGCTGACCTAACACAACCGGGTGGGGAGGTCCGCTGGTCGAAGCCCGTCCGTGCAAAGTCAAAGGGCTAGATCCCGTGGTCAAACGCTACAGGGTTAGGCGGGACGGGGGCCCTGGGGGGGTAGCAATGCCACCGGAGCGTCGCACCGGGCCCTCATACATGCGGGGTGGTGTGGTGGCATGTCCGAAGAGGCAGCACGCGTCTCCTGGGTGTGCCCCCCCTCACGGACGGCGCCGCCGGCGGCACCTGGAGGGGGGAAACGGACGCGCCGGGTCTACACGAAGGGGATCTTGCTGTGGGTCTGGCCCGGTTGTTGCTCCAAAGTGTTCCTATGGGCTGACCTAACACAACCGGGTGGGGAGGTCCGCTGGTCGAAGCCCGTCCGTGCAAAGTCAAAGGGCTAGATCCCGTGGTCAAACGCTACAGGGTTAGGCGGGACGGGGGCCCTGGGGGGTAGCAATGCCACCGGAGCGTCGCACCGGGCCCTCATACATGCGGGGTGGTGTGGTGGCATGTCCGAAGAGGCGGCACGCGTCTCCGGGGCGTGCCCCCCCTCACGGACGGCGCCGCCGGCGACACCTGGAGGGGGGAAACGGACGCGCCGGGTCTACACGGAGGGGATCTTGCTGTGGGTCTGGCCCGGTTGTTGCTCCAAAGTGTTCCTATGGGCTGACCTAACACAACCGGGTGGGGAGGTCCGCTGGTCGAAGCCCGTCCGTGCAAAGTCAAAGGGCTAGATCCCGTGGTCAAACGCTACAGGGTTAGGCGGGACGGGGGCCCTGGGGGGTAGCAATGCCACCGGAGCGTCGCACCGGGCCCTCATACATGCGGGGTGGTGTGGTGGCATGTCCGAAGAGGCGGCACGCGTCTCCGGGGCGTGCCCCCCTCACGGACGGCGCCGCCGCCGGCACCTGGAGGGGGGAAACGGACGCGCCGGGTCTACACGGAGGGGATCTTGCTGTGGGTCTGGCCCGGTTGTTGCTCCAAAGTGTTCCTATGGGCTGACCTAACACAACCGGGTGGGGAGGTCCGCTGGTCGAAGCCCGTCCGTGCAAAGTCAAAGGGCTAGATCCAGTGGTCAAACGCTACAGGGTTAGGCGGGACGGGGCCCCTGGGGGGTAGCAATGCCACCGGAGCGTCGCACCGGGCCCTCATACATGCGGGGTGGTGTGGTGGCATGTCCGAAGAGGCGGCACGCGTCTCCGGGGTGTGCCCCCCCTCACGGACGGCGCCGCCGGCGGCACCTGGAGGGGGGAAACGGACGCGCCGGGTCTACACGGAGGGGATCTTGCTGTGGGTCTGGCCCGGTTGTTGCTCCAAAGTGTTCCTATGGGCTGACCTAACACAACCGGGTGGGGAGGTCCGCTGGTCGAAGCCCGTCCGTGCAAAGTCAAAGGGCTAGATCCCGTGGTCAAACGCTACAGGGTTAGGCGGGACGGGGGCCCTGGGGGGGTTGCAATGCCACCGGAGCGTCGCACCGGGCCCTCATACATGCGGGGTGGTGTGGTGGCATGTCCGAAGAGGCGGCACGCGTCTCCGGGGTGTGCCCCCCCTCACGGACGGCGCCGCCGCCGGCACCTGGAGGGGGGAAACGGACGCGTCGGGTCTACACGGAGGGGATCTTGCTGTGGGTCTGGCCCGGTTGTTGCTCCAAAGTGTTCCTATGGGCTGACCTAACACAACCGGGTGGGGAGGTCCGCTGGTCGAAGCCCGTCCGTGCAAAGTCAAAGGGCTAGATCCCGTGGTCAAACGCTACAGGGTTAGGCGGGACGTGGGCCCTGGGGGGGTAGCAATGCCACCGGAGCGTCGCACCGGGCCCTCATACATGCGGGGTGGTGTGGTGGCATGTCCGAAGAGGCAGCACGCGTCTCCTGGGTGTGCCCCCCCTCACGGACGGCGCCGCCGCCGGCACCTGGAGGGGGGAAACGGACGCGCCGGGTCTACACGGAGGGGATCTTGCTGTGGGTCTGGCCCGGTTGTTGCTCCAAAGTGTTCCTATGGACTGACCTAACACAACCGGGTGGGGAGGTCCGCTGGTCGAAGCCCGTCCGTGCAAAGTCAAAGGGCTAGATCCCGTGGTCAAACGCTACAGGGTTAGGCGGGACGGGGGCCCTGGGGGGTAGCAATGCCACCGGAGCGTCGCACCGGGCCCTCATACATGCGGGGTGGTGTGGTGGCATGTCCGAAGAGGCGGCACGCGTCTCCGGGGCGTGCCCCCCCTCACGGACGGCGCCGCCGCCGGCACCTGGAGGGGGGAAACGGACGCGCCGGGTCTACACGGAGGGGATCTTGCTGTGGGTCTGGCCCGGTTGTTGCTCCAAAGTGTTCCTATGGGCTGACCTAACACAACCGGGTGGGGAGGTCCGCTGGTCGAAGCCCGTCCGTGCAAAGTCAAAGGGCTAGATCCAGTGGTCAAACGCTACAGGGTTAGGCGGGACGGGGCCCCTGGGGGTGTAGCAATGCCACCGGAGCGTCGCACCGGGCCCTCATACATGCGGGGTGGTGTGGTGGCATGTCCGAAGAGGCGGCACGCGTCGCCGGGGCGTGCCCCCCCTCACGGACGGCGATGACACGGTAGTAGACGTTCTGCGGCCATAGCGGATTGCCCTTCGCGCGTCTACGGGTGTGGCCGGCGGCCTCCGGGGCCTCCGAGGATGTAGATGTGGGTCCGCCGCCGCCGCCGCCCCCACCCCAGCCCCCACCGTCGACGACCCCCCTCCCCCTTCACTCAGCTGACCTACTAAGCTCCACATCGAGCAGGCGAGTCGGCGGCCATGCGCTCCTAGTCCCGCGACCAGGCCACGGCCTCGATGGACGAAGCTGCTCGAGATCGGCGCCTCCCCTCCCCTCTGTGTCTTTCAGGGAGAGGAGAGGGCCAAGCGGTTAAAAAACATTAAAAATCCGTATGAAATAATAATACATAAAAAAGGAAATATATAACTATAAAAAACATTAAAAAATCTATATGAAATAAAAAACATAAAGAAGGAAAAATATGAACTACTAAAAACATTTAAAAAATGGAAAATATGAACTACTAAAAACATTTAAAAAATGAAAAATATAACTATGCCGACGGCAAAGCCGTCGGCATAGCTGCGACCATAGGGGACTTGTCACGCGGATCGGTGACGTGGAAACTATGCCGACGACAGCCGTCGGCATAGTTTGCCTTATCCCCTCGCGTCGCCCCTCATCCACTCAATCTCTCCCAGCTCCCCGCGACCCCGCCCCCTGCTGCCGTCGCCGCACTCGCCCCCTGCCGCCGCCGCCGCACTCGCCCCCTGCCGCCGCCGCCGCACTCGCCCCCGCCCCTGCCGCCGCTGCCGCACTCCCCCCTGCCGCCGCCGCCACACTCGCCCCCTGCCTCGCCCGTGCCCCCTGCCGCCCCCACCCGCATCTCCGTCGCCCCATCCCACCGCACCCGCTCCTGCCGCCGCTCCTCCCTCGCTCCAGCCGGCGCCGGCCTCGCTCCAGCCGCCCCCGCTCCAGCCGCCCCCGCCCCTCCCTCGCTCCAGCCGCCCCTCCCTCCTCGACCCAGTAGGCCCTCCCTGCGTGGACGCCGCCCCGGCCGGCCCACAGCCTAGCCTGGCCGGCCCCCTGCTGGTCTGATTGGCCGGCCCCTCCGGCGACCGCCCCCTGCCGCTCCGGTGGTCGTCCCCTGCCCTGACCGGCCGCCCCCCTGCTCCGGTGGTCGCCCCCTCATCCGTAGGTAAGAACTTTTTTTTAACTTTTTTTGTGTAGTAATGTTGTAGATGAATGCATATATATATAGTAATAGATGATTAGATAGATAGATGTTAGATAGATGAATGAAATGAAAGAGAGTATAAAAGTGAAAAAAATTAAGTGCACAATGTGAGATAGATAGATGGTAGATGAATGGATATTTGTGTAGTTTTATTATGATTTTAGATACATACTCAATATTATAGATATATGTATTGTGAAGATGAGATGAGAGGGAAGAGTAAATTTTTTGAGACGAAACATGATTTTTTTTTCATAGTTAAAAGTATCAATGCTTAATGTGATGTGATGACCTAATTTTTTTTCACTCGGTGTAATTAACAGGATTTGTGGTGTTCCATCTTCGTGGAGTGATTGTCGACGTTGGAGGTGTTGGTTCACGATCGTCCGTCTCCTTTGATCGACTACATCGGAGGGTGAGCAACAATTCCATGACCTCGTCCACTTTTTTTCCATGTCACTAGATTAAATTTTCAAATCAAGTCGCGTAACCTAGGTCTCCCGTCCGAAAGGGTTGCATCGATAAATATGCATTCAATTGCATATTTATCACCGCAACTCTTTCGGATTGTCCAGCGCTTTCCACGGACAGCCCGATGATGTGTAGATTGGGTACGTTGTTCATGCTCTACCCCGTTCCGAGACAGGATTTCGGCGGCGCCTCCCTGTTGTTCTCCGGATGCACATTCTCTCGGCATTTTGCCGAGACGTGTATTTGGAGAACAGCGGGGAGGTGCTGCCGAAATTTTGTCTCGGAATGGGGTAGAGCATGGACAACATACTCAATCTACACATTCTCGGGTGGGATTAGGACCCATCTTTACCTATTAGAGATGTAGGTGGATTAAATGTCGTTTCTCGTCAACCTTGTAAAAAATAAAATATTGATGTGAGTAATTTAAATGAATCCTTAATTTTGTTGTGTGGCTTCCAATAAAGCAGAGATGGCAGATAATCAGTGGATGTATAGTGGGTTTATCCGTCGGAATCAAGTAACAGCAGAGTGGGTCGAGAAAACTGATGTGTTTTTGAAAGAGATATTCCGTAGTCCAATGAGGATGGTGCCAGAATGCCCGTGTGCCAGATGTAAGATGCGTATCCGCGGAGATAAGAGTGAGATGACTAGGCACCTTCGCACGCATGGATTTGTGCCCAACTTTAATATGCCGATAAACTTTGCCCAGCGGGACCGTGGTAGAGAGGATGTGATACGACAATGCGTCGCTGGTTATGAGGACGATGGGGTTAGAGACATGCTAGATGATGTCTTTGCTGCACAGCCGACACCTCCGTCACATTCAGCGAATGAACCGGAGGAGCCGGAGGAAACCGCAAAGGCCTTCCTGGAAATCTTGGCCTCGTCAAAGAAACCTCTCTATGAGGGTGCCAAGCTGTCTGTGCTGGATGCCATCTCGCAACTGATGGCAGTCAAGGCCGAGTACGGCTGTAGCCGAGGTTGCTTCGAAGCATTTCTGGGAGTATGGGCTAACAGCCTGCCTGAGGGCCATGAAATGCCGAAAACCATGTACGGTACGAAGAAAATCATGAAGGCGCTCTCGATGGACTATGAGAAAATACATGTTTGTCCAAAGAATTGACTTTTGTTTAGGCATGAGTATGCGGATGACAAGTACTGTAGGAAGTGCGGTTCCTCTCGGTATATTGAGGTGGTCGATAAGCATGGTCAGAAGCAGCAGCTAAAAATCCCTGTGAAGGTTCTTCGGTATCTTGATTTTATAAAAAGACTGCAGCGCCTTTTCATCACCGAGGAGTCTGCCAAAATGATGAAGTGGCACAAGGAAGGGAAAAGGTATAATCCAAAAAAAATTGTACATCCATCAGGAGGTGAAGCATGGA
Source organism: Aegilops umbellulata (assembly GCA_032464435.1). NCBI lineage: Eukaryota > Viridiplantae > Streptophyta > Magnoliopsida > Poales > Poaceae > Aegilops > Aegilops umbellulata. Next base: position 439,429,144 of record CP136059.1, on the reverse strand, counting down.
AGTCATTCGATATAGAGTACCCGGAGGAAGCAGCCGAGGCTGGGAATGTCAGAATTGCTATAACGGGTGATGGGTTCAATCCATATGGTATGTCGTCTAATGCATACAGTTGTTGGCCCGTATTTGTTATTCCGCTGAATCTCCCTCCCGGCGCCATAATGCAACCGAAGACCATGTTCCTGTCGCTTATAATTCCGGGGCCTGAATATCCGGGGAAGAATTTGGGTGTGTTTATGCAGCCGTTGGTGGATGATTTGCACCATTCTTGGTACTTCCCGAGGTTGACATACGACCGACATCTGCAGAAAAATTTCTTGATGAAAGTTTGGCTACAATATTGCATGCATGACTTTCCCGGTTATGCCTTGTTCTGCGGATGGTGTACAAGTGGAAAGATGCCTTGCCCAGTGTGCATGCAGGCCTTGATTTTCATTTGGCTGAAGAAGGGTGGCAAGTATGTCGCATTTGACTTGCATCGACAGTTCCTCCCTCTAGACCATCCTGATAGGGAAGACAAGAAGAACTTCACAAAAGGCAAAGTTGTCCATGAAGTAAACGAGATTCCAACGTTTTCTGGTGCGGATGTGCTTGCTCAGCTGAAAGCTCTTAAGCCTGCCGGTGAGGGGAAAGGCAAAGGCAAAGGCAAAGGCAAAGGCAAAGCCACAGGCAAAGACGAGGGCGAGGGCAAAGGAAAAGGGAAAGGGAAAAAATTTGAAGGTTATGGTGAGACGCACAACTGGACTCACATTACCCCCTTCACGCAGCTTCCCTATTTTAAGGACCTCAAACTTCCATACAACATAGACGTGATGCACACCGAAAAGAATGTCGCAGAGTCCCTTTTTCACACGATCCTCAACATTCCTGATAAGACAAAGGATAATGTTAATGCTAGAGTTGATCAACAGAATATTTGTGATAGACCACGTCTACACATGCAGCCTCCCACAGGCAGTCGAAAATCTTGGTTCAAGCCAGATGCTGACTTCGTACTTAAAAAGGATCATAAGATGGAGACATTGAAGTGGCTGAAACACGTCGTGAAGTTCACTGATGGTTATGCGTCGAATATAAGTAAGGGGGTCAATCTTTCAACGGGCAGAGTGACCGGGCTCAAGAGTCATGACTATCATGTATGGATTGAGCGGATTATGCCGGTGATGGTTCGGGGCTATGTTCCCGAGCGTGTCTGGCGTGTGCTTGCGGAGTTAAGCCATTTCTTCCGCACGCTTTGTGCTAAAGAAGTATGTCCTGAGAAGATAAAAGAAATGCATAAGAAGGCGCCGGAGTTGATATGCAAGCTAGAGAAGATCTTCCCGCCAGGCTTGGTTACTCCGATGACACATCTCCTTTTGCACCTCCCGAACGAGGTATTGTTGGGGGGCCCTGTGCAGAATCGTTGGCAGCACGGCCCTGAGAGACAGAACAAGCATCTGAGACAGAAATGTGGAAACAAAGCTAAGATTGAAGCTTCCATAGCTGAGGCAGTTATCCTAGAGGAGGTGGCAGACCTCAGGACAGCCTACTATCCGGACCATGTTCCCACGTTGCACAATAAGGTGTCTCGATACAATACAGAAGAACCCAAGTATAAACCCAAGTTGCCTCTATTCATCGGGCAAGGTGGTAGGGCTGGATCCCCGAAACCTTATCTCATGCCACGAGATGAGTGGGAGGATGTCATGTTTTATATCTTGCACAACATCAAGGAAGTTGAGGATGACTGGATGAGGTAATACCTTTGCACCATTCTTTTAGTCAATTCGTTATGTTCACTTTGCCTAGTTCTTATACCGCTTTTCTTATTGTAGTCGATTCGTTGAAGAAGAATGGACGGGAATGCTGCCTCCTTCTAAAGCGGAGGCACTTGCTCTTCTCCGAAAGGGTGCTGATGGAAGAAAAAATTTCATTGCGTGGTTCATGGAGAAAGTAATTTTTCACACTTTGAATTAAACTCATGCACCCTATAATTTCAATTAAACTCAAGCACCCTATAATTTCAATTAAACTTGTAGGGAAATGATCCGACCGAATCAATGGATGAAGAATTGAGATGGGTTTCCATGGGTTTTGATCCTTTCGTCATGACATGCGAAAAGTATGATGTGAATGGGTATCGCTTCCATACAGAGGAGCACCAGAACAGTCGGCCTGATCCCAAAACCATAAATACCGGAGTCTTCACTGAAGGACATAATAAAGTAGATTACTACGGAAGGGTAGGAAAAATATACGAGCTTACATTCAAACGTGGCCGCGAACACCTAAGTCTCACTGTGTTCAAATGCCGATGGTTCGACCCCAAAAAGGGTCTGAGACATACGCCTTCTGTTGGTTTAGTTGAAGTTAAACCATCAACCGTCTATGCCGGAGCTGATCTATTTATCGCCGCTACCCAGGCCACACAAGTATATTATCTGCCATACCCATGCCAGAAAGAGTACCTAAAGGGTTGGGAAGTTGTGTTCAAGGTGTCGCCGCATGGTAAGCTACCGGACCCGAATGATGATGATTACTACAACATAAACCCCATGACATACGAGGGAGTGTTCTATCAAGAGGAACATGATGACGTGGTCCGAAACAACGAGGATGATGACTTGGGTTATGTTGACCTGGACCCAAGCGACGACGACGCACGGATTGATGGTGAGGCAGTTGTGAATCAAAGAGACATAATTATGCTTGAAAAGTTAAATGAAGACGCTGACGATGAGGAAGAGCCTCCACCTCCGTCAGACAACGAAGAAGATATGCGTGATAGTGATGATGAGACCGGTCCACAAATAGATTACAATAGTGATGATTCATATGGGTTCTAGAAAATGTAAGTTCTTTTAATGATCATTACAATAGTATGCTTAATGTGCTCTTCTGGTATTAATGTTTTTCTTGTATGCTTGTTTAATTGATATCCTTACTAATTGTTTATTCTCTTCTCAATGCAGGTTTGCTAATCATGGGCAAGTCCAGCGGCGCTAGTTTCCTCAGTAAATTTAAAGGACTTACTCGGAGTGGACGAGCCCACAAGGTTCCCTCCCGTCTACGCGAGGATGACACCTCACAGGGAGGTGGAGGGGTCGGGGGAGGAGACCCTGGAGGAGGAGGCGGTGGGGGGAGAGCCCCTAGAGGAGGAGGAGGTGGGGGGAGAGGCAACCGGGGCAAAAAACTCCGGGCCGTGTCCGAAATAGGAGGGTCTTCTTCGATGCCCTCCTATACACAGGCACCTTCTGAGTCTGAGGAGGAGGAGTATGTTCCTGATGGCGAGGAGGAGGAGGCCGAGGAGGAGGGTGAGGAGGAGGAGGAGGAGGCCGAGGAGGAGGGGGAGGAGGGTGGAGGGGAGGTTGATCCCGCGTTGTGGGGTGACTTGCCACCAGGTGCTCCGCAGGGGTGGCTGCGTGGTAATGCCGGACTACCTACACCACCTTCTATCAAGGAGCACAAGTGGCTCATTGAACCTGCGGGGACAGAGTAAGTGCCTCTCAATCATATTTTCACCAGATGACAACATTTTCTTATTGTACACATGGCAATCATTTGATTCTTTTGCAGAAACTGGATCCTTCACGGAAAGGGTCGTAAACCGAACGGCCTTATCACTGTCCTGTTGAAGGAGTTTTGGCCTGGCCTATTCTGCCCGCGGCCAGACAGGGACCCGCATCAGCGGGTTTTGGCCACGAGCTGGGCCCACTATGAGGCTTGCAGCAACGCGGAGTACGGGACGGCCGCTAAGGCCGTGATCACCAAATTTTGGGTAAGTTCTCTTCTGAATCACTTGTCTTCAGTTTCGTTCATAGTTTATCATTGAATCACTCAACTCATGCCTTGTTTGCTTCTGGTTTATGCATGATTGCAGCAACTCTATAGAGTTCTTGACGAGCACAAGGCCAGAGCCGACGTGGTCTTGCTTGCGGCTGCGAAGAAGAAAGCTCGTCAGTTGCAGTACGAGGTGCGCTGGGTTGCCGTCTCGCAGTACTACCACTACTACCTGCACCAAAAGATGACCAAAACTCAAGCGCAGAAGCAACGACTTACCTTGAACAGGGAGCAGTTCCTGAAGGTAACTATTACTTCATTGTTTCAAGCAGTCAACTATATGTTTCTTGCTCACATGTCATGTGCTTCCAAAATTTGCATAGGTTGTTCCTCGTTGGTGCTATGGAAGGCATGACGGATGGGCGAGTTTGGTGGATAGGTGGATCGGCGCCGATGCAGAGTTTGCTGCCAAGAGCATCAAGGGCCGGGCTAACCGTGGAGAGGACGGGACACACGTCCAAGGAAACAGGAACCACTGGGGCTTCAAGGCCATCAAGGTATATCTATGTGCATAATGCATTTTTGTTCTTCTTTACCGTCATGTTCTTATGTATGGCTGACTTCTATTTGACGTTGTAGGAGGACAAGTTGAAGAGGCCGCTCTCAGACATGGAGTCGTGGATGCTGGCCCGCGAGCGGAGTCATCGCAAGGACGGCGAGAGCCAGTACTATGGCAAGACCGAGGAGCACCTGGGGTCTTACATTCATAACTATCAGGAGTTGCATCCGGATGTTTCTGTTGCTGAGGTCGCCCAGTCTCAGATCGACGACATGGCGGTGGTGGCCATCCAGGGGAAGAAGAATGGCCGGTATTCGTGTTTCGACGGCTTGATCACTCCTTCGATCTCGTACACACAGCTTCGGCATACCAACCCGAGCCTGTTAGAGAGTACGGGGCGTTCACACACTCCCTTAGCCCGCCAGCATGCTGTAAGTACTTCCTCTTTATCTTTTTCTATCTAGCATTCTCAGTTTATTTTCAGCATTGCTCACTTAGAAACAACCTAAATTATGTAGGCATATAAGGAGTTTGTCGAGCATAGGAATCTCGAGGTGCGGGAGTACTTGAAACGAGTGAAGGCAAACGATGATTACAACCGTCAGATGATGACGGTTAGTTTTGCCCTCTTAAAACCAAGCTAAATTTTTGCACTTTCATTCTTTCTGATCTTCTAGTTTGCTTGTTTAACTAACATTCAGGCTATGTTGGTGTCTTGGACTAACCGCACGGATCCACCACAAATGGGACCCCCACCACCACCTGCGGGAGAACCCCCACACGTGCCCACGTTCGATGAATGGGTGGCACTAGGCAGTGATGGTCCGGTTAGTACAATTGCCTAACTACTAGCAAACTAGTTCTCGTTCATGAAACACTATCATATCATATTTACCGTTAGAATCTTTTCTGAAACATGTAGGGGACCGGTGGCTCGACTCCTGCTCCGTCGACCCCAGTCACTCCGATCTGGCAGAGTGGTGGTGGTCGCGATGGCGGTTTTGGCGGAGGTGGTGGTGGTTTTGGCGGAGGAGGTGCTGGTTTTGGCGGAGGTGGTGGTGGTTATGGCGGAGGTGGTCTTGCTTGATGATTCCGTGCATGTGGCTATCGTGCCATGCCTTTCATATTCGTACTTTTATCATGTTTCATGCCTTGCACTACTTTCATGTTCATGAACTTCCGTCGATGATGAACTTGAGTATGTTTAGATGATGATGTTGAACTTGAGTATGTTTAGATGATGATGGTGAACTTGAGTATGTTTAGATGATGATGGTGAACTTGAGTATGCTTAGATGATGAATTGTCATATTTCTGCATAATTTCATATTGTTCTGTTTTGAAATGCTGTCAAATGAATTGGAAAAGAGAAAACAGGGAAAATAAAAAAAATAAAAAAAACTATGCCTACAGCAAAGCCGTCGGCATAGATACGCCCAGGAGTTACCAGGGCTTGCCACGTGGCAGCTATGCCTACGGCAAAGCCGTCGGCATAGATGGATCTATGCCTACGGCTTTGCCGTAGGCATAGCTGCCACGTGGCAAGCCCTGTTAACTCCCAGGAGTTACCAGGGCTTGCCACGTGGCAGCTATGCCTACGGCAAAGCCGTCGGCATAGATGGATCTATGCCTACGGCTTTGCCGTAGGCATAGCTGCCACGTGGCAAGCCCTGTTAACTCCTGGGCGTATCTATGCCGACGACTTTGCTGTAGGCATAGCCCCGGGCTATGCCGACGGCAAAGCCGTAGGCATAGATCCATCTATGCCGACGGCTTTGCCGTAGGCATATCCTTGCCACCAGGAGCACCACGGGCTGCCACGTGGCAGAGGTATGCCGACGGCAGAGCCGTCGGCATAGCTCTGGTACGTGGCATTGCCTGACTCGTCACCGCTTTTGACGGCGCCGTCCGTCGCCGTCAGACGGAAAACAGTGCCGACGGCTAAACTATGCCGACAGCTGACGTCAGGCCGTCGGCATAGGCCCCTATGCCGACGGCAAAACTATGCCGACGGTCTGACAAGAATACGCTGACGACATCTACGCCGACGGGACTATGCCGACGGCAATGGGGACTATGCCGACGGCCCGTGGCCGTAGGCATAGCCCGCGAATCCAGTAGTGATCCACACGCAGGGCTGCACAGCACTTTAAGGAAATTCACACGGGATGGCTATATTCACAGGTAGATACTACCACGCCACCTACCAAATCAATGCACGTGTCGCCCATGATAGACGCACTTGGATCGTGTAGGATAGATCAATCCGGTAACTTACCTTCTGCCTTGCCTTGCGAGCTTGAACCAGCAGCCATGGTGATGTTGTGGCGGTTGTGATGATGTGGACAGAGAGTAGATGGCGGCGGTGGTGGAGCTTCCCGTGAGCACCGCGCTAACCCTAGATCGGTAGGGAGTGTTCGGTGGGGATTGTGACAGCGATTAACCTCGTAAGTCGTGCCCCGGCCCCCACCTCTGTTTATATAGCGCGGGTCACAGGGGCCAACCAACCATGGTTTGGTTGGGCGCCCCGATCAGGGCGTGAGTCAAGGGCCCGTTCGACCCGTTGGGTTCGAACGGGATAGAGATCAACCTAGCATTCTCCCCCTTGATCTCAACTTTACTTTTAACTTTATACTTTCTAGTTTATTTGTTTCATCACATATTGGTACATAGAGCATGTTTCATCGTCACAGCTTAATTGCCATTAGAATCATACAGCTACAACATACGTTATGTTCAGAAGCAAATTCTGCTCCTTTTGGGCCTATCCAGAAATCATAAGGCTTTCCCTTAAACCCATGCGGCTAAGTGTTCCTTGAACACACTGGGTGGTAAGCCTTTCGTTAGCGGATCCGCAAGCATATCCTTTGTCCTTATATGCTCGAGACTTATAGTTTGATCCTGGATTTATCTTTCACAACATAATACCTTATCTCTATTGTTTTGGCAGCATTACTTGACTTGTTGATGTGAGCGTAAAATACTGCGGGTTGGTTGTCGCAGTACATCTTTAGTGGTTTGTGAATACAATCTACCACTTTCAAGTCGGGTACAAATTCCTTTAGCCATATCGCCTGCCCCGTGGCTTCGAAGCATGCTATGAATTCTGCATACATCGTGGATGATACAACTATAAACTGTTTGGAGCTTTTCCACGAAATAGCTCCCCCAGCGAGAGTGAAGACGTATCCTGACATGGATTTTCTATCATCTCTGTCCCCCGCAAAATCTGCGTCTGAATACCCTTTTATCTCTAGGGAATCACTTCTCCTGTATATTAGCACGTAGTCCTTCGTGCCTTGCGCATAACGCAATGCTTTCTTTACCATCTTCCAGTGCTCCATGTCTGGATTCTCTTGATATCTACCGAGTACCCCGGTGATAAAAACTAAGTTAGGGAGAGTGCACACTTATGCATACTGTAAGCTGCCAACTACCGAAGCATATGGTACTGCTTTCATTTGATCGATCTCGTACTGGTTCTTGGGACATTGGAATTTCCCAAAACTATCGCCCTTGACTATAGGAGCAGGTGTGGCTTTACTCGCATGCATATTATACTTTTTAAGAACATTTTCTAAATATGCTTTCTGCGATAGTCCTAAGACTCCATTGTTCCTATCTCGGTGAATTTCTATGCCCAAAACATATGATGCTTCACCAAGATCTGTTATGTCAAAATTTGAGGATAAGAACTTCTTTGTTTCTTGTAGTAGACTAACATCACTGCTAGCAAGCAGAATATCATCCACATACAAGATTAGGAAAATATATTTCCCATTTTTAAACTTTGCATAAATGCAATTATCCTCAATATTTTCTTTAAATCCAAAACTTTTAATTATTTGATTAAACTTTAGATACCACTGCCGAGAGGCTTGTCTTAATCCATAAATGGATTTCTTCAGGCGCCATCCCATATTTTCGTTGCCTTCCATGATAAAACCCTTGGGTTGTTTCATGTAGACCTTTTCTTTTAAAACACCATTCAGAAATGCCGTCTTAACATTCATTTGATGTAACTCTAAATCAAAATGAGCAACCAATGCCATTATGATTCTGAAGGAATCCTTACATGAGACTGGAGAAAATGTCTCATTGTAATCTATCCCTTCTCTTTGTGTAAATCCTTTTGCCACGAGTTGTGCTTTATACTTTTCTACATTCCCTTTAGAGTCATACTTAATTTTGTAGACCCATTTGCAGCCTACTGTTTTGGCTCCTTTAGGAATTTCCTCTAAGTCCCAAATATCTTTGGAACTCATCGATTTCATCTCGTCTTCCATTGCCTTCATCCACTTTGATGAGTGAGGGCTTCTCATGGCTTCTTCATATGAGGTGGGATCTTTTTCTGTATGAACTATTTCTGTGTTATAAAATTTAAAGTCAGTAGAAATAGCTGACTTTCTTGGTCTTGTAGACCTTCTAAGGGCCTTAGTTTCTGGCACATTCTGTGCCTCAACTTCTGGCACTTCTTCTAAAATTTGCTGTTGCACCAACCTTTCATGCTCAACAACGGGTTCAGTCGGCTCCTGACGGACAGGTTCCGGGTCTACCCCCATAGTTGTCATGGGTGGAGTTGCAACTGGTAGTGAGAAAAATGGCTCTTGAATCATCAGATTAGGTGCATGCACCCTCTTCTCCTCAAGATCAATTTTCCGAGCTACCAAGCTCCCCCCTCATCATTTCGTCCTCTAAGAAGACTGCATGTCTCGTTTCTACAAACTTTGTATATCTGTCTGGACAGTAGAAACGAAAACCTTTTGATCTGTCTGGATAGCCAATGAAGTGGCAAATTACTGTTTTGGGATCTAACTTTGCAATGTTTGGATTAAACATTTTGGCCTCAGCAGGGCACCCCCACACCCTGAAGTGTTGTAGGGAGGGCAGCCTTCCTGTACATAGCTCGTATGGTGTTTTGGGCACCGACTTGCTTGGTACTCTATTGAGAATGTGAATGGCGGTTTTAAGCGCCTCCATCCATAATCCCAATGGCAAGTTTGAATAACTCATCATGCTGCACACCGTATCCATAAGTGTACGGTTGAGCCTTTCAGCTACTCCATTCTTTTCTCCCATAGTGGGATACATTAAAAGCACATGAGTTATCATATCTTTCTCTTGCCAGAATTTCTCCCGCCATACGGGATTTTTTACATAATATTATGTCAGCTTTACCCCGTTACGCAGGTATTTTCCCAGACTTTTCCCGCCATGCAGGTTTTATCATAATCATCTTTTTCCCGCCATGCGGGTAATTCCCTATAAGGGAACATAAATGCCAGAATTGGCTCTTTTGACTGCATATTCAATCATCAAATTTAGGAATAAATCCGAATGCTCTTTGACACACATGCTTGATCCGACGTTGGTCAAATTAAACGCGCATGTTGCCTGTTTCATCTCAAATCATGTTGACTGAAAAATCTTTCATCAACCAACACTCTCAATGATCTATTTCTTTTCTTTTGATGACATTCTTTAGAGAGAACATACTCCCTCACGTTATGACCTTTCTTGGTCATCTTTCGGGTCACAAGTACCCAGTCATTCGCTTTCACGAATGAAAGCATGGAAAACTTTTAGTCTGAGAAAACTTAGCCAATAATCAACAATAATGGGCATAAAAAATAAACCCTAAGTTGGTCTGGTTAAAAGAAATGCACATTAAACTTTTGAAACTTTCTTTTATATTCTAAATCACCATTGTGGCAGAACTAGAATAAACATCATCCTTATACATTAATTCCATATCACCGTTGGGCAGAAATGGAAATAATGCATATAACTCATAAACAATGTGATGATAGTATTTCTATTAAACAACTTTGCTAAGAATTAATCATCACCATCAACTTTATTGCAGCGGGAACAAGAAATATGCATTCCTCTAGTTCAAGAGCATTTCTTGATCTTTATCCGTTCTCTGAAAATTGACTACTTTGATACAAAATTTATCAAAGATTTAAACTTTGAACTTAAGACTCATAAAATTATAGCACTATTATCATCAACGTTGGTCAGAAAATAACAATACCATATTTTAACTTTAAAACAAATATCTTTCTTTTGTCATAGTGGTAACTATCTGCATCTTATTTCACCCACACGGGGAAAACATTGCTAACGACATTTCTTCCAATTAAACTTTCCCGTTGGTTCCAATTTAATTGGAGGATAAAACTTTTACTTTGCAGCGGAAACTTTACAATATTCTATTAAAAAACAATATGCACTCTTTTACTCTCTAAGAAATTTTAAGCAGTTGGTTAAAAATTGCATTACAGAAGAAACAATTTAATCTTTTACTCTAGTTCTATTCACTTTTAAAAGAGCACTTTTATTTTCAATAATAAACATGATCATGTTATTAACAACGTTGGTCATAAAAATAACAAAACCATATTCATTTTAATAATCACTTTAACATGCTCTTAAAAACTTAATTCTATCTAAACTTTATTTTCTTTGTAAAAGAGCACTATTAATTATTTACGCAGCGGAAAATCCTGAATAAAAATTCATGAACTTTTACTCTTTATATAAACTTTTTCTTTGACAGAATAAAAAATTATGAACTTTTTAATTTTCTTTATAAAATTCATGAACATTTCTTTTTCTGGACAAAAAAACTTTGGACTAATTTTTACAGAAAAGCTATAAAAGATTAGCCAGCTCCAGCCGGCCTCGGCCTGGCGCGGGAGGCCCGCAGCGGTCCACGGCCGTCTCCCCCGCAAGCTCTGCTGCCCGAGCCACTGGGCTCACTGCGGTGGAGGGCGACGCGGCCCAGTACGCGTGGCTGCCAATCGGCCCTGCTTCTGCGCCCGCGCTACCGACGCCGGCTTGTGCCACTTTCAGCCCAAAAGGCCCGTGTCCAGTTAGGGTTTTGATCCTGGACGTCCGTGGAGATCCGACGGCCATCCGCGACTTCCGCTTGGTCAAAACCAGTGTCGACCGATCTCGAACCCTGGCCCCGTTCTCGTTCTCTCCTCGCGCGCCGCTCGCACCGCTCGCCTCTGTCCCGTACGGGACTTCGCCGGCAACGGCGTCGAGCGCCACCGCGCCAGCCGCCGACAGCGACGTACGCCGCCGTGCCGCGCGGGCCCTTTTCCCCTTCCTTCTTTGGCAGGGAGAGAGAGCGACGGCTGCGCCTCCTCTCTCGCCTCTCTCACGACGCGGAACTCGGGGCTGCGCCCCGGCCGCCCGGTCCGGCTGCCGGCGTCGGCGGCGGAAGCCACCGCGCCGCGCGCGCCTCCATCTCCTTCCCCTTTCTCAATCCCTTTCTTCATTCTTTCCCCCATCCACCACCGCCTCCTCTCTGTGTCACCGAGGACGAAGACGGCGTGAAGCAGAGGTGCCCCCTCTCCGGTGTGCGCGAGCTCCCGATGGAGAGCGCGCCGCCGTCAAGCGGTGAGGTGGTGGTGCCCTTTTGCCCCCTTGGGAGGCTATGTTCTTCTTCCCCGCACCTCGGCTTGCCGATGCGTGTGGGGATCGAGAGGAACGGCGTGGGCGAAGTGGCGGCGCACTTTGCCGGCGAGGCCCGAGGCCCTCTGCCGGTGAACTTTCCTTTGCCCTCTGATTAGAGTTCTTGGGGAGGGGATCTCCTTTTCTTTCTCCGTTTTTATCTTTTTACCGAAAATCATCTAACCAAGATGGCCTGATACCATTTATAGACCCACTTGGATCGTGTAGGCTAGATCAATCCGGTAACCTACCTTCTGCCTTGCCTTGCGATCTTGAACTAGCAGCCATGGTCATGTTGTGGCAGCTGTGATGATGTGGACAGAGAGTAGATGGCGGAGGTGGTGGAGCTTCCCGTGAGCACCGCGCTAACCCTAGATCGGTAGGGAGTGTTCGGTGGGGATTGTGGCAGCGATTAACCTCGTAAGTCGTGCCCCGGCCCCCACCTCTGTTTATGTAGCACGGGTCACAGGGGCCCACCAACCATGGTTTGGTTGGGCGCCCCGATCAGAGCGCGAGTCAAGGGCCCGTTCGACCCGTTGGGTTCGAACGGGATAGAGATCAACCTAACAACCCATACATATAGGTCCTTAAGTCATTTTCACCCAAGTGATGAAACGTGGAAATAGGAGTTTTGATATATAAATTGTTTATATTTGTAATAAACTTTTATACTTATTTATAACTTATTTTGTGAACATAATTTTCATTAATATATATTTTTACTTTTGTACTTATTTTTATAGCTAAATAGTAACATGCAATTCTATTATTTAACATTAATAGTACATTGGTTTGAAAGTAAAAACCATATTATCTGAAAAAAGTTATGCTATTTTTCTTAATATTTTCTTAATATTTTTCTAATAAAAATATTCATTGCACTGAATCTCTTTTATGCAAAATAAACAACAAAGAGAAAAATTGAATTCTTCTATGGATTGATATGTGTCATTTGTTGTACTAGTAATAATGTACGTGCAATGCACGTTTATATTAGGTAGGATATTAGTTGCACGTTATATTAGGTAAGATATATCTGTTGCACGTTGATATTTGGTAAGATATCAATTATTTTTTCGCGGGAATGGTAGGATATTAATTACATGGCAGATTTCATGGGATAGCGTTGAGTCAAAACGCGTTTATAACCAATGGCAGTGATGAGTAATTAGAGTGTTAAATGTGTTTGGTGCTCAACATTGAAGCGATTTGAACCGCTAGATAATATGATTTAACGGTCGAGATGGTTTGGATCTGCCCTTTTGGATCCTTTTATATTGGTATAGATTAGTGTACTTGCATTTGTTGATATCCAACCTGATCAATACCTCTAAGTGTATTATGTAACAAATATCTTGAGAAAGATCTCTAGAGTGTATGATTGTCACATATATGTATTGGAAAGGTGAACAGTTTGGTAGTTTGTAGAAAGCTAAGAGAAATTCTTTAGAATAGTAAAACTGAGCCATTTTCCAGAGATCCAGCGGCCCTTGCCAATTGATGCGGGAGAGCAACTTTTTTTTGGAAAATAACCGAGGCTTTATTCATTAGAGATAAGAAGTACATAGTTTGTGAGGATCATTACAATTTTATTTAAGGGTTCTTCAAACCAATCAGAAGTCAAAGAAAATCTAGCTAATCTAGCAAGCTCATGAGCTAATTTATTTCCTTCTTTATTACAATGTTTGAATCTAGTAGTAACGAAATCACAGGCGTAATGAAAACAATCGTCGAAAATTGCCGCCGCCGCACCCGCCGATTGTCCTCCATCCTGCATAGTTTCAATCACCTCCAGGTTATCAGAGTTAATAATAAGGCGATTACATCCCGCCCTTGTTGATGACATCATTGTTACAAGTTCATCCAATGAAGCTCTTAACGCTCATCTCTCAGACTTGAACTCTAAATTTTCCCTCAAGGACTTGAGATATTTGCATTATTTTCTTGGTATTGAGGTAAAGAAAAATAATGAAGGTGATCTTCATCTTTCTCAAAAAAAGTATGCAACTGATCATTTGAGAAGAGTTGGGTTACATAATTGTAAGCCCTCACCAACATCATTGTCCAGTTCAGAAAAACTCTCTCTTGCAGAATGTGAACCCTTGAATCACGAGGATGGTAAAAAATACAGAAGTTTGGTAGGTGCACTTCAGCACTTGACTCTTGCCAGACCAGACATTGCCTTTGCAGTAAATAAGGTTTGTCAGTTCCTTCATGCACCAACTATTGTCCATTGGAGTGCAGCAAAATGTATATTCAGGTATGTTAGAAATACTTTGAATGTTGGATTAACCTTCAGCAAGTCATCATGTACTCTAGTTAGTGCTTTCTCTGATTCTGACTGGGCAGGCTGTCCAGATGATAGAAGGTCAATAGGTGGATTTGCAGTTTCTTTTGGACCCAATCTGATTTCATGGTGTGCAAAGAAACATGCTACAATTTCTAGATCTAGCACTGAGGCAGAGTATAAGGCATTGGCAAATGCAGCGGCAGAAATTATCTGGATCAAAGCCATGCTTAAAGAGCTTGGAATACTGCACACTAAAACTCCTTGTCTTTGGTGTGATAACCTTTGACGCTACATACTTGACTGCAAATCCTGTTCTTCATGCCAGGACGAAACATAATGAGATTGACTATCATTTTGTGAGATAAAGGGTTGCTACTAAGGAACTGGACATTTGGTTTGTACACTCCAATGACCAAGTTGCAGATGGATTCACAAAAGCCTTGCTCCAAGATCATTTGAGGAATTTTGTCGTAACCTTAACTTGATAAGTTTAAATTAAGTGAGGATGTTAAACATGTGATAATGTATGCGCAAGGGTCTGTCTTGCGCAATACTTCTGTATTACGAGGCACTCCTAGGATAGAGATGGACTAGTTGTTTAACTTCTTATCTCTCTATCTCCCCATCTCTAGTTGAGATCCGGTAAACTGGTTCTACCAAACTCCATGCACGTCTCAAGAGATCTCTCGCTACATCAATATAAATAATGCGGGCTCCCGTGTTGGGAGTTGAGACGCTTCCACCATCGTCAACAATAATAACTATCCAGAAATTCCATAGTAACATCAACTGGTGGCACTTCTTTGCCATGCACAACATCATTGCTAAGTTGCCAAATTCTCCATATAAAGAATGACCATATCACAAACCTTATTATCATGCCGCAAGCACATACAGAACCGCAACTTCGGCTCCAGGTTCACTTAGGGTGCGTTTGGTTGCAAGGGTAAACAAGGATGGCTGGGATGGTTCAAAAAATAGATATGTTCGGTTATAAAGCGCTTGAATGGTTCCACTACAAAAAAGAGAATATGCCCTGAAGATGTTGAATTCATTACACCTCATGAAATCCATTGAATCAAATGGCCACCCATTACATGCATGATCATGCGAGCATGACTGGTGATCCCATCCCAAATAATTATGCCATCTCTTATACAATGCCAAACACAAGGAATGAATGGTCTCATCCCAAAAAAATTGTTCGGCCGAGTCCAAACCCATTCATACCGCACCTGCAACCAAACACATCCTTACTTTATTATTGGGGCTCAGGGCCGTCTCCAGGAATTTGGGGGCCCGGGACGAAATACAAAGTGGGCTAAGATTTTAAAATTCGTATAACTAAAGAAGTATCCAAGGAATATCTTATATTGCAGTGGCCAAATAATACCTCCTAGCTATCCAAGGAAAACCTCATGCCAAAGCATATATATAAATTTGGTCGACTGCATAATATATGAAGAACTGAAACTCGATGATTAACAATCGAACCAAATAGATTAAACAAGACAAAGAAGTACAAATAATAATAAGGGGCATAAAAAATACCAAATCAGTAGTAGTTTGCTTCATCCATTCCCCTGTAGAAACTTCTGTCGTTGCAGGTCGCCAATGAAAATATGTCTTCTTCTTATTTTTCTGTAGCATGAAGTAAAATTGATATAAAAATGCATCGATTCGGGTTTCATCCATACATGCACACATATTTTTTAGTTCTAAATTACTCCGTAGTTAATTGTTCAAAGACATCAGTTTATAAATCAACACATACAACATGTCATCAGTTCAAACTTCCAATGCATCTTCTACTATTGTTGTTTGCCTCTCTCGGTCCAAGAAATCAGTAAATTACTCATTGATTAGTGGCTGAGGCGACAAGCAGCACCTGTGTTTCTCGGCTTTGGAGGGGCAGCAAGTCTTCGGTGTAGCGGAGAAAAGGCCAGCGCCCGGCGACCCGTTGGAGGACGGGAATCACTGCCGCTAGTGCAAGACTGCAAGCACGGATCAGCTAGTAGGTGGAGCGGCCGCCGACGGTGATCTGCAGCAGACAAACACTGGTTGATTCGTTGCACGGGGGCATGGGAGATCGCCAGAGAGGCGGCGCGCGTGCGCGAGCGGGGGGGGCTGGGGAGGGTCACGGCCCTAGGGTTGAACCTGTAGCGCACATGCAGTTTATTTCGCGTTTTTCTTCAATTGGGGGCCCCACAATTTTGGGGGCCCTGTGCGGTCGGCCACTTTGGCCCCCCTCATCGACGGGCCTGTTGGGGCTCCCTTAATAGTTTTATTGGTGTTTGCAGGTGTTGTACTATTTTAGATCTCAATACTCAATCTGACCTATTAGCCTCACTTGTCAATGTGAACTATCTCCTTCTCTCTGTGGTGGTGGTGCGGCAATGGATTGTAGCAATCAGCTCTGGCGGCACGGTGGTAGTGCGACGCCGGCTGTAATGGTCGGCGGTGGTGGCATGATGATCGCCAGTGGTGGTCATGTGGTGGCGCAAGGTCTTTGGTGATGGCGCGCTAATGTGGCACTTATTAGGAGAAATATTGGAAGAGGCCAAATTTCTCTATATATTGAGGAGTTACGATTAATTATTGGGAAAGGCTGGTGCTCAACCGACCAATTTTTTCTCTATCGTCCGCCGCGTTCTACGTCTGCCACACATCTTCCTGGGCCCGCGCACCACATCTTTCCATTCATCCTTTTTTTTTTGCGCGGGCTCTCCATTCATCCTTATCTTCACTGAAACGCTAGCCACATATATTCTTGCAACTGACACAGTTTCAAAAGGCAGACCGCAACAAGAGGTTTGTTGCAGACCCATCAGGAAGGAACCGCGTGAGGGAGGGCAACGACGATGACACAACCTCCGCCGACGGTGGCCTTCCCGACCATGGCGGGGTAACCAGGGCGGCCGGGACTGAGCGGTCGCTGTCGAAGCCACCCATGTGCCGATGAGAAGAGCCATGCCGCCTCCGCCGCGGCGTGATCCCGATCGGAGGTCCCTGTCGCCGCCAACGAAGCAGGTGCAGGACGAGCGCCATGATACCGTCGGGTCGGCCTCGCGCAGCAGAAGCCGCCCATGCCCGCCAGGTCGTGTGGACACACCCCGACAAATTTCTGCAACAACGATGGAGTTGCAAAACGGCGACGGCAACGACGACGGTGCGCTGCGACATCCTTTCATCATCCATGTTGCAAAAGTTCTTTCTGTAACATCACCTCTGTTACAAAAAGATGAAGCGAAAAAACAACATCCGTTACAAATGTTTCTGCAGCATGAGCTCTGTTGCAAAGGTAGATCTAACGTCTATCAAGATGCCGGATCTTTTGAGGCCAAACCTTAGCCCAACCCTTAATTATTGGGGTCCGCTACGCGTCGGCCGGCGGATCTTTTAAAAAGATCCGCCGCCTCGTGGGTCGTTGGATGTGGCATAATCGTGTGACTCAATGTCTCTCTTTACTTCGCAACAAAGGTCTTGTTGCAGAAATATTTACAATAAAGGTTATATTGCAGAATATATTTTTTGCAACATAGGATGTGTTGCAGGATTTTTTTTTACAACCGAGTTTTTGTTGTAGATTTGTTTTTTGCAACAGAGGTTTTGTTGTTGTGTTTTTTTTTTTGCAACAGAGTTGATGTTACAAAAGATTATCTAAGTTGCAATCGTCGTTCGCTGTTACGGTTCGAAACACCACAGTTGTTGCAGGATAAGGTAGAGGACACGAGGTTGACAAGAGAAATAACGGAGTATGTGTGCGAGCGTGCGTGACGACGCATGGATCGAGGCAATCCAACGTTGTTATGCGTAGGCCGATGATTCTAGTAAAAAGGTCCGTCGGCTCGCGAGCCATCGGATCAAGTGGATTGAGCGACCGAGCTTCACTTTTTATCATTGCAACACAGGTCGTGTTGCAGAAAATTTCTGCATCACGGGTCATGTTACAGAATTTTTTGCAACGTATGTCAAGTTGCAATTTTTTTACAGCACATGTCTATTTACAATTTTTTTAACAGAGCTCTTATTGCAATTTAATTTTTTTATAATATATTTCTGCAACACAAGTCTTGTTACATTTTCTTGTAACATATAGTTTGTTGCAGAAAATATTGTAGATGACAGTGAATAGCGCTTAGCGGTCACCTTGATTGAATGAAAGAAAAAGATGAAACGTCCAGGCAGGACACGCATCACATGAACGAGCCGGCGGATGGCACGCGAGCGTCCGCCGGTTGAAGCCAAGTTTTTAGGAAGAAGGAATTTATTGGAGTACGTGTACAACTTCTAAAATACTACTCTAATAAACAATTTATTTTATTGGAGTAGTAGAATTTTACATATTGGAAAAAAAAAGGAAGCCTCTCGGAGATGCTCTAAAAACCATTACCAATCCAGGGTTGCTTCTTCCTCTCCACGACGACACAAGGGAAGGGAAGGAAACGACTGCCAACCATGGCCGCCACCAACAACAGAGATCAGATCGCATCTTCCTCTCCTCCGGCCAGCAGCTGCATCCTCTTGGACTGCAAGGCTGGCATCGCCGACGCGTCCACCGGCGGCGACAGCACGGCCGGAGCGACGAGGAGCAACGGCGAGCCCATCGAGGTGTCACTGCTGCCCGCTCGCCCGCCGGCTCCCTCCCGTCTCCTCGTGCGCTGCCCCGGCCTGGAGGAAGCCGGCGATGTCGTCCTCCAGGAGCCCCGCATCGTCGCCACGGCGGGAGGATTCGTCCTCCTGCGCGTCACCACCCATTGGCGACCCTCGAAGTTCGGAGACATGAGCTCCCGGTCCCGACGCATGACGGAGAATACGAACTACTTCGTCTACCGCCCCGCCCGCCCGTCGCTGAGGAGGCTCGAGGACCCCGACCGGCCGACCCTGTCTTCTTCCAAGACTACGAGGTTGCCCTCCTTCCACGCGGCGACCACTTCACGGTAGCAGCACTCTGTGCACGCAATATGAGTAACGACTAGCTTCGACCTCCACCTGTTCAGATCCGAGGAGTCGACCTGGAGCAGCAAGGTGGTGATGGTGGACAGGCCATGGCCGGAGCCTTACCCGCTGCCGGTCCTCAAGGACGCGTGTCGCCTCTTTCAGCACCACACCAGCAACGCCATCACCATCGGGGGCGAACGCGGCACGGTCGGCTTCGTCGACCTCTGGCGCGGCATCCTGCTCTGCGACCAGCTCACCGACAACCACAACCTCCGCGACGTGCCAATGCCGCCGGTGCGGGCATGCAGGCTGGAGAACGGCGAGGCGGGCATCGACTGCTGCCCCAAGCCTTTCCGGGGCATCGCCGTCGTCGGGGGCTCCCTCCTCAAGGTGGCGGAGCTGGACATCGACGGCGACCGGCTCCCTAAAAACGACCCCGAAACCGGGGCCCCAAACTTCAGAATCCATGACTAGACACTCACCACGTACACCAAGAGCTGCAAGAATGGCAACATCACCGGTTCATGGTGCGATTGGGTCACCGACTGCGCCGTCAGGGCCTCTGACATCGAGATATGCGAAACCGCGCGGTCCGGATTGCGGCGCTGCGGAATCCCATGGTTGGAGAATATCTACACATGTCAGCCCGTTCCCAGCATGGATGATAATGGCGTTGTTTACCTGATCACCAGGCTCAAGTTCATGCACCCCAAGGCATGGCTCCTCGCTGTTGACATAAGGAACCACAGATTCTAGGCAATGTACAGGATCCCAGCTAGAAAAAGCATTAGTGCAGAACCGGGCTTTAGCGCCGGTTCGTAAGGGCCTTTAGTGTCGGTTCTGCAACCGGCACTAAAGAGTGGAGACTAAAGCCCCCCCCTTTACTACTGGTTCGGCACGAACCGGCGCTAAAGTGCCACTACGTGGCACAAGCCAGGCCCGGGTGCACCAACCGGTACTAAATGTTGGGGGGGTTGGTTTTAATTTTTATTTTTTCATTAATTTTGTGTTTTCCATTTAATTTTCTTTTTTGTTTGCTGGTATTTTACAATACTACATATTGTACACGTTATGCATATATATAAATATATTTTTCTCGTAGAACCAATCATATATATAATGTCTCACAACCACCATTAATTATTCACACATACACATGTATATATATACAATTTTTTCTACATGTTGCCTTGGTGCCTTCGGAGCACGATGACAAATGGTTCATGGGGCGGTAGCGGGTAATAGTATTCTCCTTTGGGATCTATGACCTGGTTGAGCAAAAATCCCACTATTTCCTCTTGAAGTGCTCGTATGCGCTTTGTTGGTAGGAGCTGGTCCCGCACCTCTTTGAACTGTTAAGAATGAGATCAATATGCATGTGTATTAGTTGTGTGACTAGATATCGACAATCATGTAAGATTTGTGAATAGTGTTCTGGCAAACGTACCCAGTCCTGTCTATCACTGTGTTTTGATTTTTGGCCGAAAAAATCAATTTTCGGCCGAATTTCGTCCATCTCGCCTGGGCCCGATATTTGTCTGTATCGGCCGAATTTTTTGGCCCAGTTTGAACTTTTTCTTTGCCCAATCCAACTTCTGGGGCCTCCCGACAGTTTGCCTAATAGAACCAGGCTTGAACCCTAAACAAACCATGCTCCCCGTTCCTCCTGTGTGTACGACGGCGGCGGCGCTGCGCTCGCGGCACCTCCACTCGTCGCCGCCTGCCTCCCCGCTCGAGCCTGTCGCTCTTGCCCCGTTTGCGCCCAGATGTAGCTCCTCCACTCGTCGCCGGCTGCGGGCTGCAGCTGAATCCATCGGCAAGTCCTCAACTCCGCAGCACATCTCCCTGTTCTTGTTTCAATCTTTTCTTTTGGAGCTGATGGTGATGTTGGACTGATGCAAAGTTTGGTAAACATTTACGTATATATGTACTCCTTGGTGTTGTTCGACTGCTACACTTTTGCTCTGCTTGTTTTCAAATTTTTCGGCCAAATTTTGGCCAGCTTTCGGTCAAATTTTGTTTGAAATTCAAATTTTGGTTTTGTAATTTCGTCCGAGATTTGACCGAAATTTTTGAAATGACCGAATTTCGTCCATCTCGTTCAGGGGTGAAAAAAAATGCAAACCGAAAACCAAAACACAGGTCTATCAGATCTGCTCCTTTCAGACGCCATCATGCAAATGTTCTCGCAAACGTAGTATGCACACAATTCAGTCCCCGGCGCCTGCTTCAGGGCCTTTATGAGAATAGAATTTAATCAGATAATAATTAATCAAGCATGTTAATTTAATGGTATTGAAACAAGAATTAAAGAGATGGCAGCTAGCTAGGTAGTACTACTTAATTACTTATATTGGGTCGATACCAAAATAGCTTTTGTCGCCATTTTCCTGGAGTCACCTTGATGTACTTTGCCCAAGCCCTGCCCGCCGGCAAATAAAATTAATAAAGGGGTTATTAAAAATAGTTCATATCAGGAAATGACGAACTCAATAGGCCGAGATATAGTTAATAATGATTGAAATTACGTGTTGACTATCCCCTTCACGATGTTGTAGTCACTATCTTTTTTAAGTAGTGAGTCAAGTACTTCAACTTTTCCTTCGTCAACTTTAATGTCTAACAAGATCCAGTGGTATCTGCATGCGCATACGTTTGCATGTATAAATTAAGCGGGCATGTGCATAACACTAATCAACTATAACCCTAAACCCTATACACTTATTAACATCTAGCTAGTAATCAAAAACAGAATTTGTAGTACAAGACAGTGTGACTCACTCGAAGTTGTAAAGAACTAGTATATCTTCATTGCTATTGAGGCGCTTCAAGAACTGCAGCATGTTTTTCTCTACATCTTGTCTACAGTATTCCAATTTCATGTGTACTCATTAACGGTATTTGGGTCAATGAACCCAATGCCATAGCGTCCACCTTTTTTCATTTCATACATCTTCATCCTGCATAATACCACAGAAAAGAATATATAATGAGGATATATAATTACAGGTAATTAATGATAAATCAATGAGCACTAGAGCTAGCTTGAGACTTAAATTAAAGAAATAAATCACTTACAGACAATAACAACTGACGATAGATTTGTCGAGTGCATCTTGATTGAATAACTGAAATAGTTCTGAATACTCAACGGACAGAGCTAGCTTATGGAAGTAATGATCTTCCTCGACTTTCACCATGAGGGACTCTCGATTGGAAATCTTGGTAATGTTCATGTACCATTGATGCAATTCATACATTCTCGTTGGGAGGTTCTTGACCTCGTTTGGCTCGACCAAAGGTTGGCCCCGGACATATTTCCGTTTTATTTCCTCCTCTCTAAGCGGAGACATAGGCTCGATATCGAGGAGTTGTCCAACAGTGATCTTGAGAATTTTAGCATGCATTATATGCTCCTCGGTTATTACCACATTGCCCACCTCGGGAACGTAAACTGTTTGCCCACAATAATATTGGGCGCGCGTACTCTCATGTGTTGTTGGCACAACAAGCGGGGGGGTCGATTGCGCCGCCTGTTCTCCCAGCTGGGGAACGGTTTTCCCGCATTTTTTGACAGTTGCTTGTTGGCTCGAGCTCGAGCTCGCTTCTTTCTGTAGTCGTGCTCGATGGGCATTCCTGATTTGGCGCTCATAGTCTGAGTCAACAGGCTTGGGAGCTGGTGGTCTAGCCATACGAATGAAGTGGTCAATCTTTTCCTCAGACACTTTCTCCCTCGGCGGCGTTGCCGGTTTCGGTCCAAAATGGGCGTCCACTTCGGCCCGCACTATGGCATCGTTTTGTTCCTCGGTCATGTCGTAAGGCCTCTGAGGAAGAGGAGCGAGGCTGCTTGGACCATATTTATATCGCTTGTCTCCGCCTGTACTTCATGTACTACCTCGACTCGTACCGCTACACACCATACCTGCGGCGTGTCTCTTCTGTGATTGCTGAGGCGGCGGAGACGGCTGACGTGGCTGAGTTGGAGCAGGAGGAGTGGCCTGACGCTGTGCCGGACTTGAAGCAGGAGGTGTGGCCTGACACGGTGTCGGACTTGAAACGGGAGGAGTGGCCTGAGGCTGTGCCGGACTTGGAGGAGTGGTACTCTGCTGACACGGTGGCGGACTTCGAGGAGGAGTCGGCTCACGCGTTCGTGGACTTGGAGGAGCGGGACTCTGCTGACTCGGTGGCGTACTTCGAGGAGGAGTCAACAGACGCGGTGTCGGTGGACTTTGAAAGATTATGCAATCCTTTCTCCATAGGATGTTATGATGTATGGCTTCTCCCAGTTTGTGCTCGTCGTCACCTCCAGGAATGTCAAGCTGTAGCCCCGAATATGGGTCCACCACCTCATCAACAAGACACGAGCATAGCCCGCTGGAATCGGAGCGCAATGGAAGGTTGCTTCGAGGGTAATTGTAAAAGCAACGGCGTCCGCCACCATCATGGATATGTTCTTCATTTTGAAGTGTAGCTCACAGGTAATGTTCTCTATGATGTCATCCATAGGGTATGTATTGAGCAGTGCGTCGCCCGGGGCGGAACCAATGCTGCTTCTCGGCATGGATGGGATGGTGCTATCCAATGCTGGATGATCATCCGCTTGCTGCTGCCGCTGCTGAGACCCCCTTTCCTGGCTAAGTGAGCCGATTTGCTGCTGCTACTGGAATTTGAGTGCCAAGTCCGTGTGCCTTGCTTCTAGGTCTTGAAGGCGTTCCGCGTCTTGCTTCCTCTGCTCCTCCTCCAGCTTCCTCTTCTTCTCCTCCTCCATATTCTTTCTTGCACGGGTCCTGTAGTCGTCGTTCCATTCCGAAAAGCCCTCATACCAGGGAATAACGCCCTTGCCTCGTGTTCTTCCCGGGTGTTCCGGATTTCCCAGGGCGCGCGTAAGCTCGTCGTTCTCTCTGTTGGGCGTGAACACCCCATTTCGAGCATCTTCTATTGCGTCAAGTAACTTTTGATTTGCTCCTTTTAGACTTGCCTTCTTTGAAACCAGGCCTGTCTTCGGGTCCAACGCCCCCCCCCCCCATGTGCATAGAACCAAGTTCTGCACCTGGGGGGGCAGCTCCTAGTAACCGGTGTGACCCCTGCATCCTCCATCTCTTACTCAGACTTATCCCACTTAGGCATTGCCACCGCGTAGCCACCTGGACCCAGCCTATGGAACTGCGTCTTTTTTGCAGCATTGGCCTTGTTTTTTCTCGACCGTTCCTTAGATAATTCTGATTCCTGAATTTCATGAAAGCGGGCCAGTGTTCTCTTTGCTTCTCTAGTGTTCCCTTGAATTCTGGAGTCTTCTTTTTTGCAGCGAGGTAGTTGGCCCATACAGTTTTCTTGTGGGTGTTGAATGCAATTGCCATCTTCTTAAGAGCAGCGTCCTTGACTTTCTGCACATCTGCATCTATGAAATAATCTGGCAGGGCGAAATGTTCCATCAGAGATTCCCAAAGATTTTGTTTTGCTCTGTCGTCGACCCTAGTAACATCTGGACGTTTAGTTTTTGGCTCTTTCCATTCTTGAATGGAGATCGGAAGTTGGTCCTTCACAAGAACTCCGCACTGACGAGTCCACTTGTTCGCATTGTTCTTATGTGTGAGGGGTTCGCCATTAGCTTTGATGGAGTCGATGTTGTACTTTACACCCTCCTTCCACTTTTTGCCCGGGCCTCGCTTTGTCCTGCTGTCTGTAGAAGCAGATTTGCTCGATACGGAGGGCTGAAAGAAGAAAGATCGATTCGTTAATATATATATATATATATATATATATATATATATATATATATATCTTCAAATAAAAAGAAAACATGTGATGATCACCAGATGCCTTCTTATATAAATATACCTCGCATGTAGTCTTTGTTATTTCAAGATCAACATTGTCTGTGTCATCATAAACATTGTCTGCGTCATCATAATCATAATCATAGTTCATGACTTCATCAGCTCGGTCGTTGAGATCGAATATGTTATCATCACCCTCCCCGGTGTTGTTCAGATATTGGGAGCCGTCATCTGTTTCATTCAGATCATCTAGCCTGCGAGGGCTGCATATGATCTCGAACAATTCCTCTTCTCTCTCTCTGTCGGTATTGTCCGCCATAGCTTTTACTTAACTAATACAGAAGAAATATAAAAAAATTAGTATTCAAATTACAATGCATGGATGCAATCAATAAGGAAAAACTGAATCATATAGTACATAATATGCATCGTCTCAAATGATATATAATCTCGAGTACATCATCTCGAATAATATATATAATCTCGAATACATCGTCTCGAATATTATATATCGAATACATCACTGGCTAGGTAGCTAATAAAGATCGAATACTACAGAAGAATCTAGGCCACTCGCGGTTCCTGGGGCGCGAGCGGTGGACACCCAAAGAGAAGGAACCATCATAGAATCATATCTCCGGTCACTGCCCAAAGAACCTGCCAGGTATTGGAGAACCTGACGTCCATAGCAGCCATGTAGCGATGGACGTGCTCGTCCTCCTCCCTGACACTACGACGCACCACCTCCTACGGGGCCGGCTCCCTCTGCACCGAATGTGGCCCACGCGAACGCCACCAAAGGAGATCAGGGTCGACAAGGGGACCCGAGGCTGGGTTCCTCACCAAGCGGCGCGCCCCTCCAGGTAGCACCTCCCAGTGCTAGCCCGACGGAGCCCAGTCCCGGACATGGGTCAGCCGGACGTCGTGGCGAACGGGTCGACGGCGAGGATGCGGGCCGGGCATCGTCGAGAACAAACACTATATGCCCATAAAAAGTAACATTTTTAAAATGTGATTGGATTGTGATAACTAAAATTCTATATGCAAATTCTAACAATTTGACATTAATCTAATTCATCTAGCTAAAACTAACTCTAAAATTTCTAACATTTCTATATATATAACTAACATTTCTAATATTTCTATAACTAAAAAACAGAAAAATTGCTAACATTTCTATAAATATTTCTATAACTAAAAAACAAAAAAATTATAACACTTCTATATAACTAACATTTATAATATTTCTATAACTAAAAAAAGAAAAATTGCTAACATGTGTGTGTGTGTGTGTGTGTGTGTGTGGACATGGCGGCCGGGGCACAGGAGCTCACCGGCGAGGCGCGACGACGGGGGGCGGTGACGGGGACGGAGACGGGCGGTGACGATGGTGATGGGGACGGGGCGGCAACGGTGGGGACAGGGACAGGCCGGGCGGGGACGACGGGAGGCCGGTGCGGGGCACGGCGACGGGGACGATGGGGACGGCGACGGCGAGACGACGGGGACGGCGACGGGGACGGCGACGAGGGGCGGCGGCGACGGGGCAGAGGAGAAGAAGCAGAGGGAGAACGAAACTGACGAATTTTTTTGAAGGGTTTTCTTATATAGAACACCCTTTTAGTACCGGTTGGAGCCACCAACCGGTACTAAAGGTCTGTTTTGGCTAGGCCAAGTGGCGGGAAGCGCCCACCTTTAGTACCGGGTGGTGGCACCAACCGGTACTAATTAAAGACCACCCTTTAGTACCAGTTGGAGCCACGACCCGGTACTATGTACCGGTTGGAGCCATGACCCGGTACTAAAGGGTGTGCGCTACCAGGCGAGGGGCGCAGAAGTTTAGTCCCACCTCGCTAGTTGAGGAGCGCCAGGACCAGTTTATAAGCCCCGGCGCGGGCACTGCATTGAGCTCCTCTCAATAGCAGGCCTTCTGGGCCTACCTCTCCTACTCTGCCTGTGGGCCTACTGGGCTTGTGGGCCTGCATCCTGGCCCAACTACAGGTTGGGTTTCTAGTCGTATGCAGGCCGCTCTGGCCTAGTAGGTGGGCTTTTTATTTTCTTTTTTTTGCTTTATTTTTTTGGTTAATTTATTTTTGAGTAGTTTTTTGTTGTATTTAGAGTTTCTTTGGGAATATTTTTGCTTTAGGTACAAAGAATTACAAACTTTCTGTTAATGCCTGTAGTTTACAAATTTGAATAGTTTACATTTTGAATTATTTGAAATTTGTGTGAATCACTAGTTTGTGAATAACTTAACTTTAAAAATAGATTTTTCAGTGATTCTTTTTTCTTATGTTTAATATTAGTGTGTTTTATCATTATATTCAATTTGGTTATTTAAGGTTATTTGAAAAATGAAATGCCTTTGTAACGGATGAGTTTTCGTCTGAAACCCTGATACTTTGAAAGAGATTGTCCATTTTGTACACGAAGTGCATCCAGTTTTTGCGGTAACCCTCTCTACTTTTTTGCACATGCTATGTGGGTGAAATTATGATACCATGCCAACTTTCAACATTTTCTGAGTTCATTTGAAATTCTTTTCAATTCCAGGGTCATTTAGCTGAAAAAATCAGTAAATGCATGAAAAAAAATGTTTGCACATAAAATTTCTTCGCGTTTCAAATGTCAAAACACATAACTACCCTAGCTATTACAGAGATTCCCTCCTGGGTGTGAAACACAGAAGAAAGTGATGATAGTGAAGCCGATCACATCCCAGATCTTTGGGTGTGAAACTTTTTCTTCGCGTGTGTCCCTTTGCGCTGTAGCCATGGAAAATCTTCATCATTTAACTGGATGCTTGGGTCAATATTCATTGTGAATGGAGAAATTTCATCAAACTTTTCATAATCTTCTGACATGTCTATCTTGTCATCCACTCCCACGATGTTTCTCTTCCCTGAAAGAACTATGTGGCGCTTTGGCTCATCGTATGATGCATTCGCTTCCTTATCTTTTCTTTTTCTCGGCTTGGTAGACATATCCTTCACATAGAAAACTTGTGCCACATCATTAGCTAGGACGAATGGTTCATCTGCATACGCAAGATTGTTGAGATCCACTGTTGTCATTCCATACTGCGGGTCTTTCATTACCCCGCCTCGTGTCGTATTGACCCATTTGCACCGAAACAAAGGGACCTTCAAACCACGTCCATAGTCAAGTTCCCATATCTCCTCTATGTAACCATAATATGTTTCCTTTCTCGTCTTGGTTGTTGCATCAAAAAGGACACCACTGTTTTGGTTGGTGCTCTCCTTATCTTGGGCGATCGTGTAAAATGTATTACCATTTATCTCGCACCCTTTGAAAGTCATTATATTCGAAGATGGTAACTGGGACAGCGAGTACATGTCATCTTCAATAGAGGCATCATGCATGGTACGTGCCTGCAACCAGCTGGCGAAACTCCTGGTTTGTTCACATGTAATCCAATCATCAGACCGCTCCGGGCGTTTGGAGCGTAGAAAATTCTTGTGTTCGTCCATATACGGAGCCACCAAGGCGGAATTCTGTAGAACTGTGTAGTGTGCTTCAGTTAGAGAATGTCCGTCCATACATATTATTTGATCCCCTCCTAGCGTGCCTTTTCCATCCAGTCCGCCCTTATGTCGCGATTCAGGAACACCAATCGGCTTAAGGTCAGGAATAAAGTCAATACAAAACTCAATGACCTCTTCATTTTCATGGCCCTTGGAGATGCTTCCTTCTGGCCTAGCACGGTTATGAACATATTTCTTTAAGACTCCCATGAACCTCTCAAAGGGGAACATATTGTGTAGAAATACAGGACCCAAAACGTTAATCTCTTCGCATAGGTTAATTAGGACGTGCGTCATGATGTTGAAGAAGGATGGTGGGAACACCAACTCGAAACTGACAAGACATTGCACCAAATCATTCTCTAACCTTGGTATGATTTCTGGATCGATTACCTTCTGAGAGATTGCATTGAGGAATGCACATAGCTTCACAATGGCTAATCGAACGTTATCTGGTAGAAGCCCCCTCAATGCAACCGGAAGCAGTTGCGTCATAATCACGTGGCAGTCATGAGACTTTAGGTTCTGTAACTTTTTCTCTGCCATGTTTATTATTCCCTTCATATTCGACGAGAAGCGAGACGGTACCTTAATACTGAGCAGGCATTCAAAGAAGATTTCTTTCTCTTCTTTGGTAAGAGAGTAGCTGGCATGACCCTGATGTATGCCGTCTTTTCCATGTATACGTTGCTGGTCCTCTCGTGCCTCAGGTGTATCTTTTGTCTTCCCATACACGCCCAAGAAGCCAAGCAGGGTCACGCAAAGATTCTACGTCACGTGCATCACGTCGATTGCAGAGCGGACCTCTAGGTCTTTCCAATAGGGCAGGTCCCAAAATATAGATTTCTTCTTCCACATGGGTGCGCGTCCGTCAGCGTCATTCGGAACAGGTTGTCCACCAAGACCCTTTCCAAAGACTACCTTCAAATCCTTGACCATATCATGTACATCAGACCAGTACGGTGGCGAGGCTTCGTCCGGTGATCCGCCTCACATTTGAAATACTTGCCTTTCTTTCTTACGGGATGCCTGCTCGGAAGAAATCGACGATGTCCCAGGTGCACATTCTTTCTACATTTTTCCAAATATATACTGTCGGTATCATCCAAACAGTGCATGCATGTGCGGTATCCCTTGTTTGTCTGTCCTGAAAGGTTACTGAGAGCAGGCCAATCATTGATGGTCACGGACAGCAAGGCCTTTAGGTCAAATTCTTCCCCCATGTGCTCATCTCACGCACGTACACCTGTTCCATTCCACACCTGTAAGAGTTCTTCAACTAATGGCCTTAGGTTGTCGTTGCCGGGTTGCTTAGGGCCTTGGATGAGCACTGGCATCATAATGAACTTCCGCTTCATGCACAACCAAGGAGGAAGGTTATACAAACATAGAGTCACAGGCCAGGTGCTATGGTTGTTGCTCGGCTCCCCAAAAGGATTAATGTCATCTGCGCTTAGACCAAACCATACGTTCCTTGCGTCATCTGCAAACTCCTTCCCATACTTTCTCTCGATTTTTCTCCACTGCGACCCGTCAGCGGGTACTCTCAACTTCCCGTCTTGCTTACGGTCTTCTCTGTGCCATCGCATCGCCTTGGCATGCTCTTTGTTTTGGAACAAACGTTTCAACCGTGGTATTATAGGAGCATACCATATCACCTTGGCAGGAATCTTCTTCCTGGGGCGCTCGCCCTCGACATCACCAGGGTCATCGCGCCTGATCTTATAGCGCAATGCACCGCATACCGGGTAAGCATTCAAATCCTCGTACTCACCGCGGTAGAGGATGCAGTCATTAGGGCATGCATGTATCTTCTGCACCTCTAACCCTAGAGGGCAGACAACCTTCTTTGCTTCGTATGTACTCTCGGGCAATTCGTTGTCCTTTCGAAGCATATTCTTTATCATTACCAGCAACTTTCCAAATCCCTTGTCAGATACACCATTCTCTGCCTTCCATTGCAGCAATTCCAGTGTGGTGCCCAACTTTTTCTTGTCAGCTTCGCAATTTGGGTACAACAATTTCTTGTGATCCTCTAACATGCGCTGCAGCTTCTTCTTCTTCAAATCACTTGCGCAGTTTCTCTTTGCATCGGCAATGGCCCGACCTAGATCATCAGCGGGCTCATCTAATGCCTCTTCTTCAACTTCTTCCCGCATTGCCGGCTCAGCTTCTTCCCCCATTGTTGTAGCATCGTATTCAGGGAACCCATGGCCAGGATAGTTGTCGTCGTCCTCTTCTTCTTCATTGTATTCCATCATAACCCCTCTTTCTCCGTGCTTGGTCCAAGCATTATAGTGGGGCATGAAACCGGACTTAAACATGTGGACGTGAATGGTTCTTGATGTAGAGTAATTTGATCATTCTTACAGACTGAACATGGACAAGGCATAAAACCATCCGCCCGCTTGTTTGCCTCAGCCGCAAGCAGAAAAGTTTGCACGCCATTAATGAACTCGGGAGAGCATCGGTCATCGTACATCCATTGTTGGCTCATCTTCATTACACAACACCGAAAAGACCAAATTAATACAAGTTCATACATAAAGTTCATACAAGACTTAAATGCAACAAACAAATAACTCTCTAGCTAAAGAATTTAAATGCAACAACAAATGCGATCAAGATCGCAACTAAGGTAACAATTGATCCAACAGCATAATGATACCAAGCCTCACTATCAATGGCATATTTTCTAATATTTCTAATCTTCAAGCGCATTTTCTCCATCTTGAACTTGTGATCATCGACGACATCGGCAACATGCAACTCCAATTCCATCTTCTCCCCCTCAATTCTTTTCAATTTTTCTTTCAAATACTCGTTTTCTCTTTTAGCTAAATTTAACCTCTCGACAATAGGGTTGGTTGGAATTTCCGGTTCACAAATCTCCTAGACAAAAATATCTATGTCAACTTGATGGGCATAATTTTTCATAAACACGAAATGCAACAACTAGTTTTAAAAGAGAATATACCACATCCGAATCATAACAAGGACGAGGGCCGACGGCGACGGATATCAAAACCATGGCACTATGTATAACAAACAACGTACGGGTAAGATAATTATACGAGTAACTATATATCCAAATCACACAAACATCAATTTGGTAATGTAAAACATTCATGAACAAGAGGCTCACCACAAGGTGGTGCCGGCGACGGAACGGTACGGGCGATCGACTGTGGTTACGACAGAGATTTAGAAGGCACTAAGTAAACCACACCTACATATGCAAACTAAGTGTTATTTTTGACCTCAAATTACATATAAATCAAATACTAGCACATATATTTCCTTCCAAATTACTAAACTCATAAATTAATCACTATACAAAGCATTGCAAGAGCTAATCTAGCAATGAGAGATGAAAGGACAAAGTTGCTAACCTTTGTGATCATTTGAATGGATAGGGGCCTTCAAATCTTGACAAAATTTGGGTAAAATGTGTGATGAGCTCGAGAGGAAGAGGGGAAGAACAGAGAGGAGAGGGGAAATGGGAAGAACAGAGCGAGCTCGGGTGGACGAAGGGTTTATGTAGGATGACCTTTAGAACCGGTTCGTGCCACGAACCGGTACTAAAGGTGCTGGAGGGGCCCCGGACTGATAACATTCTGCCACCACTCACTTTAGTACCGGTCCATGGCACGAACCGGTGCTAAAGGTCGGCCACGAACCGGTACTAATGAAAGTGGCCGGCTAGCCGTTGGAACCGGCACTGATGTGCTTGACATTTGACCATTTTTCTACTAGTGAAGCGACGACGTGTCGCTTGCATATTGTGCCACGACCATCTCCAGATATATGAATGCGACTACGCCAGGTAATTATGTTATAGCCATGATGATCATATGCCCAATCCTGTCATTAGATTTTTTGTATCAACATAGATATGTAAAAAGTAATGGTGAAGTTAAACACGTTTTAGTGGAGACCATGTCAGTATCTAAAACATCAACTTTTTGTTCTCAGCATAGGAATTAGTAGTATTATCTTACACTTTCATCTGCTTGTTTAAGAATTATTTAGTACCCTGTGTTGATCTATCTAAGAAACAGATGCTATTACTAATTAGCAATGAGCCTATGACAGCCATCAAACACTTTTGTTTCCTCATGTCAACCCTCTAGTCAGTTGTACAGTTAGTACTATGAGGGCATCTGTGCTCCGTCGGTGACCCGACATTTCCTATATGCATGCTTCTTGTTAGTTTACATGATGATAGGCTGATTGATTCTATTACAAACATTCAAGTCAGATTCAAGTCTTAAATGCATCTTCCTTTTACAAAGGAAGGCAGGAAGCTAACACCATCCCTTTTTTTTTTGCGTGATTTGCAAGATGATAGCAATCTTAGTGATGATGCATCACACTGGGTGAACACCAAGGAGGAGGAGGCGAGGGACGGCGAAACCACCCTTGCTAAGGTCGCCCGACTTGAAGAGCAGTTGTCAGACGAAAGGGCCGAGAAACTTGAGCTAAGGCAAAAGCTTCAAAAGATCCGAGCAGAGAGAGACCAGCTGGCCAAAAAGATCAATGAGATCAGAAGCATACTTCATTAAATTCCATCCCAACTATGTTACAATCAAAGAGGTTTTACGGATCGTGGGTTGACACCTTGAAATGTTGAATACCGGTGGATTTTTCTTCTCTGCTTCTTGTGCTGTTCGAGCCCGATGTTGCTCATCCTCAGGGCCTGACCCCGCCGGATCTCTGCAACCTGAATATCATTACAAACTTGTTGATATGATGCCTTCATAAGATTAAAGAAAAACACCTAACTGAAGAGTGGCTTGCACTAAATTTGTGGAATTGAGTCATAGAAAGGGCCAAACTTACCCTGCATATATCAAGGGATAACATTGAGCATCGCTTGCACATGCACCAGAAGCGATTTCTCGCAACTGCAACTTAGCTCGTAACAATAATTTGATCTTTGGACTTTTGCCATCTCCAAGTGAGTGACGAACAAAACTGACAGAGAGCCCGCCATGCTTTTCAACATTTTGAACTGAGAGATCAGTAGTACACTGAGGAAGACTAACTGACGCATGTAGTGTACACACAATATCTTTTATGTGAATTTTGACTGCTATCAGGAGCTGTTGCTTGTTGGATTTCAGGTAGTTGGCGCCTTACTGCACATAATATGGACAATCAACAGAAAATTAAGAACTCTTGTGCTGAAGCCCAGTCATATATTCTCCTCAAAGCATAACATCACCTACCCAAAGAGTCGTACAGAAAGGAGCGAATTCCCCTGCACCTATCATCATATTAGACAACAACATTGAGCACCGTTTGCACAAGTACCAGCAGCAATTTCCTACACAAGCAGATTTACTGCTAACAATTATTCTGACCTTTTCGTGTCAAAGAAACAGCAGCTAGCAAGGGGCAACAGCATGTTCTCTGACCTTTGCTGGGGTACCAAGAAAGTGTGTGACAAGTCAAACCAGATTGGGATGATCATTTCATTTGTGCTGAAGCTCATACATTATCCTCAAAAGCAAAACATCTGACAAATGATTTAACTGCAGGGGACTTTAGTGCTGAAGCTCATATATTACCAGCGAAAAGCAGAACATCTTCTAACAAACGAGTTGTACAGAAAGAAAGATGCAAACTTTCCTTGAACATACATATTATCAGATAACAACATTGAGCATCGCTTGCACACATTGATTTGATACACAAGCAGCTAGTGTGCTAAGAATAATTTGGTCTTCTGTGTCAAAGGAACAACTAGTAAGGGGTATGGTCTCAGAGTTTTGCAAGAGGGGCTAAGAAAGAGCACGATAAATCAGATGAGATTCAGGACGGTCACTTCTGCTTCTTTGATTTCTTGGGCGGGTTTTTAGCAAGTGCCTCACCCTCCTCATCCGATGGGCCCTCGATGGATTCATCAGGGACATCGTTTGGGACGTTGTGCTTGGTGATGTACTCCTTGAGGATCACCATGCTCTTCTCCCTCATGGCCGCCAGCTGCTCCGACAGGGTGCCGGACTCGGAGCTGACTGCGAACGATTCCCCTCCGAGAACCAGGGTGGCCTTTGCTCTCGGTTCTAGACTTGTCGCAGCATTCATCTCCATCGTCCAGGGATTATTAACCTGAGAATAAACATGGTAGCAGAGGTAAGGAGAGGTTGACACCGATTCCACAGTTTCAGTTGTACGGCCTGTTCAGAAAATGCCGACTCCACAATTTCATTAGGATGGAGCATTCATTCAGGGAATGATCTGTAAACTGTTCACCGGTGCAAAGCAAAATGATGCTGGTTATCATCCTAGCATGGCAATTAGAGGCAGTTCTGAAGCTTTTTTTTTTTGTTGAGTTCTGAAACTAATAATGGACTCTGCAGCGGATCGTTCCGCTGCCTTCCAGACACGCAATCTAGGGAGAATTGAGGATGAAACAAATGCTGGAGTGAAATAAGCACTAATGGGGATTAGAATCTGACATTGCAAATTTGAGCCAACACAGGTACACCTTACAGAACACACTGCAACCAAATCCTTTCTACGTACATTGCTAAAAAAATGCATGCATACAGAACCAGAGAGACACAAACAAAGAAGCATATGCCGCAGTCTATCATTACAGCGTTTTGCAGCTCTCCAGACCAATTTATACATGGATCGAACACACAGATGAGAGCCCCCGTCAGACAGATCCTACCTACCTACGGTGCAGCGATGCCGCAAGCAACGGATGCAGCAGGACGTGGAGGAGTAGGAGGAGCTACGAAGAGAGGTTGATTGAGATCTTACGCTCGGGCTGTGGAGAGGCGGCGGCGGCGGTGGCTCGACCGGGGGGAGAGCGGGCGGCGGCGCGCACTTCCACGGCGTCAGTTAGGGCAGCACGCGCTGGAGACGTGAGACGAGCGGCTGGCCTGGGCCGAGCAGGAACTAGTGGGCCGGAAAGCGAAGTTAGGCTGGCACAATCCGTGGAGACCCCGAAGATATATCTCAAAAAAAAAAACTCTTGACCCCGAAGAACAAAAACCAAAACCCCTTAAGAAAAGCAATAAATATTTTTTAAAAAAAATTGGGAGATTTATTGATTCTTTTTTAGGTGAAAGTTTTTTTATTTTTTAAGGTAAAAGTATTTTTTAGATTTTTGTTTTTTATTTTGCTTCTCAAGCTCAAGCAACAAAAATCAATAATTATAAATAGCCCACGAAACAAACACATGCCATAACACACAAACAAAGTCTTCACCTTGTTATTTTAGTGGAAAGATCGCTTGTATTACCCAAATCACAGGCATCTCTCTTGCCATGGCCGAATTACATAATCCGTCACTTGACCGAGCCATGTTTTTACACAATTTATAAATGCAACCCTCTTCATTCCAGATCTCGAAAGGGCACGTACTCTGCCATCAGGTTGGTGCCCTGGTAAATCCAAAAGCACGGCAACGCGGTCATCTTCGATGCCGCTCAACTCGAGCTATCTTGCCCCCTTGCCACAACTAGTGCAGAAGCTATGAGTTGGACGGCAACAACAACAAGAGGTCTTGTTGTGTTGCTCCTGGCCACTGGTCCATCTAGCTTTTAGTGTTGTTGTGTTGTAACATCGGGTGTGTCCTTCCACGGGCTTGTGCAAACTGTATCAATGAATCGAAACACAATGCTTTGCATTTTCTTTAAAGAAGACACAACTCCCGTAGCTAAATTAGAGTTACTCCAGTGGTCATTCGGAGAATTGACTTCGCAAAGCAAATGTTGTAGTTGGTGTAGCAAAACCTTCAAGTGCTCCACAAGAGGTCCTTGAGCACTGATTCGACTTTCACGCAACAATATTGATATTCATCTCTGAAATAAGCATCTCACATTCCATCTCCTTAGCCCGCTCTCTCCCCAATCATTAACATTGCTAGATCAAGTAGCAAAACCGTCAGGTGTTTCACTATTGTTTATTAAGACTTCAACACCTTCTGTATCTAAGGCCACTGGGAAAAATGGCAAGCTCGTACAACAAAGTTGTTATCGTGGTTAAGAATAAGCACACGTCACTGCCACCTCTTGCCCTAGTATGTGGGATTGCCCCATTCGCGTTGATCTTGACCATGTCGTTTGGCGTGGGGTGTCCGTGCTCCAGTGGTGCCGCGACCCTGCCAGTAACTAAAGGAAATATGCCCTAGAGGCAATAATAAAGTTATTATTTTATATTTCCTTATATTATGATAAATGTTTATTATTCATGCTAGAATTGTATTAACCGGAAATTTGATACATGTGTGGATACATAGACAAAACACAGTGTCCCTAGTAAAGCCTCTACTAGACTAGCTCGTTAATCAAAGATGGTTAAGCTTCCTAACCATAGACATGTGTTTTCATTTGATGAACGAGATCACATCATTAAGATAATCATGTGATGGACAATACCCATCCGTATGCTTAGCATAATGATCGTTAAGTTTTATTGCTATTGCTTTCTTCATGTCATATACATATTCCTTTGACTATGAGATTATGCAACTCCCGGATATCGGAAGAATACTTTGTGTGCTATCAAACATCACAACGTAACTGGGTGATTATAAAAATGCTCTACAGGTATCTCCGAATGTGTTTGTTGGGTTGGCATAGATCGAGACTAGGATTTGTCACTCCGAGTATCGGAGAGGTATCTCTGGGCCCTCTCGGTAATGCACATCATAATAAGCCTTGCAAGCAATGTGACTAATGAGTTAGTTGCGGGATGATGTATTACAGAACGAGTAAATAGACTTGTCAGTAACGAGATTAAACTAGGTATGAAGATACCGATGGTCGAATCTCGGGCAAGTAACATACCGATGACAAAGGGAATAACGTATGTTGTCATACCGGTTTGACCGATGAAGATCTTCGTAGAATATGTAGGAGTCAATATGAGCATCCAGGTTCCGCTATTGGTTATTGACCGGAGAGGTGTCTCGGTCATGTCTACATAGTTCTCGAACCCGCAGGGTCCGCACGCTTAACGTTCGATGACGATTTGTATTATGAGTTATGTGATTTGGTGACCGAAGATTGTTCGGAGTCCCATATGAGATCACGAACATGACGAGGAGTCTCGAAATGGTCGAGAGGTAAATATTGATATATTGGACGATAGTATTAGGACATCGGAAATGTTTCGGAATGTATCGGGTACATATCG
Organism: Aegilops umbellulata; assembly: GCA_032464435.1. Taxonomy (NCBI): domain Eukaryota; kingdom Viridiplantae; phylum Streptophyta; class Magnoliopsida; order Poales; family Poaceae; genus Aegilops; species Aegilops umbellulata. The sequence goes on along the minus strand of CP136059.1, from coordinate 439,391,656 downwards.
AAGTACCGGGGGGGGGGGGTTACCGGAACCCCCCGGGGGAAGATATGGGCCATAGGAGGGAGGCGAGCCAGCCCACAAGGGGTGGCGCGCCCTCCCCCTCCCCCCCCCCCAGGGAGGAGCCCAAATTGGACAAGGGAAGGGGACGGCGCCCTCCTTTCCTTCTCCTCCTCTCTCTCCTTCCCCCTTTCCCCTTCCGGTAAAAGGAAAGTGGGGCGAATTGGACTAGGAGCCCAAGTGGGACTCCTCCCACTTGGGGCACGCCTAGGCCGGCCTCCTCCCCTCTCCCTCCTTTATATACGGGGGCGGGGGTGGGGGGCTCTAACAGACATCAATTGTTCCAAGCCATGTGCGGCGCCCCCTCCACAGTTTACTCCCCCGGTCATACTCATGTAGTGCTTAGGCAAAGCCTTGCGCGGACCACTTCACCATCACCGTCACCACGCCGTCGTGCTGACGGTACTCTTTCTCGACACTTTGCTAGATCAAGAGTTCGAGGGACGTCATCGAGCTGAACGTGTGCTGAACTCGGAGGTGCCGTACGTTCGGTGCTTGATCGGTTGAATCGCGAAGACGTTCGACTACATCAACCGCGTTAAACTAACGCTTCCGCTTTCGGTCTACGAGGGTACGTGGACACACTCTCCCCCTCTTGTTGATATGCATCTCCTAGATAGATCTTGCATGATCGTAGGAAATTAATTGAAATTGCATGCTACGTTTCCCAACAGTAACTTCACATGTTTGAGTCCTTTGCCATTTTTTAACCAAGAAATTTTTCCGAACTGCAATCCCGTCTGGGTCTTCTGTGTGCATCGCGCGCCCTCGCGTTGTTTCGAGGCTGCCATATCTGGTCAATAAAAGTGCAGACAACGTCCTAGTTGTGTGCATTCGTTTTATCCAACATTGGTGGCACCTCGATAGAACATCCACCTCGTGAGGCACCTCCATGAATGCGTTGTATGAGGGCACAACCAGAAGTATGAAGAGTTGTATTTTCTTGGCCACATGTGATATAACATACATATATCAATAGCATTATCGAACCGATTTGTAACACGCGTGGAATGATTACTCATTATGTATTGTGATTATGTGTAGTGCAAGCAAAGACCTATATCCAGCCACAACCAGTAGTATGATTATTCTTTATATATCGGTTTGCGGTTTTTATTTTACAATCAATAATTTGGAGATTAATTCTGTTTTAAAACCAAACGAAATACAAGAGATGCCTGATCTAGTGTACGAGTGTGTGGTAACAAACAATATTTGAACCGAATGCGTGTGTGCTTACAAATAAATCCTCTCCTTATATATTTTCATTGTTGCTCGAGGATAACACTTCATTCCACCCGACGGCTGCGACATCCTATTAGCGTGTCGATATCTATTTATATGTAAACGTCATACAGGCTGAAATCACAAATTGTTTATATTTATAATTTTTTTTACTTATTTATAACTTATTTTGTTAATATAAAATTTAATAAGTATATTTCTTCTATTGTTCTTAACATATTTCACATGAAGGTGTAGCTAAATATTAACATACAATATTCTATGTACAATTTTAACATTTAACATTGCTATAAAATTTCTGCGAAATCAAAACAATATTATGTGACAAATGTTATGTATTTTCTTAATTTCTATAATAAAAGCATTCATTTGGCTGAATCGCTTTTATGCCAAAATAAAGATAAATATCATTCTTCTATGGATTAATATGTATCACACGATGTATTATTCTACTTGAATGTGTTCACATCCAACTTATCGAGCTCTTAGTGTACACTATGTAACAAATATCTTGATAATTTATCTAGAGTGTATGATTGTAATAAATGTATAGCGAAAAGAAAAGCAATTTCATAGTTTCGAGAAAGCTAAGGGCACTTGATGCTATCCTAACCGTGTGTGTGATCATTATTGAATTAGACGAGCGAGAAGCAAAAAATGGTCTTCCCTTAGTTAGAGGTGATCTTTTAGTAAGGAAGATAAGACATTCATTCTGTAAGTTTTAGTTTAGTTTAGTTTGCCCATAATTTTAACATGCACACATTAATGATTAGAGAACACCAAAAGATGATTCAGTGTACAACATTTTTTTATCTTATCTAGATGACATGAATTACATAAGAAAAAGCCGCCTTATACCAATCATTGTACATGCTCTAATGTCAATCTTAGAGTCTCGGTCAAAACTAGTGGTAGTGTCTGCCATGATTTTCCATAAAGTAAATAGTGGACCCCAGGCTTGAGCCTATATATGGGCTTGAGCGTATATCTGGGCTTGTCGGAGGTATCCCGTGATTTAAAAAAATGTTCTTGTATTCAAAACTTGATCACAAATTCAAGAAATGTTATTGTTTTCTAATTTTTGGTCATGTATTCAATTTTTCTGCATTTCAAATTTGTTGGGATTTTCAGAATTGTTCTCCATTTAGAATTTTGTTCTAAAAGTTCAAAATATATTTGTGATTTAAAAAAATCCCGTTTTAAATTTTTCTCATAAATTGAAAATTTTTCATGTTTACAAAAAAGTTCAGAATATAAAAAATCGACCCTGTTTTCAAATGATGTTCGTGTTTTCAAAAAATCTTTGAGAATTTCAAAAGATATTCCTGCTTCTCAAAAATTGCTCAACAATTCAAAAAATGTTCCCATTATCAGAAACTGCTCAGAATATTAAAAAATGTCTCACAAATTCAGGTACTGTTCATGTTTTCAAAAAATGTTCAACAATTCAGAAACAGTGTCCATTATCAAATTTTTGTTCCCAAAATTCAGTAAATGTTCGCATTTTCATTAAATGTTCAAAATTTCAAAATTCTTTCTGTCAACAAATGTTTACATTTTTTATAATTTTTTTAAAGATTGTCTGAGTTTTTCAATAATTGTTTGTTGTTAAAAAAATTCACAATTTCCAAATAAAGATCGAAAATATTCAAAAACTGTCCGGATTCTGCTTTGGAATTAGTTGTTACTAGCAAACATGCCCGTGCGTTGCAACGGGAGACAAAAAAAGTTACACACCAGCCAAATAAGTATGACTCAATACGCCAAATTATGAGCGTCCTCTATTTTCACACGGCGGCTCACCATGTTTCCACTTATCTTTTTTCCCACCCTCGTTGATGATGTACGCGGTGTCCATGTGGTCGCAATGCATTAACGTGGTAAGTCCCAAAGCAATGAGCTTGCCACTGCATGACACATTTGTCATTGTGCTGCGCAAGAGAATGTTTAAAACTTTAAAAAAAAAATTCATGGACCACAAACTACTCCTAGCGCCTAGACATAAAAAGACTTTCCAAAAACTACCCAAATCCTAGACATGAAAGACTTTTGAATCGACGAACATTTTTTCTAATCCACAAACATTTGTTTTAAATTTTTGGGCATTTTTAAATGCATGAACATTTTGTCCAGACGAACATTTTTTTAAATGCATGAATAGTTTTCGATTTCATGACCATTTGTTTTGTTCAGACGAACATTTTTTTAAATGCATGCAAAGTTTTTGAATTCGTGAAGAGTTTTTGAGTTAGCAAACCTTTTTTGTATTCATAATTGGGGAACAAATTATGAAAATTGTGATTTTTTTATAATTTGCGAACAGTTTTATAAATCACCAAAAAAATAAAACTGCGGAAAATTTATGATTTCTCGCACCTTTTTTGAATTCATAAACATTCTATGATTTCTCGCACCTTTTTTGAATTCATAAACATTCTATGATTTCTCAAATATTTTTCTCAAAACTCGCAACCTTTTGTAATTGAAAATCTCAAATTAATTTAAAGAAGGAAAAACAAAAACAGAAATATGAAAAGAAAAGAGAAAACGAAATGAATAAAAATAGGGGCGTGACGCCCCCACGGGCCAGCCCATGAACGTGTATGTGGGAGGGAGAAGGTGCGTGTGAAAAAAAATGAACGTGTATGTGGGAGGGAGAAGGTGCGTGTGAAAAAAGGTAGAGGAAAATGGGACAACCTGGGGATCGAACCCGGGTCTGCGCTGTGCAGCACAGAGGCTTCAACCACTGAGCTGCTAGTGCATCCATGACTTATTTGGGGTATTATGTTTATAAACGACCGTGCACGACGATGACTTAAAAAAAAAACCATTTTCTTGACTTATGAGTGGCATGGCGGGTAATTTATAGCAAATTTGAGGGTATTTTCTTTGACGGACGACCAGAAACTCTATTTGCTTTATTATTAGGTAAAGATAAAGATACTAGCACGCTCCCCTTTTTACACTAACGTTTGTTAGCTCCACTGGTTAGCTGCTCTTCTGCACAAGGTGGAGGTCCAAAGTTCGAATGTGTGCTTCCTTTTCCTTTTAACATCACTGCGCTACTGTACGGCAAACAGGCGCGCTCGCTAGAGCGCCCACTATTTGGGCCAGCCTACTCGCGGGGTCTGTGCGTGCGTCACGTGGCTGTTCGACGCAAAATGCGTCGAATAGGAGCTCTCATGATAGCCACCATTATCTATTGTGCCATGCACTTCTGTCAATATGTGTCGCTCATACAGGCAGGGCGAGGGGGTGGAGGTTGGGAGGGCTGATTTGTAGGTAGTTAGAGCATCTACAACCAGACGTCCCAAGGTGGGCGGCCCGGTCAACGACCAGTTACGAAAATTCGACACAGACGGGCTTCTCAAACATGTCTCAAACACCCGGACTGATGTGGATATGGGGGGTGCTCGGGCATGTCCGCCATGGCACCGACGTCGTGGTCATCTCTGACGATGAATCGTAGCTAGGGTGTCGTAGTATGTAGGTTTATTTTGTATGGATCTAAAGGGATGAAATATGAAAGACTCGGATTCAGAGAAGCAAATATGAGACGTATTGGTCACTGTCCGCGGGCGTTTAAGATGTCGGATTTGCCAACTCTGGCTGTAGATGCTCTTAGCGCTCAGCGGGGATGTTGGCTCCGAAAATGGGTAAGCCTTGCGGTGCATGGCCACAAGCCTGCGATCCATACCAATGAAGTCAACGCCTTTGGTAGTCTTTCTCTCCTCGTAGGCATGGGCGCATGGCCATTGCGCCCATCCATGTTATGCGGAAATTGCATCCTTGCATCATGTTGGATTGTTGGTTGTTCTAGCAGTCGAACGGTGTCTGTGGGGTCCTCGGTTTTTCCATGTAGTTGCTTGTCACTTTCACCATTAGCCTAGCTTCATTTAGCGGTAAGTTTGTCATTTTACGAGATGTTTCTTGAGCCCAGGGCTAGGGGCTAGTCAGAGCTGGTGTCATGGCACAAGAATCAATGGTGGTTACTCTGTGTACCATGGTTTCCTAGATACCCCCATGGTTGCTCCTCAAGGTTGGACTTGAGTGAAAGCTTTGCGTGGTTATGGCCAATATCAGTGACGGGGAGTCCTTCGGGTGTCATTTTCCTCGCGAGAGGCGTTATCCCAAAGCTCCTTCTCCCTTGATGAACTTAAAGCTTTTGCTGGACTATTTGTGAGGCCAATCGGTCGTCTCAACGGTGTTTCTTTCTACGCAAGGTATACGAGTGGCATGTCATACATTTTTTTCTCCTTGTCAAAAGTTAAAGAAGAAAATGTTCTCCAAAACATGGCTTTTTTCATAGTCAAACATCTCCACGGCAGAATTCATAAAACACATGGCACATTTTTCTTTGATCATACCATTTTGTAGAATTATAAATTAGCATGTTATTTTTTTTTCATATTTTCATATTGTGGCAGTAATACTTTTAAATGTTTTTCTTTGGTTCTTATAAGAAAAATATGTTTGGGTCATGGCACTTAAAAAACAGTAAACAAGGCCTCTGGGCCAATTCCAGAGTGAACCGTCAAGAAGCAGCCATTCAGACCCAGATCAGGCCTCCACCCTGTTGGAGAACGTAGCAGAAATTCAAAATTTTCTACGCAACACCAAGATCAATCTATGAAGTAATCTAGCAACGAGGGAAGGAGAGTGCATCTACATACCCTTGTAGATCGCTAAGCGGAAGCGTACAAGTGAACGGGGTTGATGGAGTCGTACTCGTCGTGATCCAAATCACCGATGATCCTAGTGCCGAACGGACGGCACCTCCGCGTTCAACACACGTACAGCCCGGGGACGTCTCCTCCTTCATGATCCAGCAAGGGGAGAGGAGAAGTTGAGGGAAAACTCCGACAGCACGACGGCATGGTGGTGATGGAGTTCGTGGTTCTCCGGCAGGGCTTTGCCAAGCACTACGGAGGAAGACGAGGTGTTGGAGGAGGGAGAGGGCTGCGCCAGGGGAAGGGTGCGGCTGCCCTCTCTCTTCCTCACTATATATAGGGGTAAGGGAGGAGGGGAAGGCGCCCTAGGGTTCCCTAGGGGAGGGCGGCGGCCACAGGGGAAACCCTAGATGGGTTTGGGCGCCCCCACCCCCTAGGAAACTTGCCCCCCAAGCCGGGAGGGGCGGCTGCCCTAGGGGTGGCGCCCCCACCTCTCTGGTTACATGAGATGGGGTTGGGAGGGGCGCTCAGCCCCTTAGTGGGCTGATGGGCCCTCTCCCCTTGGCCCATAAGGCCCCCCAACGCTTGCCGGGGCCTCCGAAACCCCTTTCGGACACGCTGGTCATCACCTGGTACCCCCAGAACAATTCCGGGCTCCAATACCCTTCGTCCAATATACCGGTCTTCACCTCCGGACCATTCCGGAGCTCCTCGTCATGTCCGGGATCTCATCCGGGACTCCGAACAACCTTCGGTAACCACAAACTATTTCCCATAACAACTCTAGCGTCACCGAACCTTAAGTGTGTAGACCCTACGGGTCCGGGAACCATGTAGACATGACCGAGCCAACTCTCTGGACAATAACCAACAGCGGGATCTGGATACCCATGTTGGCTCCCACATGTTCCATGATGATCTCATCGGATGAACAACGATGTCAAGGATTCAGTCAATCCCGTATACAATTCCCTTTGTCCAGCGGTATTGTACTTGCCCGAGATTCGATCGTCGGTATCCGATACCTTGTTCAATCTCGTTACCGGCAAGTCTCTTTACTCGTTCCGTAACACATCATCCCGTGATCAACTCCTTGGTCACATTGTGCACATTATGATGATGTCCTACCGAGTGGGCCCAAAGATACCTCTCCGTCACACGGAGTGACAAATCCCAGTCTCGATTCGTGCCAACCCAACAGACACTTTCGGAGATACCCGTAGTGTACCTTTATAGCCACCCAGTTACTTGTGATGTTTGGTACACCCAAAGCATTCCTACGGTATCCGGGAGTTGCACAATCTCATGGTCTAAGGAAATGATACTTGACATTAGAAAAGCTTTAGCATACGAACTACACGATCTTGTGCTAGGCTTAGGATTGGGTCTTGTCCATCACATCATTCTCCTAATGATGTGATCCCGTTATCAACGACATCCAATGTCCATGGTCAGGAAACCGTAACCATCTATTGATCAACGAGCTAGTCAACTAGAGGCTTACTAGGGACATGGTGTTGTCTATGTATCCACACATGTATCTGAGTTTCCTATCAATACAATTCTAGCATGGATAATAAACGATTATCACGAACAAGGAAATATAATAATAACTAATTTATTATTGCCTCTAGGGCATATTTCCAACAGTCTCCCACTTGCACTAGAGTCAATAATCCAGTTCACATCGCTATGTGATTAACACTCAAGGTCACATCCTCATGTGACTAACACCCAAAGAGTTTAGGGTTTGATCATGTTACGCTTGTGAGAGATGTTATAGTCAACGGGTCTGAACCTTTCAGATCCGAGTGTGCTTTACGAATCTCTATGTCATCTTGTAGATGCAGCTACCACGCTCTATTTGGATCTATTCCAAATAACTTTTCTACTATACGAATCCGGTTTACTACTCAGAATCATCCAGATTAGTGTCAAAGATTGCATCGGCGTAACCCTTTACGACGAACTCTTTTACCACCTCCATAATCGAGAAAATTTCTTAGTCCACTAGTTACTAAGGATAACCTTGACCGTTGTCCTGTGATCCATTCCTAGATCACACTTGTACCCCTTGACTGACTCATGGCTTGGCACACTTCAGGTGCGGTACACAACATAGCATACCTTAGAGCCTACGTCTAAAGCATAGGGGACGACCTTCGTCCTTTCTCTCTATTCTGCCGTGGTCAGGTCTTGAGTCTTACTCAACACTCATACCTTATAACACAGCCAAGAACTCCTTCTCTGCCGATCTATTTTGAACTCCTTCAAAATCTTGTCATGGTATGTGTTCGTTTGAAAGTACTATTAAGCGATTTTGATCTATCCATGTAGATCTTGATGCTCAATGTTCAAGTAGCTTAATCTAGGTTTTCCATTGAAAAACACTTTTCAAATAACCCTATATGCTTTCCAGAAATTCTACATCATTTCTGATCAACAATATGTTAACAACATATACTCATCAAAAATTCTATAGTGCTCCCACTCACTTCTTTGGAAATACAAGTTTTTCATAAACTTTGTATAAACCCGAAATCTTTGATCATATCATCAAAGCGTACATTCCAATTCCGAGATGCTTACTCCAGTCCTTAGAAGGATTGCTGGAGCTTTGCATACTTGTTAGCATCTTTCAGGATTGACAAAACCTTCTGGTTGTATCTCATACAACCTTTCCTCAAGAAAATCGTCGAGGAAACAATGTTTTGACATCCTATCTGCAAGATTTCATAAATAATGCAGTAACTGCTAACATAATTCCAACAGACTTTTAGCATCGCTACGAGTGACAAAGTCTCATCGTAGTCAACTCCTTGAACTTGTCGGGAAACATCTTAACGACAAGTCGAGCTTTCTCAATGGTGACACTTACCATCATTGTCCGTCTTCCTTTTAAATCCATCTGCACCCAACAGCCTTACGACTATCAAGTAGTTCTTTCAAAGTCTACACTTTGTTTTCATACATGGATCCTCTCTCGGATTTTATGGTCTCGAGCCAATTTTCGGAATCCGGACCCACCGTCGCTTCTCCATAGCTCCTAGGTTCATTGTTGTCTAGCAACATGACTTCCAAGACAGGATCACGTGCCACTTTGAAGTAGCACGCATCCTTGTCGTCCTACGAGGTTTGGGAGTGACTTGATCCGAAGTTTCATGATCACTATCATAAGCTTCCACTTCAATTGGTGTAGGTGCCACAGGAACGACTTCCTGTGCCCTGCTACACACTAGTTAAAGTGACGGTTCAATAACCTCATCAAGTCTCCATCATCCTCCCACTCAATTCTTTCGAGAGAAACTTTTCCTCTAGAAAGGACCCTATTTCAGAAACAATCCCTATTGCTTTCGGATCTGAGACAGGAGGTATACCCAACTGTTTTGGGTGTCCTATGAAGATGCATTTATCCGTTTTGGGTTTGAGCTTATCAGCCTGAAACTTTTCACATAAGCGTCGTAGCCCCAAACTTTTAAAAAATGACAGCTTAGGTTTCTCTAAACCATAGTTCATACGGTGTCATCTCAACGGAATTACGTGGTGCCCTATATTAAGTGAATGCGGTTGTCTCTAATGCCTAACCCATAAACGATAGTGGTAATTCGATAAGAGACATCATGGTATGCACCACATCCAATAGGGTGCAGTTATGATGTTCGGACACACCATCACACTATGGTGTTCCCGGTGGTATTAGTCGTGAAACAATTTCCACAATGTCTTAATTGTGTGCCAAACTCGTAACTCAGATATAAATCTCTATGATCATATCATAGACATTTTATCCTCTTGTCACGACGATCTTCAACTTTACTCTGAAATTACTTGAACCTTTCAATAATTCAGACTCATGATTCATCAAGTAAATATACTTAGCATCTACTCAAATCATCTGTGAAGTAAGAACATAACGATATCCACTACATGCCTCAGCACTCATTGGACTGCACACATCAAGATGTATTACTTCCAACAAGTTGCTTTCTTGTTTCATCTTACTGAAAACGAGGCCTTTCAGTCATCTTGCCCATGTGGTATGATTTGCATGTCTCAAGTGATTCAAAATCAAGTGAGTCCAAACGATCCATCTGTATGGAGTTTCTTCATGCATATCTACCAATAAACATGGTTCGCATGTCTCAATCCTTTTCAAAAACGAGTGAGTCCAAAGATCCATCAACATGGAGCTTCTTTATGCGTTTTATACCAATATGACTCAAATTGCAGTGCCACAAGTATGTGGTACTATCATTACTATCTTATATCTTTTGGCATGAACATGTGTATCACTATGATCGGGATGGTATTATTCAAATAAACAGAGTAACCATTATTCTCCTTAAATGAATAACTGTATTGCAATAGACATAATCTAGTCATGTCTATGCTCAACGCAAACACCAAATAACAATTATTTAGGTTTAACACCAATCTCGATGGTAGAGGGAGCGTGCGATGCTTGATCACATCAAGCTTGGAAAAACTTCCAACACATATCGCCAGCTCACCTTTAGCTAGTCTCCTTTTACTGTGCAGCCTTTTATTTCGAGTTACTAACACTTAGCAACCGAACTGGTATCTAATACCCTAGTGCTACTAGGAGTAATAGTAAAGTACACATTAACATAATGCATATCCAGTAAACTACTATCGACCTTGCCATCCTTCTCATCTACCAAGTATCTAGGGTAATTCTGCTCTAGTGGTTGTTCCCCTTATTACAAAAGCACTTAGTCTCGGGCTTGGGTTCAACTTTGGGTTTCTTCACTTAAGCAGCAACTGACTTGTCTTTTCATGAAGTATCCCTTTCTTGCCCTTGCCCTTCTTGAAACTAGTGGTTTTACTAACCATCAACAATTGATGCTACCTTTTGATTTCTACTTTCACGGTGTCGCGAATAGCTCAAGGATCATATCTATCCCTGATATGTTATAGTTCATCACAAAGCTCTAGTAGCTTGGTGGCAATGACTTTGGAGAAACATCACTATCTTATCTGGAAGATCAACTCCCACTCGATTCAAGTGATTGTTGTACTCAGACAATCTGAGCACAAGCTCAACGATTGAGCTTTTCTCCCTTAGTTTGCAGGCTAAGAAAATCGTCGGAGGTCTTATACCTCTTGACGTGGGCACGGGCCTGAAATCCCAATTTCAGCCCTCGAAACATCTCATATGTTCCGCGACATTTTAAAAATGTCTTCGGTGCCTCAATTCTAAACCTTTTAACATTACCAAACTATCATGTAGTCATCAAAACGTGTATGTCAGATGTTCGCAACATCCATAAACCACGTTCGAGGTCCAGCGCACCGAGCGGTGCATTAAGGACACAAGCCTTCTACTGTCCGCATAATTTCTACTATCAACTTTCAACTAAATTTTCTCTAGGAACATATCTAAACAGTAGAATTGAAGCGCGAGCTATGACATAATTTGCAAAGTCCTTTTGACTATGTTCATGATAATTGAGTTCATCTGATTATTTCATGAACTCCCACTCAGATAGACATCCCTCTAGTCATCTAAGTGATACATGATCCGAATCAACTAAGCCGTGTCCGATCATCACGTGAGACGGACTAGTCATCATCGGTGAACATCTTCATGTTGATCGTATCTTCTATACGACTCATGTTCGAACTTTCGTTCCTCCGTGTTCCGAGGCCATGTCTGTACATGCTAGGCTCGTCAAGTCAACCTAAGTGTTTCGCATGTGTTCCGAGGCCATGTCTGTACATGCTAGGCTCGTCAACACCCGTTGTATTCGAACGTTAGAATCTATCACACCCGATCATCACGTGGTGCTTCGAAACAACGAACCTTCGCAACGGTGCACAGTTAGGGAGAACACTTTTCTTGAAATTTTAGTGAGGGATCATCTTATTTAAGCAACCGTCGTTTCTAAGAAAATAAGATGTAAAACATGATAAACATCAAATGCAATCAAATAGTGACATGATATGGCCATCATCACTTTGCTCCTTTTGATCTCCATCTTCGGGGCTCCATGATCATCATCGTCACCGGCATGACACCATGATCTCCATCATCATGATCTCCATCATCGTGTCTTCATGAAGTTGTCTCGCCAACTATTACTTCTACTACTACAGCTAACAGTTAGCAATAAAGTAAAGTAATTACATGACATTTATGTTGACACACAGGTCATAAATAAATTAAGACAACTCCTATGGCTCCTTCCGGTTGTCATACTCATCGACATGCAAGTCGTGATTCCTATTACAAGAACATGATCAATCTCATACATCACATATCATTCATCACATTCTTTTTGGCCACATCACATCACATAGCATACCCTGCAAAAACAAGTTAGACGTCCTCTAATTGTTGTTGCATGTTTTTACGTGGCTGCTATGGGTTTCTAGCAAGAACGTTTCTTACCTACGCAAAACCACAACGTGATATGCCAATTTCTATTTACCCTTCATAAGGACCCTTTTCATCGAATCCGATCCGACTAAAGTGGGAGAGACAGACACCCGCTAGCCACCTTATGCAACTAGTGCATGTCAGTCGGTGGAACCTGTCTCACGTAAGAGTACGTGTAAGGTTGGTCCGGGCCGCTTCATCCCACGATGCCGCCGAATCAAGATAAGACTAGTAACGGCAAGTAAATTGACAATATCGACGCCCACAACTGCTTTGTGTTCTACTCGTGCATAGAAATTACGCATAGACCTAGCTCATGATGCCACTATTGGGGAACGTAGCAGAAATTCAAAATTTTCTACGCAACACCAAGATCAATCTATGGAGTAATCTAGCAACGAGGAAAGGAGAGTGCATCTACATACCCTTGTAGATCGCTAAGTGGAAGCGTACAAGTGAACGGGGTTGATGGAGTCATACTCGTCGTGATCCAAATCACCGATGATCCTAGTGCCGAACGGACGGCACCTCCGCGTTCAACACACGTACAGACCGGGGACGTCTCCTCCTTCTTGATCCAGCAAGGGGAGAGGAGAAGTTGAGGGAAAACTCCGACAACACGACGGCATGGTGGTGATGGAGTTCGTGGTTCTCCGGCAGGGCTTTGCCAAGCACTACGGAGGAAGACGAGGTGTTGGAGGAGGGAGAGGGCTGCGCCAGGGGAAGGGTGCGGCTGCCCTCTCTCTTCCTCACTATATATAGGGGTAAGGGAGGAGGGAAGGCGCCCTAGGGTTCCCTAGGGGAGGGGCGGCGACCACAGGGGAAACCCTAGATGGGTTTGGGCGCCCCCACCCCCTAGGAAACTTGCCCCCCAAGCCGGGAGGGGCGGCTGCCCTAGGGGTGGCGCCCCCACCTCTCTGGTTACATGAGATGGGGTTGGGAGGGGCGCTCAGCCTCTTAGTGGGCTGATGGGCCCTCTTCCCTTGGGCCATAAGGCCCCCCAACGCTTGCCGAGGCCTCCGAAACCCCTTTCGAACACGCTGGTCATCACCTGGTACCCCCAGAACAATTCCGGACTCCAATACCCTTCGTCCAATATACCGGTCTTCACCTCCGGACCATTCCGGAGCTCCTCGTCATGTCCGGGATCTCATCCGGGACTCCGAACAACCTTCGGTAACCACAAACTATTTCCCATAACAACTCTAGCGTCACCAAACCTTAAGTGTGTAGACCCTACGGGTCCGGGAACCATGTAGACATGACCGAGCCAACTCTCTGGACAATAACCAACAGCGGGATCTGGATACCCATGTTGGCTCCCACATGTTCCATGATGATCTCATCGGATGAACAACGATGTCAAGGATTCAGTCAATCCCGTATACAATTCCCTTTGTCCAGCGGTATTGTACTTGCCCGAGATTCGATCGTCGGTATCCGATACCTTGTTCAATCTCGTTACCGGCAAGTCTCTTTACTCGTTCCGTAACACATCATCCCGTGATCAACTCCTTGGTCACATTGTGCACATTATGATGATGTCCTACCGAGTGAGCCCAGAGATACCTCTCCGTCACACGGAGTGACAAATCCCAGTCTCGATTCGTGCCAACCCAACAGACACTTTCGGAGATACCCGTAGTGTACCTTTATAGCCACCCAGTTACTTGTGACGTTGGTACACCCAAAGCATTCCTACGGTATCCGGGAGTTGCACAATCTCATGGTCTAAGGAAATGATACTTGACATTAGAAAAGCTTTAGCATACGAACTACACGATCTTGTGCTAGGCTTAGGATTGGGTCTTGTCCATCACATCATTCTCCTAATGATGTGATCCCGTTATCAACGACATCCAATGTCCATGGTCAGAAAACCGTAACCATCTATTGATCAACGAGCTAGTCAACTGGAGGCTTACTAGGGACATGGTGTTGTCTATGTATCCACACATGTATCTGAGTTTTCTATCAATACAATTCTAGCATGGATAATAAACGATTATCACGAACAAGGAAATATAATAATAACTAATTTATTATTGCCTCTAGGGCATATTTCCAACACACCCCACCAAGCGCCGCGCAGATATGGCAAGAGAGCACGCAGCAACACCCCAGCAGCCGTTGTGCACTCCATCGCAGGAGCGCGTCACATCATACACGACCAAGGAGCACCGACCTTGGTCGCCGCGCGTGGATGGTGCGGCTGCCGCGGCCCCAGACGCTTCAGCTGGCTGCCGCCGCCCCCAACAAGCCCCCAACCGTCTTCGACAGTTGGGCTCGCCACCACTGTCACGAAGGGCGGCGGCAGCGGTGACGAGAGAGTGGACGGCGAGGTACTTCTTTGAGGATTTGTGGTTCGCTCTGGAGCAGCCCGACGATATTAGGAGAGAGCGTTCTTCTTACGTGACAGGTATGTTTTATTTAGCGTGAACCAATCTGTGATTTGACGGTTAGGAGGACCGTGATATCTCTAGCATACCATGGCTCAAATCCTGATGCTCACATTTATCCAAAAGCAAATTGTATGTTTTTTTTAAGAAAAACGTGACAGGTATGGACATACAATGTTTACATTTTTCTTGAGACAATGTTTTTTTTTTGAGGCAATGTTTACTTTGTGTTTTTGAGAAACTAAGACAATGTTTAGATGTTAGACACAAACCTTAGCTGGGCCTCAAATCTCAGCCCAACACCAGGCTACCGATCGATTAAATAAGCGGAAGCGGCTCTCAAAAAAAAAAGATTAAATAAGCGGAAGCAGCGCGACTGCGGACGCTGAGAAGAACAAACGAAAACCTACCCTGCCGGCCGCCGCCGCCCTGCCCCGTCCGTCCAGAACTGCCGTTCCGTCCGGGCGCTCGGCGTTCACCCTTCCATCTCCTTCATTGCTTCCCCTGCAGGTGGCCGTTTTGCTTGCCGCCCTTTCCAGCCGCTGCCTCCCCTTCCTTGCCGTTCCTCCTAGAATCCGCCTCGTAGCAACAACAGAGGTACTATCTCCCAACTTCCAAATCCCAATTTCTCTTGATAGCAAAAATGCAAAACGCCATTGTGTGATACTTTAATGCCTTGACTGAATCATTGAACGTGATCTGTATTTCTTAATGTTTTTCCACTTTCCATGTTGTCAGTTTTGTAATTCTGCACTTCTGTAATTGTTGAAGCCAGGGAACATGGAAGCTTGCGCCGGCAAGCTTCAAAATCTTGACATAACCTCAGATATGACCCGAAAGATGGGCGACGGCGCCAAGGTGGGAACAGAGCCCGACGCCGCCGTATTTGAAAGGGACTACCTAGACGACGATGACGAGGAATTGGAGCCCGAAGTAACCTTAGGTGTCCTGCGGAAACCAGAGGAACCATGGGACTTCCATTCTCTTCTCCCCCAGCACTTCCCCAGTAAAGCTGGCGGCGCCCCGGTGCGTACGACTACACGCTTTTGCTTCACGTGTGCCTTATGTTGTGATGCCGTTTGAACTGTTCTTTAATCGTCAGAAACATATTGCATTGTCCAGGCCTGGCTTGATCCTGTCAATTTGCCATCTGGAAAATCCAGTTGCTGTGACTTCTGTGGTGACCCGCTGCGTTTTGTCATGCAGGTTTGCTTCATTCCTAAAGCTTAACTGTACCTGGTTGTTTATGTCTAGGATTGCCAACAAAATTTGGTCACACGTGCAGGTATACGTACCAGATGGGTGGAAGGAGACGACCTACCACCGCGCATTCTTTGTGTTTATGTGTCCATCCATGTCATCAGCGGCGAGGCCAGCCTAATGTATCTGTGGGGTCAATGGTATTTCGTAGATTTTTTTTCTTCATGGTGAACAGTAATTGAACAGTGTTTTTAGCCTTGTTTTCAAAAAAGCTGTGGGGTCAGTTGACCCCACAGCCAACACGTAGCTTCGCCGCTGCATGTCATGCTTGCAACTAGACCAGCGCGAGCAGGGGAAGGACAGGGCAGCAAATCCTAGACGGAGGTATCGGTACCATTGCTGTTGATTGTCTAGTGCGTTAGCCCAAAGTTTCACATGTCTTGTCATGATCGCTTGCGGTGAATTGTGCTGCAGTGTGAAGGTCTTCAGGTGCGAGCTGCCCAGAATTAATGCATTTTATCCTGCTGAAGAGCCTAAGGGGTGCATGGGATCACAATGTTCAGGAGGTAGCTTTGCTTGCTTTAGTTCTACATGTTTGTGCAGTTGAGCTGCAATTCTCCTTGTCTCAACTACACTAGAAAACTAGCTGTTGAAGTTGTGCAGAAAGCTACTGAGTATGCTGCTGTATAGCACAAGTTTCCCTTTATATTATTGACAACTTCGTCTCCAAAATTCACTACGCTATTGATCTCAAAGCTCTTTACTTTTATTATGCACCGATTTGCTTGTGTCTTTGAATTGGTGTACTGTATGTTAAGCAAGGCACTAAGTCGTGTATTTTGTCTTTCAAATATCTCTGTTAGCATACCGATCTCGGCTTTGTGATTGGTGTGGTACATGGAAAGGTGAAATTTTGTGCAGCCACTGTAGCAAAGCAAGCTACTGTTCTAGGAAGCATCAGGTACCAAACAGGTTCTCACCATTTCTATTTAGCATTATCTGTTTACTTCTCCTGCTTGAATACTGAAATATCTTTGTTTTGGTGGGAATCTCACTGTAATGTTATTCAGGAATTGCATTGGCGCGCTAGTCACGAGAAGGATTGCTCTCAAATACCAGGTTCACCAGATGCTTCTATTCTGCCAGTCGCAGCGAAAGGTTGTTGCCTATTTCAGTGTTATTTAGGTCTTTGTCTTACCTCCCTTGTAATTTGTTGCCGTTTGAACTATTTGCAGTATTTCCTGGCCATGCATGGCCTGAATATGCGGTGTATCATAAACCTGAGCCTTCATGTTCAACTAGTTCTGTCAAGAATAATTCAGAACTGATGATGGTAGAAGGAGAAGTTGAACCAGATGCCATGATGCAGTTATTCATGGATCAGTTTGAGGTTTTCTTCGTGCTGTGGCCTATGCTGCCATATTCGTAATCAAATGCTATGATTTATTTAGTACAATATATGCCACAACTTGTGTGCAGGATGACGAGGACAATACATGCTGGGCATCTTTCATTGACCGTGTTTCAAGACGGACTCAAGTCTTGAGGTGACTGTTAATGAGTATCAACTTTTGTTTCTGTTTTTTGTGTTTGAGTGTGAATAAGTCTAGACTTTTGTTTGCGTAATTCGTGTCTTCCCTTTTGTATCGAGAAAACTAGAGTTAGGTCTTTGTTTTGTGCCATGACTGCTATTTTACATGATGCATTGTCTCAACTACACTGAAGCAAACTATATGGACACTGGTGTTCTGGTCATCATTTAGTGAACCTTTTGGTTATTGTTTATACCAAGGACATGACTAGGTGTTGGTCTGATGATGTGGGCACTTGATCAACCTTCTGGACGACCATAGGACCATGAGTTCTGACACGTTTGATTGGCCCTCCTATGCAACATTGCGTTCTATCCTGCTCTACGTTGTAACGAATGGCCTTGCGGCATGTTTGTTGGCCATGCCGTACACAGGTCTTCCTGCACTCTTCCTGTTGTCACTGTTACATTCCCCCTAATGACAATTGGTTCTTCCATTTAGTATTGCAAGAAGATTTTTAGCCAATTCAATAAAAATGAATGATTATGCGACAACCTTCTACGCGATTGCAACAAGAGTGTTGAATGTGTGCAATAAATGAATTAAAAATATATAGCAAAATAAAAAATCATTCCCAAGAAGAACCATCGATTCTCATAACATTTTTTTCATGAAATTGCAACGAGAATACACTTCTCCGGCTTTGCAAAATGTGTGCAACAAAAAAAATAAACTTTTGGAACATTAAAAATCTCAGTTCACAACAATGGAAAAATCTTATTTATCAATATCCCACCTCCCATGCATAGTTTTCTTCCCCTTGTGACTTGTGTCTCCTTGATGGCCATGGTGAGTTGCTACGCATTTGCGGAGCTACCTTTCAATTTTTTTTGTCATCCAATAGGTACTCATAAAGTCATAAATTAGCTCTTCATAAAGTCCAGCTTCGCCACTAGTGTTATGCCTTGTGACACATTGGATGCATGGTGTGGTCAGAAAAAGCATGTGTTCGACTTGATTAAATTCAACATTAATTATTTTGAGTAGTTTATCATTCATCCAAAACTCTTGCTTAGATCTGGCAAAGATTAGGTTGATCAGCACTCCTTGCAAAAAAAAGTTAGGCATAATTTTAATTATTTTGTCATGCAGGTACTGTGCGGAGGAAGATGCAGAACCTCTTTGGGCAGCATCAACTGGGTCTCTGACATGTGATGATATCCCTTTGTGCATCTATTGTAATGGGCAACTTCGCTATGAATTTCAGGTTGTACAGGTTTCGATTTCTATGAACTATTCCAGTTCACTATTTTCTGTCAAAAAAAAAAAGACTTGTTGATATGTATCTTATGACCCTATTGTTGATGTGATGCATGTGTTACTCAAAGCATATTATTACTGTATTTGGTCTAAAACCTAGCAATGTGGTAATTTTAAGCAAGTTACAAGGTTATATCTAAGGAAATTGTATATAAGCAAGTTACATGGTTGTAGCTAAGTTTGGTAAAAAAAACATTTTCTGAAGAGTTCTTTCTAAAAAAAGGACGGACCCAGTGCATAGAAGCTCCCACACAAGGTGGGGTCTGGGGAGGGATTATGGGAACCTAGTCTTATCACTGCAAAGTGCAATGTAGAGAGGCTGGTTCGAACCCAGGACCTCTTGGCACAAGTGAGGAGGACTTCACCATTGCGCCAGGTCTGCCCTCTTGAAGAGTTCTTTATATATAAGGAAACTGTAATACAATAACATATTTGATTATTACTATAGGGAAGTGAGTAGAAAGTTGGTAAATATCCATGTTGACCATGTTGAACACAATGTTGTTTTCTTGACATATTTGCTTCTCTTTTAACCACAAATGATTGCATAGCTACTACATATGAACACACTAAGCGTTCCTAAAACATTGTTTTGCTTGGAACACTTTCTTACAATTTTTTGCTTTTGGTTTTGCTCCATTCCACTTATATTTACTTCCACTACATGTACTTGCAGCTAATGCCTCAACTGCTCCATTACTTCTGTGTTGAAAATGAACGAGACCCCGTTGATTGGGCAACAATAGTTGTGTACACATGTCGAGAGTCATGTGATGAAAGTGTTAGCTACAAGGAAGAGTTTGTACGTGTTCAGTTTTCTCCGTCTACAAGAAGAACATATCGCAGTACTCCTTAGCCAGCAGGTTTGTAGTATTTCTGAATAAATCTTTATTTTCCCTCAGTTTTGAACTTCATGATAAAGATCTTCATAACTTCTTTTCGAGAAGTGTTGCTCTCTTTTGTTCTTTCTGAAATTATGCCTAAAGAACTGTTGCTTTCCTTTTTCTTTCTGAAATTATCCCCAACTATGTTGTTACGGATTTATGGAACTGTTTTCATGCTACCTGGGTGATGAATAAAATCTTTCTTATGTCTAAAAGTTTAAAGTGCATATTCTTAAAAAAATATACACTTTATATGTAGTGATATACCTCTGTTGACTAGGCTCACGTAGTATTTACCTTGTGACTATTCATTCAGTTGTGAAGTATGACCACATTAAGGAAAAGGTCTCCTCTTTAAGGTTTTCCATGGAATATGTGGCTTGCTGGTCTTAACTTTAAACTTGTGGTTGGTTTGTGCGGTAGTCAGGACTCAGGAATAACTTATTCAGGCAAAACCTTTTATGTGTAATTTCAGTCTAAAATAGATTAAACAATAATGCCTACACTTTCACTGATGGCCTGTTTTTTCTCTGGATATTGGGAGACCATCACATTACTTTTTTTTTGTTGCAAGGTCCTTGAGCGTTTCATCTCATGGAGATGTGAAAATCTTGGAAGGATGTTCAGAATAATGGTATCTGACATAAAAAGGTGCTTGAGAATTTCTCAGCCTACCAGATCAGCATAGTGGGAAGAAAATGCAATGTCCTAGCACATGAATTGGCGGCCGAAGAAAGGAGAAATGGAGACCAGGTGCTGATCGCCAAGGTCCGGACACACTGCAACTTTTTTGTATGCTTGAATGTAATCCCACCTCTGAGTAGCCTACTCATCGGTTTAAAGCGACCAACTAAAAAATCTGCTCACCCAAGGTAGATGATGAGTTGTGGAACAAATTTTGTGGGTTGCAAAACTGTCCAATTAGGGCGCTTGTTTTCCGTAGACATCGTGTTCTCCGATGCTTTAATCTGCATAAACTGTGTGCATGTATGTGTGGCCACTAAATGAGCATAAACGGCTACATGCACGGGTAATTTTTCATTTAGTACATCTTGGAATCTATAAGTGTGGTGAAGAGGAATAAAACAAAGGTAGCAAACCGGACAATAGAAAAGAAAAGAAAAGAAAAGAAAAGGAGGGAGTACAAATTATTTTTCTTTCCTACTACCTGGTCATTTTACGAACCACTCATCTATTTCCCTCCAACAGAGGATTTACACGGGATATTGCACTCGCATCGTGCACGTCTCTCTCTCTCCCTCTCTCTCTCTCCGATTTTTTGTCGAAACAGACCACCTGCTCACTGGAATTGCCAAAAATGACCTTCTTTAAGACAAATTGACAAAAAAGACCTCCTCGGCCGTGGCGGCAGGCGCGCCAGGTGACACGTGGCACCTGCCGCCACGGCACCAGGCGGCAGAGCCTGCCGCCACCACTGCAGGCGGCAAGTGAGGAATAACCGGATCAGCGACGTGCAACGGAACAGGCTGGGCAGGTGGGCCCAGCCGCCTGGGCGCGAGGCGCGGTGGTAGGCCCTGCCGCCACTGCGGGAGGCGGCCGCACTGTGCGTGCGTCGTTTCGTCGTCTTTTAATCCCTGCTGCGAGCTGACTCTTTAGTTTTCACCATAGTACAGGTTTCACACTCGTTCTTCTTTGTGGACTGCTGCTGCTGCGCGCTGGCCAACAGCGGTACTGTGGCAGACGGCGCCGATTTCGAGCCGGCAGAATCCCTGCTGCATAATATAGTAATTAAGAAAAAGTTAGTAATGCTATTGGTCATTGCTTGATTAAATGGACTGTTATTTCATGATTAAGTTAGTAAGCGTACGTAGTAATTTTTTATCTCGCAAAAATGTAAGTTTTGTATATTAAGATTAGATGCTAATATCCTTAATGATGTATGTAATTAGGTTAAAAAAGTATCATCTGAGTAGCAAACAAAGAGGAGGTGAAGTGATTGAAGAAATTGTGTTTTGATCTTCGATGTCCCTTTTTAGGTAATGACCACATACATGCAAGTGCTATTTTGATACTTTTGATAGCAGAAAAAACTCGCATTCTTCATTTTTCTCGGCCTAATGCTCTGATCCGAGCAAGGTAAAAACTCATACCGACTGAAAAAACTGTGACACACTAAGCGCAGTAGCGATTTCGAGGGTGGCTGCATGACGGATGACGAGAGGCTCAATGCCTCGTTTTATAGGCTTAGATGACAAAAACACATGATGACGAAAGGCTAAATGCTGATGACGGAAAAATAGGGGCGAACAGACTGTTAGTTGGAAGGAGGAGATTGCATGCATCGATAATTCATTAATCGTGTGTGCATGATGCACATATATAGGTACAGGGTGGACTGGCCTGTGCTTGTCTTTCAAGATGCACAAACATACAAGAGGGAGAGAGAGATACAATGGTATAAATACAGACTCAAGTCCTATACATATGCAGTGGATAACGTACGCTCAACAAAGAGGAAAGTTTAGGCGGGAAAATAGGGGCGCAAGAACGAGTGTGTATATATGCATCTATGGTGCAACCGGTCCTATGATGAAAACGAAAGCAACATCTCTGCACACTGCTGCCGATAGAGACGAGGAAATAGAAATCACGCATAGTACGAATCAGTGATTAAAAAACGAGGAAACGACGAAATGACGCAGGGCACGCACAGTGTGGCCGCCTCCCGCGGTGGCGGCGTGGCCCACCGCTGCCACCTCGTGCGCGGGCGGCGGGGCCCACCTTCCTAGCCCGTTCGCAACTTCTTCCGTTGCACGTCGCTAATCCGTTTATTCCCAACGGTGGCGGCAGGATCGGCCGCCTAACGCCGTGGCGGCAGGTGCCACGTGTCGCCTGGCGCGCCTGCCGTCACGGCTGAGGGGGTCCTTTTTGTCAATCTGTCTTAGAGGGGGTCTTTTTTAGCAATTTCAGTGAGCAGGTGGTCTGTTTCAACAAAAATTCTCTCTCTCCCTCTCTCTCCCTCTCTCTCCAACAAAGCTAGGCCGCGGGGGAGCAGCATCTACATATTCTTGTGCCCACTGACATTGCTGCAAACGGATGTGGTTCTTCCATTTCCTCCCTGGCTTTTTAAGTATCGTGGACATCCGTTTGAGCGATAATTAATATTTGATGGAGACAATACTATTTAATGCTGGATCATGCACGTTAATGGGATACTGACACACGTAGGTGATGGGCTGTGAGCAGTGGCGATTCCATTAGGGGGGCTTCAATAGGCTGAAGCCTACCCTCCAAAAATTATATTTCAGCTAAACATGCAACTTGAGAATTATACTGAGGTGTTTAACATGTAAACTGCAATGAATTTGCTCAGTAGACTTAGAAACTTGATGTTTTGAGCCTACCTTTCAATTTTGTGCAAGATTCGCCACTGGCTGTGAGGATATTAGGTCATTCGAATATAAAATAAGGTAATATCACCGGAAGTCATAGAACTTGCGCTCAATGTTCAGTTTAGTGCTAAAACTTTGAA
Source organism: Aegilops umbellulata (assembly GCA_032464435.1). Taxonomy (NCBI): domain Eukaryota; kingdom Viridiplantae; phylum Streptophyta; class Magnoliopsida; order Poales; family Poaceae; genus Aegilops; species Aegilops umbellulata. The sequence continues at coordinate 439,368,459 of CP136059.1, read as the reverse complement.
AATACGGAATTGCAGTCACTTAACTTGTCTCAAGCGTGCAGATACGGTCACAAACGCGTATGAAGACGTATCCATGTGTATGGGCCCACCTTCCAGTGAGTGATGGGCTCAATGAGACACCTTTTTTGCACAAAACCCCTCATATTTTTATTTACGGAAAAAACAGACCACTATACTGATGGCAGATGCGAAATTATATATGAAATAAAATAAAATAGTAAAATAGAGACATAAATGGTTCGAACCTGAGACCAATGGCTACTCCGCGAGCCACTATTGCCAATCCCCCAAACAAATTGACTGGTACAGTATGGATAACAAATTTATATGTACTGTACAGGGATGCATGCGGAGCTTAAATATGATGGACATACTACGGCCTATTTTGCACGCGCTATTTTTTGTTATATTTAATTTTCCAAGATATTTGTAAAATGTAATTAATAAAGTTATGTTCTAAAATTTTAATACATGAAAACCATCATTAGTAAATAAAAACATTAAAATATAAATATGTGTATTATATAAAAATTAGATATCAACACTAAAAAAAATTAATGCATACAAAAAAGTATACATTCAGGCGTCTATTAAAATTTTACAAAATGATGAATACAGCCATTTACTTAATATTTAGGAATAGTCAACATTTTAAATTTAAATTATGAATATTTTTAATTGTACAAACATTTAACTGTATAACTGTGTGAATAATTAGTGAAATGTTTGTATAACTAAAATACTTTTAAATTGCATATTTTAAAATATTTGTATTATTTATGTGTTGCAAACATTTTTTATAATTCATAAATATTATTCAACATATGAATATTTTTAAAATAATACATGAACAGTTCTGAAAGTAGGTTATTTCGTTTGTATGTACAATATTTATAACACACAAATATTTTAATTTTATACTCCCTCCGTTCCAAAATATTTTACTATAATTATAATTTACATACTATCTACAAATTTCATAAAACAATGTAGAGGCACACAGCTCGCGGTTGTAGTGGCTAGCGCGCAGTTGTGTCAGTTCACGAGTTCGAGACCTGTGGGTGTCACCACTGTTCATGATGCAAAAAAATGACTTCTTCTTTCGATAATAAAATATTGTTATCGAAATTGTACAATTGAACGGGGATGTCGTAGTGGCTTAACCTGCGTGCGTCGTTAGGATGGATTGCAGGCTCGAAACATGGCACCCCCCTTTTTCTTGCTAATTAATTTTAGCATCTATGAGCAATATTGCAGTCTGTTTTTTCGGCAACTAAAAGATGAGGATTCATTGCGCAAAAGTATGTCACTATTGTCGGTCTTTTCTGCAAATATAAGGGTGTTTCATGCAAAAATTTGTCGCACTAAGCCCAACACTCACTAACAAGTGGGGTCATACGTATGGATACGTCTCCATACGCGTTTGTGACCGTATCTGCACGCTTGAGTCAAGTTAAGTGACTACAATTCCGTATTTTCAAAGTTTTAGCATCAAACTGAACATCGAGTGCAAGTTATGTGACTCCCGGTGATATTACCTCACGCGGACGACTTGCACTCGCATCGTGCATGTCTGCCTCTCTCTTTCTGTTACAAAGCTAGGCCACAGGGGAGCAACATCTACATATTCTTGTGCCCACTGACATTGCTGCAAACGGATGTGGTTCTTCCATTTCTTCCCTGGCTTTTTAAGTATTGTGGACATCCGTTTGAGCGACAATTAATATTTGATGAATGTCTGAGTGTCTACATGTCAAAGTGACACAAAGTTAACTAGGGCAGCTGGCTAAGATAGATAGGAGTACTAGATAATAAATACGTGGCGGAGTAAGTAGTTTCATAATGCATACGTAGTAGTTTCCAAAAGAAGTCTTACATTATGGGAGGGATGGGGGTAATAATAATTAATCGGTCTTATCTTAGGCAATCTACCAGTTTTACAATTTTTCTGCATGGTCAGATTATCTGGATGGAGATTTTTTTTTCTTCTGGAACAACTAACCTGTTCCTGCGTGCACCTCCGACATGGCTGCCTGCCGCTGCCGGCCGGGCCAGTGGTCAACAAGCCTGCCTGTGCCTTTGAGAGACCGACCAAGACCAATGTGGCACCGCACCCGCATCGATTACCACTCGAGGATGACTTGGAGCCCGGCCAAAAATGGCCATGGGATCGATGCCTCTCCTGTCGTTTCAGCTGTGTGTTGCTGCTTTGCTTTGGCTTTACGCCAAGTAGGCTTTGCTAGACCATTTGAGCTTCAGGTCAGATCAGCGGTTTCCTCTCTCTCGTGCTCTCGTGGAGAAGCAGAGTTGGCCTTCAGCTGTGCTACTACAGTAACTGAGTACACGCACTGTGCAGGAGGTGCAGGCAGGTGCAGGCCGGAGAGAAGAAGACTTCTGTCCTCGCCTCACCTTTCTTCCTTTCGGTTGCACTCCATATCTTTGGGATCAGCGCCTCGCTTGCAAAGATACTCAAGTAGTAGTAAAAAAGACTATGGACCCACCTCTCGCCTCATATTCAAAAAGATATTTTTTAGGGTAAAATATCCTATTGCTACATCCTCCAAAATCCTTGCAAACAGAAATCGTACAAATCGTATTCGTTCACTGTGAATTCGTCCCAGCTTTGGTCTCCCGTCCCAGCCGGCTATCCACCACTTGGTCCTCAGGAGATCGCCACCGCGTCATCGAATACGAGGACATAAACTTGCTCCATGAAATTTCATCGGACACAAACCAACCACACACAGAATTTTGAACCAAGTACATTCTCTTGAAATAGGCTTTCGCCCCGCTTTATAAATAAAGCCACCACCACGTCCATATAGTTTCGTCACGGTCACCGTTCGTTCTGATCCCAGCCAGCCAGGATACTTTCCTCGTGGCCATCCTTGTCGGGCATTGATATGTGTCATTTGCTGCGAGCAGCAACGACGCATCGCTCACGTGCTGGAGTGCGTAGCCCTGGCCAAGCAACGCATCGCAGGATCGAGTGACTACACGCTCGCTCTGTGCCCTAAAAAATATGGCGCTGACACGAGGCTGCCTGTCAGAAAAACATGTGAGGCTCCCAGCAAGAGCCCATGATTTTTTAACATTTCTTTTTATGTTGGATAGTTTCAGATTTAATGAAAAATATTTGCTAATTTCAAAAAAGTTTGCAACTTTGAAAATGGTTCATGGATTAAATAAATGTTCATTGGTTAAAAAAATGTTCGTAAACTCCAACATTGTTCATGCTTTAAAAAATGTTTTGAATTCGAAAAATGTTCGTGTATTTGAAAAAAATCAAAATTCAAAATGTTTCTCTATTTGATAAATATTTAGAAATTTGAAATATGTTTGCGGTGAACTCAAAAAATGTTCATCAATTCAAAATATTTTCACGTATTAAAAATGTCCAGGAATAAAAAAAGATCCACAAATTTGGAATATATTCATGAAGATTCAGAAAATATCCGTGAATTAAATATATGTTCAAAGATACGAGAAAAAAAATTTGTATTCAAAAAACTATTCATGGGTTCCAATATTGTTCATGAATTCAATTTTTTCACTAATTTTGAATACTGGTCAGGAATTAAAAAAATATATGAATTAGAAATATGTTTGACACAAGTTCAAAAATGTTCACGTATTCCTGAAATGATCGCGAATTCAAAATATGTTCATGAGTTGATAAATGTTCAATGTGAATTAATAAATGTGCACAAATTAAAAAAAATCGTATATTCAAAAAATGTCCATGGATACGAAAGTCGTCCTTGTAGCCAAAAACTATTTGTGGATTCAAGATATGCCCATGGCAAATTCAAAAAAGTTAGTGAATTCAAAATATGTTCATGTATTCGATAAAAATGTCACATATTTTAAAAAACATGAACTTCAATATTTTTCATAAATTCAAAAAAAATTCACAGATTTTTTTATCTATTTCAAATAAAACCATGAATTAAAATATTGTTTACAAATTCAAAAAATGTTCACCAATTCACAAAGGTTTCGAAATTCAGCCATATTTGGAAATTTTAAAATGGTTGCAATTTTTTAAGAAGAAAAAGAAAAAAAATAAAGAGAACAAAAAAGTTCAAGTGGTGGGCACATATTGATGTTTGCCACTTGTATTTTTGGACAAATTTGTCGCGGGACAAAAAAATTCATTGGAGGGCACATATTGTTGTCCGCCACTGGTAACTCAAGCGGCAGTGGCGGGCGCGGTTTGGTGCCCGCCAATGGTCACATTTGCCTTACAGGAAATTAGGATACTTGTTATCAATGACAAGCGCAAACTGGTGCCCGACACTGGTAAGACAATAGCAGTGGTGGGCAGGATTTTGCGCCCGCCACTGGTAATTTGTCTCATTACGAGTGGAAGGCGCTAGACTGCAGCCATCACTAATATGAGTCTACCTATAAGCCTTTTTCTAGTAGTGTGTTCTGGACTATATCACTCGAGATGTGGAGTCGGTGTTCAATTGGTGTCGCGATCGTGTGTGTCGGTGTGAAAACCGGCGGATCTCGGGTAGGGGGTCCCGAACTGTGCGTCTAGGCGGATGGTAACAGGAGACAAGGGACACAATGTTTTACCCAGGTTTGGGCCCTCTTGATGGAGGTAAAACCCTACGTCCTGCTTGATTAATATTGATGATATGGGTAGTACAAGAGTAGATATACCACGAGATCAAGGAGGCTAAACCCTAGAAGCTAGCCTATGGTATGATTGTTGTATGTTGGGGTTGTCCTACGGACTAAAACCCTCCGGTTTATATAGACATCGGAGAGGGTTAGGGTTACACAAAGTCGGTTATAATGGTAGGAGATCTGAATATCCGCATCGCCAAGCTTGCCTTCCACGCCAAGAAAAGTCCCATCCGGACACGAGACGAAGTCTTCAATCTTGTATCTTCATAGTCCAGGAGTCCGGCTGAAGGTATAGTCCGGCTACCCGGACACCCCCTAATCCAGGACTCCCTCAGTAGCCCCTGAACCAGGCTTCAATGACGACGAGTCCGACGCGCAGATTGTCTTCGGCATTGCAAGGCGGGTTCCTCCTCCAAGTTCTTCATAAAAGTTTGTAAACACTAAGGGTAGTATCCGGCTCTGCAAAATAAGTTTCCACATATTGCCGTAGAGAGAATAATATTAACACAAATCTAATCTGCTGACGTATTCCGTAGCATGACATCACACTACGGCCAAGCCTTTATTCGAATCATTTTTACTTCCCCACCTCAGCGCATTTTGCGAGGCGGTTTCCTTGGCACGTCTTGTCAAAGCAGAGATCATGCCCCTCATTTATGGGATTCTCATCAATACAGACGTGGGTAACCCAACCGCTCCATTTATCACGGCGCTGGGGAGATAAGCGAGTTTCACCAGCTGGTGGGGACGCATAGTCGCATCCGCCCATATAGGGGGATAAGGATCCACCTTTTTACCTACGCCTTCTTCCTCCTTTGCCTATCCATCTTCCGTGCACTCGAGCTCCAGCGCCCAAGCCCACACTTTCCACCTCAACCTTCTCCAGCCATGTCCGGAGCGGGAGGCAAGTGGATGGTCTCCTCCGTCACGGAGGGCCATATCAAAAAACTGAGGAAGGCCGGATACTTGTCTAACGACATCGCGCACCGGCTTCCCGAAAAGGGACAACTCCTCCCCACCCCAAGGCCCCATGAGAGGGTCGTATTCCTTCCCCACTTCCTCCGCGGACTGGGTTTTCCTCTCCACCAACTCGTCCGGGGGCTCATGTTCTACTACGGCCTGGATTTCCACGATCTGGCCCCGAACTTCATCCTCAACATCTCGGCGTTTATTGTCGGGTGTGAGGCCTTCCTCTGCATCCGCCCCCATTTCGGTCTTTGGCTCAAGACTTTTTATGTCAAGCCGAAGGTTGTGCGCGGCAACCAGGCGGAATGCGGAGGCGCCATGGCGGGCAAAATAGCCAACGTCCTATGGCTCGAGGGCTCCTTTGTGGAGACCCTGAAGGGGTGGTAGTCAGGGTGGTTTTACATCACCGAGCCGCGCGATCCGAAGTGGATTGCAGCCCCTGAGTTCCGATCCGGACCCCCTACGCGGCTCACCTCCTGGAAGGAGACGAGCCTGTCGTGGGGCGACGAAGAAGAGGTGACCGGACTGCAAAAATGCCTTCAAACCCTGGTGAACAAGCAGCTCAAGCTTGTCAATGTAGTCCAGGTTATGCTTGTCCGCCGGATCCTCCCGTGTCTGAAGGAAATATGACCTAGAGGCAATAATAAAGTTATTATTTATTTCTTTATTTCATGATAAATGTTTATTATTCATGCTAGAATTGTATTAACCGGAAACATAATACATGTGTGAATACATAGACAAACAGAGTGTCACTAGTATGCCTCTACTTGACTAGCTCATTAATCAAAGATGGTTATGTTTCCTAACCATAGACAAAGAGTTGTTATTTGATTACTGGGGTCACATCATTAGTTGAATGATCTGATTGGCATGACCCATTCCATTAGCTTAGCACCCGATCGTTTAATATGTTGCTATTGCTTTCTTCATGACTTATACATGTTCCTATGACTATGAGATTATGCAACTCCCGTTTACCGGAGGAACACTTTGTGTGCTACCAAACGTCACAACGTAACTGCGTGATTATAAAGGTGCTCTACAGGTGTCTCCAAAGGTACTTGTTGGGTTGGCGTATTTCGAGATTAGGATTTGTCACTCCGATAGTCGGAGAGGTATCTCCGGGCCCTCTCGGTAATGCACATCACATAAGCCTTGCAAGCATTGCAACTAATATGTTAGTTGTGAGATGATGTATTACGGAACGAGTAAAGAGACTTGCCAGTAACGAGATTGAACTAGGTATTGGATACCGACGATCGAATCTCAGGCAAGTAACATACCGATGACAAAGGGAACACCGTATGTTGTTATGCGGTCTGACCGATAAAGATCTTCGTAGAATATGTAGGAGCCAATATGGGCATCTAGGTCCCGCTATTGGTTATTGACCGGAGACGTGTCTCGGTCATGTCTGCATTGTTCTCGAACTGTAGGGTCTGCACGCTTAACGTTACGATGACAGTTGTTATGAGTTTATACATTTTGATGTACCGAAGGTAGTTCGGAGTCCCGGATGTGATCACGGACATGACGAGGAGTCTCGAAATGGTCGATACGTAAAGATCGATATATTTGAAGCCTATATTTGGACATCGGAATGGTTCCGGGTGAAATCGGCATTTTACCGGAGTACCGGGGGTTACCGGAACCCCCCCGGGGGTTAATGGGCCTACATGGGCCATAAGGGAGAAGAGAGGGGCCGGCCAGGGCAGGCCGAGCGCCCCTCCCCTAGTCCGAATAGGACAAGGAAGGGGGGGGGGGCGGCGCCCCCCTTTCCTCTTCTCCTTCCCCCTTTCCTTCTCCAACAAGGCAAGAGAGGGGGGAGTCCTACTCCCTGTGGGAGTAGGACTCCTCCAGGCGCACCCCTTGGGGCCGGCCGCACCTCCCCCTCCCTCCTTTATATACGGGGGCAGGGGGGCACCCTAGGACACACAAGTTGATCTTCGTGATCGTTCCTTAGCCGTGTGCGGTGCCCCCCTCCACCACATTCCACCTCGGTCATATCATTGCGGTGCTTAGGCGAAGCTCTGCGTCGGTAAAACATCATCATCGTCATCACGCCGTCGTGCTGACGGAACTCATCCCCGAAGCTTTGCTAGATCGGAGCCCGGGGAGCGTCATCGAGCTGGACGTGTGCTAAGAACTCGGAGGTGCCGGAGTAACGGTGCTTGGATCGGTTGGATCGGCAAGACGTACGACTACTTCCTCTATGTTGCGTCAACGCTTCCGCTTCGGTCTACGAGGGTACATAGACAACACTCTCCCCTCTCGTTGCTGTGCATCACCATGATCTTGCGTGTGCGTAGGAAAATTTTGAAATTACTACGTTCCCCAACAGTGGCATCCGAGCCTAGGTTTTATGTGTTGATGTTATATGCACGAGTAGAACACAAGTGAGTTGTAGGCGATATAAGTCATACTACTTACCAGCATGTCATACTTTGGTTCGGCGGTATTGTTGGATGAAGCGGCCCGAACCGACATTACGCGTACGCTTACGCGAGACTGGTTCTACCGACGTGCTTTGCACACAGGTGGCTGGCGGGTGTCAGTTTCTCCAACTTTAGTTGAACCGCGTGTGGCTACGCCCGGTCCTTGCGAAGGTTAAAACATCACCAACTTGACAAACTATCGTTGTGGTTTTGATGCATAGGTAAGAACGGTTCTTGCTAAGCCCAATAGCAGCCACGTAAAACTTGCAACAACAAAGTAGAGGACGTCTAACTTGTTTTTGCAGGGCATGTTGTGATGTGATATGGTCAAGACATGATGAGATATAAGTTGTTGTATAAGATGATCATGTTTTGTTAAAGTTATCGACAACTGGCAGAAGCCTTATGGTTGTCTCTTTATTGCATAAGACGCAAGCGCCAAATAATTGCTTTACTTTATCGCTATGCGATAGCAATAGTTGCAAGAGCAATAGTTGGCGAGACGACCATGTGACGACACATTGATATAGATCAAGATGATGGAGATCATGGTGTCATGTCGGTGACGATAGAAATCATGACGGTACTTTGGAGATGGAGATCAAAGGCGCAAGATGATCATGACCATATCATGTCACATATTTTGATTGCATGTGATGTTTATCTTTTATGCATCTTATCTTGCTTTGATTGACGGAAGCATTATAAGATGATTCCTCACTAAATTTCAAGATAAAAGTGTTCTCCCTGAGTATGCACCGTTGCCAAAGTTTGTCGTGCCCAGACACCACGTGATGATCGGGTGTGATAAGCTCTACGTCCATCTACAACGGGTGCAAGCCAGTTTTGCACACGCAGAATACTCGGGTTAAACTTGACGAGCCTAGCATATGCAGATATGGCCTCAGAACACGGAGACGAAAGGTCGAGTGTGAATCATATAGTAGATATGATCAACATAGTGATGTTCACCATTGAAAGCTACTCCATTTCACGTGATGATCGGTTATGGTTTAGTTGATTTGGATCACGTGATCACTTAGAGGATTAGAGGGATGTCTATCTAAGTGGGAGTTCTTAAGTAATATGATTAATTGAACTTTAATTTATCATGAACTTAGTCCTGGTAGTATTAGCATATCTATGTTGTAGATCGATAGCTCGCGTTGTTGCTTTCATATGTTTATTTTGATATGTTCCTAGAGAAAATTGTATTGAAAGATGTTAGTAGCAATGATGCGGATTGGATCCGTGATCTGAGGTTTATCCTCATTGCTGCACAGAAGAATTATGTCCTTGATGCACCGCTAGGTGACAGACCTATTGCAGGAGCAGATGCAGACGTTATGAACGTTTGGCTAGCTCAATATGATGACTACATGATAGTTTAAGTGCACCATGCTTAACAGCTTAGAATCGGGACTTCAAAGACATTTTGAACGTCATGGAGCATATGAGATGTTCCAGGAGTTGAAGTTAATATTTCAAGCAAATACCCGAGTTGAGAGATATGAAGACTCCAACAAGTTCTATAGCTAAAAGATGGAGGAGAATCGCTCAACTAGTGAGCATGTGCTCAGATTGTCTGGGTACTACAATCTCTTGAATCAAGTGGGAGTTAATCTTCCAGATAATATAGTGATTGACAGAATTCTCTAGTCACCATCACCAAGTTAGTAGAACTTCGTGATGAACTATGATATGCAAGGGATAACTGAAACTATTCCCAAACACTTCGCGATGCTAAGATCGGCGAAGGTAGAAATCAAAGAAAAACATCAAGTGTTGATGGTTGACAAGATCACTAGTTTCAAGAAAAGGGCAAAGGGAAGAAGGGTAACTTCAAGAAGAACAACAAGCAAGTTGCTGCTCAAGTGAAGAAGCCCAAGTCTGGACCTAAGCCTGAGACTGAGTGCTTCTACTGCAAAGGGACTGGTCACTCGAAGCGGAACTACCCCAAGTAATTGGTGGATAAGAAGGATGGCAAAGTGAACAAAGGTATATTGGATATACATGTTATTGATGTGTACTTTACTAGTGTTTATAGCAACCCCTCGGTATTTGATACTGGTTCAGTTGCTAAGAGTAGTAACTCGAAACAGGAGTTGCAGAGTAAACTGAGACTAGTTGAGGGTGAAGTGACGATGTGTGTTGGAAGTGGTTCCAAGATTGATATGATCATCATCGTACACTCCCTATACTTTCGAGATTAGTGTTGAACCTAAATAAGTGTTATTTGGTGTTTGCGTTGAGCATGAATATGATTTGATCATGTTTATTGCAATACGGTTATTCATTTAAGTAAGAGAATAAATTGTTGTTCTATTTACATGAATAAAACCTTATATGGTTACACACCCAATGAAAATGGTTCATTGGATCTCGATCGTAGTGATACTCATATTCATAATGTTGAAGCCAAAAGATGCAAAGTTAGTAATGATAGTGCAACTTATTTGTGGCACTGCCGTTTAAGTCATATTGGTGTAAAGCGCATGAAGAAACTCCATGCTGATGGGATTTTGGAATCACTTGATTATGAATCACTTGATGCTTGCGAACCATGTCTCTTGGGCAAGATGACTAGAACGCCGTTCTCCGGAACAATGGAGCAAGCAACAGATTTGTTGGAAATCATACATACTGATGTATGTGGTCCGATGAATATTAAGGCTTGCAGCCGGTATCATTATTTTCTGACCTTCACAGATGATTTGAGCAGATATGGGTATATCTACTTAATGAAATAAGAAGTCTGAAACATTTGAAAAGTTCATATAACTTCAGAGTGAAGTGGAAAATCATCGTAACAAGAAAATAAAGTTTCTACGATCTGATCATGGAGAAGAGTATTTGAGTTACGAGTTTGGTCTTCAGTTAAAACAATGTGAAATAGTTTCACTACTCACGCCACCTGGAACACCACAGCATAATGGTGTGTCCGAATGTCATAACCGTACTTTATTGGATATAGTGCAATTTATGATGTTTCTTACCGGTTTACCACTATCTTTTTGGGGTTATGCATTAAAGATAGCTGCATTCACGTTAAAAAGGGCACCATCTAAATCCGTTGAGACGACACAATCTGAAATGTGGTTTGGCAAGAAACCAAAGTTGTCGTTTCTTAAAGTTTGGGGTTGCGATGGTTATAAAAAGTTTCATCATGATAAGCTCAAACCCAAATCGGAGAAATGTGTCTTCATAGGATACCCAAAGGAGACAATTGGGTACACCTTCTATCACATATCCGAAGGCAAGACATTCGTTGCTGAGAATGGATACTTTCTAGAGAAGGAGTTTCTCTCGAAAGAAGTGAGTGGGAGGAAAGTAGAACTTGACAAGGTAATTGTACCTTCTCCCTTATTGGAAAGTAGTTTATCACAGAAATCTGTTCCTGTGACTACTACACCAATTAGTGAGGAAGCTAATGATGATAATCATATAACTTCGGATCAAGTTACTACCGAACCTCTAGGTCAACCAGAGTGAGATCCGCACTAGAGTGGTACGGTAATCCTATTCTGGAGGTTATGTTACTTGACCATGACGAACCTACGAACTATGAGGAAGCGATGATGAGCCCAGATTCCACAAAATGGCTTGAGGCCATGAAATTGAGATATGATCCATGTATGAGAACAAAGTATGGACTTTGATGGATTTGCCCGATGATCGGCAAGCCATAGAAAATAAATGGATCTTCAAGAGGAAGACGGACGTTGATAGCAGTGTTACTATCTACAAAGCAAGAATTGTCGCAAAAGGTTTTCGACAAGTTCAAGGTGTTGACTATGATGAGAGTTTCTCACTCGTATCTATGCTTAAGTCTGTCTGAATCATGTTAGCAATTGCCGCATTTTATGAAATCTGGCAAATGGATAAACAAAACTGCATTCCTTAATGGATTTCTTAAAGAAGAGTTGTATATGATGCCACCAGAAGGTTTTGTCAATCCTAAAGGTGTTAACAAAATATGCAAGCTCCAGCGATCCATCAATGGACTGGTGCAAGCATCTCGGAGTTGGAATATACGCTTTGATAAGTTGATCAAAGCATATAGTTTTATACAGACTTGCGGTGAAGCCTGTATTTACAAGGAAGTGAGTGGGAGCACTACAACATTTCTGATAAGTATATGTAAATGACATATTGTTGATCGGAAATAATGTAGAATTATTCTGCGAAGCATAAAGGAGTATTTGAAAGGAGTTTTTCGAAGAAGAACCTCGGTGAAGCTGCTTACATTTTAAGCATCAAGATCTATAGAGATAGATCAAGACGCTTGATAAGTTTTCAATGAGTACATACCTTCACAAGATTTTGAAGTAGTTCAAAATGGAACAGTCAAAGAAAGAGTTCTTGGCTGTGTTACAAGGTGTGAAATGGAGTAAGACTCAAAACCCGACCACGACAGAAGATAGAAAGAGAATGAAAGTCATTCCCTATGCCTTGGCCATAGGTTCTATAAAGTATGCGATGCTGTGTACCAGATCTATTGTATACCCTACACTGTGTTTAGCAAGGGAGTACAATACTGATCTAGGAGTAGATCACTGGACAGCAGTCAAAATTATCCTTGGTGGAATAAGGATATGTTTCTCGATTATGGAGGTGACAAAAGGTTCGTCGTAAAGGGTTACGTCGATGCAAGTTTTGACACTAATCTAGATGACTCTAAGTCTCGGTCTAGATACATATTGAAAGTGGGAGCAATTAGCTAGAGTAGCTCCGTGCAGAGTATTGTTGACATAGAAATTTGCAAAATACTTACGGATCTAAATATAACAGACCAGTTGACTAAAATTATCTCACAAGCAAAACATGATCACACCTTAGTACTCTTTGGGTGTTAATCACATAGCGATGTGAATTAGATTATTGACTCTAGTAAACCCTTTTGCTGTTTGTCACATATCGATGTGAACTATGGGTGTTAATCACATGGTGATGTGAACTATTGCTCTTAAATCACATGGCGATGTGAACTAGATTATTGACTCTAGTGCAAGTGGGAGACTGAAGGAAATATGCCCTAGAGGCAATAATAAAGTTATTATTTATTTCCTTATTTCATGATAAATGTTTATTATTCATGCTAGAATTGTATTAACCGGAAACATAATACATGTGTGAATACATAGACAAACAGAGTGTCACTAGTATGCCTCTACTTGATTAGCTCATTAATCAAAGATGGTTATGTTTCCTAACCATAGACAAAGAGTTGTTATTTGATTAATGGGGTCACATCATTAGTTGAATGATCTGATTGACATGACCATTCCATTAGCTTAGCACCCGATCGTTTAGTATGTTGCTATTGCTTTCTTCATGACTTATACATGTTCCTATGACTATGAGATTATGCAACTCCCGTTTACCGGAGGAACACTTTGTGTGCTACCAAACGTCACAACATAACTGGGTGATTATAAAGGTGCTCTACAGGTGTCTCCAAAGGTACTTGTTGGGTTGGCGTATTTCAAGATTAGGATTTGTCACTCCGATAGTCGGAGAGGTATCTCCGGGCCCTCTCGGTAATGCACATCTTTCCCTTTTGCACAGCTTTCCCTAATGCCGAATATAATCATGCAGCCCGCCCAAGGCCGGGCTCGACCAGTCGTCAAGCGGCTCCCTGGATTCGTCGGATGTGAATTCACTTCCGACGGCTACCTCCCCCCACCCTACGGACGACGCCGAAGTGTTGTCCCAGCAGGTTCCAAGCCAAGAGGAGGTGGTCCTGGAGGCGCCACAAGGCGACTTACCGGACTCCAGGAGCAAAGGGGACAAGACCCCCCAGGGATCCAAGTCCGGCTTTGTGCCGGACACCGCGCCGGAATCTTCAACGGTTCCGGACTGCGGAAGGCGACCTCCTTCTAAGAGGAGCAAGCCTATTAAGCCGGCGGCCTCCGTCCAACCGGAGGTGCCGAACAATCTGTTGGAGGTGCTTAAGGGCGCCTCCATCGACGAGGAGCACCGTACTATCATGAGTACGGTGATCCAGAAGGTTCAGTCCGCCAAGAGCGGACTGACTGAAGTTGTGCCAGCCTTCTAACTGGCTTTGAGGTAAGTAAAAAATATGTAAAAATATTACCGCATAGATAGTAGCCCCTGATGCCCTGTTTGGCGTTTGAAAAGAAAAGCCGAATAGAGGATCTAATAAATTTTGCAGGAGTCTAACAAAAAATGAGTCAATATGCGTATGCAGGCTTCGCTGCTTGCGACTGCCGCACTGACTGCGGAGGTGGGCACCCTGAAGCAGGGCCTCGAGCGGTCCGAGCAAGAGCTCGTCCTTGCCAAGCCGCAGCTCGAGGAGAAGGAAGGTAAGAGATACCTTATAGAAAAATATATAAAAAGATGCAATTGCAAAAAATGGCAGGATTACGCTTGTTTATTGTAGGGGCCACAACTGAGGTGGCGACCCTCAAGCAGGCGCTGTCCGAGGCCGAGAAGAGAGTGGCCTTGGAGCGCGTCGAGCGGGAGAAATTTGAGGCGCAGATCGGCGAGGCGCGGCAAGAGCTTCAGGCTCTCATGAAGAAACATGAGAGTTTGGAGCTTGACTCGAAACTACCAAGTCTGCCAAGGCCGAATCCCAGAAGGCCCTCCAGGAGTTGGATGCGGTGAAAAAGATAGCGGCGGGTAAGGCAATCTTTATGCAAAGCAGAAATGTAAAAGTAAGCTACTTATTACTTACCCGAATCCGGAGCTCTCCAGGGGCATTCGCAGATCTTCCCCATAGCGTATCCGATGCCGCCGCATTCTACCGAGCCGAGGATGGCAGCTCGACGGAGAAGGTGTTCTGGTCTTAGTATGCTGAAGCCGGACACCCTGTGCCCCTGAGCGACCAGCTGAAGCAGCTGGTCGAGCTCCACAAGGCGGCCGAACAGGCCATGAAGGGCCTCATAGTTCGGCTGTGGCCTGGAGAGGCCCTGCCTGGGAGCTACTTCGGACTGGTGCGGCGGCTGGTGGAGGCCTGTCCAAGGCTCGAGGTCATCAAGCGCTCCGTCTGCATCGAAGGTGCCCAGAGGGCTCTTGCCCGTGCTAAGGTGCACTGGGGCAAGCTAGACGGTGAGACGCTTGTGAAGGACGGGCCGCCGCCGGGGAAAGAGCATCGCAAACCCGAGAACTATTATAAGGATGTACTGAAGGGTGCCCGCCTTATGGCGGATGAATGTACCAAAGATGTAATTTTTGAATAAACTCGCTCGTGTTGTCCTGTGCGCTGAAAACTTGTTCATGTGCGCGAAGCAATGCCTTTTGAATTTAAAATATTACTTTCTGTGCGGCCGTTTATCAAAAATTGAGAGATGGCCAGTCGTCGGCTTCTGCCCCCATACCACTAGTGCTGGGGTGTTCGGGATAAACCTGAGCGCTCTTTTTCCCATGTTTGGGTCCTTCGAGGGAGGCGCTCAGCACAACGAACAAGGCAATCGGACTATAATGCTTGAACACTCTCACTTAGCCATAGAACTCTATAATTTTAAATTTCGGCGAAGCCCCTAGTATTCGGAAGACCGAGTTCGGGGCGCTATCCACGCCTTGGCCGGACAAAGCCGGCTCCTCGCTCTAAGAGGCATAAGTCTTTAGGGACTCGAAAAACTGCTCGAACAGCGACCGGTCTCTCGCCTTATCATGACAGTCAGTTTTAGCTTTCTCTACTGAGGTGCTCGGCCCAGCTCAACTGGGGCACAATCGCAGTAGTTCTCCTAGTGCTACCTTAGCCGATATAGCGGAACGTAAGGCACCAAAACATAGGAGCCGGGCAAACCCAAATATTGACCCAAATCAAGATTCGGAGCCGACGCATATAATGCTATAAGTTCGGGGTGCCGCACTTGTGAAAGTGTTCGGACTTCTCACACCATATTAAGGGGTACTTGAGCCCCTAGCGTATTTGCCGTACCAAAGTGTACGGGTGCAACATGTCATGAATGAACATATATTTGTAAGAAAGGTAATGCAAAAATAGATAAAGACTATGCATTGTTTAAAAAGGCTGCGGTCAAAGCAGAACGATACAGATAGCGTGATACGCAAACATGGACTATTGAACATGTCCGGTTCAGGGACATGACGTGGAACTGTATGCAAAACAGGTATACTGCTCGTAATAGAGACCACCTGGGAGTTCCATAATGCGGCATGGCTTGTCTGCTTTCCTGGATCTTGCATCGTTTGTGCGGCAGTTGGATTGCCGAACAGGTCGTCCGAAGTATGGAGTCCTGAAAGTAAGAGAAAAATAAGAAAAAAAAAATCGGCAGCCCCTAGTACGGTTTAAGCCGTGTTTTGGGCATGCCGTGATAGTGCCCCGCCCCCTGTGCCCACGGTATTTCAAGAGCGTAGTTATGTATGCGAAGCACTGGTTTCGCTATTTCGTGAGGGCTGGGGTTGGGGCCGCATTGCTACGCCAGCTCAGAACGTGCCAGGCGGTCTTGTTGTAGGTTACTCCGGGCGCGCTTGACAGTGTCCGGCTTTTTAGCGGCCGGACTGGAGAATTGCCTAAAGAGGCTGCTTTGTACTTCCACTGCGAGGGCCGCCATGTGCTCCTCCGTTCGGAGGGAGCGTTCGGTGTTTCCATTGACCGTGATTACTCCTCGAGGGCCTGGCATCTTGAGCTTGAGATATGCGTAGTACGGTACCGCATTGAACTTTGCAAATGCGGTTCGCCCGAGCAGTGCGTGGTAGCCACTGCGGAACGGAACTATGTCGAAGATTAACTCCTCGCTTCGGAAATTATCCGGAGATCCGAAGACCACTTCAAGTGTGACTGAGCCTGTACAGTTGGCCTCTACACCTGGTATAACGCCTTTAAAGGTCGTTTTGGTGGGCTCAATCCTCAAGGGATCTATGCCCATTTCCAGACTGTATCTGTTGGAAAAATGCCCTAGAGGCAATAATAAATTTATTATTATTATATTTCCTTGTTCATGATAATCGTTTATTATCCATGCTAGAATTGTATTGATAGGAAACTCAGATACATGTGTGGATACATAGACAGCACCATGTCCCTAGTAAGCCTCTAGTTGACTAGCTCGTTGATCAATAGATGGTTACGGTTTCCTGACCATGGACATTGGATGTCATTGATAACGGGATCACATCATTAGCAGAATGATGTGATGGACAAGACCCAATCCTAAGCCTAGCACAAGATCGTGTAGTTCGTATGCTAAAGCTTTTCTAATGTCAAGTATCGTTTCCTTAGACCATGAGATTGTGCAACTCCCGGATACCGTAGGAGTGCTTTGGGTGTGCAAACGTCACAACGTAACTGGGTGGCTATAAAGGTACACTACAGGTATCTCCGAAAGTGTCTGTTGGGTTGGCACGAATCGAGACTGGGATTTGTCACTCCGTGTGACGGAGAGGTATCTCTGGGCCCACTCGGTAGGACATCATCATAATGTGCACAATGTGATCAAGGAGTTGATCACGGGATGATGTGTTGCGGAACGAGTAAAAGAGACTTGCCGGTAACGAGATTGAACAAGGTATCGGGATACCGACGATCGAATCACGGGCAAGTATCGTACCGATAGACAAAGGGAATTGTATACGGGATTGATTAAGTCCTTGACATCGTGGTTCATCCGATGAGATCATCGTGGAACATATGGGAGCCAACATGGGTATCCAGATCCCGCTGTTGGTTATTGACCGGAGAACGTCTCGGTCATGTGTGCATGTCTCCCGAACCCGTAGGGTCTACACACTTAAGGTTCGATGATGCTAGGGTTATAAAGGAAGCTTGTATGTGGTTACCGAATGTTGTTCGGAGTCCCGGATGAGATCCCTGACGTCACGAGGAGTTCCGGAATGGTCCGGAGGTAAAGATTTATATATGGGAAGTCCTGTTTTGGTCACCGAAAGGGTTTCGGGTTTTATCGGTAACGTACCGGGACCACCAGGAGGGTCCCGGGGGTCCACCAAGTGGGACCACCGGCCCCGGAGGGCTGCATGGGCCACATGTGGGAGGGGACCATCCCCAGGTGGGCTGGTGCTCCCCCCACAAGGGCCCAAGGCGCCTAGGGTTTGGGGGAACCCTAGAAGGGGGCGCCCCCCCTTGCCTTGGGGGGAAAGCCAACCCCTCCTGGCCGCCGCCCCCTCCTCAGATGGGATCTGAGGGGGCCGGCCCCCTCTCCCTTGCCCCTATATATATGAAGGGGGTGGGAGGGCAACCGCACCATTGTGCTGGCGTAGCCCTCCCCCTCTCCCAAGTTCTTCTCCTCTCCCGCGGTGCTTGGCGAAGCCCTGCAGGATTGCCACGCTCCTCCACCACCACCACGCCATTGTGCTGCTGCTGGATGGAGTCTTCCTCAACCTCTCCCTCTCTCCATGCTGGATCAAGGCATGGGAGACGTCACCGGGCTGTACGTGTGTTGAACGCGGAGGTGCCGTCCGTTCGGCACTTGGTCATCGGTGATTTGGATCACGAAGAGTACGACTCCATCAACCCCGTTCACTTGAACGCTTCCGCTTAGCGATCTACAAGGGTATGTAGATGCACTCTCCTTCCCCTCGTTGCTGGTTTCTCCATAGATAGATCTTGGTGATACGTAGGAAAATTTTGAATTTCTGCTACATTCCCCAACAGTATCCTGGTAAAGCAGGTTCAAGCTGCTGCCGCCGTCCATAAGGACTCCTGTGAGATGAAATCCGTCAATAATTGGGTCTAGAACCAATGCGGCGAACCCGCCATGACGGATGCTAGTGGGGTGGTCCCTTCTATCAAAAGTGATCGGGCAGGAGGACCATGGGTTGGACTTTGGGGCGACTGGCTCCAGCGCGTATACGTCCCGTAATGCACGCTTCCGCTCCCTTTTGGGGATGTGGGTTGCGTATATCATGTTCACCATCCGCACTTGTGGGGGAAAACCCTTCTGTCCACTGTTGTTCGGCGGCCTGGGCTCCTCCTCGTCGTCGCTACGCAGCCCCTTGTCTCTATTTTCGGTATTTAACTTGCTTGCCTGCTTGAACACCCAACAATCCCTGTTTGTGTGATTGACTGGCTTTTCGGGGGTGCCATGTATCTGGCACAAGCAGTCGAGTATTCGGTCCAAACTGGATGGGCCCTGAGTATTCCTTTTGAATGGCTTTTTCCGCTAACCGGATTTGTAGCATCTGAATCCGGCATTGACTGCCGTATCCTCGTTGTTGTCGCTGTTAACGCGGCGCTTTTGCTTGTTCCGACGCGACCTGCCACTCTTGTCCTTGGTATCCGAATTACCAAGGTTCTTGGTTAAGTTGTTGCTGTGAGCTAGCCAGCTGTCTTCTCCCGCGCAAAAGCGGGTCATGAGTGTCATGAGGGCTGCCATAGATTTCGGCTTTTCCTGTCCAAGGTGCTGGGCAAGCCACTCGTCGCGGATATTATGCTTGAAGGCCGCTAGGGCCTCTGCGTCCGGACAGTCGACTATTTGGTTTTTCTTTGTTAGGAACCGTGTCCAGAATTGCCTGGCCGATTCCTCTGGCTGCTGGATTATGTGGCTTAGGTCATCGGCGTCCGGTGCTCGCACATAGGTACCCTGGAAATTGTCGAGGAATGCGGCTTCCAGGTCCTCCCAAGAACCGACTGAATCTGCTGGCAAGCTGTTAAGCCAATGCCAGGCCGGTCCCTTAAGTTTGAGCGGGAGGTATTTGATGGCGTGTAGATCATCGCCTCGGGCCATGTGCATATGAAGGAGATAATCCTTGATCCATACCGCAGGATCTGTTGTGCCATCATATGATTCAATGTTCACGAGTTTGAAACCTTCAGGGATTTTATGATCCATTTCTTCATCTGTGAAGCATAGTGGGTGTGCGGCGCCTCTGTATTGGGCTATATTACGACGTAGCTTGAACGAGCTTTGTCTATTGTATTTGGCCCGGCCGGATTTATTATATCCGGAGTGACGATCCCCTTCACGTGTCGTGGGGCGCCCACGTGATCCGTAGATCGATCTTGTTTGCCTTGCCTTGTCCTCCAGTATCTCTCGCAGGTCTGGCGCATTTTCCCGTGCCTTAGTATGTTTTGAGCGGCGCCGGGGCACGGCTTGATTGGAGGGCCGAGAGGCCTCTCTGTCACGGCCACGAGGTGGCCGGTCGGCCATGTCATGCGCTGGTAATGTAGGTTTAAGTGCTTCCTCCTCTAATCGGGGTAGCAGCCTGCGCTTTGGGTAGCTCTTGGAGGGGCGTTCGAGTTCATATTCTTCGGCCGCAAGGACTTCTGTCCATCTGTCAGCTAGCAAATCTTGATCAGCTCTAAGCTGTTGCTGCTTTTTCTTGAGGCTGCTTGCCGTGGCCATAAGCCTGCGTTTAAAACGCTCTTGTTCGGCGGGATCCTCTGGCACGACGAATTCGTCGTCGTCGAGGCTTGCCTCGTCTTCGGAGGGAGGCATATAATTATCATCCTCAACCTCTCTGTCTGCCGCTCTCTCGTGAGGGCTGGCTTCTCCATCCTCCTGTGCTGAATCTTGCCGGAGGTGGTGTTCTTCGGTGCTATCCGGGGTATTATTATCTCCCGTGCCGGAATCACCGTTTTTGCTTTGGCGGGATTTAGAGCGGCGCCACTGACGCCGGCGCTTGGGCTGTTCCTTGGAGGTGTCATCCCCCGCTGTTCCATCGCCATCTTCATCTTTTGGAGTGTCCACCATATATATGTCGTACGACGAGGTGGCTTTCCAGTGCCCTATAGGTGCTGGTTCTTGATCGTCTCCTGCATCGGCGTCCATACCGTCGATGTCTTCGGAGTCGAAATCGAGCATGTCGGTTAAATCATCGACAGTGTCTACAAAGTGGGTGGTGGGTGGGCTTTGAATTTCTTCATCGTCCGTATCCCATCCTTGCTGACCGTAGTGCGGCCAGGGCTCTCCTGATAAAGAGAGAGACTTTAGTGACTTCAGAATATCGCCGAAGGGCGAGTGCTGAAAGATGTCCGCAGCGGTGAACTCCATGATAGGCACCCAATCGGGTTCGATCGGCAGGGGTGCGGAGGGCTCGGAGTCCGGAGAGGAGTCCGGCCACTCAGAGTCACGGGCCTTGCAGAGCGCGGGGCTGGTGTTCGGCTCAATCGCCTCTGAGATCGCAGCCCCCGAGGCAGCGTCCAACCACTCATCCTCGATCGGCGCAGTAGGCTCCGAATTAATGGTCGGAACCGATGCGTGTGCGGCCTCCAGGGCACTGTCCGGCGGCAGAGCTAGATCATGCCCATCGAGACAGTGCGGCGTGCTTGGCTGTGGCTCGAATCCGTCGAAGATCAAGTCCCCGCGGATGTCAGCCGTGTAGTTTAAACTTCCAAATCTGACCTGATGGCCAGGGGCGTAGCTTTCGATCTGCTCAAGGTGGCCAAGCGAATTGGCCCGCAGTGCGAAGCCGCCGAAGACGAAGATCTGTCTGGGGAAAAAAGTCTCACCCTGGACCGCATCGTTGTTGATGATCGAAGGAGCCATCGGGCCTAAAAGCGACGACACAGAGGAACTATCAATGAAAGCACCAATGTCGGTGTCAAAACCGGCGGATCTCGGGTAGGGGGTCCCGAACTGTGCGTCTAGGCGGATGGTAATAGGAGACAAGGGACACAATGTTTTACCCAGGTTCGGGCCCTCTTGATGGAGGTAAAACCCTACGTCCTGCTTGATTAATATTGATGATATGGGTAGTACAAGAGTAGATCTACCACGAGATCAAGGAGGCTAAACCCTAGAAGCTAGCCTATGGTATGATTGTTGTATGTTGGGGTTGTCCTACGGACTAAAACCGTCCGGTTTATATAGACACCGGAGAGGGTTAGGGTTACACAAAGTCGGGTACAATGGTAGGAGATCTGAATATCCGCATCGCCAAGCTTGCCTTCCACGCCAAGGAAAGTCCCATCCGGACACGGGACGAAGTCTTCAATCTTGTATCTTCATAGTCCAGGAGTCCGGCTACCCGGGCACCCCCTAATCCAGGACTCCCTCAGTGTGAGTATATTTGGATGTCCAAGTCCTCTACCATTTCTTAACCAAGTAATTTCTCTCGATTGCAGTAACCTCGGGGTCTTCTATCTGCATCGTGTCCCTTGTGTTGGTTCGAGCCGCCATATTTGGTTACTAAAAGTGCATGCAAGGGCCTGGTTGTGTGCATTCATTTTATCAACATTGGTGGCAACTTGATAGAACATCCACCTCACCAGGCACCTTCATGCATGTGCGGTATGAGGGCATAACGAGAAGAATGAAGAGTTGTCTCTTTTCACCCACATGTGATACAACATGCACATAGCATGATCAAAGGCGGAGTTTGCACCAAAAAGCTGGGCGGGCTAAGTGACCCATGCTCTAATAAATTGCTACTAACTGGCATTCTACAACCCATGGGCCGGCTATAATTTGAGGAGAAGCTTCAAAGTTGGGCGGGCCATGGCCCATTCGGCCTTGCCTAAGCTTTGCCAGTGATCACGAGCATGATCGAACTGATTTGTAATACGTATAGTACGATTACTCATTATATGTTTTGATATTGTAGTATAATTAAAGACATGTAGTCGGCCAGAATGAATAGTAAGTTTATTCATTATATATCTGCTGGCCATAATTAGTAATTTGGAGATTCATTCTTAACTAAAACTATACATAATTACTGAAATTATAGATCTAGTGTACTAAATGAATAAATTCCTCGTAATAGTTTAGGGAACGAGTTTATGATTACAAAAAATATGGTTGCACCGACTGCATGTGTGCTTACAAATAAATTCTTTCGTAATGTGTTGACAATGTTGCTCGAGGATATTCCCGCTAACCCTAGAATGATGACTGTGAAATTTTATTAGCGTGTGGACATATTTTTATATGTAGACATCCTATAGTCTCAAAACATAAATTGTTTTTATTTATAATAAACATTTTTACTTATTTATAACTTATTTTGTCAACATAAAATATTAATGCGTATATTTTCTATTGTACTTAGCATAATTTACATTGAGGTATAGCTAAATATTAACATATAACATTTTCTGAACAATTCAAACATTTAACTTTGCTATAAAATTTGTGATAAAGCAAAACAATATTATGTGACATAACTTAAGTATTTTTTTCTTAATTTTTATAATAAAAGCATTCATTTGATTGAATCCTTGTTTGAGTCAAAATAAACAAAAAAGATAAGTCCCATTATTCTGCAGATTAATACGTATCACTTGATGTATTAGTCTACTTGCATGTGTCGAAATCCAACTTTTAAATATCTAGACCAATAGCCCTTATTGTACATTGTCTAATAAATATCTTAGTGATTTATCTAGAGTGTATGATTGTCACAAATATATAACGGAAAGAAAAGCAATTTCATAGTTTCGAGAAAGCTAAGGGCATTTAAAATGTGCTATCTTAGGAGTATGTACGATGATTCTTGAATTTGAAGAGAGAACCAAAAGCTGGTCTTCTCTTTCTTTTTGAATAAACTTATGATCTATTCATTAACTGTCAAAGTAGCACAAAGAACATTAGAAGTAATTTTTTTACATCCAGGTCCTTATACCACATACTGACGACTACAAGCACTGAAGTGAGCCGAAGGTGCACCACCGTCATCAAACCTTCGCCACCGGAGCCGGGGAGACTTTGTTGTAGTAGAAAGTTGGGAAGTCATCGTGCTAAGGTCATACAGGACCAAGTCACACTACAAAATCTCCGTTATTCTGTGAACAAAACCCTGGTGACAGGGATGAGTCTCGGTATCATAACAAATGTTGGTGGGTCCTTTTTGGCAGCTGACTAATTTAGCGAGATCTCTTTTGATAACAGCGGTGTCACAACTCGGTCCCGATTGGGGCCCCAAACTCTGCGCTTTCTATGTCAGTCCCTAGATTAATAGCGGACACACACAGTCGATGATGAAGTACTCAGAATACATCACATGTCATAATATTACAACACAGATCCAGTGCTTTTAAATACATACCTGCTTGCAAGAGTTGAGTATAGCGTGGCAATCCTATACTTTGTACATTTCCTTTGATACGACAAACTTGCAACATGATACGTTGCAGCCATAGGGTCAGTACATTGAATGTATTGACAAGCTTCACCAGGTAGTAGGCCAAACTCATTTATGCATTTTGGCTGAGTGGGGTTCAAGGCTCTTTGCGGAAATAAATTTCCCCTACTTTATGATAGGTGGTCTACTTTATTAGCATATACATAATATAGTGGGGCTAGCACATCGCACAACTGCCCCTAGACCAGCTCCACAAGCTTAGCCGACGACATCCGTTCCATACATGGCACTTGGGATAGTCATTATTCCCCTTGTTCAACCCATCATATTTTAATTAAGAATGGGTGATGATACCAAGCTGACAATTCTAAGTAGAGTTGCTAAAAAATTATCCGTAACCGGGGACACGGATAATTATGATTAGTTTTTACACTCCACAGAGGTTTATGTACTTTATCCTTGATTCCCAGTGAGACCCTCATGCCACTAAACCTCACTTGTGAAGTATCCAGGTAAACCAAGACAAGAATTTTTGGAAGTAGTAGCCCACATCCAACGGCCAACCAGTCCGACCTACCACTAACTACATCAACTGGTTAGCCGGTGGGGTTCCCACAACTTACTTGGTCAAGATAGAGCTCATATTGACTTATGGTTACACATGGAAACTACTCAACTTTGAACCTGTACAATCCCTTTGAACCTGGGTGGTTGATGTCTACTACGCAACTTTATTCTTGTAGACTCGTGTTGGGCCTCCAAGCGCAGAGTTTTGTAGGATAGTAGCAATTTTCCCTCAAGTGGATGACCTAAGGTTTATCAATCCATGGGAGGCGTAGGATGAAGATGGTCTCTCTCAAACAACCCTGCAACCAAATAACAAAGAGTCTCTTGTGTCCCCAACACACCAAATACAATGGTAATTTGTATAGGTGCACTAGTTCAATGAAGAAATGGTGATAAAGTGTAGTAATGATAGTAGATATCGATTTTTGTAATAGGAATAATAAAAAACAACAAGGTAGCAATTGATAAAACGGAGTACAAACGGTATTGCAATGCTTGAAAATGAGGCCTAGGGTCCGTACTTTCGCTAGTGCAATCTCTCAACAACGCTAATCTAATTGGATCATATAACCATCCCTCAACGTGTGATGAAGAATCACTCCAAAATTTCTTATCTAGCGGAGAACATAAGAACAAATTGTTTGTAGGGTACGAAACCACCTTAAAGTTATTCTTTCCATTCGATCTATTCAAGAGTTCGTACTAAAATAACGCAAAGTTATTCTTTCCGTTCAATCTATCCAAGAGTTCATACTAAAATAACAACATATGATACACATCAACCAACTCTAATGTCACGTAGATACTCCAATGTCACCACAAGTATCCATGAGTTAATTATACGATAAGCATTAAACAATGTCAGATTCATAATACTCGATCCAACACAAAGAACCTCAAAGAGTGCCCCAAGATTTCTACGGGAGAGACAAAGATGAAAATGTGCATCAACCGCTATGCATAGATTACCCCAATGTCACCTCGGGAATCCGCGAGTTGAGTGCCAAAACACATATCAAGTGAATCAATATGATACCCCATTGCCACCACGGGTATTCATAGCAATACATACATTAAGTGTTCTCAAATCCATAAAAGTATTCATTCCGATAAGAACGAAATCTCAAAGGGAAAACTCAATTCACAACAAGATAGAGAGGGGAAAACACCATATGATCCAACTATATTAACAAATCCCGCAATACATCAAGATCGTGACATCTCAAGAACACGAGAGAGTGAGATAGAGATTAAACACGTACCTACTGGTACAAACCCTCAGCCCCGAGGGTGGACTACTCCCTCCTCGACATGGTGGCCATCGGGATGATGAAGATGGCCACCGGTGATGATTTCCCCCTCCGACAGGGTGCCGGAACATAGTCTAGATTGGTTTTTCTTGGCAATAGAGGCTTGCGGCGGCGGAACTTCTTATCTATCGACTCCCCTAGGGTTTTTGGAATATTTGGGAATTTATAGGGCGAAGAGGCTGCGGGAGGCCACCGAGGTGGGCACAACCCACCAGGACGCGCCTGGGCCCCCAGGGGCGCCCAGGTGGGTTGTGCCCCCCTCGGGGCACCCCTCTGGTACTTCTTTGGCCCACTGGATGTCTTCCTGTCCAAAAAAAATCTCGAAAAAGTTTCACTGCGTTTGGACTCCGTTTGATATTGTTTTTCTGTGAAGTAAATGAAAAGAAAAAAACAGCAACAGGCACTGGGCACTATGTCAATAGGTTAGTCCCATAAAATGATAAAAAGTTTCTATAAAATGATTGTAAAGCATCCAAGAATGATAATATAACAACATGGAACAATAAAAAATTATAGATACGTTGGAGACGTATTAGCATCCCCAAGCTTAATTCCTGCTCGTCCTCAAGTAGGTAAATGATAAAAATAGAAATTTTGATGTGGAATGTTGCCTAACATGTTCATCACATATTATTTTCTTTTGTAGCATGGACATTTGGACTTTTATATGGTTCAAAGCAATATTCTAGTTTTGACATGAAGATTTCAATACTCAAGCATATCAATAAGCATCCATGTCTTCCAAAATACCAACACTAAAGAAAGTTATACCTAGCCCATCATGCTCAATCATTGATCCATTCGTGAAACACACTCGCATATTAGCTACATCCAATGCTCAAGTATGATCATAGTGCCCCTTAGTTGGTGCTTTATAAGAGAAGATCGAGACTCAAACAAAAATAAAAATTTCATAAAGTTAATAGATAGACCCTTCACAGAGGGAAGTAGGGATTTGTAGAGGTGCGAGAGCTCAAAGCAAAAAAAAGAGATAAAAACATTTTGGGTGGCATGGTTCTCCTGTCAACGAAAACGATCGAGTAGTTCCCAATAGTTTCCATGCTAGATATATCATAGGCGGTTGCCAAACAGAAAATAAAGTTTATTCCCTTTTCCACCATTCTTTCACATTCCACGGTTAGCCGCATCCACGGGTACCGTCCATATATACCAACACCTTCCAAGGAATTTATTATTTGACAACATAAAGTAAATTCATTTTTCATTTCGGGAGAGGGCATCCTTATTACCTCAATCGTACTCTCGTGCAATGACAAGTGAATAAACACTCATCTTGAGAATAACACATCTAGCATGGAAAAATATCAGCCACCCCATACCGTTTCATGAGCGGTACGAGCACACAAAAAGGAAATTATTTTGATAATTAGAGATGGCACGTACAAATTTGCTTAGAACAACACGCAAATACCACATATAGTTAGGTATGGTGGACTCATATGGCAAAACTAGGTTTGAAGATTTTGGGTGCACAAGTAATATTTCTATTTATTACAAGTGGAGGCTAGAAAAAAGATTGAGAAGCAACCAACCAAGAACCGTAAAATCACATAAGCGAGCATGTAGCATAACTAACACCGAATAATGCACCACAAGTAGGATGTAATTTCAATGCATAACTATTGACTTTCGTGCTTGTATAGGGAATCACGTACATTAACATCAATATTCTAACTAAAGCATAATTACTCACCAACATGACTCACATATCACTATCATCATATCTCAAAACTATTACAAAGAATAAAGTTTATGTTGTCCAATGATCTTCATGAAAGTTTTTCTTATATCCCTCTTGAATATCTTTCACTTTTGGACTAATTTCATAAGTTGCAATTGTTTTTGACAAGCTCATGCAAATTTAAGTGAAGAACATGAGCATAAAATTTTCTTCTCTCAAAATAATGTAAGTGAAGCATGAGAGAATTTCTTCAAAAATTTCAAAGCACACCGTGCTCAAAAAGATATAAGTGAAGCACTAGAGCAAATGACAAACTACTCCAAAAAGTTATAAGTGAAGATCAAGCGAGTAGTTAAGTAAATGGGTAGCTAATTGAGCACTCTCTCTTATTTAAAAATTTGATATCAAAGTATTTTATTGAAACAACAAGAAAAAAATCATTCTAAGAATAGCACACATCATGTGGAGAAGCAAAAGCTTAGGCTCAACCGATACTAACTGATAATTGTTGATGAAGAAAGGTGGGATACCTACCGGGGCATCCCTAGCTTAGATGCTTGAGAATTCTTGAAATATTATCTTGGGATGCCTTGGGCATCCACAAGCTTGAGATTTTGTGTCTCCTTAATTCCTTTTATATCACGGTTTCCCTAAATCTTAAAAACTTCATCCACACAAAACTCAACAAGAACTCGTGATATAAGTTAGTATAAATCAATGCAATAACCTTATCATTCTCTAATGCAGAAAATCACTAAAATTATTATTTAAGATTGCATACTAAATTCCTATGCATATTTAATACTCCTATCCTCAAACAGAATCATTAACAAGCAAACATATGCAAACATAACATCAATGTGTCAATACAGTACAGTCTGTAAAGAATGCAAGAATATTCATACTTCTGTAACTCCAAAATTTCTGAACATTTACCACACTGTAGAAAATTTATCATAGCTTATTGTGCAAGAAATTTCAAAATATTTATCACATTCTGACTTTTCTCAAGAATTCACGCACTAGCATGCAACTTATGTTTTCAAACAGCCACATATAGACTTGCAAAATAAGCATGGTAAAGGCTATCCTTGACATTTTTATTGAAATGAAAGATGCAAAAAATTATTCTAAATAGAATCAAGCAAATAAAAATAAAAATAAAATGACTCTCCAAGCAAAACTCATATCATGTGACGTATAAAAATATAGCTCCAATTGAGGTTACCGATAATGTTGGTGACGAAAGAGGGAATGCCTTCCGGGACATCCCCAAGCTTAGTTGCTTGGATCTTCCTTGAATATTACCTTGGGGGTGCCTTCAGCATCCCCAAGATTAGGGTTTTGTCACTCCTTATTCTCCTCATATCGATATCCCACCCAAAACATGAAAAATTCAATCACACAAAACTTAACGGAACTTCGTGAGATAGGTTAGTGTGATAAAGAGTAAACCATTCACTTTGGTACTGTCAAAGACAAGATTCATAATTATTCTCACACAATGCCTACTGTAATTTATCATTTCCACAATTTACATCACTTAATATAAGCTATGGAAACACTAAAGCAAGCAAACTATGCATTGAAAACAGAATCTGTCAAAAATAGAGCAGACTGTAATGATCTGGACAGTGACCATACTTCTGCTACTCCAAAAATTCCAAAAAATTAGGACAACATAGACAATTTGTATATCAATCATCTGTAAAGAATAAGAATTTTATCACATTTCGGTGAATTTAAACAATTCTGTTACTCAAAGCAAAAGTTTCTGTTTTTACACAGAATCAAGTCAACTATCATCCACACTATCCCAAAGGCTTTACTTGGCACTTTATTTAAACAAAAGCTATAAAACATGATTACTACAGAAGCTTAATCATGTAAACACATAAAAAATTAGGTAAAAGTGTTGGGTTGTTTCCCAACAAACGCTTTCCTTTAATGCCTTTTAAGCTAGGCATACTGATTTCAATGATGCTCACATGAAAGTAAAGAATTGAAATATAACGGGAGCATCATGAAGCATATGAATAACACATTTAAGTCTAACCCACTTGGCTTATGATTATGTTGGCCTCCATCATCACGCCCAGTAGATTGTCGTTGTTGGCATGGCCGTCCTTCATCGCCCTCTCCCTCTTGGTAATTATGCCTTTGAGGAGTGCTTCGACCACACGGGCATTTGCCTTCATCCTCCTATTGAGCTTTGTTGGCAGGAATCTGCATAGGAACATTATATCAGATCGCACGCCACTATATTTTTTGATTCATTTAGGCGTGCATCTTCTACATTCTGTGCGGCTGAGTGGATATCTACTTCTTTGCACATGGACTAATAAACAACAAAAATAGTGTACAAATATCTCTGATTGATTGTCTGGAAGTATGAGCTGACCTGTAACCTGGAACGTACATTATGTTTGCCATCTTGACAGCACTCTGCACCTGCTCCGATTGCAGCCCGAAGATCTTTCTCCCTTCGCTGAAGCTACTCCCGAACGCCACTCGGGAGATGACATCGCCGGTGAGGTTCTGGAACTCTGGCCAGACATCTATCTCCCGCTCATCACCCAGATCCAGAGAGTCTCCACATCTTCTCACCAATTCACTAGAACACGCTGCAAAAGCCGGTAACATCCTTTGCAAAAGCCAATTCCCGTTAGCCTTGAGCTCACTATAACTAGAAAAGCATGCGTGTGGGTTGATAAATATTTTTTGACATCAAATGTAGGTTGATGAGTTTGACTAGGGGGGGTGACATAAGACATGACTGATACCTTGAGCTTGTCAAGATGGAACGCATGGTTGATGATCCTCCAGTGGGCGAACCACTTGTTGCCTTGGTGGGCTGTCAGCCCATTGGCCATCAGCCGCTCGATCCGAAGGATGGACTTCTGCTTCCCAAAGTGGCCCTGCTTGTTCGATAGGATTTCACGGAACAGTCCAGGGTCGTTGACCACCACCCTTGGCTCTGGGCCGAACCAAGTCAGAGCAACTTTACCTGCTTTGGCAAAATGATGATGGGAGATCAATCACAACACCATCAACATTTTAAAAAGCCTTCACTATAGCCCCGTGGTAGCCATTGAAATATCTCCCGCTAAAGCGATGTACTTTTAAAGCTAAATTAAAAATGACACTAATGGTTTGCTATTTCCCGCTATAGCACTAAGTATGGAGTCATTTAGCCTACTAAGCGCTTAAGAAAGGTAAACACTTCTGATCTATAGTCTGAAGCGACGCGAGCGCCAGACCAATCGACGTCCGTCGATTCGTTGTAAAGGAGACGCTCCAGATTTCGTCGCGTTTCAAAAAAAGGAAATAAGGAAATCCCCGATCTGATGGATGCCCCCGCTCTCAATCATCTCCTCTAATCCCTCGATATCATTAAACGCCGGCCCTGCCCGAGCTCTGCTTCCCACCTGACTCGCCTCGCCGCCAGCTCGCTCACCAGATCCCCTGCTCCTCCGCCGTCTCACCGCGACTCTCCGCTCCGCGACCACCCCGGCCACCGACGCCTCTCCGCTCCGCCTCCACCCCGGCCACCGACGCCTCTTCGCTCCGCCTCATCAGCCCGCTCCATCCGCTTGCGCACCTCCAGCTTCGCCTCACATCGGTGGACCGCAGCGCCGAGCATCCTGCCCCATTGTTCCTCACTCGAGTCTCCCCGCCGAGAGGCATGGCTACCACCTAGTCCACTCTACCGATGCTACCTCGTTCGATTCCGCGGACTTTCCTCAGTCGCTAGGCTATCCCATCTACTGATTCAGCTGCATCCCCGTCAATTTGGATCGGCCGGCCGGAGTATTGGCCACTGGATTTCTAAATTGCGGCTGTATATTTGAAGCTCCCCAACACTGAATCAAAGGTATGTGCACCTCGTGGAGTGCCCCAGATTTTTTGGGGATTTTGTAATTTTTGCAACAGATTTTGATGTGTAATGCACCCTTCAGATGGATGAAATTTGTTTTTTTGTTCATTGCCGGCCTAGTATTGTTTCTATCATTAAGTTGTTTCAAATCTTGTGGGTGCTTCATATCTATTTTAGAATTGCTGCCACACTTCCTTTTCACTGCATCCTACAAATGCTTCCTCTAAACAGAGCATCCAAGTAAACGTACCCCCATATTGGCGCTAAATTTGTTAGGATTACCCCTTTTGATTTTCCATGCTTCCATCAAAGAATAAAAATGCACCCTGAATTTCATGAAATGCACCCTACATTCCATGACTCAATCACACAAAATTCCTTCATAATTGTCCCCTTTCGGATACTGTTTTTCTAGAATAATGCTTCATCGCCAAAAATACTAACAGATGCGTCCCCATCCTGGCACCAAGCTTACTAAATTTAATACCATGCGCCGTATTTGTAATGTCCATAATTTTGTGCTTCTGTAATCCAAAATGTCATCAGTCAACATATATATACTCTTATTTTGTAGTGCATAGCTTCCATACAAGTAATTCCAGAATAGAGCAAATGTATCACTGCATTCCTTACGAAACATTTTCTTACAGAAATGCTAACAATCCGTTTTCCGTGTGTTCTCAGGTGACACTCAACAATGAATAAAAAGGATTTGATCATGCTGCAGAGTCGACATTCAGCTGGTAGGTTATATGATATTGTCAAGGGTCTCCCACAGAGAAGGAAAGACCTCATTTGCACAAAAAATGGGGTAATCTACTTAATATTAGCAAATTCTCAGCTCTAGAGGGTCTCCTAGAATGGATCGTTGACCGGATTGACCCGAAGCTAGGTGAATTTCGGAATCCACAAAACAATACCAGCATTCTATTCACTCGACAAATGGTTGAAAAGGCTCTCGGGCTTCCGGCTGGTACTAGGCCGGTGGTTATCATAAGCAAGCATGAAGAATCACCTCACCGAGAATTCTACAAAACAGACTATGAGCATGGGAGACAGGCGCCCATTCACCATGCTGCAACCATGCTAGAAAAAGGCAATGATCTAGATGATGAGACCTTCTTCAGGACATTCTTTCTAGTAGCATTGGCTACTCATTTTACACCCGGAACTGGAAATATGGTTCCTTTGGAATATTTAGGCAGCCTTGAAGTTGCTTCCGAGGTTTGCGAGTATGCATGGGAGAGCAAATTCTCAAAGATGTCATGTCTGAGGTCGATACATTCCAAAAGAAGAAGAAAAAAGCACTACTAGATGGTGTCTTCAAAAAAATCTGGGTCGGCAGCTGCCTACCCGTGCTCGCGGTATACACACTATACTACACATATGTTTCTATAGCAAATTTCATTGCCTTATTCTTTCATTTGAATACACATGTTTTGATCATACTTTTTATTCCAGATTATATACATGGACCATCTTGACTTTCCTGAATCATCTTTGTCGACGCATCGCATAAATTACTCACTTCCCAGATCATCCCATGTAACCGATGCCGACTTCGAATTTGTCATGCTCGCTGATAAAAGTAGACTGAGCCTCAACCCATATATTTATGGCGCACGACCGGTAAGACACAACAAATTATGACTTCCATACATTCTTTTAGTCATTGCTTCCAATATATGCAAAACATTTCCCTTTCTCCATATACATCTGGATGGAAGCATTTTTATTCGACTAACAATCCACCACTATTCACTTTACTCCTTAGACCATTGCTTTAATAGTGCAACTTTTTTGCAGTTTCGTGCACCCGAGGCAACCCCATATTCCATTGTAGCGCCAATCTACCAGCAGCAATCTACTCAACAGCCATATGTTCA
The DNA here is from genome assembly GCA_032464435.1 of Aegilops umbellulata. NCBI lineage: Eukaryota > Viridiplantae > Streptophyta > Magnoliopsida > Poales > Poaceae > Aegilops > Aegilops umbellulata. The sequence goes on along the minus strand of CP136059.1, from coordinate 439,335,106 downwards.
ACAAACAAATAATGATTCTACCAACCATCCAGCAGAGGTACCCACCCAATTTTTTGATCATTTCGTAACAGAATTTTGTATTACATATCTTGTACTCCATGTTTCTTCTGGGTTTTCTAATCTTTCCTTTCGTGCTTCACAACAGGACATGCATCACCAGGTCCCTACATTACCTACCTATCAATCACAACAGGACATGCATCACCAGGTCTCTACATTACCTAACAATTAGTCTGAGGTATACCATTGAATTTTCCCTCACATATTACAGCCATAACATGCTATAAGATTAGCAACAACATATATACAACAAACCATCGTGCTACCTCCTTTTCTAAATGTTGTCATTGTTTACTTCTCATGCTTCCAGCTAGCATTTCCGTCAAGAACAACCACATATTCTATACAACAACCCATGCTGCTACCTTCCTACTTGATTGTTTCATGCTCTCAATTTGAAGCTTCCACCATAATAATTTGTAAAAACCTTTCTTCTTGCAGGAACTACCAGCGTTCATACTTCCAATTTTGCAAACACATAATGCAAAATGGGCACTTGATATTTCAAAAGCCACATCACAACTCAACAAACTGCACACAAAGCGCATGAACGAGTTTGCACAAGATGTCATTGCTGCCTCAAGAATTCATACTCCAACAACACCTACTTATTCCTCGCCTGAGAGGGTAGGCCAAGACTCATCTACTGAAAATGCTCAAGAACATGGGACCAAAGCTACACCCAACTCCAAGTTTTGGCAGGAAGCAACTGCATACGCCGATGAGGTGGAGAGAAGTGTTCGAAAAACACCTCGTAATAACCAGGATGTTGCTTCTACATCAGCTCCTGCGATGAACCATTCCACCGGAGAGGAAGATACAAGGCGGAGGATTCTTGATACGTACGAGGATGCAAGTTTCAGCTTTCTACCTCCCGTTCAAACTTGGACCCAAGTATGGTCCGAACCTGCTTCGTCGCCACATTAGCCACAATCTGCCGATGCCGCTATTGCAGTTGGACAATCCTCAGCTCCAGGTCAGTGCATCGTGTACCACTACCAACCTGTCTTCATCATCAATTGTTCATCACTAACTCCATTGGCATACATCTCAGAAAATGCAGGACCAACAACCATGTCAACAGTGGACGCAAACTTGGCGCACATCAGTCGCGGAACATCCCCTGTACAATCGCCACCACCAACCCATCTCAACCAGGTGCATTATTTCATTCTCAACACTGCTTCCATCCACCCCACTTGTAGCTTCCGTTACATATTTGCCATGTTTCCAACAACCTCCATATGTAGCTTCCTTTACATATAAGTCTATTACATATTTTACATTCATTACTCAACAAATGCATCATTTCACCCCATTCCTAGCTTCCATTACTTATTTCTCAAGTTTCCAACAATGTGTTTACATACTTTAACTTAGGAAAATGGAACCGAAGCACCTAGCAGCATCCATATCATGACCGAGGTACTGATGCATCCTTTCCAACTCACTTTCACTCCAAAACTCCAATCTATCTCCACCTTACCACATTAACAACAAATAATGTATTGTACATACTATGATCCATTCAGGTACGACAACCCACCATGAGGGATGTCCCAGAAACTATTGGCACCCAAACTCAGGAAAAGAAGAATAGGAAGAAGCGAGCTTGTCTTCGAAAAACCGAGGACACAAGGTTGAAGAAGCTCAAGGTTAATAGTTCCTCAATTCAAATATACACTAAGTACATTACCACCAGATGTGTGAGACCTCCGACAAAAAAAGAAAACAGGTTACAATTTCCATCATTTATAATTCATCTCATCCATTGCCTTAAATTTCTTCATACTGAACCATGCTTCCACAATAGACTACTCATGCTTACAATCTATGAAACATTTGCTTCCACCATTTACTTATACGGCACATTCTTTCCATGTGTTCTCCCAGGGCTCCTTTTGTTGATTACCAGGGGTATCACATATCATATGAAGATTTCCGCGAGGCAATGAAACCACGCGGGTTCGTTGACACCCATACAATGGAGCTCTACATTCGACAATTCAACCTTGAACAATCAATCCAGACTTGTGGCTCCTCTCTTCCAACCAAATATGCATTCTCACAATCTCTGACCGTAACTACATTTCACACTTGTCTCAAATGTTTCATTATTTACATAATATAATTATCCTAACATGTTTTTTCTACCTTTCAACAGGCTAAACTTCTGGTTCCCGAGGACCAATTCAATGCATCCAAGTGCCTTCATGAATTCAACACTGCATACCAAGATGGCTCGCTCAAGTCAAAGGATCTCGTACGCCTCCTTACATTTTTATTGAATGCTGTGGATTAACAATAAATGTTCAAAACTGACCAGTCACATGGCTCTGACCATGGTAATTTGCAGCTATACTTCGCCATCCCCCCAAAAGAGCATTGGATCGTGTGCTGCATCAACCTTCTGTACAAACAGATCAACATATTTGACTCAGGCAGGAAGCTCAAGAATGACGAGGCATATGAGATATCCAACAATCTGGTTAGTACTCTCTGCAACTTACAATAACGAAATTCTAGTTCCATGTGTTTACGATGATGCATCCATTACATTTTGCATCCATGTCTTTTAGGTTTCCAATTTTGTGACTCTGGCGGCACATGCTAAAGCTTTCACAAAGTTGGATTTCATGAAGTTCACGTGTTTCAACCCTCCGGAGTGCCCCCAACAGACAGTAAGTTTCATACAAACTATTTGCAACTCAATTATTAAGAACCTACACACTAAGTTCGATGCTTTGTCCCCTATATTACCAGCTATGATTGTGGAATATTCGCAATGCTCTTCATGAAGCAATGGGATGGGAAGAAAATGGCAGAATTTTGCAAGGTACTTCGCCTCTATCCTAACTACACGTAATGTGTCAACTATAGGCATCTACCACTTGTTTTCCATGCTTCCGACCACCAAAACTACCATTATAGTTGCCCCACAAACAAGCATGTTTGTGCTTCATCCTACATACACCTCACAAACAAATCTCTTCAATTTCACATGCTACCAACACATCCTTCTCATGCTTCAATCTACACAATTGTATGCTTCAATGCTCTAACCACAAGCTGATGTCTATTGCAGGACACTTATGACCATCGCGCGCTTATCACAGAAGAAATCCTCACTTCACAACTGAACACCCAAGATCCAAGCTGGGTACTGAAGAAAAAATGAGAAGTCTGCATAGTCGTGTTCAAGAAAATAAATGTCCGTGCTTGATAAGCCATCCTAGAAGCGTACAAGAGAATAAAAGACTACAACTTCTATCAACTATGTGCACAGATTTTTTCTGTGTAATTTTTAGCTTGTTTTTTCCAAGACACTACTTTTCTATACCCAACTAGTACTGTCATGTTTGTGTCCTTAACCGATTGGGATTCTGGTCATCGGTTACCCTACCACATTTTACCTGTTTTGTGGATCAAACTCTTATTCAGAAGTACTTACAAAGAAATTTACCCAAATTGTACATTTTTTTAGTCAATGCCATCTCCAACCAACATCCCCATGCGACTACTTCATACAAAATTTTTCCACTACATTTATGCTGCTGCTTCTTCCACACATCACTCTTTCATATTAAGATATCCCCGCCTTGTATAACATATTATTTCACACACGTACAAACGGATGTTTCGTTCATGGAAACAAGATGCTTCCAGGTTGTCTGCTACTAATCAAACTAACCAAACACCAGCCGTTCCACAAACTTATTACACACCTCTAGACTTTTTCTTTTAAAAAAATGTTTCATTATATTACCTAACTATCTATCACAAACTACAATTGAAATGATTAGGACTCGGCAATCCCATTTTTTCAGACATGCAATTCAGGAAGCAATGTCAATTTTTGTTCATATCTTTATTCAAGCTCTAGCTAATACACTGGATAGGTTCAAAGTTTCTGCATCAAAAGCATACCCAGTACAAACCACAACAAATCTCAAATCTTAAACATGTTCTGACCAACTTTTTACAGCAAAAACACACTACTTGGTAACATACCAGATATCGCTTATTCTCAAACTTAAACAAACTTTTGCATTTTACAAATGCAGCTCCGTCTGTCGCCTAACTTTCTCCAACTCCTGCTTCTGCCTATGCCTTCAAGCGCTAGATATGGGCAATTTCTCTTGTCGTGCCAATCCTCTTTACAGTTGAACACATACCCTTCTTCTTTCCTTTTTGCTGCGCCTTTTCCTGCCGAATCTCCACCAGGGGTTTCTTCCTCTTCTCTTTATCTTTTGGTCTACCTTTTTTCGCAGATTTAGGAGGATTTTTCACACTGCTGCAGCCTACTACTTCTTCATTAGGTGCTGCTGACTCTGGCAAACCACCAGACAACCTCCACTTCCATACCAGGTTGCTCAAATCACCAACTCCACCAGTAACAATTTTGTACGTTTCGGGACCAAAACATGCATCCGAAGCAAGGGTGCACATCCTAATGCACAGGTCATTGTACCTCAAAGTATTTGTTTCTGGGACATCTGAAGAAAAGACATTGCTTCTTGCAGGTCTGACGGTTGCTTCCTCAGACCATCTATACAGCAAGTACTTCTCTGGTACTACTTGCACATTAGTATGCACCATGACCTTCAGAATGTGATGACACAAGATCCCATTCATGTGGAATCGGTTGCATGAGCAGTCATACGAGTTGTCAACTGGGTCGACAACAACCACACGGATTTTAGTAGAACTTGGATCGCATCGTCGAACCTCAAACTTATATTGATTACCTTCAATCGGATTAATCATCAAAGCTGTTGTTTCCTCCATCATACCTCTGAACTTTCCGAAGGCAGACCTGGTGTAAAACTTTGACGCTTGCTCCTCTATCTTGTACCTAGCGAAATACACATTACCAACTTAGAAATGATTACAGAAGCATGGCCACAACAATATAGAAGCAATATCACAGTACAGATGATGCTTCCAGAATCAGTTATGGAAATTGAATAAAATATCTTTCCTTACCTCGACCACAACGTTGGAACGGTCGCCTCGCCGAGGAACCCGGCATTGTCTTCCCGGTCTAGCCTTGTTTCCTGAATGTACTCGTACTGCTTCACGAATTGCCACACCGAGTCGTGAGGGTGCACAAGCTTCTTGAAGAATGAGTTCAAACCTTCTGATCTTCCCGTCGTTCCAGTGAAGGGAAAGAAATTCTTTTTAAAGTACGCCGGTGCCCAAGTTTTTCTGCATTCCCACATGTTAATCAGATGTGTGTGCTGAACAAGCTCATGCTTCAACACCATCTGCTTCCATGCTTCCTCAAATTCTTCTATGGTGTCCGTCCCATTCAGACAATAATAGAATTCTTCCTCAAAATCCTCTCTTGTCCTAAACAACATACCAAGTTTTTCCTTTGCAATCCTCAACACATGCCACTTGCAACATCTGTGTATTATACCCGGAAACACCATACCAATAGCTGTCGCCATCGCTTGATCTTGATCAGTCATTATGCACCCAGGAGGATCATGACCCATTGCATCCATCCACCTCTCAAACACCCACTTGAATGTCTCTATTGTTTCATCCGGAAGCAACGCACATCCTAACATCATCGTCTGCATGTGATTGTTGATCCCCACGATGGGTGCAAATGGCATATCGTACCTGTTCGTACAGAACGTAGTGTCAAAGAAGACGCAGTCTTTGAATTTCTTGTATGCCTCCCGGGTCCGTCCATCCACCCAGAATAGTGCCCTCACTGCTTTGTTCTCATCTTCCAGCTTCGCATAATAGAACCGGGGACTCTCTGCATGAAGCTTCTCAAAATACTCCATCGTTTTCGCCATATCATTTAAAGACACCTCATTTCTCATCTTAGTTCGAATGTTTGCAACATCTCTGTCAGTGTATGGTAGGTTGCCTAGTTGCCCATGCAAGTCTCCAAGTGTAGCCATGATCAGTGCGGTTGGTATGTTCCGATTATGCAGTGTCTTCAGAAATATGTAGTCCTCATACGGCACCTTCCTATGCGATCTATAGAACCTCGTCCATTCTTCCCTACTCATCATTGGGTGTGTATGTTGCTCCTCAAAAACTGAGACTTCCCATTTTCCATTCCTCAACAACACGGCCATCCGTGCTCTACATTCATGCCTACTAACCTTGTTCCTGCACCGTTGCTGAGCAACCTTCTTATTACCAAAATCTGGTTCTTTGTTTGATGCACTGCCTTCTTCTTCTGTTGCCTCACACCATTCAGGATCATAACCTCCTTGTTTTCCTCCAACCTGCCCTTTCCCCCCTCTTGCATGAACACACTCAAACTCCCTCCTGATGATGTGGTCACACCCCTTCTTCTGTGTCCTCTTTGTGTAACAAATCCTAGTGCCAAATCCAAGCTTCTTTGCATATTTATTATAAACCTTCCGTGCTTCCTCGATGGTGTCGAACACCTGTCCTACATATGGCGCAGCTGGTCGAGGAGTAGTTGCGTCATCAACAAATGGCATATACGCGTCCCCTTCGATGTCATCCATGATTTCATCCTGCATAGAAAAATAGAATTTAGCATCGACATTTGCATCCTAGAAAATGCTCCTACATTCTGTTACGCCTTGTTATCTCCAGCTGATTTATACAATTTGGTTCAATAATTCAATCCCAACCATTGCATCCTATAAATATTGGGGAATATAGGAAATATAAACTACATACTCCAATGAATTACGCAGGCAATTTCAGCGGATGATGCACGAAGAATAACATTGCGCCAACCCTCACGCTACACACTAGCACATATCTGAAACTTGACAGTCACATATAAGCATCCAACAGGCATTCATTTTGCATCATGGATCAACACATCATGCTTCTATATACGTATCATCATATTATTCATAAATCTACATCAACAATCCCAGAAAGTGTGTTCTGAACGAGAGAAACTTGCATCCCACAAACACCTCCCTTCACACCGACCACAGAACTCGACAAAAATCATCAAAAAATCGCCCAAACTTTTCTGGAAATTGTTCATCTTACCTCTTCATCTCCATTGTTCACAACCGGTGGATTCTGGTAAGGCAGATCAACACCGGCTGCAGAACCCCCAACTGCTTCTGAATTCACGCCGGGAGACGATGCACGACGCCAGTTTGCTTCAGAGATCGCCCGATACTCAATTTCGCGGCTGAGATGCGCCATTTTTGCAACTACGGGAGGGAAGCATTCGCGCCAGGAAATAGACTATGCAAGACAGAATCCAGCGAGAACAAAGGCAGAGGGGGGAAGGCGTACGTCCAGGGCGTGCGTTTAGGGTGCAGTAATTACATGCATGGAAGCACTTAATTAACGCTCATTAAACCACCTATGCGAGGGGCCAGCTACCAAATCGGATGGACCTGATTATCTCCATCATACGGTCCTACAGTGGTCTGATGGATGCATACCTGCTGTAGTCTGATGCAAGTCGCTGGAGGGGAAGCGGTAAGCGATTGCAAGGATCACGTATCTCTGTTCCACTCTCTGGGCAGTCTCTGAAATCTGTATATGGGCGTGACACGGTGGGGAAAGAAAGTAAGATACAACGTCTTGAGTTTTCTCAGCTTGCTACGTGTAACGTGTGCCATCGCGGAAAGCTAAGCATGCTACTGCTTCCTCCGTCCTATAATGTAAGACGTTTTATGACACTCTAGGACAGAGGGAGTAGATTATAACCTTATCATGGCCGGAGCGATAGCTGTTTTGGCGGTGACTCTCTCCTCGGGCCGCCCGGCGAACCCAAGAGGCAAGGCGAGGCAAAATTTCGTGTTTTGACCCTTTTTGCAAAGAAATTCGAGATCTGACCCTTGTCGGAAACTATTTCGGGATCTGACCCTTTTGACTACCGCCAGGAGGGCCGGCGGTAGGTTTGCACGCCCTACCGCCATCAGCAGTGGCGGTAGGCCCTCTAGCGGCGACTGACGGCCGTCGACGCGTACTGACGGGAAAAAGGGCCTACCACCGCAGACAGTGGCGGTAGGGTTCGGTGGCCTACCGCCCGAGGTGGTGGCGGTAGGTACCGAAGAAGCAACTGATGCTGCGGGCGGGCCCTACCCCACCCACCAGCCCGTTCTTCCTCCTCCCCTCGACTCGAACAGAGTCGAGCGCCGCCTCTCTCCTCCTCCCGATCCCCTCCCTCGATTTCCCTCTTCCCTCCACCATTTTCGCTGATCTTTGGGGCAAATCAAAGATACCGGTAAGCTCCTCCATTCCCTCCAATCAGTTTTCGCAATGGTTTTTTATTTTTAAAGCTATTTTTGGCAGTAGGTGCAACCTAGTTTAATTTTTTTAATGATGTTTTAGTTGTTTAGGAGTATATGATTTAGTAGTAGGCCTATGTGAGGATGTGTGGGTGAAACAATTGCAAGATATGTGAGGATATGTTGGTGAATGCATATATGTTGGTCCATTTTGTTTTGTTATGTATATATGAATTTTATAAGAAATCTTTCTGTATGTTGAATGCAAGATTGTGAGGATGAAGGCATAACAAAATTTGTAGATGGTTCATGTATTGCAAATTTGTGAAGATGGATGTTTTGCAAAATTGGTAGGTGGTTAATGCATAGTGTGAAAATGTGTGTATTTCTATTTCATATAGTTGCAAATGTATGAACCGTAGGTTTAGTCTTTCTTATAGCCATACGAGGAACCCTCTCTAGTTGATATGATGAACCCTAGAACCTAGATGAACCCTAGGTTTAGTCTTTCTTATAGCCATATGTGATGATTTCTTGTGTGAATATTGTAGATATTTGTTTTGCTATATATCTCCATTGATTTATGTGGAATCTACCTATATCTGATGAATGCTTGCATTAGAACAAATATTGATGTTTAATTAACTTTATCCAATCAATGCTTATATAAGGAACATGGCGCCACCACCACCACTTGATGAGGATGATGACTATGAAGACCCACTTGAGGAAGCCATCTATGCTCAAAGAGTGAGGCTGAGCGATTAGGAGGTGTGCAACCTATGGGACAACTTTCTGCTACGTGCTGACTTGATCGGGGCGCCATTCGTGACCCGTCTGACAAGTACCATGATCGATCGACATGACATGGTATGTTATTAGTGTAGAATCCAAGGAATTGTTAATAGTTTAGATAATCCATACTTATTAATTGATACGTTTTTCTTATTCAAAAATTGCCAAAGAGCCTATTTGAGAGTTGTGGCATCGAGGCTGCTGAAGAAGGCTATGCTGGAATACGCCTTACCGCAAGGGGCCCCGTCACTACTTGTGCGTATGGCGTGGACACGGACGGTCACACACATTTAAGCACAGATGGGTGGAAGAGCTTCCTCGTTGACAAGAATCTTCATGTTGGACAGGCCATCCTTATTACTATCAGGAACACCAACCGTCAAGGCTTGAAGATGATGATCGTCATCGATATCATCTAAACTATATATGCGTGTGGCTGCTGATGATCGTCATGTTTGATTGCTACCAATGGATGAAACCTTTTATGTGGTCGATGACCGTTGAACTTGTTAAACTTCTTATGTTGGCTTCGTGAAACTATTTGGATGTGATCAAACTATATTATGTGATCAAACTATGTTATTTGGTACTTGTTTCTTAATCCGTAATGGCACAACTAATTATGCTTATGTCTATGAAATTGTGCTTATTGTTTTTATGTTCAGGGCCCTTGCATATTTCTATGAAATTGTGATCAAACTATTTGGATGTCTATGAAATTGTGATCAAACTATTTGGATGTGATCAAACTTCTTATGTCTACGAAACTTTACACGAAACACAGGACCCTACCGCCAGGCGCCCTGGCGGTAGGGTCAGACAGCCTACCGGCGTGAGTCCTGGCGGTAGGGTGAACCTACCGCCAGGGTGCTTGCATATTTCGTTACAGAAGGCATGCACGGCAAAACCCTACCACACCTTACCGCGAGACCCCTTGGCGGTAGGGTTAGACAGCTTACCGCCATGTTGTCTCGCGATAAGGTACTTATCCACGTCAGCGCGCGGTAACGGCAGCCGTCCCCCTTCGTCACACCCTACCGTCAGGGCATCTAGCGGTAGCCTGTCTAACCCTACCGCCAGGGGCTTTGGCCGTAGCAAAAGGGTCAAGTCCCGATTTTTTTTCGAACGGGGTCATATCTTTTGTTTGCAAAAAGGTCAAAGCACGAAATTCGGCCGCAAGGCGATAAGCCCGACCTGGTCCATTCGGACGTGGAAGTCCTAGGAGCACGCGCACGACCATGACTTCTCGGGATCCGCACGTCCTCGTACACGTGCATTCGAGGCTGAAACTCCGTTCAGCGCCTGCACTGCGGATTCTACGGACCTCCTCGGCTCTGCCGGCCCGACACTATAGTCGTTGGGTCATGCCGTGCTGCGGGCCGTGCCTTGCTTTCACTGTTAAAAAAGCCCTGCCCAAGCCACAACATTAGACGACACCAGCCTGCAAGGAAGCTCTTGATCTTCACCTCGGCTTCATTTTCGTCGCGACATATTGCATGCACGTTATCACAAACATGAGAGATGCTTCACCATGTTGCCATGCGAGCATTCTTCGGGAGATAGATCAGCGCCGAGCTTCTTTTAGGGAGATCTCTTTCCGCCATGAAAAGCAGGATTACAATGGCGAGGCACATGCTAACGCATACTCAGACGCTCATACATACATATATTCATTCATATAAACATACACTCACCAACTTTTAAATTTGTAACGCAAAACAAACACGGCTAGATATTTTTTATTGTCAGTGATCTCCGATAGATATGTACTCTAGCATGTAGTATATATGTTCTTACATACTCATGATTTTTTTATTGTGATGAGTTACTAGGATATTACAAATACACAGTAAAAATGTGTTATATACACGACTCGGAGTTTCTCAGCCCGAGTTCAAATGAGCTCGGTGAACAGTAAAATAAAAATAATTCTGAAATCTTTTTGTGACAAACATTGACAAAAGTTTCAAGTACTTGCAAAAATTCGTCGTGGAATCACATTTCTATAAGGCGTGGCAAAAAAATGATACTCTAAAAATGCTACTTTCTAAAGCATTTTGGAGCACTGATTTTGTTGTTTTGCCACACCTTACAGTAATGTGATTCCTTAACGAATTTTTTTAAGCACTTGAAGCTTTTGTCAATGCTTGTCACAAAAAATTCAGATTGTTTGAATTTTTTTGATTATACTCTTCACCGAGCTCATTTGAGCTCGGGAGCAGAAGGACACTTTCCTTACATACACGACATTAGAATATATATTTTTTACTCTATTTGTTCTAGTTGTAGGCATTGTTAAGAGACGACTCTTAGAGTTGTCAAACTCTCAGTTTAATGCAGTTTCTATGATGTTGTTATATTAGAGAAAATCTTGAATCTATATTCTGATCAATGGACTTTGGAACATTCTTAACTGGAATATTAGAGGTATTAATAATAGTGCTGAGTGATTGTCTCTAACAAACAAAACTGGAGAATCAAGGTGTACCATTCACTGTTTGCAAGAAACTAAGAGAGAATATATTTTTATAGTTCATATCTGAGAAATTTATGCCCTAGAAGGATCAATAATTTTGGGTTTGCTCCATCGGTTGGGGCCTCTGGAGGGCTCTTATAACAATTTCGAATGACAATCTTCTCCATGGGAAAATATCTTGGTGGAAATCTCATCTTAAACATCTACCAACATTCAAGCAAGTTGCTTGATGTCATCATGTGTAGTTGGATCTAGTGACCTTGTGTTATTATGGCATGACTCTTGGCTTGAGCTGTGCAAAAGTAACCATAACTACATTCCTATGCTTACAATGACCATATCGCATTAGCTGAGATGCACTCCTTTGAGAGTTTAGCAGACAATTTTCAGACTCCAGCTACCCAAACATTCAATCATTTCAATGAGCTTAAGGATCTTATTCTTCATAAATTATTCAGTGGCCATGCTATGGGCAAATGGATTTATCCTTGGTTTGGAGCAAGATACTCTTCTATCAAAATGTACAACTAGATTTTTTTAGGGGAAAAGCCAACTTTATTACTCAAATTCCACAGATTGTGGGATACAATGTTGGTCAAGAGGCTGGCCAAGCCACACATGACGCCCAGGAAGTAACGATAAAGAAAACTTAGCTAACTTGTGAGCTTCAACATTTTGAGCTCGACTCTCAAAGGTGAAATTACACAAAATTGGTGAAGATCTCAGCTTTATTTCTCTAATTATAGCTCTGTAAGTGCCTTGGCTATCCATAGCAATATCGCTAATGACTTGTTTACAGTACGAGGCCACCACACATCGTTGCACATTAAGATCTTCTGCTAGGGCGATGGCCTCGCGACATGCTATAGCCTCCAGTGTCGCTGGATGGTAAACTCCGGCAATGACAAGTGCTGAACTCCCCAGATAGACACCTTGGCTATCTCTGCATATGGTTGTCGTTGTACCTCCTCTCTGAAATTTGACTGCCGCGTCAACGTGTATCTTAGCACAGCTGGCAGGTGGTGCCTTCAGCCTCGATGTAGGAGCAGTACCAACAGTCGCCGGAACTGCGTTGATCTTTCCAAGGGGTGGCACCATGACCAAATCAGCCATGAAGCAAGTTATAAACTCCTTCGTCGCCCTAGGTGTTTCGAATATGGATTCATAGATAGCTTTTCTCCTCGAGGTCCAGATCGCCCACAAGGTTACCGACAACAAAGTGAACTTCTTGTGTGTTAGCGAATCCATTAGTCCAAAGAGCCAGCTCTTCGCCCTCCTCTCTGTTGATGCGACCAGACTACAGCCCAAATCCTCATCTACTAACGCCCATATGCATCTAGAAACTGTGCACTCCAGGAGGGAATGACGCCATGAGTCAGGAGCTCCACAGAGGCCGCAATTGCTAGTCGTTGAAATATGCCGATGAGCCCTCACATCCTCCGTCGGTAGTGACTGTTTGGACAATCGCCACAGAAACATGCGTACTTTAGCTGGGACTGCAGTTCTCCAGAGAGACTTCCAAGAAGCTTCATCAACGTGGCTGCTGGATGATGCTGCCGAGCCATCTAGCCACGCCTCTCGCCGCTGCTTCGTAGATACCAGCATGTTATATGCCGACCGAACTGTGAATTGTCCCGTTCTCTCGTGCGTCCAGCTCCAAAAGTCCTGCATAGGAGCCGTACAAAGCAGGATACCCATGATGATTTTTTGCATCAAAAGGCAAGAAAGTAGCTTCCACCACGGGTCTCTTCCATGAAGCATTAGTTGCATCGATTAGTTCAGATACTGTGTTGGGAGGGTTACTTACGCAACAGCCGTACGGTCTCATCATCTCTGACCGGGGAAACCAATTTTCATTCCAGATGCTAGTACTCTCCCCATTTCCTATCCGCTTGATCAATCCCAGTTTCAGAATGTCCCGACCCTCCACTATGGCCCTCCATATCTGACTTGGATGGTTCCCAAGTGTTGCCTCCAGTATAGATGTATGTGGGAAATATACGCTCTTCAGAATCCTCGCACTAAGAGACTTGGGATCTTGCAACATTCTCCATGCTTGCCTGGCTAGCATGGCAAGGTTGAAAAGCTCAAAATCTTTGAATCCCAGACCTCCCATACTCTTTGCTTGTGTCATTGCTTCCCATGAGACCCAGTGAGGTTTCCGTTGGCCATTTGTGCCCCCCACCAAAATTTCCTTATCAGCATATTGAGGTGCTCAAATAACGCCCTAGGTAGTTTGAAACAAGACATGGAAAATACTGGCACTACCTGGGCAACAGATTTGTCAAGTACCTCCTTTCCTGCCGCTGACAAAGTTCTCTCTATCTATCCCTGAATTTTGCTCCACAACCTGTCCTTTAAATATTTGAAGGCCCCGTTTTTCGAGCTCCCTATGTCAGATGACATGCACAAATACTTCTCATTCAAGGTTTCATTGGGAACATTGAGCATACCTTTTATTTCATTGCGAGTGACCTCAGGAACGCTTTGCTAAAGAATATTGAGGATTTGTTGTAGTTGATTCGCTGACCTGAAGCTTGACTATAAATCTCTAACAACTGGTTAACTTCTGTAGCACCCTGCTACCTCTTGAGCACTGTGTTGGTTTTTCCTTGAAGAGGAAAGGGTGATGCAGCAAAGTAGCGTAAGTATTTCCCTCGGTTTTTGAGAACCAAGGTATCAATCCAATAGGAGGCTACGCGTGAGTCCCTCGCACCTACACAAAACAAATAAATCCTTGCAACCAACGCGATAAGGGGTGTCAATCCCTACACGGTCACTTACGAGAGTGAGATCTGATAGATATGATAGGATAATATTTTTGGTATTTTTGTGATAAAGATGCAAAGTAAAATAAAAGCAAAGTAAAAGGCAAAGGAAATAACTAAGTGTTGGAAGATTAATATGATGAAGATAGACCCGGGGGCCATAGGTTTCACTAGTGGCTTCTCTCAAGAGCATAAGTATTTTACGGTGGGTGAACAAATTACTGTTGAGCAATTAACATAATTGAGCATGGTTATGAGAATATCTAGGTATGATCATGTATATAGGCATCACGTCCGAGACAAGTAGACCGACTCCTGCCTGCATCTACTACTATTACTCCACTCATCGACCGCCATCCAGCATGCATCTAGAGTATTAAGTTCATAAAAACAGAGTAACGCCTTAAGCAAGATGACATGATGTAGAGGGATAAATTCATGCAATATGATAAAAAACCCATGTTGTTATCCTCGATGGCAACAATACAATTCGTGCCTTGCTGCCCCTACTATCACTGGGAAAGGACACCGCAAGATTGAACCCAAAGCTAAGCACTTCTCCCATTGCAAGAAAGATTAATCTAGTAGGCCAAACCAAACTGATAATTCGAAGAGACTTGCAAAGATAACCAATCATACATAAAAGAATTCAGAAGATTCAAATATTGTTCATAGATAAACTTGATCATAAACCCACAATTCATCGATCTCAACAAACACACCGCAAAAGAAGATTACATCGAATAGATCTCCACGAGAGAGGGGGAGAACATTGTATTGAGATCCAAAACGAGAGAAGAAGCCATCTAGCTAATAAATATGGACCCGAAGGTCTGAGGTAAACTACTCACACTTCATCGGAGGGGCTATGGTGTTGATGTAGAAGCCCTCCGTGATGGATGCCCCCTCCGGCGGAGCTCCAGAACAGGCCCCAAGATGGGATCTCGTGAGTACAGAAGGTTGCGGCGGTGGAATTAGGTTTTTGGCTCCTGTTCTGATCGTTTGGGGGTACGTAGGTATATATAGGAGGAAGGAGTACGTCGGTGGAGCAATGAGGGGCCCATGAGGGTGGAGGACGCGCCTGGGGGGGGGGGTAGGCCCGCCCCAACCTCGTGGCTTCCTCCTTTTTTTCTTGGCGTAGGGTCCAAGCCTCTGGATCATGTTCGTTTTGAAAATCACGTTCCCAAAGGTTTCATTCCGTTTGGACTCCGTTTGCTATTCTTTTTCTGAAATAGGCAAAAACAGCAATTCTGGGCTGGGCCTCCGGTTAATAGGTTAGTCCCAAAAATAATATAAAAGTGAAAAATAAAGCCCAATAATGTACAAAACAGTAGATAATATAGCATGGAGCAATCAAAAATTATAGATACGTTGGAGACGTATCAAGCATCCCCAAGCTTAATTCATGCTCGTCCTCGAGTAGGTAAATGGTAAAAACAGAATTTTTAATGCGGAGTGCAACTTGGCATAATTTCAATATAATTCTTTTCATTGTGGCATGAATGTTAAAATTTGATATGGTTGAAGATAAAAGTTTAATATTGACATAAAAACAATAATACTTCAAGCATACTAACTAAGCAATTACGTCTTATCAAAATGACATAGCCAAAGTAAGTTATCCCTACAAAATCATATAGTCTGGCTATGCTCCATCTTCCCCACACAAAATGTTCATATCATGTACGGCCCCGGTTTTGGCCAAGCAATTGGTTCATACTTTTAACGCGCTTCAGCCTTTTCAACTCTTACGCAATACATGAGCGCAAGCCATGTATATAGCACTATGGTGGAATAAGGTATAATGGTTGGGGTTATGTGGGAAGACAAAAAAGGAGAAAGTCTCACATCAACGAGGCTAATCAACGGGCTATGGAGATGCCCATCAATTGATGTTAATGCGAGGAGTAGGGATTGCCATGCAACAGATGCACTAGAGCTATAAATGTATGAAAGCTCGAAAAGAAACTAAGTGGGTGTGCATCCAACTTGCTTGCTCATGAAGACCTCGGGCATTTGAGGAAGCCCATCATTGAAATATACAAGCCAAGTTCTATAATGAAATTTCCCACTAGTATATGAAAATGACAAAATGAGAGACTCTCTATCATGAAGATCACGGTGCTACTTTGAAGCATAAGTGTGGTAAAAGGATAGTAACATTGTCCCTTCTCTCTTTTTCTCTCATTTTTTTATTTGGGCCTTTTCTCTTTTTTTATGGCCTCTTTTTTTTAGTCTGGAGTCTCATCCCGACTTGTGGGGGAATCATAGTCTCCATCATCCTTTCCTCACTTGGGACAATGCTCTAATAATGATGATCATCACACTTTTATTTACTTACAACTCATGAATTACAACTCAATACTTAGAACAAAATATGACTCTATATGAATGCCTCTGGCGGTGTACCGGGATATGCAATGAATCAGGAGCGACATGTATGAAAGAATTATGAACGGTGTCTTTGCCACAAATACAATGTCAACTACATGATCATGCAAAGAAATATGACAATGATGGAGCATGTCATGATAAATGAAACGGTGGAAAGTTGCATGACAATATATCTCGGAATGGCTATGGAAATGCCATGATAGGTAGATATGGTGGCTGTTTTAAGGAAGATATAAGGAGGTTTATGTGTGATAGAGCGTATCATATCACGGGGTTTGGATGCACTGGCGAAGTTTGCACCAACTCTCAAGGTGAGAAAGGGCAATGCACGGTACCGAAGAGGCTAGAAAATTGCGGAACGGTAAGTGTGCGTATAATCCATGGACTCACATTAGTCATAAAGAATATAATTATTGCAAAAGTTTATTAGCCCTCGAAGCAAAGTACTACTACGCATGCTCCTAGGGGAAGGGTTGGTAGGAGTTAACCATCGCGCGATCCCGACCGCCACACAAAGGAAGACAATCAACAAATACTTCATGCTCCGACTTCGTTACATAACGGTTCACCATACGTGCATGCTATGGGAATCACAAACTCCAACACATGTATTTTTCAATTCCATAATTACTCAACTAGCACAACTATGATATTACCACATTTATATCTCAAAACAATTATCAAGCATCAAATTTTCTCATGATATTAATTAAAGCAAATTGCCATGCTATTTTAAGACTCTCAAAATAATATAAGTGAAGCATGAGAGATCAATAGTTTCTATAAAACAAATCCACCACCGTGCTCTAAAAGATTTAAGTGAAGCACTAGACCAAAACTATATAGCTCAAAAGATATAAGTGAAGTACATAGAGTATTCTAATAATTTCCGAATCATGTGTGACTCTCTCAAAAGGTGTGTACAGCAAGGATGATTGTGTTAAACTAACAAATAAAGACTCAAATAATACAAGACGCTCCAAGAAAAACACATATCATGTGGTGAATAAAAATATAGTTCCAAGTAAAGTTACCGATGGAAGTAGACGAAAGAGGGGATGCCTTCCAGGGCATCCCCAAGATTTGGCTTTATGGTGTCCTTAGATTATCTTGGGGGTGACATGGGAATCCCCAAGCTTAGGCTCTTGCCACTCCTTGTTCCATAATCCATCAAATCTTTCGCCCAAAACTTGAAAACTTCACAACACAAAACTTAGCAGAAAATCTTGTGAGCTCCGTTAGCGAAAGAAAACAAAAGACTACTTCAAGGTACTGTAATGAACTCATTCTTTATTTATATTGGTGTTAAACCTACTGTATTCCAACTTCTATATGGTTTATAAACTATTTTACTAGCCATAGATTCATCAAAATAAGCAAACAACACACGAAAAACAGAATCTGTCAAAAACAGAACAGTCTGTAGTAATCTGTAACTAACTCAAACTTCTGGAACTCAAAAAAATCTACCAAAATAGGACGACCTATCCATTTGTTTATTGATCAGCAGCAATTGGAATCAGTATTTTATCACGTGCTGGTGATTTGTAACAATTATTTTCATGAACAGAAAGTTTCTGGAAATTTCTGCAGGATCAAATAACTATCATCCAAGAAGATCCTATAGGTTTAACTTGGCACAAACACTAATTAAAACATAAAAACACATCTAACCAGAGGCTAGAAAAAATATTTATTCCTAAACATAAGCAAAAAGCAAAAAACTAAAAATAAAATTGGGTTGCCTCCCAACAAGCGCTATCGTTTAACGCCCCTAGCTAGGCATAATAGCAAGGATAGATCTAGGTATTGCCATCTTTGGTAGGAAATCCATAAGTGGCTCTCATAATAGATTCATATGGTAATTTTATTTTCTTCCTAGGTAAGTGTTCCATGCCTTTCTTTAATGGAAATTGGAATCTAATATTCCCTTCCTTCATATCAATAATTGCACTAATCGTTCTAAGGAAAGGTCTACCAAGAATAATAGGACATGAAGGATTGAAATCTATATCAAGAACGATAAAATCTACAGGAACATAGTTCCTATTTGCAACAAAAAGAACATAATTAATTCTTCCCATAGGTTTCTTAATAGTGGAATCCGCAAGGTTCAAGTTTAGAGAGCAATCATCAAAATCACGGAAACCTAGCAAATCACATAAAGTTTTTGGAATCGTGGAAACACTAGCACCCAAATCACACAAAGCATAGAATTCATGATCTTTAATTTTCATTTTAATTGTAGGTTCCCACTCATCATAAAGTTTTCTAGGGATAGAAACTTCCAACTCAAGTTTTTCTTCATAAGATTGCATTAAAGCATCAACGATATGTTTGGTAAAGGCTTTATTTTGACTATAAGCATGAGGAGAATTTAGCACGGATTGCAACAAGGAAATACAATCTATCAAAGAGCAACTATCATAATAAATTCCTTAAAATCCAAGATAGAGGGATTATTATCTAGAGTTTTGATCTCTTCAATCCCACTTTTATCAATTTTAGCATCAAGATCTAAAAACTCCGAATTTTTGGAATGCCTTCTAGGTAAAGGTGAATCATATTCAGTCCCATCATTATCAAGATTCATATTGCAAAACAAAGATTTAATAGGGGACACATCAATAACTTTTAGATCTTCATCTTTATTTTCATAGAAATTTGAAGAACACGCTTTCATAAAGCAATCTTTCTTAGCACGCATCCTAGCGGTTCTTTCTTTGCACTCATAAATGGAAATTCTCATGGCTTTGAGAGACTCATTGATATCATGCTTAGGAGGAATAGATCTAAGTTTTAAAGAATCAACATCAAGAGAAATTCTATCAACGTTCCTAGACAATTCATCAACTTTAAGCAATTTCTCTTCAAGCAAAGCATTGAAATTCTTTTGTGAATTCATAAAATCTTTAACACTAGTCTCAAATTCAAAGGGAATCTTATTAAAATTTCCGTAAGAGTTGTTGTAGGAATTACCATAATTATTAGAGGAATTACTAGGATAAGGCCTAGGATTAAAGTTTCCTCTATACGCGTTGTCACCAAAATTATTCCTACCAACAAAATTCACATCCATAGATTCATTATTATTCTCAATCAAAGTAGACAAAGAATATTATTAGGATCAGAAGAAACACTCTTAGTAGCAAATAATTTCATAAGTTCATCCATCTTTCCACTCAAAACATTAATTTCTTCTATCGCGTGCACTTTTTTATTAGTAGATCTTTCAGTGTGCCATTGAGAATAATTAACCATAATATTATCTAGGAGTTTAGTGGCTTCTCCTAAAGTGATTTCCATAAAAGTGCCTCCCGCGGCCGAATCTAAAAGATTTATAGAAGCAAAATACAATCCGGCATAATTTTTTTGTATAATCATCCACAAATTTAAACCATGAGTAGGGCAATTACGTATCATTAATTTCATCCTCTCCCAAGCTTGTGCAACATGTTCATGATCAAGTTCCTTAAAAATCATAATATCGTTTCTAAGAGAGATAATCTTAGCGGGGGGAAAATACTTAGAGATAAAAGCATCTTTGCACTTATTCCAAGAATCAATACTATTTTTAGGCAAAGACAAAAATCATGCTTTAGCACGATCTCTAGGCGAAAAAGAAAATAGCTTTAATTTAACAATATAATTATCGACATCTTTCTCCTTTTGCATGTCACACAAATCAACGAAGCTATTTAGATGAGTAGCGGCATCTTCACTAGGAAGGCCGGCGAATTGATCTTTCATGACAAGATTCAACAAAGCAACATTGATTTCACAAGATTCAGTATCGGTAAGAGGAGCAATCGGAGTGCTAAGGAAATCATTATTGTTGGTATTCGTAAAGTCACATAATTCGGTATTATCTTGAGCCATCATGAGAAAGAAACAATCCAAGACACGAGCAAACAAAAAGCAAGTGAAAAAGAGGCGAACGAAAAAGAGAGGGCGAATAAAACGGCAAGGGTGAAGTGGGGGGGAAGAAAACGAGAGGCAAATGGCAAATAATGTAAAGCGGGAGATAAGGGTTTGTGATGGGTACTTGGTATGTTCACTTTTGAGTAGGTCTCCCCGGCAACGGCGCCAGAAATCCTTCTTGCTACCTCTTGAGCACCGCGTTGGTTTTCCCTTGAAGACGAAAGGGTGATGCAGCAAAGTAGCGTAAGTATTTCCCTCAGTTCTTGAGAACCAAGGTATCAATATAGTAGGAAGCTACGCGCGAGTCCCTCGCACCTACACAAAACAAATAAATCCTCGCAACCAACGCGATAAGGGGTTGTCAATCCCTACACGATCACTTACGAGAGTGAGATCTGATAGATATGATAGGATAATATTTTCGGTATTTTTGTGATAAAGATGCAAAGTAAAATAAAAGCAAAGTAAAAGGCAAAGGAAATAACTAAGTGTTGGAAGATTAATATGATGAAGATAGACACGGGGAACATAGGTTTCACTAGTGGCTTCTCTCAAGAGCATAAGTATTTTTCGGTGGGTGAACAAATTACTGTTGAGCAATTGACAGAATTGAGCATAGTTATGAGAATATCTAGGTATGATCATGTATATAGGCATCACGTCCGAGACAAGTAGACCAACTCCTGCCTGCATCTACTACTATTACTCCACTCATCGACCGCTATCCAGCATGCATCTAGAGTATTAAGTTCATAAAAACAGAGTAACGCCTTAAGCAAGATGACATGATGTAGAGGGATAAATTCATGCAATATGATAAAAAAAACCATCTTGTTATCCTCGATGGCAACAATACAATACGTGCCTTGCTGCCCCTACTATCACTGGGAAAGGACATCGCAAGATTGAACCCAAAGCTAAGCTCTTCTCCCATTGCAAGAAAGATCAATCTAGTAGGCCAAACCAAGCTGATATTTCGAAGAGACTTGCAAAGATAACCAATCATACATAAAAGAATTCAGAAGATTCAAATATTGTTCATAGATAAACTTGATCATGAACCCACAATTCATCGGTCTCAACAAACACACCGCAAAAGAAGATTACATCGAATAGATCTCCACGAGAGAGGGGGAGAACATTGTATTGAGATCCAAAAAGAGAGAAGAAGCCATGTAGCTAATAACTATGGACCCGAAGGTCTGAGGTAAACTACTCACACTTCATCGGAGGGGCTATGGTGTTGATGTAGAAGCCCTCCATGATGGATGCCCGCTCCGGCGGAGCTCCGGAACAGGCCCCATGATGGTATCTCGTGAGTACAGAAGGTTGCGGTGGTGGAATTAGGTTTTTGGCTCCTGTTCTGATCGTTTGGGGGTACATAGGTATATATAGGAGGAAGGAGTACGTCGGTGGAGCAACGAGGGGCCCACGAGGGTGGAGGGCGCGCCGGGGGGGGGGGGGGGGTAGGCGCGCCCCCCTACCTCATGGCTTCCTCCTTTGTTTCTTGGCGTAGGGTCCAAGTCCTCTGGATCATGTTCGTTCCGAAAATCACGTTCCTGAAGGATTCATTCCGTTTGGACTCCGTTTGATATTCTTTTTCTGAAATAGGCAAAAAACTGCAATTCTGGGCTGGGCCTTCGATTAATAGGTTAGTCCCAAAAATAATATAAAAGTGCATAATAATGCCCAATAATGTCCAAAACAGTAGATAATATAGCACGGAGCAATCAAAATTTATAGATACATTGGAGACGTATAACACCCGCACTATTGGCCTTGAAGAACAGCAGGCTGTCATCAGCGAATAGAAGATGGTTAACTGGTGGTGCCTGGGGCGCCACTTGAATCCCACCCAAGTTTGATGACTCACTTTGTGTTTTTAAAAGGCACGACAGGCCCTCTGCTGCTAACAAGAACAAGTACGGTGATATTGGGTCACCTTGTCGGATTCCACGTGATGGATTGAACTCTTCAAGTTTCTTTCAATTGAACATGATTGAGAATTTTACGGAGGTAACCATGCCCATTAGAATATCCACCCACCTTCTGTTAAACCCCAATTTGAGCATGATGGCTTGGAGATAAGCCCATTCAACTCGGTCATACGCCTTCATCATATCCAATTTTAGAGCACATGATTGATTTTTCTTTGCCTTGTTCCTCTTCATAAAATGCTGACACTCATATGCAGTTATTATATTGTCTGTAATCAATCTCCCCGGAACAAAGGCTGAATGTTTTGCAGATAATATATCTCGCAATATTTGGACTGTTGGAGATTACCTTGGACGCAATCCTATACAGCACGTTACATAAACTTATGGGCCGAAACTGAGCAAGGAGCGTGGGGTTTTTTTTACCTTAGGGATGAGAACCAGTACCGTGTTGTTAATGCATGCTACTGACTCTGTCCCATCCACAATTTTGAGTACCACTTTCGTTACATCCGCACCACATACTCCCAATGACGTTGAAAGAGAGCAGGGAATCTATCCGGACCGGGGGCTTTGATTGGAAACATTTGAAACAACCTTATTTTACTTCATCTTGCGTGTATGGAGCATTTAGAAGATCGTTCATCTCCGACGTTACTTTGGTAGGCACTGAATCCAGTACCCTCTCCATGCCCTGGACCCCCTCGGACATATATAAGTTTTTGTAAAATTCGGTGGTCAACTCCTCCATCTCCTCCCTGTCCTCGGTCAGCTGCCCATCCGGTCACTACAACGCTTTTATCTGATTCTTCCGGCGGCGTCTACTCGCTCGCAAGTGAAAAATAGGTGTTTTATCACCATGACTAGCCAATCCAGCCGAGCCCGTTGACGCCAAAGCAACTCCTCTCTGTTGACTCGCATGTAGGGCATCAACCGTTTCTCCCTCCTGCAGACTCCAACTATCCCGCACAGTATTTGAACAGTGTTTCGTCCCTTTCCCACATCGTTTCATATTTAAAGGGCCTGGGGCCCGCTCTGCATGCATGCCTCTCACGTAACTGAAGTAGTATGGGAAGATGATCAGAACTAGTTGCGCTCTTATGTGATAGCTCTGATGATGCGAGGGCCAGTGCCCATTCTGGATTTACCAGGCACTTGTCCAGCCTAACTCGGGTATAGCTGCCTCCTGCGACCTTTTTTTTCAAATGTCCAACTAGAGCCAGAGTAACCAATATCTGATAGATCACATGTATCAACTGCATCCCTGAACGCGTCTATTTGGGCTTGGCTTCTTTGTCCCACACCATCATGTTCATGAATGTGAAGAACCTCATTAAAATCTCCCATAACTGCCCATGGTCTGTTCTGAGTCTTAGCAATGCCTCGAAGGGTGTCTCAGGTTCTATATCTCTCCGGTACCTGAGCTTCGCCATAGACAAAGGCAATTCTTACCTGCAAATCAACTAAGTCATCAACAAGAACATCAATGTGATACTTTGAGTAACCGATAACTTCAACTTTTATTTTATCGTTCCAAAAAATTCCAAGACCACCACTTCTACCAGAACTACTAACTGCAAAGCTCTTATTATAGCCTATGCTATCAGCCATACTGTCAACCCTCTTGCCCTCTATCTGAGTTTCAAGAATACAAACAATAGAGGGGGCAAACTGCCTCGCTAGATCATGAAGCTCTCTGACTGTTGCGGCTTTGCCAGTTCCGCGACAGTTCCAACAAAGAAGACTCATTGTGCTAGGCACGGCCCCGTTTCGGAGCCCGCCAAATGCGCATCAGGGTTTTTGGTGAAAGTTGTACTCTTCTCCGGAGCTGACTCGTTAGACAAGGTTGACTTCGATCTCTTTAGATCCTGCTTGGGAGGTGGGTTGAGAGGCACCGCAGGTGATGGCAGAAACAATTGCTTCGTCTGTTGTACTAAAGAGGTTGGGAGTATGGGCCTTTGATCATTAGCCCCTATCTTCCTATTGCGATCAACCTCAGCCATTGCTGTATCTCCATCTCGCTGTTCCCGTCCCTTGTAGTATTGTTCGTCGTACAAATCAGCACTATTGGACGAACGCCCTCTTCCTCTTCCTGCACGGCCTCTGCCACGGCCTCTCCCAGAGTTACTGCTTTCGCCCGGTCCACTGCCAGGGCCTTTAAACCACGTTGCCTTAATATCTTTGAAGACCAGCGTCTTTGGGGCATGAACCCCGTCCCCACACTCTTTGTGTTGGTGGCCTAGATGTCCGTAAACTGCACACCAGTCCGACAATCTTTCATATTTAACTCTAAAGATGACTCGCTCCACCGAATCATTCTTCCTTATAACCGATGAAACGACGTTCTTCAGAGGTGTAGTGACATCAATCCTGACTCGAACTCTCGCGAAGTTACCTTCAAAATCCGGAGATCTAGGCTCAGCATATATGAATTCTCCCACAGTAGTAGACAAAGCTTTAACCTTGGAAAAGAAGCCATCAGGCAGGTCATGTATCTGAATCCAGATGTCCAGTTTGTTGAGCTCTATAGTCGACGGCTTTGTGAAGCCATCATACTCCGACAGAACTACTGCTTTCCCCTTGAAGTTCCACGGGCCATCTCCCATAACCCTCTCCCAGTCACCTAGGCAAGAAAATTGCATCGAGTACAGATTATCTTCTAGTGGTTTGATCTTTACCTCTTGAGCTAGATCCCAGGCCACTCTCATATTCCTATAGAACCAGTATCGGCTATATGTTTTCTCTGTGTGAACCTTGGCCAGGGCCATCCAGCGCGTTTCTTCCTTCGGCAGCTCGATGTATTACACCACAACATCCACCAGATCATCTTCTTTCAAACCAAGTTCCTCCATCATCGCAGCCAGATCGGATGCAGCCGCACTCGATCCAGATGCAGTCGAACCCATCATGCGCTCACTCGAGGTTAGGGTTCCGCGAGCGGTAGGTCCCAAGGAGTCACCACCCGCCCCGAACGCCGCGGCGGCCGAGGGCCACAACGATGGCCGGAAGGGGGTGAACAGCCAGGGAGGAGAGGTCCCTACAGTGTCGGCGTCGCCATCGCTCGAGCTGAGAGAAAACCCTAACGAGAGGGGAAAATGTACAACTAGATGAAAGGTCAACATGATGCTCAAATTATCTTTAAATGGCCCAAAAGAGTGTTAGCAGGCCTAGAAACAAAATCTGCATCTGGTTGCTCTTTCATGATAGAGTTAATAACAGAAAGATGCTCAGAAGGTTAAAAAAAATACTATCTGAAGTGTAATGAATGTGTGTGTGTTTTTTTTTGCAATGCAAATTTTGCGGAAACTTACTTACATCTGTTTTGGGACTCCATCTTTGCACAAGAATATTGGTATGAGGTTACTTAGAATGAAAAGAGAGGCCTCTTAACCTATGATGAAATCACTTTTGCTTCTCTTGAGTTATTCAGAGGAATTGCCATGGATATAATCATTTTAGGCTGCTTGAATATTTGGAACCTTAGGAAAGGAAAGATTCTTCAAAAATGAGTTTCCTAGTGTCACCTCCTGGAAATTCCTTTTTATGTGATTCTTGTGGGGCATCGAGTGAATATGAAGTATGCTGAGAGTCTTCAGAATCTGATTGCAACGCATCTATGATGTTGTTAGTTCATATGTTACCCCCAAAAAGGCATTGGATAGTTTTTTTTCCTTTATTTTCTGTAAGTACATATATACTTGATTTACATTAATATAAAATACCATAGAGCTATTGTTTACGCTTTGGGGGTTAAAAAGGGCAATATAGGTTTTTGTGCTTAAACATCAGAGAAAACAAATGCTAAAGGAGCATCACACGCATTTGTCTGTCCAAATGAGCAATGAGAACCAAAATTCAAGTACAAAATCAGGAGATCCACACAAAATGTACAGACCAGAAATAATGCCATACAAAGAAAATAATCTTGTTTTGGGTAATACAAGATGTGGGCAGGGCTGTGGCCCTTTTTCTCTAAAACAAAAACACGAGATCCCTGTAAAATTACTTGTAGATGTTGTTTTTCACCGATTATCGTGGCTCAGCGACAGGGTTGCCATCACGTTTGCAAGACAGCATGGTGGTGGTGTTAAGGGAAGCAGACGTTAGAAAAATGTGGTTCCACAAGAACGGCAAAGTATTTTTGCAGTTTTCTGAAAATATAGTGGTTTCTAAAAAAAACTTTGGTATTAAATACTTTGACATTTTTGGATAAAAGAAATACTGTAGTTTCATATACCAAGGTATCTGTCATACTGTGGGTTTTTGCGGTATCTAAAAAAGAGGTCAGGACCGTTGCCTGCTCGTCTACATCCGAAGATGATCAAATGCAATGCCTCCGTTTCCTCTATCAATTGTCTTTTGAAAAGAGTGCTCCTGATTATTAGGAGTTTCAGGTTTTGGTTGTTAGTTTGTCTACGGAGACGGCACGCATGTTACATTCTGGCGATCTTGTAAGCTTTTATCCGATCACTGGCTGCAAAATACACGAATAACGCGGGATTCAAACAAACTTGGTCGTGGAGTATATCGATTGGTCTTTGGAGCACTCGTACGCAGCAGGCTAACGCTAGCTACACAAACGCTTCTAAGCGCATATAGGCGCACGTACACGCACAATATTTTTTTGCCCCGGGTAGCTAGGATGGGATTTGACGTCCATGACATGCTGCATGCATTGGGGGCCGTTTCTAAGATCCATGGGTATAGTTGAACAAGGCACAGCGAGTCAAACGCATCAGTTGCCAAACTCATCGGTGGTTTTGTGAAAACTGATGAAAACTATGGTTTTTAGAAACCGAAGTATTCATTGCCATGCATTTAAAAACTGAGGTTTTGGATTACTATGGTTTTTCAAAACTGTGCTGCCCAAACTAAGCCAAGAGCCTCGCAGAAATAGTTCATAAAGATATTGTATCATCGCGTAAGAATAGATTCCGATCGAGAGTACACATACGTGACAAGCGCGGTGTAATTATTATTCGGGACAACTCAGCTACATATATTAAGTTCCAGTTTGCTCCTCTGCATGAATGTAGTTCTAATTTGCACGAGGGCACACGACAGTGGTTCACGAAACGCACACTCGATCAAGACTAGCTAATTATAACAAAGACTAGCACACCACACTTGTTGAAGCGTCGGTCATCCGGAATTTAACTACTCAAAATGTTTAGGGCTAAAATCTCGGCCGCCGGCCGGACCAGAATCACTTGGCAACGGCGAGTTTGCTGCTGCTGCAAGCCAATGCTTATCTGTCCACGGTGACGGAGACGTTGCCGGCTCCGGCGGGGTTGCTGGTGGGCAGCTCGACGCTCTTCTCCTCCTTGGGGGTTCTCTTGTAGTAGCAGCCGTAGAGGATGAGCTGCATGAGGCCGAAGAAAGCGCCGAGGCCATTGGGGATCTGCATGCATGAATGGCAGTTAGATCGATGAGACAGAAAAATCTAGCTAGCCGGGTTTAATCGGTATACTTGTTTGAGATGCGTATATGTATGTACTGACCGTGACGTAGAGGTCGAACTTGATGAGCGCGTAGGCCAACCAGCAGCAGCCGTTGAGGAAGTTAACCAGCGACAGGGTGAATGGCATGTACTCCACACTCTTGGTCTTGATCACCTTACCCTGCAATCAAGTATTGCAATCTTATCTTAGTAGTACTTACATCACCAGGTAATAAGAGCACACTTTTTTTTTGCGGGTATACGTACGTAGGTAATTAACAAGGCTGACTCATTGAATTCCTGATCTAAGTATAATGAATAGGTACACAAACTCACTGGTTAATTAACATCATAACTCATAGATTTGGCAAGAGTGAAGGATCACAGGAAGCAAAAGAGAAACATGCACGCACTATATCCATGCATGCATCCTCGGGGCATTGGCACATACGTTTGTGATGAAGTGCTGGATCACATGTTTTTAGTCATGTCATGAACGGCTCTTCCATGCGATTGCGGACCCGTCACTCCAACAGCTAACACGAGATTTTGGCGGCCGGGTGCAACAGAAAGTTTGGTTGGCTGGCTATAGCTATTTACACGGCATGCAAGTCCAGATCCACAAGGAAAGGACACGCAGGGGTTGCGTTACCTTTGAGCTTTTTTGACCAAACATGTGCACACAAAACAACATCTTGTGAAATAACTTGGATGTCTGAAGTAGATCTACGTAAATTGAACAGCATGCATCTTCTAAAATAACTTGGGTGTGTGAAGCCAGACCCCTACGTGAATCTAGCCACAAAATACAGAATATGTACACAAGGCAACATCTTGTCTCGTAAAATAACTTGTGTGTGGAGAGTACATCTACTGTGTGAGGTGGGCAGCATGCATTCATCTAGCCACTCAAAGACACTTGGGCCCAAGAGCTAGTAGATCCATGCATGCAGATTAACCACGCATGTCTTCTAAACAATGCATATTATCACTCCATACGACCAGAACGGCATGCATTAACACACAACTAACAAAGTTCAAAACAAATGAAACGAAATAAAATAACAGCTGCGCCTCCAGAATTAAGAGCAAACGGATCAAGGGCTTAAAGCATGGATCAAAGAGTGCATGCATGCACACGTACGATCGGTCCATGAGGAAGGAGGGTGTGGGTACGTACCATGATGGTGAGCGGGGAGGCGTACATGATGGTTCCGAAGATGACGCAGAGGATGCCGACGATCATGGAGCGCTTCTCGTGGGTGTGGGCGCCGAGGAGCACGCCGAGCACCACGGCCACCATGAACACCGCCTCGGCGGCGAGCATGCCTATCATCTTCAGCTGCAAGCACGAACGCACGCACGCACGGGCATGGGTTAGGGCCAGATCTTGTTCTATCTAGACGAAAACCAACGGGCGAGGGGATTAGATTTAGGGATGTGGCAGTACGTACCCGCTTGTTGTTGGTGGAGTAGAGGAAGAAGATGATGAGGTAGGAGCCCTCGATGACGAGCCCGATCCCGTTGATGGTGACGACGAGGATGCTGTTGGGGTGGACGATGGGGAGGCCGTAGAAGACCCAGAGCATGCAGTTGAGCAGCGTCGCCAGGTAGGGGTCCGGCTTGAACTCCTCCACGTCCTTGGCCTTGATGATCCGCCAGAAAACCGGCCTGCAACAATGGAACCACCATCCATGAATATAGATTACTCTAGACTGTCTACAAAAGAGGCGGCGGATTAGAGGAGGGGGGATGGGGGCTTACGTAGGGGAGAGGAAGAGGCCGAAGGAGATCACATTCCCGATGATACCGACGACGTTGCGAGCTGCGTCGGCGGAAACCATCTCGCTCGGGTCGCCGGGGCGGAGGAGCTGACGCGCTTGAGGAAGGAGGAAGGGTTTGTTCTGGGTTGGGGGCGAATGGGCGATCGGGGCAGAGGGAGGCGGAGCGTATATAGGCGCGGCAGCTTCGCCTCTCCCCAAGTTATCGTTGGAACTGATCTCAGTCAAAACTAATTAACAAACCGAGAGAAAAGGGCGGGAGGGATAAGCCTTGAGCTCTCTCTCTACGTTGCCCTGATCTCATGGGCGCCTATGTCTGGCATCGTAAGCGAGACAGGAGCGAACCCCATGCTGAAGGGAACCCCGGTTGGGCCGGCTCACGCGCACTGGAAAGACCAGCCTGGTTTCTGTTTTGTTTCTTTCACGTTTTTATTTTAGTTTTTTTCTTTCTTTTTTTTTGAGAGAGAAATTTCCAATCTATTCATCAAT
This sequence comes from Aegilops umbellulata, assembly GCA_032464435.1. Lineage (NCBI taxonomy): Eukaryota > Viridiplantae > Streptophyta > Magnoliopsida > Poales > Poaceae > Aegilops > Aegilops umbellulata. The sequence goes on along the minus strand of CP136059.1, from coordinate 439,304,838 downwards.
CATGGCAGTACAGAGAATACAAGAGGTAATAAAAATTACAGCCAGGTCTATGGACCATCTAGCGACGACTACAAGCACTGGAGCGAGCCGATGGCGCGCCACCGTCATCGCCCCTCCATCATCGGAGCCGCGCAAACCTTGTTGTAGTAGACAGTTGGGAAGTCATTGTGCTAAGGTCCCAAAGGACGAGCACACCAGAGCAGCAACCATCGCCGATGAAGAGAGTTGTAGATCGGAAAAATCAAGCCTGAAACCACACGAACGAAGACGAACAAAAACTGGATCCAAATAAATCCATCGAAGACCAGCACCGACCAAATCCCATGAGATCCGACAGACACACACCTCCACACATCCTTCAACAACGCTATTCGCACCATCGGGACGGGGATGGGATGTGGGAGACATTATTGCTACCAAGGGACATCGCCGCCGCCACACAGCCCCAACCAAGACGTTCAGTCTAGCAAAAATGAGAACAGGGTCCCTCCCGCCGGCGGGGGGCCAAGATCCTCCGCACCTCCACAGGCCAAATGCCATCGGAGGCGGGGCGGATCCGCGGCGGCGCCGACGGGAGGAGGAAGAAGACTTTTCTTTGCTCTGTGGATACTTATCCTTGTGAGAGGCCTAGTCCATCCGCACCTTTTATTTTTCTTTTGTTTATACTCTAAAATATTCTAAATATATATTACACAGAACACTCTTTAAAAAATATTTGAAAGATCTTGAACAAATATTTTGAACATGTTGGGCAAGTATTTGAAAAATGTTGAACAAGTATTTCGAAAAATGTTGATCATGTATATAAAATTGTTGAACAAATATTTGAAAAATATTGAACAAGTATTTGAGAAAGAAAAAAGTCCATTTTACTACCCCGAATAAAGTGGGTGGTTCACTTTACCTCCTGATCTTATTTTCGGCTTCTTCCACCCCCTAAACAAACCAAAACCGGACACACACAAAAACCCTGGCCGGTTTGTCTTCACCCGCAGCTGATGTGGCAGTGGTCAACGGTGGTTTTGACTCGGTGGGGCCCTCTTGTCAGGTCGGGCTGGATAAAGATGCGGCGCAGGTTCGATTCGAACCAAAAAAATCCCCATTCCTCTCCCCTCTCTGTCGCCGTCGCTGGCCCTGTCGAGGCAGCGGTGATCTGAGGCGAGCAAGGCTGGTCGGAGTGCTGTTGGCGGCTACGACAGCGGTGCATCCGGCGAATCTTTCCCGAGGTGTTGCTTCTCCCACGGCCGCTGTCCTGCCCCCTTCCTCAAACCCTAGTTCGATGCCTCCGTCGACGGGGCGGCGACCGATGCTGTAGGGAGGGGTCAGACTGGTTCCGCGGCGGCGCAGACGAACTGAGGTGAGTCCCATCCCCTTCCCGCTCTACTTGCTGCAGTTGCTATAGTTGTTATCTTCTCTAGTTGCTGTAGAAAGTAGAAAAAGCTCATGTCTTTAGGTTCTAATTGTTCATTGCTTGTTGTAGGTTAAGCAATGGATGAGCTAGATTGGTTAGGCATTCTTTTCTTTTACAATGGCCAATTTGAGAAGTCAAGGAAGTGTGTGTCATATGTTGGTGGTCATATACAAGTCACACAAATTCAGAGGGACATTGTTACCATAGCAACTATCAGGGATCAGCTTGCAGACATAATGATGGCTTACCATGTTCAAGAGCTTACTGACAATCACAGGCTGTACTGGTTGTTTCCTGGAAAAAATGTTAGAGATGGGCTGAGAAGGTCGGACACTGATGCTAATGTGCATTTCATGGACAGGTGCATTACAGATGGTGGTGTTGTGGATGTATATGTGAATTATGAAGATAATCGTGCTGAAGATGGACAGGACAGTGGGTCTGAAAGTGGAGAAGAGAAGGAACAAAATGATGTTTCAAATGTAGAAGAAGATAGGGCAGAAGAGAACACTGACATTGACTGGGAGGATGAGCATGAAAATTGCTCTGTTGAGGAGGACCTGGAGCATGAAAGTGGAGAAGAGAAGGAACAAAATAATGTTCCTTTAGTGGATGTTGCATAAGATGAAATCAGTGATGAATGTGAAGATCTGGATTGGTGCCCTAGAGATGAAGACAGCTCAGGGGAAGATGATGAGGCAAAGGAGCTCAGAAAGCATGCTAAGGAAGTGTTAAGAAAGCTCAGACATAAGTTGCCACTAGATGAAGAGAAGGAAGTGAAAGAAAGTAAAACAAAGATAATTCCTGTAGATGAAATGGATGAAGGAAATGACACCCCATACATGGATTCCAGTGAGGAATACAGTTATGATGAGGATGAGCATGGAAATTCAGTTAGGATGAAATCAAGATTTCCAGATTTGATAGCAAGGCTGCAATTTCTATCTCCAGCCTAGGCATGACATTTAGGGGAAGAGGTCAATTCAAGAGGGATGTTGTGAAGTATGGTCTAGATATGAAGAGGAACATTTCCTTTGTAAAAGATGAGGCTGGTAGGATTAGGGAAAAATGTTCTTGGTCAAAGTGTCCATGGTTGATATATGCTGCAAAGAGGAGCTCAAATGAATGGTTTCAGGTCATTACACTTGTAGACAAGCATATATGCCCACAGAGGAGAGACAACAGGTTGGTAACTGCCCCTAGAATTGCACATAAGTATGAGAGAATCATGAAGGCTAATCCAGGCTGGAAAGTGAAATCTATTAAGGCCACTGTCAGGTTGGAGTTGTTTGTAGATGTGCATGTTTTTAAGATAAAGAAAGCAAAACCAATAGTCAGAAACAGAGTTAGAGAAGCAATGCATGAAGAATATGCGAGGGTGTTTAATTACCAACTAGAAATAATGAGGAGCAATCCAGGCATCACTGTTGCAGTAGTGCTTAATCCTAAAGAAACTATCCCTGTTTTTCAAAGGTTGTATGTGTGCTTTCAGGCCTGCAAGAGAGGTTTCATAGAAGGGTGCAGGAAAGTTGTGGGATTGGATGGTTGCTTCTTTAAGGGGGCTCAAGGTGGATAACTATTGTGTGCTCTTGGAAGAGATACAAATGGGCAAATGTATCTCATTGCTTGGGCTGTTGTTGAAGTAGAAAATAAGGACTCCTGGTTCTGGTTTATGGCATTGATAAATAAAGACTTGGAGATTGCAAATCAAGGTGAAGGATGGGTGTTCATATCAGATCAGCAGAAAGGTCTTATCAATGCTATCTCCAAGGTTGTACCAAATGCTGAACATAGAAATTGTGCTAGGCATATTTATGCTAACTGGAAGAAAAGGCATAGGGATCAATCATACCAGAAGAGGTTTTTGGCTTGTGCAAAATCCTCAAACAGAGTACAATTCAATTTAAACAGAGCAAAGCTTGCTCAGCTCACACCAGATGGAGCAAGAGATATGATGCAGTCAGAGCCAGAGCATTAGTGTAGAGCATGGTTCGGAGAAGGATCATGTTGTGATTCAGTAGATAACAATATGTGTGAAAGCTTTAGCAACCTGATAGTAGAATACAAAGGACTTCCTATTATCAGCATGTTTGAAGCAATCTATTATATATAAAAAGTGCTTGACGGGTTAATTAGAAAAAAGATAAATAATCTAGGAATTACCACAATAATTAGAAACATCTAGCCGTTGATTTGGTGGACCCATCACTTAAAAGGCGTAATTAATGGATTAGATCTAAGAGCAATCTCAAAAAGAAAAAAAGAACTAGAGCTATCCTTAGCCTGTACGTAGCTATCCTCAACCTGTACGTAAGATTTCACGTTTTTAAACATTTGTGCTGGATCGATCAGCCTCCACTTCCTCCAAAAAAAAAGATTATCACGTCAAATAAAAAGTTGATCGGCCCCCTAGCAATTCCATAAAAAAAGGACCGACCAGCCTCCAGGTTAAAAAAAAGGTCCATATTTCCGGAAAAAAAAGTCCATCATCCCCAACTCCAATCAAGTTTCTATTTAGGGACCCAACTCCAATCAAGTTAGCTTCACGTACATGTTAAAAAACGCGGTCAACTTTAAGTCTATTCAAGCTAGCTTCACGTACCCCCACTCCCTAAAAATGAATCGATCAGCCCTCACAATCCACACCCTTAAAAAAAATAGATCAACCAGGTAAAGAAAAGATAGATCAGCAAGGTAAAAAAAGATCAATCTTCCCGTAGTCCTTTCAAGCTAGCTTCACGTACATGTAGGACGACCATCATCATACACAATCATACCATAGGCTAGCCTCTAGGGTTTAGCCTCCTTGATCTCGTGGTAGATCTACTCTTGTACTACCCATATCATCAATATTAATCTAGCCGGAGTAGGGTTTTACCTCCATCGAGAGGGCCCGAACCTGGGTAAAATAAAGTGTCCCTTGTCTCCTGTTACTATCCGACCTTGACGCATAGTTCGGGACCCCCTACCCGAGATCCGCCGGTTTTGACACCGACAGCCACCTTGGTCAAAACAATTTCGTGTCCAAAAGGTAACAAAAACATTCACTTTGCCCAATGTCAAGAAGCTGCTAGGAAAGATGTGGAGAGAGCCTTCTATGTACTTCAGAAGCGCTTTGCAATTGTTCGTGGCCCTGCCGAGTACTGGAGCTCCAAGGTTCTATGGCAGATCATGACTTGTTTAATCATATTCCATAACATGGTCATTGAAGACGAGAGGGATATGCCTGAGAAATTTTGGTACATCACCAAAGGGACTCCGATTGAGCTAGAGTATGGTACAAACAGGATCCTGGCATTCCTTGAAGAGCATCGCAACATCGAGAACCAACAAGTTCATGCTCATCTCCAACAAGATCTTATTGAGCATCACTAGCAACGTCTTAGCGAGTCCTAGTTGTTCTATCACATGTTATTTGCTACATTTGGACCATTCAGCTTGTTTAAACTTGAATAATACCGTTTGTAAACTTTGAATTCGGTTTGTAAACTATATGTGTGATTTTCTTGAATATACAGTTTAGGAAAAAATTACTCTGTTATATATAGGGGGTCGGCTAGGTCCAGTCAAAACTTAGTGCAGTAAATATACTCCACTAAGGGTTTACTCGGCCGGATGCTCCTCTATATATTGAGGATCGGTTAGAAATTCCCTCGGGAGCATAAGTATAAGGGGTAGGGAAGAGAATGGCGTGAGGACCCCGACACATGTGGCGGCCTCTCGAGGCAGCCGAAGCAATGCGCCTATTAACCGGTTGAGGGGAAGCTTTTCCCTTAAAGAACACGTGAAAGGAAAAAAAGATTCATATTGAACTTCAATCGGAACTTCTCTTGACCCAATGACGCGTTGATCCAGGTTCCATCGTAGCCACAAGGGACTATCTAAACTGATTAGTTTTAAAAAAATGCTTCTTTTTTTACACACAGTTCGAGTCACTTGTTGACTCACGATTACACCTGTTAAAAGTTTCAAACGTCCTCTTTTTTGAAATTGAAATCCTGGTTCTTATTTATAGTGATGGTTATATGTCTCACGGTGAAGGATATTTGAGATTTTTTGTCTTGATGGAAGCCCAGAGTCTTTAGTTGATCCAGTATATCCCATTCCAAAATGATATATTAATCTGCTAATAAGTCGTTTCATACCAGTTCCGTCTATCTCTTTATTATGAAAGACCAGATTGGGGGCATTTTTTATCTTCCATACCCCTTTTAGGGTTCTATATCTCTAATCGAATAAATTGACTTCGTATGTATGAGTTAGAAATAAAAAAAGAAAAAAGATACAAAGATATCCATTTCAGGGTCCAAGCAATTTACCGGACAAATTGATAAGTCTGGCATTCCCAGCCCACCAAGCAAAGCCGGTGGTTTCTTGGTCACGACCATCTAAAATGAAAGTTCCATTAATGAGCATTTCCACGTGGTAGAACCTCCTCAGGGCTGCAAACGGATCTGCCTGTTCACCAATCATTGATGGCTCGAGAATCGCTAAACCTACATTACATGCAATAGTACCTAGAATTACTACTGGAAAAATATATAAAAGATGTATATGACGATCTCTAGACAGATGGATCTTATATGAATCATATGTGTTAAAACAGAAAAATATAATATATATTCAAAAAAGAAGATCTAGAATATATCCAGATGTACATTTCCGTACAATTCGTGCTAATAATGGCATTATCGGGTCCCTGGAATGGAAGAGATAATTAAATTAATTAGGCCTTGAACTCAAGGATAGCCATTTGACAAGAAGGCTAATTCCCCCTTATTGAATCAGATGGAGAAGGTTCATGACACTGAGCCGTGGTACTTCTACTTCGATCGCTCGCCTTTACTTTAGGATTTAGATAGCCCCTCTGGTCTGTAAAAAAAAATATTTTCTTAATGAGAATAGTAATTCGCTTTTCTTAACAATAGGACCTGGGGATTTCTTGGTTCATCATGCTATTGCTCTAGATTTGCATACAACTACATTGATTTTAGTAAAGGGCGCTTTAGATGCACACGGTTCCAAATTAATGCCAGATAAAAAGGATTTTGGGCGGATTTCTAGTAGTCGGTGCTGCTGCACATGCAGCAATTTTTATGGTAAGAGACTATGATCCAACTACTCGATACAACGATCAAAAGGTGACTGAAACACCTGAAATGGGGACTACCCGAGCTAATGATAGAGGCATGATTTCCAGTTATCTTGGTAAGAATATTATATCTATACTTCCATCTCAAGAAATTCTTTTTTTCCGCAGGGGGTCGTGATGTCTTTCTACGGAATCGCAGGCCTATTCATTAGCTCCTACTTGTGGTGTACTATTTTGTGGAATGTAGGTAGTGGTTATGACCGTCCGAGTGATCCACAAACGACAAAAATCCCTCTTTTGCCTACCTCTATCTCGATGAGAGGAAACAAAAGCTCTTTTTAATGGAAACTCGAAAAGGATCCTTCTGATTCTCAAAGAATGAGGGGCAAGGGGATTGATACCGAGAAAGATTTCTTCTTATTATAAGACGTGATTTGATTTGCATATGTTTGGTAAAAGAACAGAGAAAAGGATTCTAGAAAGATTCATAGAATTAGAAGAACTTTCTCTCTTGGACGAGATGATAAAAGGGAAACTAAAGACACATGTACAAAAACCCTTTTTTGGCGTCCCCATGTCCTCCCTGTGGTGTGGCGGCATGGGGATGTCAAAAGGAAAGGGATGGAGTTTTTCTCGCTTTTGGCGTAGCAGGCCTCCCTTTGGGAGGCCCGCGCGACGGGCTATTAGCTCAGTGGTAGAAGGAGACGATGGATGCTCTGCACATAGTTTCTTGGAGTTGAGGAGCTCTCGTCCCCTATTTAATTTCGATAAAGCAAAACTCATAACAGAAAGAATGCCAGGCCACATTTCGCACGTATCACATCCAAAGTAGAAAAAGAAAAACTAAAAGCATCCAACACGATGCTCACCAAATAAAAAGAAGCATACTTAACTCCAAACTACCGACAAACAAGGGGTGATCAAGCATGACCCCCTCATCAACAGGATCTAGCTATTACAAACAAAAGTAAATAGGTTGATAGCAAGTTAAAATACCATGCAAGAAACATTCATCACATTGGGGTCTTCTGGTATCATCCACGACACTCCAATCCCGCGAGAAATAGGAGCCCATACCCTACTCGCATGAAATAACTCCACATCCACCTTAGCGAGATGAAACTACACAATTTCAACTATCTGGTGCTCTTAATTTTTCTAAACATTGGACCTGTTGGGAAACGTAGTAGAAAACAAAACAAAATCCATCCTACGATCACTCGGGAACAATACACTACAGAAATCAGCTACTTTGCCGTCTGCCGCGGATGGCAAAAGGCGCCGGCAAAGACCTTCTTTGCCGTCTGCCTCCTGACGCGGACGGCGAAGGAGCCTTTGCCATCAGCGGCGGACGGCAAAGAAAGCCGACGGCAATAAAGTCGTTGTTAGTCCGTTAGGTGGCTAATGGCAGTCTTTGCCATCCGTGGCTGACGGCAAAGAGCTTCAGGCCTTTGCCGTCTGCCACTGTAGGCAAACTGACCAAACGGGTCAGCTGCCAGGAAACACAGGTGGTTGCCACGTGGCTTCTTTGCCGTCCGCGGCAGACGGCAAAGATCCTGCATTGCCTCTTTTTTTTCTTATACACAACCATTTTCACAGCAAATAGATGATACATATATATTTTTCACATGGCAAGTTCAGGCAAGTTCATAGCAAACATATGAGATATCCAACACATATAATTTCATCATACGTGCATAGTTCCATCAACCATACACAGCAAGTTCCACATACATGCATCCAACCATACATATTACAATAGTGTCATCCTACCATACATGCATAGTTCATCGATACAAAAGAAACATAGTTCATCCAAACAAGCACTCCATCTACGCAAACTTCCGTGAAGCGAATGAATTCTGTAAAATGGGAAATAAGAAAGTTAGAAGAAGAAGATTAGAAGAAGACGAAGAAGAAGAAAATGAAGAAAAGAAGAATATATGAAATTTATGAGCTAATTTAGGTGAAATTGATCGTTTGTGAGCTAACTTCGGTGAAATGGATCGTTTATGAGATAACCTAGGTGAAATGGATTGCTTATGAGCTAACTTAGGTAAAATGCATCATTTTAGAGCTAACCTAGGTAAGATGGATCATTTTGGAGCTAACCTAGGTAAAATTGGTCTAACTTGGGTAAAATGGGTCATTTTATTGCTAACTTAGGTAAAATGGATCGTTTATGAGCTAACTAAGGTAAAATGGATCATTTTAGAACTAGCTTAGGTAAAATGGATTGTTTATGAGCTAACTAAGCTAATTATGCCATTTTTTACATAAGTAAGCTAAGTACATGCCATTATTGAGCAAACCTAGTTAACTAAGCATTTTAGAGCTAACTTTGGACATTTTGGAGGAAACAAAGCTAAGTTTAGATCGTTTAAGAGCTAACTTAGGTAAAATGGATGGTTTTGGAGGTCAGTAAGCTTATTAAGTCATTTTGGAGGAAATAAAGCTAAGTCTAGGTCTTTATGCAATTGTTAAGCAAAACACTAGAGAAACTTACCGTGATCATGGAGGTGTGGGAGCAGGCTGGCTCGTGCCAGTAGCTGCAGAAGGATCGTGCGATGCTTGTCTGGAGTTATGCTACCTCTTGAGCACTGCGTTGGATTTCCCTGAAGAGGAGAGGATGATGCAGCAAAGTAGCGTAAGTATTTCCCTCAGTTTTTGAGAACTAAGGTATCAATCCAGTAGGAAGCTACGCGCAAGTCCCTTGTACCTACACAAAAACAATAGCTCCTCACAACCAACGCGATTAGGGGTTGTCAATCCCTTCACGGTTACTTACGAGAGTGAGATCTGATAGAGATGATAGATAATATTTTTGGTATTTTTGATATAGAGATGCAAAGTGAAAAGTAAAAGGCAAAGTAAAAAAGCAAAGCAATAATAAAGTGATGGAGATTGATATGATGAGAATAGACCCGGGGGCCATAGGTTTCACTAGTGGCTTCTCTCAAGAGCATAAGTATTCTACAGTGGGTGAACAAATTACTGTTGAGCAATTGACAGAATTCAGCATAGTTATGAGAATATCTAGGTATGATCATGTATATAGGCATCACATCCGAGACAAGTAGACCGTCTACTGCCTGCATCTACTACAATTACTCCACTCATCGACCGCTATCCAGCATGCATCTAGAGTATTAAGTTAAAAACAGAGTAACGCCTTAAGAAAGATGACATGATGTAGAGGGATAGTTACATGCAATATGATAAAAACCCCATCTTGTTATCGTCGATGGCAACAATACAATACGTGCCTTGCCGCCCCTTCTGTCACTGGGAAAGGACACCGCAAGATTGAACCCAAAACTAAGCACTTCTCCCATGGCAAGAAAAACCAATCTAGTAGGCCAAACCAAACTGATAATTCAAAGAGACTTGCAAAGATAACCAATCATACATAAAAGAATTCAGAGAAGATTCAAATATTATTCATAGATAGACTTGATCATAAACCCACAATTCGTCGGCCTCAACAAACACACCGCAAAAAGAAGATTACATCGAATAGATCTCCACAAGAGAGGGGGAGAACTTTGTATTGAGATCCAAAAAGAGAGAAGAAGCCATCTAGCTAATAACTATGGACCCGAAGGTCTGAGGTAAACTACTCACACTTCATCGGGGAGGCTATGATGATGTAGAAGCCCTCCGTGATGACGACCCTCTCCGGCGGAGCTCCGGAACAGGCCCCAAGATGGGATCTTGTGGATACAGAAAGTTGCAGCAGTGGAATTAGGTTTTTGGCTCCGTATCTGATCGTTTGAGGGTACGTAGTTATATATAGGAGGAAGGAGTACGTCGGTGGAGCAACAGGAGGCCCACGAGGCAGTGGGCGCGCCCTAGGGGGGGGGCGTGCCCCCCACCCTCGTGACCGCCTCTTTTGTTCCTTGGAGTAGCACTAGTAGAAAACGGGCCTATTGTCCCGGTTCCTGAACCGGGACTACAGGGTCGTTACTAATGCCCTGACACTTTAGTCCTGATCTAGCCAGAACCGGGACAGATGGGCCTCCACGTGGCCTGCGCGCTGAGCCCAGGCAGGAGGGCCTTTGGTCCCGGTTGGTGGCACCAACCGGGACCAATAGGCATCCACGCGTCAGCATTTCTGTGGCTGGGGTTTTTGTTTTTATTTTTTTGAAAGGGGGGGTTGGGGGTTTTGGGGGGTTAATTTAGGTATTTCATATATTGTGTTAGCTAGCTAATTAATAGATAGAAGTGTACTTTCTTATATATGTCCGTGCTTGGTCGACGGTACGTACTATACATACCAGAGGACTAGACACGCTAGCTAGCTAGTAAGCAAACGAAGGAAACAGAAGATCGTCATGAGCATATATGCATACAGAGAGAAGTGATATCGACCACCTCTCCTTCTCCGAGAGATTGGTCGAACAACAAGTTCTCGTATATCTATCTGACACTACCGGCTACATATATACAATAATTATCTCTTACAAATATAAACTCCTAAACTACGGACGCATGGTCCACATAGTATTCTCCATCTTCAGCGATCACGTGGTCAAGTAAGAATGCCGCCAATTCCTCTTGAATTGCTCGCATGCGATCTGGTGGTAGGAGTTCATCCGCATCCGAAACATCTAATTTGAAGAAGGGGGTCAATATATATATATATATGAATGAGTAGCCCCGCTCACAGGTCGTGTGGCGGATGGACTCGCAAACGTAGTATCCACAGAAATCATTCCCTTGTTCCTGCCACAACCACTTTACAAGAAATAGAGGTCAATCAAAATGATAAGCAAGAATTCCAAATGGTATTGATGAAACTAGCGCTTGAATCACTAGGAGATGCGCGGAACATGCTACTATAGTACTTACTTTCGGGTGTCTAAATTCCAGCTCCTTCGGCAGTCCCGGAGCTTTTCTGGTGAATTTTCTCCAAACCCTGCCGGACAAAGAAACCAATTACTTGACATCAGAAATGAACAAAGTTGCTGATATGGTGGATAATGATCGATTTAACTTACTTCTCGAGCATTTGAGTCATGTCCGCGTACTTCTGGGGATCTTTTCGTTTAGAGTCCAAGACAGTTACTACTCCCTGCTCAAGCCTAATCTCTAGGAGAATATATTGGTACCTACGCGCGCATGCATAACTCATCAATTACATTACTATAACCTGGACTAATATATAAGGGAAACCGAATATGCACAAGACAGTAACACTCACTTGAAGTTGTAAGGAAAGAGTATTATATCTTTGTTTTCATTTATATTGAATGATCGTAGCAAGTTGGCCTCGGTATCTGCGGCATGAAATTTAACCTCAGTTGCATCTATGAGATATGTGTTAATGAACCCAATATCACCGACTTGTCTTTTCTTCAATTCGGCGATCTTCAATCTGCATAATATAGTGAGGATAATTATAAATACATGCAATGAAAGAGCTGAGCTATATAGAGAGACTTAATGACAGAAGTAGTAGTACTTACAGACAGTAGCAGGTGACCGTTGCTTTATCGAGGGCCAATTGATTGAAAAACTGATAGAACTCCTCAAATGGAATAGGCAAAAGATCAATTCCAACGAGGTCATGCTCCTTTTTAACTCTCACATACAAAGTACTCCTCCCCCCAGACTCTCTGCAGATTTTCAAGTACCAATCATAGACGAGGCGATCGTCGGAGCAGCTCCTTGGAGGTGGAGGACGGGGCGGCTGAACCGGCGGGACGGCGAGATGGACGACGGATCCTCATCCGGGGAGGTGGACGAGGGACGTCGAGCTGTTGCGGTGGACGACGTCGTCGGGGAAGAGGCTCCGGCTGGGCAGCGGTGACATGGCAGACGGAGGAGGGTAGGGTTTCGCGGCTGGAGCGGAGAGGTTATGGCGGCATGGGATTTCGAATGGCGAAAAGAGGGCGATGGAAGGGGGTGAAGCATGACTTAGGGACGCGCTTGTCCAAAATGTAGGGTGTGTTACAAAAGTACCCCCCCCCCCCCCCCCCCGCCGCCGATTTGAACTAGTGGCCCTTTCGGCTCAGGGTTAGAAGGGGGATTTCGTGTGTCGGGATTTAGCAGCTGGAGGGAGTTTTCGTGCGCGTTGTAATTTCGGGATAGCAAGGCGCGGGTTGTGAAGGCGCCAGTTTGGGAGCACGGTATCTGAATTTTCGGGATATAACAAGACGCGGGTTGAATTTTAGGGACAAGCCTAACGTGTAGTAATATTGTACTTGTACGTACCAAATCAATTCGCACTTCCCTCAACCAAAAAGAAAACAAAAAAAATAAAACTATCCACACCACACAAAGAGAGAGTCTTGCCCCATTTTACTATACGAATGCTATTCAAAGCTACTCCCTCCTTCCATCTATATAGGGCCTAATGTGTTTTTCGATGCTAACTTTGACCATATATTAGAGCAATGATATATGACATGCAACTTACACAAAGCACACCGTTAAATTCGCCAGTGAAAGGTTCTTTTAATGATATAATTTTCACATTGTGCATGTCATGTACTATTAATCTTGTCAATAGTCAGAGGCGGTCTTAAAAATCTCATTACGCCCTATATAGATGGAAGGAGGGAGTATGAATCCATGTTATGTCCGATTAAATTTTTTCGCTTGCTGTATAATGCATGTAACCTACTCATACCAACATTTTAGTGCATTCCAAATGTCTATACTGCCGCTGCAATTCGAACTAAATTTGAATTCGTTTCTCTATTTCAATAAGAATCTACAATCATGATTGTTGCCAACTTCAACCATCATAGTTTCGTTGCTATCCGCCAGATATAAATCGTACGGCCTATAATGCAGGATGGCAGGCACACCATCAACTACTCCATTTTTATAAGAGTAGAGATAAGATAAATTAAATGTAGTATAACATGTTCATAACCACACCATGTCTATCACCATTATATATATTCACAAATGCGTCGGTTTGAAACACTATGATAAATTCTTCAAATATCTGAATTCGCTTTTTACAATGAAGTATAAATGATCTCTATTCGTCTTTTACACCCACACAACCCTCTTATCTTTGTAGCTAGCGCTAACTTTCTCTTGTGCATGCACACGCCCGCATCCCTCTCACCCTCCCTCAGCATTCTCTAGCTCCATCGCGCAAATTCGTCTTTTCACTTTAGGTCGTTCACCCACGGTATGTGTAGGCCCCCCAGCTCCTTCTTTACGGCACACATCGATCGATATGCCTCTCTAGCGAGGTGTGCCTAGCACAAACACAAGCTTCCCCTCTTCTCTTGTCACCGTCCATGCCTCACTCCCACCACTCTTTTCATCGTTCTCGTACTCGCACACTCCTCCCCCCTCGATATAGTATGCCTCTCATACCACCTCCAACATGCATCCCTCTCTCTCTCTCTATCCTTCTCCTCGTGCCTCATTAGCTTCTAACACACACATGCATGTATACTGATCGATCTCCCAACATATACCTAGATCGACTTTAACTACCCCCCACATCGATCGACGTACCTCACAAGTTATGTCTCTCCTTTCTCTAACAAAGGGCGATTGATCTTCCTATGTAGTTACGTCTGCTTACCACAGCCACATCGTCCCCCCTCATCATGTTGGAAATATGCTCTAGAGGCAATAACAAATTAGTTATTATTATATTTCCTTATTCATGATAATCGTTTATTATCCATGCTATAATTATATTGATAGGAAACTCAGATACATGTGTGGATACATAGACAACACCATGTCCCTAGTAAGCCTCTAGTTGACTAGCTCGTTGATCAATAGATGGTTACGGTTTCCTGACCATGGACATTGGATGTCGTTGATAACGGGATCACATCATTAGGAGAATCATGTGATGGACAAGACCCAATCCTAAGCCTAGCACAAAGATCGTATAGTTCATATGCTAAAGCTTTTCTAATGTCAAGTATCATTTCCTTAGACCATGAGATTGTGCAACTCCGGGATACCGTAGGAATGCTTTGGGTGTACCAAACGTCACAACGTAACTGGGTGGCTATAAAGGTACACTACGGGTATCTCCGAAAGTGTCTGTTGGGTTGGCACGAATCGAGACCGGGATTTGTCACTCCGTGTGATGGAGAGGTATCTCTGGGCCCACTCGGTAGGACATCATCATATGCACAATGTGACCAAGGAGTTGATCACGGGATGATGTGTTACGGAACGAGTAAAGAGACTTGCCGGTAATGAGATTGAACAAGGTATCGGATACCGATGATCGAATCTCGGGCGAGTACAATACCGCTAGACAAAGGGAATTGAATACGGGATTGATTAAATCCTCGACAACTAGTGCAGAACCGGGCAATAGCACCGGTTTGTAAGGCCCTTTAGTGTCGGTTCCATAACCGGCACTAAAGTTTGGGCACTAAAGCCCCCCCCCCTTTAGCACCGGTCCAGCACGAACCGGTGCTAAAGGGCAACCACGTGGCATGAGCCAGCTACGGGGGCTGGGAGCCCTTTAGTACCGGTTGGTAACACCAACCGGTACTAAAATATTTGGGGGGTTTTTGGTTTTATGATTTCTTTTTCATTTAATTTTGTGTTTTCCATTTTAATTTTTTTTCGTTTGCTGGTATTTTACGATACTACACATTGTACACGTTATGTATATATATATCATCAATGTCTCACACAAACCACACCATATTAATTCACACATACACACATGCATGTATATAGCTATATACAATTTCTCGTACATATGCATGTTGCCTTCGGAGCCAGTTCGCATTAGCCTATAATTGGAAGTGGTTCATGACTTAATTGGTTGATGGGGGCGGTAGCGGGTAATAGTATTCTCCCTTCGGATTTATGACCTGGTCGAGCAAAAATCCCGCTATTTCCTCTTGAAGTGCTTCTACGCGCTCCGTATCTAGGAGCTTGTCCCGCACCTCTCTGAACTGTTAAGAAGGAGATCAATATGCATGTGTATTAGTTGTGTGACTAGATATCGATAATGGTGCACAAATTGTGAATAGTGTTCTGACAAGCGTACCCATTCCTGTCTTTGAGATCTGCTCCTTTCGGACGTCATCATGCGAATGTTCTCGCAAATGCAGTATGCACACAGATCAGTCCCCTGCGCCTGCTTTATGGCCTTTACGAGAATGGAATTTAATTTGATCAGATAATAATTAATCACGCATGATAATATTAAAAAGATGGCAGCTAGCTACCACACTACTTAATTACTTACCCTGGGTTGAACCATCTCAGCTGTCCTTTCCATTCGCCTTCCGTGACGCTGATGAACCTTGCCCAAGCCCTGCCCGCCGACAAAGAAAATGAATAAAGGGGTTATTAAATAGTTCATATCATGAAATGACGAACTAAATAGGCCGAGATATATAGTTAATAATGATTGAAATTACCTGTTGACTATCCCAAACAAGATGTTATAGTCTTTATTTTCTGAGAGTAGTGAGTCCAGTATTTCAACTGTTCCTTCGTCAACTTTAATGATACACAAGATCCAATGAAATCTGCATGCACACACGTTTGCATGTCTTAATTAAGCGGGCATATATATGTAAGCAAAAACATGTAGCTAGCTAGCTAGTAGGCAAAAACAGAGAATTTGTAGTACAAGAAAGTGTGACTCACTTGAAGTTGTAAGGAAGTAGTATATCTTCATTGTATTTGAGGTCCTTCAAGAACTCGAACATGCTGTCCTCTACCTGCTTTTTATAATAGTCGCTTATATTCCATGTGAATTCATTAACGGTGTTTGGGTCAATGAACCCAATGCCATAGCGTCCACCTTTTTTCATTTCATACATCTTCATCCTGCATAGTAGCACAGAAAAGAGTATAGTGAGGATAATTACAGGTAATGATTGATCAAAAGGATCAATACAACTAGCTTCAGACTTAAATTACAGAAAGAAATCACTTACAGACAATAGCAACTAACGATAGATTTGTCGAGTGCGTCTTGATTGTATAACTGAAACAGTTCAGAATACTCAACGGTCCCAGGTTTGTCATGGTAGAAATATTCCTTGTTGATTTGCACCATGAGGGACTGTCGATTGGATCTCTTGGTAATGTCCATGTACCATTGATGCAATTCATACATTCTCGTTGGGAGCTTCTTGACATCTTCTGGCTTGACCAAAGGTTGGCCCCGGACATATTTCCGTTTTATTTCCTCCTCTGTAAGCACAGGCATGTCCTCGATCTCGAGGAGTTGTCCAACAGTGATCTTGAGTTCTTCAGCCTGCTTTATATGCTCCTGGGTTATTACCAGATCGCCCACCTGGGGAATGTAAACTGTTTGCCCACAATAATATTGGCCGCGCGTACTGTCACGTGTTGTTGGCGGCACAACAAGCGGGGGGATCGGTTGCGCCCACTGTTCTCCCAGCTGGGCAACGGTTCTCCTGCATTTTTTGAAAGCTGCTTGTTGTTTGCTCGAGCTCGAGCTCGCCTCCTTCTGTAGACGTTGTCGATTTAACTTCCTGATGTGGCGCTCATAGTCTGAGTCAACAGGCTTAGGAGCTGGTGGTTCAGCCATACGAATGAAGTGGTCAATAACTTCCACAGGCACTTTCTCCCTTGGCGGCGGTGGCGGTTTCGGTCCAAAATGGGCGTCGACTTTTGCCCACACTATGGCATTGGTTTGCTCCTTGGTCATGTCGTAAGCCCTCTCAGGAAGAGGAGTATCGAGGTTTGGACCATATTTATATCGCTTGCCTCCGCCTGTACTTCCTGTACTATGACCTCGACTGGTACCGCTACGCACCATATGTGCGGGGTGTCTCTTCTGCGATTGTTGAGGCGGAGGAGACGGCTGACGGGGCTGAGTTGGACGAGGAGGAGTGGCCAGAAGCTGTGCCGGACTTGGAGGAGGAGTGGCCTGACACTTTGCCGGACTTGGAGGAGGAGTGGACGTCTGACGCTGTGTCGGACTTGAAGGAGGAGTGGCCTGACACTTTGCCGGACTTGGAGGAGGAGGAGTGGTCTCACGCGTTGGTGGACTTGAAGGAGCGGGAGTCTGCTGAATCGGTGGCGGACTTCGACGAGGAGTCGGGTGACACGGTGTCGGTGGCCTTCGAAAGATGATGCAATCCTTTCTCCATAGGATGACATGATGTATGGCCTCTCCCAATGTGTGCTCGTCGTCACCTCCAGGAATGTCAAGCTGAAGCTCCAAATATGGGTCCACCACCTCATCAACCAAGACACGAGCATAGCCCGCTGGAATCGGGTTGCAATGGAAGGTTGCCTCGGGGGAATTTGGAAAAGCAACGGCGTCCGCCACCTTCATGGATATGTTCTTCATCTTGAAGTGTAGCTCGCAGTTACTGTTCTCCGTGATGTCATCCACGGGGTATCTATCCAGCAATGCGTCGCCCGGGGCGGAACCCACGCTGCTTCTCGGCATGGATGTGGTGGTGCTATCCAATGCTGGATCATCCGCTAGCTGCTGCAGCTGCTGAGACCCCCTTTGCTGGCTAAGTGAGTCGATCTGCTCCTGCTGCCGCTGGAATTTAACTGCCAATTCTGCTTGACTTGCTTCAAGGCCTTGAAGGCGTTCATAGTCCCGCTTCCTCTGCTCCTCCTCCATCTTCCTTTTCTTCTCCTCCGCAATCTTCTTTCTCGCATGGGTTCTGTAGTCGGCGTTCCAGTCCGAAAACCCCTCATACCACGGAATAACGCCCTTGCCTCGTGTTCTTCCCGGGTGTTCAGGATTTCCCAGGGCACGCGTAAGCTCGTCGTTCTCTCTGTTGGGCTGGAACACCCCCGATCGAGCCTCTTCTATTGCAACAAGTATCGCATCGTCGGCTCCGTTCAGACATGCCTTCGTCGAAACATTGCCTGTCTTCGAGTCCAACTCCCCCCATGCGCATAGAACCAAGTCCTGCACCTGGGGGGCCAGCTCTTAGTAACCGGAGTGACACCTACATCCTCCATCTCTTTCTCAGACTTATCCCACTTAGGCATTGCCACCGCGTAGCCACCTGGCCCCAGCTTATGGAACTTATCCTTTTTTTCAGCATTCTTCTTGTTTATTCTCGACCGTTCATTAGCTAATTCTGAATCCTTGAATTTCACAAAATCGTCCCAATGAGCACTTTGATTTTCTAGTATCCCCTCGAATACTGGAGTCTTCCTTCCATCCTTGACGTACTTCTCCTACGTCGTTCTCTTGTAGTTCTTGAATGCAACCGCCATCTTCCTCAAAGCAGCGTCCTTGACTTTCTGCACATCTGCTTTTGTGAAATGATCTGGTAGGGTGAAATGTTCCATGAGAGTATCCCAAAGCAGGTTTTTTTGATTCTCGTCGACAAAAGTAACATCTGGACGTGGCTTTGCTGGCTTTCTCCATTCTTGAAGGGAGATCGGGAGTAGGTCCTTCACAAGAACTCCGCACTGACGAACGAACTTGTCCGCAATCTTCTTAGGCGCTAATGGTTCGCCATTAGGTCTGAATGCCTCGATATTGTACTTTACGCCCTCCTTCAACTTTTTGTTCGGGCCACGTTTCGTCCTTTTGCCTGAAGATTTGCTCGATCCGGATGGCTGAAAGAAGAAAGATCGATTCGTTAATATATCTTCAACTCATTTATTAAAACATGTGATGATCACCAGATTCCTGCTTATATAAATATATATACCTCGCCGGTGTTTGTTGTTTCAGGATCAACATGTTCTTCGTCATCGTCATAATCGTAGTTCATGACTTCATCAATTCGGTCATCACGATCGAATATCATATCACCCTCTCCGGTGTTGTTTAGAAATTCGGAGCCGTCAAAATCTTCTTCATTCCGATCATCATCTGGCCCGCGTATCATATCGACCATGGTCTGTTCTCTCTCTCTGTCGGTATTGTCCGCCATAGCTTTTATTTAACTATGCCAAAAGAAATATAAAACAACTTAGTATAATCTCGAATAATAGATATAATCTTGAATAATAGATATAATTTCGAATACATCGTCTCGAATAACAGATATAATCTCGAATACATCATCTCGAATAATATATAATCTCGAATACATCGTCTCAAATATATAATGTCGAATACATCACTGGCTAGGTAGCTAATAAAGATCGAATACTACAGAAGAATCTAGGACACTCGCGGTTCCTGCGGCGTGGGCGGTGGACACCCAAAGAGAAGGAACCCTCACAGGATCATAGCTGAAGTGAGATCCCTGAAGAAACTGCCAGGTATTGGAGAACCTGCCGCCCTCTAACGCAACCATGTAGCGATGGACGTGCTCGTCCTCCTCCCTGACACGACGACGTACCACCTCCGGCGGGGCCGGCTCCCTCCGCACCGAAACTGGCCCACGCGAACGCCACCAAACGAGCTCAGGGTCGACGACGGGACCCGGGGCCGGGTTCCTCATCAAGCGGCGCGCCCCTCCAGGCAGCACCTCCCAGTGCCAGCCCGGCGGAGCCCAGTCCCGGACATGGGTCAGCTGGACGTCGTCGCGGACATGTCGACGGCGAGGATGCGGGCCGGGCATCGTCGACAACAAATAGTAGCTATATGCATGCCCGCAAAAAGTAACATTTTTTTAATGATTGGATTTTGATAACTAAAATTTCTAACATTTATATAACATTTCTAACAATGCTATATATAACTAACATTTCTATAACATTTCTAATATTTCTATAACTAAAAACAGAAAAAATTTCTAACAATTCTAACTTTTTTATAACTATTTCTATAACTAAAACTAATTCTAAAATTTCCTGATTATATACCTAACATTTCTATAACAATTCTAATATTTATATAACTACAAAACAGAAAAATTGCTAAAATGTGTGTGTGTGTAGTGTGTGTGTGTGTGTGTGTGTGTGTGCGTGTGTGTGTGTGTGTGTAGTGTGTGTGTGTGTGTGTGTGTGGAACTACTGGACATGGCGGCCGGGGCGAGCTCACCGGCGAGGCGACGACGGGGCGGCGGCGGCGACGACAGGGCGAAGGGACGGGGCGGCGACGACGGGGCGACGGGGCGGGGCGGCGACGTACGACGGGGCGGCCGGGGCGCGGCGACGGGGACGGCGGGGACGACGGGGCGGGGACGGCGGGGGCGGCGACGAGGGGCGGGGGCGCGCACGGCCGGGGTCGGCAACGAGGGGCGGTGGCGGTGGCGTCGACGTCGATCGGTGCAGGCACGACGGAGGGAGGAAACAGAGGCAAGAAACAGAGGGAAACTGAAATTTTTCCAATTGTTGTATATATAGGATGGACCTTTAGTACCGGTTGGAGCCACCAACCGGTACTAAAGGTCTGTTTTGGCTAGCCCAAGCGGCGGGAAGCGACCCCCTTTAGTACCGGCTGGTGGCACCAACCGGTACTAAAGCCCCCCCCCCTTTAGTACTGGTTGGTGCCACGAACCGGTACTAAAGGGGGGTCTACTGCCAGGCGAGGGGCACAAAAGTTTAGTCCCACCTCGCTAGCCGAGGGGCACTCGCACCTGCTTATAAGCCCCGCCGTCGTTGTTGTCTCGAGCTCCTCTCTTAAGCAGGCCTTCTGGGCCTGCCTGTTCTGCGATGCCCTGTTGGGCCTACTGGTCTAGCGGGCCTGCATCCTGGCCCAACTTGAATTTGGGTTTCTAGTCGAATGCACGCCGCTGTGGCCCAGTAGGTGGGCTTTTTTTCTTTTCTTTTTTTGCTTTATTTATTTTTGTGAATAACCTAACTTTGAAAATAGATTTTTCAGTGATTCTTTTTTCTTATGTTTAATATTAGTGTGTTTTATCATTATATTCAATTTGGTAATGCTTAGGTTATTTAAAAAATGAAATGCCTTTGTAACGGATGAGTTTTCGTCCGAAACCCTGATACTTCGAAACAGATTGTCCATTTTGTACCCGAAGTGCATCCAGTTTTTGCGGTAACCCTCTCTACTTTTTTGCACATGCTATGTGGGTGAAATTATGATACCATGCCAACTTTCAACCTTTTCTGAGTTCATTTGAAATGTTTTTCAATTTCAGGGTCATTTAGCTGAAAAAGTCAGTAAATGCATGAAAGAATTTGCTTGCACATAAAAGGTTGAAAGTTTCTGCGCGTTTCAAATGCCATAACACATAACTAGCTACCCTAACTATTATAGAGATCCGTCCTTGGTGTGAAACATAGAAGAATGTGAGGATATATAGTTAAGCCGATCACATCCCAGATCTTTGGGTGTGAAACTTTTTCTTCGCGTGTGTCCCTTTGCGTCGTAGCCATGGAAAATCTTCATCATTTAACGGGATGCTCGGGTCAATATTCACTGTGAATGGAGCAATTTCATCAAACTTTTCATAATCTTCTGACTTGTCTGTCTTGTCATCCACTCCCACGATGTTTCTCTTCCCAGAAAGAACTATGTGCCGCTTTGGCTCATCGTACGATGCATTCGCTTCCTTATCTTTTCTTTTTCTTGGCTTGGTAGACATGTCCTTCACATAGAAAACCTGTGCCACATCATTGGCTAGGACGAATGGTTCGTCTGCATATGCAAGATTGTTGAGATCCACTGTTGTCATTCCGTACTGCGAGTCTTCCGTTACCCCGCCTAGTGTCATATTGACCCATTTGCACCGAAACAAAGGGACCTTCAAACCACGTCGATAGTCAAGTTCCCATATGTCCTGTATATAACCATAATATGTTTCCTTTCCCGTCTTGGTTTCTACATCAAAGCAGACACCACTATTTTGGTTGGTGCTCTTCTTATCTTGGGCGATCGTGTAAAATGTATTACCATTTATCTGGTACCCTTTGAAAGTCATTATATTCGAAGATGGTAACTGGGACAGCAAGTACAGGTCATCTTCAATAGAGGTGTCATGCATGGTACGTGCTTGCAACCAGCTGGCGAAACTCCTGGTTTGTTCACGTGTAATCTAGTCATCAGACCGCTCCGGGTGTTTGGAGCGTAGCAAATTCTTGTGTTCATCCATATACGGAGCCACCAAGGCGGAATTCTGTAGAACTGTGTAGTGTCCTTCAGTGAGAGAATGTCCGTCCATACATATTATTTGTTCCCCTCCTAGCATGCCTTTTCCATCCAGTCTGCCCTTATGCCGCGATTCAGGAACACCAATCGGCTTAAGGTCAGGAATAAAGTCAATACAAAACTCAATGACCTCCTCATTTTGACGGCCCTTGGAGATGCTTCCTTCTGGCCTAGCACGGTTATGAACATATTTCTTTAAGACTCCCATGAACCTCTCAAAGGGGAACATATTGTGTAGAAATACAGGACCCAAAACGTTAATCTCTTCGCATAGGTGAACTTGGACGTGCGTCATGATGTTGAAGAAGGATGGTGGGAACACCAACTCAAAACTGACAAGACATTGCACCAAATCATTATGTAACCTTGGTATGATTTCTGGATCGATTACCTTCTGAGAGATTGCATTGAGAAATGCACATAGCTTCACAATGGCTAATCGAACGTTTTTCGGTAGAAGCCCCCTCAATGCAACCGGAAGCAGTTGCGTCATAATCACGTGGCAGTCATGAGACTTTAGGTTCTGGAACTTTTTCTCTGCCATGTTTATTATTCCCTTTATATTCGACGAGAAGCCAGACGGTACCTTAATACTGAGCAGGCATTCAAAGAAGATTTCCTTCTCTTCTTTGGTAAGAGCGTAGCTTGCATGACCCTGATGTATGCCGTCTTTTCCGTGCATACGTTGCTGGTCCTCCCGTGCCTCAGGTGTATCTTTTGTCTTCCCATACACGCCCAAGAAGCCAAGAAGGGTCACACAAAGATTCTTCGTCACGTGCATCACGTCGATTGCGGAGCGGACCTCGAGGTCTTTCCAATAGGGCAGGTCCGAAAATATAGATTTCTTCTTCCACATGGGTGTGCGTCCGTCAGCGTCATTCGGAACAGGTTGTCCACCAGGACCCTTTCCAAAGACCACCTTCAAATCCTTGACCATATCATGTACATCAGCACCAGTAAGGTGGCGAGGCTTTGTCCGGTGATCCGCCTCACCTTTGAAATGCTTGCCTTTCTTTCTTACGGGATGCCTGCTCGGAAGAAATCGATGATGTCCCAGGTACACATTCTTATTAGCCAAATATATGTTGTCGGTATCGTCCAAACAGTGCGTGCATGTGCGGTATCCCTTGTTTGTCTGTCCTGAAAGGTTACTGAGAGCAGGCCAATCATTGATGGTCATGAACAGCAACGCCTTTAGGTCAAATTCTTCCGCCATGTGCTCATCCCACGCACGTACACCTGTTCCATTCCACAGTTGTAAGAGTTCTTCAACTAATGGCCTTAGGTACACATCAATGTCGTTGCCGGGTTGCTTAGGGCCTTGGATGAGCACTGGCATCATAATGAACTTCCGCTTCATGCACAACCAAGGAGGAAGGTTATACAAACATAGAGTCACAGGCCAGGTGCTATGGTTGCTGCTCTGCTCCCCAAAAGGTTTAATGCCATCTGCGCTTAGACCAAACCATACGCTCCTTGGGTCATCTGCAAACTCCTTCCCGTACTTTCTTACGATTTTTCTCCACTGCGACCCGTCAGCGGGTACTCTCAACTTTCCGTCTTTCTTACGGTCTTCTTTGTGCCATCGCATAGCCTTGGCATGCTCTTTGTTTTGGAAAAAACGTTTCAACCGTGGTATTATAGGAGCATACCACATCACCTTGGCAGGAATCTTCTTCCTGGGGCGCTCGCCCTCGACATCACCAGGGTCATCGCGGCTGATCTTATAGCGCAATGCACCACATACCGGGCAAGCGTTCAAATCCTCGTACTCACCGCGGTAGAGGATGCAATCATTAGGGCATGCATGTATCTTCTGCACCTCTAACCCTATAGGGCAGACAGCCTTCTTTGCTTCGTACGTACTCTCGGGCAATTCGTTGTCCTTTGGAAGCATATCTTTTATCATTACCAGCAACTTTCCAAATCCCTTGTTAGATACACCATTCTCTGCCTTCCATTGCAGCAATTCCAGTGTGGTGCCCAGCTTTTTCTTGTCACCTACGCAATTCGGGTACAACAATTTTTTGTGATCCTCTAACATGCGCCGCAACTTCTTCTTCTCCAAATCACTTGCGCAATTTCTCTTTGCATCGGCAATGGCCCGACCTAGATCATCAACGGGCTCATCTGATGCCTCTTCTTCAGCTTCTTCCCGCATTGACGGCTCAGCTTCTTCCCGCATTACCGGCTCACCTTCTTCCCCCATTGTTGTATCATCGTATTCAGGGAACCCATGGCCAGGATAGCTGTCGTCGTCCTCTTCTTCTTCATTGTCTTCCATCATAACCCCTCTTTCTCCGTGCTTGGTCCAAACATTATAGTGGGGCATGAAACCGGACTTAAACAGGTGGAAGTGAATGGTTCTTGACTTAGAGTAATTTTGACCATTCTTACAGACAGCACATGGACAAGGCATAAAACCATCCGCCCGCTTGTTTGCCTCAGCCGCAAGCAGAAAAGTTTGCACGCCATTAATGAACTCGGGAGAGCATCGGTCATCGTACATCCATTGCCGGCTCATCTTCATTACACAACACTGAATAGACCAAATTAATACAAGTTCATACAACACTTAAATGCAACAAACGAATAACTCTCTAGCTAAAGCATTTAAATGCAACAACAAATGCGATCAAGATCGCAACTAAGGTAACAATGGATCCAACAGCATAATGATACCAAGCCTCACTATCGATGGCATATTTTCTAATATTTCTAATCTTCAAGCGCATTTTCTCCATCTTGATCTTGTGATCATCGACGACATCGGCAACATGCAACTCCAATTGCATCTTCTCCCCCTCAATTCTTTTCAATTTTTCTTTCAAATTCTCGTTTTCTCTTTCAACTAAATTTAACCTCTCGACAATAGGGTCGGTTGGAATTTCCGGTTCACATACCTCCTAGAAAAAATTCCTATGTCAACTTGATGGGCATAATTTGTCATAAACACGAAATGCAACTATTTTTAAAAGAGAATATATATACCACATCCGAATCATAACAAGGACGAGGGCCGACGGGGACGGATATCAAAACCATGGCACTATATGTATAACAAAGAACGTACGGGTAAGATAATTATACGAGTAACTAGCTATATATCCTAATCACACAAACATCAATTTTTATATAAAATTTCATGAACAAAGAGGCTCACCACAAGGTGGTGCCGGCGACGGGACGGTGCGGGCGATCGACGGTGGTTACGACGGAGATTTAGAAGGCACTAAGTAAACCACACCTACATATGCAAACTAAGTGTTATTTGTGACCTCAAATTGCATATAAATCAAATACTAGCACATATATATATATATTTCCTCCCAAATTACTAAACTCACAAATTAATCACTATATAAAGCATTGCAAGAGCTAATCTAGCAATGAGAGATGAAAGGACAAAGTTGCTAACCTTTGTGATCATTTGAATGGATGGGGGCCTTCAAATCTTGACAAATTTTGGGCAAAATGTGTGATGAGCTCGAGAGGAGAGGGGAAGAACAGAGAGGAGAGGGGAAAGGGGAAGAACAGAGCGAGCTCGGGTGGACGAAGGGTTTATGTAGGGTGACCTTTAGTACCGGTTCGTGCCACGAACCGGTACTAAAGGGGCTGGAGGGTACCCAGTCTGACAACATCCTGCCACCACACTCATTAGTACCGGTTCGTGGCACGAACTGGTGCTAAAGGTTCTCCACGAACCGGTACTATGAGAGCGGCCCGGCTAGCCGTTGTAACCGGCACTAATGTATACATTAGTGCCGGCTCAAATACAAACCGGCACTAATGTGCTTCACGTTTGACCCTTTTTCTACTAGTGGACATCGTGGTTCATCCGATGAGATCATCGTGGAACATGTGGGAGCCAACATGGGTATCCAGATCCCGCTGTTGGTTATTGGCCGGAGAGGTGTCTCGGTCATGTCTACATGGTTCCTGAACCCGTAGGGTCTACACACTTAAGGTTCGGTAACGCTAGGGTTATAGGGAATAGATATACGTGGTTACCGAATGTTGTTCGGAGTCCCGAATGAGATCCCGGACATCACGAGGAGTTCCGGAATGGTCCGGAGGTAAAGATTTATATATAGGAAGTATGGTTTTGGCCACTGGAAGTGTTCCGGGCATCACCTGTAGTGTACCAGGACCACCGGAGGGGTCCGGGGGTCCACCGGGAGGGGCCACCAGCCCCGGAGGCCTACATGGGCCAATAGTGGGAAGGGACCAGCCCCTGGGTGGGCTGGGGCGCCTCCAAGAGGGGAAGGGGGCAAACCCTAGGGCAGATGGGCCCTAAGGCCCACTCCGGGTGCGCCTCCCCCTCTCCCCCTTGTGGCCGCCACCCTAGACGGGATCTAGGGCTGCCGCACCCCTTGGGGTGGGAACCCTAGAGGGGGCGCAACCCTCCCTCTCCCCCTATATATAGTGGAGGCAAAGGGGCAGCCCAACACACGAGTTCTTCTCCTGTTGGCGCAGCCCTACCCCTCTCCCTCCTCGTCTCTCGCGGTGCTTGGCAAAGCCCTGCTGGAGTACCACGCTCCTCCACCACCACCACGCCATCGAGTTGCTGCTGGACGGAGTCTTCCCCAACCTCTCCTTCTCCCCTTGCTGGATTAAGGCGTGGGAGACGTCACCGGGCTGCATGTGTGTTGAACACGGAGGTGCCGTCCGTTTGGCACTAGGATCATCGGTGATTTGGATCACGGCGAGTACGACTCCATCAACCCCGTTCACTTGAACGCTTCCGCTTAGCGATCTACAAGGGTATGTAGAAGCACTCTCCTTCCCTCGTTGCTAGATTACTCCATAGATTGATCTTGGTGTTGCGTAGAAAATTTTGAATTTCTGCTACGTTCCCCAACACATCATTCGTGCATGCCTCCTGACCCGTCTCTCACACGCACGTGCACAGACAACAAGCAGCCATCTCCTCTCTTATTGATATTGCGGGCGTGCCCTCCGTTTGTCTAGCAGTGCGTTTTCCAGGAAGAGCGCTACTGCTAATGGAAATAAAATAAAATGAAAAACAAATAGAAAAGTAAATGAAAATGAAAGAAACAGAACAAGGAGAAAGAAAAAAATAAAATGTAAAGCAAAATAAATGAAAGAGCGAAAAAACAAAGAAAGGCATAGCTGTAGCATGTGTTATTAAGAGGCACTATAGCTAACCAGGGGCGATTTCACCGTCCGGGCACCCTGGGCACGTGCCCGGGCTCGATCGGTGCAGTTTTTTCGAGTAGCCGGAGTCACAATCGATGAATACGTGCGATATAGGGCAAAAGTATGACAGCTTAGTGAATTGGGCTAGTTTGGGCGTTGTTTTGCCTTTTTGGGCTTACTCACGCCAAACCAGAACGTCTAAGGGCCATCCTATTTCTTTACATGGGCCACGTTAGGGTAGTCAGATCGATCTCGAGCCTGCTGGCTGCATCGCTCGCCTCGCCTGTTTTGGCTACCTCGCACGCTGTTCGGCTGTTAGCCGCGCCGCAAGACTGTACCCTAGCAATTCCGGCGTTGGAGGTGGTGGCCGGCGAGATGGACTGGTGAAGCACCGATGACCGGCAAGAATGCAAGAGATGGTGCACGACCGGGCTTCCAATTAGGCTACGATTCCTTCCACCAAGCAACGATCGGGATCTGAAGCGGAAGCGCAGGAGTCAAAGCGGCATCCACTATGGTGTGAATTCCTCCCCGACGGATGGTGGCTCGTCCTCATCATCGTCGGCACTTCAGCGAGCACTAGTCACGTGTGCAGCACCAGCAAGTGCCCAACCTGCGCAAGGCCATGGCCAAGAGGCAGCAAACAGCCAACGGCGATGGCCACCAATGGCAGCGCCAAACGACAACTAGGTGAGTTATCCGACTTCAATTAGGTTTGTTCAACTACATAATTGAGCATATTATTTAGTGACACTAGTGTGTTGGCGGTTTGATAGACCAAAGTATATTTTAGTTTATAGCGTGCCCAGGCTTTGGCAATTTGCTAGCTCCGCCACTGTAGCTAACATAGCTGCAGCGCGTTTCCCGGACTCCCGCTATAGAAACAGAAAAGGAAATAAAAAGGGAGAAAATTACATAGCTATAGCAGTAGCGCGTTTTGGAAAAAGCGCTATAGCTACCTTAGCTATAGCTCATTTTGCGAAACGCGCTACCACTAGTTTTGACTTAACAAAAAAGCCGTTTCCCCCCGGCCACCACTCGCCCCCCAAATCTCTCGACCCACCCCACCGCCATCTCCCCGATTCGCCGTCAACCCACTTCGCCGCCGTCTCCTACCGACGTCAACGTCCCCGGAGCCACCAGAACCGTGCGCCGTCGACGCCATCGGAGCCGCCCCCAACGCCACGGAGCCGCGCGGCCTCATTAAGGCCACCAGAGCCGCCGTCGACGCCACCGGATCCTCCCTCGCCACAACTGCCTCCCTCGCCGTCACCGGAGATGCCCCTGCCTCCCTCGCCACCACCGGACGTGCGCAAACAAGAGATGTTGTACGTTAATATTGTTGTGTATATAATTAACAACGTAAATAATGTGCCAGTTGGACAAATAAGATTGGAGATGGAGATAGAAATGGAATTTTACGTAAACACGGATATGCATGTCTATGTCTATGTGTGTGTGCGCGACGACTCTCGCGACCTGGAAGCGGGGGCGTGTTTTTGATCGAGTTTTCTTTCTTGGTACGTTAGAAAATCAGTTTGTCTAATTCACATCTAGATGTTATTTAAGGATATCAGATCCAAGCTCCCACAAGTATATAATGTAGCAACAAGAAACAAAAAAAACTAGGGAAAAAATAGACCACAAACTGAGTGGACATCAACTTAGATGTGACATAACTATGTCACATCTAGATGTGTCCTAGACAGACCCTTAAAAATTGTCCGCCAGTTTTCGTTTCTTTTTTCCGGGAACGCACGTATTCTATTTAAAACCACTGCTATGGAGAGATTTTTTTACTCTATTATAGCCTCTTGTTTTATAAAGTTTCTCGCGTCTCGCTCTCTCACCCTCTCCATATCAAAACAAGATGACAGTGTCCACTCTATCTCTCTCCTCACTGGTGGTCACAGATCCGGCCGAATCCCGTCCGCTGCGGGAGGTGAGGAGGTGCAGCGTTGACGTTGTCACCGTCGGCGACGGAGGAAGCCGATGTGCACCGTCCTCTCGGAGCCGGCGCTGGCGCAGACGAAGATACTCCGCGCCCTTGTTCGCTGCCGTCATGTGGGCAGATCCCGACCGCCCACCTAAACGACATCTCACCCACCTATGGTATAACTTCTTGTACTGGTCCATCTCCCCAGGTCGTTGCGTGTGGGTTTTCTTCTATGCGGCTACTCCCCAGGTCCCCATGCATAGTAGCTAGGGTTCGTTCGCTGGTCCAACATCACCTACTAGTACTATTATAGAGGGAATGCCACTCGAAAAGTTGTCCTGATTTATGCCTCAGTGGAGGTATACATGTTGTTTCGACAAAAAGTACATGGTGGTTGTGCGGTCATTGTCCATATGGTGGTAGTACTATCACTGGTTAAATGAAGAAATGCTTCTTTTCTCGGGTATCCTAGTTTAGTTCCCATCAAGATAATTATGATTCTTCTGTTTGTTGGTGTACTTTTCATTAATTCTTATTGACAATTGAGATGTCGTTGCTCACCCTTTTTTATATTTTTGGAAGCAGCGATGTGTGTCTCCATACCCGGGTATGCCTTCCTCAATTTTAGTGGAACTGCACAAAATTGGATGGCCATTGTTGTTCCGCCTCACTGTCCTCTGCCACATGGTTCTTCCTTCCTCGAGCTTGATTACTGAGAAGAAACAGACCACAGTGAGGATTTGTCGAACTTCATAGGTGCCTCACCCAAACTTGATGCCAAATGGATGATGCATCACCACGATGACCTATCGATGCTCATGGTTGCGCCTCATGGTTGCGTTGGCTGGTGAAGTTGGTCGATTTTCAATGAAAAACAAGTTGTCTTCCATTAGTGCTCTTTGCTTGTTACGCACAAATATGATATCCTTCGTCAGTTCACCTTGGTTGCGTTGGAGACGCAGTCGTCTTTCACGTTGGTGCAATTTTATCACACAATTGGCTATGAACCAAATGTTTCCTTGAAGAAGGATCGACGTTGGTACTAAGAGCATAAGTTTTGTATTGATTTCTAACCCTTCTCACAACTTTGTCTCCAGCTCCCCTGTAATTTTATTTGTCCAGCTATTAACTTTGATTTAAAAAATGGTGTGCACTAAAAACCCGGATGGACGTAGTAGCCCTCCATTTTTATTTACTCTGCATATTAGATTTGATTGAAGTCAAACTTTGTAATACTCTCAAACCTTTCCGATAATTGAAAGTAAAATTCTTTATTTGTACACACTCTCACACGTTTCTGATAATTTGGCGCATGTGTGGTTCTTCACTTAAGGGAGGGTAGTGTGCCACACGTGCAGGACAGGAAGTGCGACCAGGACGCGTGGGCGTGGATCGTTAGTTCATCGGAAGTAGTACTAGTTTTCTTCACTGTACATTAAATAAAGAGTTTCGTTTCATACTTACACAATTTAAAACGATTGTTATGGAGAGAACAAGAAAACCACTCCACTATATATTAGTCGCATACATGAGAGTACTATATGGGCGTAGCTTCATTGACTTAGTGCACCTGCCTTTGGATTTATGACAGGTGGGCCCAAAATGTGGCTGGCTCACCTGTCATATAGCCAAAAGCAGGTGCAGTGAAGGCACCGGAGCTCAGTCCGTACTACAGTAGTATATATATAAGCGGGAGCCTCAGCACTTGTTCGCTAGGGATTGCACTCTTCACACGCTCGCCGCACTACATATATGTTACACGTTGGAGGCTCAGCGTTCATTTGCTAGGGTTTGCTATATTGACAGTCTCTAACCCTCTCTTCACCAGATCTAAACAAAACTGTGTTGGCCTCTTGTCTCTCTCTCCCCCCTCACAGCTGGTGAAGGAGGCGTCCGTATCCCGTCGCACCGGGAAGGGGAGGAGGTGCAGCGTTCACTCTATCGCCTTCGGCGAGGGAGGCAATCCACTGCCGGCTCCGCTGTTCTCTTTCACCCAGCGCCTGTGCGGGAGGGCCACCGACCCCTTCTTCCTCGCTGTCGTCCGTAGTGTGGGCAGATCTGGCCTCCCGCCGCATCCCGACGACCCTAAGGTATAAGTTTCTTTGAAATCGTCGTTGCTCTAGCTGCATGTGGATCTTTTTTGATCTATAGTCGAATCTAGGTCTTGGTTCAAAGAGGAAAGAAGGGTGTGGTGGGCTGGAGCAAGAATCTAGGACGTGGTTCAATGAGGAAAGGAGGGGCGGAAAGTAGTATAGACTGGCTATCCAGCCGCTTTGTAGGTCGAAAAGGGAAAAAGGGGGTAACCCAGTACACACATCTGTAAGGAACCGATCTCTTTGTTGAAAAGGGAAAGAAACTGGGGGGTCGGGTAGTTTGTGCAGGACTAGATTTGCTGCCCTCACATAGGAAGAAGGTTCAAAGAGAACAAATATGGGACCAGCGCATATATGCTGCTTGGCTACATACTCTGCATCGCCCATTTATACGTGTGGACGCACATGGTGCTGGCATGTCCCATACAGCTATTTTGTTGTTGTTAATCTAAGAATGCCGCCGGAAAATTGAAGCAATGCCACTGTTAAAAGTAAATTACATTTTTTAACGAATGTTGTTTCAAGAGAATGTCTCTGTTAATATGAATCACTGCAACCGTTTTAGAAATGCCACTGTCCTACTTTGTTTTCCATCCAAGATAAGTTAGATGCTTCTTTCT
This sequence comes from Aegilops umbellulata, assembly GCA_032464435.1. NCBI lineage: Eukaryota > Viridiplantae > Streptophyta > Magnoliopsida > Poales > Poaceae > Aegilops > Aegilops umbellulata. The sequence goes on along the minus strand of CP136059.1, from coordinate 439,272,547 downwards.
GTCACCGTTTGTTTCATCCTCCTTTATCGGCAAGTAATTGTTTCCTTTTTTGCCTCTTTTAAAACAGGGTTATCGATTCAACTTGTCGCTATTGCGACATTTTGCTTCGCTACTCAAAACACTTATGTTTTAAGAGTGTTTTGTGCAGTTCAACTTGAATGTCACACCAGTGACTTTGCTTAATTTTGGTGGAACTGCACAAAAGGAGATCGAGATTTGTTTCCAGTCTTCGTGGCGAGTTGTTTCAAATCTTGGTCTCAACCACATGATGTGCAGTGTGCTTTGAGATGTTGTGCTACTTGTTTTGGTACTGTTTTAAATAAATGTTGAATTGAAGATATTGTATTGATGTCTTTTCCCATTAAGTAGTGAACAAAAATGGGACCAACCCAAACATGATGCTTGTTGCTTTGTTACAACAAACTCTGCATCACCCCCTTCATAAGTAGATGGAAGCACATACTGTTGTTGCCCCCACTCTCCCCTGGAACTGCTTATGCTTTTCGTTAATCTAATGCCGCTGGTAAAATTAAGCAATGCCACTCTCAGAATTAATTAACTACTGAATCTTAGTTCAAAACTGCAACACTTGTTAGGAATGGTACTATCCTTCTTTGTAGTTCTTTCTACATGTTTAACCAAGGCATTGTTAAGATAATGTCTCAGTCAATATGAATGAATCACACTGATGGAGAATTGCTACTCTCCTGCTTTGTTTCCCATTAAGATAAAGTAGACCAGAAGATGCTTTTCTTCTGGGAGTACAAGTCATCAACCGTTATTTCCCAGTAATTGTTTCCCTTATACCTATTGTTGCTTATAGGGATATCAAAATTAAAGCTCGGTTTTATTCCGACTTCAATTTTAGTTGAACTGCACAAAAGGAGCCAATGTGTCCAAGGCAAACTGTTGCATTACTGGGTCTAGTTGGTCGTTCCACTTTGCAGAAAGAAGCAGTCACTGTTTGCGCTACATTACAGAAGGAATGACCGAGAAGCTTTACAGAGTATTATTAGACACCAGTGACATGACTAGTCTGCAGAGACCATTGGCAATTTAACCACACATGGAGTGCCCTGGGTAAAAAGTGCCCAAACAAGTACAAGAAGCGACAGGACTCCACGATCATAGCCATTACATATTTTGAATGGGAAAAGCTTGTCAAAGTTTAATCATTGATGTTAGCAAGAAGACGTTAGTTTAATATATCCGAATTGGAAAACCTTGTCAAAATTTGCTCATTGATGTTAGCTAGAAGACATGCATTTGATATTTTTGAGTGGGACGCCCTTGCTGTGAGCAGCGTCGAGTGTTTTTTTCCTATTCTTGTGTTCAGTTTAGAAGTAAATAGTTACTCTGCTGAGATATTCCTGTGTTAAGAGTTTGTTCTGAATATTGTCTATGTAATGCCAGGCCTTGTGTTTGATTGCAAAGCTGAGCTTGGAATGTTGTGGCATGCGGCATCACGATCTGTTCACCATGCCTCCTGAGAATAATGCTTCGTATTGTTTTGCATGTCGATCTAATGCCAGTGATTTGCTTGTTAAGAACATCATCCTCTTATGTTGTTTCCGTGCTTAAGAAGTTCATCGTCTGATGTTTAATTCATAGCCTATACGACAAGTCGGGTAGGTTAGACGTGAAACCATATGATCTTCCAACCAACTCATGATAATAGGTCGTGATTGGATCGTCGTTTTCCAACCAAAACCGCTTGTAAAACTGACGCTTGTAAATTAAAGCAGATGGTCTCGGGCGAAGGCGCTTGGTTGGTCGATTTCGACTAGTAAAATATCGGAAGTACTTCACACACGATAAAAACGCTGAACGACACTAGGATGATTGCTAATCCAGCCGTTAGGTGCTGTTTCAGCCTTGCCCATGGATGGCATGATACGCACGTCGTGCATGTATCGTCTGGTAATGTCGTCCATATAGCAGTGCTCGTAAAATATACACTGGTCTCTCAAATTATACGCGTAACCCACTGGTTTTACTTACAGACCTCGGGCCCTCGGTTTCATTACACCTGTATTTTACACGTTGTTTCCGATGACGAGTAAATTACACTTGTATGTTAATACAGGTTTGAAATAAACCAGAGCTCCCAAGCGCGGCCTTACCGTTTCATGCCTTCTCAGTTTCTCGAAGGTGCTCATAGGTGTCCGATGATCCTGGCTTCCTGAATGAGCAGCGGGCGCTGTATTAGATCATTCGTAGGGCCCGCGAGGCCCTCTCCGTTGTCCTTCAAGTTGTTGCGCCCGTCATGGCGCCGAGCATTGTTAACATTGTCAACGAACATGAGGATTCAGGAGATGACTTTATTTTGACTGGATGACACTAGGGATCCACTAGGGCCATAGCCGTACGTATGCAAGTGCCTCCTTATTATGTACAACTATATTTTTTTTTCTCCTGGTTTCCTGACATCACGGTCCCACACCATTGTCAACCTATGTAGTCAATATAAACGAGAGAATTGCACAAGGTGCGGCCGACAGCTGGGACCAAGCAGCTCGAGCAGTATTTGTGTTTTTGAGGCGTGAGCACTGCAGAGTTTTTCTTGGCGATGATTTCGTTGTTGTTTAGAGGAGAGCAGGGTATTAACTGGGCGGGCTGTGGCTCGTGTAGCCCAGGCCAGATATCCAGCCCAGATACTAATTTTTTCAAGATGAAAATGGCTAGCCCAGCTATACGTCTTTTTGAGGAATACCCAGGCAAGGTCAACTTGTTATTCTCCGCCCCGCTGGGCTGCAAATCTTTCCTAGGAGGGATGCATTAGGCTTAACAGGAAAATGGGCTTTAAAAAATAATAAATGGGATGTAATTATAAAAACTGGGCAGTAACTATAAAAAAAATGCACCAAACACGTAATTAGTTTATAAAATATTATTTATGGAATTTGAAAATCTTAAATTTTCATTGTTGCGCGCACAATGTTTCGTTGGATTTTTACGTAATACAAATTTATATTTAATCTGACTAGAAATTTCGGGATAAAAATATTCTGGATCCCATCGAAATGTGGGAAATTTTATTGAATTTTGTCTTCAACGGTTGGTTAAAATTATTAATCCTTGTCCTAGCTAGATAACGGGATGTACTTTTAACAAACTGTAAATGGGCTGTTGTAAATTCCATTAGAATTCAAAAATGGGTTGTACATTCTTACAAAACGCAAATGGGCTATAAGTTCTCTGCCACACACTTGTGGGCCTACTAATTGACGCGTCCCCTAAAAAAATAAGTTGACGCGTATGCAAGGCTTTGTCAACTTATTATAGTCAACACACGGTTCTAGCAGCAGTGGCTGTTGGATGTCTATCCAACGGATGTCGTGCTTCTTCTTCAATATCGGATATTCTTAGCTTCGGCCGCCCAAAAAATGATTCCTCCCCCTGACATCTGGGGCGCACCGTTTCGGAGGCTGACCTGTGGGCCTACTAAGTTGGAGCATACCAAGGGCTTTGTCAACTTAGTCAATATAAACGATTCTAGCTTCAGTGATCGTACGATGTCCACCCAACGGCTGTAGTGCTTCTTCAACCTCTGGTCTTCTTGGTCCAGCCGCCCAAAGCAGCGCTGGTCGTGCCGCCTGCTCCTGCCTCCCGTGGCCGGCTGTACTGCCGCGGAGGCCTCACCGCCCCCATATTACTCCCACCGCTGGCCAGGCGATCCCTCCACTCACCCACACCCCTGTTATTCTGCGGCAACGGCAGCCTCACACCGCAGCCGAACCAGTGAACCCTCATACTCCTCTCCGCATGGGCTTCCATTGCTGCGTCTTCCCCGGCTCCGCGTCGTCCCCTTCCTAGGCCTCGCCGTCGTCCACCGCCCTGGTGCTCTCAGCGCGGCGTGGTCAACGTGGTCAATGACCGACTTCCATCGGTAGAGTACTGTATGTGGAGAGGCTGACAGTTGGGTCCACGGCGGCCGCAAGGAAGTGCCTCCTTATTACGTGCAAAATAATTATTGATATGATGTTGTGAAGGTTGCCTCCAATCAGGACAATAATGACCAAGGGCTTCACAAAATTGTTTGAAGTCGTCATCATTGATAGCATTGAAGGGTATGTTTTTCTTGTACATCCATCTAGCCAAACATTGCCCCACTTTGTAGCTTCTCTCCTTGTCGATACTATCATTGATGTTGCATTGGAATTTTTTCAATGGCACACTAGGATCAACCGGCGCCACAAATTGATCCATAGGCCCAACATTTTTGGGATTACCTTTACCAACTACACTAAGCTCTTCATCATCCTCAACTTCTATGTTCACTAAGGCCCTTAATTCTTGTGCTTGCTTTTCCTTTTCCACCTTCTTCTTCTTTGCAGCATGAAAAGCCTCCTTGCACCGAGCTTGTTGTTCTGGAGTGGCTATCATACAACTTGTCACCGAGCCTCTGATTTTTGCTATGTGTTGCTTCATCCTATTGACCCCTCCAGACATTTCTTTTCCACATTGCTTGCACTTCACTCTTTGCAAATCATTTGGATCACACAACATGGCAAATTCCCACGCCATGTCATCAGAATTCCTTTTTAGCGACTGAGAACTTGCCACCTCAGAAGCGGCACTAGACGTAGCCATCTCCTACATACAAAAAACAAAATACCAATCAAGTAGGGCAGCAAGTTAGCAATAATTTAAGTTAAAGTGTTAAACAACAAAAGTCAATTACCAATTAGGCAATTACTAATAAATTGCATACATACAATTTTAATACAATTAAGCCACCAAACAGCATGAAATTAATAAATTACAATTGCACATATTACTACAGTTGTAACAATTCTACACGGCAATCTTTTGAATCATCAATTCATCATTCATCAAACATGAAGTTAAAGAAATACAAAACACAAAACATGAAATGGTAGCAACCTCTGCTTGCTACTATGATGATGTGTTGCTGACCCTTCTCCTTCAACCTGGTCGCCGGTGTGAAGAGAGCAAGGAGAGACCGGAGAGGGAGGGGCGGCTACCTGCTTGCTGCTGCCCTAGTCGCCGGCGTGAGGAGGAAGCAAGTACAGGCCGGAGAGGGAGGGCGCCAGGGCTGCCACCTGCTTGCTTGCCACAACCACTGATGAGGAGGAGGGATGTGGTAGATGCGGGAGGCGGGAGGCGGCGAGGAGAGGCGGGAGAGGAAGGGCCGCCGTTGGTCGGTGGCGGAGGAACGACAGGTGGAGGCGGCGAGGAGAGGCGACAGCCACGGGTGAGGCGGGGGGGCGGGGTAGATGCGGGAGATGGGGGAGGAGGGGGAGGCGGCGAGGAGACGAGGAAGGCCGCCGTTGGCCGGCGGCGGAGGAACGGCGGCGGCGCGGGGTGGGTAGTGCAGGTGGCGGCTAGGGCTGGGAGCTCTGCCCAACCTAACCAACGTGCCACGGGTAGGATTGAGGAGAGAAACGAGGGAGCCTACTTTTTTACAATTCGGCCCCTGTGAGTCCCCAGATTAATCGGTCTGTGGCAGATTAATCGTTGTCAGGCCGATTAATAGGCCGAGTAATCCCCAGGCCGAATAACACTACCGAATACATGTAATTTACAAGGTGGATGGCCGAGTAGCGATTAATCGGCCGATTACTCGGCTACTCGGACGATTCTTCGAACAGTGGAAAATAATATGATGGAAGATAGACCCGGGGGCCATAGGTTTCACTAGTGGCTTCTCTCAAGATAGCATAATCTATGGTGGGTGAACAAATTACTGTCGAGCAATTGATAGAAAAGCGCATAGTTGTGAGAATATGTAGGCATGATCATGTATATAGGCATCACGTCCGTGACAAGTAGACCGAAACAATTCTGCATGTACTACTATTACTCCACACATTGACCACTATCCAGCATGCATCTAGAGTATTAAGTTCATAAGAACAGAGTAACACGTTAGGCAAGATGACATGATGTAGAGGGATAAACTCAAGTAATATGATATAAACCCCATCTTTTTATCCTCGATGGCAACAATACAATACGTGCCTTGTTGCCCCTGCTGTCACTGGGAAAGGACACCGCAAGATTGAACCCAAAGCTAATGTGACGCCCGGATAATTAAGCTACAGTAACCATCTGCTAATGATGCCACGTCACCTCTATTACTGTTGTTAAACTCGCGTTGATTCAAAACCGTTTCGAAATTCAAATTTAAAAATAAAGTCAAACAATAAAAATTTCCAAACATTAAAACTAAGATGCTCTAAACGTGCCAAACAATGCATAGGTAGTTATGGTTAAGAAGCCCCACTTTTATAAAATGTTTAAAGGCTCTAAAGTAATTAAAAAAGTAGGTAAAACAACTAAGTAAATACCTTTTATAGTTAATATAATTTTAAAATAATTTAATTGGGCACTAAAAACTTTCTATGGCACTGGTCTCACTTGATATGCTAATCTAGGTGCTAATGATGTGTTTTACAAAACTAAAATAATTATATCCTAAAATTTAAACAGAAAAACAAAACTGAAAAAAAAGGAAAGGAACCCCCCCCCCCCGCATCTGGCCCTCGGCCCAGCAGGCCATCTGGCCAGCCCAGTCGGGCGCGGCCCAGCCGGTCCCCACCGCTTAACCCCCATCTAAGGCCAACCCTAACCCTATACCCCCACTCCGCCCACTCCCCGCCCCGTTTCTGGATCGGGGGAGCGACCCCCTTCCCTCCCCCACGACCGCGTCGTCGCTTGACGCCTCCAACCGGCACACCGCGCCTGAGGACCGCCACCTCCGCCCGCCCACTCCTCCAGGGTTGCCGCACCGGGCCTCTCTTCTGGATTCCTCTTGTCTCGATCTAGATCGACGCCCGAGCCGGTCCCTGACGCTGCCGCTCGGAGTTCTTCCCTCGCCGGACCGCCTCCCCTCCACCATCGTCGTCTTCCCCGACCTCCTCCCGGCCCCCCATTGCCACGAGCCCTACAACTACGGTGAGGCCCTCGGCCTCCTCCTCCCCTCTCTCCCATGTCCCACACACGCTAGGGCGCCGTCCCCGACCGCGCTCGCCGCGCCCTCCCCGTCGTCCGCTCGCGCACGTCACGGACGCGACCACGCGTCGTCGTGGACCTGCTGCTGCTCACCCCGCGCCTCCCTTTGCTCCCCCCCGCTCCCCCTGCCTTTCCTGCTGCTCTGCCGAGCGCTGCTCGCTCCCCGTGCCGGTGTTGCTCGCTTGCGCCCGGCCACGCCCGTAGACCTTGCCGCCGCCGCTCCGGGCACCAGCCGCACCCACTGGCCCCCTCTACTCGACTCGCGCCGTCGCCCTCTCCCCGTAGCCGCTCTCGGCTTGACCCAAATGGTCGCCGGAGCCGCGAGTCCGGCGAGCCCCCGTCGCCTCTGTACGCCTCCATCGGTGTGCCTGGTTAAAACCAGCTGGTGGGTCCGGCCCTGTTAATTAGGCACTAACCTCACCCCCTCCCCCCCCACCTAATACCCCACTGACTAGTGGGCCTTTTTAATAAACTAGATAATTAAAATTGCTGTTAATAAAACAACCAATGATACCTGGGCCCCACCCCCTGTTTGACAGTCAGCGTTGACCTTTAACTTGCTGACTGTGCATGCTGACTCAGCCTCTGGACCCCACCTGTCATACTCAGTAGCTAGCTGCTGCTAGGTATAAAAGAATATTCCACAGTTTATTATTTCGAATTAAATTAAATGCAGAAATTCTAGAATTTATTTAAATCTTTGAAAAATCATATAAAATAATCTGTAACTCGAATGAAAATACTTTGTACATGAAAGTTGCTCAGAACGATCATCCGCCACACATCCCGAACATAGCAAACACGCAACTTTCCCCCTCCGGTTCACCGGTCCGAAAACACGAAACACCGGGGATACGTTCCCGGATGTTTTCCCCCTTCACCGGTATCACCTCCTACTGCGTTAGGTCACCCCTAGCACCGCGTACCACCATGTTATGCCTTGTGTTGATTTGATTGCACTGTTATTTATTGTGTTCCCCTTCGTTACTTCTTTCCGGTATACCCCGTGACCGTTGCCGGTACCCCTGTTGTCGACTACAGTGTTGACGACCCTTCTTGCCAGAGCAACCAGGCAAGCCCCCCCCCCCCTTGATCACCAGATATCGCCTATTCTCTTCTATACTGCTTGCATTAGAGTAGTGTAGCATGTTACTGCTTTCCGTTAATCATATTCTAATGCATAGCCTGTCCTTGCTACTACTGTTGTTACCTTTACCTGCAATCCTACATGCTTAGTATAGGATGCTAGTGTTCCATCAGTGGCCCTACCCTCTTGTCCGTCTGCCATGCTATACTACTGGGTCGTGATCACTTCGGGAGGTGATCACGGGCATATACTATTTACTTTACACTGTTACATTACCTGTGATACTGTTCGGAGATGGGGGCTGAAGGGGCAGGTGGTTCCACCCAGGTAGTGGTGGGCCTGGGTTCCCGATGGCCCCCGACTGTTACTTTGTGGCGGAGCGATAGGGCAGGTTGAGACCACCTAGGAGAGAGGTGTCCTGGCCTTGGTCGGCGCTCGCGGATACTTAACACGCTTAACGAGATCTGGGTATTTGATCTGAGTCTGGCCATTTGGTCTATACGCACTAACCAACTACACGGGAAAGATATGGGCACTCGGCGTCATGGTATCAGCCGAAGCACTTCGTGACGTAGGCGACTGAGCGGCACACGCCGGGTTGGACCGGGTAACATGACTTCCTTTGTAATGGAGGTTGCTAGGTCTGCTCTCCGGCCGCGTATGCAACGTGCAGGTGTGCAATGGGCGATGGGCCCAGACCCCTGTGTGCATAGGATTTAGACCGGCGTGCTGACCGCTCTGTTGTGCCTAGGTGGGGCTGCGACGTGTTGATCTTCCGAGGCCGAGCATGACCCAGGAAAGTGTGTCCGGCCAAATGGGATCAAGTGTGTTGTGTTATGTGGTGCACCCCTGCAGGGAAGTTAATCTATTCGAATAGCCGTGTCCCTCGGTAAAAGGACGACCCGGAGTTGTACCTTGACCTTATGACAACTAGAACCGGATACTTAATAAAACACACCCTTCCAGGTGCCAGATACAACCCGGTGATCGCTCTCTAACAGGGCAATGAGGAGGGGATTGCCGGGTAGGATTATGCTATGCGATGCTACTTGGAGGACTTCAGTCTACTCTCTTCTATATGCTGCAAGACGGGGGCGGCCAGAAGCGTAGTCTTCGACAGGAATAGATATCCCCCTCTTATTCTGGCATTCTGCAGTTCAGTCCACCGATATGGCCCTTTACACATACATCCATGCATATGTAGTGTAGCTCCTTGCTTGCGAGTACTTTGGATGAGTACTCACGGTTGCCTTGTTCCCCCTTCTACCCGATTGCTGCGACCAGATAATGGAGCACAGGATCCAGACGCCACCTTCGATGACAACTCCTACTACACTGGAGGTGCCTACTACTACGTGCAGCCCGCTGACGATGGCCAGGAGTAGTTAGGAGGATCCCAGGCAGGAGGCTTGCGCCTCTTTCGATCTGTATCCCCGTTTGTGCTAGCCATCTGATGGCAACTTGTTTAACTTATGTCTGTACTCAGATATTGTTGCTTCCGCTGACTCGTCTATGATCAAGCACTTATATTCGAGCCCTCGAGGCCCCTGTCTTGTATTATGATGCTTGTATGACTTATTTTTGTTTTAGAGTTGTGTTGTGATATCTTCCCGTGAGTCCCTGATCTTGATCGTACACATTTGCGTGCATGATTAGTGTACGATTGAATCGGGGGCGTCACAAGTTGGTATCAGAGCCGACTGCCTGTAGGAATCCCCCTTCCACACTCTTTGGCCGAAGTCGAGTCTAGACATTGCAAAAACTTTTACTAACATGGTTGTGTGCCTTACGGGCCCACGTCGCCATTGGGTGGTACTAGGATCTTTTACTCCTCGACCTTTACTCTGGGACTCTTATCTCTCTTCTACTCGGGTTAAATGATTTTACTAAATCTGACTCTAGGTTCTCGTAACTACTTCTCCCGGAGAACCCCCTTATCACAGATGATCGTCGGCTGCACCAGAAGATGTTGAAGATACTCTTCGATCATTCCCGAGACCCTTGTGCCCGTCACTTTTGCAATTCCCTATTATCGATATATCCCTATGGATAAATACTTACACTTGTCATTCTTACATTCATCCCCAGTTGGTCTTGTTATTACAAGATACCCCCGAAATACTTGTCGTTGTTTCGATAATCCTTTGAGCTTACCGCCTTGCTATTCTTTGTCACCTGAATACCCCTATGGATAATTCTCGCACTTATCGAGTATCCGCTCATCCCCCGGTTGTTCATGTGCTTCACAATGGTCTTCGAAATACTATTTGATCCTCCAAAAATCCTTAGTAGCTTATTGCTCTGCAATACTTGTGTGCTTCCATGATGGATGCTTTCCATATGTCTGGCAATATTCGTTAGTATCCTTAGGCATCGTCATCTTGATCCTTTTGATTCAACATGAGTGCGAATGCACGCAATCATCAGTTGACCCTTTTAAATTATCTTTCCGGCTCAGACGTCATTTCAAACATGAGCTGGTTCTCAACCAATCCAATTGCCGTCGGTTGTACCCCTTAGGTCTATTGAACTTATCCACCTTTGATCAGAGCGTCTGCTTCTGATCCTTCGATTTGGAAATCACAATACCTCTGATTCTAAGCATCGAGTCAGTCAGTTGTTTATATAATCCAATGCCTTTGCATTGTTACTTCCCCTGTGTGGCACTCCAAAAAATTTATTTGGTTTTAGCAAAAACCTTGCTGGTTTTTCATTTGTGGATTGAGGCCTTTTCAAAAATAAAATTCAGTAGAAGCAATCCTCTTTAAAAATCCTTTTCTTTGACTAGGATTTGTTATTTCTGTTTTCTCCTTCAAACTTTGGGTTTGACCTTCTTAAAACTTTTCTCTGTTGGTCCCCTTCTCAAATTTATTTTGGGAGTTCAATCTTTTTTCCTTTTGAAAAGAAAGTTCTATGAAACTTTGGATCTTCTTCCTTATGAAAACCACTCCAACATCTTCTCCCCTCCTTGTCAACAACTCAAATTCCCTATCCCAACTCATCCAAACAAGTTTTGGATTTTATTTTGGTTATTTCAAACCTCAACTCTTTTCTGACCTTTGATTTGAGCCTGACCCATTTTCAAAGCAAGTACCCCATTGCATTTGAGATTTGACTTCAAACCAACTCTACTGGCTAGTCCTTTGCACCCACAACCTAGAACCATTTTGATCCACTCATCTTCTTTTCAAAATTTTCAACTTACACTCCCTGCAAGTTTGGACCAGATTTGTCAAATTTGGTGAAATTCATATCTACACTTCTCCAAAAATTCCACCAAAAATCAAGCAACCTACTGGAGCAATGAGAAGTCACTCCACCAAAAATCAGCCCAAGGAAAAATCCCTACATGCCTGGATCATTCTGTCGAACACCTTGCATGCACTGTTCGAACACATTCAGAAAAAATCAGTTTTCAGTGTCGATTTCTTCAGTTCAGTTCAGTCACGCGCCCACAGTGCTTTGGCGCGTTGCTCACCGCCTGGCTCGCTTGTCCGATGCCCCGCACGCGCGCTTGGCTGCTTGCTGTCATCGGTGGCGCTCTAACCCGCCTGCGCCAGCGTGTCTTGCGGCGGCTGAACCGTCGTTACGGCTGGAAGGCAGCAGAACGGCGGCGCAACGCCGTTCAGCGCCGCCCAAGCTCGCTGGTGGCTCCGCGTGGCCCTGGGAAAAAACCTTTATAACTTTTTATCAGAAGCATATTTTTGATTGATTCTTTTTCTGTTCTCTTCAAAATTTTGTCTAGTTTTTTATCAGATTTATTTGAAAAATATTTGCAATACTTTTTCTGCACCTCTCGGTATTCACGTTAGCGCGTATGTTTTCTCTATACCGTAGATACCGACGGAGGTGACGGGGCCACGAACTTCACCGAGCTAGGCTCCGACTACTCCGAACCAGGCAAGCATGTTCGAACTTTTGATATGATGAGTGTCTTGGCATGTTTGCATGTAGATAGTTTCATGGCATGTGTGAAGCATACCGATGAACCGTTCATTATGCATTGTTGAGGCAAGTAAGCCCGATGATTTCACACGTCGTTGGACGTAAGTATGCAAGGCCATGTGTTGGCATGAAGATGGGTAAGATGGCAGTGTTGTAGCATGCCAGTCTTAGGCCATGCAAGTTATCTTCAGTACCAACCCATATCGGTTGGGTTCAAATCCATTTCCTTTCCCTGTACTACCACATGTTTCCCGAAAGGGATATGGTTTAGTAAGACGCAAACCGCTTTCTGGGTACACACCAAAAAGGAGAGGCCGGGATGATGGTTCCATGGCCCTGGATTAAAGCCAGGCATCCGGTCAGGGGGCATGGGTGTTTCCGGTTGGGACCGAGAGGGGGGCACCCCTTAGAGCGCGCGTATATAAATTTGATCCCATGCTATTCGAGATTGTGATCTCCCCGTCTCAATAGTTTTTCTTGGACGATGTTGAGGGTGATTCCTGGCATCGAAGAGTTGGATGGGTGTGTACTGGTTAGCTGTGTTTCCTTCTGAAATACCGTAACGGAATTAGTCCTGGTGACTACGGAAATCCGTCGACTGTGGGAAATTTTTGTACAAACTCTGCAGAGCTCTATATCCTTAAATCATCTTATCTATATCCAAGTTCCCTGCTAACAGTCATGTGCCAGTTTGGTGACAGATTACCCGGTGGGACACATGGGCACTAAGACCGGTTAAATGTTTATCCTTGTGGATGGACTAACCCGTTTAATTCCATGAGTTGAATATATTTATGATGAATATATTATTTCCTTATCAGTCAAAAGCCCTTTATGTGGTGTCGCTCAGACGCCCGACTGTGGCATTTCTTTTTAAAGCCCTTTATGTGGTGTCGCTCAGACGCCCGACTGTGGCATTTCTTTTAAAGCCCTTTATGTGGTGTCGCTCAGACGCCCGACTGTGGCATTTCTTTTTTTAAAAGCCCTTTATGTGGTGTCGCTCAGACGCCCGACTGTGGCATTTCTTTTAAAGCCCTTTATGTGGTGTCGCTCAGACGCCCGACTGTGGCATTTCTTTTTAAAAGCCCTTTATGTGGTGTCGCTCAGACGCCCGACTGTGGCATTATTATTCCGCGTTTTTCCGCTCGAGGAGTCTTTCAGACACTCGTTTGGCACCAGTATTATTATCCCGCATTTTCCGCTCGAGGAGTCTTTCAGACACTCGTTTGGCACCAGTATCTATTATTCCGCATTTTCCGCTCGAGGAGTCATTCAGACCCTCGCTTGGCACCCAGTATTATTACCTCTATGTCTGATCGTACTGGTTAACTTATTCATGTATTTCATGTTAGCATTTGTTATATCTTACGTCTGAACTGTCTTGCGAGTACTTTCAAAGTACTCACTGGCTTGTTGATTTGGCCAGATGCTGACGAAGGTGATCTCATGGATGAAGAGTTCGATAGCGAATCCGACACCTAGAGGAGTCCCAGTCAGTCTCGTGCCACCCTGGAGTTGGTCACTGTATTATATCCGCTTCCGCTACCCTAATAAATTCATCGAGCCTCACCTCGACGCTCGATGGGATGTTAGTTTGAGAATCCCATATCCACTCCCCACTGTGTTACTCCACCTCTACCATATTTGCGAGTCAGTAGTATGCCACCACTCCCTTGTGTCATTAATCGCCTTTATGTATAATTATTGGCACGCTTGTAATAAATTGTTGAGCATCGTCAGCTCAACCCTGTAACATATTTATGCTACTGGCTTATTGTATCAAAGTTTGTCTGCCAGTGAGGAGGCTTTATCTCAAACTGGAATCTAAAGATTGGTTTCTCAATAAATATTTTTATTGGAAAACCGATCATGACAAGCTTGGTATCAGAGCCAGGCTGACTGTAGGAAGCCACTAGGTGCGATCGCTAATCGGTTATTAGCATGATAGAGCTTATTCATGTTTTTGCAATAGTAGTCATTTTTCTGACAGTCAGCATATATTTATGATCTGACCATTCAGGATTTTTGCCTACTTTTGTAGATGGCCGACCGCAGCTGCGAGTCTTAGACCTTCGCCAACGTGCCCGATGGGTTCGTCAGGCTTCTCTCCTTCGTCGTTCAGGTCGCGATGGGGCCGTCTGTGCGCCCAGTCGTCACTCTCTGTCAGCACAGAGTCAACGACAGTCTGACTATGCACCAGGCCGCGGTGCAATTCAAGGGAGGGCGTGGTGAGCTACGCCGCTTCCGGTTCTTGTGGAGAGCCATGCCTACGGAGAAGCATGCCATCCAGATGGCAGCCCGCGAGGCGATAGCTCGTCTCAGGGATGCCCTTCCTGCGATGAAGGCTCGTCGCTACCGCTATCTTCCATGCCATGTGCCCTACACCTGTCACTACGCATTCTCCTGCCCCAGAGGAGAACGAGACGAGGCTTTTGAGATGCTTATTGAGTATCTCCGGGCCTTGGAGGCAGCCTTCGACAACTTGGTGGATGACTTTGTGGCCGCCCGCATGGACTCAGTCCACGGTTGTGCCGCCAACAGGAGGGAGCTCCTGCCCACCACACCGCCACTGACTTTTGTCTCGTCCTCTGCATCCCATGCTCCTGCTCGTCGCCTGCCTACCACCGAGGAGTTCAACCAGGTCATTGCGCCCACTCCAGCGCGCACTGCACCGCCACTCGCACCGACTCCAATCCGTGTCATTCCGCCCCTGGCACCCGCTCCATCTACTCGGCGGAGCACTACTCGTATGGAGCCTATTAGCGAGGAAGAAGTCGAGTCCCCGGCTTCGCTACGCCTCACCCTTGGCAGGGCCAAGGACGTCATCAACATCTCCGACTGAGTACACTTAGCCGCCATGCGTTGCATCACCATGTAAGATGTTGTGAGAAGTAGCTTGTTTGCGCATCATGTAGGATCTGGAGAAGTGCACTGGCCTAAATAACATGTCAGGGTTATGTACGCATATCCTGAGTGATGTATTGTATAATTATCGCCGCGTGTAAGATACGTAATGACGCAGTCCTTCTCTATGCGCAAATCGATTTGTTTTCCCTTGAGTAATCTTGGCTCTAAAAAAAATTATTTGTCAACCTTGTGCATTATGGGTTTTATCTTTGCAACCCTTCCATTTTTTCTTATGGGTTTTACAAATACATCCCTAGAGTGAAAAATGTCTCGTCCTTGGACTCGCTCCATGCCAGCTCCACCAGAGGAAAATTATGGCAATCAACCGGGCAACAATTTTGCACCAGGGCAGTCAAGTCAACACTATAATACTCAATCAGGCAACAATTTTGCACGAGGTCAGACAAGTCAACAGGACAGTGAAACGACACTTTCCCAAATGTGCCGCCTTTATGAACAGAGTCAGCAACAACATCGGGAAATGATGAACCAAGTCATTAACATGGGAAATCACCATGGGCAGTATCCGCGGCATTCCAAGTTATCTGAGCTATAGAAGACACGTCCCTCAACATTTTCTCATACTGACAAGCCACTTGAGGCCGAAGACTGGCTTCGCGATATGGAGAGAAAGTTAATTATTGCAAAATGCTCAGACCCAGAAAAGGTACTGTACGCACCGCATTATCTCACGGGAGCAGCAGCATCCTGGTGGGAGAATTTTCTGCACATGCATCCCAACGAAAATGATATAACCTGGGATGATTTCAAAGAAGGTTTCCGTGGCGCGCATATTCCTAAGAGTGTTATGAAAATCAAGAAAAGAGAGTTCGATGACCTCAAGCAAAGGAACATGGCGGTGTCAGATTACAACGGCCAATTTACTCTGTTATCCCGCTGCGCCAACGAAGAGCGTATGACTGAAAGCAAGAAAATGGAGAAGTTCCTTGACGGCCTAGCGCCCGCGCTTAAATGCCAACTGGTCATACACACTTTCCCAGATTTTAAGACGCTGGTGGATAAAGCCATTACTCTGGAAAATGAAAGACGCAGTTTGGAAGATATCCGCAAGCGAAAAAGGGACCAGACTAACCATGCTCGCAATCACCGAAGTAAGACCGATTTTCAGAAGGGTGGGACGCACAAATCATCATCCAACGTCTCACGCCCAACAAAGAATTTTCATGCTAGGGACAAGGAGTTCACATATCGCCCAGGTGTTACTTGTTACGCCTGTGGAGAAGAAGGACACTATGCCAAGCAGTGTCCCAAGCCAAGAAGCTCAGCACCAAAGCCGAACAACGGCAACAATAATTCAGCGCCCAAGCGAAACAACTTCAATCCCAACAATAACCACAGGAAAGGTCATCTGAACCACGTGACCAAAGAGGAGGCACAAAATGCTCCGGATATCGTACTCGGTACGTTCCCTGTCAACACAATACCTGCAATGGTTTTGTTTGATTTTGGAGCTTCTCACTCTTTTATTTCGAAAAGTTTTGCTTTGCAAAATAATTTTTCGATGCTTCCTTTGGAGAAATCCATGATCATCAAGTCCCCTGGGATTCAGCAAGTCACTCAGAATTACTGTCAGGATGTGATTATTGAGTTCAAAGGATTGAAGTTTCACGCCAATCTCATTGTGTTGGAAAATAAGGGACTGGATGTCATCCTAGGCATGGACTGGTTAACCACCAACAAAGGTTTCATTGATTGTTTCAATCGGACCGTGACTCTCACACACCACCATGGTAAGACAATAAGAGTATCCGCCAAAGAAAGGGAAATGCCCAGACAACCAAGACTGAACAAGGTGGACATTTCCGAATTAAACAAGGTCCCAGTAGTATGTGAATTTCCAGACGTATTTCCCGAAGAGCTACTAGGCATGCCACCAGACCGAGAGATAGAATTCAGCATTGATCTAGCACCAGGGACCACCCCCATATACAAGAAACCATACAGAATGGCACCATCCGAGTTAGTTGGACTGAAGAAACAAATAAAGGAATTGCTTGACAAAGGATACATTCGAGCCAGTTCCTCACCATGGGGATCACCAATTTTGTTTGCCAAAAAGAAAGATGGAACACTGCGATTGTGTAATGACTACCGAGCACTCAACATGGTCACGATCAAGAACAAATACCCGATGCCAAGAATAAATGATTTATTCGATCAACTCGCTAAGGCCAAGGTATTCTCAAAAATCGACCTAAGGTCAGGATACCATCAATTAAAGGTACGAACAGAAGATATCCCCAAGACAGCCTTCACCTCCAGATATGGACTGTATGAGTTCACAGTAATGCCTTTTGGATTAACAAATGCCCCTGCATATTTTGTACACCTCATGAACAAAGTATTTATGAAGTTTATGGACAAGTTCGTTGTGGTATTCATCGACGATATTTTAGTATACTCCAAAACACCAGAAGAACACGCTGAACATCTCAGAATTGTACTAGGAGAACTCAGGAAACACCAATTGTATGCCAAGTTCAGCAAGTGTGAATTTTGGTTAAGGCAAGTAGGCTTTCTAGGCCACGTGCTAACCCAAGACAGGATCGCCGTGGACCCAGAGAAAGTCAAGGCCGTACTTGGCTGGAAGTCACCAGCCAGCGTAACGGACATACGGAGTTTCTTGGGAATGGCAGGATATTACCACAGATTTATTGAAGGATTCTCCACCATAGCCAAGCCAATGACGCAGTTGGTCAAGAAAGATAAGAAGTTTGAATGGACAGAAGCCTGTGAGAAAAGTTTCCAAGAGCTAAAACGGAAATTAACAACAGCACCAGTATTGATTGTGCCAGACATACGCAAGAATTTTGAAGTATATTGTGACGCGTCCAGAAAGGGACTCGGATGCGTATTAATGCAAGAGGGCAAGGTTGTCGCATACGCTTCGAGGCAACTTCGCAAGCATGAGGAAAACTATCCCACTCATGACTTAGAAATGGCAGCAGTTATTCATGCACTCAAGGAATGGAGGCGTTTCCTACTTGGAAATCGATGTGAAATATATACGGACCATAAAAGTCTCAAATATATTTTCACACAGCCAGAGCTGAATTTAAGGCAACGACGCTGGTTGGAGCTAGTAAAGGATTATGATGTCGGAATCCACTATCATCCTAGAAAAGCAAATGTAGTAGCCGATGCTCTTAGTCGGAACCCCAGCGCCGACAACAACAGTCTGCCCAACTTAAGACCCGAATTCCAACGGGAATTTGCCAGACTCAACTTGTTGATGGTAGCAGAAGGCACCATAACAAACTTGGAGATACAACCCAACCTTGTGAAAAGAATCAAAGAAGCCCAGCCGGGTCACCCCAG
This sequence comes from Aegilops umbellulata, assembly GCA_032464435.1. Lineage (NCBI taxonomy): Eukaryota > Viridiplantae > Streptophyta > Magnoliopsida > Poales > Poaceae > Aegilops > Aegilops umbellulata. The sequence goes on along the minus strand of CP136059.1, from coordinate 439,254,291 downwards.
CATTGAAGGCATCAAAAGAAAGGTGAGTATGGGCAAGGCCTCGGAATTCATCATAGACGAAGAAGGGACACTATGGTACGGAAACAGACTCTGCGTGCCAGACATAGAAGACCTCAAACGGCAAATTCTAGATGAAGCCCACACCACTCAGAAGCTTGCCAAGATATATCTCTCTCGCATAGTTTGTCTGCACGGTGTCCCGAAGACTATAATATATGATAGAGGAACACAGTTCGTCTCGAGATTCTGGGAGCAGTTACAATAGGCTCTAGGAACTCAACTAGCCTTCAGTACGGCATACCACCCCCAGACAGATGGACAAACAGAACGGGTAAACCAGATTTTAGAGGACATGCTGACAGCATGTGTCCTCACCTATGGAACCAGTTGGGAAGACAGCCTGCCATACGCCGAGTTCGCGTACAACAACAGTCATCAGGCCAGCCTGCAAATGGCACCATTTGAGGCCTTGTATGGACGAAGATGTCGTACCCCGTTAAATTGGTCAGAGACCGGAGACAGCCGTATCTTCGGCCCAGACATGCTCAAGGAAGCCGAGGAAAAGGTCCAGCTAATCAGAGATCGACTCAAGACCGCCCAAAGCCGACAAAAAAGTTATTACGATCAGAAACATCGTGGGGTCAGCTTCGAACCCGGAGAATTCGTGTATCTACGAGTATCCCCTATGAGAGGACTACAACGATTCAAGATCAAAGGGAAACTAGCACCAAGGTTCATCGGGCCATTCGGTATATTGGCACGGAGAGGCACTGTAGCCTACCAGCTAGACCTACCTAAGGAACTATCAGATATCCACAACGTATTCCACGTTTCACAATTAAGGAAATACGTGAGCAACCCAGAGAAACAGGTGCCCCATGAGAACCTCGATGTGCAACCAGACCTCACCTATCGGGAACGTCCAGTAAAGATATTAGAGGAGACTGAAAGGAGGACCCGGCAGAAAACCGTCAAATTTTTCAAAGTTCAGTGGAGTAATCACACCGAAAGTGAAGCAACGTGGGAAAGAGAGGACTTTCTTCGAACAGAGCATCCGCACTTATTTAAGGATCAACTGAAATCTCGGGGACGAGATTTTTCCTAAGGGGGTAGGTGTTGTGACACTCCAAAAAATTTATTTGGTTTTAGCAAAAACCTTGCTGGTTTTTCATTTGTGGATTGAGGCCTTTTAAAAAAAATCAGTAGAAGCAATCCTCTTTAAAAATCCTTTTCTTTGACTAGGATTTGTTATTTCTGTTTTCTCCTTCAAACTTTGGGTTTGACCTTCTTAAAACTTTTCTCTGTTGGTCCCCTTCTCAAATTTATTTTGGGAGTTCAATCTTTTTTCCTTTTGAAAAGAAAGTTCTATGAAACTTGGGATCTTCTTCCTTATGAACCACTCCAACATCTTCTCCCCTCCTTGTCAACAACTCAAATTCCCTATCCCAACTCATCCAAACAAGTTTTGGATTTTATTTTGGTTATTTCAAACCTCAACTCTTTTCTGACCTTTGATTTGAGCCTGACCCATTTTCAAAGCAAGTACCCCATTGCATTTGAGATTTGACTTCAAACCAACTCTACCGGCTAGTCCTTTGCACCCACAACCCAGAACCATCTTGATCCACTCATCTTCTTTTCAAAATTTTCAACTTACACTCCCTGCAAGTTTGGACCAGATTTGTCAAATTTGGTGAAATTCATATCTACACTTCTCCAAAAATTCCACCAAAAATCACGCAACCTACTGGAGCAATGAGAAGTCACTCCACCAAAAATCAGCCCAAGGAAAAATACCTACATGCCTGGATCATTCTGTCGAACACCTTGCATGCACTGTTCGAACACATTCAGAAAAATTCAGTTTTCAGTGTCGATTTCTTCAGTTCAGTTCAGTCACGCGCCCACAATGCTTTGGCGCGTTGCTCACCGCCTGGCTCGCTTGTCCGATGCCCCGCACGCGCGCTTGGCTGCTTGCTGTCGTCGGTGGCGCTCTGACCCGCCTGCGCCGGCGTGTCTTGCGGCGGCTGAACCGCCGTTACGGCTGGCAGGCAGCAGAACGGCGGCGCAACGCCGTTCAGCGCCGCCCAAGCTCGCTGGTGGCTCCGCATGGCCCTCCCCACGCCAGCGCACGCATGATGCACAGCCGTCGTGGCGCGGCACGCACAGAGCGTGCTCTCTGCCGCCGATGGACCCGCGCCGTCCCGTTCCGTCGAACTTCACCTCAGCAAGCATAACCCGACGCCGTTGGCTCCTAAACAGGCTCAGTGAACCTCCACGACGGCGCTCAACCCCTTAACTCCCCCGACCGAGCACTGCACCGCCGTAATCCTCGCCGGAGAACGCCGTTCTCGGCCACCGCCTCGGAATGCCTATAAAAGGAGACCCCGAGCCCTCCCTCGAGCACGCACCACCCCTACACTCCACCAACGCCCTGCCAGGTCACTGGGAGGACCTCGAGAAGGTCTCCTCCCCCGACTCCGGCCACCCCGTCCGCCTCGGGCTCCAGCTCGATTCACTGCGGTGAGACCGTCTCCGGTGCCCATACTCCGTCAGCTACCTCCTCTAACTACCAGAGGCCTGACCCCCGCCTCAATTCCATGCTTGCAGCCCTCTCCGGCGACCTCCATCCACGCCCGAAACGCCGTCCGCCGGAGCCAGGGCCACCGTCGACACGGTGCACGCCAGCGACCACCTCGACCACCACCCGACGCGGAACAGCACCGTGAGCACGGAGGTAACCTCCAATCTCTCTGCCTCGCCGTGGATCGCCACCGGCGATCGCCGCGGCTCTCTGGCGCCAAAGGCGCCGTTCGTTTTCAAACCTGACGGGTGGGACCGCCCCGTCAGATTCTTCTCTTTATTCGAATCGTTTTCTGAAAACGCATTTGGGAAAAATAAGTCTTCTCCTCTGAGCCGGCATATTCGAGTCTGAAACGTTTTTTTGCTTTTATAAATAAAACCCTGAGAAGTTTCTATTTCATTACAGATGGGTCCCTGGGCAAAAACCTTTATAACTTTTTATCAGAAGCATATTTTTGATTGATTCTTTTTCTGTTCTCTTCAAAATTTTGTCTAGTTTTTTATCAGATTTATTTGAAAAATATTTGCAATACTTTTTCTGCACCTCTCGGTATTCACGTTAGCGCGTATGTTTTCTCTATACCGTAGATACCGACGGAGGTGACGGGGCCGCGAACTTCACCGAGCTAGGCTCCGACTACTCCGAACCAGGCAAGCATGTTCGAACTTTTGATATGATGAGTGTCTTGGCATGTTTGCATGTAGATAGTTTCATGGCATGTGTGAAGCATACCGATGAACCGTTCATTATGCATTGTTGAGGCAAGTAAGCCCGATGATTTCACACGTCGTTGGACGTAAGTATGCAAGGCCATGTGTTGGCATGAAGATGGGTAAGATGGCAGTGTTGTAGCATGCCAGTCTTAGGCCATGCAAGTTATCTTCAGTACCAACCCATATCGGTTGGGTTCAAATCCATTTCCTTTCCCTGTACTACCACATGTTTCCCGAAAGGGATATGGTTTAGTAAGACGCAAACCGCTTTCTGGGTACACACCAAAAAGGAGAGGCCGGGATGATGGTTCCATGGCCCTGGATTAAAGCCAGGCATCCGGTCAGGGGGCATGGGTGTTTCCGGTTGGGACCGAGAGGGGGGCACCCCTTAGAGCGCGCGTATATAAATTTGATCCCATGCTATTCGAGATTGTGATCTCCCCGTCTCAATAGTTTTTCTTGGACGATGTTGAGGGTGATTCCTGGCATCGAAGAGTTGGATGGGTGTGTACTGGTTAGCTGTGTTTCCTTCTGAAATACCGTAACGGAATTAGTCCTGGTGACTACGGAAATCCGTCGACTGTGGGAAATTTTTGTACAAACTCTGCAGAGCTCTATATCCTTAAATCATCTTATCTATATCCAAGTTCCCTGCTATCAGTCATGTGCCAGTTTGGTGACAGATTACCCGGTGGGACACATGGGCACTAAGACCGGTTAAATGTTTATCCTTGTGGATGGACTAACCCGTTTAATTCCATGAGTTGAATATATTTATGATGAATATATTATTTCCTTATCAGTCAAAAGCCCTTTATGTGGTGTCGCTCAGACGCCCGACTGTGGCATTTCTTTTTAAAGCCCTTTATGTGGTGTCGCTCAGACGCCCGACTGTGGCATTTCTTTTAAAGCCCTTTATGTGGTGTCGCTCAGATGCCCGACTGTGGCATTTCTTTTTTTAAAAGCCCTTTATGTGGTGTCGCTCAGACGCCCGACTGTGGCATTTCTTTTAAAGCCCTTTATATGGTGTTGCTCAGACGCCCGACTGTGGCATTTCTTTTTAAAAGCCCTTTATGTGATGTCGCTCAGACGCCCGACTGTGGCATTATTATTCCGAGTTTTTCCGCTCGAGGAGTCTTTCAGACACTCGTTTGGCACCAGTATTATTATCCCGCATTTTCCGCTCGAGGAGTCTTTCAGACACTCGTTTGGCACCAGTATCTATTATTCCGCATTTTCCGCTCGAGGAGTCATTCAGACCCTCGCTTGGCACCCAGTATTATTACCTCTATGTCTGATCGTACTGGTTAACTTATTCATGTATTTCATGTTAGCATTTGTTATATCTTACGTCCGAACTGTCTTGCGAGTACTTTCAAAGTACTCACTGGCTTGTTGATTTGGCCAGATGCTGACGAAGGTGATCTCATGGATGAAGAGTTCGATAGCGAATCCGACGCCTAGAGGAGTCCCAGTCAGTCTCGTGCCACCCTGGAGTTGGTCACTGTATTATATCCGCTTCCGCTACCCTAATAAATTCATCGAGCCTCACCTCGACGCTCGATGGGATGTTAGTTTGAGAATCCCATATCCACTCCCCACTGTGTTACTCCACCTCTACCATATTTGCGAGTCAGTAGTATGCCACCACTCCCTTGTGTCATTAATCGCCTTTATGTATAATTATTGGCACGCTTGTAATAAATTGTTGAGCATCGTCAGCTCGACCCTGTAACATATTTATGCTACTGGCTTATTGTATCAAAGTTTGTCTGCCAGTGAGGAGGCTTTATCTCAAACTGGAATCTAAAGATTGGTTTCTCAATAAATATTTTTATTGCAAAACCGGTCGTGACACCCTGGTTGTGTGCCGATGCTCACAACAGCTCTGTTATTGACCGACATATCCTTTAATGGATTTTATCCGACGGCGTCCTTCATATTCAATAACTTTGTGAGGCTTTTCTCGGATACATAATGCCTTTGGTAAATTGTGTCCTCTGCTTTGTCAACCATGCTCTCCTTTCGAGCTTGTGTTATTTACTCTTGAAGTTTGTGGTATATGTTTCTAAGAGGCCCTGATGGGTTGGACATATGCCTTTTCTAATCTGTGTGAACCCGAAAACTACTACGGGTCATACTCTACTGGTGTTATGTCAGATAAAATTTCAACACCACAACTTCGTTGAAGGCAAGAAGTGAATGAAAGGTTATGCATTAAAGATGTGGGAGTCGACCTTGAACTTTGTGTTCATGCCCATGGACACGATGTAGATCCTATCATGGAAACTTCTTGTAATAATAACTATTCCCTTGGTATAAGTTCATCTCATATCTGGGATCTGGCCTTTTTGCAATCGTTGTTCCGACCACATTTTCTCCTTGATTCCATTTCTCAGACAAGTTAAAATACTTGTCTTCTGTTGATCGATACATCTCCGCAACCTCTATTCTTATCTTCTTCGAGTATTTCCCTCCGGAATCTCGAGAATACCAAGGAACTGTGTTGCTTCCTACGAGTCTTCGTCTAGTATTGCTTCTCACCATTTTCAGATTTCCCCGGGTTCTGAGTTATTAATCACTCGAGAAGACCGATAAGTGAATTGATTCCGCAATCCGATTCAATAACTCGAAGTAATTTTTGTTGCTTATAAGCTTAATACTCCGTCATGTCATTCCTAGCCTGATCGGCTATATCATTATCGTGCTGATTTTAACTGTGCTACCTCTTCCTTGTTCCCGGAGCACAACCTTCGATGATGAACTAAGCTTACGTTGATTCCCTGGTCTTATCGTTCCACCTCAAACAATGAGCTTGGTTCCGAGTTGGTGTCGTATCCATGGATCCAATAATCTATCCCTGCATCAGTCCTTTTGCTTGATGCAGTCGCTGTTCGATCGATTCTTCGTGGAGCCTCTCGACAAAATTTGTCGTGATCATCATCAACATCTACTCCCTCCTAGATATCAATTGAATTCATGATGAGAAATACCATCCTTGCCCTCGATGATTTGTTTTATTTTCGACCATTTTATTGCCTTCTGGTCAACACAAACTTGACCGTGTTTTGTGTTATACCTTGAGTTCCTTGCTATCCAGTCTTAGTTCTTCTTTACCTTGGAGTATTACCATATTTTATGTCATGAATGTCATGAGATTGCTCCACCTCTTAAGAATTCTTGGTATAGTGATGCTTCTCCCCATCATCATTCCTTCTTGGTCCCCGTGTTGGTTCTAACCGGGGTACCAACAAGTGAACGGTGCTGTTTGGATTCTGCACTTCTAGCAACCCTATTGCTTTGAAATTAATGATCGATAGTTCATTCTTAACCTATCGGTTACTGAATCATCATTCTAAACATTGATCATGCTACCTAAGGCCATATTATGGGTGCATATTTCAACCAATGGTTAATTGTGTATGTTTTCCTCGAACATACATCATTATACCATTTGATCTGACAAATGTTATCTCCTTGTTCACATCATTGTGGAAATCCATCTTGTTGGAAATCTCGATGAAGTGTCGCTAAGACCATCAACCACCTCCCCATCCTCTCCTTGAATTAATGATGAACTCTTGTTTCGGAACTCGCTTCCATAGTTCAATTCCCGAGAATCTTACAATGTCATCTCGACAATGTGTGTTGCACCTTTGTTCTCAGGCATCCCGAGTCTGAGTTATCCTGACACCAATCAGATCTGAATCTCAGTCAGATATGATGGTTGGAACATATTTCCAAGAGATATAACAATGGTCTTTATGTGACCCGGTAAGGTGCTGTCGTGCCTAGCACACCTGGCCGGAGGCCCTATTGTTATAGATTCCTCTTCAGCAAGGTTATCCCTTCTTCCATGAGGAAACTGTAAGACTTATTCTATAAGTTGTTTTCGATGGATCCTTTGTATCCAAAGCCTGACCTTTGCTTGAAGACCATGTCAATACTGTCTCGAAGCATGTTTGTGGTACTCTGATTTTCAACACGAACATTTGAATCCCAATGCTAAATGTTTCTTGCTCAATTATCCGAACACCGTTGTATGGGTAATGTCATGAAATTTTTCTCCCCTTACCTAAAGGGTTTTCTACATTATATCCTGTCATGCATATCATGATCTGCTTATCATTGGGAAGGATATACCCCTGAAATATACGATAATCATATTTTCCTTTCCATTATTTGGTTTAACCTTTATGGTGATCATTATGGTCTAAGCAGTATTAATTCCCTGCTTATGTAAACCCCTCGGTGTACAATTCTGTCAGTAAGACCCTGTTACTTTTGTTGATGACATTCCGGTAACCACCGATGGACGAGAACTTTGCCTATTGGTCTGCCTCATTGCAACGAGCAGGAAAATGGTTCTCTTCGTCCCTCGCCCATGGTACCAATGTTGTTGCCGACATAACTGACATGGTACTCCCTGACATGCCTTGCTCTCATGACCGTGCAAGATGTCACCGCTCCTATTTTTAACCCACATGGTGGGCCCATAACCCACAGTTCCATAGGATCGGAACCTGACTCTCCTATACACCCCCTGTTCCCAAAGTTATTCCTCCCGCGTGGACTCGTATGTAATTCATGAGCCACCTTCCGATGAGATCATCAATTCTGACATCGGACACAATAATTATTCCGTTGCTTTGAACCCCTTTCACGCCCTGTAACAGGCATCGAACGATTGCCTGCCCGTTTGAAACTTCTCATGGTACCTTCTTACTTTGCTCTCGATATCTTCTTAAGTTTCAATTCGAGAGATACTTATGCTTCTTCCCCTGAGTTAACCGTCCGATGCTCAATTTTGTCAGAATCCGTCCTTATAGAGTTTTTCCCCTCTTATCCTTTGCTAAGTACGGTGAAGATCCCGAAGGAAGGAAAACAACTTCATCATGATGCATTGATGCATAGGAAACGAAGGCATCAACTTAATGGATTGACCTCTTCGAGAAGAGCAACCAAGACCGAGAAGATTCGTTAGAGTTTCGTAACCAGATCTCCCTCCTTAATCTCCCTCTTAAATCTCGGGACGAGATTTCTTGTAGTGGAGGAGAATTATGACGCCCGGATAATTAAGCTACAGTAACCGTCTGCTAATGATGCCACATCACCTCGATTACTGTTGTTAAACTCGTGTTGATTCAAAACCGTTTCGAAATTCAAATTTAAAAATAAAGTCAAACAATAAAAATTTCCAAACATTAAAACTAAGATGCTCTAAACGTGCCAAATAATGCATATGTAATTATGGTTAAGAAGCCCCACTTTTATAAAATGTTTAAAGGCTCTAAAGTAATTAAAACAGTAGGTAAAACAACTAAGTAAATACCTTTTATAGTTAATATAATTTTAAAATAATTTAATTGGGCACTAAAACCTTTCTATGGCACTGTTTTAACTTGATATGCTAATCTAGGTGCTAATGATGTCTTTTACAAAACTAAAATAATTATATCCTAAAATTTAAACAAAAAAACAAAACTGAAAAAAAAGGAAAGGAACCCCCCCCCCCATCTGGGCCTCGGCCCAGCAGGCCATCTGGCCAGCCCAGTCGGGCGCGGCCCAGCCGGTCCCCACTGCTTAACCCCCATACCAGGCCACCCCTAACCCTATCCCCCCACTCCTCCCACTTCCGGCCTCGTTTCTGGATCGGGGGAGCGACCCCCTTCCCTCCCCCACGACCGCGTCGTCGCCTGACGCCTCCAACCGGCACACCGCGCCTGAGGACCGCCACCTCCGCCCACCCGCTCCTCCAGGGTCGCCGCACCGAGCCTCTCTGCCGGATTCCTCTCGTCTCGATCTGGATCGACGCCCGAGCCGGTCCCTGACGCTGCCGCTCCGAGTTCTTCCCTCGCCGGACAGCCTCCCCGCCACCGTCGCCGTCTTCCCCGACCTCCTCCCCGCCCCCCATTGCCACAAGCCCTACAACTACGGTGAGGCCCTAGGCCTCCTCCTCCCCTCTCTCCCCTGTCTCGCACACGCTAGGGCGCCGACCGCGCTCGCCGCACCCTCCCCGTCATCCGCTCGCGCACGTCACGGGCCGCGACCACGCACCGTCGTGGACCTGCTGCTACTCACCCCGCGCCTCCCTTTGCTTCCCCCCGCTCCCCCTGCCTTTCCTGCTGCTCTGTCGAGCGCTGCTCGCTCCCCGCGCCGGTGCTGCTCGCTTGCGCCCGGCCACGCCCGTAGACCTTGCCGTCGCCGCTCCGGACACCAACCGCACCCACTGACCCCCTCTACTCGACTCGCGCCGTTGCCCTTTCCCCGTAGCCGCTCTCGGCTTGACCCAAATGGTCGCCGAAGCCGCGAGTCCGGCGAGCCCCCCATCGCCTCTGTACGCCTCCGTCGGCGCGCGTTGGTTAAAACTAGCTGGTGGGCCCGGCCCTGTTAATTAGCCACTAACCTAACCCCCCCCCCCCCCCCACATAATACCCCACTGACTGGTGGGCCTTTTTGATAAACTAGATAATTAAAATTGCTGTTAATAAAACAACCAATGACACCTGGGCCCCACCCCCTGTTTAACAGTCAGCGTTGACCTTTAACTTGCTGACTGTGCATGCTGACTCAGCCTCTAGACCCCACCTGTCATACTCAGTAGCTAGCTGCTGCTAGGTATAAAAGAATATTCCACAGTTTATTATTTCGAATTAAATTAAATGCAGAAATTCTAGAATTTATTTAAATCTTTGAAAAATCATATAAACTAATCTGTAACTTTGTACATGAAAGTTGCTCAGAACGATCGTCCGCCACACATCCCTAACATAGCAAACACGCAACTTTCCCCCTCCGGTTCACCGGTCCGAAAACACGAAACACCGGGGATACTTTCCCGGATGTTTTCCCCCTTCACCGGTATCACCTCCTACTGCGTTAGGTCACCCCTAGCACCGCGTATCACCATGTTATGCCTTGTGTTGATTTGATTGCACTGTTATTTATTGTGTTCCCCTTCGTTACTTCTTTCCGGTAGACCCCGAGACCGCTGCCGGTACCCCTGTTGTCGACTACAGTGTTGACGACCCTTCTTGCCAGAGCAACCAGGCAAGCCCCCCCCCCCCCTTGATCACCAGATATCGCCTATTCTCTTCTATACTGCTTGCATTAGAGTAGTGTAGCATGTTACTGCTTTCCGTTAATCATATTCTGATGCATAGCCTGTCCTTGCTACTACTGTTGTTACCTTTACCTGCAATCCTACATGCTTAGTATAGGATGCTAGTGTTCCATCAGTGGCCCTACCCTCTTGTCCGTCTGCCATGCTATACTACTGGGCCGTGATCACTTCGGGAGGTGATCACGGGCATATACTATATACTTTACATTGTTACATTACCTGTGATACTGTTCGGAGATGGGGGCTGAAGGGGCAGGTGGTTCCACCCAGGTAGTGGTGGGCCTGGGTTCCCGACGGCCCCCGACTGTTACTTTGTGGCGGAGCGACAGGGCAGGTTGAGACCACCTAGGAGAGAGGTGGCCTGGCCCTGGTCGGCGTTGGCGGATACTGAACACGCTTAACGAGATCTGGGTATTTGATCTGAGTCTGGCCATTTGGTCTATACGCACTAACCAACTACGCGGGAAAGATATGGGCACTCAGCATCATGGTATCAGCCGAAGCACTTCGTGACGTCAGCGACTGAGCGGCGCGCGCCGGGTTGGACCGCGTAACATGACTTCCTTTGTAATGGAGGTTGCTAGGTCTGCTCTCTGGCTGTGTACGCAACGTGCAGGTGTGCAATGGGCGATGGGCCCAGACCCCTGCGTGCATAGGATTTAGAACGGCGTGCTGACTGCTCTGTTGTGCCTAGGTGGGGTTGCGACGTGTTGATCTTCCGAGGCCGGGCATGACCCAGGAAAGTGTGTCCGGCCAAATGGGATCAAGCGTGTTGGGCTATGTGGTGCACCCCTGCAGGGAAGTTAATCTATTCGAATAGCCGTGTCCCTCGTTAAAAGGACGATCCGGAGTTGTACCTTGACCTTATGACAACTAGAACCGGATACTTAATAAAACACACCCTTCCAAGTGCCGGATACAACCCGATGATCGCTCTCTAACAGGGCAACGAGGAGGGGATTGCCGGGTAGGATTATGCTATGCGATGCTACTTGGAGGACTTCAGTCTACTCTCTTCTATATGCTGCAAGACGGAGGCTGCCAGAAGCGTAGTCATCGACAGGATTAGATATCCCCCTCTTATTCTGGCATTCTGCAGTTCAGTCCACCGATATGGCTCTTTACACATACATCCATGCATATGTAGTGTAGATCCTTGCTTGCGAGTACTTTGGATGAGTACTCACGGTTGCCTTGTTCCCCCTTTTCCCCATTTCTCTACCCGATTGCTACGACCAGACGATGGAGCCCAGGATCCAGACGCCATCTTCGACGACGACTCCTACTACACTGGAGGTGCCTACTACTACGTGCAGCCCGCTGACGACGGCCAGGAGTAGTTAGGAGGATCCCAGGAAGGAGGCTTGCGCCTCTTTCGATCTGTATCCCCGTTTGTGCTAGCCATCTTATGGCAACTTGTTTAACTTATGTCTGTACTCAGATATTGTTGCTTCCGCTGACTTGTCTATGATCGAGCACTTGTATTCGAGCCCTCGAGGCCCCTGGCTTGTATTATGATGCTTGTATGACTTATTTTTGTTTTAGAGTTGTGTTGCGATATCTTCCCGTGAGTCCCTGATCTTGATCGTACACATTTGCGTGCATGATTAGTGTACGATTGAATCGGGGGCGTCACAGCTAAGCACTTCTCCCATTGAAAGAAAGATCAATCTAGAAGGCCAAACCAAACTGATAATTCAAAGAGACTTGCAAAGATATTAAATCATGCATATAAGAATTCAGAGAAGAATCAAATATTGTTCATAGATAATCTTGATCATAAACCCACAATTCATCGGATCTCAACAAACACACCGCAAAAAGAATTACATCGAATAGATGTCCAAGAAGATCGAGGAGAACTTTGTATTGATATCCAAAGAAAGAGAAGAAGCCATCTAGCTAATAACTATGGACCCGAAGGTCTGTGGTAAACTACTCACACATCATCGGAGAGGCTATGGTGTTGATGTAGAAGCCCTCCGTGATCGATTCCCCCTCCGGCAGAGCGCCGGAAAAGGCCCCAGGATGGGATCTCATGGGTACAGAAGGTTGTGGCGGTGGAAATAGGGTTTCGTGGTGCTCCTGGATGTTTTCAGGGTATATGAGTATATATAGGAGAAAGAAGTAGGTCGGTGGAGCCACGAGGGGCCCATGAGGGTGGGGGCGCGCCTACCCCCCTGGGTGCGCCCTCCTACCTTGTGGCCGCCTCGTTGCTTCCTTGACGTCCACTCCAAGTCTCCTGGATTGCGTTTGTTCCAAAGATGATCCTCGTGAAGGTTTCATTCCGTTTGGATTCCGTTTGATATTCCTTTTCTGCGAAACACTGAAATAGGCAAAAAAAACAGTAATTTGCACGGTGCCTTCGGTTAATAGTTTAGTCCCAAAAATAATATAAAAGTGCATAATAAAGCCCATTAAACATCCAAAACAGATAAAATAATAGCATGGAACAATCAAAAATTATAGATACGTTGGAGACGTATAAGTGCGCCCCCCACAAGGGAGGAGGCCGAATTGGATTAGGGAAGGGGGTGGCGCCCCCCTTTCCTTCTCCTACTCCCTCTCCTTTCCCCCTTTCCCCCTCCGGAAGAAGGAAAAAAAGGGGGGTCGAATCCTACTAGGACTGGAGTCCTAGTAGGACTCCCCTCTCCCTGGCGCGCCCCTTGGTGGTCAGCTCCTCCTCCCCTCCTTTATATACGGGGGCAGGGGGGCACCCCAAAGCACAACAGTTGTTTCTTAGCCGTGTGCGGTGCCCCCCTCCACAATTTACCACCTCGATCATACTGTCGTTGTGCTTAGGCAAAGCCCTGCGCGGATCACATCAACAACACCGTCGACACGCCGTCGTGCTGACGGAACTCTCCCTCGACCCTCTACTGGATCAAGAGCTTGAGGGACGTCATACAACGGGTGCAAGCCAGTTTTGCACACGCGGGATACTCGGGTTAAACTTGACGAGCCTAGCATATGCAGATATAGCCTCAGAACACTGAGACCGAAAGGTCGAACGTGAATCATATAGTAGATATGATCAACATAGTGATGTTCACCATTGAAAACTACTCCATCTTCCCGCAAAAAAAAACTACTCCATCTCACGTGATGATCGGGCATGGTTTAGTTGATATGGATCACGTGATCATTTAGATTTCTATACGACGCTAACTGCGTCAAATTACAAGGAAAGGTACACACATTGTGCGAACTGGGCCAACCCATTTTTGGCTGTACATAAAGCATTCTTTTTCTGGTTTTGGTAATCTTCTAGAAGTTTCCTGTCAGTTTTACCTGTCTTAGGGTCCTTCTAGAAAGTAAGGTTCCTGAACTATTTTTAGGTTTCTTTTATATGTTTTCTCGGTTTTGGGGTTTTCTTTTCTAACTATTTTTTACGTTTTCTCATTATCAGTTTTTCCTTTTTCCTTTTTTATTTCTTTTACTCATAAATTCATAATTTTAAAAATGTTCATATGCGGAATGTTTAGAACTTTAAATAATATTCCTTTTCTAAATGATCGAGAATTGCAAAATTTATTTAAGTTTTTATAAAATGTTCAGGAATTTCCATATTGTTCGTACTTAAAAATTGCAAATATTTTAAATTTGCTCGAAAAATTACCAAAAATGTTTCGAATTTCAAAAAAAATCATGTCTTTATTAAAATTTTGAGAACACAATTTTTTTTATTTTTTAAACAATCACAGTACAAATTTTGTTCCTATTTTTCAAAAATGTTCAACAAAATGAAAATTCTGAAATTTGTTTGTGTTTTCTAAAAGCTGATTTGGGACTTCGAATTTTGTTTCAAATCAGCAACTGAAGTTAGTTCAAATATTCACGTTGCCATTTAGTCATCAGCATCCATTAGTTGTATTGGCCAGCAGCTTCCCTTAAATGGTGGTTGGTGCCGGTTCGAGAGGACTAGAGCTCCTCTTCGGCGCCCTCGGCGCCGCTTAGGGGAGAGGGCGCCCGAAGGTACGCTATAGTGGGCCGGCCCAACGATGCTCGTGTCTACGCTAAAGAAAAAACAAATCCTCATAAAAAATATGAGGGAACTAGGAATCGAACACACATGCCAACGTGAGGGACATAAATTGTTGAGCACACAGTACCAATACACCTCGTCGGCTTTGGTGTTTTTATACCGAAACAGACTATATGAAAATTGTTTCCTTGGCAGTACAATTTTTTTTAAAGAAAACATAAATTTGGAAAACGATCCACATTTTCTTGGAAGTTCATCCATTTTGTAAGACAATTCACGGCTTTTCAAAGAAATTTTCACAAAAATCTAAAAAGTTTATCAAATTTGAAAAAAATTATCATATTTGAAAAAAGTTCATCGAGTTTGAAAAAAAGTTCATCGATTTTGAAAAAGTTCATCACATTCGAAAACAAATTCATCAATTTTAGAAAAACAATTCATCCTATTTGAAAAAAGTTTGTCAAATTTGAAAAAAGTTCATCTAATTTGAAAAATAGTTCATCAAATTTGAAAAAAAGATCATCGATTTTGAAAAAAGTTCGTTCAATTTGAAAAGGTTCATCTAATTTGAAAAAAAAGTTCATCACTTTTGCAGAAACTTCGTCGTCTTCGAAAAAGGTTCGCGCATTTAAGGAAAGAAGAGAGAAAGGAAAAAGGAAAGCAAACTTGAAAACAGTGCATTCTTTTTCATTTTATAAAGTGCACCTAAAACTTTTCTAGCACATCTGGTCATCTGATCCCATTGGTTGGTTCGCTCTAGTGTGGTTCGCTCCTGTCTCTAAATTTTCTTTTTTGAGATAGCCCTGTCTCTAATAATGGGAGCAACTAGTTAATGAGCGCTCCTTCGGGAGCCTCGCAACGATCAGCGCCACTTGGCGCGCTCTCAGCCATTCGCCACGTGTCGCGCTCTGGACGTTCTCTTCGGATTTTGTTTTTTTTATTTTTTCGCACGCGTTTTTGGCTTTTTAAACGGGTTTTTTCTTGGTTTTTTTGACGTTTTGGTTTTCTCCCGGTATTTCTTAGCTTTTCGATCAAATAAAATTCGAAAAAAAAATTACGCGAAAAAACACGTTTTCTTTTTTTCCCTTTCGCAAAAGTTTTTCTTCCGCGAGAGGCACGGTTGTGCTTTATCGAGAATCACGGCCGTGCCTTTCAGAAACGAAAAAAAACGTGTTTTCTGTTTTTTTTCTTTCGCGAGAGTCACGGTTTTGCTTCCGCGAGAGGCACGGTTGTGCTTTCGTGAGAGTCATGGCTGTGCCTCTCGGAAAAGGAAAAACAAAACGCGTTTTTTGTTTTTTTCTTTCATGAGAGTCACGGTTTTGCTTCCGCGAAAGGCACGGTTATGTTTACGCGAAAGTCACGGCCGCGCCTCTCGGAAAGGGAAAAAATACGCGTTTTCTGTTATTTTTCTTTCGCGAGAGTCACGGTTTTGCTTTCGCGAGAGGCACGGTTGTGCTTTCGCAAGAGTCACGGCCGTGCCTCTCGGAAAGGGAAAAACAAAACGAGTTTTCTGTTTTTTTTCTTTCGCGAGAGTCACGGTTTTGCTTTCGCGAGAGGCACGGTTGTGCATTCGCGAGAGTCACGGCCGTGCCTCTCGGAAACGAAAAAAAAATGTTTTTCTGTTTTTTTCCTTCCACGAGAGTCACGGTTTTGCTTCCACGAGAGGCACGGTTGTGATTTTGTGAGAGGCACGGGCGTGCCTCTTTCGGAAAGGGAAAAAAACCATGCTCCCGGTTCGGTTTTTTCGCCCGGTTTTTTTCATCCGGTTTTTTTCGTGAAATTTTTTTTTGTCAAAACCTATCAACATGGGATCTAGTTTTGAAGATCTCGACGCGAGGAATCCAATGGTGAAAACGGTTCAAGATTTGGACGCACGGTTTAAGAGATAAAACGTTTTGATTAAACGGATCTACGAAAAAAGGGAAAACTCCCAGGTTGCAACAAGTGGCGCGTTGCATGTGCGCCACTTATCGCGACCTGAGAAAGTTTAGTGTTCTTTGCAACGAGTACTCCTTAATTAGTGATTTCGTCTAATAATTACTTGTATTCGACACTTAAAGCGGATGACTGGGCCAAGGCCAGTGGGCAAGCCTCTTGTGCCGCTCTCTTACAGCCGTGTCTAGTTGGTCCACTTTTTCTCAAAAAAAAAATCCGCTTAGCTTTGGGCGACTGGCCCATTGGTGGATTAAAAAAATGGAGATTGCTTCCAGGCCCAACTGCCCAACCAAATTCTAAATAAGGAAATAACGTGGACTTTCATCGCTCATGGCTGCTTGGTGTGATGGTTACGCTCGTGTGCTGTTGATCCATTTGTCCCTATTTTGAATCCTATGCCAACATGTTTTTTTTTGCCATTTGAATCATGTGTTATGTTGGTCCTCTTCGGGCCCTAGTTGATGAATGAGCTTTGCTACATCTACGAAAAAGTATTACGAAACTAACGTAGAAGCTTATGTGGCCTAATTTGGTTGGGAGTAAAAACGGGCCAGGCCCACCCCCTGAAAATCAGGGGGCCTGATTAGTTTATAGGAGGGAAAGTTACGTAACATTAAGTAAAAGCTTACGTAGATGTAGCATTTTTGTTGATGAATACATCAAAATATTTGCCATTTGTATTATGTGTGATGCTGGTCTTGTTCGGGTCCTAGTTGATGAATACATCAAAATATAAATAGCTAATTTAATATAGAAAAGCGAGTTCTATGTGCTTTGATAATTATGATTTATTAATGTAGTTAATCATATTCTTCGCTTCCTCCCTTGAATTTGTAAAACTATAAAGCAACATACAATTATGTGTTACTAGAAGCATGCACGTAACACATCTTCAGCAGCAGAAATATGTAATAGTTATTGCAACGCAACGAAGGTGAGGCAAAAAGTCACCCTACTACAACCAATACATGCTCTGTTCCAATATATGAAGCCATGATTTTTGCAACAGTATCTATGACTAGCGCCACATGTCAGAATTGTTGCAATATATGTCTAAATATTACCACAAAGATGTACTTTGTTGCAATGCCTAGCCTTTACTGCAACAAGATGACCAATTCACGCAACGGGACGGAACTGTCGCAATATCACTACCATATTACAACGCCGATGCCGCTTGTGGCAATACATGGCTTCTATTGCAACAAAATGAGTACTTAGCGCGATGAAACGAAGTTGTGGCGATATGTAGATCCTATTACCACGAACTGGAATTTTGTGGTAATATAACACTTTATTGCAACAAAAGATAGTTGTAGCAATAATTTTTGTTGCAATAGACCGGAATCCTTGTAGTGGATGTCTATCTAAGTGGGAGTTCTTAAGTAATATGATCAATTGAACTTAAATTTATCATGAACTTAGTCGTGATAGTATTTGCATATCTATGTTATAGATCAATAGCTTGCGATGTAGCTCCCTGTTTATTTTTTATATGTTCCTAGAGAAAACTAAGTTGAAATATGATAGTAGCAATGATGCGGACTGGGTCCGTGATCTGAGGATTATCCTCCTTCCTACACAGAAGAATTATGTCCTTGATGCACCACTAGGTGACGAACCTGTTGTAGGAGCAGATGCAGAGGTTAATAATGTTTTGCAAGCTCGGTATGATGACTACTTGATAGTTTAGTGCACCATGCTTTACGACTTAGAACCGGGACTTCAAAAACATTTCGAACGCCATGGAGCATATGAGATGTTTCAAGAGTTGAAATTAGTATTTCAGACGCATGCCCATGTCGAGAGGTGTGAGACCTCTGACAAGTACTTTGCCTATAAGATGGAGGAGAATTTCTCAGCTAGTGAGCACGTGCTCAGAATGTCTGGGCAATACAATCACTTGAATCAAGTGGGAGTTAATCTTCCAATAATATAGTGATTGATAGTGTTCTCTAGTCACTATCACCAAGTTACTAGAACTTCGTAATGAACTATAATATGCAAGGGATGACGAAAACGATTCCCGAGCTCTTCGCGATGCTGAAATCAGCGAAGGTAGAAATCAAGAAAAAGCATCAAGTGTTGACGGTTGACAAGACCACTAGTTTCAAGTAAAAGGGCAAAGGAAAAGAAAGGGAACTTCAAAGAATAATGGCAAGCAAGTTGCCACTCCCATGAAGAAGCCCAAAGCTAGACCTAAGCATGAAACTGAGTGCTTCTACTGCAAAGGAAATGGTCACTGGAAGTGGAACTGCCCTAGATACTTGGTGGATAAGAAGGATGGCAAAGTGAACAAAGGTATATTTGATATACATGTTATTAATGTGTACTTCACTAGTGTTTAAAGCAACCCCTCAGTATTTGATACTGGTTCAGTTGCTAAGAGTAGTAACTCGAAAACAGGAGTTGCAAGATAAACAGAGACTAGTTAAGGACGAGGTGACGATGTGTATTGGAAATGATTACAAGGTCGATAAGATCACCATCGCACACTCCTTTTACCTTCAGAATTAGTGTTGAATCTAAAATAAATGTTATTTGGTGTTTGCATTGAGCATGAATATGATTGGATCATGTTTATTGCAATAGAATTATTCGTTTAAGTCAAAGAATAATTATTGTGTTGTTTACATGAATAAAACCTTCTATGGTCATACACTTAATATAAATGGTTTATTGAATCTCGATCGTAGTGATACACATATTCATAATATTGATGCTGAAAGATGCAGAGTTGATAATGATAGTGCAACATTCTTGTGGCACTGCCGTTTAGGTCATATTGGTGTAAAACGCATGAAGAAACTCCATCCTGATGGGCTTTTGGAATCACTTGATTATGAATCACTTGATGCTTGTGAACCATGCCTCATGGGCAAGATGTGTAAAACTCAGTTCTTCGAAACAATGGAGCAAGCCACTGACTTATTGGAAATAATACATACTGATCTATGTGGTCCGATGAGTGTTGAGGCTCACGGCGGGTATCGTTATTTTCTGACCTTCATAGATGATTTAAGCAGATATGGGTATATCTACTTAATGAAACACAAGTCTGAAACATTTGGAAAATTCAAAGAAATTCAGAGTGAAGTTAAGAATCATCATAACAAAAAAATAAAGTTTCTACGATTTGATCGCGGAGGCAAATATTTGAGTTACGAGTTTGGCCTTCATTTAAAAACAATCTGGAATAGCTTCACAACTCATGCCACCTGGAACACCACGGAGTAATGGTGTGTCCGAACGTCGTAACCGTACTTTATTAGATATGGTGCGATCTATGATGTCTCTTACCGATTTACCACTATCGTTTTGGGGTTATGCATTAGAGATAGCTGCATTCACGTTAAATAGGGCACCATCTAAATCCGTTGAGACGACACCGTATGAACTATGGTTTAGCAAGAAACCTAAGCTGTTGTTTCTTAAAGTTTGAGGTTGCGATGCTTATGTGAAAAAGCTTCAGCCTGATAAGCTCGAACCCAAATCGGAGAAGTGCGTCTTCATAGGAAACCCAAAAGAAACTGTTGGGTACACCTTTTATCACAGATCCGAAGGCAAGACATTTGTTGCTAAGAATGGATCCTTTCTAGAGAAGGAGTTTCTCTCGAAAGAAGTGAGTGGGAGGAAAGTAGAACTTGATGAGGTAGTTGTACCGTCTCTCGAATTGGAAAATGGTTCATCACAGAAATCAGTTTCAGTGATGCCTACATCAATTAGTGAGGAAGTTAATGATGATGATCATGAAACTTCAGATCAAGTTACTACCGAACCACGTAGGTCAACCAGAGTACGGACCGCACCAGAGTGGTACAGTAATCCTGTTCTGGAAGTCATGTTACTAGACCATGACAAACCTACGAACTATGAGGAAGCAATGATGAGCCCAGATTCCGCAAAATGGCTTGAGGCCATGAAATCTGAGATAGGATCCATGTATAAAAACAAAGTGTGGACTTTGTTTGACTTACCCAATGATCGGCGAGCCATTGAGATTAAATGGATCTTCAAGAGGAAGACGGACACTGATAGTAGTGTTACTATCTACAGAGCTCGAATTGTCGCAAAAGGTTTTCAACAAGTTCAAGGTGTTGACTACGATGAGAGTTTCTCACTCGTATCTATGCTTAAAATCTGTCCGAAACATGTCAGCAATTGCCGCATTTTATGAAATTTGGCAAATGGATGTCAAAAGTGCATTCCTTAATGGATTTCTTAAAGAAGAGTTGTATATGATGGAACCAGAAGGTTTTGTCAATCCGAAAGGTGCTAACAAAGTGTGTAAGCTCCATTGATCCATCTATGGACTGGTGCAAACATCTCGGAGTTGGAATATACGCTTTGATGAGTTGATCAAAGCATATAGTTTTATACAGACTTGCGGTGAAGCCTGTATTTAGAAAAAGGTGAGTGGGAGCACTACAGCCTTTCTGATAAGTATATGTGAATGACATATTGTTGATCAGAAATTATGTAGAAATTTCTAGAAAGAGTAAAGGAGTGTTTGAAAGGAGTTTTTCAAAGAAAGACCTCGGTGAAGCTGCCTACATATTGGGCATCAAGATCTATAAAGATAGATCAACAAGCTTGATAAGACTTTCGATGAGTACATACCTTGATAAGATTTTCCAGGAGTTCAAAATGGATCAGTCAAAGAAGGAGTTCTTGCGTGAGTTGTAAGGTGTGAAGTTGAGTAAAGACTCAAAACCTGACCATGGTAGAAAATAGAAAGAGAATGAAAAGTCATTCCCTATGCCACAGTCATAGGTTCTATAAAGTATGCTATGCTGTGTACCATACCTATTGTGTACCTCACCATGAGTTTGGCAATAGGGTACAATAGTGATCCAGGAGTGGATCACTGGACAGTGCTCAAAATTATCCTCAGTGGAATAAGGACATGTTTCTCGGTTATGGAGGTGACAAAAAGTTCGTCGTAAAGGGTTACGTCGATGCAAACTTTGACACTGATCCAGATGACTCTAAGTCTCATTCTGGATACATATTGAAAGTGGGAGCATTTAGCTAGAGTAGCTCTGTGCAGAGCATTGTAGACATAGAAAATTGGCAAAATACATACGACTCTGAATGTGGCAGACCCGTTGACTAAACTTCTCTCACAAGCAAAACATGATCACACCTTACTACTCTTTGGGTGTTAATCACATAGCGATGTGAACTAGATTATTGACTCTAGTAAACCCTTTAGGTATTGGTCACATGGTGATGTGAACTATAGGGTGTTAATCACATGGTGATGTGAACTATTGGTGTTAAATCACATGGCGATGTGAACTAGATTATTGACTCTAGTGCAAGTGGGAGACTGAAGGAAATATGCCCTAGAGGCAATAATAAAGTTGTTATTTATATTTCTTTATATCATGATATATGCTTATTATTCATGCTAGAATTGTATTAACCAAAAACTTAGTACATGTGAGAATACATAGACAAAACAGAATGTCCCTAGTATGCCTCTATTTGACTAGCTCGTTAATCAAAGATGGTTAAGTTTCCTGACCATAGACTTGCGTTGTCATTTGATGAACGGGATCACATCATTAGGAGAATGATTTGATGGACAAGACCCATCCGTTAGCTTAGCATGTTGATCGTTCAGTTTTATTGCTATTGCTTTCTTCATATGACATACATATTTCTTTGACTATGAGATTATGCAACTCTCGAATACCGGAGGAAAACCTTGTGTGCTATCAAACGTCACAACATAACTGGGTGATTATAAACATGCTTTACAGGTGTCTCCAAAGGTGTTTGTTCGGTTGGCATAGATCAAGATTAGGATTTTTCACTCCGAGTATCGGAGAGGTATCTCTGGGCCCTCTCGGTAATGCACATCACTATAAGCCTTGCAAGCAATGTGACTAATGAGTTAGTTGCGGGATGATGTATTACGGAACGAGTAAAGATACTTGCCGGTAACGAGATTGAACTAGGTATGATGATACCGACGATCGAATCTCGGGCAAGTAACATACCGATGACAAAGGGAATGACGTATGTTGTTATGCGGTTTGACTGATAAATATCTTCGTAGAATATGTAGGAACCAATATGAGCATCCAGGTTACGCTATTGGTTATTGACCGGAGATGGGTCTCGGTCATGTCTACACAGTTCTCGAACCCGTAGGGTCCACACGCTTAACGTTCGATGACGATTTATATTATGAGTTATGTGTTTTGGTGACCGAAGTTTGTTCGAAGTCCCGGATGAGAGCACGCACATGACAAGGAGTCTCAAAATGGTCGAGAGGTAAAGATTGATATATTGGAAGGTACTATTCGGACACCGGAAGGGTTCCGAAGTGTATCGGGTACATACCGTAGTACCGGAGGGGTTACCGGAACCGCCCGGGGAAAGATATGGGCCATAGGAGGGAGGCTAACCAACCCACAAGGAGCTGGTGCGCCCCCCACAAGGGAAGAGGCCGAATTGGATTAGGGGAGGGGGCGGCGCCCCCTTTCCTTCTCCTACTCCCTCTCCTTTCCCCCTCCGGAAGAAGGAAAAAAGGGGGGTCGAATCCTCCCATCTCCCTGGCGCGCCCCTTGGTGGCTGGCCTCCTCCTCCCCTCCTTTATATACGGGGGCAGGGGGTACCCCAAAGCACAACAATTGTTTCTTAGCCGTGTGCGGTGCCCCCCTCCACAGTTTACCACCTCGGTCATATTGTCGTAGTGCTCAGGCGAAGCCCTGCATGGATCACATCACCAACACCGTCGCCACACCGTCATGCTGACGGAACTCTCCCTCGACCCTCTACTGGATCAAGAGCTCGAGGGACGTCATCGTGCTGAACATGTGCTGAACATGGAGGAGCCGTACGTTCGGTACTTGGGTCGGTTGGATCGTGAAGACGTTCGACTACATCAACCGCGTTACTAAACGCTTCCGCTTTCGGTCTACGAGGGTACATGGACACACTCTCCCGTCTCGTTGTTATGCATCTCCTAGATAGATCTTGCGTGATCGTAGGAAATTTTTTTGAAATACTGCGTTCCCCAACAATTTTTTGCTCACACTTGCGTAAATTGTAGTGTACATATCCTTGCGTATATTTTTTATATTCATAAAAGCTCAACATAGATCTATAAATGTGGTTTAATAAATATCATGGTTGCATTTTCTAGTGTATGTTTGATAGAAGCAAATAGGAAAATATGGAGTATATAAGGTTTATATGAGGATGTTATCATCTAATGTTTGCTTTAATGGTGGTAAATGTACCCTACATGTTGTAGTTAGTTAAATAATCAATTGGCAATGGGTGTTTGCTTTGAACATAGTAATGAAATCACAATTATTTAAATAATAAATTGTCCTTACACATTAGTACAAAATTTGGATTTGCAAGCACCTTTATAATAAACACCGAGTCGGTTTCTCCTTCGGTCTCTAGCCAACTTGAGCTAATACTCATATTATTAAAGACAATTGAGAAAACACGTGAAAATTATAAAGGCAAGCAAATAATCAAAACATGCTGGTAAGCAACAAAAGAATAACGTGCCCAACCTGTTAGTGAAGTAAGGCCATCTCAAGCTTATGTAACAAAAACAGTTTGAGATGTCCAAATCACCCATATATAAAGTAGAAATCATCTGAAGAAAGCATAGCTGTTCTATGGTTTTTATCGTCATGGACAACCATTTTTTGCACCTCAAATCCATGGGTGATTTCTAAAAATCACACACACACACACACACACACATAGGGAAAATGCATCCTACTACCGGGTGTAGTTACACCTATTTCTCATATACTACCATGTGGTAGTATATACTCTACTTTATTATTTTTAATATGTTCATATACTGTATCTAAGATACTCCAAAGTGAGTTATATGAAAAAATTGCAAGTGAGCTCATAGTTCTATACTATATACAGTACAAGTTGATTTATAATATTTGTTTACAAAATAGAGCATATTTGGTCAATATATTAGGGGCGGACACATGGACAAGCCTGGGTGCTCTGATACTTCTAGCAGCCTAACCAAAAACATAGCAAAATACTGACCAAAGTGTGAGGCTTCGTCTTTGAGCTCTGCTACTAGACGAATAAGATTGTCTCTAGAAGCGAGTTAGACATGAGTCAAAGCGCCCCGGTAACATGCATTGACCCAATGTATTCTCGATAGATTGAGCTAATGATGCCATGCATCCCATGACATGGCACTACTCCATTAACGATGATGTTCACGTGTGCAGCCTCTCTATGGTGCGCAAGTGATGTTGAATTGCGCACAACAATGTAAAGCTCACCTTGGAACTCTGTGGGCAGCCCAAAAGGTGATAGGAGACTATGAAATATGTGCTCTTGAACGTGCATACAATGTAACAATCATCCCAATGAAAGTATCGATGTTCTATGGTTTTCTTCATCATGAACGGTATATGTATAGATGCATAACCTATCTTTCTCCATCACCTTGAGACTTTGATGAACTAAGTTGGTACGTTCAATCTCCATGAACAGCCTATTTTACCAAATATCTTGTAGTGTAGGGACCAAAATCAAAATAGTCATGTCGATGATTTATTTATCACTTTAGCTATATGTAAGACACCTGAATTTTTAATTTGGGTAACTCAATTTTCTAACCATTGATTCAATTCTCAGGATTCATGTTGTTGTTTTTTTCTTGTGTATGTGTTTAGGCTAATTTTTGACTTGCCCATATTTGGGGTAAGTTGGTTTTTTTTCTTAGCCTGAATTTTTGACTTGCCCCTGTTAAAGGTAAGTCAAATTTTTTTCATAGGGCAATTTTGGATTTGCCACTATTTGGGGTAAGCCAATTTTCCTTTTTTGTATGCCTTCTTTTCTTCTACTTTTCTTTTATTTTAGTCGGTCTTCCTTTTTTTGCATGGGTATTTTGCATATTGGATGAGTGAAAATGTAAATACGCAAGGACTATAGAGTATTTGTGTAAATTACACTAGAGTGCAAAGATTGAACTATTATACATTTATTCACACCATATTTAAGAAGTGCAATTTCAATGCAAAGTTGTGTGCAAGTTTTTTTAATTTTCTTCTTCAAAGGGTAATACCAATGCCCTAACTTATTCCTTCTTAGTAAACTTCTTATTTGCGAAAACCCACTATTATATGCTTATTATTGCATATTATGGTGAACCGCAATTTTGGGTAATTTTCTTTGTAAATTATGTCATTATTTGTTTCATGGTTTCCATTTGATTCCTTCTAAAAGGGTAGTACCATTGCTACGAATTCATCCTTTCTTAGAGAACTTCATTATATTGATTTTGTTTTGATTTTTATTTTATTTTATTTCTTTAAGGATATAGTACTAATGTCACTAACTCATTCCTTCTTAGGAAAATTATTTTTTTCAGAAACTTTACTATTATATGCTTATTCCGGAATATTATGGAAAGGAAAAAATGTGTAATTTTGTGCAAAAAGAAAATTCATTATTTGTTCCATTTTTCAATTTTGTTCCTCTTAAAGGGTAATACCAATGCACCTAATTCATTCTTCGTTACAAAATTTAACTATTTTTAGTTTATTTTTAGTTTTTATTTTCTTTCTTCTTTCATGGTAATACCAATGTCTTTAATTCATTCTTCCATATAATACTTCATTTTTATGATTTTTTAGTTTTTCTTTCATTTTCTTTCTTCTTTAATGGTGGTACTGCTGCCACTAATTCATTCTTCCTAGTAAGATTCATGATTTTCATGTTTTAACTTTATTTCTTTTTTGTCATTAGGGTAATTCCAATGCCACTAATTAATTCCTTCTTAGAACAATAGCTTTTTACAAAAATTTCATGGTTATATGCTTAATCTTCATATTTTAAAATATTGCAATTTCCATGTAAATTGTGTCATTGTTGGACTATTTATTTTATTCATTTTTAAGTGTAAAACCAATGCCCCCAATTCATTCCTTCATAGAAAGTATGAATTCATTGGTACCAATGCCCCTATTTCATTTTTTGAAAAACTTTATATTTTGTTTTTGTTTTTATTTTTATTTCTTTTTCTTTTTCTTAAAGGGTAGTACCAAGCCTCAAAATTTATTCTTCCATATAAAACTTCATTATTTTCATTTTGTTTTAGTTTCTTTTTCATTTCCCTTCTCTCTAAGGGTAATACCTATGCCACTAATTCATTATTCCGCATAATACTTTATTTTTTACCTTTTATTCATTGTCTTTCTTCTTTATCGGAAATAACAATGCCACTAATTAATTCCTTCGTAAATAACATGTTTTTTTGCGAAGCTTTTAGTACTATATGCTTATTCTTGCCTATTTTGAAAAATCACAATTTGCATGTAAATCGTGTGCAAATTGTTTCATTATTTGATTTATTGTTTTATACTTTCTTTATTTCAAGTATTATACCAACGCCCCAAATTCATTCATTCTTTGAATGCTATTACCATTATTTATTTATTTTTTTAGAAAAAATCATTATTTTGATTTATTTTGTTTTATTTATTTTTTATTCTTCTTAAAGTGTACTAACGCCACTATTTCATTTCTCCTTATAAAACTTCATTATTATTATTTTTTAGTTTATGTTTCATTTTCTTTCTTCTTTCAGGGTAATACCAACACATGTAATTCATTCTTACTTATAATACTTTATTTTTTATTTTTTTTATTTTTATTACATTTTCTTTCTACTTTAAGGATGCTACCTATGCCAATAATTCATTCTTCCTTGCAAAATTTCATTATTTTGATTTTTTTCTTAGCTTTTATTTCATTTTCTTTCTTGTTTAAGGGTAATAACAATGTCACTAATTCATTCATTTTTATAAAATTTATTTGGTTGGTGAAACTTTCAGTATTATGTGCTTATTCTTGCATATTTTTTAAAAGGCGCATTTTATGTATAAATTGTTTATACTTTATTTCTTTTTAAGGGTAATACCAATGGAGCTAATTCATTCATTTTTAGAAAACTACTAGTTCATTGGTATTTCCAGTAATACTTTAATTTTAATGGTAATTTTCAATATTCATTTTTATTTTTATTTTAATGGTAATTGCCATGTTCTAGCTCCACCACGCACAGGCTGTCCTCACACTGTGAATCTACTTGGGTGCTCCGCCAAAAACGAGACCGGCGATGCGGCTGGGCCCACGGACGCTGCACACGTCACATCACACTCTGCTGCACCCGCACGGCGAAGAGCACCCACAGGCCGGCATCCACACCACACTCTTGCATGCAAAAAAAAAAAATTTTGACTGACCCAAATTACATATTCAGGCGGCTACTGTTAGTTAGTGCCTTTATTTATTTTTATGCAAAATGCTCATACCGCAGCATAGTGTACAGTTACGATTTATTTTTCCCTGTTTAAATTTGAAACCTCACAATAGGTAACAAAGAAATGAGAAGTCCGACCTCACAAAAGTCTCAAGGCTTGATGTGTGACAATGTTGGCGTGGGCCTTGGCCCAGGTCAAGGCTACTCTCACACTCACTGCCTTTTTACTATGTGTACATGAATTCCATCGATGCAGCAGCTGTTTTAAAATAAACCATGATGAAATCCATCAGGCTTGGCACTATGAAAAAACAGGAGTTTTTTTCGGTCCGATCAACATATCGGCTACTTGTTGATACAAAAAGGAGAAGGGAAGACTGATTAGAGAATCGTGGAGTACCTCAGATACAGCGGCGGCTGATCAGGAGCAAATGGACTAATTTGTGTAAAACTAGAGACCCAGGAAATGTGAAAAACTTTGCATGGAGAGTGGCAAAAAACTCGATCCCTACAGGAGAAACTTTGAGGATTCATCACATACCAGAGGAGGGTGAGTGTTTCATGTCCAGTGCCGCGGCAGACTCATGGCGTCACGCGCTCATTGACTGCCGCATGTCAAGATGTGTCTGGGCCCTCATGAATGATAATGTGGTCGAACACATGATTGCTTGTGGAACCTATGATGCAAAGTTATGCTTAAGCACTATGCAGGATACCTTGAATGAGAAGGATTTCATCATGGTTTCTTCTAACGCTTTGAACGATTCGGTGGGCGAGAAGGAAAGCCAAGCACAAAGAGATTTACCTGAGTCCACTATCTACTTACTCTTTCATTCAGAAGTACTTGGCAGATCTTGAGATGAAACCAAGTAAGAGAATCTCCAACAGAAGCCCTATATAAGCGACGCACAGTATAAAAACTGCTTTAGCACGCGCGGTCTCGATTTGGAGTCTCCAGCAGCCGCACAAAAAGCGCGCGTGCGCTATAACTAATGCAGCGCGCGCATCAAAAAGGCATCGCGCGTAGCATATTTAGTGCGTTCGGTCGCGCGCGCTGCAAACTCTGGGCTGCTGCAGATGGGACCGCTTGATTGGGACCGCTGGACTCGCGCGCAGAGCATATTTTGCAGCGCTTGTTGGAGCAAACGTCTTCTAGCGCCCTAAAAAAACTACTTGCGCGCTGTAAACCTGTTTTTTGGGCGCCGCGCATTGGGCGGCTGTTGGAGATGCTCTGAAGAAAAATAAACACTCGAGGCCAAGCAGACCTTCACTGAAGAAATGGAGGAAAGGACCATCTGGGGTAGCAAAGATCAATGTTGACGCCGCTGTTTCAAGAAGTAATACAAGAGGATCTAGTGCAGCCATCTGCGGCAATGATCAGGGAACTACTTGGGACCTTCTGTTACTATCTTTGAAGGTCTTACTAACCCTGAGAGCTTGGAGGCACAATCTTACTGTGAGGCCCTCTCCTTGGCGGAGGATCTCCATATTCAAAGTGTCTTGATCGCTACCGATTGTCTAGCCGCTGTTAATCACCTGTCAGGCCAATTCTTGGGAGTTTCAGCACCAATTATCAGGGACGCCGAGAAGAGAACGCGGCGATTCACCTACTCCGAAGTTACTCATGAAGGAAGAAATGCAAATTTTGAAGCGAAAGGGTAGGTCACTTTAGCCGTAGGGAGGCACATTTGGTTATCCACCATTCCTGAATTTTTGCTTGTGCCAGACATTATAGATGTTTAAGTAAAGTGTGGTGGTGACCCTTCCAACAAAAAAAAACTCACTGCCTTTTACTCCCAGTGTAGTACTACCACACTGACAAGGCAGCAGATAAATACACAGCCCACTTGGCCAAGACATTCTGATCACAGCTTCCACGAGGGAGGGAGAGAGATATCTCAAAAAGACACATCTTAACCATCATCCACCCAGGCGCAGGGAACATATGCTCAACTATCTACCTAGCCAAAGCATCACGAGCACCAAAAAGGAGGGAATAGATACGAACGGCAACCAAAGTTAGGTCGGCCTCCCGTTGTGTTCTTCGCCTCCCGCTCCGTCCGATTCGATGCCGCAAGCGACGGCCTGCGATCATCCACCGATCGATACCTATAAAAGGAGCAGCAAAGAGAACATAAAAAAAGAGAAAGATCATCCAAATTTTTTCAGAAAGGAATTTCACCTCTTCACTGTTACTTGCTTCCTGCTCATCCTATCAAAGATGGCGACAAGAACGAAAAGCATTTGCAAATACTCCCTCCGTAAACTAATATAAGATCATCTATATCACTAGTTTACAGAGGGAGTAGCAGCAAAGAGATATAAATAATGTAGGTCGATATTTGAACTCGGAGGTTTTACTACTATGTACAGATACATTCGTTCATTCAGCATCGTCCAGTCAAGGTACTCTCGCAGCCTTGGCTTTCTGCTTCAGGGAGTACACACTGACGCTACTAGGAGTAGTAGTAGTTGTTATTACACATCCACACGCCACAAAATACCTAAGCACCAAGGGTTAAACCCGAAATTAGCACATACATTTATCTACCTGCTTAACTCCCGAGTCACGGCGATCTTCAACGCTGGCGTGCCGGTCAGAAGGAGAGGATAAGGTCATCGTCGGGCCGGGCCGCGCTGTCGGCTGTGGCAGCGGCGGCGGCGAGGGCAGGCTGCGAGAGCATGTGCACCACCTCGCGCATGTTGGGCCGGTCGGTGCTCGCCTCCTCGACGCACGCCGTGGCCACGTCGTAGAGCCCCACGAGCAGGGGCACGGGCTCGGGGGAGAGGCGGCGGTCGGCGACGGCAAGGACGGCCGCGGCGGTGTCCGGGAGCTCTGCGGTGGCCTTGCGGACCCAGTGCACGATGTCCACGCCGTCGCCGAACCCGCCGACAGGGCGCCGCCCGGTGATGAGCTCCAGCAGCACCACGCCGAAGCTGTACACGTCGCTCTTCTCGTCCACCCGCAGGGTGTACGCGTACTCTGCCATCATGTCAAGAGAGTTAATTAAACAGAACCAGTTCATTAATCAAACCAGGCAGGATAATGCAACCTTCTAATCATGCTTAGTCTCCCCATCATTAAGTGCAAAAGGAGATCTTTGTCTTGTCTCTGGTTCCAGCTCCAGGCACTGACAAATTAATTAGCCCCAAATCTGTGCTACAATCCAGGAAACAGGGGCAGGGCAAAGGAGACACTAACAACCACCACCACTAATCACTGTCACTCACTCACTGTTGCCACTTGCCAGCAGCAGCTCAGTGCATTTGTCCTCTCTCTAGTTGACCATTGCACATGGCAACAAGAGCATGCCCTGTGTGGGGCTGCAGACAAGTGCAGCCTGAAACCAGGCTAAAATCCAAGCCAACAACAGCCAAGTACACGCCGCAGTTCTTCAGGTGTGCACTTCATGTGGCCGGCCTTGGTTCAGATAGAATGTGTTGGATGAAATGAAATTTGTACAGTCGACATGAAAAGATGTTGATACCTGGTGCGATGTAGCCGTAGGAGCCGGCGATGGCGGACATGCACTCGGAGTTGCCGCCGCCGCCGAGGAACTTGGCGAGGCCGAAGTCGGCGACGTGGGCCTCGAACGCCGAGTCGAGCAGGATGTTGTTGGACTTGACGTCGCGGTGGATGATCCGCGGCGCGCAGTCGTGGTGGAGGTAGCAGAGGCCGCGCGCCGCCTCGAGCGCCACCCGCGCGCGCGCCTCCCACCCGAGGTGGCCGCCCTTGCCGCCGTGGAGCATCTCCCCCAGCGAGCCGTTGGGCATGTACTCGTACAGCAGCAGGTTGGTCTCGCGGTTGGACACGAAGCCCAGCAGGCGCACGATGTTGCGGTGCCGGATCCGCCCCAGCGTGCCCACCTCCGCCGAGAAGCCCCGGTCGCCGCCCACGCCGCGCCCCACCAGCCGCTTGATCGCCAGCTCCGCGCCGCCGCGGGTCACGCCGTGGTACACGATCCCGGCGCCGCCCTTGCCGATGATGTTGTCCTCCTGCAGGCACTCCACCACGTCGTCCGCCGAGAACCCCGGCCGCTGCTGGAACACCGTCATCTTCCACGCCCCCGAGCGCCGGCGCGCCGCCTCCCGCCACGCCTCGCACCCCTTCCGCCCGCCCAGGAACGCGGCCACCAGCGCCACGAACACGCCCGCCAGGCACACCAGCATCTTCTTCGAGTCCCACCGGCGGAGCGACAGTACGCCGCCGCCGCCGTCGTGGTTGTTGTCGGAGCAGGCGGCGCCGTCGTTGCTGCTGCCGGTCAGCGGGCCGCCGCAGAGCCCGGGGTTGCCCACGAAGGAGCTCTCGTTGAACACCAGGAACTGGCCCTGCATCGGCACGGCGCCCGTCAGCGCGTTGTACGACACGTCCAGCGTCGTCAGGCTCGTCATGTTGGACATCTCCGGCGGGAGCTCGCCGGACAGCGCGTTCCTCGACACGTTCAGCGTGCACAGGATCTTCAGCGACGTGATGCTCTCCGGTATCGCGCCGGTCAGGCGGTTGCGGCTGACGTCCACGGCGGCGAGCGACGCGCAGCGCGTGAGCTCCTGCGGGATCGTGCCGGTGAGATGGTTCCCGCTGACGTTGAGCCGGGACAGATTCCTCAGCCGGCCGATCTCCGGCGGCAGCTCGCCGGAGAAGTTGTTGGACTCGAGCGAGAGCGTCTGCAGCGCGGGGAGGTTGCCGATGGCCGCCGGAATCCTGCCGCCGATCCCGTTGTTCCCCAGCAGCAGCATGCCGATCTTGCCGCCGCCGATCACGTCGGGGAGCCCGCCCGTGAGCAGGTTGTCGGTGAGCTCGAGCATGTTGGCCTGCGGCAGGTCGAAGAGCCCGGCCGGCACGGCGCCGCTGAGGAAGTTCTTGCTGAGCCGGACGCGGACGAGCGTCTTGCACGCGCCGAGCGACTCCGGGATGGGGCCGAAGAAGGCGTTGTCCATGAGCACGAGCGTCTCGAGCCTGCCGCCCGCGCAGAGCTCCGGCGGCACGGTGCCGGTGAGGTGGTTGGTGGTGACGTCGAGGTTCCTGAGCCGGCCGTTCCTGCCGAGCCCCGGCGGGAGGCTGCCGGTGAGGTTGTTCTCCCACAGCTGCAGCACCTCGAGGTCCGGCAGCTCGGCGACGAACGCCGGTATCCCGCCGCGGAGGTGGTTCCGGAACAGGTTAAGCAGCCGGAGGTGGGTCAGCTTGGCGAGGCTCGCCGGTATCTCGCCGGCGAGGTCGTTCACGGAGAGGTCGAGCGACTGGAGGCTCTGGAGCTCGCCGAGCTCCGTGGGTATCTCACCGGAGAGCCGGTTCCAGAGGAGGAAGAGCGTGTCGAGGTTTTTGAGCTTGCCGAGCTCGGGCGGGATGGGGCCGGTGAGGTTACAGCTGCTCATGTCGAGCAGCACGAGGCTGCGCAGCCCGCCGAACTCGGGCGGCACGCCGCCGTCGTACTGGTTGAAGTAGCCGACGTAGAGGCTCCTGAGCCGGCCCAGCCTGGCCAGCTCCGGCGGGATCCTACCGGAGAGCGCGTTGCCGTTGAGGCCGAGGTACTCGAGGGAGGCGACGTCGCCGTAGGCCGTCGGGATGGGGCCGGAGAAGTAGTTCCCGCCGAGGTGCAGGTAGCGCAGCGCGGCCGCGTGCGCGGCGCCGAAGGGCGGGAGCGGGCCGGAGAGGTTGTTGTTGTAGCAGTCGAGGAGCTGGAGGGCCGGGAAGTAGGGGGACGAGCCGGGGACGTCCGGGGCGGGGAAGGGGCCGGAGAGGTTGTTGTTGGAGAGGTTGAGGTGGCGGAGGGCGGGCAGGGACGGGAGGCCCGCGGGGATGCGGCCGGGGAGGGAGCAGGCGGCGATGGTGAGGTTGGTTAGGGAGTCCAGCAGCGCGAGCTCCGGGGGCAGGGTGCCGGCGTGGAGCGGGAGGGAGGTGAGGTTGATGGCGACGACGCGGGAGGTGGCGGCGTCGCAGGTGACGCCGGCGAAGGCGCAGTGGGCCGGGGAGGTCGCCGCCGGGTCCCAGTCGGCGAGAGGGGGACTGGGGGAGGCGGTGGCGGCCGTGGCCGGGACCAGGGCCGCCTTGATCTTGCCCAGCGCGTAGATGTCGCGGTCCGGGGACGCGGGGGAGGGGGCGGGGAGGAGGAGGATCGGGAGGAGAGCGAGGAGGAGGCGGGGAGGCGGCATTGTGGCTGGCTGCGCCGGCGGCGGCGCGCGGTGGGAGGGGGTGTGTGGAGGGAAGAGGAGTGGAGTGGAGGCGGGAATAAAAGGGGCGGGCGAGGGTGGTGGTGGTGGAGGAGGGAATGCGAATATCGAATCGGCCGTGCTCTGCTGGGGCGCAACACCAGCAGTGGCCGGTGAGTGTGAGTGGCACGGCGGGCGCAGTGGAGATGGAGATGTGCGGCGTGATCTCTCTCGGCGTCGCCGTCGCCGTTGGTGCTGGGTGCTGGGTCAATGGTCAGAGGGTGGCAGTGAGGGGTGAGGGCATGGTGGTGGTCAGTGGTCAGAGGGGAGAGGGGAGAGGACGGACGGGGGCAGTTAATGCAAGCTGACTAACGGAGGGGCTAGGACCGTACTGCTAGCCTCGCTACGGATGGGACGAGACATGGAGGGGGCATGGCATCATTTGGCTCCGCTGCGGGGTGCGGCTAATTCATTACGGAAGTGGATCCTCTTAACTAGAAGTAACCTACTCACTCCGTCCTTTGAAGAGTGTACTTCCAACTTTGTTGAAAAGTCAAACATTTTTATATTTGACCGTATTTACACAATAATACATCAACATTTATGACATCAAACTAGTAGCATTAGATTCATCATAAAATATATTTTCATCATATACCCATTCGATTTCATAAATATTGATATATTTTTGTAAAAACTTGGTCAAACTGTGAGATTGTTTGACCCTCCAACAAAGTTGGAAATACACTCTTTAAAAGACGGAGGGAGTAAGCTACAGCGCAATACAATGCAAAACAAAGAAGGAAAATCAGGGCAATGTAGCAAATACTGTATTTATGTACTGGGGCAGGTCATGGGTGGGGTTACTGTTTATGTAAATAAATATAAAATTAATTTTATTGCATCATAACTTTGTTTGTATGTAATTTCTGTAAATGTATACAATAGATTTGTAATTTGCAAATTTGTCATTTTAGCCTTAATGTTAGAGGATGTGAAGAAGGGAAGTTAGGGAATTGTAGCTTAGGTGACTTCTCTTATTCATGTTAGAGGATCCACTTCCATTCATTACTCCAGGCTGATGATGACTCCAGGTCTAGCAAGCTCACTCAGCTTATCACTTCAATACCAACCATCACATGGTGGCATGATAGTAGTATTAGTGAAAATGGACAAAAATGGCCCTTTTATGAAATTTCAACATAAAATGACCCTAATCTACAAATATTTCCGAAACTGGCCCTTTGTGAAAATATTTCCGAAAATGAGTCTAGTTGTGAGAAAAAAATCAGATTGGGGTCATTTTTGTGTTAAAGTTTCAGAAAAGGGCCCGTTTCATCGATTTTCACGTAGTATCATGTTTCAAAACTCAAACTTTCAATTCACAAACCAAAATTGTGAACATCCACAAGACATGTGCCTACAATCTGCAAAAAATCCCATGCCCAACATCGAAATATGCATGAAGAAGTAGACAAAAAAAAGACAAATCAACACATGAATGGTGTCAGTTTTTCCTTTATCTTTTTGTAACACTACTCATGTTGTGTTCGAATCTGGATTTGAAGTTTTCAGGGACAGAAAACATATGCCTTCTGAACATTCGTAAAAAAATAGACTTAACTAAAACATGATTTTTTTTTATGGTGCCATTATGATGGCTCAATATTTTCATACTTTTGTGTTAGTATTTATTTGGTTTCTAAAGGTTTTTTGCCGGTTCTCGCCCTCTTGATTTAACAATCATCCTTCGAGAACGAAAAACCTTGTTTTCCTTTTTGATGTGCGGGACCAAACACTTTGGAAAAAAGAAATCAACCAATACATATGTCATTGCAGCAATTTGGAGTAATTTACCTTTTTGGCAAAAGGGAAGAAGACGACATCTAGTTCGAGCACTACACAATATATTTAAAACGCAAAAAAATTATAACATAAAATAAAACAAAAAACTTAATTATTTATGTTGTCAATTAAAAATGAAAAAATGTATTTGTTGTTGGAGATATGCCCTAGAGACAATCATGGATGATGATATTTCCTTTGTGTTTATGAATAAAGATAGTCATTGGATATTATCAATGATGTGTATCAGCAAGTACGTGACTTGTTTGTGGGACTATGCATTGTGTGATGACTGTCCTAAAAGGTCCCTAGTCGAAAGGGTTGTGTGCACGCGTAGCCGACTAGACTAGCATATGACATGGTGAATGGCTGAGTCTCACTAGTCACTAGCCATGAAGCATTGGATGCTAACCGGATAATATGGACTCAGAAGGATCTGGTCGGATTCGATGTAGGTCCGAGTCGGACAGACCCCGACTATGAGACGCAGCGATATGTCATCTGTGAGTATCTAGTACAACATACGTTCTATGTCCTAAGACCTGAGCTGGTGCATGTACCCGGGATGGTGACATACTTGCTTTGGGCCAACCAAACGCTATACCGTAACTGGGTAGTTACAAACGTGGGTTTCGGACTAGTCCAGACCCATGCTGTGAGACATGGTCAAGCAAGATGGGATTTGCCCCTCCGATCAGGAGATATATACTCTAGGCCCCTCATGTGATCCGACCAAGATAACCATGGCCATGCGACAAAAATTATGAGATAATCCAGTTTGTGGTCGACATCACTGCAATGAGAAAGAGGTCGGGCTAGCACAAGAATGACAGACTCGCCTTCATCCCGACAACATATATCGTGTGGCAAAGGGAACAGAAGTGTGATGTACAGGTTCGCCTAACTAGCTTCATCGGCGTCAGCATGCTTTGCTAGAGGCCGCTACCGACTAGCCGAGTTGGATGTGATCTACCTCGCGACCAAGTGAGCGAGAACCTAAGGGGTCGCGCGCTTAAGGGAAGGAACCAGAGAGGCCGGATCCGACTCCACGAGTCACGTGTGATCCTACTTGGACGCGCATCCAGGCCGAACAGACTTTATGCATTAGGATCCGTGCGAGGCCCAAGTGTTGAGCCCACGACGGATGCCTATATAAAGTGGAGGTGAGGCACACCCATTTGTTGATCACTTCGGCGCCATCACTAGGTTGTGCATGTGTTGCAAATAGCCACCTCCACTCGTTGTCTATTGTGTGATCGGATCTAGCAGTCCGCCACACCGTGTTCCTAGTGCATGCGCAGATACCATTAGAGGCGGTGCACTTGCGCCACTCCGGAAAACTAGTATTGTCGACTGTTTGGTCGGATCTAGTAGCCCGCCACACGGTGTTCCTCCTGCACGCGCAGATACCATTAGAAGCGGTGCACTTGCGCCGCTCCGGCGAACCAGTACATGGGATCCAACGAACGACTGTTCGAGGGAGATCGGACGAGGAGGAGACGACTCCGGAGATGCGCTGCCCCAACTCTACTTCCGATGCACGGCACTTCGGATTCATCTCTCGTAGCATGTTCTGCGGGTAAGAATTTTTAATTGGCAGTTGACACACATTACCATACAATCCAACAGTTGTGTCAAATGATGATAAAAAAATAGTCTAACACCAAATCTGTGTCAAATGATGATAAAAAGAATAGTCTAACACCAATTTATTGTCAAATGATGATAAAAAGAATAATCTAACACCAAATCTGTTAAGTAGAGCGTATGTTAGTTTGTTTGTTATTTATAACGCAAATTAGAACATGCACATTGAATTGAGGGGCATCTTTTCAGTTTTGAACGATAAGCTTCTCATTTTTACAAACATTAAATAATACTGAAGATCCAATTTTCGTATTTTGTCATCTTATTTCTTCAATAAACTATTATTTATACTAAACTATTATACTTCACTACCATTGTTTTAAAGTACAAAATTAGGTAATATAATTTATCTATTAACAACCTAAAAATGTTCTTAAATGTTGATTATAACATTCTTTGTTATATAATTCTAATGTTTATCATTGACAACTACACATAGTATGCTAAAATCAATTATAATTTGTAATGAAAATAATTTATTTCCTTTTTTAGATGATGGGCCTTAAAAGAAAAAATATTTTAATGTGAGAAGAAGGAAATGAGTTGCATGTCTTTACATATATTTTTTCACAATTGGGTGAATTGTAGTCTATATATGTTTGCATATATTGAATATTCTTAAAAAGCTTGACATATATATATATATATATATATATATATATATATATATATATATATGTAAATAGTGTGGTTTAATAGATATCATCCTGGCAGTTTCTAGTGTATGATTAGGTGCAAGCAAATAGAAAAGTGTGGAGGCATATAAGGTTTATATGAGGATCTTATAATCTAGTGTTAGGATGTTGTTTTAATGGTAGTTAATGTGCCCTACTTGTTCTAGCTGGTTAAATAAGCAGTTGGCGATGGGTGTTTGCATTGAACTTCGTAATGAAATAGCATTGATCTAAGTGATAAACCGGCATTACACATTAGTACAAAATCAGATTTTCAAGTAGTTTTATAACACAACACTCAATCGGTTTCGCCTTTGGTATGTAGCCAACTGGAGCTGATACTCATATTATTAAAGGTGGAAAAAATACCGGCAAAATTTCTACCTCAGTGGGTGATGTCTACTACGCACTTGTAGACTATGTTGGACCTCCAAGCACGTAGAATTGTAGAACAGACACAATTCCCCTTAAGTGTGTGGTCTAAGGTTTATCAATTCGCGGCAGGCGTAATATGAAAATGTTCTCTTTCATACAATCCTGCAATCGGAATATAAATAGTCTCTTGTGTCCCCAACACACCTATTACATCTGTTAATTGTATAGTCGCAGTATTTTGACGAAGATTTGATAGTTTTGGTTATATATTGATAATTTTGATGATAATCATAGTTATCTATTTTTAGAATAAATATGGGCAACAATGTAAAAAAACATGGTGAAAGTGAGTAAATAATGTCTCAATGCTTGCAAACAATGTCTAGGGTCCGTACTTTCACAAGTGTCAAGTCTCAACATCATATATCCTCCAAAAGTGCAGAGGATTTGAGCTTGGCCAGCGCGTAGATGTCCCACAACAACGTATTATGCTGCCACGGCGGCAGAAAATGGCTGCCACAGTAGATTTCTTTCCCCACCTCCTCCTTTCTCCGGCCAGCCCTCTTTGTCGACTCAGCAGCGTCTCCTCTAAGGTGCGCACCTTCATCGGCTTCTCCTTCTTCTTCGGGCGCATGGCCATGTTGGCCATGTCATGGACAGTGGCGGTAGGTTGGGGAGGGGGCGGGGTTGGGCGCGTCAACCATGGCGGGAGGGGCGGGAGGGTTTTTTGAGAGATTGGAGGGAATGACTTCTGGTTGTGCCAATGTCGAGTGAGACAAGGGAGCACATGGGTGGATGCCGCGGACGCCCACTGCGTGTTCGCGTCGACGCACATCTGGCCCAAATTTGGGGACGAAAATGGATCCAAACCAACAAAAAACTGACATTCGTCCCTCTGCGTCGGCACGTTGGGCCATGTTTTCTATCTGCGCAGATCTAATACGAACATGAGTGGACAAAATAGGTGGACGTGTTTGGAGTTGGTCTAATCTCACCTCTCGTCTCGGCCGGCGGCCCGGCCCACTGTTTGAAGTGGAGCTGAGGCCAACTCCACCGCGCGACCCTATCCTGTCCAGCCCCGTCCGTTTGGGGTAAAACGGACAAAGGAGGCGGCCCAGCGCGTGACGGTCCGGACCCATCCTGTCCGTTTTGTGTCCGGGCCGACCCATTTCGAGCGCAAACTTGCGCCGGGTTTGGGTCGCGGCGGACACCAAACGGACGCGCGCTCGTCCGCGTCGGGGCCGCGTGGCAGGCGGCCACCTACCTCCCACCCGTCAACATAAATGCGCACGGGCGGATGGCCCCACCGGTCATCCATAGAGCGAGGGGTCGTCGTCCTTCTTAAATGGGAAGCCGTGGACCGGTCGTCGTCCACACTTCCCACTTCGGCCCCTGTCTGCCCCCTCGAAACCCGACACCCTCGAAACCCTAGCCGCTTCCCGTCGTCGACCTCGCCGGCCGCCCGTAGCCATGGGCCTTTGGAACTACGGCCGCAAGGGGAAACACGACCGCGAGGCCGGCTCCTCGTCGGGACGCCGCCGCCGCTCGGTGAAGAAGGAGGACACGCCGTCGCCATCGACACCACGCCGGGCCCCCGCGCCGGCCGCGTTCTCCATCGCGCCCACGTCCGCCGGCGAGCGCGACCGGCATTACGTCCGGGCGTCGGTCTGCCACCGTTATTGGGAGACGAGGACGCCGCTCCCCTGGAGCGACGCCCATCTCCCCAATGATTGTCACCTCTCCGCCGACCGGGTCCCCATCCCGCCGGTCCCGAAGAGCGGCCGTGCGCGCGCCGAGGAGATCGAGCGCCGCCGCCGCCTCCTCCCCAACGACCTTTTCTATGACACCAGGTACGCCCCCGACTCCCCGCTGTGGGACACCTGGTTTCGTGACGAGCACGACACCAGGCGTGCCTCCTTCTTCGTCGGTACCTCGACGGGGCCGCGGCGGCCACGGGAGCACGCCCAGGAGCACGGGCGTAGGCGGGTCCGCGGCCTCACGCCCACGCCGTCGCCGTCTCCGTCGCCCCTCCACCTCCTCGCATGACAGACGAGGAGGAGGCCCGTCTCCTGCAGCGTGTCATGGACGGCTCCATGCACACGCACGACGAGCGGTAGTGGGCCGACCTGGAGGAGACCATGGCCCTCTCTGCCGCCGGGGACGTCGCCTTCCCCGAGCTGCAGATGGTGGCCGTCGAGGAGGAGAGGAGGGAGGACCCGCCGGCCGCGTTCCAGCAGCTGCTGGGCCAGGGGTGGGGCTGGTCCTGCACTGCTCCGGAGATGGCCGCCGGTGTGGGCGTGAACTGGTGCCCCACTCCGCCGCGGTCACCGGAGCGGGAGGCCTCGCCACGGGAGGAGGTGGTGCAGGCACCTCCGGCCGTCCAGCCTGCCCCCGTCCACCACGCACCTTCGGCCCACCTCTGGACGCCGCCGGACTACGTCGACCTCTTCAGCAACGACGACGACACCGGCGGCCAGTGAAGACGGCGACGGCCACGGCACCGACGGGCGCGACAGGAGCGCGCGGGAGGAGTTTTTTTATTTTTTATTATGTTAATTATGAATCTGGGCCTTTTAAGTGGCCGTTGAAACTGGGCCGTTTTGTGGCCAACCCATATATATGTTTTATGTTTTTTTTAAATGGGTTTATTTGCTTTTTTAGTTATTTAATTTATTATTTTTAATCCCGTCCGCCCCGGACACGATTTGGGGCGCGTGTCCGTGGAGATGTGGACCGACCGAGAGCAAGCGGATCCTGCTCACTGACACGCACTAGTATACCTCTGCGGACAAAATTACTGTTCTGACCCTTAGTGCTAACTAAATCCCGTTTTGACCTCGTGTGGGAAAAAATTTCGTTTCTGACCTTTTTTGGTGACGCCACGGTCCCTGGCGTCTGGGTTGCGAAGCAGACGCCAGGGTCCCTGGCGTCTGGCCCCTGGCCCGCACTGCCCGGCTGCCCGTTGACTTGCTGACGTGGCAAAGGGGCCAGACGCCAGGGACCCTAGCGTCTGGCCCTGGTAAGTGGATAACCCCCGCGGGCCGAGCCCACCCACCCATCTCTTCCTCCCTCCCCCTGGCGGCGCACGAACAGGACAGAGGAGTTCTTCTCCTTCGCCCCTCTCCCCCCTCACACCAAATCCTCCCCTGATCTACTCCATTCTCCACTCTAGTTCTTGGATCTGAGCCCTCTAAGCATCCTTGAGGTATTCTCCCCCGTCTCCTCCAATTTGTTTTGCTTTTCCCCTCTCTTGTTGGATGCATTATTTCAAATTAGGTGATGTTAGATTAGTAGATGATTTTTTTGGTTTAGGAAATAGTTTGTAGTTGATAGATGATTTGGTAGGTAGTGTAGTTGCTAGATGTTTGTAGTTGTCCACCAATAGACATAGTTTGTGAATTTATTTGAACTGTAGATGATGTATGCATATGCTAGTAAATTAGATATATGTTGAATATATAGATGGCATAATCTATGTTTGAATCTGAGAAGACAACTTTGGCAAGCAAATATATTTAGATAAATATTATATGTGTGAAGTGGTATGACAATATAGTTGAATATATAGATGGCAATTTTTTTATGCAAAAGAGATGATGAAATTTGATTATTGTGTGTGACATGATTTGTTCAATAGAATGGCGGATGATGATTACGAAATTTATTTGATGGTAAAATTTGGTACTCTAGATGATATGTGTGCATATGTAAAAGAAAGAAATGATGTTGTTATGTTTGAGAAGAATGGTGTTTTCATATGGCATAAACTTGGAGAAGCTAATTGTTTGATATTGTTCATGTATTCATAGATGATTGTTTGTGATTTGTTTTGTAGGATG
The DNA here is from genome assembly GCA_032464435.1 of Aegilops umbellulata. NCBI lineage: Eukaryota > Viridiplantae > Streptophyta > Magnoliopsida > Poales > Poaceae > Aegilops > Aegilops umbellulata. Next base: position 439,212,143 of record CP136059.1, on the reverse strand, counting down.
GCGGATGATGAGGGACCTTGGTATGACGGATTAATCGATGAGTGGGATAAGGAGCATCGTGCTCGTGCCATTGAGAACGGAAATGTAAGAAGCAAGACTTACCATTTTTCGTTGTTTCTCATTTGTGTTTTTGTATTGATTAAAACATCACTTTATTTGCAGGTTGTAGTTGCTATGCGCATGAGGGGTCATTCCGCTGATGACTTTGATTACGACCCGCGGTATGAGCCTTACCTTCGGAGATTGGGTCTTCTCCCATTCGTGTTGCAGTTTAAGCGACGCGCTCCGCCGGTGAACCACGCGGCGCTAACCGCACTTGTGGATCGTTGGAGGCCGGAGACTCACTCGTTCCACCTTCCATTTGGGGAGATGACGATGACCCTACAGGACATGGCTATGATAAGCGGCCTTCCTATCAACGGACAAGCTGCTACCGGTCGTGTCAGCGTGGGTAATTGGCGAGAACGGACTGCCGATTTAATCGGTGTTCAGCCCGAGGGCCGTGAGGAAGGCAAGGCCGATACCGCGAAAGTGAGGCATTCTTGGCTAAAAATGGTCAGAGGAAACACCAATCCGTGCCCTCAGGATGCCAATGACGTGGTTGTGCAGCAGTACGCGCGGGCCTATCTTTGGTATGTACTAACGAAGGTAGTCTTCTCAGATGCAACCGGGAACTCAGCCCTCTGGATGTTCTTGGAGCTACTCAATAACTGGGATACCCTGTATAGCTGGGGTTCGGCCGCACTAGCTTATTTGTATCGTAAGGTAAGAGATATTTGCAACCATTTATCTTGCATTTGTCATGCGTCTTCATATTTAATATGTTTGTTTGATTGCAGCTAGACTTGGCGTGTCGGAGAAAGGGAGATACATCCTCATTGTCTGGGTTTGTTTGGAGCCTATCCGTGTGGATGTGGGAGCGGATCCCGGTTGGACGGCCTGATTTCAAGAACCCCCTCTTGCCAAACCCACGGGGTAATCATGACGGGTTGCATGATGATGATACATATCGGCGCCCTACGCTTGCTTACTATTGGGAACAAGTGACAGTCTACACAGGAAGCTCGCAAGTGCGATACAAGTGCTATATGAACGAGCTGGACACCTTGATTGCTGAGCAGGTTTTTAGAAGTTCGTGAGATAAAATTTAGTCAAGAATAAAACTTATGTAGCTAACAATGTATCTCTTTGTTTTGCAGGTATATTGGTTGCCTTATGTGGAAGATCATGACTTTGATCTTAATGAGATGTGCACGCGTGATAGCCATCTTTGGCGGTCGAGGTGCCCAATGATATGCTTCTTCGCAGTCGAGTGGCACTTTGTAGACCGTGTGGCAAGACAATTTGGAAAAAGACAAGGTATTCCAATTGAGGAGAGCAAGGAGGAAATGCTATCTCTGCATCGGTAAGAAAGCATGCCTTGAGTACGTAGTAGAGCATTGAATAAGTCAATGTTTGCTAAAGCTTTGCCCCGTGCATCATTTGTAGGTTCGATCGAAGGAACAATCAGGATATATCAGATTGGGCAAACAAACACCGTGCATGGATAGAAATTTGGAATCAAAGAGACACGCTAGTGCAATCAGAGAATAGACCTCACAATCAGATAGCATATCAGAAGTATCAAGTGTGGTATGCGGATCGTTACCGGTTGAAGCTGAAGCCAGGTTGGACTCACGACGAGTGGTGGGAGTTGGTGTCTGAAGACCCGGAGACTGCAGAAGGTTATAGTACCTTCAACATGGATGTGAGAGAAACCAGAGGGGCTCATGTTGACTACGCACCGATGCATGACGGAATGGTAGCCTTTTTGACCTATTCTAACATACTTGCATCATGTTGTCTTCTTTGAAATACATAATATTGGTGTGTTCATGAATTGCAGGGCCGAGAGTTGCTTTTGTGCGTCAACGATGCCAATGTTGCACTGAGTCATCCAGTTGGGGGTGGATTATCTGAGAGAACTCTTAGGAGCACGATGGAGGTGTGACAAATATATTTGAAAAGTTTCTTTTCGCGGATTATTTATTTGCATCTCATATCATAGCATATTTTGTGTTGTTGCAGAAGTTTAAGAAGCGGTTCCATAAGATGGCAGCAATGCTTTCTTGCCATGGTGCTAAGTCCAGTGACGTGTACGCACCTGGTACCCGCGCCGCGAGAGCTCATAGACGGCGTTTACTCCAGGATGATGATGACATGGAGGAGGAGGCAACACATCAAGAGGAGCCAATGCATCAAGAGGAGCCAATGCATCAAGAGGAGCCAACACATGATGAGGAGCATGAGTATGATGCAACACAGCAAGAGGATCATGAGTATGATGTTGATGCTCCACAACCATCACAACCGACACAAGGCAATGCTCGCTCTAGGAAAGGCAAAGGCATAGCTAAGACAGCAGGCAAGAAAGGTAGAAAGAAGACGTGGAACACACAATTCCATAGTCCGGAGTATCCTCGTAAGCTTATCCCACCAGGAATGCAAAGATATAAGGCCAACATTGAGGCGGAGGAGGAGGCATACAATGAGGAGGAGGAGGAGGCTAGCGAAGAGGAGGAGCCTATAATTGCAACCATTGTGAAGAGAGGAAGGAGGAAGTGAGCTTCTTGTTTGGAAGTGCATGAATTTGGTGTCGTGCTAAAAACTTGGTTGTCTTGAACTTGGTTTTCTTGAATTTGGTGTCTTATGTATGCACTTGGTAGCATATGTATGCACTTGGTGTCTTATGTATGCTTGAATTTGTCGTGATGAAAAATCCATGAACTTGTCGTTTGTATGCAAGAATTTGTCGTGGTGAAAGTTATGTGAAATGTGCTATCTTCTGTGTTGTATGAACCTATCTATGAATATATATGTGCTATCTTCTTGTGTCAAACAGCAAGTTCAAAATAATCTACAGGGTACCCAGACGCCAGGTTCCCTGGCGTCTGGGTCTGCTCTCTGGTTAGGTACCCAGACGCCAGGGTCCCTGGCGTCTGGGTCTCTATCCAGAGAGCACTTTGAAAAGTGCTCTCTCGATAGTCACTTTGAAAAGTGCTCTCTGGATAGAGACCCAGACGCCAGGGACCCTGGCGTCTGGTTCCCTAACCAGAGAGCACTTTGGTCCCTGGCGTCTGGTTCCCTAACCAGAGAGCACTTTCAAAAGTGCTCTCTGGTTAGGGAACCAGACGCCAGGGTACCTGGCGTCTGGGTCTCTATCCAGAGAGCACTTTTCAAAGTGCTCTCTGGATAGAGACCCAGACGCCAGGGACCAGAGAGCACTTTGAAAATGCTCTCTGGATAGAGAACCAGACGCCAGAGACCCTGGCGTCTGGGTCCCTAACCAGAGAGCACTTTGAAAATGTGTTATTTTATTAGGGCCAGACGCCAGGGTTCCTGGCGTCTGGCCCCTTTGCCACGTCAGCGGGTCAACGGGCACGCGGGCAGTGCGGGCCAGGGGCCAGACGCCAGGGTCCCTGGCGTCTGCTTCGTAACCCAGACGCCAGGGACCTTGGCGTCACCGAAAAAGATCAGAAACGAAAAAAAATTAGAAACGAGGTCAAATCGGGATTTTCTTTGCATAATGGGTCAGAACAGTAATTTTGTCCTACCTCTGCTTGCCATGTGCCGCGGCGGGTACGTACGTTCCAGGCTTCAGTAAGATGAGCAGAAGCATGGAGCGGCAATCGAACGCGATTTGCTGGAACTTTTAGTCCGTTTTTGCGTTTCCTGCGGTGGCGATTTGAGGGATTCAAATTCTTCAAACGTACATACAGCCTGTTCGGATCGATCCGGATTCATGTGCATTTGGTACTATACATGGCTTTTGTCCCTGTGGATATCGGAGCAAATTAATCGCGTATGATGATCAGAGTAGTTAATTTTAGGTGTTTCAAAAATTCTAAAAAAAGTTTGGGAATGCTCACAAGATATATGTCCATAATCTGTAAAATTTTCAAATAAAAATTCAAAATGCACATCGAGAATTTTTTTACAAAAATTGAGCATGAATAGTGTCACGCAAAGACAAAAGCCAAAAAGAACTCTTCACGTCGAGATTTGTCTTTTTTTGTTACTTGATGTGTATTTTGAATTTTGATTTAATTTTTTTATAGATCCTAGCCATATATCTTGGGAACATTTTGAGTTTTTTTGAAACATTTAAATAATTTTTTTAATGAGTGGGAGCATGTGAGCACTTGATATATATTTCCCCGAGAGTAGTTGTAGTTTTTCTCTCGAAATAGGTTTTTGACCCGCTTTATAAATAAACCCACCATCACATCCACACACAAAAATTAAAGTACAGTAGAGTACTAGCAATGTGCCCGTGCGTTGCAACGGATCCGAAGTAAAATGATACTTGATCACAAACTCGAAAGAAAACACTCTAGTTTTGGTGTACATATATCACTAAAAATATTTTATGCTTCACTCAAAATATATTCCTCGGGCAGTTTTGATGACGTGAGGAAGGGATGTGGTTGGTTTCAAGATACTAATGTGTTTTTTGCAAATTGGAGCAAAGAAGTGGGTTATTGTTGTAAAAAGGCCACAACTTACCTCATAGTCGTTAGATGCAGATCTAATAGTCAGAAATGACGGATGACAGACACACCATCATCATCAACTGAGTCTTTTATAGGAGTAGAGACAATAGACAGCCGAGGCATCATCACAAACATGCCCAAAGAAGTCATAAAAGAAAGAAAGAAAGAAAGAAAGAAAGAAAGAAAGGCCACCAAGTGACCACGATCTCGGGGGGCTGCTGCAAGGCAAGACGGTGCGCGATAGCAGTCATAGCGCCCATCATACGACCCAAGTGATCACGGTCTTGTGGTCTAGATAGCGGGTGTCATGTTGCTAAAAAAAACAAGGAATTTGAAGATTGAATCAGAGGCCCCGCGAAGAAAGGCCTATTCAACCAACATCTTATTCCACGTCGTCCACAAAGTCCACGCCAAGGCCGCAAACACAGGCAGAAGAGGCGTCTCCTCCTCTCATGCTGGTTGGCACGGGTTTGAAGGAACCCGGCCAGGTCGGAGGCCTCCCATAGCCTCATAGAAAAAATCGTGCTGCCGTGCAGGAGAATAGGATGTAGTTGTAGGGACATGAACGAAATAGTCCTCGGGTGTATATACACCCTATACGGGAAACATATTTTGTAATCAAATAAAAAGTTAAAAAATGAAAATTACTTTAAAAATAAACTTGACCTTCTATTTTACTCGTAAAAAAATCACAAAAGAAAAACCCATTGAATTCAAGGCAAAATAAAAATAAAATTTAAGGTCAAATAGGGGTGAATACTAATAACTTGTAAATAGCAATAAATTTGTTTATTTTTCCCATAACTCAAGGCTGATTTTTCCTTCTTGAAAATTTGTATACTAGTAGTACAAAAGAAAATTTTGTTTATTTTAAAATAGGTATTGATATTATTTTGACTTTTTACAAAATTACTAAAGAAAGTCCTATATCAGGTATATATATACTCCCAGAAATCAAAGGGCATTTGCCGTCCTAGTAGTAGCCTTTCTGCTCCCCGCCGTAGCCCTTTTGTTTGTTTGTTTAGAAAAAGCGTAGGTAGCTTCCGCCCATCAGATCCCCACAGGCCACAGCCGAAGAAATAGGTGATCGTGTGCGGCCGAATGAAAGGCAAGGCGAGGCCAAAAGTCTTCCTTTTTCCCCCTGCGCGCTGCCGCTGCCGCTGCAGGCAGCATGCATGCAACTGCCGGGGCAGCTCCTGCATGTGCTCCACGGACTACTGCTGCCTCCTGCCGTCCTGCGTGCTGCCTGCTTGGCTTTGGCTAGTCTAAGTACACTAATCCTGCTGCGCTCCTGTCTTATCGCCATGCCCGGCTGAGACGGCTTTCCCTGAAGCTCAGCCGGTCAGGTCTAGCTAGCCAACCCCGCAAAAAAAAAAAAAAGCCAAGCGTAAAGCCAAAGCGAAGCCAGACACACACACAGAGGATAGCCATCTCCGACCGGGCTCCTTCCTTCCGAGCAAAGCCTCGAGTAGCAATCGATGGGTGTATGCGGGGTGTGCACTGCGCCATTGATCGGTCGGCCTCGCTCTCGCGCCTGCTTGTAGTACAGTTGTACACCAACAGTGGTACTGTACTAGCACCGTAAGCTCTGCCCGGGCAAAATTGCCATCCACACTTTGCAACACTTTTGTGCCACCATCCCTATTATTTGTGCTGCAGTCGTATTTGTTATGGTAGCCGCGGCTGGATTGTATCGTTGTGGAATTGAATTTCAGGCTTTGCAGTGGACGGTTCTCGCTTTCATGCTTTGTGATGTATCTTTTGCTCTAGTGAAGGTTGGGCTTAATCGTTTCTTCTCGTCGTTTAGATATATCGCCCGAGTTGCCTGCGTCTCTATGGCGTTGCATACGACGTGCCTTCTAACGAATAATATACACGTAGCTCTTCTGCATGGTTTGATTGCTTTCTTCTTTTAACTAAAACTGCATGGGAGCTGAAAGATAAGGCCGGCCGGTCGGCTCATTGTCGACCAGTGCGAGTATTTCAATCGATCCACTCGGGAGTTGACGAGCTATAAGACTCGGTGTTTATTAAATACTGATGGAGAATCAGGCAGTGCACTTACTCCGCCGTGTGTTATTGTCCATCTATCTTGTGCGTTTCTTAATCAGCCAAGTCAGTCTACAAATCTTAGCCGGTCAAGCTGTCCTGATTAACTTTGTGTCACTTTGACATATAAACACTCGACAACATACAAATGCACCAGTCGGTCATCTCATCCAATGGAAAGGACTAGCTAGACCGCCATGATAAACATCTTAATTACATTTCGTGAGAAAAGCCGAAAAAGTGAAAGGAGTAAAGAATTATGTTGGTGCATTGATGCATGCCACGGTAAAGGATGTGCTGCTATGAGTATTCGGCAACATTCCTCCTCCATTAACCACAGCCCTTTTGTTCGCTTTGCCCGATTTAATAGCGTACGTACTCTTTTTCCTTTAGAGAGAGAGCATAGCCTACGATACATATTCTTTCAGCAGCACCTTTATGTGTCAGTCCATTAGCGCACCTGAACCAAGATTAAATTACAGGTGGGTGTCAAAGAGAGCAGGAGGCTATGTAGTACTCCCTCTGTTTCATAACGCGGTGTGTTTAGGTTTCTCGAATAATAAACATTATAAACTTTGACAAGGGTTGTAGACAAAAATAAGTATGTTGGGTAAAATTAAGGACACGTGGTAACGTTTTCATATTTCTAATCGGAATGTGATGTGTTAAGTGTTGGTTTCTCAATTTGAGTGTGTGTCAAACAAGGGAGGAGAAGGGAGAGGCCTGGCCACCATGTTGCTCGCGCGGGGATGGTGGAGGTCGGACGGGTGTGGCTGATCGCGACAGAGAAGGGAGAGGTCCGGCCGGCGTGGCTGCTCGTGATGGAGAAAGGGGAGATCCGCCCGGTATTGCTGCTCGTGGTGCGGATGGTGCAGATCTGTCCGACGTTAATGCTTGCGGTTGGGATGGAGGAGGTTCTACCGACGTTGTTGTTCGTGGCTGGGAAGAGGAGGGGAGGCGGTCTGGCGATGTGTCCTTTTTTGTGCTTTGCGTAGCATTGTATCCGATTACAGGGTGATTGAACTGACTCAGCCCAACCAAACGAAGGTAATTAACGGACTTGCTAAGGGTATGTACAGTGATGCTATTTAAAAAGTTTTTTGTATGATAAATGTTGAGGTGGAGGGGCGGAAAACCACAAGAAAAAAATCCTTGCTTTCTCTTAATTAAAAATGTTGGCAATAGACACTAGAGGCAATAATATTGTAGTATTATATTTCCATGTTCATAATTAAGAGTTTATATTTCATGATATTACTACTATGATCCTGGAATATGTGATTCAGTGAAAAACTCATGTGCACATGTGAAATGATAAACGGATAAAATAAAGATTCATAGTCTTGCCTCTAAGACTAGCTCAGGTGTTGTTGGCGATCATGTTTTCTGGATCTTAGGATATTGTTAACTGTAGCGATAATTCTAAAACAACATTGAGATTATGACATTGGAAGAACAATCATATTGAATCGACCCAAACTTGCTTGTTACGAATTGAGATAATATCGTCTGTAATAAATTGTAATAACACAGAGTGTTAACATGTGATTTTGCTCCTTGGACCATGAGAGTACCGTAGTCACTTCTTACCTTATATATGATGAGCTTTGGGGTTGCTCAAGTTTCACATGTAACACGGTGATCATAACGACAACTTATAGATTCATTGGAAAGTTTGATAAGCGACTACATAGCTCGAGAGTGGGATTTGCTCCTCCGACGATGAAGAGATATTCCTAGGGCCCTCTCAGTGTGATGGCATCCATCATAATCTGGCCATACACAGGTGACTACGTGACGGGGATGCCGGAACACGACAACGAGAAAAAGGAACAAAACCAGTAATGGAGATTTCGGTATAGTCAGCATGTGATGACTTAGGAGGATATCGATGCATCCCGAGTTTTGTAAAGTATCATGAATCAAAGGAAACATCATATGATAACCAAAGGTTCACTCGAATATCATTCATGTGCTCATAGGGATCAATATGGGCGTCCACGGTCCTGCTATCGGTCATTGAACCAAGGGGTTTCGTTCATGTCTATGTGTAACAGAACCTACGGGGTCACAAGCTTAAGGCAACCGAGTCTTATTAGGACGGGAGTAATGAGAATATATTTGTGGAATTGTTTCAGTAATATTCGGAATAGTTCCGAGAGGATCCGAAAGCGTTTTGGGGTCACCGGAAGGGTTTCCGGAGAGTATCGGGTAATACCGGATATTAGCGATAAATATATATAGGTGGAAAATATTTTTGGGGTTGTTAGATTATATATAAAATGGTGTGAAAATAATTAGAGCACTTTTATATTTAATTTAATATCAAGGGGCCTAAAAAGTCCAAGTGGTGGAAGGCAACTTGGGGCACCAAGGCCCAAATGGGTGAGGCGCCCCCTTTGCCATGGAAGGAGGCCGAATTGGAGAGGGGGGAGGACTCCTCCCCTCCCATGGCCGGCGCCCCAAGGAGGTACTTTCCCTCCTTGGTCGCTGCCCTCTCCCTCCCCTCCAACCTGTATATACTAGAGGTTTTGCACCGTTTTAATACACAAGTTTTGGAGCCTCCTCTAGTTCTTCTAGTTCTAGTTCTAGTTGCTTCTAGTTGACTAATTAGAGCTAGACTAATCCTCATAATTATAGGCCCCGTGTGGTTCTAATATCCTCCCTCTAATTCTTCGGCAATGATTAGATCTGGACGGCGAAGAACTGCCAGATCATGAAGGTTGCACGCTTGCAGCCAAGTAGAGACGCCGTGCTTTCAGCATTTAGTTCGAGGGACTATTCGTGGGCGGTTCGCGATATCGTTCATCAATGGTTCGAGGGACTCCAAGTACGATCTACGCCAACACAATCTTCTTCCGCTGCAACTCAGTGATGGCAGAGATCGTGATCTCAACCCGTTATGCATCTTCATATTGATCTTTGGTGTGCGTAGGTGTGATTTTTTTGTTTTCTACTACGTTTCCCAACAAAAATATGATCTTTTAACAAAAATATCTGTGACCACATAATTAAAAATATCTAGTTACTAGAAATACTAGATGATATCCCGCACGTTGTTGCGGGAATATTTTGCAACATGATTCAATGTGATTCGTCGTATGAAACATGAATATTTGAAGTAATAATATAAAAAAGATAAATTGTAAATACATATAATTTATTTTGTTCGATTAATATATAGTTGTAAAAAATATTAAATATAAATAGCATAATAGGGTAAAAATTCTTATGTATGCATGTTGATATGAGTCATTTTTTTCATGCATGTTTAATGATGAAGTGGCATGCTTGCATGCTGAGAGACATATGATAGTGAGGGTGGGCCTTTTCTCATGCATGTTGTGGGATGATGAAGCATGGTTGCATGTTGAGAGAAATAATCAGTGGGGGCTAGCTTTTTAGATATAGAAGATTTCCGAATAACTATTTGAGTTTTAAGGGCCACCTGTTATGTTATTTTATTCTCTTATAGGAACTCTTGCCAACTTATCTTCTTAAAATTGAAAAAAGAAATAGATAACTAGGTTCATGTTCCCGCCAAAAGGAAACTAGCTTCATGTTGTGCAGGACATTCAAGAGAGTTGTTTATCCCGACTGCATGGAAAGGAGACAATTCCATCGAGACTCTTCCATAATCCATTGCTAGTATTCCTTTATCAGGCCGAACTCTTCTTTGCATGAGCGTTTGAATACATATGAAGCTTCTAAGAAGCAAATTTCATACTCTATCGATAACTTGATTTATGGTGTTCTGGTGGAAGAAAGTTCCAGAAGCCAAATATTGCGAAAGGTTGTTGGCGATCAATGCCGAGAGGGGCTTTCCGGGCATGTGAAAGGTGCTACTGTCATACTTGAAGCGGTGTCATTCTTTTTCGGCATGGCTAGTTCACACAATGATATCAGTGTTCTCCAGTGTTTGCAAGTCTTGCAGAAGGCCATTACTCGAAGGTCAACTTTGAGCTCAATGGCCATCAATACAACAATGGATATTACCTTGTTGATGGTATATATCCACAGTGGTCCACTCTTGTGAAGACCATACCCAATCCGCAAGGAGAGAAGAGACAGAGGTTTGCCCAAATGTAGGAGAGTGATAGGAAGGTTGTGGAGGATGCTTTTGGTGTGCTTCAATCTCGATGGGGTATCTTTCGAAACCCGAGCACTCACAATCTTTGGACGGTGATGATGCTTGTGTGATTGTGCACAAAATGACCGTGAATGATGAGCGTGGTAATAGCATCTATGACTAAGGGTTTGATTTCCAAGGTAAAAATGTTGAGTCTGAGCACCCACCTCCTACAACCTTTCAACAGTTTGTCCAGTTTCATTGTGAAATGTGTGATTGGCAGGCTCATGTGCAGCTTCAGGATGACTTGGTTGAGCACATGTGGACTCACATTGGCAATCAGTAGATCTATCGGTTTAATATCTTTTCATGCAAACAAAATTCGATTGGGTTGTAAAGACTATTTGATATTGTTTTTATTTCGACTGGGTTGTAAAACTATTTTGGGTGTGAAACTATTTGCTATATTTGATTTGAATTATTTGCTATGCTTGATTTTAGTATAAAAAGCACACGAGATGCGGCTGAAATGGCGCGCCCGGCGCATCCACAAATCCAGACGGACACGGGCCTATTGTCACCCACCGTAGCCCGACTGTTTCTTTGTTTGTTTTAAAAAAAATGGCTGCATAGGTAGCTTCCCCCACAGCCAAAGATATGATCGACTGCAGTGCAGCCTATAGTAATACGTAGTAAGGAAATAGAGAAAGCCAGAAAGGGAAGGCGAGGCCAAAAGTCTTGTTTTTCCCTCCTGCGCCCGCTGTCACTGCTCGTCGCTGCTCCTGCCTTCGCTGCAGCTGCCGTCGCATGCACAGTTCGTAGGAGTAGTAGTACTCCTTCTGTAAAGAAATATAAGAGTGTTTAGATTACTATTTTAGTGATCTAAACACTCTTATATTTGTTTACGGAGGGAGTACATGCATGTGCTCTACGGACTAGTGGCTGCTCTCCTGCTGTCTTATCGTGGGCTGTGGGCGCGGCGCCATTGATCGTTCGCTCCCGCACGGGATCTCTGACCAGGTGAATTAAGATTGAACTCGGTTCAAAAAGATACTGTATTAAGATTGAACTCTGTAGGCCCGACCATGCATAACTGCTAATCAGTACTGTACTTAGAACTGTACAGGAGCTGAATGGTGAGGCCGGACGGTCGTGATTGTCAATCAGCGCGCGCAAGAAGGGTTCCTGTCGTGTCCATCCACCGGAGATCTAGTTGACGAGCTATACGACTTGTTGTTTAATTAAGACTGATGGAGAATCAGGCACTGCACTTAGGAGTACTCCACTCCACACGCGTATTATCTTGCTGTCCCAAGTTACCTTTGTGTCACTTTGGCATATAGACACTCCACAGCATAAGAGTGCACTACTACCCGACTTGACTCAACTCGACTCGACTCGATCATCATCCAAAGGAAAGGGCGAGCTAGACCACCATGATTAACAATCTAATTATACCCACCGCGAGAGGAAAGGTCAGAAAGTGAAAAGTAAAATGCCATGGAGTATGTTCATGCTTGCCGGTTAAAAAGGGACTCCCTGAGGTGTGAGGATTAATTTGGCAAACATTCTTCCTCCATTAACCACGCCCGTTTTGTTCGGTCTGCACGATTTAAATAGCCTACGCACATATTCTCTCGGCACCTACATGTGTCAGCCAGTAGGGACAAATTCTTTGACATTGCCAAATTAATCGGGCAAAGCCCTCCCCCTTGCCAGACCAGCCCTCTTCCTTTTCTCATTTCTCCCTCGTTCACACAACCGTCACCGTAGTTCCAATGCTATCGTTGCTCCACCATCGTCCCTAGCACATAGCTTCGCCGCCAGAGGCCCCAACCCACACCACCGCCGACTGTGCTGCAACTGGTCGAGGTCGCTACAACCGGACGCCGCCCGGTACGTTCAACTCCCCCGAATATACACCTCGCGCTCTATGTGTTTGATGAAATGTCCAAGTCGGTTTTTTTATTCTTTTGGTTACCTCTAGGTCATCGATGGATTAGTCGTGGAATGATGGCTATGGAAACACCGACCTTGACGTATTCATATTCAACGAGTCCATCGATTCATCGGATTCGGACGATGGTGATGATGATGATGATGAGCATCGAAGAGGAGGTGAAGAAGACAGGAGCATGTACTCAACTTCAAGGGCTCCATAAAGGGGCTGAGAGTTTATTCCCTGGGATAGGATTGCCGGTGCACGACTTCTATACACGAACTACTTCACAAAGGACCCAACATACCATGAAGGGGCAGTCTGCACGCATGGTTTTGAGAAGCCCGGTGTTTAGATCCGCCTTCCGAAATAAGAGATGAAGCATATTGCTAATTTTCTGAGATGCACCGACAACTGTGAGATTAACATGCGCATATGCAACTTCTCAATAATCTTGTGAAGCATATGTGAATCACTGTTGGAAATAAGTAAACTTTGCTTTTACTTTTTAAATTATGCACTATGAACAATTTTTATGTTTGAACTATTGCTCGATTATTTATTCGTAAGTACGAATAATTTGTATTTGTGTGCATTATGCATTGTTTGGCAGTGATGATCGAGGTGCATGTGTTTACATGTATTGATGTTTTGAAAGTAGGGATCATGGTTGCAAATGGACCCGCGAGCGTGTTCGCGGCGTCCATGGATGTATAAGGTCCTGATTAGGCAACTCCGGTCATAGATGCTCTGGTTTTGAACGAGTTGTACAGCCGAGACTATTTTGTTGAGGACCAAGTGGATGGATTTGTATCGGAGGGAGACAAAAGCTGGGGGGCATGCGTCCGTGGAGGCGTGAACCAGCAGAGAGGGCAAAGTACCTCCTGCGTACCCGGCAGCGGGTCCTGCTCACTGACATGCCACCAGTACGCCTCCCCTGCCTGCCTTGCCATGTGCCGTGGCGGTTACGTACGTTGCCGGCTGAACAAAAAGCATGGACGGAGCACACGCGAGATTTGCTCCCGGTTTTTGTGTTTCCTTCGATTGAAATTTCAAACCTGCATACGGACCCCGTGGAGGTCAGTGAATTTGGTAGTATTATGTCACAGAGGAGTGCCTTTGCAAGGGGTCTACACTCTACTAGTACCCCTCCGTTTCTTTTTAGCCCGCATATAAGGTTTGATCAAAGTCAAACTTTGTAGAGTTTGACTAACTTTATATTAAAAAATATAAACATTCATAATGTGAAATCAATATTATCAGATGCAACATGAAACGTTTTTTCATACTATATAGTTTTAGTATTGTCGATGTTTATATATATATATATATGTGTATATATATATATATATGTATATATATATATATATATATATGGTCAAACTTTGTGTAGTTTGACTTTGACCAAATCTTATATGCGGATTAAAAAGAAACGGAGGGAGTATAGCCAATTTAGATCACCAGGGAGGCCAAAGCCCCCGGGTTCCATTATCATAATGAAAGACTACTACTAGCACAATTTGGGAGCAATTTGCGTATGATGATGAGAGAAGTAGCCTTTCTGCTCCCCACCCGTAGCCCTTTTCTATGTTTGTTTGTTTAAAAATCGCTGCGTAGGTAGCTTCCCCCATCAGACTCGTACCCCACAGCCAAAGATACGATCGAGTGCAGCCGAAAGAAAGAGAGAAAGGGAAGGGCGAGGCGAGGCCAGAAGTCTTTTCTCCTCCTGCGCCCGGGTAGTGCCTGCGCAGCAGCCACAGAAGTGGTGCATGCAGCTGCCGGAGCAGCTCCTTCACAGTTGGCAGGAGGAGGAAGAGTACATGCATATGCTCTACGGACTACTGCCCGCTCTCCTCCTCCTATCTGATCGCTACTATGGCGTGGCATGGGACCTGGCCTCTTCCTGCATCCCGCTGGCCTGAGCTGAAGCTGCGACGGTCAGGCCTGCGTGTGAAGAGGTCCGCGTAGATTACGCCAAAGCGTGGGAAAAAACAAACACAGGTGAAACGGCAGGGCGAAATCGACCCAAGCCCGGCCCTCGAGTAGTACTAGCAGCACCCAATGAGTGGTCGCGGCACCAGGCAAAAAACATAAATTTAACCTCAGGACGAAACTATTTCACAAATTAAACTATGTTTGAAAATATTTCACCCAGCTGACCTTTAATGTGCAGCGCCCAACAGTAAGGCGCTACACTCTTATTGTGCAGCGCCTAACACACAGGCGCCACACTGTGCAGCGCCTAGCTGTAAGGAGCTGCACTACACTGTGCAGCGCCTAACTGTAAGGAGTTGCACAGTAGGGTGCAGCGCCTTACTGTTGGGAGCTGCACAAAAGGGTTAGCTGTGTGAAATATTTTTGAAAACAGTTTAGTTTGTGAAATACTTTTACTTTGAGGTCAAATTTGTCAATTCTGCCGCAGCACCATTGATCGTTCGGTCTCGCACCGGCCGGATTTTTTATACTCCAGCCACGGCACAGAAACAGGCCCGACCATGTACGTATAACTAGAACTGCACAGGAGCTGATTGAAAAGATAAGAGCAACTCCAATGGGACGACCCATTTCGTCCGGCGCCGTCTGTTTGGATCGGCGCTGACAGAAAAAGCGGCCCTACGCGCCGACCCAAACAGACGCGTGTCCACTTGTCGTCCACATGGCGATGGCGATCCATTCCCGGCCCAATTTTGAGCTGGATTTGCGTTGACGCGGACATGAGACGGGCGTGCGTGCGCCTACTCCTCTCCCCGGGCCCGCCGGTCGGTGGCAGCCACCACCATTTCCCCCCTTTTTCCCAAAAACACTCCCGCCCGCACGCGTTCCCGACCCAACCAGCCATGGACGACGCCGTCGACCTCGACGTCGCCGCCGGCCTCGCCTCCCTCGCCTCGTCCGGCGCCGCCGCCCCCGGGAAAGACAAGCCTCGTGCCCCGCGCAAGACCGCCGCCGCGACCAAGCTAGAGAAGGCACTGACGCCCGAACAGCGGGCAAGGGAGTCGGCCAAGAGGAAGGGCCGGAGGCACGCCGCGAACGCGAGGGATGAGGCCGCCGCGCAGGCCGCCGTCGTCGCCGCCGCGCAGCAGGAGGCCATCAACGCCCGCGTCGCGGAGGCAACGAGGGAGGCACTCTACATGCTAGGGTTAAACCCTAGCCAGCACGGCCTCATCCAAGCCGTCGTCGCCGCGGCTAGCACCGGCTCGTCGGCGTTTCCTCGAAAGGTGCGGCCCTACTCGCCCCGCGCGTCGGCTTGCAACCCAATCCCCGGCATCCACGTCTACCCGCAGGCCTCCCGCCTCTCCCGAGAGTGCTCGCCCGACGTGAGCGTGGTCGCACCTTCCACGCCCGCGTCCGCGCCCATCGACCTCAATGCCACCCCGATGGGCGGTGGATCGTCATCCGGCGGCGCGAGGAAACGGGCGCGGCAGACGCCGACCGCCGTGCTCTCGGGCGCCCGCAAATTGTTCGAGGAAATGCCGTCCACCGTCCACGAGGACTACATGCAGAACCTCATCTTCGAGGGCGGTGCGCCGGCCGCTGGCTACGATCCCGACGAGACACAAAGCCAGGACGGCCCCTGCGCGTTCACACCGGCCGCTGGCTATGATCCCGATCAGGCGGTCTTCATGCGTGATCAGGTCGGCATCGACCTGGACGTCTTCCCCCTCGACCACGTGTTCCCGGACGACTACGGGCTAGAGGAAGAGGACGAGTGCGACATCGAAGTGGAGCCTTTGTTTGAGGACGAGCTCGCCAACCAAGCCGCCGGTCCTAAGCCGAAGCGCAAGAGCAAGCGCACGAAGGCGTACACGGCGGCCGAGGACAAGCTTCTTTGAGAGTGTTGGCAAGACATTGGACAAGACCCCAAGACGGGCGCCGAACAAAAGCATTCAACCTTTTGAATGCGTGTTCACTGAGAGTTTCATGAGCTCAAGAAGTTTCCGCCTTACCAATTTGTGAGCATGCGCGGGTGGGTCTCCATTTCCAAGCCGTGGAGGGTGATCCAACAAGAGTGCAACAAGTTTTGCGCTACTCTTGAGAGCGTCAAGGCCGGACCCATGAGCGGCATCGGCATGCAAGACATGGTATGCTAGCAAGCCGCCCTCTTTTGTGTCATCAAGTTCATTCTTTGCGTGTTCATTTGCATATCACTTGCCCATATGCTTGCATGTAAATATTTTGTAGGCATATCAAGCTTTGGAGGCATTCAAGGTTCAACACAATGGCAAGTGCTTCAACCTCTTCCATTGCTATCGGGTCATCAAGGACGAGGAGAAGTTCAAGGCGCAATATGCCGCACTCAAGTCGCGTGGGGGAAGAAAGTGAAGGAAATATGCCCTAGAGGCAATAATAAAGTTATTATTTATTTCCTTATATCATGATAAATGTTTATTATTCATGCTATAATTGTATTAACCGGAAACATAATACATGTGTGAATACATAGACAAACAGAGTGTCACTAGTATGCCTCTACTTGACTAGCTCGTTAATCAAAGATGGTTATGTTTCCTAACCATGAACAAAGAGTTGTTATTTGATTAACGGGATCACATCATTATTTGAATGATCTGATTGACATGACCCATTCCATTAGCTTAGCACCTGATCGTTTAGTATGTTGCTATTGCTTTTATCCATGACTTATACATGTTCCTATGACTATGAGATTATGCAACTCCCGTTTACCGTAGGAACACTTTGTGTGCTACCAAACGTCACAACGTAACTGGGTGATTATAAAGGTGCTCTACAGGTGTCTCCGAAAGTATTTGTTGGGTTGGCGTATTTCAAGATTAGGATTTGTCACTCCGAATGTCGGAGAGGTATCTCAGGGCCTTCTCGGTAATGCACATCACATAAGCCTTGCAAGCATTGCAAATAATGAGTTAGTTGCGGGATGATGTATTACGGAACGAGTAAAGAGACTTGCCGGTAACGAGATTGAACTAAGTATTGGATACCGACGATCGAATCTCGGACAAGTAACATACTGATGACAAAGGGAACAACGTATGTTGTTATGCGGTCTGACCGATAAAGATCTTCGTAGAATATGTAGGAGCCAATATGGGCATCCAGATCCCGCTATTGGTTATTGACCGGAGACGTGTCTCGGTCATGTCTACATTGTTCTAGAACCGTAGGGTCCGCATGCTTAAGGTTTCGATGACAGTTATATAATGAGTTTATGAGTTTTGATGTACCGAAAGAGTTCGGAGTCCCGGATTGGATCGGGGACACGACGAGGAGTCTCGAAATGGTCGAGACGTAAAGATCGATATATTGGACGACTATATTCGGACATCGGAAGGGTTGTGAGTGGTTCGGGTATTTTCGGAGGTACCGGGGAGTTACGGGAATACGGGGAAGAGTATTGGGCCTTACTGGGCCTTAGTGGGAAGGAGCCAAGAGGTGGCGCGCGCCCCTCCCAAGCCTAGTCCGAATTGGACAAGGGGTTTGGGGGCGCGGCCCCCTCTCCCTTCCTTCTCCACTCCCCTCCTTTCCCCCCTTCTCCTAGTTGGACTAGGAAAGGTGGAATCCTACTCCCGGTGGGAGTAGGACTCCCCTTGGCGCGCCCAAACCTAGGGCCGGCCTCCTCCCTCCCTTGCTCCTTTATATACGGGGGCAGGGGGCACCCCATGGACATACAAGTTGATCTTCGTGATCGTTCCTTAGCCGTGTGCGGTGCCCCCCTCCACCATATTCCACCTCGGTCATATTGTAGCGGTGCTTAGGCGTAGCCCTGCGACAGTAGAACATCAAGATCGTCACCATGCCGTCGTGCTGACGGAACTCCTCCCCGACGCTTTGCTGGATCGGAGCCCGGGGATTGTCATCGAGCTGAACGTGTGCCAAGAACTCGGAGGTGCCGGAGTAACGGTGCTTGGATCGGTCGGATCGTGAAGACGTACGACTACATCAACCGTGTTGTTATAACGCTTCCGCTTTCGGTCTACGAGGGTACGTAGACAACACTCTCCCCTCTCGTTGCTATGCATCACCATGATCTTGCGTGTGCGTAGGAATTTTTTTGAAATTACTACGTTTCCCAACAGTGGCATCCGAGCCTAGGTTTTTATGGTTTGATGTTATGCACGAGCAGAACACAAGTGAGTTGTGGGCGATACAAATCATACTGCCTACCAGCATGTCATACTTTGGTTCGGCGGTATTGTTGGATGAAGCGGCCCGGACCGACATTACGCGTACGCTTACGCGAGACTGGTTCTACCGCCGTGCTTTTGCACACAGGTGGCTGGCGGGTGTCAGTTTCTCCAACTTTAGTTGAACCGAGTATGGCTACGCCCCGTCCTTGAGAATGTTAAAACGGAGTCTATTTGACGAAGTATCATTGTGGTTTTGATGCGTAGGTGAGATTGGTTCTTGCTTCAGCCCGTAGCAGCCACGTAAAATTTGCAACAAACAAAGTAGAGGACGTCTAACTTGTTTTTGCAGGGCATGTTGTGATATGATATGGTCAAGACATGATGCTATATTTTATTGTATGAGATGATCATGTTTTGTAACCGAGTTATCGGCAACCGGCAGGAGCCGTATGGTTGTCGCTTTATTGTATGCAATGCAATCGCCCTGTAATGCTTTACTTTATCACTAAGCGGTAGCGATAGTCGTAGAAGCATAAGATTGGCGAGACGACAACGATGCTACGATGGATATCAAGGTGTCGCGCCGGTGACGATGGTGATCATGATGGTGCTGCAGAGATGGAGATCACAAAGCACAAGATGATGATGACCATATCATATCACTTATATTGATTTGCATGTGATGTTTATCTTTTATGCATCTTATCTTGCTTTGATTGACGGTAGCATTATAAGATGATCTCTCACTAAATTATCAAGAAGTGTTCTCCCCGAGTATGCACCGTTGCCAAAGTTCGTCGTGCCCAGACACCACGTGATGATCGGGTGTGATAAGCTCTACGTCCATCTACAACGGGTGCAAGCCAGTTTTGCACACGCGGAATACTCGGGTTATACTTGACGAGCCTAGCATATGCAGATATGGCCTCGGAACACGGAGACCGAAAGGTCGAGCGTGAATCATATAGTAGATATGATCAACATGATGATGTTCACCATTGAGAACTAACCCATTTCACGTGATGATCGGTTATGGTTTAGTTTGATTTGGATCACGTGATCACTTAGAAGATTAGAGGGATGTCTATCTAAGTGGGAGTTCTTAAGTAATATGATTAATTGAACTTTAATTTATCATGAACTTAGTCCTGGTAGTATTAGCATATCTATGTTGTAAATCAATAGCTCGCGATGTTGTTCCCCGTGTTTATTTTGATATGTTCCTAGAGAAAATTATGTTGAAAGATGTTAGTAGCAATGATGCGGATTGGATCCGTGATCTGAGGTTTATCCTCATTGCTGCACAGAAGAATTATGTCCTTGATGCACCGCTAGGTGACGGACCTATTGCAGGAGCAGATGCAGACGTTATGAACGTTTTGCTAGCTCAATATAATGACTACTTAATAGTTTAGTGCACCATGCTTAAACGGCTTAGAATCGGGACTTCAAAGACGTTTTGAACGTCATGGACCATATGAGATATTCCAGGAGTTGAAGTTAATATTTCAAGCAAATACCCGAGTTGAGAGATATGAAGTCTCCAACAAGTTCTATAGCTAAAAGATGGAGGAGAATCACTCAACTAGTGAGCATGTGCTCAGATTGTCTGGGTACTACAATCGCTTGAATCAAGTGGGAGTTAATCTTCCAGATAAGATAGTGATTGACAGAATTCTCTAGTCACCATCACCAAGTTAGTAGAACTTCGTGATGAACTATAATATGCAAGGGATGACGAAAGTAATTCCCAAGCTCTTCGTGATGCTGAAATCAACGAAGGTAGAAATCAAGAAAAACATCAAGTGTTGATGGTTGACAAGATCACTAGTTTCAAGAAAAGGGCAAAGGGAAGAAGAAGGGGAACTTCAAGAAAAACAGCAATCAAGTTGCTACTTAAGTGAAGAAGCCCAAGTCTGGTCCTAAGCCTGAGACTAAGTGCTTCTACTGTAAAGGGACTGGTCACTGGAAGCGGAACTACCCCAAGTGATTGGCGGATAAGAAGGATGGCAAAGTAAACATAAGTATATTTGATATACATGTTATTGATGTGTACTTTACTAGTGTTTATAGCAACCCCTCGATATTTGATACTAGTTCAGTTGCTAAGAGTAGTAACTCGAAACAGGAGTTGCAGAATAAACATAAACTAGTTAAGAGTGAAGTGACGTTGTGTGTTGGAAGTAGTTCCAAGATTGATATGATCATCATCGCACACTTCCCTATACTTTCAAGATTAGTGTTGAACCTAAATAAGTGTTATTTAAGTATTTGCGTTGAGCATAAATATGATTCGATCATGTTTATTGCAATACGATTATTCATTTAAGTTAGAGAACAATTGTTGTTCTGTTTACATGAATAAAACCTTCAATGGTCATACACACCAACAAAAATGGTTTGTTGGATCTCGATCGTAGTGATACACATATTCATAATATTGAAACCAAAAGATGCAAAGTTAATAATGATAGTGCAACTTATTTGTGGCACTGCCGTTTAAGTCATATTGGTGTAAAGCGCAAGAAGAAACTCCATGCTGATGGGATTTTGGAATCACTTGATTATGAATCACTTGATCCTTGCGAACCATGCCTCTTGGGCAAGATGACTAAAACGCCGTTCTCCGGAACAATGAAGCAAGCAACAGATTTGTTGGAAATCATACATACTGATGTATGTGGTCCAATGAATATTAAGGCTTGCAGCAGGTATCATTATTTTCTGACCTTCACAGATGATTTGAGCAGATATGGGTATACCTACTTGATGAAACATAAGTCTGAAACATTTGAAAAGTTCAAAAGGATTTCAGAGTGAAGTGAAAAATCATCGTGACAAGAAAATAAGGTTTCTACGATCTGATCGCAGAGACAAATATTTGAGTTACGAGTTTGGTCTTCAGTTAAAACAATGTGGAATAGTTTCACAAAATCGTGCCACCTGGAACACCACAGTGTAATGGTGTATCCGAACGTCATAACCGTACTTTATTAGATATAGTGCGATCTATGATGTCTCTTACCGATCTACCACTATCGTTTTGGGGATTATGCATTAGAGACAGCTGCATTCACATTAAAAAGGGCACCATCTAAATCCGTTGAGACGACACCGTATGAACTGTGGTTTGGCAAGAAACCAAAGTTGTTGTTTCTTAAAGTTTGGAGTTGTGATGCTTATGTGAAAAAGTTTCATCATGATAAGCTCGAACCAAATCGGAGAAATGTGTCTTCATAGGATACCCAAAGGAGATTGTTGGGTACACTTTCTATCACAGATCCGAAGGCAAAATCGTTGCTAAAGATGGATCCTTTCTAGAGAAGGAGATTCTCTCGAAAGAAGTGAGTGGGAGGAAAGTAGAAAACTTGATAAGGTAATTGTACCTTCTACCTTATTGGAAAGTAGTTCGTCACAGAAATCTGTTCTTGTGAATTACTACACCAATTAGTAAGGAAGCTAATGATAATGATCATGTAACTTCAAGATCAAGTTACTACCGAATCTCGTAGGTAAACCAGAGTAAGGTCCGCACCAGAGTGGTACGGTAATCCTGTTCTGGAAATCATGTTACTAGACCATGACGAACTTACGAACTATGAGGAAGCGATGATGAGCCCAGATTCCGCGAAATGGTTTGAGGCCATGAAATCTGAGATATGATCCATGTATGAGAACAAAGTATGGACTTTGATTGACTTACCCGATGATCGGCAAGCCATTGAGATTAAATGGATCTTCAAGAGGAAGACGGACGCTGATAGTAGTGTTACTATCTACAAAGCTAGAATTGTCGCAAAAGGTTTTCGACAAGTTCAAGGTGTTGACTACGATGAGAGTTTCTCACTCGTATCTATGCTTAAGTCTGTCCGAATCATGTTAGCAATTGCCGCATTTTATGAAATCTGGCAAATGGATAAACAAAACTGCATTTCTTAATGGATTTATTAAAGAAGAGTTGTATATGATGCAACCAGAAGGTTTTGTAAATCCTAAAGGTGTTAACAAAATATGCAAGCTCCAGCGATCCATCTGTGGACTGGTGCAAGCATCTCGGAGTTGGAATACACGCTTTGATAAGTTGATCAAAGCATATAGTTTTATACAGACTTGCGGTGAAGCCTGTATTTACAAGAAAGTGAGTGGGAGCACTACAGCATTTCTGATAAGTATATGTATGACATATTGTGGATCAGAAATAATGTAGAATTATTCTGTAAAGCACAAAGGAGTGTTTGAAAGGAGTTTTTCAAAGGAAGACCTCGGTGAAGCTGCTTACATATTGAGCATCAATATCTATAGAGATAGATCAAGACGCTTGATAAGTTTTTTCAATGAGTACATACCTTGACAAGATTTTGAAGTAGTTCAAAATGGAACAGTCAAAGAAAGAGTTCTTTCCTGTGTTACAAGGTGTGAAATTGAGTAAGACTCAAAGCTTGACCACGACAGAAGATAGAAAGAGAATGAAAGTCATTCCCTATGCCTCGACCATAGGTTCTATAAAGTATGCCATGTTGTTTACCAGATCTATTGTATACCCTACACTGAGTTAAGCAAGGGAGAACAATGGTGACCTAGGAGTAGATCACTGGACAACGGTCAAAGTTATCCTTAGTGGAATAAGGATATGTTTCTCGATTATGGAGGTGACAAAAGGTTCGTCATAAAGGGTTACGTCGATGCAAGTTTTGACACCGATCTGGATGACTCTAAGTCTCGATCTAGATACATATTTAAAGTGGGAGCAATTAGCTAGAGTAGCTCCGTACAGAGCATTGTAGACATAGAAAAATTGCAAAATACATAACGGATCTAAATATGAAAGACCCATTGACTAAGATTCTCTCACAAGCAAAACATGATCACACCTTAGTACTCTTTGGGTGTTAATCACATAGCGATGTGAACTAGATTACTGAATCTAGTAAACCCTTTTTGATGTTGGTCACATGGCGATGTGAACTATGGGTGTTAATCACATGGTGATGTGAACTATTGCTATTAAATCACATGGCGATGTGAACTAGATTATTGACTCTAGTGCAAGTGGGAGACTGAAGGAAATATGCCCTAGAGGCAATAATAAAGTTATTATTTATTTCCTTATATCATGATAAATGTTTATTATTCATGCTAGAATTGTATTAACCGGAAACATAATACATGTGTGAATACATAGACAGACAGAGTGTCACTAGTATGCCTCTACTTGACTAGCTCGTTAATCAAAGATGGTTATGTTTCCTAACCATGAACAAAGAGTTGTTATTTGATTAACGGGATCACATCATTAGTTGAATGATCTGATTGACATGACCCATTCCATTAGCTTAGCACCCGATCGTTTAGTATGTTGCTATTGCTTTTATCCATGACTTATACATGTTCCTATGACTATGAGATTATGCAACTCCCGTTTACCGTAGGAACACTTTGTGTGCTACCAAACGTCACAACGTAACTGGGTGATTATAAAGGTGCTCTACAGGTGTCTCCGAAAGTATTTGTTGGGTTGGCGTATTTCAAGATTAGGATTTGTCACTCCGAATGTCGAAGAGGTATCTCAGGGCCTTCTCGGTAATGCACATCACATAAGCCTTGCAAGCATTGCAACTAGTGAGTTAGTTGCGGGATGATGTATTACGGAACGAGTAAAGAGACTTGCCGATAACGAGATTGAACTAAGTATTGGATACCGACGATCGAATCTCGGACAAGTAACATACCGATGACAAAGGGAACAACGTATGTTGTTATGCGGTCTGACCGATAAAGATCTTCGTAGAATATGTAGGAGCCAATATGGGCATCCAGGTCCCGCTATTGGTTATTGACTGGAGACGTGTCTCGGTCATGTCTACATTGTTCTCGAACCGTAGGGTCCGCATGCTTAAGGTTTCGATGACAGTTAGATAATGAGTTTATGAGTTTTGATGTACCGAAAGAGTTCGGAGTCCCGGATTGGATCGGGGACACGACGAGGAGTCTCGAAATGGTCGAGACGTAAAGATCGATATATTGGACGACTATATTCGGACATCGGAAGGGTTCTGAGTGGTTCGGGTATTTTCGGAGGTACCGGGGAGTTACGGGAATACGGGGAAGAGTATTGGGCCTTACTCGGCCTTAGTGGGAAGGAGCCAGGAGGTGGCGCGCGCCCCTCCCAAGCCCAGTCCGAATTGGACAAGGGGTTTGGGGGCGCGGCCCCCTCTCCCTTCCTTCTCCACTCCCCTCCTTTCCCCCCTTCTCCTAGTTGGACTAGGAAAGGTGGAATCCTACTCCCGGTGGGAGTAGGACTCCCCTTGGCGCGCCCAAACCTAGGGCCGGCCTCCTCCCTCCCTTGCTCCTTTATATACGGGGGCAGGGGGCACCCCATGGACACACAAGTTGATCTTCGTGATCGTTCCTTAGCCGTGTGCGGTGCCCCCCTCCACCATATTCCACCTCGGTCATATTGTAGCGGTGCTTAGGCGTAGCCCTGCGACAGTAGAACATCAAGATCGTCACCACGCCGTCGTGCTGACGGAACTCCTCCCCGACGCTTTGCTGGATCGGAGCCCGGGGATCGTCATCGAGCTGAACGTGTGCCAAGAACTCGGAGGTGCCGGAGTAACGGTGCTTGGATCGGTCGGATCGTGAAGACGTACGACTACATCAACCGCGTTGTTATAACGCTTCCGCTTTCGGTCTACGAGGGTATGTAGACAACACTCTCCCCTCTCGTTGCTATGCATCACCATGATCTTGCGTGTGCGTAGGAATTTTTTTGAAATTACTACGTTTCCCAACAGAAAGCCGTGGAGGATGTTGGGGAGGGCGAGCCGGCACGGCCGCGGGGGAAGACCAACTCCAAGAAGGAGGACAAGCGAGATGCAGCCACCAACGCCTTGATCGCAAGCGTGGACGGCATGATGAATAAGAGGGACTCAAGGGAGGACGAGCGCCGGCGTTTCAAGGCGGAGAAAATGAACGCTTTCATGGAGATCCAAAGGAGGAGGCTTGAGCTGGACGCCGACAAGCAAGCCAAGATGTTCGAGCTAGAGGCGGGGAAACAAGCCAAGATGCTAGAGATCGAGGCCGCCAACGCCAAGACCAAGGCGAAAGAAGTGGCTCTCGCGAGCATGATGGCATGAAGGTGGATCTCAACACCGTGTCGCCAAGGAAGAGGCCGTGGTTCAAGAAGATGCAGGCCGACATGCTCAAGTTCGACGACGAGTGATATATGGCGGCGAGCGCCATCTTTTTTGTATGCCAGCAGGTGTTCCGGCATGACCAAGACGTGGTCCCACTCAAGTCCCACCCCTTTTTGTGTGCCGGCATGTGTGCCGGCCGGCTGGCGAGTGCACCGGCATGAACTGTGGTGATATTTTCTGAAGCCGGCATTGTATGCCGGCACTGGCATGGTGCCGGCATGAGACATGGCCGCTGGCATGATCGGCCGTGGGCCTTTTAATTTTTTTTGAATGCAGACATGAAATGGGTCGGCGCGTTGGGCGCACTGCCGACCCAAATGCAAAACTGGGCGGACGTCGGGCGGGCGGCCGACCCAAACAGACAAAAAAACGAACAAATGCACTGTCCGTTTGGGTCGGCCCGTTGGAGTTGCTCTAAGACCACCTACAGTCGGGCGCCCCCAAACCGGCCTCAAACGCCCGGGCGGCCCGCCCGGTCACGATGTTTCGACCCATACGATTCCTTTAAACGTGTCTTAAACGCGCGGGCTGACTGACACGCCTCATATCCAATTCAAATATGGAGCGGATATGGGGCGCCCGGGCACGTGGGGGCTGACTGACACCCCTCATATCCAATTCAAATATGGAGCGGATATGGGGCGCCCGGGCACGTGGGGGCTGACTGACACCCCTCATATCCAATTCAAATATGGAGCGGATATGGGGCGCCCGGGCACGTGGGGGCTGACTGACACCCCTCATATCCAATTCAAATATGAAGCGGATATGGGGCGTCCGGGCACGCGCCGCCACGTCGGTCTGACGGCGGGGTCGCACGCGGAAATGCCCGAAAACCTGGCAGTCCAACAGACGCCGCGTCCGTCGCCGCGGTGTAAACGCCGTGGCGCCGCTCCAGCTCACCGCCCGAGACCAAATCCGGCTATTTAAGCCGGTCGACGTCTCACAAACCTAGCCAATTCACCTTTCCCCTCTCCACGCCGCCAGTCCGAGCCCATCCACCTTCTCCCTCTCCCGCTGTCGCGCATGGTCCGGAGGAAGATCACCTACTACGCAATGCTCATGCCGGAGCGTCGGTACGGGTCTAGCAGGAGATCCGGGCTAGACAAGCCGCGGGCACCGCCCGCATCGCTGACGGGTTGCCTCCAGACTTGTCGGAGCCGGAGGAGAAGGAGTAGCCCGGGGAAGAGGAGGCAGAGGAGTTGGCTCCAATGAAGGTGGAGGAGCCGGAGCTGCCGGGCGTCAACATGGAGCAAGCGGAAGCGGAGTTCATCGTCGCCCAATCGGAGGAGATGGCGGAGCAGTAGGCCATCCTTGAGTCCATCCAGGAAGAGGCCTATATGTAGGCCAACTGGGCATTCCTCCAGAGAGCAGGCAGCGTCCGATACGCTCTTCGCCGAACTCGACAAGGAGATAGAGGCGGAGGAGGCAGAGCAGAGCAGCCATAGGCGCCGGAAGAGCCGGAGCTGCAGCTTGCGCCCATGCTGTCGGAGTCGGGCACGAAGATCATCGACATCTCCGACGAGGAGTATCTAGGTGATCGATTACGTAGGTTTAATTCGTTTGTATGTCTTTGTATGGATTTAAAAATCTAGTATAAAATGTATGAGCGGTGCCATTTAAGAATCGACAGTCACTATCTGCGGACATGCCCAAGCACGTCCGCCGTCCACGGACGTTTGAGGGGCTATATTTGACATATCTGGCTCTAGATGCTTTAAGGGCAGCCAGTTGGTTGCGATTGTCAATCAGAGCAGCAAGGATTTGTGTCGTGCCGATAGACCTGGGAGTTAACGAGCTATAAGACTCACTGTTTAATGGAGAATCAGGCACCGCACTTACTCCACACACGTATTGTCAATCTATCTTAACCAGCCAAGCTGTCTTTGTGTCACTTTGGCATATAAACGCTCGACAGCATACGGATGCGCCACTACTCGACACTGCTACTCGACTCTGTCATCATCTCATCCAGAGGGGAGGGACTAGGCTAGCTAGACCACCATGATTAATAATCCAATTATATCAACCGAAAAGTCAGAAAGTGGAAAGTAAAATGACATGGAGCGAGATAATTATGTAATTTATGTTCATGCATGCATGCATGCATTCCAGGTGCAAAGGACCTCCCTCAGAAGCGAGGATTAATCTGGCAAACATTCCTCCTCCATTAACCACGACGACCCTTTTGTTCGGTCTGCACGATTTACTAAGAGAATTGCTACACGTACGACGAATGTGTACGATTTTGCGTACGACAGTCCTCAGCAGCCGTTCGATCAACTGGCCGGACGAGTGAGATCACGTCGTACAAAGTCGTACACGGTATTCATCGTACGCACGTCGATCAACAGCCTACGCACATATTCTCTCGGCACCTACAAGTGTCAGCCAGTGAACGACCGTGCATGCTCCAAAACTATTGAATCATGGGTGTCTTAGCACGGATTTTTAATCGCAAGAAGACGGCACCCGTCCGTTTGCAGCGATGCGCCAATCTCAGTGGGCACAAGAATATTTGATGTAGATGCTGCACGCTGCTCCCTCCCTCGGGGCCTAGAACTAGAAGAGGCGGACGTGCACGATGCCAACCGAGTGCACGTCGCCGGCGGTGACTTCAGCTCAGCCGCGGGCGTGTCGTGCCTGCCTTCCTCATCATTATGCATCTTCCTCGCATTGTGTTTGTAGATTTCTTTACAATTTAATTTAATGGGCACTTGTTCGCTTTTTCAGGCATCTTTCGCTGTTACAGGGAAATTGATGAGAAGTTACTTTCTCTGGCTCTGAAAAGAAGGTTCAGAACTTTTTTCATAAGTAAATAAAATGCATACTTTGACCTAGATTACACAAAAATGTTCAATATTAAATAGATATAATATAAAAATACATTTCTTGTGTATTTTATGATGCTAATTTGGTATGTAGTTGATCATAGTTTCCTGAGATGGAGGGAGTAGTATAGGAAGGAAAAGTATTTATGTATTACCTCTCTTTTTTTGTAGCCCTTTACGTGAGTGCTAAAACGCCAAAATATCTCAGGTCTAGATTCTATTGCCAAAGTCATGAACAAAAGAAATAATATTTACGGCTAAATGGAGCATCTTGTGTCGCCTTCTAGATCTAGGGGGACTCAGACATCAATTACCATGCAACAAAAAAAGTTAGCTTGCTATCAAAATAGCTTTTAAAGCTAATCTAAAGTGTGAACCAATCTGTGGTTGGATGGTTAGAGGGACAGTGATATTCCCAGCTCACCATGATCCAAATTCTGGTGCTCGCATTATTCCTGGATTTATTTCAAGATTTCCGGCGATGCGCTTTCTGTGGGAGGAGATGTTCCCCTCGACGATGAGGCGCTTACGGCGACTTCATAAATCTCAAGATGATATGCCGGCTCAGTCTCTCGAAGATGCTCATAAGGGTAGGATGTGCGTGTGTGCGTTCATATGGCTGAGTGTATGCGCGTATGTATGAGCGTCTGCGTCTGTACTATGTTAAAAAAGAAGGTAATCTAAAGTGAAGGTGGTACGTGTCAGGAATTTAGGGATCCAAGAATCTTAGTTTGTATTTGCTTGAGTTGCAGATTTTGGAAAAAGCTGTTGTGAACTTCTAACTATGGAAAAGTTGGAAGTTGTTTGGTTAAAACAACTGCGAAACCGTAGTTTTGGTTATGAATTCTTTGTAATGTCCTTGGGCCATGAGTGGATATGTTTATATGCTAATTGACTGTAAAACAGTCATATGTACATGGTTGGCAATAGAGCGATCGTCTTGCAAACAAAAATTATGACAATGTATTTTCATAGCTAACATATACGCAATTCGATGACTATACATTGATGTTACATACATATTAAAAGATAGTGAGCCCACAACAATACTACAAAATGGCATGGACCATAGAAAAAGCATAAGTTTCACATGATGATGACCCATCAACATAGCTAAGCGATGTTGCTGTGAACTTCTAACTATGAAAAAGTTGGAAGTTGTTTGGTTAAAACAACTGCGAAACCGTAGTTTTGGTTATGAATTCTTTGTAATGTCCTTGGGCCATGAGTGGATATGTTTATATGCTAATTGACTGTAAAACAGTCATATGTACATGGTTGGCAATAGAGCGACCGTCTTGCAAACAAAAATTATGACAATGTATTTTCATAGCTAACATATACGCAATTCGATGACTATACATTGATGTTACATACATATTAAAAGATAGTGAGCCCACAACAATACTACAAAATGGCATGGACCATAGAAAAAGCATAAGTTTCACATGATGATGACCCATCAACATAGCTAAGCGATGTTGCTGTGAACTTCTAACTATGAAAAAGTTGGAAGTTGTTTGGTTAAAACAACTGCGAAACCGTAGTTTTGGTTATGAATTCTTTGTAATGTCCTTGGGCCATGAGTGGATATGTTTATATGCTAATTGACTGTAAAACAGTCATATGTACATGGTTGGCAATAGAGCGACCGTCTTGCAAACAAAAATTATGACAATGTATTTTCATAGCTAACATATACGCAATTCGATGACTATACATTGATGTTACATACATATTAAAAGATAGTGAGCCCACAACAATACTACAAAATGGCATGGACCATAGAAAAAGCATAAGTTTCACATGATGATGACCCATCAACATAGCTAAGCGATGTTGCTGTGAACTTCTAACTATGGAAAAGTTGGAAGTTGTTTGGTTAAAACAACTGCGAAACCGTAGTTTTGGTTATGAATTCTTTGTAATGTCCTTGGGCCATGAGTGGATATGTTTATATGCTAATTGACTGTAAAACAGTCATATGTACATGGTTGGCAATAGAGCGACCGTCTTGCAAACAAAAATTATGACAATGTATTTTCATAGCTAACATATACGCAATTCGATGACTATACATTGATGTTACATACATATTAAAAGATAGTGAGCCCACAACAATATTACAAAATGGCATGGACCATAGAAAAAGCATAAGTTTCACATGATGATGACCCATCAACATAGCTAAGCGATGTTGCTATCGCAAGACAAGCATCAGCAATCATACTGCGAATAGTATTCATGGTATCTTCATTCTCCTCCTATTTAACGTGGGTCCGGTTGTACAATTTGTAAGAAATCTGCACGAACAAATCAAGCATGATAAACTTGACGTTCTATTGTACTCGTAAATTCACAGACTTCAGGGAAAAAACAAAAAAAAGGTCAAATACGTGTAATTAGTAACTTGTAAGTAACAATAAATATGTTCTTTTTGCCTTGAAGTCAATGACAGATTTGCCCTTCATGAAAATCTATATACTAGTGCAAAAGAATGTCAAATCTATTCAAAAAGGAGTTTGAGTTTTTTTCACTTTGTACAAAATAATTAAAAAAAATCTCATATATCAAGCCTATACACATCCAGAAACCAAAGGGGCGGACCGTGTGCTGAAAATGGACGAAACTGACATTTTTTAAAACTTCACCACAAAATGGCATCAATCTGAAAATATTTCTGAAACTGGCCCTTTTGCATGACGCTCGGGGCCAGGGCTCCATGCCAGATAATTGTGACGCCCCCGATTCAATCGTACACTAATCATGCACGTAAATGTGTACGATCAAGATCAGAGACTCACGGGAAGATATCACAACACAACTCTAAAACATAAATAAGTCATACAAGCATCATAATACAAGCCAGGGGCCTCGAGGGCTCGGATACAAGTGCTCGATCATAGACGAGTCAGCGGAAGCAACAATATCTTAGTACAGACATAAGTTAAACAAGTTTGCCTTAAGAAGGCTAGCACAAACTGGGATACAGATCGAACGAGGCGCGGGCCTCCTGCCTGGGATCCTCCTAACTACTCCTGGTCGTCGTCAGCGGGCTGCACGTAGTATGAGGCACCTCCAGAGTAGTAGGAGTCGTCGTCGAAGGTGGCGTCTGGATCCTGGGCTCCAGCATCTGGTTGCGGCAACCGGGTAGAAGGGAAAGGGGGAAAAAGGGGAGAAAAGCAACCGTGAGTACTCATCCAAAGTACTCGCAAGCAAGGAGCTACACTACATATGCAGGGGTATATGTGTAAAGGGCCATATCAGTGGAATGAACTGCAGAATGCCAAAATAAGAGGGGGATAGCTAGTCTTATCGAAGACTACGCTTCTGGTCGCCTCCGTCTTGCAGCATATAGAAGAGAGTAGACTGAAGTCCTCCAAGTAGCATCGTATAGCATAATCCTACCCGGCGATCCCCTCCTCGGTGCCCTGTTAGAGAGCGATCACCGGGTTGTATCTGGCACTTGGAAGGGTGTGTTTTATTAAGTATCCGGTTCTAGTTGTCATAAGGTCAAGGTACAACTCCGGGTCGTCCTTTTACCGAGGGACACGGCAATTCGAATAGATAAACTTCCCTGCAGGGGTGCACCACATAGCCCAACACGCTTGATCCCATTTGGCCGGACACACTTTCCTGGGTCATGCCCGTCCTCGGAAGATCAACACGTCGCAGCCCCACCTAGGCACAACAGAGAGGCCAGCACGCCGGTCTAAACCTAAGCGCGCAGGGGTCTGGGCCCATCGCCCTGAGCACACCTGCACGTTGCGTACGCGGCCGGAGAGCAGACCTAGCAACCTCCATTTCAAAGGAAGTCACGTTACGCGGTCCAACCCGGCGCGCGCCGCTCAGTCGCTGACGTCATGAAGTGCTTCGGCTGATACCACGACGTCGGGATACCCATAACTACTCCCGCGTAGGTGGTTAGTGCGTATAGACCAAATGGCCAGACTCAGATCAAATACCCAGATCTCGTTAAGCGTGTTAAGTATCGTGAACGCCGACTAGGGCCAGGCCCACCTCTCTCCTAGGTGGTCTGAACCTGCCCTGTCGCTCCGCCTCAAAGTAACAGTGGGGGGCCGTCGGGAACCCAGGCCCACCTCTACCGGGATGGAGCCACCTGCCCCTTCAGCCCCCATCTCCGAACAGTATCACATGTAATGTAACAGTGTAAAGTATATAGTATGCCCGTGATCACCTCCCGAAGTGATCACGACCCAGTAGTATAGCATGGCAGACGGACAAGAGTGTATGGCCACTGATGGAACACTAGCATCCTATACTAAGCAAGTAGGATTGCAGGTAAGGTATCAACAGCAGTATCAAAGACAGGCTATGCATCAGGATAGGAATAACGAAAGCAGTAACAAGCTACACTACTCTAATGCAAGCAGTATAGAGGAGAGTAGGCGATATCTGGTGATCAAGGGGTTGGGGGGCTTGCCTGGTTGCTCTGGCAAGAGAGATGGGTCGTCAACACCGTAGTCGTACTGGGTAGCGGCGGAGTCGGCCTCGGTGTCTAGCGAGAGAAGAGGGGGAAGAAACAATGACTACAATGCAAACAGATGCATGAGAAAGCAAAGCGTGATGCTAGGCGTGCCCAATCGCGGTAGTAGGTGATACCGGCGAAGGGGGGAAACATTCGGGAAAGTATCCCCGAGGTCCCGCGTTTTCGCACAGATGAACCGAAGGTGAAATGTTGCAGCTTCACCATGCTAGGGACGTGTGGCGGACGAACGGGCTGCGTATCCGAATTCGTCTCGTCGTTTTGAGAAACTTTCATGTACAAAGTTTTTTCATCTGAGTTACGGTTTATTTTATATGATTTTTAAAAGGTTTAAATCATTTTTAGAATTTATTTAAATATTTTAATCCAACATTATCCAGAATAGGGCATGCTGACATCAGCACGCGTCAGTATGACGTCAGCAGTCGACAGGGGGTTGACTGGGTCAAACTGAGGTGTGGGTCCCGCATGTCATTGACAGTTTAGTTAATTA
This sequence comes from Aegilops umbellulata, assembly GCA_032464435.1. Lineage (NCBI taxonomy): Eukaryota > Viridiplantae > Streptophyta > Magnoliopsida > Poales > Poaceae > Aegilops > Aegilops umbellulata. Next base: position 439,178,420 of record CP136059.1, on the reverse strand, counting down.
ACAGTTGTTAGTTAGTTAATTAAGCATACTTAATTGAGTTAATTAATTTTGTTAACTAATTATTTATTAATTAATTTTATTATTATTATTATTATTATTATTATTATTATTTTAATTCATTTCTTAAACGTTCTGTACGGTGGGCCCCTACTGCCAGTGGCCTAGGAGGCCACTGGAACGGGTGCTAGCGGGCGAACCCGACGGGCGCGGGCAACGCGCTGCCCGCCAGGATGCGAGGTGAGGCCGTGGCCACGGCAGGGTTCGCCGGCCGGCCACGACAGGCGCAGGGGGCGGCGATGCAGCCGCGGCCGGGACAGGGGCGGGGAGTGGGGCTACGGGCGACAGCGGGGCCATGCGCGGGCGGCGAGCGCGTGAGAAGCGCCGGCGCGGGGTGGCGGTGGTGCTAGGCAAAGGTGGCCAGGGGGCGCGCGCGGTGGCAACAGAGGGGGTGAGGTCGGAGCGCCGGCATTTGCGACGAGCTGCGCGGTCAGCGGCGGGGGTGACCATGGGCGCGGGGGGAACGGCGCCCGGTCGGGCGCGGCCCGGCGATCTGGCAGTGGCCGGAGCATGGCCGGAGCGGGCGCGTGAGGCATGGGGCGCCGTGGAGTGCGTGCAGCGAGGGGGCGGTTACGAGCTCCAGCGAGCTCGAGCGTCAGCGGGGGAGAGAGGATGAGAGGTCGGGCCTCACTTGCGGTGTAGGGGAACGACAGCATGCTCGAGGAGGAGGACGAGGAGGTGACGATGACGGTGGGCAGCTTTGGCCATTTGGACCAAGTGGCCTAGGGGTCTTTTCCTTTCTTTCTTTTTTTTGGTTTTTCTGTTTTCTTTATTTCCCCACTGCTTTCTATTTATTTCTACTAGCAAACCAATTATGTTAAAAGTGCCGCTGGTTAAAACAAATACTATGTTGTATATAGTACTGCCACAAGAGTTTGGGAGTAAGATGATTTCATTTTAATTTTACTTAAATAGGAACGATTTAAACGGTGTTATTTTGGGTACTGTTTTGGGTGCTAGGGTAAATTTGGGAATTTTAGTTATGTTGTTTTCCTAATCACAAATGACTATGGAATATTTGCAAAAATATGAACTATTTAGTTTTGCCGTTTGAAGAAGTAATTTATTTGACTTAATTTTAAATTTGAATTTGAACTTGGTTTGAATCAACGCGAGCTTATCACCAGTAACGATGGTGACGTGGCATCATTAGTAGAGGCTTACTATAGCTTAAATATCCGGGCGTCACAATTCTCCTCCACTACAAGAAATCTCGTCCCGAGATTTAAGAGGGGAGTAAGGGGGAAAGTTCTGGTTACGGTATTCTAACGGATCTTCTCGAAGAAGTTAATCCCTTCCGTTGTTGTCTTCAATTCTTTATTCCAATGCATCATGATGAAGTTGTCTTCCTTCGGGAACTCCATCGTACTTACGAAAGGATAAGGGGGTATTACGAAAGAACGGACCACTACAATATTTGCTTATCTAGATGATAACATCAGGGAAGGTGGCGGGAAGTAACTCCCGAATTGAAACTTTAGACATTATCGAGAGCAAAGTGAGGAGGTACCATGAGAAGTTTCGAGCGGATAGACAATCGTTAGTTGCCTAAAACAGAGTGTGAAAGGGGTTCAAGGCAACGGGATTAAGTATTGTGTCTAATACCAGAATGGATGATCATAGGGAAGGTGTCTCGTGAATTACATACGAAGCCAAGCATGAGGAATAACTTTGGAAACAGGGGGTGTATAGGAGAGTCAAGTTTCGATCCTGTGGAACTGTGGGTTATGGGCCCACCATGTGGGTTAAAGTAGGAGGAGCGGTGACATCTTGCATGGTCATGATAGCAAGGCATGTCAGAGGATAGCCTGTCGATTATGTCGGCAACAACATCGGTACCAGAGCGAGGGACGAAGAGAACCATTTTCCTACTCGTTCATCGAGGCGGACCAATAGGCAAAGTTCTCGTCCATTGGTGGTTAACGAGGTATCATCAACAATAGTAACAGGGTCTTACTGACAGAGTTGTACCCTGATGTGTTTACATAAGCAATGAATTATTACTGCTTAGATCATATAGATCACAAGAAAGATTAAACAAAACAATGGAAAGGAATATGTGTCTAAACACACATTTCAGGGGTATATTCTTCCCAAGGACAAGCAGAGAATGATATCCAAGACAGGATATAACGTAGAAAACCATTTAGGTTAGGCAAGAGGAAGTTGATGACATTACCCAAACAACGGTGTTTGAATAATTGATAAAGGAAATTTAGCATGGCGCTTCAAATGCTCTTATCGATGATCAGAGTACCACAGACATGCTTCAAGATAGCATTAACATGGTCACTGGGTAAAGATCAGATTTTGGATACAAAAAGGATCCATCAGGAACAACTTATAGAATAAGTCTTACAATTTCCTCATGGACGAATGGCTAACCTTGTAAAAGGATACTATAGCAATAGGTCCTCCGACCAGGTGTGCTAGGCATGACATCATCTTATCGGGTCAAAGACCAATGTTATAACTCTTGGGAATATGTTCCAACCATCATATCTGACCGAGATTCCGATCTGATTGGTGTTAGGATACCTCCGACTCGGGATCCTGAGATAGAATGGTGCAACACGAATTGACGAGAAGACGTCATAAGATTCTCAGGAAATGAACTATGAAAGAGAGTTCTGAAACAAGAGTTCATCAGTAAACCAAGGAGAGGATGAGGAGGTGGCTGATAGGCTCAGCAACAAATCATCTAGATTTCCAAAGGATGGATTTCCACAATTATGTGAACAAGGAAATATCATTTGTCAGATCAGATGACATAATGAGGTAAGCTCGAGGAAAACATACTCAATTAAACATGGGTTGAAAGGTGCACCCAAAATATGGGCTGGGTTGCACGACCAACGTCGGAATGGTGATTCAATAATCAATAGTCAAACAATGAATGGCCGACCATTAACTTCAAAGAAATAGGATTGCTAGAAGGGCAGAATCCAAACAGCACCGTGCACTTGTTGGTACCCCGTTTGGAGTCAACTCGAGGACCAAGAAAGGATGATGCTGGGGAGAAGTATCACTATACCAAGAATTCTTGAGAGGTTGAGCAATCCTCACAACATTCTTGACATAAAGGACAGTAGTACTTCAAGGTAGAACAAAATACAAGCTGGAAAGCAAATTGCATCCATAACATGATCAAGTTGGTGATGAAAGGGATTAAGGATGTTGTCGGTGGCAACTCAAATTACCAAGGTACGAGGATGGTACTCATCATCATGAATTCGATCGATATCCTTAAAGGAGTCAAATGTTGATGATGATCACGACAAATTTTGTCGAGAGATTTCATGAGGATGTAATCGACCAGCGATGACATCAAGTCAAAGGAATGATGAAGCAAGAGGTCAATGGAAGCACAGGTACGACACAAACTCGAAATCAAGCCTGCTTTTCAAGGTGAAATGATATGACAAGGAAAATCGACGTAAGCTTAGCTCATCGTCGAAGTGGGGCTCCGAGAATAAGGTCCAGGTAGCACAGTTAAAATCACCACGACAATGATATAGCCATGCAGGCTAGGAATGGCGTGATCGGGTACAAACTCGTACTTAAAGAAGATTATCAAGTGGCGTTGAACCGTAACTCAGTTCAGTTATCTGTGTCTTTGAGTGTTTAATAACTCAGAGCCCATGATCAATTGTAATCAATGAGTATGTAGTACTTAATGAAGAACTCATAAGAAATTATGCAGTTCCAAGATAGTCTCGAGATACCATGGGGTAATACTCGACGACAGATCAAAGTAGAGGTTGGACTGGGGTATTGCTCTATAGAAGACAAGTGCTTTAACTTGTCCGCGAAATGGGATCAAAGAAGAACAATCATGGTCAGAACCACTAATGCAAAGGATCGGTTCAAAGATACCAGATAATATTATATCAACGAAATAGTTGTTATTACAAGAAGCTCCAATGGTAGGATCTACATCGTGTCCATGGGCATGAACACAAAGTTCAAGGTCGACTCCCACTTCTTCAATGTATACCTTCCATTCACTTCTCATTTTCGAAGAGGTCGAAATGTTGAAATTTTGTCTAGCAAAATACCAGAAGAGTATGACTCATGAAAGCTTTCGAGTTCACACATATTCAGGAAGGCATAGGTTCAACCCATCGGGGCATCGTGGAAACATATACCACAAACTTCAATAGTAAATACCACAAGCTCGAAATCAGAGCATGGTTGGTAAATCAGAGGATAGGATTTACCAATGGAGAAAGAACTTCCAAAGGAATTGAATATGAAGGACGTTATCGGATAAAATCCAACAAAGGATCTGCCGGTCCATAACAGAGCTGATGTGAGCATCGGCACACAACCAGAGGAAGTAACAATGCAAACGCATTGGATTATGGAAACAACTAACTAACCCAGAGCTCAACTGCAAGGGAATTTATGATTTTCAAATCAAGGGATCAGAAGCAATGTTCTGATTAGGGATGGATAAGTAGAACAACCTTAGGGGTACAAGCGACGGCATTTGGATTTGTTGAGAACCAGCTCATGTTTAAAATGACGTATGAGCCGGAAAGATAATTTAAAAGGGTCAACTGATGATTGCGTGCATTCGCACTCATGTTGAATCAAAGGGATCAAAATGACGGTGCCTAAGGATACTAACGAATTTTGCCAGACATATGGGAAGCATCCATAATGCAAGCAGACAAGTATTTGTAGAGCAATAAGGCTGCAAGGATTTTCGGAGGATTTAATAGTATTTCAAAGACTTTTGTGAAACACATGAATAACTGGGGGATGAGCGGATACTCGATAAGTGCGAGAATTATCCGTAGGGGTATTCAGGTGACAAAGAACAGCAAGTCGGTAAGCTCAAAGGGTCATCAAAATAACGACGAGTATTTTAGGGGTATCTTGTAATATCAAGACCAACTGGGGATGAATGTAAGAATAACAACTGCAATTAGTTATCCATAAGGGTTGACGGTGGAAAGGGAATTGCAAACGCGATGAGCAAAAGTTCTCGGGTTAACAGCGGACAGTATCTTCAGGGTCTTCACGTGCAGCAGACGATCACGAGTAATAAGGGGCCCTCCGGGTGAAAGTGATAACGAGATCCTAATGTTAGATTTAGCAAAATTCATTTACCCTGAATAGAAGAGAGTTCAGAGTCCCAGAGTAAAGGTCGAGGAGTAAAAGATCCTAATACCACCCGATGGCGACGTGGGCCCGTAAGGCACACAACCAAGTTAGTAAAAGTTTTTGTAATGTCTAGACTCGACTTTGGCCAAGGAGTGTGGAAGGAGGATTCCTACAGGCAGTCGGCTCTGATACCAACTTGTGACGCCCCCGATTCAATCGTACACTAATCATGCACGCAAATGTGTACGATCAAGATCAGGGACTCATGGGAAGATATCACAACACAACTCTAAAACATAAATAAGTCATACAAGCATCATAATACAAGCCAGGGGCCTCGAGGGCTCGAATACAAGTGCTCGATCATAGACGAGTCAGCGGAAGCAACAATATCTTAGTACAGACATAAGTTAAACAAGTTTGCCTTAAGAAGGCTAGCACAAACTGGGATACAGATCGAACGAGGCGCGGGCCTCCTGCCTGGGATCCTCCTAACTACTCCTGGTCGTCGTCAGCGGGCTGCACGTAGTAGTAGGCACCTCCAGAGTAGTAGGAGTCGTCGTCGAAGGTGGCGTCTGGATCCTGGGCTCCAGCATCTGGTTGCGGCAACCAGGTAGAAGGGAAAGGGGGAAAAAGGGGAGAAAAGCAACCGTGAGTACTCATCCAAAGTACTCGCAAGCAAGGAGCTACACTACATATGCAGGGGTATATGTGTAAAGGGCCATATCAGTGGAATGAACTGCAGAATGCCAGAATAAGAGGGGGATAGCTAGTCTTATCGAAGACTACGCTTCTGGTCGCCTCCGTCTTGCAGCATATAGAAGAGAGTAGACTGAAGTCCTCCAAGTAGCATCGTATAGCATAATCCTACCCGGCGATCCCCTCCTCGGTGCCCTGTTAGAGAGCGATCACCGGGTTGTATCTGGCACTTGGAAGGGTGTGTTTTATTAAGTATCCGGTTCTAGTTGTCATAAGGTCAAGGTACAACTCCGGGTCGTCCTTTTACCGAGGGACACGGCAATTCGAATAGATAAACTTCCCTGCAGGGGTGCACCACATAGCCCAACACGCTTGATCCCATTTGGCCGGACACACTTTCCTGGGTCATGCCCGGCCTCGGAAGATCAACACGTCGCAGCCCCACCTAGGCACAACAGAGAGGCCAGCACGCCGGTCTAAACCTAAGCGCGCAGGGGTCTGGGCCCATCGCCCTGAGCACACCTGCACGTTGCGTACGCGGCCGGAGAGCAGACCTAGCAACCTCCATTTCAAAGGAAGTCACGTTACGCGGTCCAACCCGGCGCGCGCCGCTCAGTCGCTGACGTCATGAAGTGCTTCGGCTGATACCACGACGTCGGGATACCCATAACTACTCCCGCGTAGGTGGTTAGTGCGTATAGACCAAATGGCCAGACTCAGATCAAATACCCAGATCTCGTTAAGCGTGTTAAGTATCGTGAACGCCGACTAGGGCCAGGCCCACCTCTCTCCTAGGTGGTCTGAACCTGCCCTGTCGCTCCGCCTCAAAGTAACAGTGGGGGGCCGTCGGGAACCCAGGCCCACCTCTACCGGGATGGAGCCACCTGCCCCTTCAGCCCCCATCTCCGAACAGTATCACATGTAATGTAACAGTGTAAAGTATATAGTATGCCCGTGATCACCTCCCGAAGTGATCACGACCCAGTAGTATAGCATGGCAGACGGACAAGAGTGTATGGCCACTGATGGAACACTAGCATCCTATACTAAGCAAGTAGGATTGCAGGTAAGGTATCAACAGCAGTATCAAAGACAGGCTATGCATCAGGATAGGAATAACGAAAGCAGTAACAAGCTACACTACTCTAATGCAAGCAGTATAGAGGAGAGTAGGCGATATCTGGTGATCAAGGGGGGGCTTGCCTGGTTGCTCTGGCAAGAGAGATGGGTCGTCAACACCGTAGTCGTACTGGGTAGCGGCGGCGTCGGCCTCGGTGTCTAGCGAGAGAAGAGGGGGAAGAAACAATGAATACAATGCAAACAGATGCATGAGAAAGCAAAGCGTGATGCTAGGCGTGCCCAATCGCGGTAGTAGGTGATACCGGCGAAGGGGGGAAACATTCGGGAAAGTATCCCCGAGGTCCCGCGTTTTCGCACAGATGAACCGGAGGTGAAATGTTGCAGGTTCACCATGCTAGGGAAGTGTGGCGGACGAACGGGCTGCGTATCCGAATTCGTCTCGTCGTTCTGAGCAACTTTCATGTACAAAGTTTTTTCATCTGAGTTACGGTTTATTTTATATGATTTTTAAAAGGTTTAAATCATTTTTAGAATTTATTTAAATATTTTAATCCAACATTATCCAGAACAGGGCATGCTGACGTCAGCACGCGTCAGCATGGCGTTAGCAGTCAACAGGGGGTTGACTGGGTCAAACTGACGCGTGGGTCCCGCATGTCATTGACAGTTTAGTTAATTAAGTTGTTAGTTAGTTAATTAAGCATACTTAATTGAGTTAATTAATTTTGTTAACTAATTATTTATTAATTAATTTTATTCTTCTTCTTCTTCTTCTTATTATTATTATTTTTAATTCATTTCTTAAACGTTCTGTACGGTGGGCCCCTACTGCCAGTGGCCTAGGAGGCCACTGGAACGGGTGCTAGCGGGCGAACCCGACAGGCGCGGGCAAGGCGCTGCCCGCCAGGATGCGAGGTGAGGCCGTGGCCACGGCGGGGTTCGCCGGCCGGCCACGACAGGCGCAGGGGGCGGCGATGCGGCCGCGGCCGGGACAGGGGCGGGGAGTGGGGCTACAGGCGACAGCGGGGCCATGCGTGGGCGGCGAGCGCGTGAGAAGCGCCGGCGCGGGGTGGCGGTGGTGCTAGGCAAAGGTGGCCAGGGGGTGCGCGCGGTGGCAACAGAGGGGGTGAGGTCGGGGCGCCGGCATTTGCGACGAGCTGCGCGGTCAGCGGCGGGGGTGACCATGGGTGCGGGGGGGGAACGACGCCCGGTCGGGCGCGGCCCGGCGATCTGGCAGTGGCCGGAGCATGGCCGGAGCGGGCGCGTGAGGCGTGGGGCGCCGTGGAGTGCGTGCAGCGAGGGGGGCGGTTATGAGCTCCAGCGAGCTCGAGCGTTAACGGGGGAGAGAGGAGGAGAGGTCGGGCCTCACTTGCGGTGTAGGGGAACGGCAGCATGCTCGAGGAGGAGGACGAGGAGGTGACGACGACGGTGGGCAGCTTTGGCCATTTGGACCAAGTGGCCTAGGGGTCTTTTCCTTTCTTTCATTTTTTTGGTTTTTCTGTTTTCTTTATTTCCACACTGCTTTCTATTTATTTCTACTAGCAAACCAATTTTGTTAAAAGTGCCGCTGGTTAAAACAAATACTATGTTGTATATAGTACTGCCACAAGAGTTTGGGAGTAAGATGATTTCATTTTAATTTTACTTAAATAGGAACGATTTAAACGATGTTGTTTTGGGTACTGTTTTGGGTGCTAGGGTAAATTTGGGAATTTTAGTTATGTTATTTTCCTAATCACAAATGACTATGGAATATTTGCAAAAATATGAACTATTTAGTTTTGCCGTTTGAAGAAGTAATTTATTTGACTTAATTTTAAATTTGAATTTGAACTTGGTTTGAATCAACACGAGCTTATCAACAGTAACGATGGTGACGTGGCATCATTAGTAGAGGCTTACTATAGCTTAAATATCCGGGCGTCACAATAATCACCACCATGGCGCCCTAACCCGGGGCGTCATGCTATCTAGCATGGCGCCCAGCCCCGGGTGTCATTCAAAAAGGAGCCAGTTTGTAAAATATTTTCAAATTGGGGTCAGTGTTGAAGTTTCACAAAAGGACTGGTTTCATCAATTTTCACGACCACGTGGAAGACGTGGTTTGCTACCCAAGCCAGATTAAAGAAGGAAACCCGAAGGGGCGGTTCCCGTAGTAGTAGCCTTTCTGCTTCCCGTCGTAGCCCTTTTGTTTGTTTGTTTTAAAAAAGCATAGGTAGCTTCCGCCCATCAGATCCCCACAGGCCACAGCCGAAGAAATAGGTGATCGTGTGTGGCCGAATGAAAGGCAAGGCGAGGCTAAATTTCGTGTTTTGACCCTTTTGTTGATATTTATCCGGATCTGGCCTCGGTTCGATTTTTTTTCGACATTTGACCCTTTTCCCTACCGTTGTGGCATCCGGCGGTAGGATTGCATAGCCTACCACTGCAACCTCTGGCAGTAGGAAACTTATCCACGCCAGCAGCGTAAGCGGCTGTCGTCCCCCTTCGTCCCACCCTACCGCCGCTGTTCCTGATGGTAGCCTGTCCGATCCTACCGCCGGGAACCCTGGCGGTAGGGTGTGGGCAGTTATAAGCCACGGGCCGCCCCACTCCCCCCTTCTCCCCCCACCCAGCCGCCCCAAGAATAGAGGAGTTCTTCCTCTCACCCCCTCTCTCATCTCCTCCACTTCCCCCCTTGGATCTTCTTCGTTTCTTCATCGTTTTTGCGGATCGAGATGGCCCCGAAATGAGAAAAGTAAGCTCCTTCAATCCCTCCAATTAGTTTTAGTCAAATAGCTTCTGATTCGTCGCATTATTTGATTCAAATCACTCCCCCTTTTTGAACTAGATTCAAATTTTTTTGTACCTTAGGATTGATTTAGGTTGATTCTGGATGTTCTATTGTGTTAGGTATGAACTCTAGTCATTGTTGGATTGGTAGTGTGAAGATTAACCCTAGTTCATATATTTTTGAAGGATTTTTTTTGATAAGTTGCATGTTGGAGGATTTTTTATATGATGATGCATGTTGATATGATATGATGCATGATGTATAGAGGATGGTGTTTGAGGAAATATGCTTAAGATGAACCCTAGTTCATGTTTTTTTTTTGTTTTTGAAAAAAATATGATATGATGCATGTTGTTGGAGAAAAAATGATATGATATGATTCATCTGGACCTTGGTGATTGCATCTTGATATATGTATTTTATTTATTTTTTAACCACACGATGAAGCGTAGTTTATATTCATGTTAAAAACAAAATCTTCATATGCTTATTCAAAGATTGAACTCATAGGTTTTTTGGGATGTGATGAACCTTTGTGATGCATCTATATGTTTCCTAGTTCATCTTAATTTTTTTATATGCTTATGCTTATGTTTATGCAATTTTTTAGGAGGCCACCTCTTGCGGACAACATCGGCATTAAGTACACCATGCTTGACACTAAGTTCGACAAGGGTCACCGTGCCCCGTTTCATTGAGAATGGAGTGGTAATTACAATTCTTAAACCAAATCATTTGAATTGATGAAAACAAGTTGCTAATTATTATGTTTATGCTAATTATGCTTTGGTTCTTGATTTTCACAGATGCTCCCGCCACTGTGGATGAGGGCTCACAAGACGACCGTTAAGATGGAGTACGACGAGCGGTACGCATCGTTCTACAGGAGAGCCTAACTATTGGGTTTCGTCCTGCAGTTCAAGTGTAAGCCGCCGACGCTCGTGCACTCAACTCTCATGGCTTTGATCGACCGGTGGCGGCCAGAGACACACAACTTTCATCTTCCATGTGGGGAGATGACCTACGGCCTTACCGCTCGAGGGTCGTGCTCTCACAGGATGAGTGGAGAGGAAGAACTGGTACGATAGGGTTATCGCCCTCATTGGCGACCCGCCCCCCTTCTAAGAATAACCGGACTTCCTGCGTACCGCTACCCTGGCTCCTCAAGTACCGGAGCAAGTGCCCAGAAGGTGCCGAACCCCGGGTGGTGGAGCAGTACGCCAGGGCCTACCTGTGGTATCTTCTCATGGAGGTAGTGTTTCCAGACTGCTCTGGGGACACTGCCCTATGGATGTATCTCGACTTCCTGAAGGACTGTGATGCGGGGTACAGCTGGGGGGGGGGGGCTCGCCTACCTATACCGTTCGGTAAGTTAATATCACTTTGTTTCAAATATGATGGGCGTGTGCTGCTTTAGATTATGTCATCTTATCATCTATACTTGTTTTGTAGCTTGACGACGCAACCCAGAGGGCGGAAGATACGTCCGGTATGTGTGGATGTGTATGAGGCCTCTCCATTTGGATGTGGGAGCGAATCCCGGTGGGCCGTCCGGAGAAGCTGCGCTGCGTGTATGGACGGACTATGGCGAAGATGACGAAGATGATCGGTACCTGACCGTCGCATACGCTTGGGATGTGGTGGGTGTCTAGACGGGCGAATCCAAGGTCTTGTACAAGGTCTTCAGCAACGAGCTTGATGCTCTGACGGTTTTCCAGGTATAAGAACTAGATTTCGAATAGTTTCGACGACACTTTCACCCGAGCTTACCATTTTTTGGTACTTAATGAATAAAAACATTGCAAAGTACCTATCATGATCAGAGACAAGCTGCAGTTTTAGTCAATTAACAAACAACAACAGTTTTTCAGTGGCATCTTTAATGTATTCCCATTGCAAAAACATGATCAAAGATAAGCTACAGTTTATGCAAAGAATGAATAAACAAATTGCAGAGAAGCAACTCTTGTGTTCAGATTTCCTAAGAGACAACAAGTCACTTATAATTGAAATTAGAAGCTCTTGTACAATTTCAGAACCAAGTAATATTACCGAAGCACTGATTTAAGTGATTATTTTAGCCAGTTCACTTGTACAATTAGGCCACAAAATAGTATGGTTAGACACAAAATACTAGTTAACAAAATACAATACTAGTTAACGAAGTACTAAATATCCAATTTTCACAATTTTATCAACTGTTATGTTCAATAAAATAATATTTATACTAAACTCTTATACTTTGTTATTATTTATTTATTTTAAAGTAAAAATTTAGGTGGTGTAATTTATCTATTAAACCCACAAAGATGTTGTTAATGTTGATTATAACATTATTTATTATATAGTTCTAACGTCCATCATTGGTAAGTACACACACAATGCTAAAATCAATTATATTTTGTAATGAGGATAATTTATTTCCTTTTTGAGATGACGGTCCTCAAAAGATTAAATGAAAAAAAATGTGAGAAAAAGGAAACAAGTCTCATGTCTTTACATAATATTTTTTTTCAAAATTGGGTTACTTGTAGTCTACGTATGTTTGTGTATATTTAATATTCTTTAAATGGTCGACATAGAAGTGTTGTTTAATAAATGTCATCATGGCAGTTTCTAGTGCATGATCAGGTACAAGCAAATAAAAAAGTATGGAGCATATAAGGTTTATATGATGATCTTATGATCTAATGTTGTGATGTTGTTTGAATGGTGGTTAATGTGCCCTACTTGTTCTAGTTGGTGAAATAAGCAGTTGACGATGGGTGCTTGCTTTGAACTTAGTAATGAAATAGCATTGATTTAAATGGTAAATCATCATTACAAATTAGTACAAAATTGGATTTTCCAAGTAGTTTTATAGAAAAAATATGTACGTTGGGTAAAATTAAGGCCACATTGTACCATTTTCATAATTGTAATCGAAATACGCTATATTATGCCAGGCTGGCATGATTATGTGATGTGTTTGGTTCACTAAGTGTTAGTTTCTCAAATGAGTTTGTGTCAAACAAGGACGAGAAGGGAGAGACATGGCCACCAGTGTTGCTCGCGCGGGGATGGGTGTAGGTTCGACGGGTGTGGCTGATCGCGACATAGGAGGGAGAGGTCCGGCCGACATTGCTGCTCGTGATGGAGAAAGGGGAGGTCCGACCAGCATTGCTGCTCGTGGTGCGGATGGTGCAGATCCGTCCGACGTTATTGCTTGCGGTTGGGATGGAGGAGGTTCTACCGACAATGACTGGAGATATATCATGTTTTGTGCTTTGCGTAGCATTAAATCTGATTACATGGTGATTGAACTAGCTCAAACCAACCAAATGAAGGTAACAAACTTGCTAAGGGCATGTACAATGATGCCATTTTAAAAGTTCTATGTATGATAAATGTTGAGGTGAAGGGAAGAAAAACCATAAGAAAAAAAGGCTTGTTTTCTCTTTTAACAACAATTTCTCTGACCACATAATTGAAGATCTATTTACTAGACATAGGATTAAGAGACAATTCATTGTGTATATTTTTTAATTATCTTTTCTAGACTATGTGTCATGTGTGTTGCTACCTCTTGAGCATGCGTTGGTTTTCACTTCAAGAGGAAAGGGTGATGCGGTAAAGTAGCGCAAGTATGTCCCTCAGTTTTTGAGAACCAAGGTATAATTCTAGTAGGAGACAACGCTCAAGTCACCTAGTACCTGCACAAACAATCAAGAACCTTGCAACCAACGCGATAAAGGGGTTGTCAATCCCTTCACGGTCACTCGCAAAACTGAGATCTATTAAAGATAATAAAGTAAATATTTTTGGTATTTTTGTTGCATAGATTGGAAAGTAAAGATTGCAAAATAAAAGAACGGCGATAGAAATTGGCAAGTTGACGGGAAACTAATATGATGTAAAATAGACCCGGGGGCCATAGGTTTCACTAGTGGCTTCTCTCAAGATAGCATGTATTACGGTGGGTGAACAAATTACAGCCGAGCAATTGATAGAAAAGCGCATAATTATGAGAATATCTAAGGCAATGATCATGAATATAGGCATCACGTCCGTGTCAAGTAGACCAAAACGATTCTGCATCTACTACTATTACTCCACACATCGACCGCTATCTAGCATGCATCTAGAGTATTAAGTTCATAAGAACGGAGTAACGCATTAAGCAAGATGACATGATGTAGAGGGATAAACTCAAGCAATATGATATAAACCCCATCTTTTTATCCTCGATGGCAACAATACAATACGTGCCTTGCTGCCCCTACTGTCACTGGGAAAGGACACCGCAAGATTGAACCCAAAGCTAAGCACTTCTCCCATTGCAAGAAAGATCAATCTAGTAGGCCAAACTAAACCGATAATTCGAAGAGACTTGCAAAGATATCAAATCATGCATTTAATAATTCAGAGAAGAACCAAATAATATTCATAGATAAACTTGATCATCAATCCACAATTCATCGGATCTCGGCGAACACACCGCAAAAGAGTATTACATCGAATAGATCTCCAAGAACATCGAGGAGAACTTTGTATTGAGAATCAAAGAGAGAGAAGAAGCCATCTAGCTAATAACTATGGACCCGAAGGTCTGTGGTAAACTACTCACGTTTCATTGGAGAGGCAATGGTGTTGATGTAGAAGCCCTCCGTGATCGATTCCCCCTCTAGTAGATTGCCAGAAAAGGCCCCAAGATGGGATCTCACGGGTACAGAAGGTTGCGGTGATGGAAAAGTGGTTTCGTGGCTCCCTCTAATGTTTCTAGGATATAAGAGTATATATAGGCGAAAGAAGTACGTCGGTGGAGCTCCGTGGAGCCCATGAGGGTGGGGGCGTGCCTACCCCCTGGGCGCGCCCTCCTGCCTCGTGGCCGCCTCGCGGAGTTCCAGACTTCAACTCCAAGTCTCCTGGTTTGCTTTCGGTCCAAGAAAGATCTTCGCGAAGGTTTCGTTCCGTTCGGACTCCATTTGGTATTATTTTTTTGTGAAACTCTAAAATAGGCAAAAGTAACAGAAACTGGCACTGAGCCTCCGATTAATAGCTTAGTCCCAAAAATAATATAAAAGAGCATATTAAAGCCCGTTAAACATCCAAAACAGATAATATAATAGCATGGAACAATAAAAAATTATAGATACGTTGGAGACATCAAGCATCCCCAAGCTTATTTCTTGCTCGTCCTCGAGTAGGTAAATGATGAAAACATAATTTTTATGTGGAATGCTACCTATCATAATTATGAACGGAATGGTGGAAAGTTGCATGGCAATATATCTCGGAATGGCTATGGAAATGCCATAATAGGTAGGTATGATGGCTGCTTTGAGGAAGTTATATGGTGGGTTTACGTACCGGCGAAAGTTGCGCGGTACTAGAGAGGCTAGCAATGGTGGAAGGGTGAGAGTGCGTATAATCCATGGACTCAACATTAGTCATAAAGAACTCACATACTTATTGCAAAAATCTACAAGTCATGAAAACAAAGTACTACACGCATGCTCCTAGGGGAAGGGTTGGTAGGAGTTAACCATCGCGTGATCCCGACCTCCACACATAAGGAAGACAATCAATAAATAAATCATGCTCCAACTTCATCACATAACGGTTCACCATACGTGCATGCTACGGGAATCACAAACTTTAAGACAAGTATCTCTCAAATTCACAACTACTCCATTAGCATGACTCTAATATCACCATCCTCATATCTCAAAACAATCATCAAGCATCTAACTTCTCATAGTATCCAACGCACTTTATATGAAAGTTTTTATTATACCCATCTTGAATGCCCATCATATTAGGGCTAGTTTTATAACCAAAGCAAATTACCATGTTGTTCTAAAAGACTCTCATAATAATATAAGTGAAGCATGAGAGTTCAATAATTTCTATAAAATAAAACCACCACCGTGCTTTAAAAAGATATAATTGAAGCACTAGAGCAAAATTATCTACCTCTAAAGATATAAGTGAAGCACATAGAGTATTCTAATAAATTCTGATTCATGCGTGTCTCTCCCAAAACGTGTGTACAGCAAGGATAATTGTGGTAAACTAAAAAAGCAAAGACTCAAATCATACAAGATGCTCCAAGCAATACACATATCATGTAGTGAATAAAAATATAGCCTCAAGTAAAGTTACCGATAGATGAAGAGGAAAGAGGGGATACCTTCCGGGGCATCCCCAAGCTTAGGCTTTTGGTTGTCCTTGAATTTTACCCTGGGGTGCCTTGGGCATCCCCAAGCTTAGGCTCTTGCCACTCCTTATTCCAAAATCCATCAAATCTTTACCCAAAAACTTGAAAACTTCACAACACAAAACTTCAACAGAAAATTTCATGAGCTCCGTTAGTATAAGAAAATAAACCACCACTTTAAGGTATTGTAATGAACTCATTCTTTATTTATATTGGTGTTGAACCTACTGTATTCCAACTTCTCTATGGTTCGTACCCCCCGATACTACTCATAGATTCATCAAAATAAGCAAACAACACACGAAAAACAAAATCTGTCAAAAACAAAACAGTCTGAAGCAATCTGTAACTTTCGAATACTTCTGTAACTCCAAAATTCCTTAGAAATGAGGAACTCCTAAACAATGTTTTTATTAATCTTCTGTAAAAAGAATCAACTGAAAATCACGTTCCTGTGATTTATGAAAATTATTTTCGTGCGCGGAAAAGTTTCTGTTTTTCAGCAAGATCAAATTAACTATCGCTGTAGGTTATCCTAAAGGTATTACTTGGCACAAACCCTAATTAAAACACAAAACCACATCTAACCAGAGGCTAGATGAATTATTTATTACTAAACAGGAGCAAAAAGCAAAGAACAAAAATATAATTGGGTTGCCTCCCAACAAGCGCTATCGTTTAACGGCCCTAGCTACGCATAAAACACAAATAGATCTAGGTATTATCAGCTTCGGTATGCACGTATTCAATTGAACACACATAACCCTTAGGAGGTTCTTTGGTTTTGTTAATGATCAAACTCCTAGGCAAGAAATCAAGAAATTCATTTGTAGCAAAAGGTTCCTTAATGATATCGAAAAGGTTAGGGTGAACACTTATTGATTTGAGGTCTTCATTTTCCTTACTAGAAGATTCACCCCTATTTTTAGGAACATAGATAAACTTGGCAACTTTGGTAGGAGGAGGATTTGAGGTATTTTTAACGGCAGAAAAAGCGGAGCCCAAGTTGGTAATAATATCTTCGAGTTAATCAATTCTAGTGGAATCTTGATCTATCTTCTCATTAACTATGGGTTCCTTTTCCCTAAGATTTTTCAGAGTAACTCCTACCTTAGATCCATAATGGGTAATGTGGTTGTGGATCTTTTTATCCAAATTTTTGATTAACTCTACAGTGGCAATTTTATTTTCAATAATATTAAGCCTTTGCATCACATGTTCCAAAGTTAAAATAGTTCCATTGACCAAAAGAGGGTGTTGTTGGGGAACGTAGTAATTTCAAAAATTTCCTACGCACACGCAAGATCATGGTGATGCATAGCAACGAGAGGGGAGAGTGTTGTCTACGTACCCTCGTAGACCGAAAGCGGAAGCGTTATATCAACGCGGTTGATGTAGTCGTACGTCTTCACGATCCGACCGATCCAAGGACCGTTACTCCGGCACCTCCGAGTTGTTGGCACACGTTCAGCTCGATGACGATCCCCGGGCTCCGATCCAGCAAAGCGTCGGGGAGGAGTTCCGTCAGCACAACGGCGTGGTGACCATCTTGATGTTCTACCGTCGCAGGGCTTCGCCTAAGCACCGCAACGACATGACCGAGGTGGAATATGGTGGAGGGGGGCACCGCACACGGCTAAGGAACGATCACGAAGATCAACTTGTGTCTCCATGGGGTGCCCCCTGCCCCCGTATATAAAGGAGCAAGGGAGGGAGGAGGCCGGCCCTAGGTTTGGGCGCGCGAGGGGAGTCCTACTCCCACCGGGAGTAGGATTCCACCTTTCCTAGTCCAACTAGGTCAAGGGGCGAAAGAGGGGAAGAGGGGAAGGAAGGGAGAGGGGGACGCGCCCCCAAACCCCTTGTCCAATTCGGACTGGGCTTGGGAGGGGCGCGCGCCACCTCCTGGTCCTTCCCACTAAGGCCCATCAAGGCCCAATACTCTTCCTCGTATTCCCGTAACTCCCCGGTACCTCCGAAAATACCCGAACCACTCAGAACCCTTCCGATGTCCGAATATAGTCGTCAGATATATCGATCTTTACGTCTCGACCATTTCGAGACTCCTCGTCATGTCCCAGATCCCATCCGGGACTCCGAACTCCTTCGGTACATCAAAACTCATAAACTCATTATATAACTGTCATCGAAACCTTAAGCGTGCGGACCCTACGGTTCGAGAACAATGTAGACATGACCGAGACACATCTCCGGTCAATAACCAATAGCGGGACCTGGATGCCCATATTGGCTCCTACATATTCTACGAAGATCTTTATCGGTCAGACCGCATAACAACATACGTCGTTCCTTTTGTCATCGGTATGTTACTTGCCCGAGATTCGATCGTCGGTATCCAATACCTAGTTCAATCTCGTTACCGGCAAGTCTCTTTACTCGTTCCGTAATACATCATCCCGCAACTAACTCATTAGTGGCAATGCTTGCAAGGCTTATGTGATGTGCATTACCGAGAAGGCCCTGAGATACCTCTCCGACATTCGGAGTGACAAATCCTAATCTTGAAATACGCCAACCCAACAAATACTTTCGGAGACACATGTAGAGCACCTTTATAATCACCCAGTTACGTTGTGACGTTTGGTAGCACACAAAGTGTTCCTACGGTAAATGGGAGTTGCATAATCTCATAGTCATAGGAACATGTATAAGTCATGGATAAAAGCAATAGCAACATACTAAACGATCGGGTGCTAAGCTAATGGAATGGGTCATGTCAATCAGATCATTCAACTAATGATGTGATCCCGTTAATCAAATAACAACTCTTTGTTCATGGTTAGGAAACATAACCATCTTTGATTAACGAGCTAGTCAAGTAGAGGCATACTAGTGACACTCTGTTTGTCTATGTATTCACACATGTATCATGTTTCCGGTTAATACAATTCTAGCATGAATAATAAACATTTATCATGATATATAAGGAAATAAATAATAACTTTATTATTGCCTCTAGGGCATATTTCCTTCAGTCTCCCACTTGCACTAGAGTCAATAATCTAGTTCACATCGCCATGTGATTTACCAGCAATAGTTCACATCACCATGTGATTAACACCCGTAGTTCACATCGATATGTGATCAACACCCAAAGGGTTTGCTAGATTCAGTAATCTAGTTCACATCGCTATGTGATTAACACCCAAAGAGTACTACGGTGTGATCATGTTTTGCTTGTGAGAGAAGTTTAGTCAACGGGTTTGCCACATTCAGATCCGTTATGTATTTTGCAATTTTCTATGTCAACAATGCTCTGCACGGAGCTACTCTAGCTAATTGCTCCCACTTTCAATATGTATCTAGATCGAGACTTAGAGTCATTCAGATCGGTGTCAAAACTTGCATAGACGTAACCCTTTACGACGAACCTTTTTTCACTTCCATAATCGAGAAACATATCCTTATTCCACTAAGGATAATTTTGACCGCTGTCCAGTGATCTACTCCTAGATCACTATTGTACTCCCTTGCCAAACTCAGTGTAGGGTACACAATAGATCTGGTAAACAGCATGGCATACTTTATAGAACCTATGGTCGAGGCATAGGGAATGACTTTCATTCTCTTTCTATCTTCTGTCGTGGTCAGGCTTTGAGTCTTACTCAATTTCACACCTTGTAACACAGGAAAGAACTCTTTCTTTGACTGTTCCATTTTGAACTACTTCAAAATCTTGTCAATGTATGTACTCATTGAAAAAAACTTATCAAGCGTCTTGATCTATCTCTATAGATATTGATGCTCAATATGTAAGCAGCTTCACCGAGGTCTTCCTTTGAAAAACTTCTTTCAAACACTCCTTTGTGCTTTACAGAATAATTCTACATTATTTCTGATCCACAATATGTCATACATATACTTATCAGAAATGCTGTAGTGCTCCCACTCACTTTCTTGTAAATACAGGCTTCACCGCAAGTCTGTACAAAACTATATGCTTTGATCAACTTATCAAAGCGTGTATTCCAACTCCGAGATGCTTGCACCAGCCCACAGATGGATCGCTGGAGCTTGCATATTTTGTTAACACCTTTAGGATTTACAAAACCTTCTGGTTGCATCATATACAACTCTTCTTTAATAAATCCATTAAGGAATGCAGTTTTGTTTATCCATTTGCCAGATTTCATAAAATGCGGCAATTGCTAACATGATTCGGACAGACTTAAGCATAGATACGAGTGAGAAACTCTCATCGTAGTCAACACCTTGAACTTGTCGAAAACCTTTTGCGACAATTCTAGCTTTGTAGATAGTAACACTACTATCAGCGTCCGTCTTCCTCTTGAAGATCCATTTAATCTCAATGGCTTGCCGATCATCGGGTAAGTCAATCAAAGTCCATACTTTGTTCTCATACATGGATCATATCTCAGATTTCATGGCCTCAAACCATTTCGCGGAATCTGGGCTCATCATCGCTTCCTCATAGTTCGCAAGTTCGTCATGGTCTAGTAACATGATTTCCAGAACAGGATTACCGTACCAGTCTGGTGCGGACCTTACTCTGGTTTACCTACGAGATTCGTTAGTAACTTGATCTTGAAGTTACATGATCATTATCATTAGCTTCCTTACTAATTGGTGTAGTAATCACAAGAACAGATTTCTGTGACGAACTACTTTCCAATAAGGTAGAAGGTACAATTACCTTATCAAGTTTTCTACTTTCCTCCCACTCACTTCTTTCGAGAGAAACTCCTTCTCTAGAAAGGATCCATTATAAGCAACGAATGTCTTGCCTTAGGATCTGTGATAGAAGGTGTACCCAACAGTCTCCGTTGGGTATCCTATGAAGACATAGTTTTCCGATTTGGGTTTGAGCTTATCAGGATGAAACTTTTTCGTATAAGCATCACAACCCAAAATTTCAAGACAAGACAACTTTGGTTTTCTTGCCAAACCACAGTTCATACGGTGTCGTCTCAACGGATTTAGATGGTGCCCTTTTTAATGTGAATGCAGTTGTCTCTAATACATAAACCCCAAAACGATAGTGGTAGATCGGTAAGAGACATCATAGATCGCACTATATCTAATAAAGTACGGTTATGACGTTCGGATACACCATTACACTATGGTGTTCCAGGTGGCACGATTTTGTGAAACCATTCAACATTGTTTTAACTGAAGACCAAACTCGTAACTCAAATATTTGTCTCCGCGATCAGATCGTAGAAACTTTTATTTTCTTGTTACGATGATTCTCTACTTCACTCCGAAACTCTTTGAACTTTTCGAATGTTTCAGACTTATGTTTCATCAAGTAGATATACCCATATCTGGTCAAATCATCTGTGAAGGTTAGAAAATAATGACACTTGTCGCAAGCCTTAATATTCATCGGACCATATACATCAGTATGTATGATTTCCAACAAATCTGTTGCTTGCTCCATTGTTCCGGAGAACGGCGTTTTAGTCATCTTGCCCAAGAGGCATGGTTCGCAAGCATCAAGTGATTCATAATCAAGTGATTCCAACATCCCATCAGCATGGAGTTTCTTCATGCGCTTTACACCAATATGACCTAAACGGCAGTGCCACAAATAGGTTGCACTATTATTATTAACTTCGCATCTTTTGGTTTCAATATTATGAATATGTGTATCACTACGATCGAGATCCAATGAACTATTTTCATTGGGTGTGTATGACCATAAAAGGTTCTATTCATGTAAACAGAACAACAATTGTTCTCTAACTTAAATGAATAATCGTATTGCAATAAACATGATCAAATCATATTTATGCTCAACGCAAACACCAAATAACACTTATTTAGGTTCATCACTAATCCCGAAAGTATAGGGAGTGTACGATGATGATCATATCAATCTTGGAACCACTTCCAACACACATCGTCACTTCATTCTTAACTAATCTTTGTTCATTCGGCAACTCCCGTTTCGAGTTAATACTCTTAGCAACTGAACCAATATCAAATACCGAGGGGTTGCTATGAACACTAGTAAAATACACATCAATAATCTGTATATCAAATATACCTTTGTTCACTTTGCCATCCTTCTTATCCGCCAAATACTTGGGGCAGTTCCGCTTCCAGTGACCAGTCCTTTTGCAGTAAACGCACTCAGTCTCAGGCTTAGGTCCAGACTTGGGCTTCTTCACTTGAGCAACAACTTGCTTGCCGTTCTTCTTGAAGTTCCCCTTCTTCCCTTTGCCCTTTTCTTGAAACTAGTGGTCTTGTTAACCATCAACACTTGATGTTTTTCTTCATTTCTACCTTCGTCGATTTCAGCATCACGAAGAGCTTGGGAATTACTTTCGTCATCCCTTGCATATTATAGTTCATCACGAAGTTCTACTAACTTGGTGATGGTGACTAGAGAATTCTGTCAATCACTATCTTATCTGGAAGATTAACTCCCACTTGATTCAAGCGATTGTAGTACCCAGACAATCTGAGCACATGCTCACTAGTTGAGCGATTCTCCTCCATCTTTTAGCTATAGAACTTGTTGGAGACTTCATATCTCCCAACTCGGGTATTTGCTTGAAATATTAACTTCAACTCCTGGAACATCTCATATGGTCCATGACGTTCAAAACGTCTTTGAAGTCCCGATTCTAAGCCGTTAAGCATGGTGCACTAAACTATGAAGTAGTCATCATATTGAGCTAGCAAAACGTTCATAACGTCTGCATCTGCTTCTGCAATAGGTCCGTCACCTAGCGGTGCATCAAGGACATAATTCTTCTGTGCAGCAATGAGGATAAACCTCAGATCACGGATCCAATCCGCATCATTGCTACTAACATCTTTCAACACAATTTTCTCTAGGAACATATCAAAATAAACATAGGGAAGCAACAACGCGAGCTATTGATCTACAACATAGATATGCAAATACTACTATGACTAAGTTCATGATAAATTAAAGTTCAATTAATCATATTACTTAAGAACTCCCACTTAGATAGACATCTCTCTAATCCTCTATGTGATCACGTGATCCAAATCAACTAAACCATGTCCGATCATCACGTGAGATGGAGTAGTTTCAATGGTGAACATCATTATGTTGATCATATCTACTATATGATTCACGCTCGACCTTTCGGTCTCCGTGTTCCGAGGTCATATCTTATATGCATAGCTCGTCAAGTATAACCTGAGTATTCCGCGTGTGCAACTGTTTTGCACCCGTTGTATTTGAACGTAGAGCCTATCACACCCGATCATCACGTGGTGTCTCAGCACGAAGAACTTTCGCAACGGTGCATACTCAGGGAGAACACTTCTTGATAATTAGTGAGAGATCATCTTATAATGCTACCGCCAAACAAAGCAAGATAAGATGCATAAAAGATAAACATCACATGCAATCAATATAAGTGATACGATATGGCCATCGTCATCTTGTGCTTATGATCTCCATCTCCGCAGCACTGTCATGATCACCATCGTCACCGGCGCGACACCTTGATCTCCATCGTAGCATCGTTGTAGTCTCGCCAATCTTATGCTTCTACGACTATCGCTACCGCTTAGTGATAAAGTAAAGCATTACAGGGCGATTGCATTGCATACAATAAAGCGACAACCATACGGCTCCTGCCGGTTGCCGATAGCTCGGTTACAAAACATGATCATCTCATACAATAAAATTTAGCATCATGTCTTGACCATATCACATCACAACATGCCCTGCAAGAACAAGTTAGACGTCCTCTACTTTGTTTGTTGCAAATTTTACGTGGCTGCTACGGGCTGAAGCAAGAACCAATCTCACCTACGCATCAAAACCACAACGATACTTCGTCAAATAGACCCCGTTTTAACCTTCTCAAGGATCGGGCGTAGCCATACTCGGTTCAACTAAAGTTGGTGAGACAGTCTCCCGCAAGCCATCTGTGTGCAAAGCACGTCGAGGGAACCGGTCTCGCGTAAGCGTACGCGTAAGGTTGGTCCGGGTCGTCTCATCCAACAATACCGCTGACCCAAAGTATGACATGCTGGTAGGCAGTATGACTTGTATCGTCCACAACTCACTTGTGTTCTACTCGTGCAAATAACATCAAACCATAAAAACCTAGGCTCTGATGCCACTGTTGGGGAACGTAGTAATTTTAAAAATTTCCTACGCACACGCAAGATCATGGTGATGCATAGCAACGAGAGGGGAGAGTGTTGTCTACGTACCCTCGTAGACCGAAAGCGGAAGCGTTATATCAACGCGGTTGATGTAGTCGTACGTCTTCACGATCCGACCGATCCAAGCACCGTTACTCCAGCACCTCCGAGTTCTTGGCACACGTTCAGCTCGATGACGATCCCCGGGCTCCGATCCAGCAAAGCATCGGGGAGGAGTTCCGTCAGCACAACGGCGTGGTGACCATCTTGATGTTCTACCGTCGCAGGGCTTCGCCTAAGCACCGCAACGATATGACCGAGGTGGAATATGGTGGAGGGGGGCACCGCACACGGCTAAGGAACGATCACGAAGATCAACTTGTGTCTCCATGGGGTGCCCCCTGCCCCCGTATATAAAGGAGCAAGGGAGGGAGGAGGCCGTCCCTAGGTTTGGGCGCGCGAGGGGAGTCCTACTCCCACCGGGAGTAGGATTCCACCTTTCCTAGTCCAACTAGGTCAAGGGGGGAAAGAGGGGAAGAGGGGAAGGAAGGGAGAGGGGGACGCGCCCCCAAACCCCTTGTCCAATTCGGACTGGGCTTGGGAGGGGCGCGCGCCACCTCCTGGTCCTTCCCACTAAGGCCCATCAAGGCCCAATACTCTTCCTCGTATTCCCGTAACTCCCCGGTACCTCCGAAAATACCCGAACCACTCAGAACCCTTCCGATGTCCGAATATAGTCGTCAGATATATCGATCTTTACGTCTCGACCATTTCGAGACTCCTCGTCATGTCCCAGATCCCATCCGGGACTCCGAACTCCTTCGGTACATCAAAACTCATAAACTCATTATATAACTGTCATCGAAACCTTAAGCGTGCGGACCCTACGGTTCGAGAACAATGTAGACATGACCGAGACACATCTCCGGTCAATAACCAATAGCGGGACCTGGATGCCCATATTGGCTCCTACATATTCTACGAAGATCTTTATCGGTCAGACCGCATAACAACATACGTCGTTCCTTTTGTCATCGGTATGTTACTTGCCCGAGATTCGATCGTCGGTATCCAATACCTAGTTCAATCTCGTTACCGGCAAGTCTCTTTACTCGTTCCGTAATACATCATCCCGCAACTAACTCATTAGTTGCAATGCTTGCAAGGCTTATGTGATGTGCATTACCGAGAAGGCCCTGAGATACCTCTCCGACATTCGGAGTGACAAATCCTAATCTTGAAATACGCCAACCCAACAAATACTTTCGGAGACACATGTAGAGCACCTTTATAATCACCCAGTTACGTTGTGACGTTTGGTAGCACACAAAGTGTTCCTACGGTAAATGGGAGTTGCATAATCTCATAGTCATAGGAACATGTATAAGTCATGGATAAAAGCAATAGCAACATACTAAACGATCGGGTGCTAAGCTAATGGAATGGGTCATGTCAATCAGATCATTCAACTAATGATGTGATCCCGTTAATCAAATAACAACTCTTTGTTCATGGTTAGGAAACATAACCATCTTTGATTAACGAGCTAGTCAAGTAGAGGCATACTAGTGACACTCTGTTTGTCTATGTATTCACACATGTATCATGTTTCCGGTTAATACAATTCTAGCATGAATAATAAACATTTATCATGATATATAAGGAAATAAATAATAACTTTATTATTGCCTCTAGGGCATATTTCCTTCAGGTGTGGGCCTAACAAATCTATCATAGCACTATAAGAATCAAAAGTATGGCTTCTCAAGAAATTCCTTCCGGTAATGGTGTCAAGAACATATCTATTCCAAAGAGTGATGCCTACATAAAAATTGTGAAGAAGAACGGAAGTGTATTGCTTTCTAGTAGATCTATTTTGAGCATTGCAAATTCTATACCAAGCATCTTTTAGATTTTCTCCCTTCCTTTGTTTAAACTTGAGAACTTCATTATCAGGAGTATTAACTATGATAGGAGGACTAGCCATGAAGGCGAAACAAACGATCTAACACACGGACGCACAAGAAGCAAGCGAAAAGAGACGAACGGAAAAGAGGCGAAGAAAAGGCAAAGGTTTTTGAAAATCATTTTAGAAGTGGGGGAGAGGAAAACGAGAGGTGAATGGCAAATAATGTAATGCGAGTGAGAAGAGTTTATGATGGGTACTTGGTATATCTTGACTTGGCGTAGATCTCCCCGGCAATGGCACCAGAAATCCTTCTTGCTAACTCTTGAGCATGCGTTGGTTTTCCCTTGAAGAGGAAAGGGTGATGCAGCAAAGTAGCGTAAGTATTTCCCTCAGTTTTTGAGAACCAAGGTATCAGTCCAGTAGGAGACAACGCTTAAGTCACCTAGTACCTGCACAAACAATCAAGAACCTTGCAACCAACGCGATAAAGGGGTTGTCAATCCCTTCACGGTCCCTCGCAAAAGTGAGATCTAATAAAGATAGTAAAGTAAATATTTTTGGTATTTTTGTTGCATAGATTGGAAACTAAAGATTGCACAATAAAAGAATGGCGACAGAAATTGGCAAGTTGACGGGAAACTAATATGATGTAAAATAGACCCAAGGGCCATAGGTTTCACTAGTGGCTTCTCTCAAGATAGCATGTATTACGGTGGGTGAAAAAATTACTGCCGAGCAATTGATAGAAAAGCGCATAATTATGAGAATATCTAAGGCAATGATCATGAATATAGGCATCACGTCCATGTCAAGTAGACAGAAACGATTCTGCATCTACTACTATTACTCCACACATCGACCGCTATCCAGCATGCATCTAGAGTATTAAGTTCATAAGAACGGAGTAACGCATTAAGCAAGATGACATGATGTAGAGGGATAAACTCAAGCAATATGATATAAACTCCATCTTTTTATCCCCGATGGCAATAATACAATACGTGCCTTGCTGCCCCTACTGCCACTGGGAAAGGACACTGCAAAATTGAACCCAAAGCTAAGCACTTCTCCCATTGCAAGAAAGATAAATCTAGTAGGCCAAACTAAACCGATAATTCGAAGATACTTGCAAAGATATCAAATCATGCATATAAGAATTCAGAGAACAACCAAATAATATTCATAGATAAACTTGATCATAAATCCACAATTCATCGGATCTCGACAAACACACCGCAAAAGAGTATTACATCGAATAGATCTCCAAGAACATCGAGGAGAACTTTGTATTGAGAATCAACGAGAGAGAAGAAGCCATCTAGCTAATAACTATGGACCCGAAGGTCTGTGGTAAACTACTCACGCTTCATCGGAGAGGCGATGGTGTTGATATAGAAGCGCTGTAATCAGGAGATTGGGGAAAATTGTGGAACCAAACGCATCTGAAGCTGTTTCTTGATGGTCATATATTTTGATGCAATGCGTGTGTGCTAGAGAAGCTTGGCACGCATGTTTCTATCAGTTAGAGCATCTACGCGCGGGCACCCCAAACCCTTCTCAATCGCCCGAGCGGACCGTCCGGTCACTAATCAGTCATGAATTTTCGACCCTGTCAGGCGCCTCAAATGAGCCTCAAACGCACGGACTAACCGGCACCTCATATCCAGCCCAAATATGAGACAGATATGAAGGCGCCCGGGCGCGCCCACCATGTCGGATCCAGCCCACGCTGGCCTATCTGACCCCGCATATTTCCTCCTCATCCGCTCGTCGGACCAAACCCTAGCCACTCCCCTCCGCCACCCAAGCTTGTCTTCGGCGGATTCCGCTCGTCTCCGGCATGGCGGCAGTGGATCCGAGTCCTTCACCTCTAGATCGTCGATCCCGAGCTGATCCCACGTGGCCCCGAGGAGGATAGGGTCGTCCGGCTTGCGCTCTACCGCTCCTGGAAGGAGGCCATGCACGACAGCGCTCGCACTCCCTCCGTCGGGAATCCATTGCGGCTGCCCAAATGGTGCATGGATCCGGCGCTAGGGCAGCCATCGCTGCCTCACCGGAGGCGGTGCAGTCTATTTGGCGTCCGAACACGGTGGCGGATGTACAACCCCTCCGTTGGCGCGCCAAGGCTATGGACGCACCATGGGCATCGTCCGACGCAAACATGGCGCGACGTGCCCGACAACGGGCGCGGGACATGGCGGCAGCGCTCGCGGCGGTGGACGTCGGCGAGACAGAGACACATTCTCCGGTGCCCCATATGATGCACAACTATGGTCGCCGCAACCGCTTTGTGGTTGATGTCGCTGGCTCGTCCTAGGACAGATCCATCATTGATCTGACGTTCACCGGCATTCAATGGGTTTCGGGGTCCGTCGAGGAAGAGTAGGGCATGGGAGACGACGACGCCTTAAGTGTCGTGAGCTGGCTCGTGTCCCATGCCCTACTATACCTTGCTGGCGACCAGATCAACGCTCTAGGGAGCGCAGACGGCCGCCGGACATGGCCACGGCGACCGGACAAGCTCCGCTTAAAGATCACTACGTTGCATCTAATAATATGGTCGGGGCCGGATTTGCCCATCGCCGCTGCATAGGCATTCATGCTCTGGGGCCTCCGCCTCAGCATTGATTTAATCCAGAGGAGAGGAACCCCGTTGCTTGATTTTGAGCGAGTTTTTTTAATCCGACATCATTTCGATCACGCAGCAAGGGCAGGCAGGGTGCATGGTGCTATGTTCCCGCAACTTTGGCGGTGCGACACGCCGAGGAAATTCCAACAAGCGACTTTCTGTCCTCATCATATTCGTCGGTTGCGGACGCCGTTGTGGTTTGTTTGGTGAGGACAAGTGGATGGATGGATTTCCATGGACATGGCAATAGCCGGGAGGGAGACAACAGCTGGGACGCGTACGTGTGTCCGTGGAGCTGTGGACCAAGCAAAAGAGAGCAAGTACGTGTGTACCCGGCGGCGGCGAGTCGTGCCGACTGACACGGCACTGGTACGCCGCCTCTGCTCGCCATGTGCCGCGGCGGTTACGTACGGTGTAAGCTGAACAAAAGCATGGACGGAGCACACGCCAGATTTGCTCCTTTTTTCTTTTTTGGGGGAGCCAGATTTGCTCCTGGTTTTCGTGTTTCCTTCGTGCGAGGCAAATTTAAGACCTGCATACAACCCGCCGTGCAAGTTCATTGAGAAGGGGTGCCATTGCCTTGGCAAGGGGTCTACTCGTACAATCTGGGCCATCAGGGCAGGCCAAAGGCCCCCGGGTTCCAGTACTGTATCATAAAATGAAAGTCTACTAGTAGTACAAATTCGGAGCAAAACCGCGTGTATGATGATCAGAGTAGTACTAGCCTTTCTGCTCCCCGCCGTAGCCCTTTTGTTTGTTTGTTTTTAAAATCTTTTCGTAGGTAGCTTCCTCCAGCAGACTCATACCCCACAGCCAAAGATACGATCGAGTGCGGCCGAAAGAAAGAGAGAAAGGGCATCCGCAAAAATACAGAGAGAGAGAGACAGAGAAGGCGAGGCCAAAATTCTTCTTTTTACCTCGTGCGCCCGCTGCTACTGTGGTACTCCCTGGCATGCAGGCAGCGTGCATGCAGCTCCTGCGCAGTTGGCAGTAGGAGGAGTAGAGTACATGCATGTGCTCTACGGACTACTGCCCGCGCTCTCCTCTTCCTATCTTATCGCAACGCTAGCTATGGGGAGGGAAGCATGGGACCTGTCTGCATCCCGCTGGCCTCCTGACCTGAGGCCATCTCCACCGCGTGACCCTATCCTGTCCGCCCCCGTCCGTTTGGGTAAAAGGGACAAAAAGGCGGCCCAGCGCGCGGGCGCAAACGGACAAATGTCCGGATTTTGTCCGCTTTCGACCCATCCCCGGCCCAAACTTGCGCTCGGTTTGGGGTGAAACGGACGCGCGCGGACGGCCCCGACGCGCGCCCTTGTCCCCCCGTGGCCCGCCTGTCGGGGACACTAGCCGTCCCTTCACTCCCACCGCTTCATCCTCTCTCCCCGCCCCGCCCCGCCGCCGGCGCCGCCGCTATTCTCCTGCCGCCTCCTCACCGCGCAGCCCCCCCCCCCCCGCCGTTCGTACCAAACCACGTCTCGACATGGCCGCCACCACGCCCGCGCTTCCGCCGTAGTTTTGGTCGTCGATCGGAGGAGGTTTGGCCGTCGCCGTCCTTGCCGGTGGCAGAGGGGACACCACTGCCGGCGACGTACCACGGCGGCCGAGGCAGATTCCGACGAGAGCTCCAGAGCGGCCAGTAGCCGGCCGGCAACCACCCTGCTGTGTCGAGGTGATCATCGCGGCCTCTTCGCCACTACGACCGCAAGGTGTTCGACCTTTTGCCAACAAAGGTATGGACAGTGGAGACGAGTTTTTCTTCCATCACTTCCTTTGTTCATCGGACGATTCATCGTCGGATGATGACGATCTTGTGGTGGCTGCACTGGTCGTTCACGACCATATTCAACGGCAGCTTCCTCGGTACAGGGGGTCACTCCCTGGCCATGCTCCCAACCTGAACCGCAACAGGGAAAGAGGCCACGCCCTGCTCTACGCAGATTACTTTGCCAACACTCCGCTCTTCAAGCCGGATAAATTTCGTCGCCGTTTTCGTATGGCAAGGCATGTGTTCAATCGTATCCGAGAGGGAGTGGTTGCTCATGACCCATACTTCGAGTGCAAGACGGATGCCCTTGGCAAGCTTGGATTCTCCTCATACCAGAAATGCATTGCGGCCATCCGCATGCTTGCATATGGAATTCCAGGCGATCTGGTGGATGAGTATGTGCGTATGAGTGAGACAACATGTCTGATGTCAATGTACAAGTTTTGCCAGGCTGTGATCGAGGTCTTTGGCCCAGAGTACTTGAGGCAGCCAACTGCCGCTGATACAGAGAGATTGTTGGCGACCAACGCAGCTAGAGGCTTTTCAGGTATGCTTGGCAGCATAGATTGTATGCACTGGGAGTGGAAGAACTGTCCATTTGCTTGGCAGGGCCAGTACAAGGGGCATGTTAACGGGTGCACTGTCATATTAGAGGCGGTGACATCACAAGATCTTTGGATATGGCATTCTTTCTTCGGCATGGCAGGTTCTCACAATGATATCAACGTGCTGCAGCGTTCTCCAGTCTTCGCGAGGCTTGCAAAAGGCCACTCCCCACCTGTCAACTTTGAGATCGACGGCCACCATTACAACAAGGGATACTATCTAGCAGATGGTATATATCCTCAGTGGTCAACTTTTGTGAAGACAATCTCGAAACCCCAAAGTGAGAAGAGAAAGCGATTTTCCCAAATGCAAGAGAGTGTTAGAAAGGATGTGGAACGTGCTTTTGGTGTGCTTCAATCCCGGTGGGGTATCGTTCGAAGCCCTGCACTGTCATGGGATGAAGGGAAGCTTAGGGAGGTGATGACTGCTTGTGTGATTATGCACAACATGATCGTTGAGAACGAGCGTGATGAGAGTATCTTCGACCAAGGATTTGATTATCAAGGTGAAAATATTGAGCCCCTGCACCAAGACCCGGCCACATTTGAACAGTTTGCCCAATTCCACCGTGAGATGCGTGATTAGCACACTCATGTGAATCTTCAAAATGACTTGGTTGAGCATGTGTGGGAGCACGTTGGCAACCAATAGATGTATTAGCCATTTTATGTTCAGTCAAGACAATTTCGATTTGGTTGTAAAACTATTTTATTAAAGACAATTTCAATTGGGTTGTAAAACTATTTTAATTTTCAGACAAATATTTGGGTTCGAAACTAGTTTGAATGCAAATTTGGGCAATTCTTGGCCCTGACGGACAGGACGGGGCAAAAGGATGCGGCTGTGCGCTGGGCGCACGGCCACCGCATCCCAGGACAGGCCCGGACACGACCCCAAATCCCTACCCAAAGGGACAAAAACCGGACAAAACGGACGTCCGTTTGGGGTCGCGCGGTGGAGATGGCCTGAAGCTGCAACCGCTAGACAAAATTACTGTTCTGACCTATTTAGCTAACAAAATCCCGATTTGACCTCGTTTCAAAATAAATTTCGTTTCTGACCTTTTTCGGTGACGCCAAGATCCCTGGCGTCTCGGCTACGAAGCAGACGCCAGGGACCCTGGCGTCTGGCCCCTGGCCCGCACTGCCCGCCTGCCCGTTGACCTGCTGACGTGGCAAAGGGGCCAGACGCCAGGGACCCTGGCGTCTGGCCCTGGTAAGTGGTTAACGCCGCGGGGCCAGCCCACCCATCCCCATCTCATCTTCTCTGGCGTCTGGTTCGACGAACAGAGGGCTGTTCGTCGCCCCTTCTCTCCCTCCCACCACCGCCCCCTTGATCTACTCCATAAACTGCTCAAACTCACAGATCTGACCCCCCCCAAGCTTCTTTGAGGTATTCTCCCCCATTCCCTCCAATTTGTTTTTGTTTTCCCCTCTTTGGTTGGATGCATTATTCAACACTAGGTGATGTTAGATGAGTAGATGGTTTCTTTGTTTTAGGAATTTTTTTGTAGTTGATAGATGATTTGGTAGGCAGTAGATGATGTGTAGTTGAACATGTAGGTAAAATCAATTCCGTTTTGTGTATATGTTGTCCATAGGATTTTTTTTGAACTAAGAGGGGTGATGAATACATGATTTTTGTATGTAAAATAGACTTTGGCACACTATATTTGGTTTGATAGATGATGTGTGTATGTGTAGATAATCCTATTGTGGGCATACTATATTTGCAAAAGATATGGTGAAATTTGGTACTCTAGATGATATGTATTTGCATATGTGACACCATATTATTTGACAAATTTATTTGATTGAGATGATGTTGGTATGTTTGAGAATAATTATGTGTGCATATGAAGAAGATAAAAATGTGAAGTGGTATGACAATATAGTTGAATATATAGATGGCAATTTTTTTTGCAAAAGAGATGATGAAATTTCATTACTGTGTGTGACATGATTTGTTCAATAGAATGGTGGATGATGATTATGAAATTTATTTGATGGTGAAATTTGGTACTCTAGATGATATGTGTGCATATGTAGAAGAAAGAAATGATGTGGTTATGTTTGAGAAGAATGGTGTTTTCATATGGCATAAACTTGGAGAAGGAAATTGTATTGTTTGATATTGTTCATGTATTCATAGATGTTTGTGATTTGTTTTGTAGGATGGCGGGTGGTGATGGACCTTGGTATGAGGATTAATCGATGAGTGGGATAAGGAGCATCGTGCTCGTGCCATTGAGAATGGACAGGTAAGAAGCAAGACTGGGTCAATTTTCGTTGTTTCTCATTTGTGTTCTTGTATTGATTATTAAAACATCACTTTATTTGCAGGTTGTAGTTGCTATGCGCATGAGGGGTCATTCCGCTGATGACTTTGATTACGACCCGCGGTATGAGCCTTACATTCGGAGATTGGGTCTTCTCCCATTCGTGTTGCAGTTTAAGCGACGCGCTCCGCCGGTGAACCACGCGGCGCTGAACGCACTTGTGGATCGTTGGAGGCCGGAGACTCACTTGTTCCACCTTCCATGTGGGGAGATGACGACGACCCTACAGGACATGGCTATGATAAGCGGCCTTCCTATCAACGGACAAGTTGTTACCGGTCGTGTCAGCGTGGGTAATTGGCGAGAACGGACTACTGATTTAATTGGTGTTCAGCCCGAGGACCCTCAGGAAGGCAAGGCCAATACCGCGAGAGTGAGGCATCCTTGTCTAAAAAATGGTCCGAGGAAACACCAATCCGTGCCCTCAGGGTGCCAATGACGTGGTTGTGCAGTAGTACGCGCGGGCCTATCTTTGGTATGTACTAACCAAGGTAGTCTTCTCAGATGCAACCGGGAACTCAGCCCTCTGGATGTTCTTGGAGCTACTCAATAACTGGGATACCGAATACAGCTGGGGTTCGGCCGCACTAGCATATTTGTATCGTCAGGTAAGAGATATTTGCAACCATTTATATTGCATTTGTCATGCGCCTCCATACACTAGTGCAGAACCGGGCAATAGCACTGGTTCATAAGGCCCTTTAGTGCCGGTTTAGGAACCGGCACTAAAGGCCCCCCCCCCTTTAGTACCTGTTCAGCACGAACCGGTGCTAAAGGGCAACCACGTGGCACGAGCCAGCTCCGGGGGCCGGGAGCCCTTTAGTACCGGTTGGTAACACCAACCGGTACTAAAATGTATGGGGGGTTTTTGGTTTTATGATTTCTTTTTCATTTAATTTTGTGTTTTCCATTTTAATTTTTTTTCGTTTCACCCGCAGATATATATATAATAACTCATGCATGCTCGCATCATACATCATCATATATAATAACAAGTCCTACTAGCTAATTAATCAAGCATCATCATACAACTTCTACTCGTTATTAATAACAAGTATAATAACTCATGCATGCTCGCATCATACATCATCATATATAATAACAAGTCCTACTAGCTAATTAATCAAGCATCATCATTCAACTTCTACTCGTTATTAATAATAAGTCATACGATCATCATCCTCATAGTCATCGAACCCAACCCTACATAATTGTTCTTAGCACATGATCATCAAGTATCAAGTAGGATCGGACCTAAACACACTTAAGGTAAAATAGCATAAAACAATATAGACCCTGACTCTCCATTATAAAGAATGGAGATCATCCTGTCTCCAATTCTTGCGCCTCGCTTCCTTTTGCTTCCAAGAAGCTCCTTACGACTGTACATACATTTTTTCCATCCTTTGATTGTCATGTCTCCACTTCTTTTAGAAATCCGGTATGGAAAGTTGAGATTCGTAGGATGACCTGGATATATGTTCAAAACACGAAGGTTGCCGCCATTCTGATACATCAAATGAGGCACATAATCCTCTGGGATAAGCCGTTGAAAAACATAGTAATAACTTCGTAGTTAGCAATGATGTACTAGTTTTAGAAGTATGCAAAAAGATGCACGGATGTCGTAATAGTAAAAAAACTTACCAGGGTATCTCCATGGTAGTTACCGTAGTATTGACCATAATGTTGAGGAGTTCGATTGTAGATATTGTAATTCTCAATATCATTACAAAATCCAACCAGATGAGTTTTCTCCTTGTAAGTTAACTCAGAGCCATCGGTGTAGTATGTTCTATCTACCATCTTCTGCATATTCTTTGATACTTCAAAAAAAAGCTGTCAATGGAAATAAGCTGTCAACTATTTTGAAATGAACAATATAAGTTCTATTAATAATTAACTATGTTTGAGAAACTCACATAGCAGTAGAGCTGGAGGAGTATCAACAAGGACCCAAATGTCCATATTGTCTTGCTCGATTTCAGGATCACCAAGATCCATGGTGACAAGCATACCCTCATCAAAACCATACAATTTGCAAAATGCTTCCCAATTTTGGCAACCAAAATGGGTTACGCTCTCAGCATTATACAACTTTACTTCAAAATCCACATCATGATGGGTCCTTAGGTGAATTTTCTTCGTTTCAAAATTTTCATGGTCTTCAAAATCCATCCTCTCCAAGACATAGCGTCTTGCATGGCATGGGATCAACTATACTCGAATTGTAAAAGATGAAAATTACACGTTGAAATAGTTGAAGTCATGCTTAATTATGAAAAAAAACACTTGTCGTCGTTGTGTACCGTTTCAACTTCGAAGGTCTCCTCGAGTTTAATGCTGAAGCGCCGACCATCGTCCAGGTGAGGCCTGACGCACTCACCTCGATCGTCGTGGCACCAGTCGCACTCCCCCGGGAGACTTTCGTCGTCCGATGATGACATTTCCTATACGTTCATAATTCAAAGACTAAATTTGATCATTATTATTCAACTAATCATATGCATATGCCTTGCATATAGTGCTCTCCAATTTGAGCATTCAATAAGAAAAATCAAATCGCAAAATAAAGTAGTATTGAAATTAGGATGCCTTCAATTATAAGAAAAACTACATCATCTCCATGTGTCCGTACATCGAATATTATCACTAATACACGTCGAGTACTATATATCATCGGCGCGGGCGGTGGACACCCAAAGGGAAGGAACCATCACAGGATCATAGCTCCAGTGAGATCCCTGAAAAACCTGCCAGGTATTCTCGAACCTGCCCTCCAACGCAACCATGTAGCGACGGACGTGCTGGTCCTCCTCGCTGACCCGGTGACGTACCACCTCCGCGGTGTCCAGAAGCCTCGGCACCGTCACTGGCCCAGGCGACCGCCACCAAACAAGGATCGGGTCAATGACGGGCTGTCTCCTCATCAAGCTACGCCCCCCGGAAGGTAGCGCCTCCCAGTACCACCCCGACGGAGCCCAGTCCCGGACATGGCCCATCTGGTCAAGCAGGTGTCGTCCTCCGCCGACTCGACGACGAGGATGCGGGATAGGCATCGTCCACGTCGATGCGGGAATAATTGCTTTAACTAAAAAAAGAAACTAGTTCTATTAATTTTCTTGCTAAAAATAAACTACTTCAACTAGTTCAACTACTAAGCACTTACTATAAATAGAATAATGTAGTATATACTTACTCAAAATAAACAAGTTGCCCTCTAACTAAGTCCATTAAACACTTTCTAAGTAGTACAAATTACTAAAAGTTATCGGGGAGGGCGGGTATATCGACAACGACATACCCGACAACAAAAATATGAACATAATAAAAATTCTATGAACAAAATTACACAAAAAAAATTCATAAAACTTCCATGAAAAAATTCTATGAACTAGTTATATTAATTATTGAACTAGTTCTAATCTCTAGTTCGACATTAATCTAACATTCGACATTAATCTAGTACGTATGTGTGTATGTGTGTGTAGGCGTGTGTGGTATATGTGTGTGTGTGCGGCCCGCCGGCCCGTACGCCGCCGCCCCGTACGTACGAGCGGGGGCGCCGGCGTACGGGGCGGGGGCGCCGGCGTTCGGGGCGGCGGTGGGGACGGACGGCGGCGCGCGGCATTCGGGGCGGACGGCGGCGCGGCGGCCGGGTACGCGCGAGGAGAGAGAGCGAGATATGTACGGACGGCGGCGCGGCGGCGTTCGGGGCGGACGGCGACGACCACGGACGGCGGTGCGGCGGCGTTCGGGGCGGGGGCGACGGGAGCGGCGCGCGAGAGGTTGACGAGAAAGAAGTGGAGATGTAACTGAAATTTCGTAAGTGCTGTATATATAGGGGGAGCCTTTAGTACCGGTTGGAGCCACCAACCGGTACTAAAGGCCAACTTTGGCCAGGTCAGGAGGCGGGAAGACAAGGCCTTTAGTACCGGTTGGTGGCTCCAACCGGTACTAAAGGGTGGTCTTTAGTACCGGTTGGAGCCACCAACCGGTACTAAAGGCCCCGCGCTGCCTGCACAAAATTTAATCCCACCTCGCCGGGCGAAGGGCAGCCGCACTGGTTTATAAACCCAGCCGCGGCTGCCCTTTATAACTCCTCTGTATAGCAGGCTTGTGGGCCTAAACTCTGCGCGCTGCCCTGTGAGTCTGCTGGGCCTTTAAGGCCTGTAATTGCACGCCCGTGGCCTAGCAGGCCCACAGGGCAGCGCCCCAATTTTTTTATTTGTTTTTCTTTTCTACTTTATTTTCTTCTACTTATTTCTGCGTAGTTTTTTGTATAGTTTTTTCTTTTCTGTTATATTTATTTGTGAGTAGTGTTTCATCTAGTTTGCCAAAATTCAACATTTTCAGAGTTCATTTTGTAGTGATTTTAAATTTCACGGTCATTTTGTGAACGATTGAAAAATAGCAAATATTTTTTTCTTTTCTGCTTTATTTTTTCTTCTATTTATTTCTGAGTAGTTTTTTCTTTTCTGCTATATTTATTTTCTTCTATTTATTTCTGAGTAGTTTTTTCTTTTCTGCTATATTTATTTTCTTCTATTTATTTCTGAGTAGTTTTTTATATAATTTTTTTCTTTTCTGCTATTTTTTTCTTTTCTGCAAAACTTGATGGTCAAAGTCTGGAGTTATAACCAAAGTTTTAAAAAAACAAATGCCGACGTGTAGTGTAATAAGTCCGGAGTTGTAATAAGTTATTAAAAATAAAAAAGAGGTGCAATGCTTCGTTAATTTGCTTCAAGCCTTTCGGAATAGTGTAAACTGCACTGCGCGTAGCTCCGTGCAATCTACCATATTCCTGAAGGCTTGAAGCTAAGCAATGTGAGCATTGAGCCTCTTCTTCATCGTCTCTGCACTCAGGGCTTATAAACTGCTCCTAGTCCCTCTCTCTTGGCGAGGTGGGACTAAAAAACAGCTTAGTACTGGTCACCCTTTAGTACCGGCTGGAGCCACCAACCGGTACTAAAGGTGGTGCTATGCCTGCACAAAATTTAGTGTCATTTAGTTCAAAATAAATCATTGAATGCATGAAAAATAGCAAATGAAGGCAGAAATGGTTGAAAGTTGATGGCGTCGTTTTGAATGGTGCATACTGAATGCACAAAAATTCTGGAGTTGTAATAAGTTTAAAAAAATGAAATGCCTTTGTAACAGATGAGTTTAATTTCGTCAGAAACCTGAATACTTCGAAAGAGATTGTCCAGTTTGCAAACGAAGTGCATCCAGTTTTAGCCGTAAGCTTCTCTACTTTCTTGCACATGCTACGTGGGTGAAATGATGTTACCATGCCAAGTTTCAACTTTTCCAGAGTTCATTTGTAGTGCTTTTCAATTTCCAGGTCATTTAGTTCTCAAAACAAATCATTGAATGCATGAAAAATAGCAAATGAAGGCAGAAATGGTTGAAAGTTGATGGCGTCGCTTTGAATGGTGCATACTGAACGCAAAAAATATAAAAGCATTTACATCATGATCTTATATTTCTTTACAGTCTAAATTGTCAATATGATCTTATAACATAAAAAATACTTTGATCATCAATGATTTTTGTGTGTACAATCTGAATTGTCAATATGAGTCATCAACGATTTATAAACCAATGAAGACTCATATTGCGGCCACAAATTCTACACATAGAGTTCAATGAAGACCAAGTGCTTGTGATAGTTTGAGAAATAACATATTTAAGGTGGTAAAAGGCTTGTTAGGGAAGCGAGGTGGGACTAAAAACAGCTTGCCACAACGTCATTAGTACCGGTTCATGGTTCGAACCGGCACTAAATGGTGATGGTGGGGCCATACCCTGACCGCAGGCTGACACAACCTCTTTAGTACCGGTTCGTGGGACGAACCGGTACTAAAGGTTCTCCACGAACCGGTACTATTGATCGCCGCCACGAATCGGCACTAGTATACACATTAGTGCTGGCTCTAATTCAAACCGGCACTAATGTGCTTCACGTTTGACCCTTTTTCTACTAGTGATATCTAACATGTTTGTTTGATTGCAGCTTGACTTGGCGTGTCGGAGGAAGGGAGATACATCCTCATTGTCTGGGTTTGTTTGGAGCCTATCCGTGTGGATGTGGGAGCGGATCCCGGTTGGACGGCCTGATTTCAAGAACCCCCTCATGGCAAACCCACGAGGTAATCATGACGGGGTGCATGATGATGATCCATATCGGCGCCCTACGCTTGCTTACTATTGGGAACAAGTGACAGTCTACATAGGAAGCTCGCATGTGCGATACAAGTGCTACATGAACGAGCTGGACACCTTGACTGCTGAGCAGGTTTTGAGAAGTTCGATGAGATAAAATTTAGTCAAGAATGAAACTTATGTAGCTAACAATGTATCTCTTTGTTTTGCAGGTATATTGGTTGTCTTATGTGGAAGATCGTGACTTTGATGAGTGCGCCATTGCTACCATTAGTGTGCCCTTATATCTACCGGTCAAGAACGTGCCATCTATAGACAAGACAGGACGACAATGCTTAAACGCCTCCACACATTGTCCATAACTCCAGAAGGCACGGTGGAACACTCCCTCGTGATCCTCGACCACATGAAACATGCCCGGGTTCCTATGTGCAATCGCGGCCAACAACCTTGGGAGCTGGTTGTATGCTTCTTCATAACCACCATACAACATCCTAGTAGCATTTGCCTTTGCCTTCCATGCCTTCCCATACTTGACTTCATAACCAAATTGTTTATTCACCGTCCGCATGAGAAACCTCACTTTCACAGTGGGATCCAAGGCTATGTCTTTCATCCATTTGTATCCGAGATACTCAGATGTGAGTTGACGGTGTGTCTTTCTAAGTCGTTTCGATGGCGGTTTGCATCTATGAGTGGTATCACAACTTTTTAACACCCATTCTTCGGTTTCTTTAAGCTTTCTTGCACGAACCTTCCATGTGCATTCCTTTTGCTCACACACCACGGTTTAACGCAACTTCATGTCGGAGTGCTCACCATAAATTGGCCTATGGTTTCGAATGGCATAGTCAGCCAACCAAAACTTCAGCATAGGCAAGCTCAGAAACTTCAATCCTTCCTTCAAATAAGCATTCTCGTCCTCATTCTCCACCCTTGGTTCTCCTGGATCCGGGCATGGTGTTGGCTCAATCGCCGTCATTCTCATTCCACCGTCAACAACAGCTTTATGGGCAAGGCTCAGATCTTTAAACAAGTGAGTTCTTTTTTGTAAGCCCGTCAGCTCAAAGTGGATTTGGTTCTCCTCCTTTGTGAATCCATCCTCGTCCAACTGTTCAACTGGACCCTCGTCATCCGAGTCATACGCATATTGACGCCTAAAAGGCAAGTCACGATCCATGTCCTTTTGCGCCATGTATGCATCCAAGTCACCAACATCATTACCATGAAACCCTTCCTCTTGCTCTTCGTCATCATCATAAGCATCTTCATCCTCTTGAATTACTTCGTCACTAGCAATCACCTCAACTTCATTTGCTTGGCTAGTTGGTGGTTGGCTAGAAGCATTGGGGGCATACAACTCAACCTCATTTGCTTTGATAGATGGTACACGGGGACGTGGGCGGGGATAAACATTGGGGGCATCAACCACAACCCTATGCTCAACAAGTGGCACCATTGTCCTCTCGCTCATGTTATCCATTGGGGAAGAGACATGCCAGTTCAAATCAAAGGCCAACCGAGGAGATTCAACCTTGGTGGCAAACAATTCAAGTGACTTGTCTTCCAATTGAGATACTTTTTCCTTGTATACATCCCAATGCAAATCCGAGGTGATAGGCATACTTTTCAAGCGAGATTTGGCTCCAACTCCAACATCATACCTTCCTATTAACTTAACATCAACATTGGTGTCCATCCACTCTAAGACTTGTCTCACTTTTGCAACAACATCCTCATAGCTAGGGCTTGTATAAAAAACCAATGGTTCCTCACCCGTGTCGGCATTGTTACTCAAGAATGCCTCCTTGTCCATGTAATGAACATTAACAAGTCTCTCCATCTAAAAATAACATGAATGCATTTAAGACTTTAATGAGAATTGGTGTGTTCATCCAAATACATCTAATTATATCCAAATCATATCAAGACTAAATTATTGGTGATGTCCACAAAAGTATCACTAATTAACACACACACTAAGCTAAGTTAACCCTAATCACTAACTAACCCTAACCCCAAATCTTTCAACTCAACAAGCATATATTACTACTACACATCATGCATAGCACTATATTATCAAAGTTAACCAAGCCATTCATACTAACATAAGGGAGGAAACATGAACTAGATGGTTCCACCAACATGTATAAAATGCAACCAAAATAACAAGATTTAACAAAAAATAATTGGATGATTTGGGGGAGATTAACAAGAGCAACAAAGTGATGGAAAGATTCACCTAAGGGATGTACCTTTTGGAGAGGATTTGAGGAGGAGCTTGAGGGGTAGGAGAGAGTGTGAGAGCTCCAAGTGTTCTTCAAGCTCGGGTTGTGGATTGGGGAAAGTGTGTGGGGTGGGTCCCACACACTTTCCCCTAGGTTATTCTGTTACCAGGGCCAGACGGCAGGGTCCCTGGCGTCTGGCCCCTTTGCCACGTCAGCAGGTCAACGGGCAGGCGGGCAGTGCGGGCCAGGGGCCAGACGCCAGGGCCCCTGGCGTCTGCTTCTTAACCCAGACGCCAGGGATCTTGGCGTCACCGAAAAAGGTCAGAAACGAAATTTATTTTGAAACGAGGTCAAATCAGGATTTAGTTAGCCCTATAGGTCAGAACAGTAATTTTGTCCACAACCGCTAAAGCATGGGAAGAAACAGAGACGGCAGGACGAAATCGACTGGGCCGGACAGCCATTTCCGACCCTCCGTTTGCGGCGCTATTGATCGTTCGGTCTCGCGCCGGCCGGCTTGCACACTAAAGAAACAAGAGTAAGAGCAACTTCAATGGTTGAAATGTGTGGGCACAAACGCGGAACGGACGCCACGTGCGCCTTTTCGATGTTCGCCGCGTCCCCATCTGATGATCGTTCAAGTGCCCGCGATCAGCCTGGTCAGCTTAATTTATGACCTCGGGCCCACGTGTCAGCAACGACGGTCATTCTTTTTTAAGACGACTGTTCGGCGGGGCCGTCCTCATCCGCTTCCAGACACCCCTGTCCCCATCTCGCCACACTCTGCTCCCCGGTCGGCGGCAACTCTAGTCACCTCAGCAAAGCCACCTGGGGCTTTTCTTCGGCACCGGCAGCAGCAAGTCCAAAAGGCAAGGCCCCCGCCATCCTTTTTTCCCCTGAGTTCCTCCCGCCTCCGCCGGCGCCAGCTCGCCGGCCGAGGAACCGCATCAGCGTGCCAGTGCACCAGGCAGAGTGGCACTGGCCGCACCGCGTGCCTCTCCGTACCCCGACACTACCCTGCTGCACGACTGGCGCCGCGGTCGGCTAGGGCGCACACGGAGGAGGTGCGGCGCCGGCGGGCGCTGCTGACGCCGGAGCAGCACAGCGACGACGCATACGCCTTCGAGCACGAGGAGGCGAGGCGTCGCTGCGTTCGCGACGTCGATCGCAGCGTGCCGCCACCCCCGCTCGTCGACCGCAGCGTGCCGCCACCCCCGCTCGTCGTCCACGAGGAGACCAGGAGGCGGAGGCCGCCTACCAGGCGGCCGTTGCAGCTGTCTTCTGGGAGAGTGGGGAAGACGAGCGGCGCAGGGTGGCGCAGCATGAGGAAGAGGAGGCAGCGTACCAGGTGGCCATGGCGGAGGTCATGACCCTCCGCGGCGGGCGACCGCGTCATGCCGCCGGTGGCCCCGTCATCCTCTGTCAAAGCCAAACCGGAGCCGGAGTGGGCCCCATCGAGCGCTGCTCCTGGAAGGGAGTAGTGCACAAGTAGGTCAGCCCACCGCCGGTCTGGATGAGGACGGCGCCAGCGCAGGAGGCGGCGTACCTCGAACAATGGCGCAAGCGACGGCAAGCCGAGGAGCGGCGCCACGACGAATACCTCGAGATGCTCGAGCGCGACGCCGAGGACGAGCAGCGCGAGGCCGAGGAGGAGGTGCGCCAGACCGCGGCGACACAGCCTGCGGCAGAACAGCCCGCGGGAGCACTGCCAGCGGCCGACATCGCCCCCGCCTGGAACACGACGTTTTCCTGGGTCGGCCCTGCGCCGACGCTCATCGACCTCACGGACTCCGAGGACGACGAGGACGACGCCTCGTAGTCTACTTTTTTTAATGTTCATTAATGCAAATGTGGACGCGTGGGCTCTGACCGGTCTTTGTGTTCGTGGCTGGCTTTAATGTTTAATTAATGTTGTTTTTATTTTCGAAATGCTTATATTCTTTTTTATCCGCGCCGTCAAAATGGGCGGGTCTGCGTTGGGCATATGCGTCGACCCAAACGCAGAAGCGGACGTCACTGTCTGCCAGAGCGACCCAAACGAATAAGAAGCGGACAAAATCGTCGTCCATTTGGGTCGGCGCATTGGAGTTGCTCTAACATGAGATTTTGATTGCACATTCAAGGCCC
This sequence comes from Aegilops umbellulata, assembly GCA_032464435.1. Classification (NCBI taxonomy): domain Eukaryota; kingdom Viridiplantae; phylum Streptophyta; class Magnoliopsida; order Poales; family Poaceae; genus Aegilops; species Aegilops umbellulata. The sequence continues at coordinate 439,134,612 of CP136059.1, read as the reverse complement.
GACCATGTAGATCGAGGACCTGATGGAAAGATAGGGCTGACCGGTTGGTTGTGATTTCTGTCGCGTCGATCGACCAGGGAGCTAGTTGGCGAGCTATATAATACTCACTGTTTAATTAAGACTAGTCGATGGAGAATCAGGCACCGCACTAGCATACTTCACCGCGTCTTTTTATTTATCTTTCTCTATATCTCGGCCACTTGTCCTGATTAACTAACTTTGTGTCACTTTGGCATATAGACACTCGACAGCATAAGAATGCACTCGCTGCTCGACTCGACTCGATCATCATCTCATCCAAAGGAAAGGACTAGCTAGACCACCATGATTAACAGTCTAATTATACCATCCGCGAGAAGAAAAGTCAGAAAGTGAAAAGTAAAATGCCATGGAGTTAGAGAATTATGTTCGTGCATGCATGCATGCCAGGTGCAAAGGAGCTCCCTGGGGTGTGAGGATTAATAAATAATGCTAGAAAATACAGGGTTCTACAAACTCTTTTCATCTACTAACCAATCATAAACTTGCCCCCTCTGATTTTCAAAAGGGTGGGCCGGCTCCACAATCTATTGATCAATCACAAACACACAAGTTAATACTCCCCTGTAAAACCTTGTAGTTATTTGTACGTGTAGCATTGCTCGAGGATTTATTTGGCAAACATTCCTCCTCCATTAACCACGACGACCCTTTTGTTCGGTCTGCCCAATTTAAATAGCCAACGCACATATTCTCTCAGCACCACCTGCATGTGTATGCCAGCGTACGTGCATGATCCAAAATTAAATCATGGGTGTCGAAGAAAGCAGGAAGCTATGTATAATAGCGAGGGAATCACACTAATTATATATTACCCGGCCCGAGTTTTAATCGCAAGAAAACTGCACCCGTCCCTTTGGTGCCATGTCATGTCAGTGGGCACAAGATAATACCGAGTGCAACACAAAAGGCCTAGATGTAGATGCTGCATGCTGCTCCCTCCCTCGCGGCCTAGACGTTCAAGAGGCGGACGTGCACGTTACCGAGTGCAGGTCGTCCGCATTGACTTCGAGCCAGCTGCTTTTAACATCATCTGCATCTTCCTCGCATTTTGTTTTTAGAATCCCTTGCATTTTTAGTGCCCACTTGTTAGCTCTTTTCAGTTCTCCGGTCATCTTCCTCTGTTGTAGGGAAGTAGATGAGCGGTTCGAAAAAAAGTCTAATAACTACTACTCCCTCCGTCCAAAAAAGCTTGTCTCTCAAATAGATGAATCTAGCACCAAGTTAGTGCTAGATACATCCATTTGAGAAACAAGCTTGGGACAAGTTTTTCTGGACGGAGTGTATTATTTTCCCCATAAGTCAAAAGTGCATACTTTGATCAAGTTTATAGAAAAAAATTATTTACAACTACAATACAAAATGGATAAAATGCAAATTTATTTTTATTGTGTATCTGAGTGATGTATTAATTCGGTATGTGGTTCATGATAGTTTTCATTTTACGGCGGTAAAAGGAGTGTATTACTGAAGAGCTAGAAAATTCATCCCTACACAAGCTAGGAACGTTTGCTCGACCAGAGCCAATCGATACAACCGTATGGTCCTCCGTCCTCCCAAATTAGCTAAAACATGACTAACATTATTCTGCTCCCAAGAAATATGAGAAAAAGTACACTCCCAAAATTAGCTAAAACGTGACCTGATAGTTTTTCATAAACTCTGTAAAAATTTACACCATTTGACTTAGAGAAATTTTATATGCCTTCTTTTCGGAGACTAAGAAAATAGGAAAGGGAAGTTGTTATGACCCTGTAGTGTGCCGATGTATACGCTCTCTTTTTCAGTCCTTTACGTGAGTGCTAAAACACCATAATATTTCAGGCCTAGATTCTAATGCCAAAGTCATGAAGAAAATAAATGATGTTTACGACTAGCTGGAGCCTGTTGTGTCGACTTATAGATCTAGGGGAACTCGACGTCCACACCATGGTACAAAAGCGTTAGCTTGCTGTCAGAAATCAGAATAGCCTTCTAAGTTAACTACTGAAGATGGACCCCACAAAAAAACTACTGAAGATGGTATGTGCAGCAATTTTGGAATCCAAGACTCTTATTCTGGTTGAGTGGAAACCAGAGCGCTCTTACTTTCTGGTGGGCCTCATGAGCGTAAAACACGGCCTTTTGAGTTTTCAATCACTTACTAGCTCAGTAAAACCAGCCATCGTTTTTTATTCGAAAAAGACCATTAAATAAAAAGATGTTCATAGATGTAAAAATATATTGGACTTCAAGATATATCACAAATTTATAAACCATGAATTTAGAAAAACGAAATCATGGATTTAGAAACTATTCTGGGATTTCACAAAATGTTAGTGGATTTTATGAAAAGTTTCAAAATTAGGAAATGTTCCCAGACTTTGCAAATGATTGATAACTTTAAAAAATATCTATGAGATTAATAAAACGTTCATGAATTTGTAAACAATTCACAGTTTTCAATAAATTTCATGAATTAAAATGTGAACAAACAAAAGAAAATAAGAAACCCGTAGAAAAAATACAAAAGGAGAAAAAAAAATAGCTTCTAGAACCTTCTCAAAACCGGGAAAACTAGTTGACCCAGTAAGGCTATATACGTGTGCGTTTTGTATAGAAACCATTCTAATATCATAATACGGGTAGAACTCAATCCACTCTTTTTTAAACTGAAATTATTAAGGTTTCATTACATCATACGCGTCGCTCTCCAGGGGGGCGGCTCGGGTGACCTAACCCCGCTGCCGCCACCACCCCCTCCTGCTCCCTTCCCCTCGCCGTTGTCGGGCGTCCCCGCCGGGCAAAGCCCATGTGGTTGCCGGCGGCGGCGGGCTCTTCCTCTCACGTCACGCATGGAGGTCAGCCCTGGACGGCGCGCCGTGCAACGCGGAGCTGCACGTCGACATGGATCTGGCCCTCCGGCCTCTTCTATGGCGCGGTGGCGCTGGATGCTGGGGCGGCGGCCCCAGGGAGCGGCGGTCCCCTCCTCTCTTCCTCGTGGTGGAGGAGTGGCGGCTGACCGTTTTGGCGGCGGATCGGGGCGTTCTGCTCGGATCTGGTGGGCGCGTGCCGTCGACGGGTTGTGGCGGTGCTGGCCGTCCTGGGCCGCGTGGGTGGCAGGGCGGCTGCGCATGGTGGAGGCCCCGGCGCCTTTGGCCCTTGGCGGCATGGAGGGCCTGGGTTGGGTCGGCGCCATGTGTGGTTTGCCCTCCTGACAGATCTGATCTGGCCGGTGCGACCTCAATGTGCGGCGGCTCAGATCGGCGGCGACCCGTGCACACAATGCTTGATGGAGGTTCCTTCAGCGGATCCGGATGAAAACCTAGTTCTCGGCTTGATGCCAAGACCGGCGTTGGCGGCATTTTTTTTGTGTCATTACCTTCTTGAAGGCCTCGCCGTGGAGAAGCTCCAGACCTCTATCCCCTACCTCCGGGGGAAACCCTAAATCAGTAGATCAGATGACGGCGGCGCGTTGGTGTCGTTTCCTCCTTGGGGGCGTCATTCTTGGAGGCGTACACGGGTTCGAGGGACTAGTGGGCGGCTTTTTTGATGGAGCGGTGCTTCATCCTGCACATTGATGACGGCGGATCTCGGCGGCGTGGTGCAGTGGAGATTCAACGCCTGATGCACGGTGCTGGACTCGCGCAGGAGGGGGTTGTTGTCTGGCGTCATGGTGGCGTCGATGGCAGAGTGGCCTAACAAGGTAGAAGCAATATCTGCTCTGAAGACGGACCAGTGGAAGATGGCGGCGACGACACATGTGAGTGTGTCAGACCAATTCATGCCCCAGACCCGGTATGTGGCTCGGCTGGGGCTTTCTGGCTTTTGATGATAGGCTTAGGTGAGTGGACTGGGTATTTGGCCCAGCTAGTGCCCCTTCATCGTATGGATAGGAGTAGTGGCATATGATGCCAAGATGGCGGATTCAAGCCTATTATTGTAATACTTTGTTAGGTCCTCGAGAATAATCAATAAAGTGACCGCATACATCTCCTAGATGCAGAGACTGGGGATCATCCCTTTTTCTAAAAAAAATATTTACATAATACGATGCAACATATCCTAAGCCATTTCAGCCTATACAAAGTCTGGGAGACATACAACCAGTGCTGTTGTCATGTGTCCTCACTCCTCACTGGGGTCGTTAGTCTTTTTATAGTGCGACCAAAACTCTCAATGGCGGATACGGGGCCCTAAACAACCCCGACAGACGCACGAGGCGGCTCCAAATTATATCGCTATATGAGCCAGCCCCTTAGCTCTCGCTCTATCAGTTCGGCACCCTGCTATGCTCATTCGCTTAGATTTTTTTTTCTCTCTCACTGGCTTCACTGCTCACTCGTAAAAAAACTACTATCATATTTTTATTTGAAGCGCTCATTAAATAAAAGATGTTCACAAATTTATAAAATGTTGCGAATTAACAAACTATGAGGTTTTTTAAATGTTCTCAGATGTAAAATAAATCATCAAATTTAGAAAATTCTCACAAAATTCGAAACTGATTTTAATATTTTAAATTTCTACAAACTTTACCAATGTTTGCGAACTTTAAGACTTTCAGCGATTTAAAAACTATTCGTGAATTCAGAAAAATGTTCACCTTTTTAAAATTATATATATATATATATAATTTTAATGGATTAAAACACGGAAACCATAAAAAATAAGGAGGAAACATAATATTATAACAACATAAATAATTATTAAAATCGGTAGAAAATATAAACATAAAGAAAGAATATAAAAAAAACCAACCAATAACTTCTCAAAACTAGTAAAATCTGCTGACCCATTATGACTATAGGTGTCTGTTTTGTAAATGATCTATTCTGCGTTATATGGGTAGAATACAATCCCCTATTTTAAAACTAGATTTACCAATCCCCTATGCAGCATATCGCTAGTAGTTGAGTCTTTAGAGAGTTGGGGTCTACATCTAACAAGTGTTGTTGGCATGTGCTTTCACTAGAGCCGTTGATTTTCTATAGTATGGCGCACAACTCTCAACCAAAGACGTGCACCCTTACAGGCGGGGCCCTTAGTCACCCCACAACCACCGACCCACCGGGAGGCTCCAAATCATCTCACATGGGCCAGACCATGAATCTCTCATTCACTAAGCTTGGCTCCCTTATCCACTAGTTAATTTAGCTTTATTCTGCTCGTTGCACTCCTAACTATAAAAAAATCTTCTATCGTTTATATTTGAAAAAGTTCATTGCATCAAAAGATGTTCACAAATGTTTAAAAAAGTTGCAAATGTATAAACCTAAATCTTAAAATAAAACCATGAATTATTTTTTTTTATGGAATTTAGAAAATTTTAACAATTTTTTTTTCAAAACAAATCACCAACTTAAAAAATGTTTGTGAAATCGAAAAATCCATGAATTTGATATTATTATTGAGTTTGAAAGATGTTCGTGTATTTTTAAAATTTGCACCCTTTTGAAAAATATTCACAAATTTTAATTAATGTTCATGAATGAAAATCTGGACAGGGAGAAAGTAAGAAAAACAAATAATAAGATAAGGAATAGCCAAGAAAAACTACTAAATTTATAGAGAAAACACACAACGAAAGAAAAAGAAAAAAAAATTCAGCCAATAGCTTCTAGCACCTTCTCAACACCGGAAACTGACACAATAATATATGTGTAGAAACTATTCTACTCCCTCGGATCCATTGCACTAAATCAGCGACAATTATTTGGATAGGAGGGAGTACCATATATGGGAAGAACTTAGTCCCATTTTTAAAACTAGAATTGCCAATATCCATTACATCAAACAATGCGGCATATCATCAACAACATCTAACCAGTGCTCTTGGCATGTGTCCTCGTTGGGGGTCGTTGGTTTTCTTTAAAAGGACCCAGGTTCCTCAACAAGCGACACATACCTTTACAGGACTCGACGACTCTCATAACCCCTAACATATCAGGAAGTTTTAAATCTATGAAGCTTAGTATTTGAATATATAACAATAGAGATGTGCCTGAAGTGAGATTCTATGAGAATATTTGTCTAAAAAGTATATACTTTGCTAGGGTAGCAAATATCTACGTTTATACAACACCACGAGGGTTAAGAAACTTCATTTTTTTTTGTCCTGGAGCAAAGAGCCAAGTATTTCCTTCTGTCGGGTTTTAAATGGCCAAATTTTAATCACATATAATAATTTTTGTGATAATGGAATATTCATCTATAAAACAATTTGGACACTTTTAGAATTAAGGTTGACCAAAAATGGTGAAAGGTATTGGCAAAGGAGAGCTCGGATTGTAGCTTATGTATTCACCATGAATCAGCATGTCATATTTTTAATGACGTTTTGATTTGATGGAGCCATGTCGCGTATCGTTTAAGTGGCATCAAACTTAGCCCTCAATTACTGTGTTGTGAATATGTTTAGTAAATGAGTGAGAGAAATGTTTTTCAATATTTGGTTCTAGCTCTATGTTTGGCATTATGATTTTGCCATTGTGATGTTGTTTTTATAAAAAGGATTGTTTGACATGGATAATCCATACTCCATATTTAGGCACACACTTTGCTCCATACTTAGCCTATTGTTCAGCAACACGACGACCACGTGTTGGTGCGACACCATGCATGTGTTTATAGCTTGTTGTTAGAGAATCGCTATGTGTCCTTGCAAAGACAAAGGAGAGACATTTTCTAAACATGGATGCCGGTCTAGCCTTCCCACCGCGGCACCTTAAGCCTACTAGTGGTGTTAGGAGTGTTTTTCTTCCTTCTTTGTTATTTTTTAGTTATTTATTGCAATTATTGTTTTACTATGTCCGTCATTGTTGACGTCGTCATTCATGATAGTTGTATGTGTCTGTGACAGATAGCTTAAAAGAATAACTGATAATAATCAATAAAAGTTTTAACTAAAAAAAAGAAATCATTGGCAGTTTGTGCACTTCTTTTATTGCAGTTAAACATTTATTATTATTTGAGTGAAAACAACTTGAACTAACTCCATATTAAAAACTGATCACATACCTCGAATCATAAGGATTGATTAATTAATGTTTTTTTGTTATTTCGTAGCAAAGCACGGGCATTGAACTAGTTTAAAATAAATATTACATTAACATTACTTGTACTAAATATTCCATTTTTGCATTTTGTTAACTGTCATGTTAAATAAAACAGTATTTATACTAAACTCATCTACTTCATTATTATTTATTTATTTTAAATTACAAATTTAGGTGGTGTAACTTATTTATTAAATCCATATGTTTTTGAATATTGATTATAGCATTATTTGTTAAACAGTTCGAACGTCCATCATTGACAAGTACACAATCAATGCTAAAATCAATTATATTTTGTAACGAGAACAATTTATTTCCTGCTTGAGATGATGGACCTCAAAAGATTAAATAAATTTTCTTTTGATGTGAGAAAAAAAGAAACAAGTTGCACGCCTTTACATAATATTTATTTTAAAATTGGGTGAATTGTAGCCCACATATGTTTGTGTATATGTAATATTCTTTAAATGCTCGACATAAATATGTAAATAGTGTGGTTCAATAAATATCATCATGGCAGTTTCTAGTCCATGATTAGGTACAAGCAAATAAAAAAGTATGGAGCATATAAGGTTTATATGATGATTTTACGATCTAAATGTTGTGATGTTGTTTTAATGGTGGTTAGTCTGCCCTACATGTTCTAGTTGGTTAAATAAGCAGTTCATGATGGGTGCTTGCTTTGAACTTAGTAATGAAATAGCATCGATTTAAATGATAAACCATAGACAAAAATATCTATGTTGGGTAAAATTAAGGACACGTGGTAACGTTTTCATATTTGTAATCGGAATACGTTGTATTACACCGGGGGTTGGATGATTATGTGATGTGTTTGGTTCAACGAAGTGTTGGTTTCTTATTTTGAGTTTTTGTCAAAAAAAATGGAGAAGGGAGAGACCTGGCTGCTGGTGTTGCTCGCATGGGGACGGGTGGAGATCTGACGGGTGTGGCTGATCACAACAGAGAAGAGAGAGGTCCGATTGACGTGGCTGCTCGTGATGGAGAAACGGGAGGTCCGGCCGACATTGCTTCTCGTGGTGCGGATGGTGCAGATCCGTACGGTGTTATTTCTTGCGGTTGGGATGGAGGAGATTCTACCGACATTGTGGTTCGTGGCTGAGAAGAGAGAGGGGGGAGGCGGTCTGGCAATGTATCATGTTTTGTGCTTTGCGTAGCATTATATCTGATTACAGGGTGATTGAACTGGCTCACCCAAACAATCGAAGGTAACGAACTTGCTTAGGGCATGTACAATCATGCTATTTCAAATGTTCTCTGTATGATAAATGTTGAGGTGGAGGCTTGGGAATAAGAAAAAGGCTTGCTTTCTCTTTAACTAAAAGATGATTGTCGGTGTCAAAACCAGCGGATCTCGGGTAGGGGGTCCTGAACTTTGCATCTAAGGCGGATGGTAACAGGAGGCGGGGGACACGATGTTTACCCAGGTTTGGGCCCTCTCGATGGAGGTAATACCCTACTTCCTACTTGATTGATCTTGATGATATGAGTATTACAAGAGTTGATCTACCACGAGATCATAGAGACTAAACCCTAGAAGCTAGCCTATGGTATGATTGTTGTTGTCCTACAGACTAAACCGTCCGGTTTATATAGACACCGGGGGGGGGGGGGGCTAGGGTTATACAGAGTTGGTTACAAGGGAGGAGATCTACATATCCGTATTGCCAAGCTTGCCTTCCACGCCAAGGAGAGTCCCATCCGGACACGGGGCAAAGTCTTCAATCTTGTATCTTCATAGTCCAACAGTCCGACAATATTGGGGAACGCAGTAATTTCAAAAAAATTCCTACGCACACGCAAGATCATGGTGATGCATAGCAACGAGAGGGGAGAGTGTTGTCCATGTAGCCTCGTAGACCGAAAGCGGAAGCGTTATAACAACGCGGTTGATGTAGTCGTACGTCTTCATGGCCCGACCGATCAAGCACCGAAACTACGGCACCTCCGAGTTCTAGCACACGTTCAGCTCGATGACGATCCCCGGACTCCGATCCATCAAAGTGTCGGGGATGAGTTCCGTCAGCACGACGGCGTGATGACGATCTTGATGTTCTACCGTCGCAGGGCTTTGCCTAAGCACTGCTACAATATTATTGAGGATTGTGGTGGAGGGGGGCACCGCACACGGCTAATAGATCTCAAGGATCAATTGTTGTGTCTAGAGGTGCCCCCTGCCCCGTATATAAAGGAGCAAGGGGGAGGGGGCGGCCGGCCAGGAGGAGGCGCGCCAGGGAGGAGTCCTACTCCTACCGGGAGTAGGATTCCCTCCTTTCCTTGTCCAACTAGGAGAGGGGGAAGGAAGGGAGAGAGGAGAGGAAGGAAAGGGGGGGGGGGGCGCCCCCCTCCTTGTCCAATTCAGACTAGAGGGGGAGGGGACGCGCGGCCTGCCCTGGCCGCCCCTCCTCTGCTCCACTTTGGGCCCATGAGGCCCATTAACCCCCTCGGGGGGTTCCGGTGACCCCCCGATACCCCGTTCTATATCCGATAACCCCCTAGAACCATTCCTGTGTCCGAATATAGTCGTCCAATATATCAATATTTATGTCTCGACCATTTCGAGACTCCTCGTCATGTCCGTGATCATATCCGGGACTCCGAACAACCTTTGGTACATCAAAACATATACACTCATAATGAAACTGTCATCGTAACGGTAAGCGTGCGGACCCTACGGGTTCGAGAACAATGTAGACATGACCGAGACACGTCTCCGGTCAATAACCAATAGCGGAACCTGGATGCTCATATTGGCTCCTACATATTCTACGAAGATCTTTATCGGTCAGACCGCATAACAACATACGTTGTTCCCTTTGTCATCGGTATGTTACTTGCCCGAGATTCGATCGTCGGTATCTTAATACCTAGTTCAATCTCGTTACCGGCAAGTCTCTTTACTCGTTCCGTAATACATCATATCACAACTAACTCATTAGTTGCAAAGCTTGCAAGGCTTATGTGATGTGCATTACCGAGAGGGCCCAGAGATACCTCTCCGACAATCGGAGTGACAAATCCAAATCTCGAAATACGCCAACCCAACATGTACCTTCGGAGACACCGGTAGAGCTCCCTTATAATCACCTAGTTACGTTGTGATATTTGGTAGCACACAAAGTGTTCCTCCGGCAAATGAGAGTTGCATAATCTCATAGTCATAGGAACATGTATAAGTCATGAAGAAAGCAATAGCAACATACTAAACGATCGGGTGCTAAGCTGGTGGAATGGGTCATGTCAATTACATCATTCTCCTAATGATGTGATCCCGTTAATCAAATGACAACACATGTCTATGGTTAGGAAACATAACCATCTTTGATCAACGAGCTAGTCAAGTAGAGGCATACTAGTGACACTCAGTTTGTCTATGTATTCACACAAGTATTATGTTTCCGGTTAATACAATTCTAGCATGAATAATAAATATTTATCATGATATAAGGAAATAAATAATAGCTTTATTATTGCCTCTAGGGCATATTTCCTTCAGTCTCCCACTTGCACTAGAGTCAATAATCTAGATTACACAGTAATGATTCTAAAACCCATGGAGCCTTGGTGCTAATCATGTTTTGCTCGTGGAAGAGGCTTAGTCAGTGGGTCTGCAACATTTAGATCCATATGTATCTTAAAAATCTCTATGTCTCCCACCTGGACTAGATCCCGGATGGAATTGAAGCGTCTCTTGATGTGCTTGGTTCTCCTGTGAAATCTGGATTCCTTCTCCAAGGCAATTGCACCAGTATTGTCACAAAAGATTTTCATTGGACTGATGCACTACATATGACACCTAGATCGGATATGAACTCCTTCATCCAGACTCCTTCATTTGCTGCTTCCGAAGCAGCTATGTACTCCGCTTCACATGTAGATCCTGCCACGACGCTTTGTTTAGAACTGCACCAACTGACAGCTCCACCGTTTAATGTAAACACGTATCCGGTTTGCAATTTAGAATCATCCAGATCAGTGTCAAAGCTTGCATCAACGTAACAATTTACGATGAGCTATTTGTCACCGCCATATATGAGAAAGATATCCTTAGTCCTTTTCAGGTACTTCAGGATATTCTTGACCGCTGTCCAGTGATCCACTCCAGGATTACTTTGGTACCTCCCTGCTAGACTTATAGCAAGACACACATTAGGTCTGGTACACAGCATTGCATACATGATAGATCCTATGGCTGAAGCATAGGGAACATCTTTCATTTTCTCTCTATCTTCTGCAGTGGTCAGGCATTGAGTCTTACTGAACTTCACACCTTGTAACACAGGCAAGAATCCTTTCTTCGCCCGATCCATTTTGAACTTCTTCAAAACTTTGTCAAGGTATGTGTTTTGTGAAAGTCCAATTAAGCGTCTTGATCTATCTTTATAGATTTTAATGCCCAATATGTAAGTAGCTTCACCGAGGTCTTTCATTGAAAAACTCTTATTCAAGTATCCCTTTATGCTATCCAGAAATTCTATATCATTTCCAATTAGTAATATGTCATCCACATATAATATCAGAAATGCTACAGAGCTCCCACTCACTTTCTTGTAAATACAGGCTTCTCCAAAAGTCTGTATAAAACCAAATGCTTTGATCACACTATCAAAGCGTTTATTCCAACTCCGAGAGGCTTGCACCAGTCCATAAATGGATCGCTGGAGCTTGCACACTTTGTTAGCTCCCTTTGGATCGACAAAACCTTCCGGTTGCATCATATACAACTCTTCTTCCAGAAATCCATTTAGGAATGCAGTTCTGACATCCATCTGCCAAATTTCATAATCATAAAATGCGGCAATTGCTAACATGATTCGGACAGACTTAAGCATCGCTACGGGTGAGAAGGTCTCACCACAGTCAATCCCTTGAACTTGTCGAAAACCTTTTGCGACAAATCGAGCTTTGTAGACAGTAACATTACCGTCAGCGTCAGTCTTCTTCTTAAAGATCCATTTGTTCTCAATTGCTTGCCGATCATTAGGCAAGTCAACCAAAGTCCACACTTTGTTCTCATACATGGATCCCATCTCAGATTTCATGGCTTCAAGCCATTTTGCGGAATCTGGGCTCACCATCGCTTCTTCATAGTTCGTAGGTTCACCATGATCTAGTAGCATGACTTCCAGAACAGGATTACCGTACCACTCTGGTGCGGATCTTACTCTGGTTGATCTACGATGTTCAGTAACAACTTGATCTGAAGTTTCATGATCATCATCATTAACTTCCTCACTAATTGGTGTAGGTGTCATAGAAACCGGTTTCTGTGATGAACTACTTTCCAACAAGGGAGCAGGTACAATTACCTCATCAAGTTCTACTTTTCTCCCACTCACTTCTTTCGAGAGAAACTCCTTCTCTAGAAAGTTTCCGAATTTAGCAACAAAAGTCTTGCCTTCGGATCTGTGATAGAAGGTGTATCCAATAGTCTCCTTTGGATATCCTATGAAGAAACATTTCTCCGATTTGGGTTCGAGCTTATCAGGTTGAAGCTTTTTCACATAAGCATCGCATCCCCAAACTTTCAGAAACGACAACTTTGGTTTCTTGCCAAACCACAGTTCATAAGGTGTCATCTCAACGGACTTCGATGGTGCCCTATTTAACGTGAATGCGGCTGTCTCTAAAGCATAACCCCAAAACGATAGCGATCAGTAAGAGACATCATTGATCGCACCATATCTAGTAAAGTACGATTACGACGTTCGGACACACCATCACATTGTGGTGTTCCGGGTGGTGTGAGTTGCGAAACTATTCCGCATTGTTTCAAATGTACACCAAACTCATAACTCAAATATTCTCCTCCACGATCAGATCATAGAAACTTTATTTTCTTGTTACGATGATTTTCAACTTCACTCTGAAATTCTTTGAACTTTTCAAATGTTTCAGACTTATGTTTCATTAAGTAGATATACCCATATCTGCTTAAGTCATCTGTGAAGGTGAGAAAATAACGATATCCGCCACGAGCCTCAACATTCATCGGACCACATACATCTGTATGTATGATTTCCAACAAATCTTTTGCTCTCTCCATAGTACCGGAGAACGGCGTTTTAGTCATCTTGCCCATGAGGCACGGTTCGCAAGTACCAAGTGATTCATAATCAAGTGGTTCCAAAAGTCCATCAGTATGGAGTTTCTTCATGCGCTTTACACCGATATGACCTAAACGGCAGTGCCACAAACAAGTTGCACTGTCATTATCAACTCTGCATCTTTTGGCTTCAACATTATGAATATGTGTATCACTACTATCAAGATTCGACAAAAATAGACCATTCTTCAAGGGTGCATGACCATAAAAGATATTACTCATATAAATAGAACAACCATTATTCTTTGATTTAAATGAATAACCGTCTCGCATCAAACAAGATCCAGATATAATGTTCATGCTCAATGCTGGCACCAAATAACAATTATTTAGGTCTAAAACTAATCCCGAAGGTAGATGTAGAGGTAGCATGGCGACCGCGATCACATCGACTTTGGAACCATTTCCTACGCGCATCGTCACCTCATCCTTTGCCAATCTTCGCTTAATCTGTAGTCCCTGTTTCGAGTTGCAAATATTAGCAACAGAACCAGTATCAAATACCCAGGTGCTACTACGAGCATTAGTAAGGTACACATCAATAACATGTATATCACATATACCTTTGTTCACCTTGCCATCCTTCTTATCCGCCAAATACTTGGGGCAGTTCCGCTTCCAGTGACCAGTCTGCTTGCAGTAGAAGCACTCAGTTTCAGGCTTAGGTCTAGACTTGGGTTTCTTCTCCTGAGCAGCAACCTGCTTGCTGTTCTTTTTGAAGTTCCCCTTCTTCTTCCCTTTGCCCTTTTTCTTGAAACTAGTGGTCTTGTTGACCATCAACACTTGATGCTCCTTCTTGATTTCTACCTCCGCAGCTTTTAGCATTGCGAAGAGCTCGGGAATCGTCTTATCCATCCCTTGCATGTTATAGTTCATCACGAAGCTCTTGTAGCTTGGTGGCAGCGATTGGAGAATTCTGTCAATGACGCAATAATCCAGAAGATTAACTCCCAGTTGAATCAAGTGATTATTATACCCAGACATTTTGAGTATATGCTCACTGCCAGAACTGTTCTCCTCCATCTTGCAGCTATAGAACTTATTGGAGACTTCATATCTCTCAATCCGGGCATTTGCTTGAAATATTAACTTCAACTCCTGGAACATCTCATATGCTCCATGACGTTCAAAACGTCGTTGAAGTCCCGGTTCTAATCCGTAAAGCAGGGCACATTGAACTATCGAGTAGTCATCAGCTTTGCTCTGCCAGACGTTCTTAACGTCGTCAGTTGCATCAGCAGCAGGCCTGGCACCCAGTGGTGCTTCCAGGACGTAATTCTTCTGTGCAGCAATGAGGATAATCCTCAAGTTACGGACCCAGTCCGTGTAATTGCTACCATCATCTTTCAACTTTGCTTTCTCAAGGAACACATTAAAATTCAACGGAACAACAACACGGGCCATCTATCTACAATCAAACATAAACAAGCAGGTACTAAGTTCATGATAAATTTAAGTTCAATAATCATATTACTTAAGAACTCCCACTTAGATAGACATCCCTCTAATCCTCTAAGTGATCACGTGATCCAAATCAACTAAACCATGTCCGATCATCACGTGAGATGGAGTAGTTTCAATGGTGAACATCACTATGTTGATCATATCTACTATACGATTCACGCTCGACCTTTCGGTCTCCGTGTTCCGAGGCCATATCTGTTATATGCTAGGCTCGTCAAGTTAAACCTGAGTATTCTGCGTGTGCAACTGTTTTGCACCCGTTGTATTTGAACGTAGAGCCTATCACACCCGATCATCACGTGGTGTCTCAGCACGAAGAACTTTCGCAATGGTGCATACTCAGGGAGAACACTTATACTTTGATAATTTAGTGAGGGATCATCTTATAATGCTACCATCAATCAAAGCAAGATAAGATGCATAAAAGATAAACATCACATGCAATCAATATAAGTGATATGATATGGCCATCATCATCTTGTGCTTGTGATCTCCATCTCTGAAGCAACGTCATGATCACCATTGTCACCGGCGCGACACCTTGATCTCCATCGTAGCATCGTTGTTGTCTCGCCAATCTTATGCTTCTACGACTATCGCTACCGCTTAGTGATAAAGTAAAGCATTACAGGGCGATTGCATTGCATACAATAAAGCGACAACCATATGGCTCCTGCCAGTTGTCGATAACTTGGTTACAAAACATGATCATCTCATACAATAAAATTTAGCATCATGTCTTGACCATATCACATCACAACATGCCCTGCAAAAACAAGTTAGACGTCCTCTACTTTGTTGTTGCAAGTTTTACGTGGCTGCTACGGGCTTTAGCAAGAACCGTTCTTACCAACGCATCAAAACCACAACGATAGTTTGTCAAGTTGGTGCTGTTTTAACCTTCGCAAGGACCGGGCGTAGCCACACTCGGTTCAACTAAAATTGGAGAAACTGACACCCGCCAGCCTCCTGTGTGCAAAGCACGTCGGTAGAACCAGTCTCGCGTAAGCGTACGTGTAATGTCAGTCCGGGCCGCTTCATCCAACAATAACGCCGAACCAAAGTATGACATGCTGGTAAGAAGTATGACTTATATCGCCCACAACTCACTTGTGTTCTACTCGTGCATATGACATCTACGCATAAAACCAGGCTCGGATGCCACTATTGGGGAACGTAGTAATTTCAAAAAAATTCCTACGCACACGCAAGATCATGGTGATGCATAGCAACGAGAGGGGAGAGTGTTGTCCACGTACCCTCGTAGACCGAAAGCGGAAGTGTTATAACAATGTGGTTGATGTAGTCGTACGTCTTCACGACCCGACCGATCAAGCACCGAAACTACGGCACCTCCGAGTTCTAGCACACGTTCACCTCGATGACGATCCCCGCACTCCGATCCAGCAAAGTGTCGGGGATGAGTTCCGTCGGCACGACGGCGTGATGACGATCTTGATGTTCTACCGTCGCAGGGCTTCACCTAAGCACTGCTACAATATTATCGAGGATTCTGGTGGAGGGAGGCACCGCACACGGCTAATAGATCTCAAGGATCAATTGTTGTGTCTAGAGGTGCCCCCTTCCCCCGTATATAAAGGAGCAAGGGGGAGGGGGCGGCCGGCCAGTAGGAGGCACGCCAGGGAGGAGTCCTACTCCTACCGGGAGTAGGACTCCCTCCTTTCCTTGTCCAACTAGGAGAGGGGGAAGGAAGGGAGAGAGGAGAGGAAGGAAAGGGGGGGGGGGGGCGCCGCCCCCCTCCTTGTCCAATTCGGACTAGAGGGGGAGGGGGCGCGCAGCCTGCCCTGGCCGCCCCTCCTCTGCTCCACTTTGGGCCCATGAGGCCCATTAACCCCCTCGGGGGGTTCCGGTAACCCCCCGGTACTCCGTTCTATATCCGATAACCCCCTGGAACCATTCCTGTGTCCGAATATAGTCGTCCAATATATCAATCTTTATGTCTCGACCATTTCGAGACTCCTCGTCAAGTCCGTGATCACATCCGGGACTCCGAACAACCTTCGGTACATCAAAACATATAAACTCATAATGAAACTGTCATCGTAACGTTAAGCGTGCGGACCCTACGGGTTCGAGAACAATGTAGACATGACCGAGACACGTCTCCAGTCAATAACCAATAGCGGAACCTGGATGCTCATATTGGCTCCTACATATTCTACGAAGATCTTTATCGGTCAGACCGCATAACAACATACGTTGTTCCCTTTGTCATCGGTACGTTACTTGCCCGAGATTCGATCGTCGGTATCTTAATACCTAGTTCAATCTCGTTACCGGCAAGTCTCTTTACTCGTTCCGTAATACATCATCTCACAACTAACTCATTATTTGCAATGCTTGCAAGGCTTATGTGATGTGCATTACCGAGAGGGCGCAGAGATACCTCTCCGACAATCGGAGTGACAAATCCTAATCTCGAAATACGCCAACCCAACATGTACCTTCGGAGATACCTGTAGAGCTCCTTTATAATCACCCAGTTACGTTGTGACGTTTGGTAGCACACAAAGTGTTCCTCCGGTAAACGGGAGTTGCATAATCTCATAGTCATAGGAACATGTATAAGTCATGAAGAAAGCAATAGCAACATACTAAACGATCGGGTGCTAAGCTAATGGAATGGGTCATGTCAATCACATCATTCTCCTAATGATGTGATCCCGTTAATCAAATGACAACACATGTCTATGGTTAGGAAACATAACCATCTTTGATCAACGAGCTAGTCAAGTAGAGGCATACTAGTGACACTCAGTTTGTCTATGTATTCACACAAGTATTTTGTTTCCGGTTAATACAACTAGTCGTCAACCCGTGCACCTGCACGGGCTAGCACCTTGGAAGAAAAATAAGCGTCGACGAAAGTTGTAATATTCACTACATGTGTAAACTTGTAATAATAACTAAAATGTATTTACTATATGTATTCAGGCCCGTGATGTTCACTATACCAATGCCATCTTAATTAAACTGTAAACAACTAAACATAAAGAGCACCTGTCAATTTTCATTTTCGTATCTAATTTATGTGGTGACTCTAAAGTGTTCACACAAACAATTGTCCATGTCTTCTGTAAACAATTTAGTATGTTAGATATGAATTTCCCACCACATGTTGACCGAATATAATATAATTTTTTTTATCATATGAGGCTTAGACATTGCGGGGAGAAGATAGGGCGTATGTCTTTACCATTGTTAAGAAGGAAAAAAACCTCAAACTACGATTATGTGCACAAAAATTGAGGCAAAATGATGCATCTAGACGTTGGCAGATATGCTACAATTATGGTGCTCTCAGTATTGAGCATTGATATGTCTACGATGTTCTGCGTCAGATGGGATGGCCGTACGACCGGCACCATCGGACCATTCATACTCAGATCCAAATCAGAGCACACCACAGGATCTATTCCGTATAGGGATCAGACGCAAAAGTGTTGTACACACGTAACTTCTCACCTTTAACGACTACATTAGGAACCTGCAATGGCAATTCTGACGATATAATTAAACACATGAACTTTCTAACACTGATACAGAGGAATGATTTTGTGTGTCTAAAAAGATACTAATCAAGAAAAATAAAGATTTTCCTCAAAGTGCAATTGGCAAGTTATTGTTAGCAAAGATTGTATTCAACATAAACAGAGATGATTAATATTCATAGCATGAATAGAGGATTATCTTGATGATGTAATAATTTACAGATTTTGCGCAACTACAGGCCTATTGAATTCACATGTTTGTAATGAAATGTGTAAAACATAATATCGTCAACACCTTAATCAAGAATTAAATAGATAGTCAGGGCACAAAGCAGACGTCTGCATTTTCAACATGGTCAACTGAAAAAGAATGTGAAAAATAGTAACTTCAGAATCAAAATATGTTTATTACAATTCATATATTTATCCTAACCTCATCGGAAGAGATTATGTTCCAACAAATAAGAAGAAAGAGGATGCTACTTGATCTATTGATCTCTGGGACGTCCTTCAGCTTGATCTGTCCATTATTTCTAAAAGCAATAATACTGAAGGGCACCAATAGATCAACGCCATGTATATTGGTCATATTCTTGTTAGATCTGTACTAACATAAGGAAAATAAGAAGCACTGATGAGATCACTCCTTGCGACTATTTTAGTGGATGGACACACGTTATTATTTGCGGGGCGCTCCATGCGACTATTTTAGTGGATGGACACACCTTATTATTTGCGGGGCGCTCCATATGTTTAACCATAACATCAGTGTTGAGATCTTGTTCAAATAAATAAAATGCAACACGACGGCAACAGTGACATGCATCTGTTGACATATTTATCAGAAGGTCACCGGAGCATTGGCACACTTAAACCTATAGAATTTGCTTCCATCATCTTGCATCAACAGCGACCTATCAAAAGAAACTGTATCTCTTGTCCAGCCACCGGTTGGGAACATGTTGAAACCTGATCGTACTTGTTATCCAGGATAAATCTAATGTCTGAGTAGACCTTAGATGAGCTTGGATGGGATGGCAACCTAGAGGAAGTGATGGAGGCCTTTACTGGTTGAGCCTGATGTGATGAGAACACTGAGGAGGGGGTGGATACCTTGGCCGGCTGAACGGCAAGGGCGAGAAGACAGGTGACGTAGAGGCCACTCGGATCTTGAAGATACTGTGGCGGAACCGGTGAGGAGGGGTGCAGACTTTGGCCGGCTGCACGGCAAGGGCGAGGGGCGACAAAGAGGCAACGTCGATCTTGTGAATACGATGGTAGAGGCGGCGCTCTAGTGAATAGATGGAGAGGTACATGCGGCTTTTTTGGGGAGATGTACATACAGCTATTCGTACAGGGAGTCATGGTACAGGACTCCAAGACGATTGAGTGGCTGGATTGATTCCACGTTACTAATCAAATGGTTCTATAGCTTTATTTTATGTAGGATTAATCTTGTGGACTTGTAGTGTCCCCATCTGCTACTCCATGAACGGCTGTAGGTATATAGAAATACGTGTAGGTTATTTCAGGTTTGGCCTCTGTCACGTGTATGTTGGGTCTTTTTTTTAGGGTGAGAGTAACATAAATCGTGGGGTTAGGATTGGCCAATTATACAGATCAACGGTGTTATTAATTTTAATGATGTGGATTACTATAAAGACTCGTATGGTGCCTCCAATTAGTAAATATAAGATATAAGATAAGATTCTAGCATGAATAGTAAACATTTATCATGATATAAGGAAATAAATAATAGCTTTATTATTGCCTCTAGGGCATATTTCCTTCAGGCAAGTGGATGGTCTCCTCCGTCACGGAGGAGAACATCACAAAGCTACGGGACGCCGGATATCTGGCCGCGGACATAGCACACCGGCTGCCAGATGCGGGGCAGATCATCCCTATGCCCGAACCCTATGAGAGGGTGGTTTTCCTTACCCACTTCGTCCGCGGACTGGGATTTCCCCTCCACCCGTTTGTCCGCGGGCTCATGTTCTACTACGGGCTGGATTTTCACGACCTGGCCCCCAACTTCATCCTCAACATCTCGGCGTTTATCATCGTGTGCGAGGCCTTCCTCCGCATCTGGCCCCACTTCGGCCTGTGGCTGAAGACCTTCAATGTTAAACCAAAGGTGGTGGTCGGCCAGCAAGCGGAGTGAGGAGGCGCCATGGTGGGCAAAATGCCTAATGTCACCTGGCTCGAAGGCTCCTATGTGGAGACCATAAAGGGGTGGCAATCGGGGTGGTTCTACATCACCGAGCCGCGCGCCACCAACTGGGTGGCGGCCCCCGAATTCTGATCCGGAATCCCCACGCGGCTCACCTCCTGGAAAGAGAAGGGCAAGTCCTGGGGTTCATCGGTGGAGCTGACCAGACTCTAGAAATGCACCAGGAACATGATGAGCAAGAAAATCAAGATTGTCAACGTGGTCCAGGTCATGCTCTTCCGCCGGATCCTCCCGTGCCAACGAAGGGCATTCAATTTATGAGAGTTCGACCCGGCGAAGCACCAGACGCTGCGAGAGCTCTTCGACACGACGCACAAGGACATCTGGAGGGTGCTGTTCAAGGGCGCCGAGGTACCTCCTCCCCTTACCGAAGACCACGGACTCAGCGCAAAGCGCCATGCCAATCCGGTAAGTTTTTATATCTCACAGGATATTTATTTGCCTCAGTTTAATCATGTGCGTGATCTAAGCTTCCATGCCATTAACATGACTAGGTAGAGACAGCGGAGCAGATCGATTGCCCAGCCCCCTTGCCTGAAGATCCTGCAGATGCTCTCCTAAAGGAGATGCTGGTTCCGGCGCCTTACGAGGTGCCGGCGAAGAAGGCCAAGAAGAAGGCCACGGGGACCCTGAAAGGGTCTCCGGCGCAAGGTTATATCGGACTCATCATCCGATAACTCTGAAGCGCACTCCTCCCACGAAAACGAGGAGGAGGAAGAGGAAAGTCCCCCCCCCCCAGCCGTGGGAGACAAGAAAAGGAAGGCCGCCCCAACCGGGGAGGCCGAAGGGTCCAAGAAGGGAAGGACCCTCCTTCCGGACTGCTCCACGACGGCCGCCTACAGCGAGGATGAGTGGTTACCCAGGGACAAGCCCCTGGCGAAGTCGTAAATATCCGGATACCATAGTAATTCATGGTATGTTTCATTGCACTGCTTCCCTTCACGTCGAACATGATTATGCAGTCTGTCCCGAGCCCATATCGACGTATCTTCGTCGGATGGTTCTTTGGACCCGTCGGATATGAATAGCGATTCACTTCCGACCGCCTCCACCCCTCGCCCTTCGGACAATGTCGAGGTGTTGTCTCAAAAGGCACCGAGCCGAGGGGAGGTAGTCCTGGAGGCGCCTCGAGGCGACCTTCCGGACCCTGGGCGCAAAGGGAGCAAGACTCCCATGGGCTCCAAGTTCGGCCCCTAGCCAAACACTACGCCGGAACCTCCGGTGGTTCCGGACTCCGGCAGGCGACCCCCCGTTAAGAGGGGCAAGCCGCCTGTGCCGGTGGCCTCGCTTCCATCGACGAAGAGCACCGCACTATCATGAGTGCGGTGACCGAGAAGGTTCAGTCCGCCAAAAACGGACTAACTGAAGCTTGTGCCAGCCTCCTACCAGGCTTTCAGGTAAGTAATCAAAATATAGAAAAATATTACTGCATAGATAGTAGCCCCTGATACTCTGTTTGGCGTCCGCGAAGAAAGGCCGAATAGAGGATCAAATAATGACTCAGGAGTCTAATCAGAATATGTCTATGTGCATATGCAGGCTTCACTGCTGGCCGCCGCCGCACGTACTGCGGAGGTCGCTGCCCTGAAGCAGGACCTTGAGCGGTCTGAGGAAGAGCTCGGCCTTGCCAAGAGGCAGCTCGAGGAGAGCAAATGTAAGCAATACCTTGTCTAATATTAAAAATAAATTTGGTTGTAAAATAATAGGATCATCATGATTTTGCCAGGGGCCACGAGTGAAGTGGCGACCCTGAAGATGGAGCTGTCCGAGGCCGAAGACAAAGCGGCCAAGGAGCGTACTGAGCGAGAAAAGCAAGAAGCCCGGGGTAGGCGAGGTGCAGCAAGAGCTCGAGGCTCTCGTCAAAAAACACGAGTCCTTGGAGCGTGACTCTAAGACGCGAGAGTCCGAGCTTCCGAAGGCGCTCGAAAGCGCACAAAACGCCAAGGCTAAAGCCCACAAGGCCCTCCAGGAGATTGATGCAGTGAAGAAGATAGTAGCGGGTAAGGCATTCATTATGCAAAGCAACCATGTGAGGGAAACATTGCTTTTACTTACCCGAGTTCGGAGCTCTCCAGGAGCATTCGCAGATCTTCCCCGCAGTGTGCTGGATGCCGCGGAGTTTTACCGAGCTGAGGAGGGGAGCTCGATGAAAAAGTTGTTCTGGTCTGAGTATACTGGGACCGAACACCCAATGCCCTTGAGCGACCAGCTGAAGCAACTGGTCGAGCTTCACAATGCGGCCTAACAGGCCATGAAGGGTCTTATAGTCCGGATGTGGCCTGGCGATCCCCTGCCTAACAGCTACTTCGGTCTGGTGAGGCAGCTTGTGGATGCCTGCCCACGGCTTGAAGTCATAAAGCGGTCCGTCTGCATCGAGGGTGCGCGCAGGGCTTTTGCCTGGGCGAAGGTGCACTGGGCGAAGCTGGACGCCGTAAACCTGGTGAAGGAGGGCCGCCGGAGGGCAAGGAGCATCGCTGCCCCGAAATGTATTATGACAGTGTCCTGTAGGGTTCCTGCCTTGTGGCGGAGGAATGTGCTAGAGATGTAATTTTTGAATGAACATGCTCATGTGATCTTGTAATGTGAAACGAGTTCATTTGCGCTATGCAACTCTTTTTGGATTTAAAATATTACCTTATGTGCGGCCGTTTATAAAATCTGAGAGTTGGCCAGTCGTCGGCTTCTGCCCCCATGTAACTAGTACTAGGGTGTTCGGGATAAACCTGAGCACTCTTTATCCCAATTTTGGGTCCTCCGAGGGAGATGTTCAGCACAACGAACCAGGCAATCGGACTATAAGGCTTTATCTCTCTCACTTAGCCATAGAAGTCTACACTTTTAAATTTTGGCGAAGCCCCTAGTATTCGGAAGGCCGAATTTGGGGCGCTATATACGCCTAAGTCGGGCAAGGCCGACTCCTCGCCCGAAGCGGAAAAAGTCTTTAAGGACTTGAGACCTCTCGAACAGCGACCAACTCTCGCCTTACCATGACAGTCAGTTTTCGGCTTTCTCTACTGAGGTGCTCGTCTGGAAGAACCGGGACACAATCAGTAGTTCTCCCAGCGCTACCTTAGCCGATATAGCAGAACGTAAGGTACCAAAACATGGGAGCCGGGCAAACCCAACATTTGACCCAAGACATGATTCGGAGCTGATGCATATAATGCTATAAGTTCGGGGTGCCGCACTGTCGAAAGTGTTCGGACTTCTCGCGCCGTATTATGGGGTATACGAAAGCCCCTGGCGTACTGACCGTACCAGAATGTACGGGTGCAAGTTGTCGTAAATGAACATATAAGAAAAAAAATATGGATAATGCAATAATAGACAAATGCTATGCATTGTTATTTAAAAAATACGTCGAAGCGTACTGATACAAGTAGTGCAATAAGAAAAAAATAGGACTATTTGACATGTCCTATCCAAGGGCAAGCTGCGTGTGGGTATTAAAAAACGGGTATGTCGATTGTTATTAGAGACCACCTGGGGGTTCCCTTGTACGACTTAGCTTCTTGCCTCCTTGGCTGTTCCTTCCCGTAATGTGTCCGGCAATCATACTGCCGGAAAGGGTTTCCAGAGAGTAAGGTCCTGAAAGAGAGAAAATGATAAAGGTATGCAGCCCCTAGGGCGGTTGAGCCGCATTGCGGGACGTGCCCTGATCGTGCCCCCGCCTATGCCCATGGTATTTTCAGTGCGTAATTATGTACGCACGGCACGGATTTCGTCACTTGACTGGGACTAGGACGGGGGGCGAATTGCTAGGCGAGCTCTGAACGTGCCAGGCGATCCTGTTGCAGGTTATTCCGGACTCGCTTGACGGTGTCCGGGGGCTGTATCGCCGAATTGGCGGTTTGCCTTAAAAGGTTGCTTTGTGCTTCTGCTGCGAGGGCCACAGTGTGCTCTTCTGTGTGGAGCAAGCGTTCTGTGTTTCAATTGACTGGTATGACGCCCCTAGGTCCTGGCATCTTGAGCTTGAGGTATGCGTAATGCGGTACCGCATTGAATTTTGCAAATGCGGTTCGCCCGAGCAGTGCGTGATAGCCACTACGGAATGGGACGATATCGAAGATTAACTCCTCGCTTCAGAAGTTGTCCGGAGATCCGAAGACCACTTCCAGTGTTATTGAGCCCGTGCAATGGGCCTCTACACCTGGGATGACACCCTTAAAGGTGGTTTTGGTGGGTTTGATCCTCGAGGGATCTATACCCATTTTGCACAATGTATCCTGATAGAGCAGGTTCAGGCTGCTGCCGCCGTCCATAAGGACTCGAGTGAGGTGAAATCCGTCGATGATGGGGTCTAGGACCAATGCGGCGGATCCGCCATGACGGATACTAGTGGGGTGGTCCCTGCGATCGAAGGTGATCGGACAAGAGGACCATGGGTTGAACTTTGGGGCGACAGGCTCCATTGCATAGACGTCCCTTAGTGCACGCTTCCGTTCCCTCTTGGGAATGTGGGTTGCGTATATCATGTTCACCATCTTCACTTGTGGGGGGAACCTCTTCTGTCCTCCCGTGTTCGGCGGCCGGGGCTCCTCCTCGTCATCACTATGCAGCCCCTTATCCTTGTTTTCGACATTCAACTTGCCGGCCTGCTTGAACACCCAGCATTCTCTGTTGGTGTGATTGGCTGGCTTATCGGGGGTGCCGTGGATTTGACACGAGCGATCAAGTATGCGATCCAAGCTGGACGGGCCCGGAGTATTTCTTTTGAATGCCTTTTTCCGCTGACCGGATCTAGAGCCTCTGAATCCGGCATTGACTGCCGTATCATCGGCGTTATCGCCGTTGTTGCGGCGCTTGTGTCTATTACGACGTGGTCTGCCGTTGGCATCTTTAGTGACCGAAGTGCTCGGATTCCTTGATGTGTTGTTGCTGCGAGCCAGCCAGCTATCCTCGCCCGCGTAAAAGCGGGTCATGAGTGTTGTGAGGGCTGCCATAGACTTCGGCTTCTCCTGGCCGAGGTGCCGGGCGAGTCACTCGTCCCGGATGTTATGCTTGAATGCCGCTAGGGCCTCTGCATCCGGACAGTCGACAATTTGATTTTTCTTAGTTAGGAACCGTGTCCAAAATTTCCTGGCCGATTCCCCTGGTTGTTGAGTTATATGGCTCAAGTCGTCAGCATTCGGTGGTCGCACATAAGTGCCTTGGAAGTTGTCAAGGAATGCGTCCTCCAAATCCTCCTAGCTGCCAACGGAGTCTGCTGGCAAGCTATTCAGCCAGTGCCGAGCTGGTCCTTTGAGTTTTAGTGGGAGGTACTTGATGGCATGTAGATCATCACTGCGAGCAATGTGGATGTGGAGGAGGAAATCCTCGATCCGTACCGCGGGATCTGTTGTACCATCGTACGATTCGATGTTTACGGGTTTAAAACCCTCCGGGAATTCGTGATCCATAACTTCATCAGTGAAGCATAGGGGGTGTACGGCGCCTCTGTGCCGGGCTATATCACGACGTAGTTCATATGAGTCTTGTCTACTGTATTCGGCCCGGCCGGATTTGCTTTTAGTGTATCCGGCGTGACGATCGTCGTCGCGTGTTGGTGCGCGCCCCCGTGATCCGTAGATCGATCTTACATGTTTTTCCCTACTTTCCAATACGTCTTGCAGGTCCCGCGTGTTGCCCCGGGCCTTGGTATTTTTGTTTGAGTGGCGGCGGGGTGCAGGCTGAACTTCAGGCTGAAACGCCTCTCTGTCTCGGCCACGAGGTGGCCGGTCCGCCGCATCATACGATGGTGATGTAGGTTTCGATGCTTCCTCCTTGAGTCGGGGTAGCAACCTGCGCTTTGGGTAACTCTGGGAGGGGCGTTCGAGTTTGTATTCCTCGACCGTAAGGACTTCGGTCCATCTGTCTGCTATCAAATCTTGATCAGCTCGAAGCTGTTGTTGCTTTTTCTTCAGGCTATTTGCTGTGGCTATAAGCCGACGCTTGAGCGCTCCTACTCGACGGGATCCTCGGGCACGATAAATCTTCGTCGCCGAGGCTCGCCTCGTCTTCGGAGAGAGGCATGTAATTGTCATCCTCCGCTTCTTCATCTGCTGCCCGTTCTGGAGGGCTAGCTTGTTCATCCTCCCGCTCTAAATTTTTCTGGAGGGGATTTTCGTCGTCTTCGGCACTATCCGGAGTGTTATTGTCTCTTGTGCCGGCATCACTACTTTTGCTATGGAGGGACTTAGAGCAGCGCAGCTGACATCGGCGCTGGAGTTGCTTCTTGGAGGGGTCATCCTCCGCTGTCTTATCGCCATTGCCTTCTTTGGGGGTATCCACCATGTATATATCATATGATGAGGTGGCGGTCCAGCGCCCTGTGGGCGGTGGTTCCAATTCGTCTCCTGCATCGTCGTCCATACCGTCGATGTCTTCGGAGTCGAAGTCGAGCATGTCGGTTAAATCGTCGACAGTGGCTACTAAATGGATGGTGGGTGGGGAGCGAATTTCTTCGTCGTCCGCATCCCATTCTAGCCGGACATAGTTCGGCCAAGGTTCTCCTGACAGGGAGAGAGACTTTAATGAATTGAGCACGTCGCCGAAAGGTGAGTGCTGAAAAATATCTGCGGAGGTAAACTCCATGATCGGCGCGCCCAATCGGATTCGATAGGCGCGGACGCAGGCGGCTCGGAGTCCGTGGCCGGAGATGAATCCAGTGGTTCGGCAACACGGCTCTCGTAAGGGGTGAAGTCAGTATCCGGCTCTATCGCCACTGAGAGTGCGGCCTCCATGGCGGGGTCCATCCACCCGTCCTCAGATGGCGCAATTTGCTCCGGATTGAGGGACGGAGTAGTTGCAGGTGTGATCTCCCGAACACTGTCCGGCGGCAGAGCTAAATCATGCTTGTCGTGATCGTGCAGCGCACCTGGCTTGGGCTCGAGTTCATCGAA
Organism: Aegilops umbellulata; assembly: GCA_032464435.1. NCBI lineage: Eukaryota > Viridiplantae > Streptophyta > Magnoliopsida > Poales > Poaceae > Aegilops > Aegilops umbellulata. Next base: position 439,107,319 of record CP136059.1, on the reverse strand, counting down.
GATCAAGTCTCCGCGGATGTCGGCAGTGTAATTCAAGTTTCCGAACTTGACCTGGTGGCCAGGGGCGTAGCTATCGATCTGCTCCAGATGGCCAAGCGAGTTGGCCCGCAGTGCGATGCCGCCGAATACGAAGATCTGTCCGGGGAGGAAAACCTCACCCTGGACCGCATCATTACCGATGATCGAAGGAGCCATCAAGCCTTACGGTGACGGCACATTGGAACTCTCAATGAAAGCACCAATGTCGGTGTCAAAACCGGCGGATCTTGGGTAGGGGGTCCCGAACTGTGCGTCTAAGGCGGATGGTAACGGGAGGCGGGGGACACGATATTTACCCAGGTTCGGGCCCTCTCGATGGAGGTAATACCCTACTTCCTCCTTGATTGATCTTGTTGATATGAGTATTACAAGAGTTGATCTACCACGAGATCATAGAGGCTAAACCCTAGAAGCTAGCCTATGGTATGATTGTTGTTGACCTACGGACTAAACCCTCCAGCTTATATTGACACCGGAGGGGGCTAGGGTTACACAGAGTCGGTTACAAGGGAGGAGATCTACATATCCGTATTGCCAAGCTTGCCTTCCACGCCAAGGAGAGTCCCATCCGGACATGGGGCGAAGTCTTGAATCTTGTATCTTCATAGTCCAACAATCCGGCCAAAGGATATAGTCCGGCTGTCCGGAGACCCCTAATCCAGGACTCACTCAATGATATTTTAACAACAATATCTCTGACCACATAATTGAAAATATCTAGTTACTAGAGATAAGATTAAGAGATAATTCATTGTATACAATTTTTTATAGTCTTTTCTAGATTGCGTGGCGTGCGCACACGCACCAAGTGCTGTAATCAAGAGATGGTGGAAAACTGTCGAACCAAACACGTCCGAAACTGTTTCTTGATGGTCTTATATTTTGGTGCAATGTGTGTGTGGTAGAGAAGCTTGGCACACATGTTTCTCCCAGTTAGGCGTTCATGCTTTGGGTCCTCCACCTCAACATCGATTTAATTCAGAGGAAAGGAGCCCAGTGGCGGAGCATGAAAGAAAACCAAGAATGGACCAAGGCGGGCCAATACCTTACTCAGTGGACCATCTTTTATTATTGGGCCAAATCCAGATCAAATTCGCAAAGGAACTCCATAAAATAGGAGAGGCCATGGCCCTGTTTGGTCCTCAAGAGGATCCACCTCTGGAGGAGTCCCGTTGCTTGATTTTGAGTGAGTTTTTAAATCCGAGGTCATTTCCATCCACGGTGGCAATGCTGGTACTGGTGGTCGCCAAAACTGGGAGGCCAGATTTGGGGCTTTGAAGGTGGTATGGCTTATGCACATGATGTCGGATGGATGCTCGTGGGACAAGATCCCAGAGAAAACCTTGTCTACGGCCGGTGGCCGAAGCCGATGATGGTGACACCCTTGGCGGTTTCCTTCTTGGAGGCATCACCGAGTTGAAGTTTCAGCCTTCTTCCGCTACCTTCAAGGGAATCCCTTGGTTAGTTGATGAGATGATGGCGGCATTCAAGTGTCGTTCCCCTCATGGGGGCGTCATTCTTGGAGGTGTGCATTGGCTTGAGGGACCGGTGGACAGTTCTAGCGGTGGAGTGGTGTTCCATGTGACGCATCGACGACGTGGAGTCTCGGCGGCATGGCGCGGCAGGGGCTCGGCGACGGATGTGTGATGTTGGACGCGCGTAGGGAGGTGACGTTGTTTGGCGTTGTGGTGGCGTTGATGACAGGCCTGGCAAGGTCGATGCGTCGGTACCTGCTCTGAAGATGGATTGGTGAAAGAAGACAGCGGCGGCCTCTGGGAGTGCACCAGCCCGGTGTGTGCCCCAGACCCGGCAATGTGGCTTGGTTGGGGCTTCCGGCTATAGATGTTAGGCTTTGGTGATAGGTCTGTTTGGTATTCGGCTCGGACAATCGGCACCGCTTCATCAAATGGATAAGAGTAGCGACAGATGTTGCCAAAATGATGGCTTATTTACTGATGTTTTACTTTGTATGGTCTTTATGAATAATAATTAATAAAATGGATGTATGTATCGCTGAGATGCAAAGGCTGAGGTCATCCTCCTTTAAAAAAAAAAGAGCAAGCAGGCTGCAGCAGGCAGGGCGTTGCTGTGTTCCAAAAGGATCTCAGAAAAAATTCCTTGGTTGCGGACGCCGTTGCGGTTTGTTTCGTGAGGACAAGTGGACGGATGGATTTCCATGGTATGGCCATGGTCGGGAGGGAGACAAAAGCTGGGATGCGTGTGTCCGTGGAGGTGTGGACCAACCAACAGAGAGCAAGTACGTCCGTACCCGGCGGCGGCTAGTCGTGCCGACTGACACTGCACTAGTACGCCGCCTCTGCTCGCCATGTACCGCGGCGGTTACGTACGTTGCCAGCTGAACAAAAGCATAGACGGAGGGAGCACACGCCAGATTTGCTCCTGGTTTTTGTGTTTCCTGCGATTCAAATTTCAAACCTGCATACAACCCGCCGGGGTCAGTGAATTCGGTACTCTGTGACTGAGTGCCATTGCCTTCGCAAGGTGTCTACTCGTACAATTTAGACCATGCAGGGAGGCCAAATCCCCAGTGTTCCATTATCAAAAAAGATGGAAGTGTACTATAGTACAATTTCGGAGCAAATCGCGTACGATGATTAGAGGTAGCTTTTCTGCTCCTCGACATAGCCCTTTTCTTTGAGGTAATAGCACTGCAGGTCCTTAAACTTGCAATGGATGTGATGATTTAGTCCTTGAATTTGGAAAAGTGTATTATTTCATCCTTCAATTTGTCATGGATGTGCAAATTTAGTCCAGGGCCAATCAGAACTCGCCAAGTGGAGCCAGCTGGCCTGGGCCGGTCAGCGTCGCGCATTTTGCAGTTTACCCCTGCCTTTATCACGAATCAACCCGCACTACTACACCTGAGTTAACTGGTGGGTATATTCCTTTGGAATATCCTATCGGCACTCTCCACTCCACTCACCTATCTGCTTCTTCTGCTCCAGCTCGCGGCCATCGTCCAGCTCGCCACCGCTGTCCATCTCGCCGCCGTCGTCCAGCTCGCGGCCATGGTTTCTTGGAGTGAAGGATCCAGCTCGTCGTCGGACGGCTACTCTGTGACAAGTGAGGTTAGTTCGTCCACCTCTAGTACATACATACATACTCACTGGCTGTTAGGGTTAGGGCCAAAATAGGGAAAAATTTGCTAACAAGAATATGTTCTAGGCTCCTGCTGCTGCCACTATTTTCTGCTCTGAGTGGAGAGGCCTTGCTCCAGATCTTGCAGCTAGATGTGAACACCATTGCGTCTGTGAGAAGTTTGTGTCCTTTGAATCTGTTCACAGTGGAAGGAGGTATCTTGCTTGTGCACAAAAGGTTAGTACATCTACAATTATATCCAAACTTGGAATGTATCATCTCGCTGTGATCTGTATAAGCTTAGATTGCGGCATGTAACTGTGGATGAGGCCAGCAGTTAATTAACTGAAATTTCTTGCAATCTCTCTCTAAGCCATGTTGTAGACCATACTGAATGGTGTGTCAATTGGATCCAACAAAGGATCTGACTGGTTAGGGAAGATGTTCTGCACAAATTCAGATAAGTAAAACAAATTCAGTAAAATGCAGTATAATACAGCATAATGCAGTGAACTGAATTTTAGTTCAGTAAAATGCATGCACCTGAAGAAATGTTGGGTCATGATAGTTCTCATCAACAACCTCTACCTCTTCTTCAATGAGAGCCTCTTGCCATCTATAATGCCCCTTTCTGTTGTGATCAGCTCTCCCACAAATAGAGCAGTGCATTGTAACACCTTTTTTGTTCAAAACCCTAACACAATTCTTGATCTTCTCCTCTGGGGTCTTCTTCCTGTTTTTCTTGGGTCTACCCAACTGTTTGGTGAACACTGGTGGATACACCTTATAGCCATTCTGTTTATCCCACTCCTTAGGGTCTGCAAGAGGGACAAGAGTGTATCCATAAGCTTTGAGATATATCTAAACAGTATAGCAGTCATGAATCATTGTCTTTGGGTCAATTCTCTCCTCCCTACAACATGCTATGTAATGGCCACATGGTACTCTAGATAACTGCCATCTCCTGCAATCACAAGTGTGCAAACAGAGGTCCATAGTGTAGCTATTGTTACCAGACTGAACTCTGAAGATTTGCTGGCCAGCTTCTGTTACATGGCAGTTAGCAGCAAACTCTGTGTTCTTATCTAACTTCTTCTTGATCTTGGGACATATTCTCTGGCCTGTCCATTTTTCAATAGCTTCTCTTTGTTTGCTAACAATCCTGTTCATCATCTTACAGAAAATGTACTCAAGCATGCTGAGCACTGCCATCTCTCTGCCCTCAAGGATGTAGCTGCAAACAGATAGGAAGAAAACAGGTTAGTATGATATGATAATTAGCAGTACTGATAGGCTATATGTTAAAATCAAAACAACTTAGGAAAGTGATCAGCAAACTACCTGTTAAAAACCTCAGAGTTATTGTTGAGCAGAATGTCACATTTGGGAAATTCACTGAAGAATGCTTTGCACCAAGTTTTCCACTCTAGTCTTTCAGTCCAGTGGAAAGCAGCTGAACTGTGGTCATCCATTTTCTGACAGTTTTCTCTCCAGTTCACTTAGTTTGGATATCTTGCAATTGCCCACAAGTTTTGCTTCAGTACCTCTCCTTTGTGCTTCTCATTAAAATTCTGGTAAATATGCCTGACACAAAACATGTGTTCTGAATCTGGCCAAACTTTGTGCACTGCATTTATTAAACCTTTCTGTTTGTCACTAGTAGAAAAGGGGGCAAAGGTCTAGGCCGGTTCAGCCAATTAGTCCCGGTTCAGTCCAGAACCGGGACCAATGGGGGCATTGGACCCGGTTCGTGAGCCCAGGGGCCGGCCGGGCCACGTGGGCCATTGGCCCCGATTCGTCTGGACCTTTGGTCCCGTTTGTTGGGACGAACCGGGACCACTGGGCCTCGCTCCTGGCCCACCACCATTGGCCCCGGTTGGTGGCATGAACCGGGTGGCATGAACCGGGACCAAAGGCCCCCCTTTAGTCCCGGTTCATGCCACCAACCGGGACCAATGGTGGTGCCTATATATACCCCCTCGCGCAAGAGTAGAGCACACTGCTCTGTTTTTTCTGGCCGAGGGGGAGAGGGCTTGGTGGTGCTCTATCTCACCTCCTATGCACACAAGGTGTTCAATGGAATGCCCGAGCCACACTACTTAAGCTTTCTCCTCTCCAAGCTCGACCTCCAAGCTTCATTTTCCTCAATATTTGTCTAGGTTTAGCGGTCCGTCACGCCCCGTCCCAGTCTTCACCGCCGTCGATCACCCGCGCCGAGCTCATCGCCGGCACCACCGTGGTGAGCCTCTTGTTCTTATCTTCTTTCTGAAAGAAAAAATATTCTTACTTGTATGTTTACATAGATACTTGTATTATTTTCTTACTTTTATTATTGCATCTTATATAGTGCGATGGTTTTGGTATCCGCCCCCGTCGGCCCTCGTCCTGCCTATGATTCGGATGTGGTATATATATTATCTTTATAACTATTGGTTCATTTATTGTTTATGAAAATTATGCCGACCAACGTGACATAGATTTTATTTATCTAGGATGTATGTGAACCGGAAATTCCAACTGACCCTATTGTCGAGAGGTTAAATTTAGTTGAAGAAGAAAACAATTTCTTGAAGGAAAAAATAAAAAAAATTGAGGAGGAGAAGATGATATTGGAGTTGCATGTTGCGGATGTCGTCGATGATCACAAGATCAAGATGGATGCAATGCGCTTGAAGATTATAAAGATTAGAAAATATGCCATTCGTACCGAGGCTTGGTATCATTATGCCGTTGGGTCAATTGTTACCTTGGTTGCGATTATGATCGCATTTGTTTTCGCATTGAAATGTTTTACATAGTTTCAATGTATGGTTTAATTAATTAGATGCTCTGGAGAGCTATATGTTGTTAGATGAGAACTATGTATGTACTTTGGTTTTAATGTGATGATGAACTTCTATTAATTTGGACACTTAATTATATATAAGGCACGCAGATGAACCGACAATGGATGTACGGTGACAGACACACCTCTGAGTACATTAAGGGCGTGCATGAGTTTCTCAATGCGGCTGAGGCAAACAAACAGAATGGTTTTATGTGTTGTCCATGCACTAAATGTGGGAATACGATGTCTTACTCTAACCGGAAAATCCTTCACACCCACCTGCTTTACAAGGATTTCATGCCACACTATAATGTTTGGACGAGGCACGGAGAAATAGGGGTTATGATGGAAGACGGCGAAGAAGAAGAGTACGATGACAACTATGTCCCCCCTGAATACGGTGATGCTGCAACGGGGGGAGCTGGTGAAGATCAAGAGGAACCAGACGATGTGCCCAATGATGCTGCAACAGGTGAAGCTGCTGAAGATCAAGAGGAACCAGACGATGTGCCCGATGATGATGATCTTCGCCGGGTCATTGTCGATGCAGGGATACAATGTGAAAGTCAAAAGGAGAAGCTGAAGTTCGACCGCATGTTAGAGGATCACAAAAAAGGGTTGTACCCCAATTGCGAAGATGGCAACACAAAGCTCGGTACCGTACTGGAATTGCTGCAGTGGAAGGCAAAGAATGCTGTACCTGACAAAGGATTTGAGAAGCTACTGAAAATATTGAAGAAGAAGCTTCCAAAGGATAACAAATTGCCCGACAGTACATACGCAACAAAGAAGGTCGTATGCCTTCTAGGATTGGAGGTGGAGAAGATACATGCATGCCCTAAAGACTGCATCCTCTACCACGGTGCATACAAGGATCTGAACGCATGCCCGGTATGCGGTGCATTGCGGTATAAGATCAGACGAGATGACCCTGGTGATGTTCACGGCGAGCCCCCCAGGAAGAGGGTTCCTGCGAAGGTGATGTGGTATGCTCCTATAATACCATGGTTGAAACGTCTGTTCAGAAACGGAGAGCATGCCAAGTTGATGTGATGGCACAGTGAGGACCGTAAGAAAGACGGGAAGTTGAGAGCACCCGCTGACGGGTCGCAGTGGAGAAAAATCGAGAGAAAGTACTAGGATGAGTTTGCAAAGGACCCAAGGAATGTATGGTTTGCTTTAAGCGCGGATGGCATTAATCCTTTCGGGGAGCAGAGCAGCAATCACAGCACCTGGCCCGTGACTCTATGTATGTATAACCTTTCTCCTTCAATGTGCATGAAGCGGAAGTTCATTATGATGCCAGTTCTCATCCAAGGCCCTAAGCAACCCGGCAACGACATTGATGTGTACCTAAGGCCATTAGTTTAAGAACTTTTACAACTATGGAATGGAAACGGTGTACGTACGTGGGATGAGCACAGACAAGCGGAATTTAACCTAAAGACGTTGTTGTTCGTGACCATCAACGATTGGCCCGCTCTCAGTAACCTTTCAGGACAGACAAACAAAGGATACCACGCATGCACACACTGTTTAGATGACACTGAAAGTATATACCTGGAGAAATGCAGGAAGAATGTGTACCTGGGCCATCATCGATTTCTTCCGACCAACCATCAATGTCGAAAGAAAGGCAAGCATTTCAAAGGCGAGGCAGATCACCAGAAGAAGCCTGCCATGCGTACATGTGATCACGTACTTGCTATGGTCAATGATTTACACGTAATCTTTGGAAAGGGTCCCTGAGGGAGTCCGGGATTAGGGGGTGTCCGGCCATCCAAACTATACCTTCAGCCGGACTCCTGGACTATGAAGATACAAGATTGAAGACTTCGTCCCGTGTCCTGATGGGACTTTCCTTGGCATGGAAGGCAAGCTTGGCGATGCAGATATTTAGATCTCCTACCATTGTAACCGACTTTGTGTAACCCTAACCCTCTCCAGTGTCTATATAAACCGGAGGGCTTTAGTCCGTAGGACAACAACTCCAACATACAACAATCATACCATAGGCTAGCTTCTAGGGTTTAGCCTCCTTGATCTTGTGGTAGATCTACTCTTGTACTACCCATATCATCAATATTAATCAAGCAGGACGTAGGGTTTTACCTCCATCAAGAGGGCCCGAACCTGGGTAAAACATTGTGTCCCTTGTCTCCTGTTACCATCCGCCTAGACGCACAGTTCGGGACCCCCTACCCGAGATCCGCCGGTTTTGACACCGACATTGGTGCTTTCATTGAGAGTTCCTCTGTGCCGTCGCAATCAGGAAGGATGCCTCTTCCCGTCTTTAAAGACGGCGTTACTAAGGGAGCCTTTGCTGTCGGCCAAACTCTCCGGCTAGGTGGTTTCCTCATGACCGCTTGTTCGGCAGTTGCGCCGACGGTGACCTCTCGGGTCATCAAAAGCAATCTTCACATCAGCTCGGAACTCGCCAAGCAGTTGGATCCAATGGAGCTCTCTTCCGTAAACGAGCTCTTGGATCGCATCGCCGCCTTGGGGGTCACTACGGATTATGACCAGGTTGGGCTTAAACCCGATCTAAGAGAGATTAATTCTCCCCAAGTCACCCATCATGTTGCCGTAGTAGAGGCATAGTGCAGCGACCCTTCATCTATATTAAGGACTAGCTACGTCCGGATGCGCGATCCCTCCAAGCCGGATATCCGCGGAGGGGAGGACGTAATTCAAGACTTGAACTTAGAATCAGGCAACGGGTCAGATTCACTGGACAACATCCAAGAATCCAAACTTCAGAGTTCGGAAACTCCTTGGCCTCTGAGTCTCAGATTATGTGAGGTTGCGGATTTAATTCCACCCACCCACCCGAACATAAGCGATCTATCCCAAATCAGGCAAAAGCCCAAAGAAACAGTACATCATTACTGGGCAAGGTTCCTCCTAGTTATGAACAGGATAAAGGACTGTCGCGAGGAAGACACAATCTCAATCTTCTGCAATAATTGCACGAACAAGGGAATCCTCAACGCCACAGGTCGTCGTGATATTACACGCTTCGCTGACTTGGCGTCCATAGTACAAAAGTACTATGTGATGGAAAGCGCCTGGAAAACCGAAATTAAATTTTGGGATAATCCGGCCCTGAATAGAAACCTTGTCCGAAATAAAAGGGTGCATCATCATCAGACACCCAGGTTAAAAACCAAAAAACCAAAACCCTCTACAGGGCATGGAACCATACTGGAGGGATGGCTTAATGGACCCTGTAAAATTCACAGTACAAAGGACGCCACACCAACTCACAGCCTTAGAGCATATTGGATACTCCGGCAGGTGGCCAAAAGGGGCGATGATCTCCTAATTCCGGAGTCCGCAGAAAGCCACCTCAGGGACTCCAGTACAATCTTAACAGTCTTCAAGACTTTCGCATCAAATAATATGCGAAAAAGAACACTCCGCAGCCTCGCTGAAGTCTATCAAGTAGCAACAATAAACCCTTGGAGTGACACGGCTACTAGTTTTAATGCCAGTGATGAACCTAAATTCCGAACAGCCCAAGCACCAGCCGCATTGGTCCTCAGTCCAATAGTGGACGGCTTTCGCCTCACCAAGGTACTCATGGACGGAGGCAGCAGATTGAACCTCATTTATGAGGAAACCCTCCAAAAAATGGATATAGACTGGAACCGCATTGAGCGAAGCAGCACAACCTTTAGAGGAATAATCCCCAGTCGGGAAGTGCGCTGTACAGGAAAAATCACACTAGACGTGGTGTTCGGCACGCCGGATAATTACAGGTCCGAAGAAGTCACATTCCAGGTGGCCCCGTTTAGTAGCCGATACCACGCTCTGCTAGGGCGGGAAGCGTTTACAATCTTCCAAACAATACCCCATTACGGGTACATGAAGGTCAAGATGCCCGGGCCAAATGGAATCATCACTCTCGCTAGTGATCCGGACATAGCCCTCTGCGCCAAAAACAAGACAACCACACTGGCCCTCGAGGCACTGTCCGAAGCCCTAGCGGCTGAGGAACTGACTGCGCTGCGCTCCACGGTAAACAAGGACGATGTGATACTCGACAAAAGATCCAAGTCCACCTCCTTTAAACCAGCGGACGAAATAGTCAAATTCTAGGTCCATCCGACGGACCCCAATAAAAAAGCTTCCATCGGGGCACGATTAAACCCTGATGTAGACGCCGCACTGCGAGAGTTCCTACGCGAGAACTTGGACCTTTTCGCCTGGCACCCTTCTGACATGCCAGGAATCCCATGCAGGCTGGCCGAACATAGCTTAAATATCCTAAAAGGATTCAAACCTGTCAAACAAGCACTTCGGCGTTTCTCTGAATCCAAGAGACAGGCTAAGGGAGAGGAGCTAGCCAAGCTACTGGCGGCCGGATTCATCAGAGATATAAAACATCCGGACTGGCTAGCAAACTTGGTGATGGTACCAAAGAAGGACAAATCCTGGCGCCTGTGCGTTGATTTTAAAGACCTTAACAAGGCTTGCCCAAATGATCCCTTCCCCCTCCCCCGCATAGATCAAATTATCGACACCACAGCAGGACACGATTCGTTGTGTTTCCTCGACGCATACTCCGGCTACCATCAAATCAAGATGGCCGAGTCAGACCAAGCCGCAACGGCATTCATCACCCCATACGGCCCATTCTGCTTTAACACAATGCCTTTTGGGCTCAAAAACGCCGGCGCAACATATCAGCGCATGATTTAGACATGTCTGGCAAACCAGATCGGCAAAACAGTGGAGGCATACGTGGATGATGTGGTCGTAAAAACAAAACATGTCGAATCTCTAGTGGACGACTTGAGGCTTACATTTGATAATCTCCAAACATATGACATCAAGCTAAACCCGGAAAAATGCGTTTTCGGCGTTCCAGCCGGAAAGCTCTTGGCCTTCATTGTATCCGGTAGAGGAATCGAAGCAAATCCAGCCAAGATCCGAGCTTTGTCACAATTGGATATCCCAAAGGACCTCAAACAAATACAAAAATTAACCGGATGCGTGGCGGCTCTAAGCTGCTTCATCTCCCGCTTGGGAGAAAAGGCACTACCCCTCTATCGCCTCCTTCGGCGCACCGAACACTACGAGTGGACGGATGCCGCCACGGCCGGACTCGACGAAATAAAGGCCATATTGGCAACAAACCCAGTCCTGGCCACGCCAAACATCGGCGAACCAATGACATTGTACATTGCAGCAACCCATCAAGTTGTCAGCGCAGTACTCGTCGTCGAGCGGGAAACAAACGGACACAAATTCCCCCTTCAAAAGCCGGTTTACTACATGTCCACTGTCCTCACTCCATGCAAATCACGGTACCCACATTATCAAAAGATTGCATACACGGTATTCATGGCATCCCGGAAGCTACGACACTACTTTCAAGAGTGTTCAATCACAGTAGCATCGGAAGTACCACTCAACGATATTATAAACAACCGCGACGCAACAGGCCGGATTGCAAAATGGGCCATCGAGCTCCTCCCGTTCGACAGAACTTATAAGCCACGGCGAGCTATCAAGTCGCAAGTTTTGGCTGACTTCATCGCAGAATGGACGGAGGCCGAACACCCTAAAGAGTACGGCACATACTCAAACTCGATCATGCATTTCGACGGCTCCAAAATGTTGGCCGGACTAGGGGCTGGCGTCATTTTGACATCCCCCACAGGAGATACAGTTCAATATGTACTCCAGATTATGTACACAGACCCCAACAATGCTGCCGAATCTGAGGCCCTTTTACATGGTCTCCGGATGGCAGTATCCATGGGCATTCAACGCCTGGAAGTGCGCGGGGATTCGAACCTCTCGATATCCCAAATAAATGGAGACTTCGATGCCAAGGATCCAAAAATGGCAGCTTACCGCAACACCGTCTTAAAAATGTCAGCCCGGTTCGAGGGGCTCGAATTTCACCACATAGCCCGGGAAAACAATCAGGCGGCAGACATCCTGGCACGCATCGGCGCAAAATGCGATGCAGTCCCCCCAACGTCTTCCTGGAAAGGATGTTCAAGCCATCCGTAGTATGGGAAGGGAAGCCTGGTAATGACAGCCCGGACCAATCCGCAATGTTCGACACTGAACAATCTGACATAATCGGCGGCCCTGCCAATGAAATTACAACTTCCGCCCACGTCGTAATGGCCGTCATCGCCCCGTGGACAGAACCATTCCTAGCCTACCTTAATAGGTAGGAGCTCCCGGAGGACCAAAATGAGGCACGCTGCATAGTGCGGCGATCCAAGGCCTATAAAGTCCATGAGGGAGAGCCTTATAAGAAAAGCACTACCGGAGTACTTCAAAGGTGCATCTCCGAAGAGGAAGGGCGGAACTTGCTGGCTGAAATTCACGCCGGACTCGGTGGTCATCACGCCGCAGCTCGGTCCCTTGTAAGCAAAGCTTTCCGTACAGGCTTCTATTGGCCGACGGCCCGGGCAGACGCCCAGGACTTGGTCCAACGATGCGTTGGTTGCCAACTCTTTGCAAACCAAAGTCATATGCCACCTACCGCCCTCCAAACTATCCCCATCACTTGGCCCTTCACGGTCTGGGCACTTGACATGGTTGGACCCCTTAAAGGGGGAACTAACAAGAAAAAATACTTACTGGTCATGGTGGATAAGTTCACCAAATGGATAGAAGCCAAGCCTGTTAAGACGGCCGAATCCGGACCGGTGATAGACTTTATATGCAGGGTCGTACACCATTACGGCGTCCCCCACAGCATCATCACTGATAACGGCACGAACTTTACGGCCAACGAGGTAAAACTCTGGTGCAAAAGCATGGGCATCAAGCTCGATTATGCCTCCGTCTATCACCCACAAACTAACGGCCAGGTCGAGCGTGCAAATGGTCTTATCATGAGCGGCATCAAACCCAGATTAGTGCGGTCCCTAAAGGAATCTAACACGCACTGGGTAGAGGAGCTTGACTCCGTACTCTGGGGGCTGCGGACCACGCCGAATCGCACCACCGGATACACACCATTCTTTATGGTGTACAGCGCAGAGGCAGTTCTGCCTTGCGACATAATTCATGACTCACCTCGAGTGCGCATGTATGAAGAAAGAGAAGCTTAGCTCGATCGGCAGGACAGTCTGGACGCCTTGGAGGAGGAGCGCGATGTGGCAAAAGCCCGTTCCGCATTCTATCAACAGCAAGCTCGAAGATATCAAAGTAGAGAAGTGCGGGCCAAAAGTTACAACGTTGGCGAATTAGTTCTACGACTACCAAACAAGAAAAAGGACAAACTCAAGCCCAAGTGGGAAGGTCCCTTCATAATTGACCAAGTCCTGACCGGTGGAGCGTACCGCCTGCGAGATGCCTCGGATAACCGTCTCGAGCCGAACCCATGGAACGCAGCCTGTCTACGAAGATTCTACGCCTAGCACCGGACTCTGTGTTCGTCTCCTTCCTCTGCCCATTTTTTACATTTTCTGTCTTACATTTCTCTCCTTCTACCCTTTCTTTTATTCTTTCTCTCTTATAGCCATTAAAGGCTCAACAAAGTGACGCGTTACTCGCGCTCACTATACCTGGGGGCTTCTTTAAACAGAAGCTTATTTTATATGGGCTTCACGCCCAAAACATGTGTCAAACTTCTGCATGTACCTTTTATTCACCATTATATGCATCGATATGACTTAAGTTTTGGCCAAGCTGGGTTGCCTGGCTCCTGTGCTTACCCCTACATTCCCGATTGTTCGGCTAGGCAGTAAAGGGAGCACCTCTGCGATTGTTACTGCCGGGTCAGCCGGATGTGTACCTCAGACTGGGTGAAGCCGAAAGCTAGCATTCTTAAGGGAATATTTGGTCGGTGAACTAGAGATGACCTTTTTACTTATTTATATATATGCCCCCAGATGCTTTTCCTGCGTTTGCAGTCCGTACATGCACTTTAGGGCATGCCTCCCAGAGAAAGGAACCCCTAATGGAACTATTCTCTCTGGAAGATGTTTCTTACTAACCATGTAATATAACATAACTAGTTGGGCACTTGTCTGATAAAGCACTAATGACCCCTACGCCTGGTCTCCATGCATACCCCGGTTCTTACATAATCGATAGGGTATTCGGACACACTCCGGACCGTCAGGTCCCGAGGTCGAAGCGAAAAGGTCGGCAACGACAAACGATCTACAATCCGGCTAGAAGGTATTACACATGTCAATTAAAAATTACATAGTCACTCTGACTGATTGTATTCCTCTTCAATACCATCTAACATGCTGTCTAATTTACAGTCCTGCTGGGAATACTTTGCGGCCAATTCTACTTGGCTGTATACTAAGCTAACAGGGATCTCCTTCCCATCGGGTCCTACAGGTCCGACCTCGGCCATGTGGTTGGGGTCAGCCTTTGTGTACCGCGTCTTCACCATGGCCCAGGCCTCCCTCGCGCCTTGGCAGCAGGCCGATATCTTCCACAACCAGAAGCGCCGCCGCGCTCCCTTTAGCTTCTCTGCAAGCTCTCCAAGGCCCTCGAGCCTGGGGAGGGATGGCCATAAGGCTTGGGCAACTCCTTGCATCGCCTGCCGAACCCGCTCGTGCAGCTGCGAGAGCACGGGAAGAAGGTCGCCCGTTGAACCAGGCATGTCCTCTGCAGGACGACCTGTCAGCATACCTACAGACATAACTCTGTTATTTGACTTCCTCGCCGAACCCTTTTTTTCAGAAGTTCATTTAAGCACTTACTATATATGCCGCGTCGAAGCCGTTGATTCTCCTTAGTGGAGTCCGACAGCTGGGCACGAACATATTTTAGTTCAACACCCAGCTTGGTGTTGGCATCCTGAAGATCATTCTTCTCCTGCCTCACCTTTGTCAACACACTCTCCCTAGTCTCTAACTGGCGCAGAAGTTGTTGCTTTTCCGGATCCAGTCCAGCGCCATCTGCAATATGATTTGTCAGATTTGCACCCATGCCGCACTTCGCAAAATATTTATCCTTCGAAGCGTATATTACCAGTGGGGGTCTCCTTGGGCTCCCCTCCCGCGGCTAGTGCGGCCTCCAGTTGGGCTTTGCACTCTTCTAGCTCCTGGGCCAGCACGGTATTCTTTTCTGTAAGAGCCTGCATAAACAAATGATCCTTAAATCAGTTATTCTAACTGTTTCAAGTCTCGGGGGCTACTGGTATATATATATTTACCAGAAATTTTCTTACCCGTATGTCTTTTACATATTGCTCCGTGGCTCTAGCTAAGCCATTTTGAGCGGCACGGAGGTACGCATCTCCCGAGTTAAAGGCATCCAAGGCCTCCTGGGAGAAACAAGTGTCGCGAAGAACTGTCCAGCGACGCCTGTAGTTCATGGCACTCTCCACCTCGGAATTGGTGGCAGACAGCCTGTCCGCATCCTCTGTCGGAGGAGCGCCTGGTGCGCACCTTGTGTTCACCTCCGCTTCCGGACCAGGCTTTGGAGCCTGGCTGGTGGAGGCACGATTGGCAACCTCCCCGGATATAGTCCGGCGAGGTCTCTTCGTCCTGAAGAGAACATGAGCGTTAATATGCCCTGAAGGAACAACACCAGGGAAGAAGATGGTGCGCTATACCTTTGCACCGGCATCTCAGTCCGGACTACATTCCTTTTTACCCCACGGGGTCTTGCAGCCCCTCGTTGGCTAGCCGCAGGCTCGGCCTCCCGCCTCGGAAACCTCCCCTGCAAAACACGGTTGTTGTCAGGGAAACTGAAATGCGTGAGGATGGATTCCTTCCCAAAGTGATGAGACTCCGGTCTCTGTTACCTGGGAGGCCGGGATTAACCCTGGGTAATCGGCCGTAATGGCAACCAAGGTATCATCCTTGCTTAGCTGATGAAATACCCCGTCAATTAGCTCCACAGCTATGTCCGGATCTTCTTCGGAGTCCAGATTAAGGGATCGCTCTGGATCCTCGGGCTGTGGAGGACGGCTGGTTATATCCTTTACTTCCTGACGCAGTTCCTATGTTGAAGTCGTTAGACTACATATTTAACCATGGGAATATGAAACGGATGGGTGAGCAAAATTGTCCGCTTACCCAACTCGGAGGGTTGTACATAGTAAATCCACCCTGGGGGTTGACTCGGAGGAATTCCTCCTCTTCTCCCTTGTACAATGAGGACAGGATCTTTATCAGAGCGGCAGCCGAGTTTGGCCCCTTACGACCGTAACGGGTGGCGTCATCTTACCCGTTAAAGTCCCACATGGGTGGCCTCTATACTGAAGTGACTGCACCCCCCGCATGATGCATGCGGCCATGACTCCAATCATGGTTAGTCCGGAATGAGCCAATAGTTTTATCCGGCCCATCAGGTAAAGGACGTCCCTATCACTTTCCTGCTGAGGGCTCCGCGGACGCCAGCTTAGGAGTTTCTTTAAGGGAGGATTGTTGAATTCGGGGAGGCCGATCCGGATAGGATCCGGCAGCAGGACATCCTCCATATAAAACCATTCTGAAGGCCAGTCCTCGGACGCCTTCTTCGGGGTTCCGGATAGGTATCCGATCCCGGCGATGCGCCATACTTCGGCTCCGCCCACTTGATATATTGCCCCCTCCTGAGAACGGGGCACCAGGCAGAATAGCCTCTTCCACAGCGTGAAATGAGCCTCAACTCCCAAGAACAGCTCGCAAAGGGCAACGAAGCCCGCGATATGCAGTATAGAGGCGGGCGTGAGATTGTGCAGCTGAAGGCCGTAGAACTTCAGAAGCCCCCGGAGGAACGGATGAATTGGTAATCCAAGTCCTCTTATTAAATAAGGGACGAGGCATACCCGCTCTCCTTTGGAGGGATTGGGGGCGCTCTCCGCTTTCTCACCGCCATTATAGGTGGCGAGTCCGGCTCGAACCGGAACCATATAGGCCGGAGGGAGGAATCCCTTGGTCTGAAGCGACACTAGCTCGCTGTGGGGGATGGAGCATCTCTCCCAGTCTCCAGGCCTAGGGCTGGAAGGGCGAGAGGAGGAGCTGCGTTGGTTGGCCATGTTGGGATAGACCTTTGCTAGATGCGCTCTGATGATTACTCGCGAGAGGGAGAAGGTCTGGTTTGGATCTAAATCCCCATCTCTTTAAATAGGAGGCTCATTTACGCGACCAGGGGTGTGAATGTACAAACAACCAGACTTTTCGTATTCGTTCGACACGTGGAAGGCCGCCATTATTGGGCGAAGGAGCCGAGGAGCGCTACATTACAAAAAATCGGACATTATTCAACAGGTACACAGAATTTGGAGAAGAACCCGGCTTGCAATGCCAAAGACAATCTGCGCGCCGGACTCGTCGTCATTGAAGCCTGGTTTCGGGGCTACTGAGGGAGTCCGGGATTAGGGGGTGTCCGGCCATCCGAACTATACCTTCAGCCGGACTCCTGAACTATGAAGATACAAGATTAAAGACTTTGTCCCGTGTCCGGATGGGACTTTCCTTGGCGTGGAATGCAAGCTTGGCGATGCGGATATTTAGATCTCCTATCATTGTAACCGACTTTGTGTAACCCTAACCCTCCCCGGTGTCTATATAAACCGAAGGCCTTTAGTCCGTAGGACAACAACTCCAACATACAACAATCATACCATAGGCTAGCTTCTAGGGTTTAGCCTCCTTGATCTCGTGGTAGATCTACTCTTGTACTACCCATATCATCAATATTAATCAAGCAGGACATAGGGTTTTACCTCCATCAAGAGGGCCCGAACCTGGGTAAAACATTGTGTCCCTTGTCTCATGTTATCACCCGCCTAGACGCACAGTTCGGGACCCCCTACCCGAGATCCGCCGGTTTTTGACACCGACAGTTCCGACGCACTAGTTGTTCCGAATGACGCTGTGGGACACGCACCCATGTGGAAGAAGAAATCTATATTTTGGGACCTACCCTACTGGAAATACCTAGAGGTCCGCTCATCAATCGACGTGATGCACGTGACGAAGAACCTTTGCGTGAACCTGCTAGGCTTCTTGGGCGTGTATGGAAAGACAAAATATACACCTGAGGCACGGGAGGAACTGCAACGTTTGCACGAAAAAGACGGCATGCCTCCGAAGCAGTATGAAGGTCTTCCCAGCTACGCTCTTACAAAAGAAGAGAAAGAAACCTTCTTTGAATGCCTGCTCAGTATGAAGGTCCCGACTGGCTTCTTGTCGAATATAAAGGGAATAATAAATATGCCATAGAAAAAGTCTCATGACTGCCACGTGATTATGACGCAACTGCTTCCGGTTGCATTGAGGGGGCTTCTACCAGAAAACGTCTGATTAGCCATTGTGAAGCTATGTGCATTCCTCAATGCAATCTCTCAGAAGGTGATCGATCAAGAAATCGTACCAAGGCTAAGGAGTGATGTGGCGTAATGTTTTGTCAGTTTTGAGCTGGTGTTCCCACCATCCTTCTTCAATATCATGACGCACGTCCTAGTTCATCTAGTCAACGAGATTGTCATTCTGGGGCCCGTATTTCTACACAATATGTTCCCCTTTGAGAGGTCCATGGGAGTCCTAAAGAAATATGTCCGTAGCCACGCTAGGCCAGAAGGAAGCATCTCCATGGGCCATCAAACAGAGGATGTCATCGGGTTTTGTGTTGACTTCATTCCTGGCCTTAAGAAGATAGGTCTCCCAAAATCGTGGTATGAGGGGAGACTGACTGGAAAAGGCACTCTTGGAAGTGACTCAATAATATGTTCTTGGTCTCAAGCACAATACACAGTTCTACAGAACTCTACCTTGGTGATCCCATATGTCGATGAACACAAGAACAGTCTGCACTCCAAACACCCGGAGCAGTGCGACGACTGGATTACATGTGAACACATCAGGACTTTCAGCAGTTGGTTGGAAGCACGTCTCAGAGGTGACAACACTGTTTGTGATGAGTTGTACTTGTTGTCCAGGGGACCATCTTTGACTGTATTGATTTACAAAGAATACGAGATAAATGGTAATGCATTTTACACGATTGACCAAGATCAAAAGAGCACCAACCAAAACAGCAGTGTCCGCTTTGATGCAACAACCGAGAATGTAAAGGACACATATTATGGTTACATAGTGGACATATGGGAACTTGACTACGGACAAGATCTTAAGGTCCCTTTGTTTAAGTGCAAATGGGTCAATCTGTCAGGAGGCGGGGTACAGGTAGACCCACGGTACGGAATGACAATAGTGGATCTGAAAAATCTTGGGTACACTGACGAACCGTTCGTCCTAGCCAATGATGTGGCACTGGTTATCTATGTGAAGGACATGTCTACCAGACCGAGAAAAAGAAAAGATAAGGAAGCGAATACATCATACGATGAGCCAAAGCGCCACATAGTTCTTTCAGGAAAAAGGGACATCCTGGGAGTGGAGGGCAAGACAGACATGTCTGAAGATTATGAAAAGTTTCATTAAATTCCTCCCTTCAATGTGAAGGCTGACCCAAGCATCCTGATAAACGATGAAGATTATCCATGGTTACGGCGGAATAAGCAAATGACACGAGCGAAGAAAAAGTGAAGACTTTCTCCCGCAACTATTATGATGATACCATGCCAACTTTGTAAGAGACGAGTATGCTACGCCAACTTTTTCAGAGTTCATTTGTAAACTAAGAATCTAGGTCAAATTTTCTCTATAGGTGCATCTATGTTCATTTTTTTAGTAGAGTTAATCACAAACTTGTGATTCACACAAATTTCAAAGAATTCCAATTTTAACTATTCAAATTTGAAAACTAATGGCACTAACAGAAAGTTTATAATTTTTCTAAAACTAATGGCACTAACAGAAAGTTTATAATTTTGCTGACCTAAAAGCAAAAGGAATTAAAAATAAAGCAAATAAAAAATGAAAATAAATAATACAGAAAACAAAACAAAAAAACTGGAAAAAAATAAAAATAGCAACAATAAGTATTTTGTTGTAAGTACTAAAAACAAAATAAAATAAATAAAGCAACAAAGAAAATAAAAATTAAAAAAAGTGTTCTCAAATTTGAAAACTAATGGCACCAACAGAAAGTTTATAATTTTAACTAAAAGCAAAAAAGGATTAAAAAATAAAGCAAAAAACAAAAAATAATAATGCAGAAAACAGAACAAAAAAACTGAAAAAATAGGGCTCGCCCCTGGCCCATGACCATTAGTCCCGGTTTGTGCCACAAACCGGGACTAAAGGGTTGGTCCTCGTTGGACCCAGAGTTTAGTCCCACCTCGCCAACCGAAGGGCGCCCACACCGGTTTATAAGCTCGTCCCTCTGTGCCTTGTTGAGCTCCTCTCAGAGTGAAAATAGATGCCCCTATACAGGGAATTTGAGCTAAATTCATAATGAATTTCTCTGAAATTCATACGAATTGATTTTGAATTTAGGTCGAATTTTCTCTATAGGTGCATCTATGTTCATTTTTAATAAAGTTAATCACAAACTTGTGATTAACACAAATTTTAAAAAATTAAAATTTAAACGATACAAATTTTAAAACTAATGGCACTAACAAAAAGTTTATAATTTTTCTAAAACTAATGGTACTAACAGAAAGTTTATAATTTTGCTTACCTAAAAGCAAAAAGAATTAAAAAATAAAGCCAAAAACAAAAGAAAATAAATAATGCAGAAAACAAAAAAAATGAAAAAATAGCAACAATAAGTATTTCGTTGTAAGTAGAAACAAAATAAAATAAATAAAGCAACAAAGAAAACAAAAAAACTAAGAAAGTGTTTTCAAATTTGAAAAGTAATGGCACTAACAGAAAGTTTATAATTTCTCTAAAAACTAAGAACAAAAAGAATTAAAAAAAATAAAGCAAAAAACAAAAGAAAATAAATAATGCTGAAAACAAAACAAAAAACTGGAAAAAAATAAAAATAGCAACAATAAGTATTTTTTGTAATTAGAAACAAAATAAAATAAATAAAGCAACAAAGACAACAAAAAAAGTGCCGCCTACTGGGCCCCCACGACCTGAATACGACTGGAAACCCTACCATGGGCCAGGATTCAGGCCCGCAGGAGGCCCAAAAGGCCCACAAGCACATAGTGACTGATTAGGCCCGAAAGCCTGCAGTTAAGAGGAGCTCGAGAGGGTGGGCGCAGCAGCGCTTATAAACCACCCTCAAGCCCTCTCAACTAGCGAGGTGGGACTAAACTTTTGGGCGCGGGGCAGCACAAGGCCTTTGGTCCCGGTTGGTGGGACGAACCGGGACCAAAGGGGGGCATTGGTCCCGGTTCGTGGCACCAACCGAGACCAATGCCCCCTTTAGTCCTGGTTGGTGCCACCAACCGGGACCAAAGGCCGCCGCTTCCCGCCCTTTGGGCTGCTGAAAAGAGGCCTTTGGTCCCGGTTGGTGGCACAAACCGGGACTAAAGGGGGCATTGGTCCCGGTTTGTGCCACAAACCGGGACCAATGCTCTGTCTATATATACATCACTTGTGAAAAATTTGGTTCAGTTCTTCGATCCTGCCTCTGACGACGCCGCCAGGCTGCCCCTCTGCGCCTCGCCGCCGTTGCCCTGCCTCCGACGCCGTCCCGCGCCGCCCAGACGCCGTCGCCACCCCGCGCCGCCCCGACGTCGTCGCCGCGCGCCGCCCCGTCGCCGTCGCCGCCCCTGCGTCGCGCCCCGACGCCGTCGCCACCCCGACGCCATCGCCGCCCCGCCTCTGCCTCGCCGTCGCCGCCCCGCACCGCCGTCGCCTCTGCCTCGCTTTGGTCAGGGCCGGCACCGCCCCCCTCTTCCCCCCTGTTTTTTGCAAATATATATATATATATATTTTTTTCCTGATTATATGTATATGTATAGTATATGTATGTGTGTATATGTATGCAAAAGATAGATTAACAGGAAAAAAATAGTGTTTTTTTATGTTCATAGATTTTTTGGTGATATTGATTATTGTAAATATGCAAATGTTTGTATATTCATATGAACAATGAATTAGGCAAAACCTTGACTTTTTTTCTAAAATTTCTATTTGAACATTATTTTAAAAAAACAAGCAATACTACTTCATGTATTTTTAAGAAGGAAGAAGAAGAAAAAGAATGAGAGGAAAAAGGAAATAAGAAGAGGAAGAAAGGAGAAGAAGAGGTGAGAGGAAGACGAGGAGAAATAAATTATAAGAAGAAGAAAAAGAAGAAAAAGAAGAGGAGAAGAAGAAAGGAATAGAGGAGAAGAAGAGAAAATAGACTATATTCTATTTTTTCTCTCCTCTATTACTTTCTTCTTCTCCTATTTTTTTTCTTTTTTTTCTTCGACACGTGGGGGGTGGGGGTCGATATACCCCCTCCCGATAACTTCAACACGAGGGGGGGAGGTCGATATACCCCCTCCCCAATAATATTATTTTCCCATGTACGTATGCCGTGTCGATATAAACTCTCAATAACTTCAACACGTGGGGGGGTCGATATACCCCCTCCCGATAACTTCAACATGAGGGGGGGTCGATATACCCCCTCCCCGATAATATTATTTTCCCATGTACGTATGTCGTCGTTGTCGATATACCCCAAACCCTTGAAGCGTTGTCGAGGCCACCCCAAACCCTAGAGAAGCAGCATCGAGGCCACTAATTAATATGATTCCTTACTATGATTAGCTAGCTAGTTCTACGTTTGCCACTAATATATCCATCTGTCATGTTTAAATAATAATTGCCATGTTGTAAATATTTGTAGAAACTATGGACACCGCCCGAGACGAAGCAAAAGAAGCGTTGTTGAGGGACATAATCGCACAAGGAAGTGATGTCGTCTCCTCAATGTTTCTCAACGACACCGATGGTCTAGAAGGAGAGGGTGAAGAAGCAGCTGGCTATGATTATGATGGCTCCGGTGACCCAATGCAGGTGCAAGAAGGAGACCGTGAGGACGGCTCCGGTGACCCAATGCCGATGCAAGAAGGAGACCGTGATGACGGCTCCGGTGACCGAACCGAGTCCGGCCAGGTAAATATATTAGCTAAGCCTGTGCTGACTAGCTAATTGATGCATTCATTGTTTTGGTATGTACACATATTAATTAAGTCTTTGTTCTTTTTTCTAGCCCTCCGAATTGAGCACAACTTCGGTAAAGAGACGAGGCCCGAAGAAAAAGTTCAACTCGGATGAAAGGTTTGAGATCATAGCAATCGCGCCCGACGGCCAACCGATTGACCCATCTGGACAAAGAACGCATTTGTTGCTCAGTCTGGGGTTCTGGTTAGGGACAAGATCCTGATCAGCATCCAACAATGGTTAAAGCCGGCTACAGAAGATCCTGAGGTGTCTTATGTCAATGATATGCAGAAAAATGATCTTTGGACTAAGCTGAAGTCAAATTTCACCCTACCGCGAGAGGATGATCCGGAGAAGCCAGTTAAAGAGGAATTAATCAAGTCTTTTGCTCTTAAGAGGATGGCAGACCTATTCAGGAGGTGGAAGAAAGAGCTGAATAGGTTTGTCGATAAAAAAGAGACACCGGAATTCAAGGGCAGATATGAGAAGATCACAGATCACTGGCCCACATTTGTGGCCCACAAGACATCGGAAAAGAGTAAGAAGATGTCGGCGACAAACAAGAAAAATGCTGTGAAGAAGAAGCTTCACCATCGCACGGGGTCAGGTGGCAACCTCGTAGCCCGGCCTAAGTGGGCCAAGGCTGAGAATGATCTGGTTGATAAAGGGATCGAACCAGAGACAATGAACTGGCCAGACCATTGCCAGACTTGGTTCTTCGGGGCTAGCGGAACCTTGGACCCTGTAACAGGGAAGTGCATTTGGACGGACGATCAATTGGAAATACCAGTCTCGAGGCTTCAGCACTATATCGAAGCAACACAACAAGGGACGTTCGTTCTAGACAGAAAGAACGACGAGCTCACAATGGCCCTCGGGAATCCTGAGCACCCTAGACGGACACGAGGCACGCCACGCTCCATTCCGTGGAAGGCTGGGTTTGCGGATGCAGGCAGTTAAAAATGCCAGGAGAGGAGGAAGAAAGTGCAGCAAACCGAACTGCACACTCTTAAAGCAAGGGTACAAGGGAGAGAGGAACGAGAAGAAAATCGCAGCAAACGAACTGCCAAAGCTACCCCGTCATCTCAGCGGACAAGCGGCGTGGCTTCCACCGAGCTGCTTCAGCCGGAGCAAGTCTTGACGGCTCCTGCCAGCTATCTCATGGATGCTATCACGGAGTATCAAAATTGCCACCTTATGACGCAATGGATTAATATGAAGGTCAAGGCGGCTGTTGGCTCCGTTTTTCCTACTGAACCCGGCGCAAATTTTCACTGTCGGCCGACTCCAGAAGGATATGCTAGGGTGATTGAGGGATTCCGGGGTTAGGGGGTGTCCGGATAGCCGAACTATACCTTCGGCCGGACTCCTGGACTATGAAGATACAATATTGAAGACTTCGTCCCGTGTCCGGAGGGGACTTTCCTTGGCATGGAAGGCAAGCTTGGCGATGTGGATATTTAGATCTCCTACCATTGTAACCAACTCTATGTAACCCTAACCCTCTCCGGTGTCTATATAAACCGGAGGGTTTTAGTCCGTAGGACAGAATCTCAACATACAACAACCATACCATAGGCTAGCTTCTAGGGTTTAGCCTCCTTGATCTCGTGGTAGATCTACTCTTGTACTACCCATATCATCAATATTAATCAAGCAGGACGTAGGGTTTTACCTCCATCAAGAGGGCCCGATCCTGGGTAAAACATTGTGTCCCTCGTCTCCTGTTACCATCCGCCTAGACGCATAGTTCGGGACCCCCTACCCGAGATCCGCCGGTTTTGACACCGACATTGGTGCTTTCATTGAGAGTTCCTCTGTGCCGTCACAATCAGGAAGGATGCCTCTTCCCGTCTTTAAAGATGGCGCCGTTATTAAGGGAGCCTTGGCTGTCGGCCAAACTCTCCGGCTAGGTGGTTTTCTCATGACTGCCTATTCGGCCGTTGCGCCGACGGTGACCTCTCGGGTCATCAAAATCAATCTTCACGTCAGCTCGTAACTCGTTGAGCAGTTGGATCCAATGGAGCTCTCTTCCGTAAACGAGCTCTTGGATCGCATCGCCGTCTTGGGGGTCACTACGGATTATGACCAGGTTGGGCTTAAACCCGATCTAAGAGAGATTAATTCTCCCCAAGTCACCCATCATGTTGCCGTGGTAGAGGCACAGTGCGGCGGCCCTTCATCTATCTTAAGGACTAGCTACGTCCGGATTCCCGATCCCTCCAAGCCGGATATCCGCGGAGGGGAGGATGTAACTCAAGACCTGAACTTAGAATCAGGCAACGGGTTAGATTCACTGGACAACATCCAAGAATCCAAACTTCAGAGTTCGGAAACTCCTTGGCCTCTGAGTCTCAGATTGGGTGAGGTTTCGGATTTAATTCCACCCACCCACCCGAACATAAGCGATCTATCCCAAATCAGGCAAAAGCCCGAAGAAACAGTACATCATTACTGGGCAAGGTTCCTCCTGGTTATGAACAGGATAAAGGACTGCCGGGAGGAAGACGCAATCTCAATCTTCTGCAATAATTGCATGGACAAGGGAATCCTCAACGCCACAGGTCATCGTGATATTACACGCTTCGCTGACTTGGCGTCCATAGTACAAAAGTACTGTGCGATGGAAAGCGCCTGGAAAACCGAAATTAAATTTTGGGACAATCCGGCCCTGAATAGAAACTTTGTCCGAAATAAAAGGGTGCATCATCATCAGACACCCGGGTTAAAAACCAAAAAACCAAAACCCTCTACAGGGCATGGAACCGTACTGGAGGGATGGCTTAATGGACCCTATAAAATTCATAGTACAGAGGACGCCACATCAACTCACAGCCTTAGAGCATGTTGGATAATCCGGCAGGTGGCCAAAATGGGCGAAGATCTCCTAATTCCGGAGGCCACAGAAAGCCACCTCAGGGACCACAGTTTTAATAGTCTTCGAGACTTTCGCATCAAATAATATGCGAAAAAGAACACTCCGCAGCCTCGCCGAAGTCTACCAAGTAGCAACAATAAACCCATGGAGTGACACGGCTATTACTTTTAATGCCAGTGATGAACCTAAATTCCGAACAGCTCGAGCACCAGCCGCACTGGTCCTCAGTCCAATAGTGGACGGATTTCGCCTCACCAAGGTACTCATGGATGGAGGCAGCGGATTGAACCTCATTTACGAGGAAACCCTTCAAAAAATGGAAATAGACTGGAACCGCATTGAGCGAAGCAGCACAACCTTTAGAGGAATAATTCCCAGTCGGGAAGCGCCCTGCACCGGAAAAATCACCCTAGATGCGGTGTTCGGAACGCCGGATAATTATAGGTCCGAAGAGGTCACATTCCAGGTGGCCCCGTTCAGTAGCGGATACCACGCTCTGCTAGGGCGGGGAGCATTTACAATCTTCCAAGCAATACCCCATTACGGGTACATGAACCTCAAGATGCCTGGGCCGAACGGAATCATCACTCCCGCTAGTGATCCGGACATAGCACTCTGCGCCGAAAACAAGACAGTCGCATTGGCCCTTGAGGCACTGTCCGAAGCCCTAGCGGCTGAGGAACTGACTACGCTGCGCTCCACGGTAAACAGGGACGATGTGATACTCGATAAAAGATCCAAATCCACCTCCTTTAAACCAGAGGATGAAATAGTCAAATTCCAGGTCCATCCAACGGACCCCAATAAAACAGCTTCCATCGGGGCACGACTAAACCCTGATGTAGACGCTGCACTGCGAGAGTTCCTACGTGAGAACTGGGACATTTTCGCCTGGCACCCTTCAGACATGCCAGGAATCCCACGCAGGCTGGCCGAACACAGCTTAAATATCCTAAAAGGATTCAAACCGGTCAAACAAGCCCTTCGGCGCTTCTCGGAACCCGAGAGACAGGCCATGGGAGTGGAGCTAGCCAAGCTATTGGAGGCCGGATTCATCAGAGATATAAAACATCCGGACTGGCTAGCAAATTTGGTGATGGTACCAAAGAAGGACAAATCCTGGCGCCTGTGTGTCGATTTTAAAGACCTTAACAAGGCTTGCCCAAAGGATCCCTTCCCCCTCCCCCGTATCGATCAAATTATCGACGCCACAGCAGGACACGATTCGTTGTGTTTCCTCGACGCATACTCCGACTACCATCAAATCAAGATTGCAGAGTCAGACCAGGCCGCAACGGCATTCATCACACCATACGGCCCATTCTGCTTCAACACAATGCCTTTCGGGCTCAAAAACACCGGCGCAACATATCAGTGCATGATTCAGACATGTCTGGCAAACCAGATCGGCAAAACAGTGGAGGCGTACGTGGATGATGTGGTCGTAAAAATAAGACATGTCGAATCTCTAGTAGACGACTTGAGGCTTACATTTGATAACCTCCGAACATATGACATCAAGCTAAACCCGGAAAAAAGCGTTTTCGGCGTTCCAGCCGGAAAGCTCTTGGTCTTCATTGTATCCGGTAGAGGAATCGAAGCAAATCCAGCCAAGATCCGAGCTTTGTCACAATTGGATATCCCAAAGGACCTCAAACAAATACAAAAATTAACCGGATGCGTGGCGGCTCTAAGCCGCTTCATCTCCCGTCTGGGAGAAAAGGCGCTACCCCTTTATCGCCTCCTTCGGCGCACCGAACACTTCGATTCGACGGATGCCGCCACGGCCGGACTCGAGGAAATAAAAGCCATATTGGCAACAAACCCAGTCCTGGCTGCGCCAAACATCGGCGAACCAATGCTATTGTACATTGCAGCAACCCATCAAGTTGTCAGCGCAGTACTCGTCGTCGAGCGGGAAACGGACGGACACAAATTCCCCCTTCAAAAGCCGGTTTACTACGTGTCCACTGTCCTCACCCCATGCAAATCACGGTACCCACATTATCAAAAGATTGCATATGCGGTATTCATGGCATCCCGGAAGCTACGACACTACTTTCAAGAGTGTTCAATCACAGTAGCATCGGAAGTACCACTCAACGATATTATAAAGAACCGTGACGCGACGGGTCGGATTGCAAAATGGGCCATCGAGCTCCTCCCGTTCGACATAACTTATATGCCACGGCGAGCTATCAAGTCGCAAGTTTTGGCTGACTTCGTCGCAGAATGGACGGAGGCCGAACTCCCTAAAGAATACGGCACATATTCATACTGGATCATGCATTTTAATGGCTCCAAAATGTTGGCCGTTCTAGGGGTTGGTGTCGTTTTGACATCCCCCACAGGAGACACAGTCCAATATGTACTCCAGATTATGTACACGGACTCCAACAATGCAGACAAATATGAGGCCCTTCTACATGGTCTCCGGATGGCAATATCCATGGGCATTCAACGCCTAGAGGTGCGCAGGGATTCGAACCTTGCGATATCCCAGATAAATGGAAACTTCTATGCCAAGGATCCAAAAATGGCAGCTTACCGCAATGCCGTCCTAAAAATGTCAGCTCGGTTCAAGGGGCTCGAATTTAACCATATAGCCCGAGAAAACAATCAGGCGGCAGACGTCCTGGCACGCATCGGCGCAAAACGCAATGCGGTCCCCCCCCCCCAACATCTTCTTGGAAAGGCTGTTCAAGTCATCCGTAGTATGGGAAGGGGAACATGGTAATATTAGCCCGGACCCAACCGCACTGTCCGACGCCGAACAATCTAACATAATCGGAGGTTCTGCCAATGAAATTACAACTTCAGCCTACGTAATAATGATCGTCATCGCCCCGTGGACAGAACCATTCCTAGCCTACCTTACTAGGCAGGAACTCCCAGAGGACCAAAACGAGGCACGCTGCATAGTGCGGCGATCTAAAGCCTCTAAAGTCCATGAGGGAGAACTTTATAAGAAAAGCACTACTGGAGTCCTTCAAAGGTGCATCTCCGAAGAGGAAGGGCGGAACCTGCTGGCTGAAATTCATGCCGGACTCGGTGGTCATCACGCTGCAGCTTGGTCCCTTGTAAGCAAGGCTTTCCTTACAGGCTTTTATTGGCCGACGGCCCAGGCAGACGCTCAGGACTTGGTCCAACGATGCGTCGGTTGCCAGCTTTTTGCAAACCAAAGCCATATGCCACCTACCGCCCTCCAAACTATCCCCATCACTTGGCCCTTCGCGGTCTGGGGGCTTGACATGGTTGGGCCCCTTAAAGGGGGAACTAGCAAGAAAAAAAACTTACTGGTCATGGTGGATAAGTTCACCAAATGGATAGAAGCCAAGCCTGTTAAGACGGCCGAATCCGGACCGGTGATAGACTTTATATCCGGGGTCGTACACCGTTACGGCGTCCCCCACAACATCATCACAGATAACGGCACGAACTTTACGGCCGACGAGGTAAAACTCTGGTGCAAAAACATGGGCATCAAGCTCGATTATGCTTCCGTCTATCACCCACAAACTAACGGCCAGGTCGAACGTGCAAATGGTCTTATCATGAGCGGCATCAAACCCAGATTATTGCGGTCCCTCAAGGAATGTAACACGCACTGGGTAGAGGAGCTCGACTCCGTACTTTGGGGGCTGCGGACCACGCCGAATCGCACCACCGAATACACACCATTCTTTATGGTATACGGCGCAGAGGTTGTTCTGCCCTGCGACATAATTCATGACTCACCTCAAGTGCGCATGTACAAAGAAAGAGAAGCCGAGCTTGATCGGCAGGACAGTTTGGACGCCTTGGAGGAGGAGCGTGACGTGGTAAAAGCCCGTTCCGCATTCTATCAACAGCAGGCTCGAAGATACCAAAGCAGAGAAGTACGGGCCAAAACTTATAATGTTGGCGAATTAGTTCTACGCCTGTCGGAGAAGAAAAAGGAAAAACTCAAGACCAAATGGGAGGGTCCCTTCATTATTGACCAAGTTCTGACTGGTGGAGCGTACCGTCTGCGGGATGCATCGGATAATCGACTCGAGCCAAACCCATGGAACGCAGCCAGACTCCGAAGATTCTACGCCTAGCACCGGACTCTGTGTTCGTCTCCTTCCTCTGTCCATTTTTTATACACTACCTGTCTTATATTTCTCTCCTTCTCCCCTTCTTTTCTCTCAAGCCTTTAAGGGCCAATTTGTGCCTTGTTTGCACACAACTGGCGCGCTATCCGCGCTCATTATACCTGGGGGCTTCTTTCACAGAAGCTTATTTATACGGGCTTCATACCCAACACATGTGTTATCCTTCCGCATGTACCTTTTATTCACCATTATATGCATCGATAGGACTTAAGTTTTGGCCAAGCTGGGTTGCATGGCTCTTGTATTTATGCCCTACGTTCCCTTTAATTTGGCTAGGGCATAAGGGGAGCACCTCTGCGATTGTTACTGCCGGGTCAGCCAGATGTGTAACTGAGACTGGGTGAAGCCGACAACTAGCGTTCTTAAGGGAATATTCGGTCGGTGAACAAAAGACGATTTTTTACCTATTTTTTATATATGCCCCCAAATGTTTTTTCCTGCGATTCTTTTCGCAGCCCGGACATGCACTTGAGGGCATGCATACCCAGGGAAAGGAACCCCTAACGGAACTATTCTCCCTGGAAAATGTTTCTTACTAACCATGTAATATAACATAACTAGTTGGGCACTTGTATGTTCAAGCACTAATGCCCCCTACGGCTGGTTTCCACGCATGCCCCGGTTTTTCATAACCGAGAGGGTATTCGGATTCACTCCGGACTATCGGGTCCAGAGGTCGAAGCGATAAGGTCCGCCATGACAAATGATCTACAATCCGGCTAGAAGGCATTGCAAATGTCACTTCAATTACATAGTCACTTTGGCTGACTAAAGTCTTCCTCTATACCATCCAACAGGCTGTCTAACTTACAATCCTGTTGAGAATACTTTGCGGCCAATTCTACTTGTGCGTACATTAGACTAACAGGGATCTCTTTCCCATCAGGCCCCACAGGTCCGACCTCGGCCATGTGGTTTGGATCAGCCTTGGTATACCGCATCTTCACCATGGCCCAGGCTTCCCTGGCACCTTGACGGCAGGCCGATATCTTCCATAATCGGAAGCGTCGCCGTGCTCCCTTCAGCTTCTCCGCAAGCTCTCCAAGGCCTTCGGGCACGGAGACGGATGGCCACAAGGCCTGGGCGACGCCTTGCATCACCTGCCGAACTCGTTCGTGCAGTTGTGAGAGCTCGGGCAGAAGGTCACCCGTAGAACCGGGCATTTCCTCCGCAGGACGACCTATTAGCATACCTACAGACATAACTCTGTTAATCGACTTCTTCGCCGAACTCTTCTTCAAAGTTCGTTCAAGCACTTACTGAAAATGCCGCGTCGAAGCCGCTGATTCTCCTTCACGGAGTCCGACAGTTGGGCACGAACATCCTTTAGTTCCACGCCCAGCTGGGTGTTGGCATCTAGGAGATCATTCTTCTCCTGCCTAACCCTCGTAAGCACGCTCTCGCCGGCCTTTAGCCGGCGTAGGACGTGTTGCTCATCCGGATTTACTCCGGCGTCATCTACAATCTTATTGTCAGATTTGCATATACGCCGCACTCTACTTGATACCTATCATTTGAAAGATATATTACCATAGGGGGTCTTCTTGGGATCCCCTGCTGCGGCTAGTGCGGCCTGAAGTTGGGCTTTGCACTCTTCAAGCTCCTGGGACAATTGGGTATTCTTTTCTGTAAGAACCTACATAACAAATGATCCTTAAATCAGTTATTCTAACCGCTTCAAGTCTCAGGGGCTACTACTATATATAATCATCAAATTCTCTCACCCGTATATCCTTCACATATTGCTGTGTGGCTCTGGCTAGACCATTTTGAGCAGCACGGAGTTACGCGTCTCCCGAGTTGAAGACGTCAAATGCCTCTTGGGAGAAGCAAGCGTCACGGAGAACGGCTCGGCGACGCCTGTGGTTCATGGCGCTCTCCACCTCGGAATTTGTGGCGGACATTCTGTCCGCATCCTCTGTCGAAGGAACATCCGGCGTACGCCTCGTACTCGCTTACGCTTCCGTGTCCGGCCTTGGAGCCCGACTGGAGGAGGCGTGATTGACGACCTCCCCGGATATAGTCCGGCGAGCGTTTTTCTTCCTAGAAAGCACGAGCGTTAATATGTCTTTAAAAAGACGACACCATGGAGTGAGGTGGCACGCCATACCTCTGCGCCAGTGTCTCAGTCCGGATTGCGTTCTTTTCTAGCCTGCTCGGCCTCGGAGCCCCTTGTTGGCTAGTCGCCGCAGGCTCGGCATGGCGTCCCAAGGGCCTTCCATGTAAAACACCGTTGGTATACGATGAGCAAAGTACACAAGGACGGATCCTTTTATAAATGTTGGGACTTCGGTCTCAGTTACCTGTGATGCCGGGAGCAGCCCAGGGTAATCGGCCGTAATGGCTACCAAGGCATTATTGCTGCTTAGTTGGTAAAATACCCTATCAATTAGCTCCATAGATATGTCTGGATGCTCTTGGGAGGCCGGGTCGAGGAACCGCTCCGGATCCTCTGGTTGTGGAGGCGGGCTGTTGATCTCCCTTACAGCCTTACGCAGCTCATGCATTAAAATCGCAAGGTAAAATACTTAACTGTGGGAATATGGAACGGATGGGCATGAAAAGTGTCGACTTACTCAGCTCGGAGGATTGTACATAGAAAATCCGCCATGTGGATTGACACGGAGGAATTCCTCCTCTTCTCCCTTGTACAAATCGGACAAGATTTTTGCTAGAGCAGCGGTTGAGTTCGGCCCCTTGCGGCCGCAGCGGGTGGCGTCATCCTCCCCGTTGAAATCCCACATGGGGTGGCCTCGATATTGAAGCGGCTGCACCCCCCGCATAACACATATCGCCATGACCTCGATCATGGTCAGTCCTTATTGAGCCAATAACTTTATCCGGCTTGTCAGGTAAAGAACGTCGCTGTCATCTTCCTCCTGCGGGCTCCGTGGACGCCAGCTCAGGCGCTTCTTCAAAGGAGCATTATCGAACTCAGGAAGGCCGATCCGAATAGGATCCGGAAGAGGGGCGTCTTCTATATAAAACCATTCTGAAGGCCAGTCTTCGGACGTCTTCTTCGGGTTTCCGGATAGATATCCGGTCCCGGCGATGCGCCATACTTCGGCTCCGCCCACTTGATATATTGACCCTCGCAGCCCAAAAACAGCTCGCAGCCCAAAAACAGCTCGCAAAGGGCTACGAAGCCCGTGATATGCAGTATAGAGGCAGGCGTAAGGCTGTGCAACTGGAGGACGTAGAACTCCAGGAGCCCCCGGAGAAACGGATGAATTGGAAATCTGAGTCCTCTTATCAAATAAGAAACAAGGCATACCTGCTCTCCCTTGGAGGGACTGGGAAAGATCTCCGCCTGCTCTCCGCCATTGTAGGTGGCGAGCCCGGCTCCAACCGGGACCATATACGCTGGGGGGAGAAATCCCTGGGTCTGAAGCTTCACTAGTTGGCTGTGCGGGACAGAACACCTCTCCCAATCTCCAGGCTTGGGGCTGGGAGAACGAGAAGAGGAGTTGCGTTGATCGGCCATGATGGGATGGATTTCCTTCGGGCGCGCTCCGATGAATGCTTGCTGAGGGAGGATGGTGTGGTTTGGATCTGAATCCTCGTCGCTTTAATAGACAGCTCATTCGCACAGCCAGGGGGGTAAATGTAAAAATACCCTGGCTCTTCACATTCGTTCGACACGTGGAAGGTGGCCATTATTGGGCGTAGAAGCCAAGGAGCGCAGCATTTACAAGAAGCCGGACACTATTTAAGAGGTATTCGGAATGTGGAGAAGAACCCGCCTTGCAATGCCGAAAACAATCTGGCGCCAGACTCATCGTCATTGAAGCCTGGTTCGGGGGCTACTGGGGGAGTCCTGGATTAGGGGGTGTCCGGACAGCCGAACTCTAACCTTTGGCCGGACCGTTGGACTATGAAGATACAAGATTGAAGACTTCGTCCCGTGTCTGGATGGGACTTTGCTTGGCGTGGAAGGCAAGCTTGGCAATACGGATATGAAGATCTCCTCCCATTGTAACCGACTCTGTGTAACCCTAGCCCCCTCCATTGTCTATATAAACCGGAGGGTTTAGTCCGTAGGACACAACAACAATCATACCATAGGCTAGCTTCTAGGGTTTAGCCTCTCTGATCTTGTGGTAGATCTACTCTTGTACTACCCATATCATCAATATTAATCAAGCAGGAGTAGGGTTTTACCTCCATCGTGAGGGCCCGAACCTGGGTAAAAACAGCGTGTCCCTTGTCTCCTGTTACCATCCGCCTAGACGCACAGTTCGGGACCCCCTACCCGAGATCCGCCGGTTTTGACACCGACACCCACCATGCTCAAGTTCCGGTGTAAAGATAGGGGTGTCCACAATCTGTCCCATTGCTGAATCACAAACAGCAGCCAGATAGTGCATAAT
Source organism: Aegilops umbellulata (assembly GCA_032464435.1). NCBI lineage: Eukaryota > Viridiplantae > Streptophyta > Magnoliopsida > Poales > Poaceae > Aegilops > Aegilops umbellulata. Next base: position 439,073,012 of record CP136059.1, on the reverse strand, counting down.
GTAAGAAAAAGCATAACACATCTCAAACAACCTCTAAGTAGGTAAGTGAACAGTAAAGTAATTGCAACTAAAATTAATAAATTCATATAACTAAATTGTGTAACATGCAAGTTAACTCCAAGCAGCAAGTTGACTGAATTTATTCAGTTAACTGCATGCTGCAAGTTCACTGAGTAAATTCAGTGATGCATGCTTTTTGGAAGAACAGGGTAAGCACAATCTTCAACCAAACTCAACCAACCACAGTCAACAATAGTGAACTGAAAAAATAAACTAAACTTTAGCTTGCAGACTGAATTCAGCTAACTGACTAAATTCAGTTAATTGACTAAATTCAATTAACTGACTACATTCCCATAACTGATCTAGCAAGATAAAACAAAAAGAAAGCAATCTAATGATGTAGTGGCACTACTAAACTGATGAGTATCTACTAAACAGCAGCACTACAACTAAAAATTTCATATTTTTAGAAGTACAAACATGCGCCCTGCTGGTCAGTGTCAACCCTACAACAAAAACAAATTGCGCACACATGTGCCCTGCCGGTGGATGTTAACTGCTCAAAACAGTACATTGTGGCTGAAAGAACATGAAACACAAGAACCCTAGCTTCTTGGCGAAATCCCAAATTTCATAGCCTAAACCCTAGCCTGGAATCAACAACCACCTCAATAACCAGCTTCGCAGAGCCGAAAGCTGTATAGACACAGAAACCACCGTAAATACCCACAACGCTATCCAAAGGGGGTGATCCGCCGGTGCTGCGGACGACACGACAGGACGATCAAACCAGAGGAGGAGGAGGAACAGAGCAGAGAGGGGACGACGCACCATAGTCGGGAGGAAAGACGCCGTGCGGGCGAACTTGATGCGCGGTCGGAGGAGGGACGACACCGCCGGTGTACTCCGGCGACGATGCCGCCATCGTTGCTGACGTCAGCCAGCACCCGGCGCACGCGGTCGGCGCGAGCAAGACAACAGCCAAATGGATGAATGATTGGGGTGGGGAGGGGGACAAAATAAATTCAGGTGTTTTATGCTTCGAGGGGGGCGAGGAGTAGTGCGGGTTGATTCGTGATAAAGGCAGGGGTAAACTGCAAAATGCGCGGCGCTGACCGGCTAGGCCAGCTGGCTCCACGTGGCGAGTTCTGATTTGCCCTGGACTAAATTTGCACATCCATGACAAGTTGAAGGATGAAATAATCCACTTTTTCAACTTCAATGACCAAATCATCATGTCCACTATAAGTTTAGGGACCTGCAGTGCTATTACCTTCTTTTCTTTGTTTTTTTTTAAAACCTCTTCGTAGGTAGCTTTTCCTCCATCAGACTCGTACCCCACAGCCAAAGATACGATCGAGTGCGGCCGAAAGAAAGAAAAAAAAAGGCGAGGCGAGGCCAAAAGTCATCTTTTTATCCTCCTGCGCCCGCTGCCGCTGCTACTGTGGTACTGCCTGCCATGCAGCCAGCATGCATGCAGCTCCTGCACAGTTCGCAGGAGGAGGAGAGCAAGTATAGTAGTCCTATTCAGCAGGCTACAAGGGATTCCACATCAGCAAAATTCTGAGCTAGAGGAGAGTAAAGGCAAGAGAGAGAAGAGAGCGAGCGCTTCGCTAGTCGCCCGGCTGCAGCACAAGACGCGAGAAAGTTTCGCCCGCTTGCAGCCCGAAGCCAGCGACAACGCCGCTGCTTCCAATCCACTGCGTCCCATCGTCCAATCAACTCCTTTTTTCTTTCTGCCCATGCATGCAAACATTGATTACCCTGACCATCCAACAGCTCGTACAAAGCCAACCTTATTATACCAGACTTTTTCTATGAAGGCTATTGCTGATATGGCACCCATATAGAGCCCGTTGCCGGAGAGCAGCGTTTCGGTGCCCGGGTGCATCTGCACCCGGTCAAAAAAATTTCGTAAAAAATTCAGAAAAATTCAAAAAATTCCAACAAAAATTAGGGTGCTAGAAAATTTGATGCGTGAGGTACGCTCCAATTTTCAAAATATTTGGACTTCTGTGCAGCTCTCAGCAAAAAAAACAAATCGGAGGTCTGTGAAAATGTATATTGTTCATGTACTATCTTTTTTGCTGAGAGCTGCACAGAAGTCCAAATGTTTTGAAAATTGGAGCGTACCTCACGCATCAAATTGTCTACCACCCTAAATTTTTTTGGAATTTTTTGAATTTTTCTAGCATTTATTTTGATTTTTTTCATAAGCGCAAGGCAAATGAGCTCGGGCTCAGATTCGAATTTTCCTCGTTGCCGGCGTTTCTATTAGCCATGCTCGGAGGAGGAGAGTACATGCATGCTCTACGGACTACTGCCCGCTCTCCTACTCGTATCTTATCGCTACGCTAGCTATGGGGAGGCATGGGACCTGTCTGCATACCGCTGGCCTCCTGACCTGAAGCTGCGACCGCCAAAGCATGTGAAGAAACAAAGACAGGTGAAACGGCAGCACGCAACGCCATTTCCGACCCTCGGTCCAAGCCCGGTCGACCTCGAGTAGTACTAGTAGCACTCGCTCCCTCGGTGAGTGGTCGCGGCGGCATTGATAGTTCGGTCTCGCGCCGGCCGGCTTGTACACTACTTACAGAAACAGGTTGCACCGGAACATTTAAGGCTTGTACATGACATTCAAGGCCCGACCATGCAAGGTATAGCTAGAACTGTACAGGAGCTTATTGAAAAACAAGGCCGCCCGGCCGGTTGTGATTGTCAATCAGCACAGCAAGGATATCTGCCGTGTCAATCGACCAGTGAGCTGGTTGACGAGCTTGCATGACTCACTGTTAAATTAAGACTGATGGAGAATCAGGCACCGCACTAGGCCACTAGCACACTTCACCGCGTCTTTTTATCTGTCTGATCTATATCTCCGCCAGCTGTCCTGATTAACTAACTTTGTGTCACTTTGGCATATGGACACTCGACAGCATAGGAATGCATTCGCAGCCCGACTCTATCATCACCCAAAGGAAAGGGCTAGCTATAGACCACCATGATTAACAGTCTAATTATACCAATCACGAGAAGAAAAGTGAGAAAGTGAAAAGTAAAATGCCATGGAGTGAGGAGAGAATTATGTATGTTCATGCATGCGTGCATGCATGCCAGGTGTAAAAAGGACCGGACCTCCCTGAGAAGTGAGGATTAATTTGGCAAACATTCCTTCTCCATTAGGCCAACTCCACCGCGCGACCCCAAACGGATGTCCGTTTTGTCCTGCTTTTGTCCCTTTGGGTAGGGATTTGGGGTCGTGTCCGGGCCAGTCCTGGGATGCGGTGGCCGTGCGCCCACCGCGCGGACGCAACCCGGCCGCATCTTGTCCGCATATTAATTCTTTCCAAGTCCTTAACTTTATTTCATCATTCATTTTTGGTACATGGAAAATGCATCATCACGTTTTGACTAGTAAAGCAAGGCCAAAGAAAACAAGAACCACAAGAATACATTTTAGAAGATACCCAATTTCCATAACTGCTTCCTTGAGTTGGGTTAGGGCCTTCTCGATGCACTCGTTGTTGATCTGTGGAGGAGGGTCGATCTGGCATCCTCCTTTCTTCTTCAAGCCAGAAGGCTCGATCTGGCATCCTCCTTTCTTCTTCAAGCCGGAAGTCGATGTTGGTTCCTCCTCACACCTAGTCTCGTGTCTAGCCTCTAATCTAGCATCAAGTGCACTTGTCTCATTTATAGCCTCTATGCTAGCTAAAAGTGCACGAACATGTACTAAATTTCGCTCTATCAATATATTGATGTACTCTTCTTCCCAATACCAAAACTTGCATCCGTTCTACACAACAAAATTTGAAATTAGCACAACTAGTTAAATATAGAGCACAAACCGAAGCAAAAAAAAAAGCGCATACCCCATCGTTTAAGCACTTGAAGAACACCCATCCGGGATGTTCCGGCGTTGTAGACACGCGGCGCACGACCATCCTTGGGCAGTGGTCGCACTTAATGAGTGGCAACGGTGCGCCGGTGAGCTTTTGGGCAAGCACCGAGCCCGGCCGACCGCCATTCGTGTATCTGCCGGCGGACCACCGACGGTGCAGATCCGAGCGGCTAGAGGAGGAGCCATTGCATGCATGTGGCCTTGCGGCCCTGCCAGGGCCTTCCGGCGAGGTGTCCGGCCAGTCCATGGCGCGGCCCGGCCTCCCACAGCTGGCCGAGCTCAAGACCGACCGGATCCGCCCCAAAACCGGCCGGCGGGTGCGCAAACCAGGTGGCCGTGGTTGGGTAGCTCGGCGGCGCCGAGGGGAAGGGGTTGGGCGAGCTCGCGTCCGAACTGCACGGCTGCAATGGCAGCGACGGCGGCGGCGGCAGCGATGGGAAGAGTGGGGAAGAGTGAAGGGGGTGCGGCCGGAGGGAGGGGGGCGGATAAAACAAAGCCCCATCTTGTGCCACTGACGGGCGGGCCAGGGGAGGACACGCGCAGACGACCCGCGTGTCCGCGTGGTGTCCGTTTCACCCCAAAAACGGCGCAAACTTGGACCGCGGATGGGTCGAAAGTGGACACAAAGCGGACAAAAGTTCGTTTGCTCCCGTGCGCTGAGCCGCCTTTTTTGTCCCTTTTACCTCAAACGGACGGGGCCGGACAGGATAGGGTCGCGCGGTGGAGTTGGCCTTAACCACGACCACCCTTTTGTTTTTTCTTTTCCTACTCCGTTAACCACGACGACACTTTTGTTCGGTCTGCCCCATTTAAATAGCCTGCGCACATATTCCCTCAGCACCACCTGCACGTGCATGATCCAAAACTATTAAATTATGGGTGTCTTAGCACGGAGTTTTAACCGCAAGAAAACGGCACCCGTCCCTTTTCAATGCTGCTATGTCATGTCAGTGGGCACAAGAATAATACCGAGTGCAACACCAAAAGGCCTAGATGTAGATGCTGCATGCTGCTCCCTCCCTCGCGGCCTAGACGTACTCTAACCGAGGCGGACGTGCACGATGCTGGGTGCAGGTCGTCCGCAGTGACTTCGACTCTGCTTTTTTTTATCATGTGCATCTTTCTCGCATTTTGTTTTTACAATTCTTTACGTTTTTAGTGTCCACTTGTTAGCCTTTTTCACTTCTCCAGGCATCTTTCTCTGTTGGAGGGAAGCAGATGAGCATGAGGGGTTCGAAAAAAGTCTAATAACTAGTATTCACTCCACCTCTGAAAAGAAGATTTATATTATTTTTCATAAGTCAAAAGTGCATACTTTACAGAATAAAACTATTTACAACTACAATACAAACTAGATAAAATTATATTTTATTGTGTATCTAATTGATGTATTAATTTGGTATGTGGCTCCTGATAGTTTTCCATAAACTTTGTCAAATTTTACACCATTTGACTTTAAAGAAAATTTATATGCCTTCTTTCCAGAGACTATGAGAACAGGAAAGGAAAGTAGTTATCACCCAGTAATGTATACGCTCTCCTTTTCTAGTCCTTTACGTTAGTGCCAAAACGCCATAACATCTCAGTCCTAGATTGTATTGCAAAGTCATGAACATAAGAAACAATGTTTATACAGCTAAAAGGAGCGTCTTGTGTCGACTTCTAAATCTTGCCGGACTCGACATCCATTACCATGGAACAAAATAACGTTAGCTTGCTTTTATAATAGCTTTTCAAAGTTAACTAGTGAAGATGGTACGTGGCCAGAGGGATCTTAGTTTCTGGTCGGCCTCATGAGGCCTTCTGAGTTTTCAATCATTTACTAGCTCGGTAAAAACCAGCCATCATTTTTTTAAAGTCCATTATGTAAGATGTTCATAAATTTAAAATATATTGGACTTAAAAATATATCACAAATTTATAAACCATGAATTAAAAAAAGTTCACGGATTTAAAAACTATTCATAGATTTCAGATAATGTTAGCGGATTTGAAAAATTGTTTCAAATTTAGAAAATGTTCCCAAACTTTGAAAATGCTTGATAACTTTAAATATATCTGTGAATTTAATAAAATGTTCATGACTTTGAAAACAATTCACAGTATTTAATATTTTCACGAATTAAAATGAAAGAAATAAAAAAATAAAAGAGAAAAAGAAAAAAGAAAATAAAAATATTAAACGCTTAGAGAACATACAAAAAGAAAGAAAGACAAAAAACCAACCAATACCTTCAAGAACCTTCTCAAAACTGGGGAAACCAGTTTTCTGATTACAAACTTTACAACTTTCAGAACTGAGACACAGGTAGGCTTAGTATTTGTATTATTGCTCCATCATCCTTCGCGGAGACCGCAACGCCTGGAACCCTTCATCGCGCTCCATGCCTGGACTTCACTGCACCGACGCTGCCGTGATGGCCGCCACACTCATCACGCGGGCACAATAGCCTAGGGCACGTCGCTACGCCTAGACTGAATTCAACAAACTAACTTCGGTGTTTTAGGTTTGATATTCCTACTTTTATGATATATGTAATGCTTGAGGATGGATCCATGTTGTGGCAGATTATGAAGTATATTTTTCTGAACTGTCCAAGCAATTGCGGATGATGCCATGATCGATTTTCCTGCTTGATAGCCAACTATGAATCAATCACCTTGTATGCTCTTTTTTATGTTTTTTCATGCATGTGCTATCTCCCATGTTCTGGAGCGAAATGTTGAAAGAAGGGACACTAATGGATAGTGGTCTAGCTAAACTGGGGAGCAATGGGCTTTACTACCCTCTCTTTAATCTGCTCTTTCAAACCAGGTCCAAGGAGAATACTTCACCACAACCAAGAAGAACTTCTCTAAGGAATGAATCAATCAAGCAATTGACTGTTAGGTAGAGTTTCTTGTTGTTGCAGATGTGGAGTACATGGGCATGGAATTCCATTTGATTCAGCTACCAATTACTTCATTTAGAAGCAGCCTTTTCAAATTTTAGTGAATTTGTCGAGGTTGAGTTGCTTCATTTCTGGCCTAACATATTTATTCTATGTTCTAGATTTTGGACAACAATAATCAGAGGTCATCTTTTAGTGCATTACAATGCTTCGCTGATCTTATTTTTGCCAAAGAGTTTCTATACCTTCTTTGTGTGATTCCTTGCTTCAGAGTATATATTACCATGTTTGCGGAGCGTGCCTTGCTCCTCAAAATCCTATAGGTATTCGCTCCTTGGCTAGGCATCCGATGGAAGGATAGAGAGGAGTTGGTCTTGGTCAGTTGCGCTGAAGCATGCGAAGGTTGTAGGTGAGGTGGTGGAGAAGGAAGCTCTTGTTGTGGAGGTTGTTGCACCACCGACACTAGATGGCATTCAAGGGAAGAGGAGATGCGCCTGGGTGACTCTAAGCACCGGTCAGTTTTTGCTTCTTGTCCTTTCGTGTATTTGTCGGGGGTTGGGTGCGACATATGACAAAGGATGGCTTATCATGGTGGGAGCGAGTAGAACGTCGCCGGTGCCTGGAAGCGGGATGATGCATAGACACGAACGCCGGCATACTTTACCCAGGTTTGGGACTCTTTTAGGAGATAACACTCCTAGTCCTGCTCTGCGGGGTCTCCACATGATCACTAAGGCAAAGTGAGTACAAAGTTGCTCCTTGAGCTGTATGCTGGAGGTAGGAGTAGGCAAGGCTAGCTCTCTCCTTCCTATATAATCTGGTCTAGTGCTAATGGATTCGAACCCTTTGCATGGGTGCCCTGGGGGGTTTATATAGGCCTACCCCCAGGGGTACAATGGTAATCCGGCTGGGCGCAGGGCCCAGCCGTCAGTCTCTTCGGTCGCCGTCTTCTCCACCGACCGTCGGGGCCCGCCGACTGGTGGGCCCCGACGACTGGTCCAATGCGGAGCTGACAGGCCGCATCCGCCGCTGGCGGGTCTTGCCGGCTGCTGATCACTGTAGCCGTGCCTCTAATGATGCGGGCTTGGTCATGGGGTCGTGGCTACAGCTCCGCCGCCTGGCGGGCGATTACTGTAGCCACTCCCCATCTCGTCTGGTTAATGGCGCGGGGGACTCGTGGGAGGGGCTGGCCGACTCCCGGGGGCCGACTCCCAATCGGTTCGACTGGTGGTGCTCTTGCCGTCTTCTGGAGTACTCCCGCTGACTGGTGGGACCCGTCGTCCCTAGGTCGTACAGACAGGCCGTCGTGGGCACTGGTCTCTGCCCACAGGTGCTGATGTCAGGGCCGGCGTGGCAACAGTGCCGCGCCGGACGGAGATCTCCGCGGGTACGACGCACTGTGGCCACGCCAGCCTCCGGAAAGGGGAGGGAATGGGCTTCACTGCAACCACTCCCTGTCCCGTCCCCCTTGATGAGGGCATGGGTATCTGTTGGTGTCGTGGGCCGACTCCTAGTGGCCGGCTTCTCTGGAAGCCGCCAGATCGGAGTCGGCTTGTCATGAACTCGCCATCTGGACTCGGCCGTCTTCGAGTAGTCGGCTGTTCCTTCAGCTGGCCTCCAGAAGGCGGCCTTTCATCTTGGCGTCTTGAGGGGCGCAGTCAGCCCCAATGTCTTGAAAGGTTCTGGGCCCAGGGTTAGCCTACCCATGGCCCATTACTCCGACAGTAGTCCCCGAAGCTGGTGAGGCGCCACGGATGAACAGCCGAGGAGCCTCAGCAGTTTCTCTCTCCGGGTGCTTGAGGTGAGAACCTCGTTTGACTTCTACCGGGCCGACTGGTAGGAGCCAGACTCACCCAACTCAACTTATCCAATTTTTCGGACGCCCCGGCGGGATCCAGATGGCGTGCTAGCTAAGCTTTCAGTCCGCCGCCCGTTTCAGGCATGTCACGTGGCAACGCGCGGCCGGGCCAGTCTGCTCACCCACGCGCGTGGCGGGACAGGCCTACAGGCGGGGCCCGCCACTACCGCGCCTCGGCGCGCGAGCGGATCCGCTGCGGTCGTGGCGGACGGTTGGGGTTCCAGCGGAGTTACTGCGCGCAGTAGCTCTGTGCGATAAACGTGGGGGTCGTGGGGTCGTGGCGCAGTAAATCCCACGACCGCCCCCTCGGCTTCGCAACCCATGAGTCTATAAGGAGGGGGAGGAGGGGGGAGCGGCAGAGCACGCGCGCCCCTCCACCACGCTACTCCTCCTTCTTCTTCTACCTCTCCCCGCCGCGCCCCAAGCTTCGCCAAGCACTGCGGTGACCCGCTCACGATGAGCTCTTCTTCCGCCGCCGCGTCCCCCCTCGGTGCACTCCGGCACCTGGGATGGCTCAGAGGTCCACGACGATCACATCGAGTTCCTCCGCAAGACGCGTCGACTCCCCAGCAAGGACTACGTGCGGGTCCGCCTTGCGCCAAGAGGGGAAATCTCGCTTGCGCAGCAGGAGGGCGAGCGGGTCATCTTCCGCTCGCACTGCCTGCGCGGCCTAGGCTTGCCGGCGAGCGGCTTCTTCCGCTCCTTCCTTGAGTTCTACGGCCTCCAGCCGCACCACCTCACGCCCAACACGGTGGTGCTGCTGTCCGCCTTCGTCGCCTTGTGCGAAGTCTTCCTTGGCGTCCTACCCACCATCGAGCTATGGGGGGAGTTCTTCTTCTCCAAGCTCGGCACCCAGGCTGTAGGCGTGCCGGCTCAGTGCGGCGCATTCATCGCCGTGCGGAGGTTGGGGGCCGACAACCCTTCCCCTCCATCAAGTTGATAAAGTCGGTGAAGATGTGGCAGCGATTGTACTTCTATGTGAAGAGCGTCTTCGCGGAGGGCGATTGGGTCAATCTGCCGGCTTACGTAGCCGGCCCGCCGGCTGAGAGGCTGCCCAACTGGTCGTACCGGGCCAGGATGCTGATGCCCGCTGGAGCCGGCGCCGTCTCGCGACTCCGAGTGCTGACATAGTCGGAGGGTCTGACTGGCCCGGATCTGCTGGCCGCCTTCGTGGCGTGCCGAGTTCTCCCACTCCAAGGTCGCCCCCACATGATTTGTCAGATGAGCGGGCACCGGGACCCGAGTCGGATGTGCACCAAGGAGATGCCCCACGAGGAGGTGGCCTACATGGTGAACTACCTCTCGGACAGCAAGCTCTTGGATGATTGGCAGTTCGGCCTGGAGCCTCACTCGCGAGCCAACCCTCCGCCCCTGGTGAGTTATTTCTTCTTTCTCTTCTCCTTTAGCTTTCTTGACTTTTTGTTGCCGAGTCCGTCTTGTCTGATCTGACTAGTCGGCTTTGGTTAGAATCCCCTCCTCCATCCAGCAACCGGCACCGCGGGGCCGGCCCGCGAATTCCTCGCCGACCGGGCAGAGAGCAATGTCGACGACCCCGTTCTGGGGGCGGCGGCCTTGGAAGACGACGCCGAGGGTGGAGGCGGCCCACGGCTCGGGGCCAGTCTCGAGGACTGGCCTGACGATGATGAGGAGGTCGCCCCCACCACCAGCCAGGAGTCGGCCAGCCCGGCGCGAGCTCTTCTGCCGTGCCGGACGCTCAAGGCGGCGCGAAGAAGGCAGGACTGTGCCGAGTTTGTTCGGCAGCCGGCCGAAGAAGCCCAAGAGCTCGGCCGCGGCGACCAAGTGGGACAAGGCGGCCGCGAAGGCCAACTGCTTCCGCAAGGAGGTGAAGAAGCCGCCGCTGGTCTCCGCGTGAGTGCTCCCTCTTTTCGCCTTTATTCTTTCTTTGTAGATTTTGTCTGAGTCTTTACTTGTTTCCCTTGGTCCAGGGCTCCCATCACTCTTGAGAGGGTCGCTGCCGCCTCCGTCATGTGGTCGGTTGAGACGTCCGCCACCACTCGGCGGGTTGACCCCACCGTCGACCTCCGGGAGGCGACGGAGCGGAACGCGCAAGAGAAGCGTGAAGAGGAAGAGGCCGCCCGCCTGGAGAAGGCGGAAACCGAGAAGGCGGTGGCCTCCGCCAAGAAAAAGCTGGCGGAGGCCGAGGCCGCCGTCGTGGTGGGGAGGCGGGCTGAGGAAGCCGTGCACCGCCAATCGGCGGTGTTCGTCACCCCGCTGAACTCTGCGCCGCCGCCTCCGGAGTTCACGGGGTAGACTGGGGAAGCCGGCGGTGAGAACCCGATCATGGAAAGGGAAGGCGGCGACGCCTCCATGCCGGACGTGATTGTGCCGCTGCCGCCGGCGTCTGGAAGCACGCAAGGCGAGCAGCCGGCGGACCCGCCGGTGCCGCCGACTGCAGACGAGGTCGTGGCGGGCCAACTTCTTCAAGTCGGCACGCCAACGCGTCGCCGCCTTGCGAAGGCGACCTCGGCGCCGCGCCCTTTGGAAACCGGCACCGCGAGCTCCACTATCCCAGACGCTGAGGCGACGAGCGCCGCGCCCACTGGGTGGGTGTGAGGAGGCGGGACGGGCCCATTGAACCAGGCACTCATGGACGTCCAAACCAAGCTCCGAGCTGAGGGCGATGGCATCCAGAACTGCACCAAGGTGCATCTGGCATCGCGGACAGCCATCCGGGTACGTTTCTTCCTTCTTGTTTTTTTCTTTTTCTTCTCTGTGGGGGCGCGCCAGCGCACCCACTAGGTGTAGTCCCCGAGTTTCGGGCCGGCTGCTGAGCAGGCAGCTCGGAACTCTAATTGGCGAGTTCCAAGTACTAACGTTTGTCTGAAATTTTTATCACAGGACTATCACAATCTTCGTGTGACCGCCTTCAACCGTAACGTCGAAGAGCTGGGCAAGCGGACCGCCGACTTGTCGGAGAGCCGGAGTGAGTCCTCTTTCTTCTCTGCGGGGGCGCGCTGGCGCACCCACGGGTTGTAGTCCCCGAGATTCGGGTCGACTGCTGAGCAGTCGGGCCGGATCTCCCTGGTGACCTTCTTTTTGTTGACGACTAACGCCTTCTTTCTTCTTTTTCTTCAGAAGCCAACGCCACCCTGCAGCAGCAGCTGGGCGAGGCCAACACCGTGCTGCGTGCCAAGGGGGAGGAGTGCAATAAGCTAGCCGCAGAGCGCGATCTGCTGGTCGCACAACTGTCAGAGCAGAAGGAGCTGCTCAAGAAGACCCAGGAGGAGGCGAAAGGGAAGGAGACCGCCCACCTGCCTGAGTTCGCGAGCGAGCGCTCTTCCTAGACCGACAAGGAAGCGGTGCTGGCCTCCGGCTTCCACGAGATCGAGGATCTTGTCGACGTTGAGTTTCTCCTCATTTTCCTCTTCTAGGCTGCCGACTACTGGTCAAGCCAACTTCTAGTTTCTGACTTGCTCTTCGTCCTTTGTCTTGGCAGACTTCTTCCGTGGCCACTCACAGGCTGCCAACCAAGCCATCGAGGCAGATCGCGAAGGGCGGAGGGCGGATGGCGCAGAGATCGTTGTCGACGCCCCCCGAACTCTCGACAAGCAGATCCTGAGCATCGAGGCTCACCTTCGGCCGGCCCACCGGATGCTGCGTCGGCTTCAGCGTGTCGGCGCCCAGGCGATCGCCGGCCTGTGGCTAGACATGCAGGCTCCGCGGACTCATAGTCGGACTGCCGACTGACTGGAGGTCGCGGCTGGCCGTCTTGAGGCCTGGAAGGGCTCCTCGTCCCGGGCCGGAGCACGCCGGTCCTTGGAGTTCGTCAAGGCGTGGTATCCTTAGCTGGATCTAGATCGGCTAGCCACATTCCGGCTAGAGGCCCAGGCGGAGCTGGCGGTCGTGGAAGACACCTTAGTCAAGCACGCGACATCGATCGCCGAGTACACCGACACCAGCATCTTCGTCCCCGAGCGGGCTGAAGATGGCGAGGAGGCGCCGCCGGAGTGGTTCAGGATGAACCCGGACTAAGGCGAGGACTCGGCGGAGGTGATCGGCTCCAGTGTCGAGGAGGAAGGCGAGGCGGAGGACGGAAGCGAGATGGAGGCACCAGAAGACAGAGGAGACGCCCAGCCTCAGCTCGACCGTGCCTCCAGCAACGAGCCGCGCCCGACCGAGCCGGCTGCCGCCGAAGGTGATCAAGCCGAGACCGACCAGCCGGCCGTCCCAACAACTCCTCCAATCCTCTGAACCCGTCTGCCGCTTCCTAGGCTGCCACTTTATCTTTTGTTTTATCTTCTTAATAGTCTTGAAGAACTTGTTAATTCGCACAATTCCACCCGCGGGGTGTATTTTGAACTTCTGTTCGAAGATTCGTCCAAGGGCCTCTGTTATGTAAATATTAATCCGAGTTCTATCTCTTATTGCTTATTGCTCCTTTGGCTTTTTCCTTTGCCGCCTTCCCTTAGTTGCCGTCTTGCCAGCCGGACAGCCGCTCTGCGGACTGCTGCTGGATCAAGTACTTGGCTACTTTGGGAAGGCAAGTACTTAGCCGTTTATAGTTTTCTAGCAAGTTGGATTGAAATGGCAAGACGGCTGCTCAAGAGTCGGTTGTAAAGGTCTGGAAGCCGGCTTAAACTATGTTCATGCTTTGAGTCCTTAGCCATTTTTCGTGTGGACACCCATTCTACCTTACTCCTGCCCACCAGACAGTCGCTCTTCGAGCTACTGCTTCTGACAGGAGACGGCTTAAGTGCCGCACACTACTTGTCCCGCTACAGGAAGCATTTCATAGCGCAAGTCTGTAAGTCCCCGGTCCGACTAGTCGAACCCGGTGCCAAGCGGCATAACAAAGAATAACATATTCGTAGGCATAATTCTTATCATATAGATAAAAGAGGGTAGTCCCCGAGCTCTTCTCGAGGGGCCCAAAGTCTTGGTATTTTAATACAAAAGGTAGCGTGGTACATACTGCATCAACTGTAAAATCTTCGGAGGAGATTTGCATTCCATGGTCGCTCTGTCTCTTTGCCAGAGTCGTCCCTCTTGCGTGCTCGGGGCTTCTGAGCGTCTCTCAGGTAGTAGGAGTCGTTGCCCAACACTTTGCTGATGATGAAAGGGCCTTCCCAAGGTGCTGAGAGCTTGTGCTGGCCGGCTGTTCAATGGATCCGCCGGAGCACAAGGTCTCCTTCTTGGAAAGATCTCGGCTTGACCTTCCGGTTGTAGTATCGATGCAGGCTCTGTTGGTAGATGCTGGACCGGCTGAGTGCCAACAGCCGGCCCTCTTCCAGCAGATCGACGCCGTCTTGACGCGCTTCTTCTGCTTCCTCCTCGGTGTACATGGTGACTCGCGGGGAGTCGAACTCTATGCTCGTTGGGATGACGGCTTCGGCACCGTAGACGAGGAAGAAAGGCGTGAAGCCGGTTGACTTCTTTGGAGTTGTGCGCAGACTCCAGAGGACGGCTGGCAACTCGTCGAGCCAACAGCCAGCCGAGCGCTCTAGAGGCTCGACCAGTCGAGGCTTGATGCCGGACAGGATGAGGCCGTTTGCTCGTTCTACCTGGCCGTTTGACTACGTATGGGCAACGGATGCTAAGTCCAGTCGGATGCCCTGCGTCACGCAGAAACGGGCCAAGGCACCTTTGGCAAAATTTGTGCCGTTGTCGGTGATGATGCTGTGTGGTATGTCGTACCGAATTGTGATGTCGGAGATAAAAGTCACAGCAGTCGGACCATTCAGCTTTTTGATCGGCTTTGCTTCTATCCACTTGGTGAACTTGTCCACCACGACAAGTAGGTGACTCAGGCCGCCTCATGCCGTCTTGAATGGTCCCACCATATCCAGGCCCCAAACAGCAAAGGGCCAAGCAATGGGAATAGTCTTGAGTGCAGAAGCTGGCTGATGCGGCTTGGAGCAGAACTTCTGGCACCCCTTGCATTTTTGGACCAAGTCCTTGGCTTCTTCTAAAGCAGTCGGCCAAAAGAAACCATGGCGGAAGGCTTTGGCGACGAGTGCTCTTGAAGCCGCGTGGTGGCCACACTCGCCTTGATGGATGTCTTTGAGAATTTCTTGGCCTTGATCCGGCTCCACGCAGCGCTGGTAGACGCCAGTGACACTGCGCGTTACAAGCTCTCTGTTGACTATGGTGTAGGCTGCTGCTTGGCGTTGCACTTGCCGAGCTAAGATCTCATCAGCTGGCAGCTCTTTGCTCACCAGGAATTTGAGGATAGGCTGGGCCCACGAGGGTGCTGCGATTTCTTCGATCATCAGAACTATGACTTGGACGAGGGTGGCTCGGCCGGGAGGCGGCGGGTTGGAGTCGGCAGCCGCTTGTTGGATCGATGAATTCCCCGGGCTGATTGGCGTAGTCCCCGGGCCGGGTTCAGAAGTCTCCGGACAGGCCGCCGCAATCCCCGGGCCGGGTTCTGAAGTCCCCGGGCCGGCTTTGACTGCTTCGGGTGGAGCCAGCACAAAGATAGAGTCTGATTCTGGTGAAGGCTTGACATATGGCTTGAGGAGGCGCTGAAGGGCGACGTCAGATGGTATTGCTTGATGGGTAGAGCCGATTCGAGCCAAGGCATCTGCTTGGTCGTTGTCGTTTCTTGGCACATGGAGGAACTCACATCCCTCAAAATATCCGCTGAGTTGCTGCAGAGGAAGCGGTAGCTTGCCATGTTTGCGTCTTTGGCGTCCCAGTCGCCGGACGACTGCTGGACCACCAAGTCGGAGTCACCATAGCACAGGATCTGGCGAATGCCGAGTTCTTTGGCAAGCCGGAGCCCGTGAATGAGTGCCTCGTATTCGGTGACGTTGTTGGAGGCGGCAAAATGTATTTGCAACACATATTTGAGCTTGTCGTCTTTGGGAGAGGTGAGGACGATGCCGGTTCCCAAGCCGGTGCGCATCTTGGAGCCGTCGAAATGCATCCGCCAATGGGTGGAGTCAGGCGCTGGCGGCAGGTACTGGGTCTCGGCCCAGTCGGCGAGGTAGTCGGCCAGTGCCTGCGACTTGATGGCGGTGCGAGGCTAGTAGTAGATGGTGTAGGGGGCCAACTCTATGGCCCATTTGGCCACTTGGCCTGAAGCATCTCGGCTTCTGATGATCTCGGCTAGTGGAGCTATGCAGACCACAGTGATTGGATGCTCTTGAAAGTAAGGCTTCAATTTCTTGGCGGCAAAGTGCACGCCATAGCACATCTTCTGGTAGTGGGGGTAGTTTTGCTTGGAGGTCGACAGTACTTCACTCAAATAATACACCGGTCTCTGGACAGGTAATGCCTTGCCTTCCTCCTTGCGTTCTACCACAATGACTCTGCTGACTACTCGGCTGGTGGCAGCGATGTATAGGAGCATGGGCTCCTTAGGAGTCGGAGCCGCCAGAACAGGCGGAGTAGTCAACATCTTCTTCAACTGGAGGAAACCTTCGTCCTCCTTGTGGTTCCACTCGAAAAAAGTGGTCTTCTTCATCAGTTGGTACAGGGGGAGAGCCTTCTCGCCCAACCAGCTGATGAATCGGCTGATGGATGCCAAACAGCCGCTACACTTCCGTACGTCCAGCAGTTGGCTGGGTACTTCCATCCTCTCAATGGCCTTCATCTTCACAGGGTTGCACTCTATTCCGTGTTCGGAGACCAGGAAGCCAAGAAGCTGGCCGGCCGGTACTCCAAGACGCACTTCTTAGGGTTGAGCTTGATCTGAAATCGGCGCAGGTTCTCAAAGGTCTCCTTGAGGTCTTCCAGCAGCGTTCCACGCTTCTCCGTCTTCACCACCACATCGTCCACGTAAACGTGGGCATTTCTGCCGAGTTGCTTGAGGAGGCACTTCTGCATGCAACGTTGAAAGGTAGCGCCGGCATTCCTCAAGCCGAACGTCATGGTCAAGTAGCAGAAGGCTCCAAACAGCGTGATGAAGGCGGTTTTCAGTCTGTCAGCCGGGTTCAATTTGATCTGGTGATATCCTGAATATGCATCTAAGAAACTCAGCAGCTCGCATCCGGCTATGGAGTCTATCACCTGGTCGATCCTTGGCAAAGCGAACGGGTCCTTGGGGCATGCTTTGTTGAGGCCGGTGTAATCAATACACATTCGCCACTGCTTGTTCTTCTTCAGCACTAGGACCGGGTTGGCTAGCCACTCTGGAAAGAATACCTCCATAATGAAGCCGGCTGCTAGAAGCCGGGCTATCTCTTCTCCAACAACTCTTCTCTTCTCTTCTGACAGGCGGCGCAAGGGCTGCCTGACTAGCTTCACATCAGATCGGACATGTAACTTGTGCTCGGCGAATTCCGTAGGAACACCTGGCATGTCCTTGGGGGACCATGCGAAGATGTCCCGATTCTCACGGAGGAAATCGACAAGCTCGCTTTCCTATTTGCTGTCGAGGTTTGTACCTACGACAACGTACCTCTCTGGGTGCTCCGGGTCCAAGGGTATCTTCTTCGTCTATTTAGCCGGCTTGAATGAGCCCTCAGCTTCCGACTCCCTGGGATCGAGCAACATCTCCGGCTTCTTTCCTGCCATCGCCACAACCCGGTCAAGGAGCTGCTTCTCAGCTGCGATCACGAGGGACTCGGCTAGCCGACTGCTCTCAGCTGCACAGGCGGATGACTTCCTGTAGTCGCCGGCTACGGTCAAAATTCCCTTGGAACTCGGCATCTTCATCTTGAGGTAGGCATAGTGGGGGATAGCCATGAACTTGGCCAGGGCAGGTCGGCCAAGTAACGCATGGTATGGGCTCTCGAGATCCACCACCTCAAACCACACTGACTCTCGGCGAAAATGGTCTTTGTCTCCGAAGAGGACATCTATCAGGATCTTGCCGATTGGTGAGCAGGAATGGCCAGGAACTATGCCATGGAATACAGTCCGGCTGTTCTGAAGCTGAATTTGCTTGATTCCTAACTTCTCCATGGTGTCCTTGTACAGGATGTTGATGCTGCTGCCGCCGTCTATCAGGACTCGGGAGAAACGAGCAGCTCGTCTATCTGTGGCAAAGGTGGCATCCAAAACCAAGGCGTAGGAGCCTGGACTCGGCATCACCTCTGGGTGATCAGCTCTGCTCCAGTTGATAGGCTTCTCAGACCAGTGCATGAACTCTGGGGTTTCTGATGCTACTGCGTTCACCTCTTGTTGCTGTAGCCGCCTGCTGCGTCGGTCATCGGCCACACTGGTGAACACCACGTAGGCTCCGTGCTCTTCTGGGTACTCGTCTTGTACTGCGCCGACTGGTCGGACCGCCGGTTGCTGGGGCAGAGGAGGAGGCGGCTGCCCAGCAGGCGGGGGAGGCAAGAGGTCGTCTCCCTTAGCGATCCTGGTGAGCCAGTGGCATTTCCGAGTGGTGTGGTTGGACGGCTTCGCACCACTATGGAACTTGCAGGGACCATCCAAAGTCTGCTCATAGGAAAAAGCCGGCAACCAGTTTGGCATGCCGCTCTTCTGACGTTTGGTCGGAGGCTGCATCTCCGGCTGCTGGTCTTCGACTGTTGCCACCTGCCGGCTGCTGGAAGCTGGCTGTGGGGCCTTGTGCTTGTGGTTGCTCTGCTGCTGTCGCCGATTGGCGTCTCCAGCCGGGGTTCTAGGAGCCTGAGGACCCACTTTGCCAGTCGCACTAACTTGAATCTCCGCCTTCATGGAGGAGTCGACCGTGGCATACTTGTCTGCTATAATCAGCAGCTCCTCGTGGGTCTCTGGCTCGTCGCAGAGGAGCTTGTGCTTGAGGAGGGTGCCTTCTCTACACCCGGCGGTGAAGTACTCGATAGCCTGCACCTCGTGCACGCCCTCGCAGGAGTTCCGGAGCTCGGCCAACGCGTAAGGTAGTCGCGAGTCGACTCGTTGGGGTCTTGCACGCACAAGGAAAGCTGGCGAGGTTTGGGAGGCCGCTTGTACGTGCTGGTGAAGTTGCGGACGAAGGCATCGGTGAAGTCGACGCAACTGTTGATGCTTCGGGGCTTCAGGCTGTTCAGCCATGTCCGGGCCGTGCCCTGGAGCATGAGCGGAACGTATTTCATGGCAACATGCTTGTTGCCGTTTGCTATATTGACGGCTGTGGAGTTGTCAACTAGCCAGTCCTCCGGCTTCACGGAGCTGGTGTACTTGGGCGTGTCTCTTGGGAGTGTGAACCCTTTGGGAAAGGGCTTGTCTCGAATGCGGGGGCCGAAACACGGCGAACCCAGCTTGTCTTCCTCTTCCAGCGCCAGCGATCGGTGGAGTCTGTCGATCCGGTGGCGAGCGTCATTCTCTCTGACTCCTTCTCGGCGGCCAAGGCGGTCGCTGAGTGTCGGGTGATCAAGAGGCGACGGGGAGACTCGCCTTTCCCTGTGAGGGGGAGGAGGCGGACAGTCGTCCCGTCGTTCCACTGCTCTTGGGCGGCCGTCTTGGTCGCGCTCGATGGTGAAGCGAGTCCGACTGTGGCTGGTAGCCGGCTCCTTGTCTTTTCTTCCGTGGAGACCGCCAGTCGGCGTCCGAGACGTCGCGCCTTGGTCTCGGCAGGGAGGCGGGTCGTCGTTTTGCCATTGTGGCGCATCAGTACGACAGCCGCCCTTGTTCTGCTCGGCAGCCGCGTCAAGGAGTCGATGGACGCGCTCCGTCATCAGGCGACGCTCCTCGCCCTCGAAATTGTCCAGCTCGTCCGCCGCTGCCTGGGCGACTCGGATGTTCTCCGCAGGCGTGACATAAATGGGGCGATTCGCCCCGAACAGGTTGGCGATGGCCACGCCGCGCTGCTGGACCGCGTCGAGGCGGCTAGGCCCAGTTGGAGCCGGCGAGCCACCCACAGCGCGATCCATCTCGCGTTGGTAGGCTTCTGACAGGCGTCTCATACCGGACAGCTTCTTCGCGCCTTCGACGAGCTGAAGGCGGCGCGCCTCCAGCGTCTCGGCGTCGGCGTCTTCGGGAATGGGTGCGGTCAGGTCTTGTAGTGCCGCGTCAAGTGGGTCATGAGCTCCTCCGCCGGAGTGCTCGCCATGACCGATGACAAGCACCTCTGTGACGGTGCTTTCGTCGCTCTCCGCGCGAGGGAGCGGCTCGTCGTAGACCACCACGTTGGTGGGGAACGCGTCGAGCGACGCGGTGTCGGAATCGACCAACATCGGATCGGTGGAGCCTACGGACTCCAAGTCCACAGCTGGCTCGCTAGCGACGTGGAGTTGATCGAGGAGGCCCGCAAGGAGGCTCTCGGGGCCGCCTGTGCCCGCGTCGGATGCGGGTTCATCGGAGAGGCGAACCTCACCGACAAGATTGGCGAGGCAACTGGCAGCGCAGGCGATCTCAACGCCGTGCAGCCCGTCGGCACAGACTCCGTCTGGCGTGCCGGGCTGGCTGCACTCGCCAGGGAGGAAAAGGGTTCCCGTCGAGAGCAGGTCTCCGGACGATGGTGCAGCTCGCCCCACGGTGGGCGCCAAATATCGGGGGTTGGGTGCGACATATGCCAAAGGATGGCTTATCATGGTGGGAGAGAGTAGAACGTCGCTGGTGCCTGAAAGCGGGATGAGGCGTAGACATGAACGCCGGCGTACTTTACCCAGGTTCGGGGCTCTCCTAGGAGATGACACCCCTAGTCCTGCTCTGCGGGGTCTTCGCATGATCACTAAGGCAAAGTGAGTACAAAGTTGCTCCTTGAGCTGTATGCTGGAGGTAGGAGTAGGCAAGGCTAGCTCTCTCCTTCCTATATGATCTGTCTAGTGCTAATGGATTCGAACCCTTTGCATGGGTGCCTTGGGGGGTTTATATAGGCCTACCCCCAAGGGTACAATGGTAATCCGGCTGGGTGCAGGGCCCAGTCGTCAGTCTCTTCGGTTGCCGTCTTCTCCGCCGACTGCCGGGGCCCGCATACTGGTGGGCCCCGCCGACTGGTCCGGTACGGAGCCGACAGGCCGCGTCCACCGCTGGCGGGTCTTGCCGGCTGCTGATCACTATAGTCGTGCCTCTAATGACGCAGGCTTGGTCATGGGGTCGTGGCTACAGCTCCGCCGCCTGGCGGGCGATTACTGTAGCCACTCCCCGTATCGTTTGGTTAATGGCGCGTGGGACCCGTGGGAGGGGCTGGCCGACTCCCGGGGGCCAACTCCTGATGGGTCCGACTGGTGGCGCTCTCGCCGTCTTCTGGACTACCGCTGACTGATGGGACCCGTCGTCCCTAGGTCATACAGACAGGCCGTCGTGGGAACAGATCTCTGCCCACTGGTGCTGATGTCAGGGCCGGCGTGGCAACAGTGCCGCGCCGGACGGAGATCTCTGCGGGTATGGCGCACTGTGGCCACGCCAGCCTCCGGAAAGGGGAGGGAATGGGCTTCACTGTAGCCACTCCATGTCTCGTCCCCCTTGATGAGGTCATGGGTATCTGTTGGTGCCGTGTGCTGACTCCCGGTGGTTGGCTTCTCTGGAAGATGCCCAGATCGGAGTCGGCTTGTCATGAACTTGCCTTCTGGACTCGGCCGTCTTCGGGTAGTCGGCTGTTCCTTCAGCCGGCCTCCAGAAGGCGGCCTTTCATCTTGGCGTCTTGAGGGGCGCAGTCAGCTCCGATGTCTTGAAAGGTTCTGGGCCCAGGGTTAGCCTACCCATGGCCCATTACTCCGACAGTATTGGTGTTTGCAATTTGTTCTTGCTTAAGAACTTTTGGCAGGATTTGATTTTTTTAATGCCATCGTTCGTGCCATGCTTTTACTGTGTGTATGTTTGAATGTTCACATGAGCTTGCAGTATGCTGAGATAAGCTCGACATTTTGTTAGCTCTTTAGCCTTCCTCCAGAAGAATTTCTTTTTGATGATTTCAGCAGCCACCTAAGAAGAAAACTGCTGCTCCAGGTGATTATGATTCACCGTTCATTATACTGGTGTTTATTGTTTCGTCACATGTAAAAGTGATGTGGTGTCCTGCATAGTGCTGCTAAGTTTTGTCTTCTAATAGTTGATACATGGTTTATAATTCTGGTGCCCAATTCTGTATTATATATATTTAGAATTCCCAATATATTACAGGTAGACGTTTCCGTATGATATTAAGAGTTGCTTCCTTCATCGGAATTTCATTCTAGAAAGGGAAGGTAAAAGGAAGAGGAGTAGTATCTCTCTCGATACCATGGTTCATTATGAATCCGTGCCATAGTTATGTGTTTGCTGTTGCTTGAACCAAACCAATGATTTGGTATAACTTCTATTGTTTCTTTTATGGAATCTCGGTTTTTCCAATTATAAGAATATTCCTTCAGTTTGTTTTTATACAAGCTGAAATAATTCCATAAAGATGTTAGTTAAATAAAATAATATTTATACCAAACTCTTATACTTTATTATTATTTATTTATTTATTTTAAATTAAAAATTTAGGTGGTGTCATTTATCTATTAAACCCATAAAGATGTTGTTGAATGTTGATTATAAAAATATTTGTTATACAGTTCTAACATCCATTATTGACAAGTACACACACAATGCTAAAATAAATTATATTTTGTAGTGAGAATAATTTATTTCCTTTTTGAGATGACAAGCCTCAAAAGATTAAATAAAATTTCTTTTAATCTGAGAAAAAGGAAACAAATTGCACATCTTTACATAATATTTTTTTTCAAAATTGGGTGAATTGTAGTCTACATATGTTGATGTATATTTAAGATTCTTTATTAAATGCCCGACATAGATATGTAAATAGTGTGGTTTAATAAATATCATCATGGCAGTTTCTAGTGCATGATTAGGTACAAGCAAATAAAAAAGTATGGAGCATATAAGGTTTATATGATGATCTTACGATCTAATGTTGTGATGTTGTTTTAATGGTGGTTAATGTGCCCTGCTTGTTCTAGTTGGTTAAATAAGCAGTTGATGATGGGCACTTGCTTTGAATGATAAACCATCAGCACAAATTAGTACAAAATCAGATTTTCAAGTAGTTTTATAGACAAAAGTATGTACGTTGGGTAAAATTAAGGACACGTGGTAGCGTTTTCATATTTGTAATCCGAATACACTATATTACGCTGGGGTTTAGATGATTATGTGATGTGTTTGGTGTCAACAAAGTGTTGGTCACTCAATTTGAGTTTATGTCAAACAAGGGAGGAGAAGGGAGAGACCTGGCCGCCAGTGTTGCTCGCGCGGCGATGGGTGGAGGTCCGATGGGTGTGGCTGATCGCGACAAAGAAGGGAGAGGTCCGGCCGACGTGGCTGCCCATGATGGAGAAAGGGGAGGTCCGACCGGCATTGCTGCTCGTGGTGCGGATGTTGCAGATCTGTCCGGCGTTATTGCTTGTGATTGGGATGGAGGAGGTTCTAGCGACATTGTTGTTCGTGGCTGGGAAGTGAGAGGGGGAGGCGGTCTGGCGATATATCCAGTTTTTGTGCTTTGCGTAGCATTGTATCTGATTACAAGGTGGTTGAAATGGCTCAGCCCAACCAAACGAAGGTAACGAACTTACTAAGGGCATGTACAATGATGCTATTTTAAAAGTTCTATGCATGATAAATGTTGCGATAGAGGGGAGGAAAACCATAAAAAAATTGCTTTCCCTTAATTCAAAGATTATGTTGTAATGACAATATCTCTGACCACATAATTGAAAATATCTTTGCGTAGCATTGTGTACAATCTTTTATTGTCTTTTCTAGATTGTGTGGCATGCGTGTACACTCACTAAGCGATGTAATCAGGAGATGGTGGAAAATTGTCGAACCAAAGGCGTTCGAAGCTGTTTCTTTTTTTTTCTTTTTTATGAAAAGGAGGATGACCCCGCCCTTTGCATCTGGGCGATGAACCAAAGTTGTTTCTTGATAGACATATATTTCGATGCAATGCGGGTGTCCTATAGAAGCTTGGCACGCATGTTTCTCTCAATTAGGCGTTCATGCTGTGGGGCCTCCACCTCAACATCGATTTAATTCAGAGGAGAGGAACCCCGTTGCTTGATTTTGAGTGAGTTTTTTAAAATCCGATCACGCGGGAAGCAGGCAGGCAGGCAGGGTGGTGCTGTGTTCCCGCAAGTTTGGCGGTGCGACACGCCGAGGAAATTTCAACGAGCGACTTTTTATCCTCATCATATTCGTCGGTTGCGGACGCCGTTGTGGTCTGTTTCGATGGATGGATTTCCATGGACATGGCCATGGCCGGGAGGGGTGGGAGACAAAAGCTGGGACGCGTGTGTCCGTGGAGGTGTGGACCAAGCAAGAGAGAGCAAGTACGTGCGAACCCGGCGGCGTCGAGTCGTGCCGACTGACACGGCACTAGTAGGACGCTTCTGCTCGCCATGTGCCGCGGCGGTTACGTACGTTGCCAGCTGAACAAAAGCATGGACGGGGCACACGCAAGATTTGCTCCTGCTTTTCGTGTTCCTTCGTGCGATTCAAATTTCAAGCCTGCATACAACCCGCCGGGGTCAGTGAATTCGGTATTTTGTCAATGAGGAGTACCAAGGTGTCTACTCGTACAATGTAGACCATCAGGGAGGCCAAAGCCCCCGGGTTCCATTATCATAAGAAAGTCTACTGCTAGAAAATTTGGAGCAAATCGTGTATGATGATCATAGTCTATACCACTATATAGTATGCCAATAGCTTCAAATATTAGCCGTTGGATATGCTGCATCCAATCCAACAGTCTATAGACGGCAAATTTGAGCATCATTATCTGTTGGATAAAGTTTTCAAGTTATGGTATTCTGCCAGATGGCCTTCTAATTGAACTCCCGACTCCCCAACTCTATCATCTTATGTGTTCTAGAAGCATCTCTTCACAGGCTTATCTGATACTCTAATAAAAAAGGATTCGAACAATGTGGATTCTAAAGAGGTAAGACCATCTATAGCCGGACACCTCAAACCCTCCTCAAACGCCCGGGCGGACCGCCCGGTTACTGGCTGGTTACAAAATTTCGACCCAGACAGACATCTCAAACTGGCCACAAACGCCTTGGCTGACCGGCAGCACCCATATCCAGCCCAAATATGGGACGGATATGGGGGATGCCCGGGCGCGGCCGTCACATTCGACCCGGCCAACGTTGGCTCACTCGACCCCACATATATTCGTCCCCATCCGCTCCTCGAACCAAACCCTAGCCACTTCACACTCCACTCCCCTCCACTCCCTATGCCAGCCAATCTCACCTTCGATGATTTCCAGCCGGCTCCGACATGGCGGGCAACGGGTTCGAGTCCTTCACCTTCAGATCCATCGACCCCGAGCTCATCCCACGTGGCCCCCAAGGAGGAGATGGCGTCCGGCTTGTGCTCCGCCACTCCCGGGAGGGGACCCATGCCCGGCAGTGCTCAGACTCCTTCCATCGAGAATCCATTGCGTTCGCCCAAATGGCGCATGGATCCGGCGCTAGGTATGTCGTCGCTACCTCGTTGGAGGTGATGCGGTCCGCCTGGCGTCCGATCGCAGTGGTGGACACGCACCCCTCCGTTGGCACGGCGAGCATCGGGACACACCATGTACCTCGTCCGACGAGAACATGGCATGGCGTGCCCGCCGTTCGAGGCAATGGGCACGGGAGGCGACCGGACCAACACTCTGGGGAGCGCAGCCGGCCGGACATGGCCACGGCAGAACCGGGCGAGCTCCGGTTAGATTACATTTCGCGTTGCTTTTAATAATATGGATTTGATATTTCTAATTTGAGATGTCCGGTTGTAGAATCAAATATTTGAGGCATTTGAAGTGCCAGATTTGCCCATCACGATTGTAGATGCTCTAAGAAAACCAAATTGAACCTTGCCTAATACGATTATCGGTTATAGGAAAGAAAATACGTATTCAAATGTACTTTTTTATGCTTTTATATATTTAAATGAGCGTGCAAAGCCCGTACTACAATACAGTAGTAGTAGTAGCGTTTCTGCTCCCTGCCGTAGCCCATTTTTCTTTTAAAATATCTTCGTAGTAGCTTCTCCATCACACTCGTACCAAAGATACAATCGAGTGGAGCCGAAACAAAGAGCGAAAGGCGAGACGAGGCCAAAAGTCTTCTTTTTACCTCGAGGTAATAACACCCCAGATCCACAAACTTGCGCCGAATGTGATGTTTTAGTCCAAAACTTGCAAAATGTGACTGAGGACTCCACAAACTTGACACCCTATGTGATGTTTTGGTCCACAGCCATTCACAGCGCGACATGTGGCAGTCCAGAGGGTGGACCGGTCAGCTGTGGCAATTTTGCACAAAGGCCCCTGGCGTTCACTCGATTCAACCCGCACTACACCCACCTGAATTAAATGCCACAGGAGTTGCACCAGATCCGTTCGACCTCTCCCGATGTCCTGTCGGGGGAGACAGTTGGCGATTTGGTGATGACTGTCGTCATCGCGCCGTCGTCGCCGGAGTTCGCCGGCGAGATGGAGCCACCCCCTTCCGCTCATCTCATCCGGCCGCTCGGCGTCATCCCACCGGACTATGGTGAGCTCCTGTCCCCTCTTCCGCCTCCTTCCTTTCGTGTTCCGCCCGTGCTCTGTTTCATCGTCGCCGTTGTGTCATCGTCGTCCGCATCAGCCACGCCACTTCTGTGTGTCTAGTGTGATTGTTGAATGTTGTTTGGTTTGTCTGACTGCAGTAAAGCTAGGGTTTTTGCCTAGTTGGTTTTGGCCAAGTAGATTAGGTTAGGTTTACGGTGCCAAAGTCATGGGGTTGGCCTGACAAGTGGGTCTTATTTTTCGCTCATATGTTAGCTTGTTAGACTGGAGTTGTTGGTCGGTCCTCCATTCATGTGCACCGAAAGCAATTCAGAAAATGCTTGATTGTGTTCATTGCCAACAATTTTAGTTGTTCATGTTTCAAGTGTTAATTCTTAGTATTGCAATGGCCATGCTCATGTTTCAGGTGTTATTGATGCCACCAGTTGGTTGTGTTCAATGGCACCAACTTAAGTTACCAGAAGTATTGATTTTAGGACATTAGACTGAATTTTTCAGTTAACTATAGTTATCTGAATGTTGTCAGTTAATTGTAGTTATCTTAATTTTGTCAATGCACTGTAGTTATTCACAATGATTTTAGTTCACTGTAGTTAACTGAACATCTCAGTTAACTGAACATCTCAATTAACTGAACTTACAAATTTTACTGTTAAGTGTATACATCATTGTGTATTGCTTACAAATTACACATATTTGATGCAGTGTGTGATTCAGCAAATGGACAAAGGGTGGACACTACTTTCTTTACACTTGAGCTTGAGCATGGTGGGATTTTCTGTGGCCCTATCAGTAATTTGGAGTACTGGAACCCTTCAGTGGAAGTTCTTGATTATGTTGATGCTACCACATTGTCATATTCTTTCATTGAAGAGCACCTAACTTGGTTGGGATATCCAGTGGGTGAGCACATACTTTACTGGTGCTTGCCTGACAAATCAATTGCAGATGGTTTGGTCAGAATTAAATCTGATGATGATGTGCAACACATCATCAAAGCTAGTGTTGATCATAAAGTGCTGGCTATTATGGTTGACCATGCAGATTTCATCAGCAACTTCAGGGCTGAATCCATATGCACATTGCCATCAATTCAGTGCCCTGTTGCAATGCACAGTGCAAGTGAAGCATCTTTTCACCAGAGTGTAATTTCTGTCAATGAAGATGAGCCATTTTTAGAGTTTCCTGCAACTGGAACAGAACCTGAAAATACAAGGTGTAGATCACAATCTGCTTACTGAAGATGGAGCAACAGTAATTGAAGATATAGTTGTTTCTGAATCAGATTTCAGTGATAGTGATTATGGCATAGATGAGGGGGATGATGATCTTTATGATGATAACATTGACTTTGATGTTGATGAAGAAGCTGAGGAAGAAGAGGATGATGTGGAGGTAGATGACTATTTGCTTGATGATGAAGATCTTAATCTGCCCATTGAGGAAGCAGAGCAGTTGAGGTACAAGTTTACTGCCTTCAATTCAAAGGTGGACATGGTTGCCCCTGCCTTGAAAGTTGGGATGGTCTTTGCTGATGTGAAGGAGCTTAGACTTGCTATTACTGCATATTCTATTAAGAACAGAGTTCAGATCAAGAAGTTAAAGAATGACAAAACTAGAATAGAGGCTGTTTGTGAAAGAGGTTGCCCATGGTGGCTAAAAGCTGGGAAGGACAACAGGACAGGTGGATTTGTAATCAAGGCTTACAATGGAGACCACATTTGTCAGAAGAAATGGAATATAAGGCAGATGATAGCTAAGATCCTAGCTAGGCTCATCTTCAAAGGGGCAGGCCACTCAGGGTCAACCCACTCCACATGGCTGCATTTAGGTATCTTCTACAAATTTCCAACAAAAGAAAAATATTCAGTACAATGAAAATAACAGTTAAAGACTGGCTCAACTACACTACAAATGTTCAGTTTACATGAACAAAAGAAAAGTTAACTTGACCAAAATTTGTTAACTGACAGATCTCCACAAATTCAGATTTACAAACAACAAGATTCAATATACACTGGTAGATCTCCACAGTATTCACTAAATTTAAAGAACTACAAATAACAACATTCAGTTAACTGACAGAAGCAAAAACAGCAACATAAACACTGAATCTAACTGTCAACAAAAGAAACATACACACTTAATCTAACTGTCAGAACTGTCAAACTTAACTGAACACTGAATCAATCCAAATCAGCAACTAACCTTCTGTGCACAAGCTAGGAATCTCCTCCCACTATCCACTGATTCAAATGCCACCAGCTTCTCACACACACATTCATGCTCACATCTTGAACTAAGATCTGTGGCCAGGCCGCTCCATTCCGAGCACAAGATGGTGGCGGGTAGCTAAAACATAAGTAAATCAGCTTCATTTGGTAACTAACAATGCACACCCAAAGAAACCCTAACCCTACCAGAGCAACAGATCTAACCTGGACTTCGCTGCTGACTGACTCAGCCTCGGACGAACTGTCGGTATCGCTCCAGGAAACCATGGCCACGAGCTGTGCAAATGTTCAAGGTTCAAAGCAGGGGGTGGGGGAGGGGCCTTGCTGCCGGCGACAGAGGGAGAGGGAGAGGGAGAGCGAGAGCGAGAGGATGGAGAATGGGGAACAAGCACTACTAGAAAAAGGGCTATAGATGGGATTGACACTAATGGCGCACCACCTTCTGATACGCCATTAGTGTTGAAACTACTAATGGCGCACCAGACCTAGGATGCGCCATTAGTATCAAAAAAAAATTTGAACTAGCGCGCCTGTCCAAACATACTAATGACGCATCCAGACACAGTGCGTCATTACTAGTTGTAACTAGTAATGGCGCACTAGTCCCAGAGTGCGCCACTAATGTTGTTTTTTTAATTATATTTTTTATTCCTTTTGTTGCAAAACTACTAATGGCGCACTCTTCCACCGTGCGCCATTACTAGTTCAAACTAGTAATGGCGCACTGTAAAACAGTGCGCCATTAGTATGTTTTTTTGCAAAACTACTAATGGCGCATCGGATGTAGGTGCGCCATTAGTAACCTGGATTACTAATGGCGCATTTATTGTTGGTGCGCCATTAGTAAGTGGGCAGCAACAAGATATTTTGGGCAGCCTCTCCAACCCACACTCACTTTCTCTCCACTTCATTCCCTCCACCTCCTCCTTGTCTCGGATGCCTCCTCTTTTTCACCTCATTTCCACCATAGATTCATTCAAATTAAGTGGTTAAATTACCTTGTTTTGATAGGTAAGTAAGGGGGGAAGCTATATTTATGTTGTTCTCCCTACAACAATGTGCACATGCACTTTTTATGGCCTAGCTAGATCTATGTATGTTCGTGGTGTTGCATATGTTTGTGGTGTTGCATATGTGTTTGTGTTTGGAGGTGTACCGGTATTTGAAATGCGATAGTTGCCAATATTTTGCCGGAATGTTGATTCATTTCCGTTTCGGCGATAATTTTGGCATTAAGCATTCTTTTTTGTCCTATTTTTAGGGAAAGTCATGCCAAATTTTTTCTTGGTTCTAAAATATCGTTTTGCTCTACCCCGCAGGCGACCATGGTCTGCACGATGACCGAAGGCATTGTGAATAGGTTTTTGAGGTCCGCGAAGGCCGAGATGCTTCAAAAGAACGAGATGGAGATAAGATGTCCGTGTCGAAGATGCAAGCTGGAGAGCCTTATTGCGGACCCGGATTCCGGGCAGGTGCGGGACCACCTGCTCTTGCGTGGTTTCATGGATGGCTATCGGTGGCAAGGTGATGAAGATGACTACGAAGTCGTCCATGGGGGCCGGGCAAGAAATGAGGAAGGGCAGCAAGACAACCACCGCGGCTCGAGCGGGCGAGAAGACGAAGAATCCCCAGGAGATGATCACGACGGTGATGTTGTACACAGTCATCATGTAGAAGATGCAGGACATGATGATGAGGAAGATGCCGGAGCAGACGACGGGCATGATCATGAAGATGATGATGCCGGCGGAGCAGACGACGGTGGACCATCGATGGGCTGGGTGCAGGACCCTTATATTCAAGAGCTGCCGCCCGAGAGAAAGCCAAGGTGGATCAACTTGAGTTAGACGCGGTTACTCCATTGTATGAAGGATGCAGGCCCGAGGATACCCGCCTGAAAGTAACGCTCATGGCTCTGGAGATGAAGGTAAAACACAAAATGACCGACGCATGCTTCGACGAGAACATGTCATTCTGGCACGAACGTCTTCCAAAGGGGAACAAGTGCCCGACCAGTTTGGAGGAGGCGAAGAAAATCGTGTGTCCTCTGGATTTACCGCACGTGAAATACCATGTGTGCATGAACAATTGCATCATTTATCGGGACGAGCACGCGGAGTCTACCATATGTCCGGTGTGCGGCGTCACTCGATACAAGAAGAGGAAGAAAGCTCCTCGAAAAGTGGTGTGGTACTTTTCGATCACTCCTCGTCTGCAGCGGTATTTCGCGGATCCTAAGGTAGCAAAGCTCCTGCGTTGGCACGCGGATAGGGAGGAGAAGAAGCGAGAAGATGACGCAAATGATCTGGAGATAGATAAAAACACAAGATGCTGAGTCACCCTAAGGATGCGAGCCAGTGGCAAGCGTTGAATTTTGAATACCCAGAATTTGGGAAGGATCCAAGGAACATCGTGCTGGGCGCGAGCACCGACGGAGTCAATCCGTTTGGCAGCCAGAGAAGCACACATAGCACATGGCCTGTGTTTGTGTGGATGTACAACCTTCCCCCTGGTTATGCATCAAGAGGAAGTACATTCACATGAGTATGCTAATTGAAGGGCCGAAACAACCAGGGAACGACATCAATCTGTATCTGGGGCTGCTGAAGGAGGAGCTAGACACGCTGTGGAAAACGCCAGCCAATACGTGGGACGCCGCAGAGAAAGAATATTTCCCTATGAGAGCCGCACTGCTCACGACGGTGCACAACTATCTCGGTTACGGATATCTCGCGGGGCAGGTAGTCCACGGATTTTCTGGATGCGTAAGGTGCATGGATGACACAACGTGTCGCCAGCTAGATAGAGATCCCGGGTCTTCGAAAACCGTGTTCATGGGACATCGAAGGTGGCTTCGCGACGATGACCCGTGGAGGAAACGCAAGGATCTGTTCGATGGTGAAACCGAACCCCGAAAACGCCCGTGTACGAGGAGCGGCGAGGAAATAGACAAGCTGTTGAAAAATTGGAAAGACTGCCCACTGCAGGGAAAGAAGCAAAAGGCGCCAGAGCCGGGAAAGAAGCGAAAGATGCTAGAGCTGCTGCTGAAGGTATGGAAAACGAGGTTTGTTTTCTGGGACTTGCCGTACTGGAAGATCCACTGTGTGCCTCACAGCCTTGATGTCATGCATATCACGAAGAACGTGTGCGAGAGTCTGCTTGGTACCCTGCTCAACATGCCAGAGAGGACCAAAGATGGGCCGAAAGCAAGGGCAGACTTGAAATCAATGGGCATCAGGCAGGAGCTTCACGCTATATATGATGATGATGATGATGATGATGATGATGATGATGATGATGATGATGATGATGATGATGATGATGATGATGATGATGATGATGATGATGAGGCGAAGCAGGACACAGAAAGTCGTCGCAAAGGCAAAAAGGCCAAGAAGACTGGAAATGACTACCCTCCCATGTGCTTCACTCTAAGTCAGGAGGAGATCGAGCAGTTTTTCACCTGCCTCCTAGGAGTAAAACTTCCTTACGGTTACGCGGGGAAGATAAGCAGATACCTAGACCCAGCGAAGCAGAAGTTCAGCGGGATGAAGTCTCACGACTGTCACGTGCTGATGACGCAGATACTTCCAGTTGCAATCCGTGGGATCATGGGCGCGCACGTCCGTGAAACGCTATTTGGCCTATGCAACTTCTTCGACATCATCTCTCGGAAGTCGATTAGCGTGAGGCAACTCAGAAGGCTACAAGAAGAGATCCTGGTGATATTATGCGAGCTTGAGATGTACTTCCCGCCCGCATTCTTCGACGTTATGGTGCATCTGCTGGTCCATATAGTGGAGGATATCATCCAACTCGGGCCGACGTTCCTGCACAGCATGATGCCGTTCGAAAGGATGAATGGTGTCATCAAAGGATACGTTCGCAACATGTCACGTCCAGAGGGAAGCATAGCCAGGGGCTTTCTGACCGAAGAGTGCATCTCTTACTGCATGAATTATCTAGGCATCGAGAACCCCGTTGGTCTGCCCGTCAACAGGCACCTCGGCAGGCTCGCTGGATGGGGTCACCGTGAGGGTCGCCGCGAAATGCATGTCGACTTCGAGGGTCGACTCGCCGACTTTGAAAGAGCAAACCTAGTCGCGCTACAACACATAGACGTGGTCGATCCTTGGGTGGTAGAGCACAAAACCTTTATTAAGAAGACGTACAATGACCGAGGCCAACAGAGGACGGACGGAGATATACTCAAAGAGCACAACTCATGTTTCACGCGTTGGTTCAAGCAGAAGCTTCTGTCGTACCCTTTACATGAGGATTCTTCCGCGGAAGAACAACTCATATTCTCCTTGTCACAGGGCGCCGAGCACAACCTGATGACCTATGAGGCGTACGATATCAACGGCTACACATTCTACACCGAGGCCAAGGACATGAAGAGCGATGGTTATCAGAACTCCGGGGTAACGATGGAATCCTACACCGGTAACGACAAGGACAGATACTACGGAAGGATCGAGGAGATCTGGGAGCTGAGCTACGCTGGAGAGAAGGTCCCGATGTTCCGTGTCAGATGGGCCAAGAACGTCATAAAAGAAGACCGGTATTTCACCACCATGGTTATACCCGAAGCCAAATCCAAGACCGCGGGCGCAAACGTCACCGCGAAAAATGAGCCATGGGTACTGGCTTCCCAAGTGGACCAATGCTTCTTCATTACCGACCCGCCAAAGCCCAGTCGTGTTGTCGTGAGGAGAGGCAAAAGGAAGATCATCGGAATGGATGGAGTAGCCACTGAGCAAGACTTCGACAAGTACGGCGACCCGAGGATCGAACATGACGACGATGATGAAGTAGCAGCATACACCAAGAGAAGAAGCAGGACCACCCTACCTAAAGGACGTCCGTTCCACAGAAGAACTCCATTTGCGAAAAAGAAGGGCAAGAAGATTGTATTTAATTAAATCGTAGCCTTCATTTCTCGATTGTATTTCATGGGCACTTTTTGAACTATCATGAATATTTTTAAATTTCATGGACACTCGATCTCGATCCCCCTCCATCTCGATCGCTATCCCACCTCGCCAGATCCGGTCCCACTCACCGCCGAGCACCCCCCGGTCCACCGGCCGCCGCCGCCGACCCCCCGCACGCTCGATTCCCCTACTCAACCGCCGCCGCCGACCCCCCGCACCCCACCCCTACTCAACCGCCGCCGCCGACCCCCCGCACCCCTCCCCTACTCAACCGCCGCCGCCGACCCCCCGCACCCTCCCCCGCTCCACCGGCATTACTGTTTGATAATATTTTTTAAAAAATTATTACTGTCTTATAAAAAAAATATTACTATTATGATTTAAACAAGTTTGAACATATTTAAACACAAGTAAGTATCAAACAGCATTTTAAATGCATAAAAAAAATTGTGGAGCCTGGGAATCGAACCCAGGACCTCCTGGTGTGAGAACTGGTTGCTGACCAGTCGAGCTAGTAGAGGAACTTGATGTGGATCAGGTTAGGTGGGAAATAAACATGTTGGCTCGAGCAGAAAAAAAATACTAATGGCGCACCAGGGTGAGGTGCGCCATTAGTATGGATGTACTTATGGCGCACCGAGGGGTGGTGCGCCATTAGTATTGTGCCGCCCCATCCATACTTCCTCCCGGGCCCACACCTATCCCCTCTCTCTCCGTCGCCCTCGCCCTCGATCCCCTTCCCCTCTCCTATCATATAATACTATCCACATGAATTAGTCAGAATTGTGTATGATTGTGCCTAAAGTAGATAATCTAAAGATATAGACAAAATAATTAGGGGAGCATGTGTGAATCTATGTTTAGCTATATTTGTGTAATGCACAAAATCCATGCTTCTGTTCAACATAACACTGTTTAGCTATATTTGTGTAATGCACAAACCAGACTTTGTGTACAAGCCCTGCAGTGCAGATATATTTCTGGTTGTTAGACTGTTCAGCTATCCAGAGTGAAATGCAAGTTCAGCATATCGATAATGATTTTGGCAGCAGTGTGACGCAGCAGTGTGCGGCACAATTCCTTCATTGGATAATGATTTTGCAGGTACCCCGAGAGGCCCTTGAGTTTGCCGGAATGTCGATTAACTTCCGTTCCGGCAAATTCGGGTACTCCATATGTCCTATTTTCAGCAAAGGTCATGCTAAAATTTTCCATGAATTTTAGCATGACTTTGCTAAAAATAGGACATATGGGGTACTTGTGACTAATGCATGGGCCGGGGTATCTTAGTAGTTAATTAAGTAGGATCAAGTGCCCCAGCGTACTTGTGATGGCTTTTAGGGTGCCTCGGTGTCGATAAAAACCGAAATGATGAAAGCTTAGGCTTTTAGGGTGCCTCGGCGTCGAAAAACCCTCAATGATAAAAGCTTAGATTTTAGGATGCCTCAGTGTCAACAAACCCTAAATGATGAGACCATGATCTTGTTCCTTGACAATAACCAACTTTTTGACCAAACTTTGTTTCTATTTAGAGAGAAACATGGCCAACAACGATGAGGCCGGGGGTTCGGACGGCAAGGCATTCTGGGAGCTGTCCCAGGAGATGGAGGAACAACCTCACTTGTATGAGGACGCCGCCTTCCCCACCGATCCTGAGACCACTGATGGTGCCGCCGAGGATGACCCCACTGATGCCACCACTGATGGTGCCGCCGAGGATGCCACCACTGATGATGGCGGCGCACGCACAGATGGCAGCCAGAAGAGGCAACGGAAGGACCGGCGCCCGACCGTGCTCCGCACCCTCAAGGAGGAAGTTACTGAAGTGGACTCCGACGGGAATCCAACGGCGCCCGAACGAATAGTCAAGGGGTACTCGCTTCAGCTCGGGTGCATTCTCCGGAGCACCATCTCGATCAGCACCGAGAACCTGAGGCATCCTGACCAAGGGAATTTGCGCAACCTCCTCTTCATGAAGCTGCACGAACGATACAAGTTCCCCGCTGAATTTGAAAACACAAGCCTCAAAGGGAATAAAGTGAACAATGCTGCCCTCACGAAGATGAGCAAGGCCCTGTCTACTTGGAAAAGCAATGTGAAGAGAATGATCGAGAAAGGTGAGAGTTATGAGAAGATCAAGGAGAAAAATCCTTCGATCACCGAAGAT
This sequence comes from Aegilops umbellulata, assembly GCA_032464435.1. Classification (NCBI taxonomy): domain Eukaryota; kingdom Viridiplantae; phylum Streptophyta; class Magnoliopsida; order Poales; family Poaceae; genus Aegilops; species Aegilops umbellulata. The sequence continues at coordinate 439,037,659 of CP136059.1, read as the reverse complement.
GACTACAACGACTTCAAGATCAATTGCTCGAGCACCGCACACTCCGAATCAAGTAAGTGGGGGAAAGAAATGCGGGAGCTGAACTTAGGGGAACACACACTCGGTCCCGGCGGTTACAGAGTGGCGGAGCCTATATGGGACAAGGAGGAGGCGGACCGTGCCGAGCAAGGCCTATCGCCCCTCTTCGATAAATACGGTGACAAGCAGACCAGGAACTATGTCAGGGCCCGGTACAAGAAGGACCCGAAAACAAAGGAGCTTACCACGGATCCGAAGACCAGGGCGCTTGAGCTTGTTCTGGTAAGGAATACACCCCCGTGTAATTAGCTCCATATGGTTGCATTCTAATTAATGAAGCCAAATTTCTAAATGGTTCACATTCCTTCCGCAGGCGACAGAAAGCAGTAGCGCGGGGTCGACTAAGAGCAACCCTTGGGACACCACTCTAAATAGGGCGTTGAATGTAATGAAGAACAAGGATAAGATCAGTAAGCCGACGTCAGCTGGTCGTGTGGCCGGCAAAGGCTTGTCGACAAAATGGGGGTCATACTATAACACTGGTGGACGAAAGGAGAAAAAGACCAGCTCGGAAAGCCAGGCGCGCGAGGTTCAAGAACTCAAGGCACAGGTGGCGCGGATTCCGGAGATTGTCCAAGAGCAAGTGCAACAACAACTCGGAGCAACGATCACCGCCATTGTGCCTACCTTGATCCAGGGGTTGAGTGCGTGGATTGCGGGCGGCCAACAGGGGCCGCCCCCGATTCCTAGCTTCACGGCCAGCAACTCGCAGAACGCGATGGCGGGGCCATTGGTGTCTCTGACGGAGGCGGCATTGGTGTCTCCGACGCCGGCACGGGAGCTTAATGCACCCGGGTGTACGCCGGCCGGCACCTCTGCAGCAAGTGGCCCCTCCGTCAACTGCACGCCCGCCGTTGGCGGTGCCTCGACATTAGCCGAGCTCGACGCCATCATCACGGTAACTAATTAAGCCTCTCTCGGCCGAGGACTTCATCTCCTTGCCTTTGACTGGGCATCCCTGACGCCCTACATGTTTTCGCAGGGCGCCGCCGACGTTCCGTGCACTCTCCTGCACTTCGTGAACAATGAGTTGGTCGATGTCGCCAAGGGCAAAATCGTTCAACCGGGCAACCCCTTGTTCCACGGTACCCAGATGCCACCCAACTTGTTTAGGGTTCAACTGGTTCGGGTGCTGCCAGGCTGCGACGAGTTGTTACCTCCGATTTGACCCGTCGGGGCCGACGATGATGACGTGATGACCCTCAGCGCCTGCCTGAGCTGGCCCCTGCTTTGGCCGAAGAGCCAGATTCGTTTGGGGGCGGGGGACACCACCCCAAAGACAACACCGCCAGTCGTGTCGGCGCCAAGTCGGTCCCATGGCAAGACCGCCGCAACGGTGCCGGACATCCCTATGCCACTGGATCCAAACATGCATATGGCACAGGAGCAGAACGACGACGATGACGATACATTTGGCAACGTCGATCGGTACTTTGCCGATCATGGGTACGATGGCGACTTCATGGGGCCTCCTTCTCAAGAACCCAACCCAACAAAAGACGTGCGCGATCTACCGCGGAGAAGCCAAGTTGCAACAGGCGTCGTCTGCCGTTCAGCTCTCAGGAGACGCCTCCAGCTGCCGACTTCACCGAGCCTCAGATAGGCGAGGTGCGAAATATTCTCAGCCCCAACACACTCAAGAAGGCGGTCTGTGAGCAGAACTCGGTCCCATTACAGGAGAAGAAGAAGGCACGCAAAAGAAAGACTAACAAGGGTGCGGGCCAGCCGGCACCGAGTACGATCCGTGCTCAGGACGGGCCACCTTCACCTGAGGATTTAATGAGGAGGGTGCATGTGGCGGGTAGGCCGATGCTACCGAGAAATATGCTCGATGTTGCAGCCGGTGCTATGCGGAGTCTGCATGACAGTGTTCTTTCTTTGGAGAAGTGGCGTCTCAGAGAGAAGGATGTGGCATACCCGGTTTTCGTGGCCAAGGTGCCAGAGGGCAAGGGCTTTGTGGATAACTCCATCGGGGGTACGATCGTCCTGCGGTTTGATAACATCCACGCTATGTTGAACCTTCATCCGCTGCACTACACCTTCGTTCGGCTATTTTCGCTGAGTATGGAGATGCGGATCATTCGCGACAAGACCCCGGACATCGTGATAGTCGACCCCTTCTACATGCGTGCCAAGATCTTGGGCAGCGCTGGGGACCGGCAAGTCGCGAGTTCTTACCTCGAAGGCGTCATTCTGGCAAACCCAGATAAGGATAACTTCCTCGTGCCTTACTTTCCCGAGTAAGTCCTCCCCTCAACCGCCCCGTAACATACGAATTCTTAGATTTCGATCGTTTTTCTTTTAACATTCCGTGTTTTCTGCAGTGACACACATTGCACGCTCATCCTCCTAAGCCCCAAATATTCCATGGCCACGTATTTCGACCTGGACCGTCAGTCGAACGTAGACTACACAAATGTCAAGAAGGTTCTTGATGATGTTCTCCCCGGCTACGCCCAATCTGGAGGCACCTTCAGCAGGCCTATTCGTAAGTACGGCAAGCACGTCTTCTCCCGCAATACGACGTTCTGCTGCGTCAAGCAGCCGCCTGGCGGTCAGAAGGGTGCCTACTACGCCATCCATCACATGCGGGCGATCGTACGGGACCATCATCAACTTCTGCTACCGAGTAAACTCAAAGATTGGGCCGCGAGTGTGTCGGCAATCCAGGATGCGGTCATCAGACAAGAATTCTTTCGCATCCAGTCGGAGTTTGCGGAAATCATCCATCAAGATGTCCTTCGTACCTCGGGGCAGTTCTACCTCAGAAATCAACCGTCCAACAGTGAGATAGACGGAATGCTACAAATGCAGGCTGACAACGCCCATAATTTCATGACTCCCACGATAGACGGCGGCTTCATCCACGCTCCGGTCCCTTGAGTCGAGTCGAAAGCAGTGATGCTGTGTCTAGTTCTGAAACATCGATTGGCTCATGTTGTAATTAAACTTTAATGAACTTGTAGTATGTCTCTTTGGTTTCGAGAGTCGTTCAACTTAGATGTAATCGATGCTATTAATGTCTTGCTTTTCTCTTCCGATCGTTCTGTTGCATACTTATATATTGCTTATGTATTGTCTGTGAATTGGTACTAACGTTTCGTTTGGCTAGTGCATAGCGATGCCGTCGTACGTCGTGTACAAGGGTAAGGTTCCCGGAGTCTACGACGACTGGGAGGACTGTCGGAGACAGGTTCATCGATTCAGCGGTAACAGTTACAAAGGGTACACCACTAGGGCCGAGGCCGAATCTAGATACGCCCGCTATCTAGCGGGAGAGGGGAGGGAGCGTTGGAGGAACCGGATGAAGACGAGTTTCATCGTGATGATGCTCATCATGATGACCGCAGCTCTCTTCTATGTGATGGTAGTTTAGATGATCGATATTGACTTGTAATGTGAAGACAAACTCGCTACTCGCGGTCTCGAGACTTGAAATATAATGCTCAATCTTTGTTCGGTTTTTTCAATTCGGAGACTAATATGATGAATTGTATTCGGAGACTAATATGATGAATTGTATTCAGAGACTAATCTTCTATTGTATTCGATGAATCTGTTGTTGATGTGTGCTGTCTATATTTTGTCCAATTATACATTTTGTAACCTGTGCAAAAAAACAGAAAATTAAAAAATTAAAAATTAAAAAAAAAACTAATATTCATACTAATGGCGCATCACATCATAGTGCGCCATTAGTAAGCCAGAGGATACTAATGGCGCATCATTAAGCAGTGCGCCATTAGTATGCCGAAGTTACTAATGGCGCATCCTGTTGTCGTGCGCCATTAGTATGCCAAAGCACCTAGGTATACATGGCCCCTGGGAGGCATACTAATGGCGCACCGTGGCCTATACTAATGGCGCACCAGTGGTGCGCCATTAGTATACCAGATACTAATGGCGCACCAGTGGTGCGCCATTAGTAAAAATTACTAATGGCGTGCTAGTAATGGCGCACCACTAATGCGCCATTAATGGCCAAATTAGGTGCGCCATTAGTAGCCCTTTTTCTAGTAGCGAAGAAGGAGAAAGGGGGACAGCAACGGTAGGTGTGGGGTAACGGGAACAGCAACGGTAGGTGTGGAGTGGGGAACGGGACCAGCAACGGTAAGCACTGCGGGTTGAATCGAGTGAACGCCAGGGGTCTTTGTGTAAAATTGCCACAGCTGACCGGTCCACCCTCTGGACTGCCACATGTCGCGCTGTGAATGGCTGTGGAGCAAAACATCACATAGGATGTCAAGTTTGTGGAGTCCTCGGTCACATTTTGCAAGTTTTGGACTAAAACATCACATTCGGTGCAAGTTTGTGGATGTGGGGTGCTATTACCTCTTTTACCTCCTGCGCCCGCCCTGCCGCTGCTACTTCGGTACTGCCTGCCCTGCAGCCACCGTGCATGCATGCAGCTCCTGCGCAGTTGGTAGGAGAGAGTAGGGGTAGAGTACATGCATGTGCTCTACGGACTACTGCCCGCTCTCCTCCTCCTGTCTTATCGCTACGCTAGCTATGGGGAGGCATGGGACCTGGCTGCATCCCGCTGGCCTCCTGACCTGAAGCAGCTGCGACGGCCAAAATATTCTGACTCAGTTAAAGATTAAAGTTAGATTTTAATTCTGAATTAATTTTAACTAAAGAGGTGTTTGAATAACATGACTAGATTGACAATAAAAGTAACTTCAATGGGCCGACCCAAACAGGCGGGGATTTCGTCCGCCTTTGTCCGTTTGGGTCGGCCGCCCGTCAGCGTTTGGCCTTTTTTAGTTTTGGGTCGGCAATGCGCTCAACGCGCCGACCCTTTTCATGTTCTCATGCAATTTTTAGAAAAAGGCCCACGGCCATAGATCATGCCAACGGTCATGTCGTCGCCCTGGTTATGGCGCTCCAGCGCACGGGAAAGGATCGCGCGCACGGAGAAAAATCGGCCTAGCGCGCGCTTGTTTTGGCGCGCTGCGTCCGGCGCGCGTTATTAAGAAGGCGTTCCTTCTGCACTCTCTCCGCCGCCCACTCGATTCGCCGCCTTTCACTTGCCTTGCCGCCTCTCACTCGCCTCGCCGCCTCTGTGCCACCATGTCGATGCGCCGCCTGGGCGCTTCGGATTTTCGCGGAGTCCGCGAGCACCGCTCCGGTGCCTTCTCCTCCGAAATCTGGTTTGACGAAAAACGCCTCAGTCTCGGCACCTTCGACGCCGCAGAGGAGGCGGCCTGCGCGTACGACGCGGCGGCGTGGCGCCTCCGGCGGCCTCGCCGGGAGATGAATTTTCCTGACATGTCGACGAGCCAGCGGGCGCAGGATCTGGCGCCTCTCCCGCGGCTTTCCACCGACGAGGATCGTCGTGACAACTGGAGGCGGCAGCGTCGCCTCACCATCGCCGAGATGGACGACGAAGCCATGGCGGTGTGGTGCAAACGCTTCCCTCAGGACATCGTCAATGAGTGCTAGTTCTACAAGCAACGGAGGACGAAAAGGGAGGCGAGGAGGACGGAGCGAGCCGCCTATCGGGAGGACAAGCGTGCACCGAAGCAGGCCGCTCAATTGAACATGAAGCTAGGAGAAGTGCCGTCCTAGGACTCTGAGGACGAGCGGTGTGGTGCAAACGCTTCCCTCAGGACATCGTCAACGAGTGCTAGTTCTACAAGCAACGGAGGACGAAGAGGGAGGCGAGGAGGACGGAGCGAGCCGCCTATCGGGAGGACAAGCGTGCGCCGAAGCAGGCCGCTCAATTGAACATGAAGCTAGGAGAAGCGTCGTCCTAGGACCCTGAGGACGAGCGGTATGCTGACGCCTACGTTCAGACGTTGGAGGAGGACATTACCGAGTCGAAGTCGGAAAATGACGAGTAGTTGATCTTTTCTTTCAACAGTCTATGCTATGAACTATCTATGTATCCTTATACTATCCGGCCACCCCGGCGAGTAGTTCATCTTTTCTTTTAATAACAGTTGATCCTTGGTACTATCTTTACTATCTATGTTGAACTGGCCGGCGGCGTCGGCGACGAAGGAGGCGGGCGAGGGTGCGCTGTTGGATGGGGAGAGGGCAATGTGCCACCGATCAGCGGGTCCGGGGAGGGAGAGGGCGAGTGCGCGCGCGTCCATCTCGTGTCCGCGCCAACGCAAATTCGGCTCAAAAATGGGCCGGAAATGGGTCGCCTGCGGACGAAAAGTGGACGTCGTTTGGGTCGGCGCGTTGGGCCGACTTTTGTGTCCGCTCCAACCCAAACTAACGGCGGCGGACGAAATGGGTCACCCCATTGGGGTTGCTCTTAATGCTCTTTCTCAATCATTTGGCTACTTTAGACCCTATTTCTTGCCGGATTTGGTGTGGCCGGCTCTTGTGTGGCCTCCTCCTGATGGGCACGGGCCGCGCAAAGAACCGCGACTGCTTACCGGCAGACGGACGGGCCGTGGGGAGACGAGGGGGTTGGAACAGGAGGATAGGGCCGGGCTGCTTACCGGCGGCGGACGGGAGTGCGGATACTGCGAGACACCTTCAAGGGCGGTGCGAGAGGGGGGAGAGGACGAGAAGCTTCGAGAAAGTGGGGAGGAATCTGTTGCGGGGAGAGCGAGAGAAAAAAGGTGCTTTTTTAGTGATCCCGAGAAGAACTAACCCAAATAAGCACCTCTTCGATGGGCTAGTTTTTTTGAATGGGTTAGATACATCTATCCTAAACTAACCATCCTGTTTGGATATTTTTGAGTTAGTTGAGTCCAAACTAACTTTAATCCATGAATTCAAACAGGACCAAAGCATGGGAAGAAACAAAGACAAGTGAAACGGCAGGACGAAATCGACCGGGCCGGACCGCCATTTCCGACCCTCCGTCCAAGCCCGGCCCTCCACTAGTACTAGTAGCACCCGATGGGTGGTCGCGGCCCCATTGATCGGACGGTCTCGTGCCAGCGGGCTTGTACACTACATAAACAAACAGGCTCCGACCTGGTAACTTAAGATTTTGATTGAACATTCAGGGCCCGACCATGTAGATCGAGGAGCTGATTGAAAGATAGGGAGCTATAGTTGGCGAGCTATATAATCCTCACTGTTTAATTAAGACTGGTAGATGGAGAATCAGGCACCGCACTAGCATACTTCACCGCGTCTTTTTATCTATCTTTCTCTATATCTCGGCCACGTGTCCTGGTTAACTAACTTTGTGCCACTTTGGCATATGGACACTCGACAGCATAAGAATGCACTACTCCAAAGGAAAGGACTAGCTATAGACCACCATGATTAACAGTCTAATTATACCCACCGCGAGAAGAAAAGTCAGAAAGTGAAAAGCAAAATATCATGGAGTGAGAGAATTATGTTCATGCATGCATGCATGCATGTAAAAAGGACCGCCCTGAGATGTGAGGATAAATTTGGCAAACATTCCTCCTCCATTAACCACGTCGACCCTTTTGTTCGGTCTGCACCATTTAAATTGCCAATGCACATATATATTCTCTCAGTGAACGTGCGTGCCTGATCCAAAATGGCAAAAGTCTGAAAAAAACCTTGACTTCCTAGTTGAAGTCTAAAATGAACCCTAAACTCTAAATCCTTGAAATCAGCACCCTGTCTTACATAATCCCGGTCTATCCCTACCCTTCTTGGCTGAGAAGGTGTTTGTCTCCGCTGGGATTACACAAATGGTAGCGATCGGAAGCAAGGCCAGCTGGTCTGAACGTGGTGATGATCTGTACAAATGTTGCTGGTCTTTTTACGCACAAGCACACCATGCATACCACTTCTTTGCTTGCTGCTCTAAACGCGTTGATTTGTTCTACACTTGCACAAATGGTAGCGATCGAAAGTTTTTTTTTGCAAAAATAAAGATACATAGAAAACACATTTGCACTTGTATGTGTGACATGATAGGGAAAACTCATAAAAAAAATAAGGCACTTATACGCGCTGGGGCGTCAGCCGAAAGTTTCGGTCGGTCGAGCCTAAGCCATTGGACGTGAGCCGTGCGGCTGTTGGATCTAGACAAGAAGAAAAAAAACCGCCCCCAGCTTCTTCTTCCTCGGGCTGTCGGGTTGGATCCCCATGTCCCACTTGGGGAGCGTGGCGCCGCGCCTCCTGTCCGGGTCGCAGCCCGGGAGGAGGGGAGAGGGGATGCGCGTGCGTGAAGGCTGGAGGTAGGGGATGGAGGTGTATAGGAAAGAAGGCGTGTCACGCAGGGCCACTGCGTATTGCACGTTGGGCCAGCATGGTGTGCGAGCGGCGCACCGCGCCCAACGTTTACCTAAAAAAATGTCTTTAATTTCAACTAAAACTAGCTTCCTCAATTTTACTCACGACTAACACACACACACACACACACACACACACACACACACACACACACACACACATTAATGCTCACCCGCCAGAGCTGTCAAACCAGCACCGGGAGGCGATGACCGCGGTCGCCATGGATCGCAGCCATTACGAACTGGAGCAAATCGAATCATGGTCAAGTGGAATTGGGATATCCGAGTGAAATCTTTCGTCGAGTGGATTGCACTTCATGAAGATTTCAGTCGGCATCTTCTGTTGAACCTTGTAGGCCTTGGCCTCTTGTGTGGTGCCCTTGGCTAGGACATGTAGGTCAGGCCTATGACCCTACCATAGATACGTGTCATCATCAGCGCCCCGCGACCCAATCCGCCAGCCGCCGCCCCGTCGTGTGAGCTCGCGCCCGCAATGCCCACGTCCGCGCACCACACATGCTACACACATTGTACACGCTTGCCCACACCCGACGCCAACTCCCCACGGCGACAACTCTCCTTCACGGCAGAGCGCCCCGCAACGCCCTAGCCCTGTGAGAGGGAATAAACGGAGTGCCTCGCCGCTACCGGTACCGCGTGGGCTTTGCCCGACGGCACCTACGGACGACGGTGAGGGGAGGGAGATCTGGGTAGGAGGTAGTTCCCCCGGTGGCTAGGGTTCTGCCCGGGTCACCGCGGGGTCCTGTTCTCGATAACACTCCATTTGTTTGCAGTTCCGAGATATAGCAGTCTAGCAGTAGATGAACTATACACAAGATTGAGAAATTTTACACCATTACTGATTGACGATGAAACATGGTGAAACATGCACGTTCCTTCACACAACTACTCTCTCCGTTCCAAAATAGATGACCCAACTTTATACTAGCTTTATACTAAAATTAATACAAAATTGAGTCATCTATTTTAGAACGGAGGGAGTACGTATTTGACTTGGCTAGCTAGCTAGCAACAATGGAGTTTGCGTGCACAGGGCAGAAGACTGAACGGCCAGTGATTGAGCACACGTACTCGGTACTCACGCCTGCAAGCACTAAAGACTGAACGGCCACTTCGGCAAGTCTCCATCTATCCCATTACAAAACTAATAGGTTTTCCCTAATCTCTGTTACGTGTGCAATCCCGACGGGGACAAACGCCTCCTCAGCCAAAAGGGTTGGGATAAACCGGGATCGGATAAGACGGGGTGCTAATTTCAGGGATTTGAAGTTTAGGGTTCATTTCAGACTTCGACTATGAAATCAAGGTTTTTTTCAGACTTTTTCCATCCAAAATTAAATCATGGCTAGGCGTGGAAGAAAGCAGGAAGCTCCCTCGCAAAAAAAAAGAAAAGAAAAGAAAGCTATTTATAATATCGAGGGAATCATATATAATATGGAGGGAATCACACTAGTTATATATGACCCGGCCAGAGTTTTAATCGCAAGAAAACGGCACCCGTCCCTTTTCTGCTATGTGTCACGTTAGTGGGCACAAGAATAATACCGAGTGCAACACAAAAGGCCTAGATGTAGATGCTGCGTGTTGCTCCCTCCCTCGCGGCCTAGACTTACAAGAGGCGGACGTGCACGATGCTGAGTGCAGGTCGTCCGCATTGACTTCGAGCCAGCCGCTTTTCTCATCATGTGCATCTTCCTCGCATTTTGTTTTTAGAATTCCTTGCATTTTTAGTGTCCACTTGTTAGCTTTTCTCACTTCTCCAGGCATCTTTCTCTGTCGGAGGGAAGTAGACGAGCGGTTTGAAAAAAGTCAATAACTAGTAGTACTCACTCCACCTCGAAAAGAAGGTTTATATTATTTCTTTTCATAAGTCAAAAGTGCATACTTTATCAAGTTTATAGAAAAAAAATATTTACAACTACAATACAAAATAGAAACAAAATCAAATTGTATTTTATTGTATGTCTAGTTGATGTATTAGTTTGGTATGTGGTTGAGTGGTTCCTGATAGTTTTCCATAAACTTTGTCGAATTTTACACCATTAGACTTTGAGAAAATTTATACGCCTTCTTTTCGGAAACTAAGAAAATAGGAAAGGAAAGTTGTTATGATCCTTTAGTATACCGATGTATACGCTCTCTTTTCTACTCCTTTACGTGAGTGCTGAAACGCCATACTATTTCAGGCCTAGATTCTAATGCCATAGTCATGAAGAAATGAAATGATGTTTACGACTAGATGGAGCATGTTGTGTCAACTTATAGATTCGACATCCACTACCATGGAACAAAAACGTTAGCTTGCTACCAGAATAGCCTTGAAAGTTAAGAGGGTGCTTGGATACGTTTTAGTCCCATGACTAAAAGTAGTGAGACTAAAACTTGCTAGCCTCATCCATACTTGGATCCAAATACTAAAGAGACTAAAATCAAGTTATTGAGCATTTATTATCCTCCAAATCCTCCAATCCAGAACTCACATGTGTTAAAGGAGAGGAATTAAATGAGGAGAGAGAGGGCTAATACATATTTTAGTAGGTTTCCTATGACTAAAATTTTTTAGCCTCAAGACTAGTCCTAGCCTCTCTTTAGTCAGGGGTGCTTGGAACTTTAGCCTCTAAAAGAGACTATTTTTAGTCAGACTAAAAATAGTCCCTTGGATCCAAGCACCCTCTAAGTAGTGAAGGTGGTACGTGGCAGGAATTTTGGAATTCAAGACTCATATTTTGGTGGCATCAGGTTGACTGATATATTACTTTGTATGATCTCTGTAAATAATTAATAAAATGACCGCATGCATCGTTTAGATGCAGAGGCGGGGGGTCTATCCTCCTATTTTCTTTTAGAAGACTCATATTCTGGTTGAGCGGAAACCAGAGCGCTCTTACTTTCTGGTCGGCCTCATGAGCGTAAAACACGGCTTTTTGAGTTTTCAATCATTTACTAGGTCAGTAAAACCAGCCATCGTTTTTATTTGAAAAAGCCCATTAAAAAGATGTTCATAGATTTATAAATAAATTGGACTTTAAAATATCACATATTTATAAATCATGAATTTTAAAAAAGTTCAAGGATTTAGAAACTATTCATGGATTTCAGAAAATGTTAGTGGATTTTAAGAAAAGTTTTAAAATTAGGAAATGTTCCCAAACTTTGAAAATGACTGATAACTTTAAAAATACCTATGAGATTAATAAAATTTTCATTAATTCGAAAAAATCACAGTTTTTAATAAACTGCATGAATTAAAATGTGAAAAAATGAAGATAAAAACAACCCAGAAAAGAGAAAAAGAAAAAGAAAAGAAAAATAAGAAACCCGTAGAGAAAATACAAAAAGAAAGAAAAACGAAAAAACAAACCAGTACTTTCTAGAACCTTCTCAAAACTGGGGAAACCAGTCGACCCAGTGTGGCTATATAGGTGTGCGTTTTGTATCGGAACTATTCCAATATCATAATACAGGTAGAACTCAGTCCACTCTTTTTTAAACTGGAATTATAAAGGTTTCATTACATCATACGATGCAACATATCCCTATCCACTTCAGCATATACAAAGTCTGGGAGTACATATAACCAGTGTTGTTGTCGTGTGTCCTCACTGGGGTCGTGCGACGAAAACTCTCAGCATGTGAAACCCATACTTAACATACAGGGCTCTCAACGACTCGCCTCCGCCGGGTACGCACGAGGAGGCACCAAATTATATCGCTACTAGCAATGTGCCCGTGTGGTGCAATGGATCCAAAGTAGAATAGTACTTGTTCACAAACTTGAAAGCAAATACTCTTGTTTTGATATACATATACCACTAAAAAATATTACGTTTCACTCAAAATATATTTCTCAGGCTGTTTTGATGAGGTGAGGTAGGGATGTGGTTGCTTTCAAGATAACAAGGGGTTTTCTGCAAATTGGAGCAGAGAAGGGGGTTATTGTTGCAAAAATGCCACAACTTACCTTACAGCTGTTAGATGCAAATCTAATGGTCAGAAACGACGGATGGCAGACACACCATCATCACCAACTGAGTATTTTATAGGAGTAGAGATATGGGCCAGCCCCATAGCTCTCGCTCTCTCAGTTCGGCTCCATTCTCGCTCATTCGTTTAGCCTTTTTTTTCTCTCAGTCGCTCCACTGCTCACCCGTAAAGAACATACTATCATTTTTTTATTTGAAGCGTCCATTAAATAAAAATGTTTACAAATTTCTAGAGAGTTGCAAATTAACAAACCATGAGTTATTTTTAAAAGTTCTCAAATTTAATAATAAATCATCTATTTTAGAAAATTCTCACAAATTTGGAAATGGACTATAAATTTTAGAAATTTGTACAAACTTTAAAAATGTTTGTGAACTTTAAGAATATCAGCGAATTTACAAACTATTCATGAATTTGGGAAAAAATCACCTTTTTAAAATAATATTAACAAATTAGAATGTGGAAACCATAAAAAATAAGGGAAGAAAAAAGATGATATGATAACAAAATAAATAACTATTAAAATCGGTACAAAATATACTTAGAAAGAAAGAAAATAAAAGAGAAACCAACCAATACCTTCTCAAAATGGGTAAAATTGGCTGACCCATTAGGACGGTATAGTTGTGTGTTTTGTAAATGAACTATTCTACGTTATATGGATAGAACACAATCCCCTGTTTTTAAACTAGATTTACGAAGATTCAATTACATGATATATGATGCGGCATATCGCTAGTACTTGAGCCTTTAGAAAGTCAGGGTCTACATCTGACAAGTGTTGTTGGCATGTGCTTTTACTGGGTCATTGATTTTCTATTGTATGGCCCACAACTCTCAACCAAAGGCATGCACCCTTACAGGCAGGGCCCTTAGCCACCCCACAACCACCGACCCACCAGGATGCTTCAAATCATCTCCCATGGGCCAGACCATGAATCTTTTGTTCACTCAGCTTGGCTCCCTTATCCACTCGTTAATTTAGCTTTATTCCGCTCATCGCACTCCTTACCACTGTTCAAGATACCGGCCGACATTCCGATAAACTGTCGATTTATCGCTTACCATTGTCTGAGCGATAAGATAAATCGGTTGATAAATCAGGCGATATGGCGATAAACTGGCCGATTTACCCCTTATCTTGGGTCAACCGATAAGTTCCTGATAAGCGATATCCCAGCATTGCTCCTAACTATAAAATATCTTCTATTGTTTTTATTTGAAAAAGTTAATTGCATCAAATATGTCCGCAAATGTTTAATATTTTTTGCAAATTTATAAACCTAAATTTTAAAATAAAAGCATGAATTTAAGAATGATTTATGAATTTGAGATGTTAACATTTTTTTAATTTCACCAACTTTTAAAATGTTCGTAACCTCTTAAATTCCATGAATTTGGAAAAAAATTATGTATTTTTAAATTTACACCTTTTTAAAAAATATTCACGAATTTAATTAATGTTCATGAATGAAAATATGGAAAAGGAAGAAAGTAAGAAAAACAAATAATAGGATAAGGAATAACCAAGAACACCCCCCCCCCCCCCCAATAAAAACTACTACTAAATCTGGTAGAGGAAACACACAAAGATAGAAAAACAAAAACCAACCAATAGCTTCTAGAACCTTCTCAACACCGGAAAACTGGCCGACCCATTACAACTATATAGATGTGTGTTTTGTGTAGAAACTACTCTACTCCTTCTGTTCCATTGCACTAAATCTACAACAATTAATTTGGATAGGAGGGAGTATCATAAATGGGTAAAACTCACTCCCATTTTTTTAAACTAGAATTGTCAGTTTCCATTACATCATACAATGCGGTATATCACCAGTAACTTCTAACCAGTGCTCTTGGCACATGACTTCGTTGGTGATTGTTGGTTTTATGTGAATGGACCCAGATTTCTCAACAAGCGACACACACCTTCACAAGACTCAACGACTCTCATAGCCCCAGACGTATCAAGAAGCTTCAAATCTATGAAGCTTAGTATCTGAGTAGATAACAATAAAGAGGTGCCTGAAGTGACATTCTAGGAGAATATCTTTCTGAAAAGTATATACTTTGCTAACATAGCAAATATCTACGTTTATACAACACTGCGAGGGTTAAGAAACTTCAATTGTTTCGGTGGAGCAAAGAGCCAAGTATTGCCTCCTGTCGGGTTTTAAATGGCCAAAATTTAATCAGGTATAATAATTTATGTGATCATGGAATATTCATTTGTAAGACAATTTGGACACTTTTAGATGAAAGTTGGACCAAAAATGGTGAAAGGTATTGGCAAGGGAGAGCTCTAATTGTAGCTTATGTATTCACCATGAATCAACATGTCACATTTTTAATGACGTTTTTATTCGATGGAGCCATGTGGCATATCGTTTAAGTGGCATCAAACTTAGCCCTCCATTACCGTGTTGTGAATCCTATATACTTAAGAAGTTCACCCCTACTACTTGATTTATCTCAACATGCAGCATAGACACCTCAGCATCCAATCACACCAAGCCACGTCACACATCATGCAGTCCCACGTCCTGATGTCATTTTCCCTCAAAGAAGAAAAATAATCCATCCCAATCATTCCCCACGCCCCATGCCCCTGGTCAGACACGGAGAACCCCAGCGCCATGCCTTTGGTTTCCATTCGTAATATCACTTGGCCCACTACGTGCATGCTCCATGTCTTTAAGATCATTATTTTAATCAGCGCACATATTACGGTTTTCCTTACCAATCCTTCATCTCCTTCTCCATTAATATTCCACTGCTGTTTCATCTCCCCTGTCCAGCTGCGCCATTACAACCCTTCCCCTTCACCTCCCTCATGCCGCTCAGATTCCTCCAAATTACAGTATATAACCCTTCCTTCAAAAGCCCCTGTTGGGACGTTGCATTGTGGTGACCGCGGCTTCAGCCCCACATAGATCGCCTTCCCATGCTTGCAGTTCTCGTGTGAATGGGCGGCTCGTCGGCAAGTACCAGTGATGACAAAGGAGAGGAATACAGCCGTGTGCACACACCAGCCCTTCTCTTCCTCAAAAAGAAAAAAAGATCAATGGCCAAGTCCTCTCTCCTTCATAAAAAAAAGATCTATCTTCTGCTCATTGTAGGGTGAGGGCGTTGCACAGCGATCTTCACCTGATGGCCCTCATATAGTTCTGCCCGCTGGCTGCTCGCCGCCACCGACGCTCTGAGTCCGACATGAGTCACACCACCGTCAGGCCGATTTGCCTTCCGATTCCGCCATGACCGCCTCGCCTCCGACCGCTCTCTGACTCCTCGACGAATGCCTCGCCCAAGATTCTCTCCCATTGCTATCTCCATTTTTGTCGTTCGGTGCTCCTTAGCTCCTTTTTGTTTGTCATGCGAGCTGCCCGACTTCAGACTGCAATAACCAGCGGGTCATGTACTCTATTCTTCAGTTTTTTTCTGTGAGTGTTACTTATAAAGACAAGATCACAACAACTGTATATTTGGCCATGTCGATCTCCAGCATTGTCTATGGGTAGGTTTGGTGTTGATCTCCAGCAGTGTACACATCCCTAATAATAAAGCACAGGTACTGGCAGGAAAGTAGGTTTGGTGTTGAGTAGTCTGAAATAACATCCATCCGTTAATTTGTTTTATTTCAGGCAGCGGTTATACTGAATTGAAGAGTGACAATAAACTTGATATAGCAATTAGTTTTTGCCATTTGACGGTTTTTTGTATGTCATTCAAGTTTGGAAGCTGCTGACAATACGTACATGGGGAGTAACATTTTGCGACGGCCAGAATCTACTAATATACTATGTCTATAAACAGTTGTAACACAATTATTATGTGATGCAAGAAATTGTAAATATGTTCTATCTAAATGTGATCTACAGTGTGCAAACTTTTGCGTACATTTAAAGTTTTGATGTGAGGTTATGAAATTTAAACTTTTTAGCCTAACCTGAAGTATGGGCATGAAAGGTTTGCTATTATTAGCCATAGTTCTTTTAGATGAGTTGGAAATTTATTCTCGAAACACCATTTTATGCACTGATAATTCATAGATGATGCTTTGCTTCAGTACATTTTCATTTGCTATCACATGTATATAATATAGTTGGTATTTTTTCCTTGAATTTTTTTTGCTCACATTTCCCGCCGCAACGCGCGGGGTACCTTCTAGTATGTTTAGTAACTGGGTGAGAGGTTTATTAATTTTTTTTCAATATTTGGTTCTAGCCGAAGCATTCGCTCTATGTTGGACATCATGATTTTGCCATTATGATGCTGTTTTCTATAAAAGGGAATATTTCACATGGATGATCCATACTCCATATTTAGGAAAAGACTTTGCACCATGATTGGCCTATTGTTCAGCAACGCGACGACCACGTGTTGGTGACGACACAGACACCATGCATGTGCTTATAGCTCATTGTTAGAGAATCATTATCTCTCCTTGCAAACAAAAAAGAGAGCCATTATCTCAACAAGGATGGCAGTCTAGTCTTTTGCACCGCGGCATCTTAAGCCTACTAGCGGCATTAGGAGTGTTTTTATTTTTTCCTTGTTATCTATTGCAAAAATTTATTTTACTAGGTTTGTCTCTGTTGACGTCGTCATCCGTGATGGTTGTATGCGTCTCTGATGGAGCTTGCAATAAGAACTGATAGTAATCAATAAAAGCTTCAGCTGAAAAAACAACTTCTCACCATGTTTCCACAAGGATTGCGCCAGGCCCACTTCGCTTTCCAGCCCACGTCAGGCGCGGCCCAGGCTGCTGCTTCTCCAGTTCTCCTCCGTCTCCCCTTCCTTACCTCAGCGGTGCTAACCTAACCCGGCAAGACAGCCGCCGGGCGTCAAAGCGCCGCCGCCGTACACCCTCTCTCTCCGGTCGCCTCGCCGTCCCCCGCGGATAAGGTCTCACTCAACCTCTCCTACTTTCTACCCCCCCTGTATCCGTTGCTTTCGGCATCGCTGCACCAGTAGGGTCTCTCTGATGGGGGCTGTGTCCGTTGGATCCATGTAAATTGGTCTGGAGAACCGCAAAACCTTGTAACCAGGAAGCGCGCCATACGATTTGGGATTATTCTTCTTATTTATGTTTTGTGGCCGCTTCTGCACCCCAAGAGTTTCGGAGCTATGGAGGAAGGATCTTGGTTCCAGTGTGTGCTGGAGAGAGCCAGCCGTAATTGGTACAGTGTCAGCACCTAGATTATAATCCCCGTTGTTGTTCCCGTCCAGTGGTTTGTTTCAGCCTGAATCGGCCTTAGATTGCGTCGCTGGAAGCCGCGACGATCTATTGCTGCTGCGGAGCCGATTAGTTTCAGAACCGCCTCTGATTGCCGTCGCTTCAGTTATCTGTTTCAGTCTGAATCCTGCTTAGGTTAGTTTTCAGAACTGCCACTAGCATAGTATTAGCATTCTGCTTTGCAATGGTGAAGGGTTTTGCTACGATTCATTTTGCTGAATGAGCTATACAAATGAATTTGTAGGTTTTCCATCGATTTCGTCATTTCTGCTTTGAATTGTTTTGTCAGATTCAGCTGTGGACGATGGACCAGATGAATGCTGTGGCAAGTCTAGAACCCAGAGCGAAAGCCACCCTGGTTCTCGGAGGAGAATCTTTCGCTGTCAGCTCCGAGTCAGGTACCCTGTCGGAGCAACTGGCGGCGATGCGGGAGAAGAGCATGGTGATCCTCAAGGGCTACATAACCAAGCACAACGCTCCGAACGACGTCCCTGATGAATCCATCGAGGGCTCGTCCGATGACGAGGGCGAAGGGCTTGCTAAAAACCCGCCGAAGAAATCTAGGAAGCAGAGGTGATCGTCCTAAATATGATCCAATTCATCACGCTCTTTGTTAGTCCCCTGTTGCAAATACCAGAGAGCATGCTGTTGTGTTGTCCCTTGCTAGCTATTGCTCTGAAATGAAAAAGATCAAATTATCATTAGTCACTAGCTGCTTGTTTAAGGAATTGTTATCTGAAGATATATTGAAGGGGAAGTTTGCACCTTTCCTGTACAACTTGTCTGTTAGGTGTTTTGCTTTGGAGGAGAATATGTGAGCTTCAGCACGAAAGTTATTAGCTGTTAAATGCCATCTTCAGTAAGGCGCCAACAACTTAACCAAAATCCAACAAGAAGCAGGGTCTTATAGCAGTTGATATTTCTGTTTCATGAAAAGTATATTGTCTTTACTGTATTATCTGTACACATGCATCAAGCTGTGGGGGAGTGGGGGGTGGGGGTGTGGGGCAATGCTTCCAGCACACTCCGTCAACCATGTTTTTTAGTTTCCTTTACCGTAAAAAATAGTGTTAAAACTATGTTTCCAAGCCCTATCAAAATTCCGGAAGCTTCTCTCTTGTGGCTGGTTCAGATATCTTACTCAGCATAGTACCAATCTCTCGCTTAACATGTTGAAAAGCCTGACGACCTGTTGTGCCATGTGGTATTGTTCAAACGTCTATGCCAACCTAACTAGTTAATCTGTAACAATCTTCCTATTCCGGTGACGGTGAGTGAGACACTGAACAATCGAACAGAAAACGAACTCCCCATCTCACAGCAAGTAAACTATTTGTAAAGTTGTACACTACATAAGAACAGGATTTCTGTGCTGGTGTGGAGTAACTTCCCAGAGCAGATTGTAGGAATAACCGTGCTTAGATTAAACTTGTAGTAAGATATTTTGGTAACAAGCACTGTTCTGTTCTGAACACAATACAGAAACTCAAATTGGGATTGGAAGCAACACACTAGCACATGTCACTCACGATACAAGTGTTTCCTCTAGACCCTTCTGGCCGGTTTCGCTCCTTGTTTGTGATTAACGTTACACGTGGCTACTTAAAAAAAAAGGTCACTCACGATACTGGAACTGGAATTGATGTATAAGCACACACATGCTAATTAACTGAAAACTGGATGAAAATTCCTATAATCCACCGTGCCTCTCAGAAACGGGTAGAAATGCGTTTTCTCTTTTTATTCTTCTTCTTCTATGAGACGCACGGATTTGCTTCCGCGAGAGGTACGGTCGTGCATCTTGGAAACGGCTTCCAAAAAGGAAAAAAAGTGCTCCCGGTGCGGTTTTTTCGTCCGCTTTTTTTCGCATAAAAAGTTCGACAAAATCTACCAGCATATGATCTAGTTTTGAAGATTTTGACGCGAGGAATCCAACGGTGAAAACAGTTCGAGAGGGCAAACCCCTAGGTTACGACAAGTGGTGCACATGCAGCGCGCCACTTGTCACAACCCGGGGAGAGGAAAATGAACTTTGGAAGGAATACTCCTTAATTAGTGATTTCGCAAGGAGTAGGTCTCCTTTTTAGTTCCTCATTTATCTCTTATTGCGTCAAACAGGAGGCCGAACGCACAGGAGTATCCTATGGACGGCCCATCCATAATGGCGATCCTTTTTTTTTTCAATTGGTTTATATATTTAATTTTAGGACCCTACTAAGTGCCACACGTGTGCAATTATGCTCTGATGTTCTTTTATGGCAAATTTAGTTATCCGAGGATGGCACCTTTAGTTGTGAAGCATGGCAACTTTCTGTTTGGATGGCAACTTTCAATTTTTTTTTGAGGTTTTTTATGGCAATTTTAGTTTCAAAAAACGTCAAGGCGGTGTTACTTCGTGCCACACGCATGGCACACAGTCATTTTTTTAAACTTTAATAGTGCTAAAAACTAGGTATTTAATTTTAATAAAATAAGTTAAAATGTTTTTAAAAGTGAATATCTTTCGGAAATTAAAAAAATAAATAAACATGTTTTTAAACGTTTTATGAACATTTTCTGAACTTTCTTGAAATATTTTCTAATTTGAGGTTATATGGAACTTTTTGGTACAAAACTAAAATAAGTTTTTAAAGTGCAAACATTTTTTGGAACATCTAAAAAATTAATCATTTTTATTCCATTTTTTTTGGAAATTTTAGGAATATTTTTATAAAGTAAAATTTTATTGTACACTTTGATTGTTCAACATCATAATCTAGAAACTGCTAACTTATTAAACCACACCTTTACAGTTTTATGCTAAGATTTCTAAGATTATAAAACACACACGCACGCGCGCGCCCACACACACACACACACACACACACACACACACACACACACACAAACACAAACACAAACACAAATAATTTATGAAAGGGTCATAAATTAATTTATGAAGAGATGAGATTTTTTTCATTTATGTAATGAAAACTTGATTGATATTCTAAGTTTTATCACTTCAAAAATGGAAATAATTCTCTTAAAAAATATAATATTAAAATTAGCATTGTTTGTACTTGTCAAAGCTAGAAGTTATATTGTATATGCAATATTAAAAAAAGGTATAAAAATAACACTATAATTAGGTATACAGAAATATAAGAGTTTAGCATAAAAATTATTATTTTAGCTTACTTGAGACCCAAATTTGTATTTCTTTACCTAATAATAAAGAGAATTGGGTTTCTGCCCGTACGTCGTCTTGCGCATTTTACAAAAAAGCCCCTCCTTTTACATGAAATCAACCCGCAGCCCCTGTTTTAGTGGCACTCTAGAAAAACGTTTCCTTTTTGCATAAAAACCCCTGCATTTGTTAGAAATTATACCCGCGACCCTTATCTCTTATTGGACCGGCTCACCACCGCGCGTCTCGCCGCTTATCCTGCCATTCTCCACCGCCGGGCACGTGCCGCCGCTTGCCGCTGGCGTCGTGGCGGGCGTCCGCGCTGAGGCGGGCAGGAGACCCATGTCAAAGGTTGGTCGCAGGAAGGCCTCGGCGGGAAGACTCGAGGAGGTCTTGAGCAAGACGGGGAGCTGGCCGGAGCACACGGACAACGGGGGGCTTCCGTCGTCCAGGCACAGGCCGGATACGGCCCCGCGGCACGAGTATGCCACCGGGCTGGAGCATGGGCGCACACACATGGAAGGAAATAGTCGTCCCCTGGCACGGGGTCAACGGCTTGGGAGCGCTGACCGCATCGACCCAGGCGGCGCGGCTACAGAGCGATGCAGGGCACGGCAGCGACGGGTCCCGGCACCACGGGCGGCGGACGGAGCGGCAGAGAGAGGTGGGGCGCGGGCGAGCTCATGCTCGAGCGCGCGCCTGAAGAAGATGGCGCGGCGACGGAGTTGAAGTGCTTGACGAGCTCGGGCTCCACTGCTGCGAGTTGGGCTTGGCGCGGCTGCAGGCAGCGCGGGACGGCGATGCCGAGGAATTGGAGGCGGGGAGCCGGTTCCCAGCTTTGGGAGCGCGGGGCGACGCGAAGAACAACAGCGGGTGGCGGAGCACTCCCTCTGCACTTGAACAGAGAGAGATATACTCAGAGAGGATAAAGCAGAATTGAAAGGGGAAGAAGAGTGAAGGTGAGGGCGACGGGCACGCGACCTGCGGGGGGCTCCGGTGGCGCGGCCGGGCATGTGCGAGGACGAGGCACGGCGTCGCGGATCCGTTCCTGGGTAGGCCTTGGACGGCTGGCAGCTTGAGCTCCAGGCGGCAGTGGGAGCTCCTGAAGGGGCCAGGAGGAGACGCTCGGTGGTGGCCTCGATTCCATCTGGATACAGGGCTGGGAATGGGGGAGGGGGTGGGTGGGTGTTGTGGGAGTTCTGCACATGTATGTGGAGAAGAACGCGTGGGCGGGCGACGTGGGGAGACAAGGTTGAGGGCAGCCGACTGAGAAGATAAGGTTGGATGGAGTGAGAGAGCAGAGTCGGGCCAAATAACACCCGTCACCCGCGCGAGAGGCGTAGATAGGATTTCCGAGCGCGTGTCCAACTGACATAGCTTCGCTTGAGTTGAAAGAGAAAATAATAAACTAATAATAAGAAAATGAAAGAGAGAGAGAGCGGGGATTAATAAACAGGCTCATACACGCATCACGGCTAAACATGATCTGATGAGAGGGATTAATGGAAGCGAGAGGGACATCCCAGTTCGTCGATGGTGTGTGGTGGACTAATTATCAAAAGGTGCTTCCCGTATCTGCATATATGGAAATACGTCAGGCACGTTTATCATCCACGAAGTCTGGTTAGAGCATCTACACCCACTATATCCTCCTCAAACACCAGAAATGTCCCCGATAAAAAAATTCATATAGCACACCTAATTTTCTTCCTAAACGTCTGGACTGACCGGCATATCTCAAACCCATCTCAAATCTAGGGGCAATATGCGGCTACCTGATCACCTCCACTGGACCCCACATGTAGTGACTTGACCAGAAAACCATGGGAAGGAACTCACGCACACCGCATTGGAGTTGTCGCATGCACCGCGCCGGAGCTCAACCACGCTGCGTCAGACCAGTAGCCCGCGTCATGCCATGGCTGATGTGCGTGCACCGCCGCAGAGCTCGCGCGTACCCAGCGGCCGCCCTAGGATGGACGCCGACGGGCGTTCGCGCGCAGGAGGGCGGACTGCGTGCGCTGCAGGCAAGCCGCCGTAGGCATTCTGCGCAGGAGCACGGGAGGCCGGGCGACGTGTGGGCGCAGAAGAGCATGCGGGCTGCATGCACTGCGGGCGAGCGTGTGGGTCGTGGCCGCGCGCTGGACGTCGGTAGGTGTCCGTGCGCAGGACGGCCGCTTGCGTGCGGGCGGGCAGGCGAACCGCCTCAACTGTCGCGTACGGGAGCGCGTGAGGGCAGACTACGGGCAGGCGGGCAGGTGAGTCGTCGATATCGTCGCGTACGGGAGCGCGTGAGGGTAGGCTGCGTGTGGGCGGGCAGGTGAGCCGCCGATATTGTCGCGTACGGGAGCGCGTGAGGGGCAGGCTGCGGGCAGGCGGGCAGGCGAGCATTGATGCAATCGAAGAAACTCGCTGGCATATTAGAGAGGTAACAATGTCCCGTTGCAACGCACGGGCATTTGTGCTAGTTTAAACCTAAAGGTTGTTGGGAAACTTATGCTCTGCCAAATTGGGTCAATCCTGACCGTTGGATCTTCCCTGCATTTTTTTATCTTCTTGTTTTTGTAACCTTTATTCGTCCACACGACCAGGAGAACCCTAGCCTCCCAATTCATAATCACAACATGGAGTGTATCTCTCGCGGGCGAGATTCCCCTCTTCTAGGTTGGACATAAACTGTGCCTCAATAAATGGCGGTAGAAAAAGCACTGGAATCACAAAAGAGAGCACGTCACATTGCTCGTTGATGCTAGCAGGGAGTGCGGTGAAAATGGGCGATATGTGAAGGGGCGCCGGGCTTGCGGAGCTCGTACACCATTGTCTTGCCGCGCTAACAACAGTGCCCCACGGGCGTATCCCGTTGATCAATAGTGCGCAGATTCGTCGAGTTGCTAGATTCAGGCATCGTAATTGTCCTGAATAATTGCTGCAGTTCTGCCCAAGTTGTCGCAGTGGTGTCACCGTTCTTCCAAGCAGGAGTAAGAGCACGAGGAGATTCATGTGTAGATCCACTTCAGAATAGTGAAGTCTTCTTTCAGCCAAGAAGGATCGTTAAAGGCTAATGCGGCGTAACATCGATGTGGGCACGAAGACCGCAACGCCTGAGGTGGACGATGAGGAGATGATGCCAATGGTAGTAGTTGTGTGTCGTGAGGTAAAAAACCAAGGGGATAAATGGGGATACATATGTTATTGTGTCGCTATTGGACGCAGAGCAATGAGAGTGTGTCAACACCTACATTACAATCCATGTTAGTGTTCAACTCCAGTGGTTTGTTTCATCCTGAATTAATCTTCTTCTGTTGCTGCAGAGCCGATTAGTTTAGAACTGCCTCGGTTTGCCATCATTATTAATTTCAGACTGAATCCTGCTTAGGTTGCCTTACCATGGGGCTGGTTAGTTTTTAGAATTAACCATTGTGCAGTGATAGACCTTATACCACATAGCCGGTTAGTTTTCACAACTGTCACTAGCATATATCATTAGCGTTTCGCTTTGCAATGCTGAAGAGTTTTGCTACGATTCATTTTGTTGAATTGCGCGGTTCAAATGAATTTGTAGAATTCCCATTGGTACGCCATTTCTGCTTTGAATTTTGCATGTCAAGTTCAGTTGTGGACGATGGACCAGATGAATGTTGTGGCAAGTCTTAATTCGAGAGCGAAGGCCACCCTAGCTCTCGGAGGAGGATCTTTCGCCGTTAGCTCTGAGTCTTGTACGCCGTCGGAGCAGCTGGCGGCGATGAGGGAGAAGAGCATGGTGATTCTCAAGGGCTACATCACCAAGCACAATGCTCCTCATGATGTCCCTGTTGAATCCACCGAGGGCTCGTCCGATGACGAAGGTAAAAGCTCTCCCAAGAAATCTAAGAAGCAGAAATAATTCTCCTAATCTCGTGACTTATCCGAGTCTTTTGTAGTCCACCTCTTGCAAAGATCAGAGAACATGCTGTTGTCCCCTCCTAGCTACTCAGCTGCCATGAAAAAGATCAACTTATTAAATTCATGCATCAGCCAACTCATTCAAAAGCCCGAACCGATGGAGGGAGGCGGGGAATATATTTCAACACTCCCCCTCACGTCAAGACCTCTTGCCTCTGATACCATATTGAATTCATGCACCAGCAAATTCATCCAAAAGTCCGAACTGAAGGAGGGAGACAGGCAATATATTTTAACACAACTTATTGTTAGGCACTAGCTGCTCGTGCATGGAATTGTTATCTGATGATATGTGCAGTGGATGTTTGGCCATTTGTATACAAACCGACACATTTGCTAGATGTTTTTCTTTGAGGAGTATATATGAGTTCCAACACAAGAGTTCCTTGCTGTTAATTAACTGTCCATGTGCGGCAAGGCATCACCAACTTACTTGAAATCGAACAAGCAACAGGGCCTGACAGCAGTCAAAATTTCCGTTTCAGAAAAAACATACCCTGTTTTTTTAATACAATACAGACGCAGACGCTCATATATACATGTATAATGGTCAGGTCCTGCCTGCCCATTTGTAATTTTAGAAAAAATATATACTCTTTACGCCTGCTAGCTAGGTCCTGCCTTACCTTGGGCTTCCTGTTCTTCTCATCCTTTTGTAATCTTGTTACTTGTATGGTTTTCGGTCCGGTTTCCCTTATAAACAAGGTCAACTTATTCAGGTTTTTGATCCGGTTTCTCTTATAAACTGGATAACTCTCTTGGCATAATGGCCACTTTGAGTAATATATTCAGGTGAAGGAACTCCTCCCCCGGTGATTTCTCAAAAAAAGCCGCGCATACACTCTCACCCCTATTAATGCACAAACACACATCCTATCCCTATGAGTATCTTCGAGAGACCGAGCCGGCATATCATTAAGACTAAATCCCTCCCATTGAACGCGCATCGCCGGAATTCCTACAATAAATCCAGAATAAATGCGAGCATTAGGACTCGAACTCTGGTGGGCTGGAGATGCCACTATCCATCTAATAATCAAACCACATGTTGGTTCGCAATATACCCTATTTTAGTGTATCTTGTGGATATTACATGCATCAGACACTCACCATTAACCATGCTTTTTTTGCCCCTAAAAAAACCATGTTTTTTAGTTTGCTTAACCATAAAGAAGGGACTGTTAAAACCATGTATAGAAGTCGTGTCAATATTCCTGTTGCTCACTTGGTTAGCTTGTAGTAGTAACATTTTTGGCATTTCCGTGACGGTGACCGCATATTGAACGATGGAACAAAACACTCTTCTCTTCTGTTTTCAACACAATGCGGAGACTCGTGACGGACATGCATCTATCAGAAGCAACACACTAGCACAGACTACTCGCGATACCGGGACTTTGATCGACGTATAAACTATATTAGTGTTTTCCTGGTTTTGCATGGCAATGGCATCATACAATATCAAACTCCTCATTGTCATCCTCGTCTTCAGTCGGGCAGTATTTCAGGACCAAAACAATTGGAACCGTGTGCACCAGGAAGAAGGCGAGCTCGAACCACGGCCCGAAGTTGATGAAGTTGCAGACGTTGACCCACACGAAGAACGCCAACGCGACGCCCTGCAAAAACCATCATCCGGACGAGAGATTTGAATTTGAACTAAAACCATGACAAAAATTATGAAAAGGAGGAAATATCACGCAATTAATCTCATCCTGGCAAGGAAGGAACGGAACCATCAAGCGGTCAGAATTACGTACCATCATGGTGTAGGCGCATAGAAGCTTCCAGATGGAGCCGCGGCCGGGCGCCGCCGCCGGCGCTTTCTTGACGACGGAGTTCTTCGGAGTTGCCATCCCGATTGCTTGGTTTCGTTGGAGCTCCGGTGCTCTGTTTGTTAGCCAACGGCAAACTTACTAAGTACGTGCTCCGGTGCTCGATGTGTATGTATATAAAGAGGATCGACCTATAAAAGTTCGACTCCGACGAGGCAACGGAGGAGCCACCGACTACGATTTGTATGCATATATACCGAGTCTCGTTCATATCCGGCCGGATTCCGACTCGGTCGGTGCACCGAAGAGGTCTAATTTAAGCAGCTCGTCGATCCGTGCATGCATGTAGATTTGGTGCGCAAGGCGAGCCGTTGATCACGTGGACGTGCATGCACGCGCAACCATGGAACCGTGCACCTACTTATCTTTTGAATCGACCAGTTTTCTTTTGAGAAACACAATCTTTTGATCGACTTGTGTTGTATCCAATGAACACAAGGTGCCGGTACATCACCACGTTCCACGTGTTCGGACACACTCGGCAGGTGTTGACGACATGTAGGCCTTCCACCTCCACGCAGCATTGCTCCGTAAGGCATTTGCCCCATTGCACATATGAATCTGGGCCGTATCTCAGTCCCAGTATAGCTGACCATCGCTAAGCTGCTATTGCCTGCCTTACCAACTAGTTAATCAGGCACAAGCCGTTCCTTGGACGGATTTCGTATTCTATTCGTCGGCAAGTTGTTGCAGTCCTACGCGTCCAAGGTTCTCTTATTCTACCAAAGTAGCCTTCCCTTGACCCTCGTATGTAGCCACGGGTAGCTTTTTTTTTTTTTGAAGGTATGTAGCCACGGGTAGCTAGAATCACACTATTTGGCACGGTTCATCACCGCAGCTCTACGGCCGGCCTGGGGCGTTGCTCTAACCTTTTCTGAGATACGGCCCAATTAAGGGCCTGTTCGACAACGGACCACTCCCGTGGCTCCACTCAGCACTGGAAATGAGGAGCGACAGAATGACTGCTTCGTAAAAATGAACTGCACACCGCTTCGCTCCACCACTTCAGCTCCGCAGAGTTGGGAGACGGAGTGTTCCCGAACGGGCCCTAAGTACTCACCTACTGATGGCAGGGATGAGTTGTACATGCAAACTCTTATACCTTGAAGCCCTGATGGACATAATTTTTGTGAAGGAATGTATAGGCAAGACCTTATGATGATGGTCTTTGCCACATATATTTTTATTATGGTTGTACCTGCCATCTCAAAAATGGCTTAATTTGTTGCCTGTATGGTTTGTCGTTAGATCAAAATCTTCTCGACTCTTACTTCGGTACAACCCCCCACTTAAATGTATAAAGAGTAGTATGGACTTTTCACAAGAACGTATACGCCGTGCCTGTATGGTTTGTCGTTGGATCAAAATCTTCTCGAGTCTTTCTTCTTCTGTACAACACCGCACTAAATGTATAAAGGGCAGTATGGACTTTTCACTAGAACATATACACCGTAGGTACACCCAACTAGGCTGGCCCATGGAGGTGGCCGTAGTAGTGATGGCACCGGTACATGTCTAAAATAATAAAATAAAGTGACCTTGCAAGTATTTGGACTCCGGACTTGTGGGGTGTAAAGAAGAGCTGCTAACCAGTCCACCTAAGAAGCGCGGTTGACTAATAAAGAGTGCGCTACTTTAAGAACTAAATAAAACACAGAATTCGGGCAGTTTTTGGATTTTTTTTATATTTTCTTGGAAAAAGAATTTTCAAAGCAAGTAATGTTTGAAAATCCGACAATTATTTGAACAGCTCGGACAAATTTTGAAAATTCAATGTTTTTGGAAAGAGATGCCTTTTTTACATAAACATATTTGAAAATTCCAAACATTTCAAAAACGCGAACCTTTATAATCCCAAACATTTTCTAAAATGCGAATATTTATAAAATTTATAGAACAAAACTTACTAGTAGGAATAGTTTTCGAAATTCTGAACAATTTCTCAAAAGTACGGACCTTTTTCTAAATTACCAAACATTTTCTAAGTTTTGAGAAAAATGAAAACTTGAAATTTTTTAACATTCTGAACAGTTTACAGAAAACAAGAACATTTTCTTCAATTCTTGTACATTTTTGGAAATTATGGAAAAAGGGAAAACACATATATTTTTTCAAATATTTATTTTTTCAATTGAATATTTTTCGAAATTGTGAATAATTTTTATAAAAAGCGTGCATTTTTTCTGAAATTCCCGAACATTTTTTGACAACGCGAATATTTTCCAGTTTTGAGAAAAATTAAAACACGAACATTTTATAAAATTTTGAACAACTTTTAGGGAATACGAACATTTTTTAAAATCCCGTACATTTTCTGCACTTATGGTTTTTTGAAAATGAACATTTTTAAAATCGTAAAATACTTTTTTATATTTAATTTTAAATTTTCAAACATATTTGCAAACGGGAAAAATTGGAATAAAAATAGAAACGAAAAAGGAAAATCCAAAAAAGAATTTAGCAGAAGCAGAAAATTAAAATTAAGAATATAACGGAAAATTAAAAAACGAAAAATAAAATTAATAATTAAATCAGGCAAAAGAAAAACTACCGGATGGGTAGTTGCTCTTCTACCTGCCGAAATGGGCCGCCCCAAAGCGTTTCTCAGTCGGTCGCGTGGTACGAAACAAGCTCAATCTCCTGCTTTTCTGTTTTTTTGCTTATTTTTTCTTTGTTCTTTTTATATTTTGTTTCTATTTTTTATTTCATTTTTCTTTTTGTGTAATTTTTTGAAACCTATTAAAAATACTAAAATATTGATTGGAATACGAAAATAGCAGTTTTAAATTCTGATTTTAAATTATTTGTCACTTTAAATATTTATTAAATTCTGAAAAATCATTAATTGTTTTCAATTTAATCCCTTTGTATTTATTAGTTTTGTTGAAATCTTTAAATAAATGTTTTACGTGAATTTTAAATTATGGATGTCTATCATGGGCATGCCCCCCCCCCCCCTACGCCCGAAAATTGGAGTCATTTCAAGAATGTCCAAAGAAACATCATGTTCGACGTAGGATGTCCGGATAGGCCATAAGGCTCCATTTGACAGCATGTTGTTTATCGTCAAATAACCCAATTTTTTCATGGGCTTGTAAGAAACATTAACTCAAGGCACCATGCCAAGTTGTTTTGGTTTTTGATAAATTTTGCATTTTCTATAGTTTTGTGGGTGAAAAATGGCAGGACATGACGCAAGTTGCATACTTTGTCGAAAATTGCTCAAACCTGGCACGGATGCTTAACATGGGCATTCCCACCTGCTGGCAAAATTTTGAGTCATTTCATGCATGTTCAAAAATAGCTCATGTTCAACATCGGGTGTTCGGGTAGGCCAGAAGGGTCTGTATGAGAGCCCCTTTTTTGCGTCGTCAAATGACCCCAATTTTTTTCGTGGGCTTATATGATCAACTCAAGTCATCATGCCATGTTGTTTTGGGCTTCAGCAAATTTTGCATTTTCTGGAGTTTTCTCGGTGAAAAATGGCCGATAAATGGTGGGACGTGACGCAACATGCATATTGTGTTGATAATCGTTCAAGCCTAGAATGCATGCCTACTATGGGCGTGCCCACCTATTGTAAAAATCAGGGTTTTTTCATGCATGTCCAAAAAAGATCATGTTCAATAGAGGGTGTTCGGGTAGGCCACAAGGGTCCGTATGAGAGCCCGTTTTTTGGCATTGTCAAATGACTCTAGTTTTTTCCATTATCTAATATGACCAATCGAAGGCACCATGCGAAATTGTTTGACTTTCCAACAATTTTTGTATTTTCTGGAGTTTTCTCGATGAAAAATTGACGATAAATGGCTGGATGTGATACAACTTGCATACAGTGTCGGAAATCATTCAAACCTGGCATAGATGCCTACCATGGGCTTGCCCACTTGCTAGAAAAAAAGTTGGAGTCACTTCATGGATGTCCAGAAATAGACCATGTTAAATAGAGGGTGTTCGGGTAGGCCAGAAGGATCCTTATGAGAGCCCATTTTTTCGACATGTTGAAATGACCATAATTTCTTCCATAAGATTATATGACCAATTCAAGGCACCATGCTAATTTATTTGACTTTTCAACATATTTTGCATTTTTTTTGGAGTTTTCTCAGTGAGAAATGGCCGATAAATATCCGGACGTGACGCAACCTGCATTCAAACCTGGCATGGATGCCTACCATGGGCATGCCCACCTGCTAGCAAAAGTTGAAGTCATTTTATGCATGTTAAAAAATAGACCATGTTAAACAAAGGATGTTCGGGTAAGCCAGAAGGGTCCGTATGAGAGCCGTTTCTTTTGGCATCGTCAAATGACCCCAGGTTCTTCAACGAGTTTATATGACCAATTCAAGGCACCATGCCATTTTTTTGGACTTTTTAATGCTTTTCACATTTTCTGGAGTTTTCTCAGTGAAAAATGGCTAGACGTGACGCAACTTGCATATGGTACAGGAAATCGTTCAAACCTGGTATGGATGCCTACCATGGGCATGCCCACCCGCAAGAAAAAGTTCGGGTCATTTCACACATGTTTAAAAATAGACCATGTTAAACTGATGATGTTCGGGTAGCCCAGAAAGGTCCGTATGAGAGCTAGTTTCTTCGGCATTGTCAAATGACCCCAATTTCTTTCCATCTATATGACCACCTCAAGACACCATGTCAGTTGTTTGAGTTTTTGATAATTCTTACATTTTTTTTTCAGTTTTCTCGGTGAAAAATGGCCGATAAATGGTGAGACGTGACACAACTTGCATACGGTGTTGGAAGTCGTTCAGACCTGGCATTGATGCTTACCACGAACATTCTCACCTGGTGGGAAAAGTTGGGGCCATTTCAAATATATTAAAAAAAACACCATGTTCAAGGTAGGGTGTCCGAATAGGCTAGGAGGCTACGTTCGAGAGCATGTTTTTCCCCTAATCCATCAAATGGTCCCATTTTTCTCATGGCCTTGTATGACCAATATTTATTAAAATTGAAAACAATATTTGATGACAAGAACGTTTGTTAGTATTCCAAAGAATATTTCAAAATTTCCAACATATTTAAAAAAGAATAATAAAGTTCAAAAGGATAAATTGAATTAAGAAAAAAAATAAAAAACGAGAACAACAAAATTAAAAAAGGTCAGGCCTTGGCCCAACCAGGCAACGACATTGCTCCCGTCGGGCACCTGTTGGGCCGACCAAAGTGCTCGTGAATTTGAAAGAGCTTCATCTCCTTTTTTTTGTTCTTTTATAGAGTTTGTAAAAAAGTCTACCTATTTGTGAAGTTTTTCTCAATTGTTTCGCATTAATTTATTTTTAGGATTAAAAAAATGCTACCTATTAGTGAAGGTTTTCCTCAATTTTTTTGCATTAATATTGTAAAAATAGTATGCGTACCTCGCAGATTTTGCACGTTTTTGGTATTTTATTTTCAGTTTTTCTTTATTTTTCTGCTTCTTTTTTCTTAATGTTTCGTTTTTTATTTCCCATTAATTTCTTTTTCAAGTTTATTTGTTTCTGCTTTATTTTTTCATATATCCAGTTTTTCTTTTTTTTTTCAATTTTACAAAACCTGTTCATGTTTCCAAAATTTTGTGCGCATATTGAATTTTTTTGAACTTTAAGTTTATGTTCTTGTTCCAAAATTTGTTCAAAATTAAAACAAGTTCCCATTTTACGAAAACTGTTAGTGTTTCAAAAATTGTTCAGGAAGTTAAGTTTTTTTGTGTTTTCAAAAAAATATAAAATTTTTAGAAAAATGTTTGATTTTTAAAAGAAAGTTTACTACAGTACTTGTTGTTTTAAAAAATTGTTCACTTTTCAAAAAACGTTCATGTCGGAAAATCTTTAAAGTTTAGAAAATATTTGTGTTTTAAATGAAAATGTTTGCTACTGTACCTCGTATTTTGTGAAATTTGTTCGTGTTTCAATAAATATCCGCGTTTCAGAAATGATCAAATTTGAAAAGAAGTTCAAGAGTTTCAAAAAAATGTTCCAATTTAAATATATTTTTCCAAAAATTTCGCATTCTAAGAAATAATCCCTTTTTTCAGAAAAATGTTTCAATTTTGTTTTCACGATTTGGTGCTGCTCTTAGCTTCTTTCCATGTTGCGCTGCCTAAATAGTCACAAGCACTTGTTAGTCATAGTGGCTATCAGCGAGAGGTGTCCGCCTGTTCGAATGCCCACCTAACCATACTCTTTTTGTGACATATTTCATTGGGCGAACTGGTCATATAACATCCACCAATGGGCAGGCCCATCGCGGCGTACACAGGCGGCGCTAGCTATATAGAGATCTCATCCATTGATCTGTTTAGGGGGGTTGTACCGAAGACGAAGTGAATCTTCTCTAGTATATGGTAATCCTAAATAATATGAAGGATATCCCGAACAAGTTTCAAAATTTCTAGAAAATATGGCTAAAATTGTTGAAGTTGCTACTTCATTAAAAAAGATTAAGCTCTTGCAGTTTTTCGAGTTAAAACTCATGCTATTTGAACAAGTGTTATACATCAATAATAACAATCAGAAACTTCATATCATTATAATGTACAACAAGAGTTTTCTAGATGTGTGGTACATGAGTCAAAAGTTTGGGTATAGATGTATGTAATGTGCAATTTGCTATGAGAAAACCCATCCAAACCCTTCTTCTCCATTGGGGCTATTGACTTCACCCTGTCTTCAATGCCTCTATCGCCTTTTGTATCTCCAAGGTCATTGCTGAGTCTACACTTCCCGACGATATCTTTCGGTGCACCTTCTGTAGGTGCAGCTTGAGTGAGCTACTGCTGAGGCCAGCATTCTTACCACAAATGGGGCACACTTTCATTGCAGGCCTCTTGTGTTGCCACTCCATGGAGGTTCTACCATGCAGCTTCTTGTCAAGATCCAGCAAGACTTTAGCAAATCCGTCATTGGGGTGCGCACGTCGGTGCACCTTCTTCAACATGTTCCATGCTTCTAGAAGAGTACAATTTCTAAACAAACATGAAATAAATTAAGTCAATGAAACAAACAGAGTAGTAAACTTAAATTTGAGGCACTATCATTCTTATGAGGTTTCACACATATTCGTATCCCAAGCAAAGCTTGTATTGATTATGTTAAGCATAATTTGGTCATTGATGGTTTTCATCAGTTTCTTAACCGGATATTGATATATAAGACTGTCCATAGTGGGAGTAACTTCAGCAGTAACATAGAGTCTAACTCAACAAATTTGCTTATGTGGCAATGATTTAATGAGGAGGAGATGAATTGAGTAACATAGCTAGTTACTCATACTATGGGTAATATCACGCATATCAAGACAAGATGAGTCTATAACCTAATAAATGAAGTGTGTATGACATCACACATATGTTACTCCCCACTATAGAGGTAGTAACATAGACTAGTAAGATATGCATGTTACTAGTGTAAGTTATTCCCCACTATGGGTAGTCTAATGCCTCATTGGTAACTGGAAACAAAAACATTTATTATGCAGTCTTACTTTCTAAGCATCAGGTAAGCAAGAACAACAGTTGCACTTCGACTTTTCCCTTCAAAACAATGCACTAGAACTTTGCCGTGTAGGTGCTCAACAAAATCAATGAAATCACATGCATCTTGGAAGACATCGGTGATTTCCGCATTTTCATCATCATTTATCTGTAGAAAAGAAACACAAAGTGTCCCAAGGAAAGCAAGAAAATTAGTTCCTTATTATGGCTGAGAAAGCTCTAAAGTGGAGAGTTCAGCCATTTGTTGCATGTAAATGATCTTCCAAAGTTTGTGCACAAGATTGTCATATGTACTTACTGAGAAGTTTCGATAGTCAAAAAGGCAAGGCTTCTGAGATTCCGACTGTCCAATTTCATTCGCACACAAGCACAATACATGGGTGATGCCAAGGTGTCGAAGTGTGTATGTCGACCGAGCAGCTAGAGCACCACCAATATACATGTGATCTGTGATCTGAGAAGGACGTTCTGTACTTGCAGCATCAGAAATCAGTGATATCCTCTCAAGAAGGTGCTCAAGACGGACCTGAAAACATAAATTCATATGCGTAGTTGCTACAATAGATAGTTAGTTGCCAAATAGGCTAGGTAGAATAGGATCACCTTCAACTCATAAGCATCAACGGCAACACTATTATCTATCCCTTCAAAGAAGCCTGTGTTAAAATTATTGTCATGACACAATTTTACAACATCAGTCCTGAGCATGTCATTCCATTGTTCTATTTCTTTGTTTAACTCACTGTCTACCTGCAAACATAGTATTGCGTGAATACAACCGGGTAATGGTGCATCTATAAGCATCACAACACAATCATCTTTGACAATGCAACTCATCCTAGCTCGCCTCCTCGACACGATCAAGTCGGGGACTAGGCAATGGGCACTGACGTGCGGAAGGGGTCTGGTAGCTTCGCCTCTGGAGCCGAATGTGCCTAACGATTAGAGGTGACGTGTTGTAATCATTGGGTGTTGCCGTTCTTAGGACTTGTAAAAACTCTTCTTTCTATCAATACATCAAGACACAAGTCTATCAATAATAAAACTCAACCTACATGCACTATCAACGGTTGCATGTTTATTTAAGAAATTTGAACAATTGAGAACCACAGGAAGGATAGGCCTCAGAACTTAGGTTGGGTGAGAAAGCAAGGTGTCTATTTATAAATGATGGAGATAACACACCATCAAAGCATTCACATAGATAAATAGTTATCAAGATACAAACTTATGATATTTATTGTTATTTTTTAATCTAGTGTGTGAATCCTTTATAGATGGTTATTTGGTTTTGTACAACTAATTTGCTAACCTTATGGTATATTATATCATTTCATCCGAGCATTGAAATAATGCAAAACAAATAGATACCAACTAGATTGTCGTGTATAATCTATTAAAATCAATAAGTTTTCCATGAGCACTTCAAAGAAGTTAACCTTGGCATACTTGTTAAATTCCCTGAGCTTCATCGTCAATCTTAGACCACGGGATGCATCACCATTTGATTTCCAATTCTTCATCATAAAGCT
Source organism: Aegilops umbellulata (assembly GCA_032464435.1). Taxonomy (NCBI): domain Eukaryota; kingdom Viridiplantae; phylum Streptophyta; class Magnoliopsida; order Poales; family Poaceae; genus Aegilops; species Aegilops umbellulata. The sequence continues at coordinate 439,002,178 of CP136059.1, read as the reverse complement.
CTCTCGACAAATAGGAGATGAGATGTCAAAACTATCACGGGATAAGGTACGGGAAGGCCTACGCATATGTCGTGGAACTTCGGAATCACTCAGATCCGTATGTGCCTCTACACGACACAATGGCGAATCAGAATGACCTGCATCTTCCTTGTCAGATTCATTTGAACCTTTATACATAAGATTAAAGAAAATTTTCAATAGAGCATCCAGCTTCTGATAAAGTGTGAGCAGGAAAATGTGGAACCGTTGAAGGTCCCTCAGAGCACTACGAAAACCTCCTCGGAAGGAATTAACTATTGCTACCATATCACTCTCAGACAGAGGAGAATGATAGCTATAATCGGATGACATGTCATATTCTTCGGGTCCAGGGGTACCAAGTTTTCCAATGGACACCTCAAATAAGAGGTTCGAAGAATAGTCCAGATTATTTAGTGTTAGTTCCACCAGTCTTGGATAGCTCTCTTGATCTTTCGTTCGTTTACTGACGGGTGGTCTTCGTGGTACACCCGAATCAATGGCTACAATATGAAAGCTAGAAATCTCAGGCTCAATTTGATCATAAGAGTCTTCCAAAAGCTCTGAGATATCTGAGCCTACACTGCCGCTTATTGAAACAGATCTTCTCTGCTTCTGTTTCTTAGGGCTTTTGATTATCTCTGGCTTGTAACGGATTATGGCAGAATCATGAGTATCATCCAATGAATCAAGGTTTGCATAAGCTTCTTTGTAGGCAACAAGTAAATTTGCATAGTTTCCACGCCAACCAAGGGGCCGACACCGCAGCCTGTCCTCATTTCTCAGAATGAGGTCCAGGATCAAGATCCTACCTAAAGCTTCGGCAGTTTTTTCAGCAAACTCCGGGGAATCAAATGGTGTTGTGCTCTCTAGTAGAGGGGATCCATGTACATAACTGCAAAACAACATTGGAATTTCTTTCATGTTAACTATGTACCATATTTTTTCGAAAAGAACTATGTACCATATTGTCAGGCACATTACTGGTAACTTGGAGTTAATACTTCATTAGGAATAGACATCGGCTTAGTTCGAGAGCTTCTAGCATCTCAGTGCAAATCATCTCCTGAAGTTCATCACCAACAGCTATTGCTTCATGTCGAGCATTCTCTACTGCATCCTTTATTTGTTGCCATTCACATGAGGAGCTATGAATCACTCTGCCCTGCATTGGTCAAGAGAGTTCACACTACAATAATTATGTGGTTAGCATGAATGCCTACTACAAGAAAGTGAGTACTTACTTGAGGGGTCCTTACGCCAAGCCATTTAGCCAGTTCATATCCGAACCGTTCTGACTGTGTGGCCATCCTTGATGGTGCTATTTTAATGACTGCTGCAGCTTCCTTGGAAGGAACTTCACCAGTTTTAGATGTTTTGAATAATGCAATGAATACAACTCCTCCAGAATTTACAGTCACCTGTGCAGAATGGTACAAGCTATTAGAAGGAAACTAGAGCCATGGCTAATAAACTATATTTTCCAGTATGAAGCGGAATCCTTGTGAGAGATATGATGTTAGCTTTTTGCGGAGGTGTTGTGAGCTTTAGCACAGTTCGCATGATGCTTACTATATCAGTACATTGTGGTAGGCAGAAAAAGAAAGTAACAAATCTTGACTCGATGACCACTGAGATGAAATTTGATGAGAGAAGTGATATATCTAGGATAATAATCAAGTCTACCAGTTAGAATCTTACCAACAACAGGGAAGACAATTTACAGGAAGATGGATAAGTAAAAAGGAAAATACCAACCTCAAAACTTCTGTTAATATCATCCTCGGTGGGTTCCGAACTTGCAGTAGTATGTTTCGTATGGTGCAATGAAGAAAGAGAGGTCCAACAGAAGTTACTTGACTCTATGTCCATCATAGAAACACTCCCAAGCCTTTCCCAGAGGCTTGTTTTTGGCAAATAATCACATGGGCCGGAGTCGATTACATCGCTACCAGAGTCTATGATTTCTAGCACATCTGGACTGCAATATAGAAAATATACAACATTAATAACTTGGTTGAGAAACTTATCCCATGAAAGGAGCAAATTCATGCCCTTGCTCTATATTTTTTTAACCATATGAATAAAATTAGAGTAACCATCTGGTCAGGTATGTCTACGCTACTTTTACATGATTGTTCATTTGATTTTTGGCGAGTGTTCAACATAGGGCGTTCACTACATTTATAGTTTTTATCAATTCTCAAGATTACCAAGGAAGCCTGTGCATCTTTCAGCTAATAGGAGGCCGAACATAACATGGTTGGGCAATAGCGGTAACACACGGACCAAGTTCAGAGTGATAGTGATACACACTTGGACAGAGAATGACCATCACATCACATCGCCTGTTTCATATAACAAAAAGAACCTCTTGAAAGCATGTCACGTTGATCAAAGATAACAGCGGAAGCATAGTCTCAGGGGATAGGTAGCTCGGAACCAAACCACTCACAAATAATAATAATGTAACCAAGCATATCACGCAAAACTAAACCAATTAATTACGTTACCTGATTCATATCTCAACAGGAATCACAAAAAACCACGATCCTTACGAATTATGGATCAGACATGGTACATACTCCAATTAAGTAATATATCCCATGAGCGACATAACTAATTCTCCTACCTGATTGAGGATTCGATAGCCAAAATGCCCGACTTCGGTTGTGGCGACTGGGATAATGAGGACATCCTCCCGGTGCGCTTCCTCATTGACGCTACCCATTCCTCGAATCCACTCTGCAATAAATCAGATCAATCTGGCTCTTTCCCGCCAAGAACAGGGCCCGGAACCAAAGAAATATTTTTTGGTTGGGGCGACGCACTTACGGAGGAGGATGTGCGGGAGAAGGATTTCGATTCTATTCCCTCTTCCATCCGTACATGAAAATGTGGACAAATGGCAAGTAAAATCAAGTTCTTCAGATAATCTCATCAAGTTTAGCCGGGTCGCGGATTGGTGAAGTTTATGACCAATCAAAGGCAAGGGGTGGGGAAGAAGGGCAAAAATGCTATTCTCCAAGAGAACTTCCGCACGAGTGAACGCGCATGCAGGCCATCCATGTTGTCTCAATTCTTTTCGGCCATCCATGTGAAGGCGCATGCAAGCCATCCATGCTATTTGCCAAGAGGGCATGCATGCGCATTGCCATTTTATTCTCCCTCTCGGATGATGTCTTCAATGATACACAAGTAAGTCAAGGACAACATGCTGAGTGAGGTGTTTTTTCACCTCCGCCTCGTCCGCTTGCATCTTCTTAATGGAAATACGCAACCCTCCTCCCTCTTCTCTGTCATGGATCCAGACTTGGGGATAACTAATTAGATGGCAGGTAATGTTTCAAATTTTCTTCATGCTTACCTTTACCGAAAAAGGGTTCCCCCCACTTTATATATAAAGCAACCAGCACCAAGCCAATACAGACGCACTGATACAGACACACGCCACCACAGTGCACACACTCAGGGCAGGATACAAAGATGTTGAAAACAGCAACACAACCCCAAAGGACTCCAAACCAACAACAAAGCATCAATAAGGAGTCGTTGAGACCCTCATTCATGGACATGCCACTGCAATGAAATGAAGCAGAGCATGATGAAACCATGGGCTCCAAGGCGGCGCCTTCATGAAGGGAGCGACACCGGAGCACCGCCATCGCTCAATCCAAGGATCAGGTTTCCCCGGGAGCACCACAACAAACAATGAGCACCCGCGACGACGCCTTCAAGAAGGGGACGACACCGTAACGCTGTCGCCGCCGGTCTGACAAGTCAGAGTGGGTTTTCACCCCAGCCAACACTCACTGTCACCAATAGAGTTACCGGCAACTGCACCACCACCATCGAATGACACACCCTAGTCACCATGCCGCCCACACGGCCATGGTCACCAGACAACGCATGAGTCGCGGGCTCCGCCCCCGTGCACCAAGGCCACCACCCCGGCGTCCATGGCACCAACTCCATCTCCGACCAGGGCACGTAGCCGAGACAACAAAAGAGACGGGCGGGAAGGTCCCTCCTTCCCCAACCCTGAACATCCCCAAGTCCACGCCGACCAGAACTAGCCTACACCGCCCCGCCTTGCCCCATCTAGACAAAGGCGAGCTCCCCGGTGGCACACCGCATGCCACCAGAAGGGAGACAAGGACGGCTCTGTGGCCACCCCTGGCGGCAGAGCAGAGCATCCCTCAACGGTGGCTAGATCTAGGAAAAATTCAGCCCTTCGGTGCCCTTATATATACAACCATTGCATGGGAATGGATAGGAGACCAAGGGCCGCTCATGGACGAGCCGACACCGGAGTGCACCCAGTCGTCGCCGTGAAACGATCCGCCAACTATCATGGACCGCATGCGACCAAAAGGATCCCAGGTCACCGCAGCCTACCCCACGCATCGGTCCCAAGGGCCTCCGCCGCCACATCGCGTCAGCCCCGCTAACCGCAAGGCCGAAGCGGCAGCATACACCACCAACAGCTTGCCACACCCGGTCTGGGGCTGTTGCACCGCGCCCAGACCACACAACAGAGCCGCCCGCACAGCCAGCCGCTGATGAGGCCCATATCTAACCGCGCGGGACCAGCCGCCAGCACGGCGCACCTCGCCACCGACCGCCGCCCTTCACGCCGCCTCCAGATGGCAGCCACCGCCGCCAACTCGAGCCAAAGCCCCGTCGCGCTGCCGCCCGGCTGCCACAGCCCGCGCCGAGCACCCAGATCAGGGGAAGAGGGGAAGCCCCGCTGCCGCCACCGCTAGCTGGGCATCGCCTGTTAGCATGCTGAGGCATCGGTGAGGAAGGGAGGAGGATGGGAGATGGTGGTTGAAAGGGGCGGCTAGGGTTCCCATCCGGTCGCCCACGGGTGCAACACAGAGGGGTAGGGGGGGTCTTCTTTTCATGCTTCACTTTCGAATGACTCATGAGGGAGAGGAAAAATGCTGGAGCCCAGGGATGTGCAGTTGGGTACTCCACTAATTAAACTAAGAGGAAGCCACTAATTTGTCATTGTTTTATTTCCCAGGTTGGTTCTTTGGTGGCTCATGAGCAATCACCATGCGTGCATTGAATTCATTTAGAGTAATCCACCACTTATTTGGCTATTTTGTGTTTTCTCATTTAGATTTTATTACTAAGTGTTACACTCAATATTCAGTTGCTGCTGTTCGTATAAAACCTCAGATATTGTAAGGTCCCAACACTTGATCGTTTCCTAGGGTGTTGAGTTTTTTTACCTTCCCATTTCACATGAGAGGTAAGAGTATAAAAATAGACCTGAGTCGTTGATCTTATTAATTAGCGGTCTGATTAACTCTTGTCTTCTTACCTCACATGTAAAAAGAAGGGGTAAGAGGGAGTATGCTAAAATATGCCTAAAATTAATGTCCTAACTGAAGAGCGTGAAACAAAAATTAGCATTCAAACGCAAAGAAGATGATGCAAGTATGTTTAGGCTCCCATGATTAGTAGCTCCAGAATTGGAACTTTGTTTCTTTGTCTATTTATTTTTACTTTTCTACTTTCACTTTTGATATGGTGCTGAAACCCTTTCTCAAGCGTCTTTTCATTTGCATCGGAATGACGATGGAAGGATGGTGTTCTATATGGTATACATGGCGCAAACTTATGTAGTAAATTGTTATATTTTGATAACCTATTTTATCATACTATAGTCTCCATGAGTATAACTTTTTCTTGTTATGTAGCTAGCATAGTTAACCACATAACAATATTGCTAAATGCTCATTATTAGTTATTTATTACACATTAGTAATGTGTATCATTGAAACTATTTTGCTTATGCTAAATTTTAATCGTGTGTCGTGCATTTTTAGCCTCCATTTTGCTGGTTATCTACATAACTCTTGTGCTATATAACTTATCAGATATTCAATATGACTTTGTTCCTTGGTGTTCCCATATCCTTGGTGTTCTCTACTAATTTGGTCAAAGTGTGCAAAGTTTCACTTTGGAAAAATCTTATATGCACTATAGTTTAGTTCAGGTTTTTAGTTGCGCTCACTAGGATGATTTTAGGACACTTAGTAGCATCTGTTGGCTCTTCCCACTCATGGCAGCATAGAATGGGGACATTGGTCCATTATTACAGCCATATGGTTGAAACAGACTGCGCCATGTATCCTGAAATGTCTAAGAAAAAAAAACACGTGCTTCAAGTTCCCATCTCTTCTTGTTGGCTCGACATGCAGAATTCCACTTGCACTGTCTGTGCTACTGATTTCAGTTGCAAAGGAAAATGAGTGCTTCTGAATGGCGCTTCCTATGTGTAGATGACTAGGTCCTGTTGTTCTATTGTTCGTCATTCATATTGGTCGTCTTTTCTAAATTTAGCCCCTCACCTAGGCTAGCTGTTAGCATTAGCGCCACTCGCTCCCTCACTCTTACTGCAACTCCACGCCACTCTCGGCTCCTTATTCTCCTCTCAGCCTGTTAATGGTCGCCATCACTACTCAAGTATTAGTCAGAGATCCATCCATGCAAGCTAAACACGCTCCGGTGTCCGTCTTGCTGGTTCTCTTCGTGCTCTCCGTCGTCCTCACGCTCGTGCCGCAGCCGCAGAAATCATTCTTCCAAACTCGGCCACAGCCGCTTCTGATCGACATTGATGGCGGAGACATTATGGCTCGCGCCGACGCGTCCGGTGGCTGCGACTACTCCAATGGGAAATGGGTGAAGGATGCCACTACCGCGACGCTCTACGGGGAGGACTGCCCGTTCCTCGATCCCGGCTTCCGCTGCGAGCGCAACGGCCGGAGCGACTCGTCCTTCCGGCACTGGCGCTGGCAACCCCGTGGAAGCTGCCACCTCCCGAAGTAGGTAGCCATCGCCATTGACATCTCTCATTAGAGAACAAAATATTTTGTCTTGTCTCTGCAACCTTTCTAAGTATGTTCAGATTCAATAGGTTTAATGCGAGGGATATGCTGGAGAGGAGCCGGAACGGCCGAATCGTGTTCGCTGGTGACTCGATCGGCCGTAACCAGTGGGAGTCCATGCTGTGCATGCTTGCCAGTGCCGTGCCAAATGGTTCGAGGATATACGAGCAGTCCGGGAAGCCCCTTAGCCGGCACAAGGGCTACCTCGCAATGGTCTTCGCGGACTACAACCTTTCCGTGGAGTACTACCGCGCGCCGATGCTCGTCATGGTCGACCGCATCCTGCCAGTGGCAAGCAACAAAGGCGCAAGGGTCACCAGGGGTGCCATCCGGCTCGACGCGCTGCCACGGCACGCCACACGCTGGGCCGGCGCCGACGTGCTCGTCCTCAACACGGGGCACTGGTGGAATGAGCACAAGACCATCAAATCGTACGTGATTAGTTAACTAATCAGGATGCTAGCTACCGCATTGCATTGCTACGACCGTGATTAATTGACGAGAGCTCCATTGATCCATACTTGTAGAGGAAATTATTTCATGGTGGGAGATCGGTTCAACATGACAATGGACATCAAGGAGGCATTCCGGTTGTCCCTCCGTACGGTGAAAGATTGGGCGCTAACAAGTCCACGACTCTCCACGAGCGGCTACCTCTTCTTCAGGAGCTATTCTCCCTCGCACTACGACAACGGAACGTGGGACACTGGGGGCTCATGCGCGGACCAACAGGACCCGTTGATGATGACCACTGGGGAGAGCGACCAAGAGTATTCGTGGATCAACACGATCATCTCGAGCACAGCACGGGGCACAATTAGACAGCAGATGAACAATAGGGTGGTGTTCTTGAACATAACGCACATGACAGCACTGAGAAGGGACGGTCATCCGTCGCGACATCGAGAGCACGGGACGCCGCCGGATGCCCCAGAGGATTGCAGCCACTGGTGCCTGCCAGGCGTGCCGGACGCGTGGAACCAGGTGATGTACGGGCACCTCGTGTCTACGGGATATGGCACGAGGTCGGTCAGAAAATAACCATCAGCTCATCTCGCACCAATTCTACATGCCTGCACACACGAACTTCACAACCACATTGCATAATTCATGAAATGCAGAATTAGCAGAGATTTAGATAGGGTAGGGAGCAGGAGCATGGTGTATCACAAAAGCATGAAGATGTCTGTAAAGTGTTTGACTCTGGCACATAGGGTAGGCAGCAGGACCCCGGTGTATCACAAAAGTCAGAGGAGCACCCCCGTGCATGCACGCATGCAGAATTGTCGTGAGGCAAGCTGAGCCGTTGATCCCGTGGACTCTCAAGTTGTTGCATCCGTCCGATCGGTTTGTATACACACAAAGACGAGCAACAAAACCTGGATGCTTGATCCTGTTCAAGTCGCGAACTGGGCATGGCTCAGATCGATGGCTATGTTTCTTGTGGTGAAATTGGTATGAACTATGATAGATCCACATAGATAGCTTCTTTTTACAGTAACGAATGTTTTACTAAGTGACCTTATATGTGTTTGCCTTCATTCCGAGCCATATAAAAGGTATAAAAAATGGGTCTTAAGAGCATCTATAGCCGGGCCCCGCAAACTCGTCTCAAACGCCCGGGCGGACGGCTTGGTCACTGACCGGTCACAAAAATTCAACTCAGACGGGCTCCTTAAATGGACCTCAAACGCTCGGGCTGACCGGCACCCCTCATATCCAGCCCAAATATGGGGCGGATATGGGGGCGCCCAGGCACGCTCGGGCACGTCCACCACGTCGGTCTAATGCTGGGGTCCCATGGGAAAACACTCCAAAACCCGGCGGTCCGAAACTCGTCTCCTCTGTCGGACCGATGGCGCCGCGTGGCGCCACTTCGATGGGCTGCATAGTGTCTAGCCCGGCTATTTAAGCCGGTCGCCGACACTGAAACCCTACCCGTCCACATTTCCCCCCTCCGGTCTGCCGCTGCCGTCACTTCCCACTCGTCGTCCGCCACCACTAGTTGCCATGCCCCCATGCCTCCAGGTAAGGAGCTACCCATATCTAACATCGGAGCACCGGCTCCAGCTCCTTGAGTAGATCCGGGCAAGGCGCGAAGCCTGCATCGTCATGGGGCTACCTCCGGATGCAGTGGATCCGGAGGAGGACTTAGAGGAGGAGGAGGATGAGATTGAGGAGGAGGAGGATGAGGTCAAGGAGGAGGAGGAGGAGGAGGAGCCGGAGGAGGATGTGGGGGACGCTGGGGATGCGGATCTGCAGACGGAGCAGCAGGCCATCCTCGATTCCCTCTGGAGGCTAGACGCCGTCGGCGGTAGGAGATGGAGGTGGAGCATGTCGTGGGAGTCGACAAGATGCTCGCGTACATGGATGAGGAGGAGGAGGAGGAGGAGCTGGATCCCTCCTACGCGCCGGTCCACCCGGCGCCTGGCACCGATGTCGTGGACATCTCCGACTACGAATCATAGCTAGCGTGTCATACTACATAGGTTTATTTTGCATGGTGTGTATGGATCCAGGGGATGAAATATGATAGATTCGGATGCAGAGCAGCAAATTTAAGGCGTGATAGGTCACTGTCTGCGGGCGTTGAGGGGTCTGATTTGTCAAGTCCGATTATAGATGCTCTAAGCTGCTGAAGACCAGGCAGGAAAGGCGCCTGGGCTAGCTGTTGAATTAGAGAAGCGGGTATGGACGATAAAAGGTTAAAAGATTAGTCATGGCTTACCAGCTATGAGCTTTTGGTTACTTATCTTTGCTATTCTGAATTGACAAGCTCAGTAAAGAGCAACACTTGTATCTAAGGCTAAGAAGAGGGTCAGAGATTTGAGAGTTGACGCATAAGTCAGTAACTGTAATCTTTATCAGTTCCAAAACTTGACGGTTTCCTTCCTTTTTTTCTGGAGAAAGGGTCATATATTATTTTAACAACATAAAGCTGCTGGGCGGTCATGCCATCTGGTGGAGTTATTTGTTTTGTGATTAGCAAACAAACTGTCAATTTTCTGTCCTCAATAATCTGCAATGTGTTTTCTTTCTCAAAAAGGGAGAAAAGGTGCAAGGTATTTCTATAGTTTGTTAAGGATCAAGATCTTTCATATACAAGTGATATAATTATTTTCGTAGTATCTTTGTCTTTCAGTACTCATACCAATGTGTATAAATGTCGAATGTATTGGTCTATTAAAATGAGCATATTTTCATATAGGTGTGAAGTAGCATTTTCGTTGCCCACTCGCGTGTGTTCCCTAGCATGATATATTCAACAAGGGCATGGCCTTTCTATGTTTTTCCCGTAAACTCATGTTTTAGCGTGCCTTCAAGTATGTTCAATCGTTCAGCAAAGACCTCATCACACGGAATTTTGCTTGAGGGAAGAGTACTCATAATAGCGTCCTCTAAACACAGTTTGCTACGTACTTCTCAGGGCCAGCCCATAGGTAAGGCTACATCGTGACCTCCCGGGGGTGACGGACGGAGGTCTCAACTCATATACTTGTGATAACTAAACTATTGGTTATTACACACAAATGTGTACTCGATATATTGGAGAAATAATAAGGTCAAATATGTGGAACCAAGGTGCACACCACACACGGGCCGTAGAAAGAAACCAATATGATAGTTGCATCCACTAGTTTGGTTAGGTTACCAATTAAGGACAGTAAAACTGAGCCTAAACCGAGCTCTCTCATCAATTTGCATTCTGGTCATCCGTTTTCGTGATCTGGGCGTTCCTAGCCGTCGGATCTACTGTGTGAAACCATCTGTCCCGCATCTGATAATTACTGGCCCAACTGTCCCATGGGTTGCTGCTCCGGAGGCCGAAATGGAGCCCTCTGGTTAACTGGGCCTGTTCTCCCAGCCCAGTCGCTAGCCCACCGCCACGCACAAACCCTAGCCTCCTTTCTCCGTGATCCCCACAGCCGCTGCATCCCCTCGAGCGCCGCCCTCCTCCCTCCTCCTCCGTCATCAGCCACCGCCGCTGACGCCATTCCGCCTCCCTCCTCTCTGTCTGACGACCACGGCGCCGGGCGGAAGCCGCCGTCCGTGGCATCATGCAACTGCCGGGGTGGTCAGGGACCGCCGCCACCGCGAGCCAGGGGAGCATAGGAGCAGCGGCCGAGGCTGGACGCCACCCCCATTCTACGTGGTGACAAAAGCCTCTTTTCAGCCTCCGCAATCCGGATCTGGACCTCGATGGGGAAACGCGCAAAGAGAGAAAGGGATCGCGTACTGTTGCACATCCTGCTCGTCTTCCCCGTCGGCGTCATCTTGCCCCTCCTGCTGCAGTGATAAACTTCTTCAGACTTCTGGACAGTCTTCTCAAGAAACATGTACGTAACCTACGCCCAGTACTAATTTGAGGTGATGCCTGCCTCCCCATTTGCCTAGCTTCTGAGACCTGACGGGTTGCATGTTTTAATTGTAGAGTGGTAGATGTATCCTGTATTCCTGTCAAGTGTCAACGTTGTGGAGCTAGGTGCATTAGGATCAAGCATTCAAGTCGATCTCCCGGTAAGCACCGAAAATCAACTTATGCTCCTTTGTTCCTTTTTCCACTCACACTGCATGCAGCCATTAGTTTATGTGCGGAATCTGTAGCCGATTCACATGCTTCTTCTTTGCACATCCTAATTCATAGGAACACAAATTATTATTTTTGCAAGCTGGACAATTGCTTTCCTATAAAGTTTTGCTAATTTTTCTTCTCTCTTATTATAGTGCACTTATTTCTGCAATGATATGTTACAGTTTGGGTGTGGCAGCTGCAGGATTTTGCTTTTGGGAAATTTTATCTAATAGGAACTTGCTAGCTGGAACATTATGGCAATTCATTCAGGAATCTTTCTTTTTTCAGAATTATCAACAGACCTGGATAATTGGAGCATTTGACAGCAGTTTTACTCGTTCTGTTGGTAGCATGATTTCATTCTGCAAATTGTGCATCATTTGGAGAGAAACAACACTTCTGATGGTAGCTTTGTGACAATTCTAATGTTGCATCAGTATCAAACCCAAAAGGAGGTAAGAGTCAATCTTCTTTGTACTGAACAATCCAATGTTGTGAGCTTTATTTCTATAAAATAATGTTCTGATTATGATGTTCCTTCTCTCAGGAACATCTTGAACGTGTAGGTATGTTTGTGATACACACTATGTGGTGTTTGTTCTTCATCAGTCCTTGTTTGTAATATCAAGTAAAAAAGGAGGTACGGCACACTATATTTGTCGTGTCACATACACTATTGGGCGTTTGTAATTTTGTTATTAAAGTTTGGAATATAATCGTAACTTCCACATTATGGAACACTGCCGGATCTGTACTTGACTTCCATGGTCCATTTGCCAATTCATTTATGCACTCATTGGTCGGAACAAGTATCCAAACATGTATTCTAAAGCTTAAGCGGTATCCTATTATGTGTTCAGGACTCGGGGACAAATGCCTGTGCATATCTGTTTTGGCATATTGATTTCATATCCTTCATGTAATATGCATAGGTGATATTGATTGGCATTTGTGTGCTTTCAGTCGTTCGTTTGCTGTTTTTGCCAACTTTTAGGGAGTTGAGGATCTCCAAGAATTTTTTAAAAGGGATGAGCTACAAGACTATAAACTCAATCTGTCTATATATTAACTAATATCAGAAAATAACTTTAACTATCAGCTATGAAAAGGAGGTTTAGACTAATATCTCTGGTAAATCCTTGCCCTCAATTTGCCTACGATGCAGTGTAATTACTATTAGGAATCACTCGACGAGGGATAAGCCGGTTATTTCGTGAAAACTACTACTTTGACTAGAAAAATAGTCGTAATATCATTTTATAGTTAGGCTTCCCTTAAAAGCATATACAATTGCAAGTGTTCCTTTTCCATTTTAAATAATGTCGTTAGTTCAATATGTGTGTTTCCCATTGCTTTTTTTCCAGTAAGGAAACTATCACATGGTAAATCTTGCATTGTTTGTATATTTTTGCAGTTCAGTTGTATTTAACTTAACATGCACTTAACAATCTTATCTCCATATATTGAAATTGTACTACTATTTTTGTTGTTCCTGCTATTGTGTGTACCATCACTCCTTACGACTTTGAACAAAATATTATTTATGTATTGTCTTTGACTTTCTAAGTGAATGATGTTTCTGACCGAGACTTCATCGTGAAGATCTCTAATCCCAATGTCTATGAATGAATAACAAAAAAGGCTTGCTTCTCTTTACTCTTGAACGAAAAATTAGGTATCAACATGTCATCGAGCAACCTTGTGACATACAACAAAGATACGAGTAGTGGTACATGGAGCGGGCTAAACGTGGACAAAAGGCTGAATTGATTTTTTTGGGGGCATGTAGCACACTAATTTCAATTTGTTTCATATTGTGTGATTTGCTAAAGTTTGTATCAAACGATGATGTCATGTTTTGCAAATGATTTTCTTTGGATTTAATTCACACCCACCACCTGAATGCATCAAGTTTGTGTTGTTCATATTGATTATCATAGCTTTTCCAAATCTTTCTTTATATCATTATTTCCAAATGAAAAGGGGAGCACTATTATCCCTATTTTTACATAAGTTCATAAAAGCTCATCATTCTATTGACAAAATGGATGGGCGCGGCAACGGGCGCCATCGATGATCTAGTCTCTTGGATGAGCATCCCGCAATTTAGCTCTATGCTTTATGTTCCTAGTGGATTAATTCCTATGTCTATTTCCATGGACTATGATGATTTTTTAAAGAACAAGTAATAACCGTTATTTAGGCAACAAGTAGTAACCCTTTTATATAGTGTATTTATTAAAATCGATGCTATTTCCATACCAAGTTCAAAGTAAATACACGTTTGTCAACAGGTTAGTAAGCCAACTGGAAAACACACTGACAGATTTGACCATGACAAAAGCAGCATGTCAACCTTTAAATGATAAGTTCCTCATAAAAACTTATATACTCCAGAATTTTCTATTTAATTGTACCTAATAATGCACTAGAAACTAGCACTTTGATTGTACATAATAATGCGCTATAAACTTCTCACTTGTTCATACAGATTTATGTTAGGATTTTTTAGATTATAAAACACACACGCGGGCGCGCGCACACACACAAATTTACCCAAGTGCCATAAATTACTATGAAAAGCAATGCAATTTAATCTATTTTTCGCACATGCAGTGAGATCTTACTTAATATTGTAAGTCACATTTCTCCCAAAAATAAATTGTAAGTGGCATCACCTCAAAAAGGAAAATAACTTCTCTTAAAAAATATGTGATTTTAAATATAGCATGGTGTGCTCTTGTCAACGATGATCGAAGTGTATACAAAACACTATAATTAATATAAAAATATTGTTATGTGGTTAATAAAAATATATTCCTTAAATTTGCTTTTCGATAAAGTATATTATAATTAAATATAAAATTTTAATATAAACATTATTATTTTAAACTTTACATATGAGTTCAGATTTTAGAACAACACAAGTGGGTATAGGTCATATACATACCATTTGTTCCTAGAACGGATCAGTTGCGATGGTCGTGGTTCGCCAAAACAGATCCCGAGCGAGCATGGCAAGGGCTCGACCTCCAGTTCTCACCCATGGAGCGTGCGCTGTTCTGGGCATCCACGTCCATGGCCATCGGGAATGGACGGACCGCCCTGCTTTGCAAGGACCGATGGGTCGATGGCCAGTTCGTCCACGAACTCCTGCCCAACCTCTATGACTGCATCCCCAAGCGATGACGCATGGCAAGAACTGTGGCGGACGGGCTGATTGGCAACTCCTGGGCACATGATTGGCCAGTACTTGCAGCTATGGAAGGTCATGCAGCACATGATGCTCTCCGCCGCCCCAGACCAGTTGATCTGGAAATGGACGGCGAGCGGCACCTACTCCGCACAATCCTGCTACCTGGCCACCTTACATGGATCAACCACATGCTACTCCTAGAAGCTCATCTGGAAGAGTTGGGTGCCACCGAGAGTGAAATTCTTTCACTGGCTGGCCAACCAAGATCGGTGCTGGACGGCCGAGAGGCTGCCTCGACATGGACTGCAACATCACCCCCGTTGTCTCCTATGCGATCAAAAGCCGAAAACGCTCCAGCACTTGCTGCTAGAATGTCCCTTCACCCGCCAGGCATGGCACGAGGTCCTGGCCTGGCTTCGCATTCCAGCCCCGATCCCCAATCACGAGCCCTCGCTCATAGACTGGTGGAAGCATGCCAAAGAGAACACGCCACCGAGACTTCACAAAGCCTTGAAATCCGTTGCGCTGCTCGTGCCTTGGATGGTTTGGAAACACAGGAACAACTGCGTCTTCGATAACACAACACCATTCATGAGCACGCTACTCAATAGGATCAAGGACGAGGCCTGCTCTTGGGCGGCTGCTGGGGCATCCGGCCTCAGCTTGTACTGCCACAAACATGGGATGTACACTAATCACGCTGTAACTTATGCGCCCTCGGACGTCTGTAACTGAACTTCTCACTTTTCAATGCAAAAAAACACGCAAAGCTTTTGCTTTTTCTCAAAAAATACCATTTGTTCCTATCTCGAGATCCATGAGGCAAACCAACAACTTTCGTTCGGTGTGCGTCGTTAATATGGGAAAATCATCGCATCAATGTGTACCATCTCTGGGAGTAGCGAAGGATAAGAGCCGGTATACACTCACGTTTTGGAAACCGGAAATGCAAGTGTATTGTACTCCTACTACAGAGTGGGGACAAAAAGTTGGATTGCTCCGGCTATAAATAGCCACCTGCCCTACCATTATGGTTGGCTGCTACGTTTGATTTTTCCCATAAGATTGATTGAGCATCCCTCTCTAAGAGATTTGTGTGAATCCACTGAGAGAAAACCCCAGAGCCGAAAGTTAGGTAGTGATTGAGCATCACAAAGATCTAAGTCGAGAGTTGTGAGCCTATTACCCTTGAGAGCCGCTAACTCTCTAGATGATTAAACATCTGACTGAGTGACTAACAGTAACCCTGGTCATCAAAGACAAAGTTTCAGCAACCAAGAGTCATTTTGGTTTGTTAAGCAAAGACTGTTAAAGATTTGGAGATTGGCAAGAAGAATCTACCATGAGTAAAATCAACTGAAATTCGAGGAACTTCACGTTGAGGAGAATATGGCGAATATAGTTTTTTCTCCTATGTTCAATCACAAGTCCCTCCAACCAAAAATAGCTCTTTTGCTGAAGAGTAAATGTGTCGCCATCGAGCACCACTGGTCCTTTCTATCCTACTGCATTATTTTCAGTAGTTTATTTTGGGTATTATCTGTCATAAGATATCTATTTTTGATCTATGTGCTCATATATTTCATGCATCTTTATCTATTATGCAATCATGTTTTCTTTCTGTAGTTCACCTTCAGTAGTGATTTTTGTCGTGAGCTTTTTTTTATTAGTAATAGCAGTTATCTTTCTGTTCTATCATGTTTCTTTTCTGTCGTAGATTCTCTTTCGTATAACTACATGTGTTTTGTTTCATTTATGTTGTGCTGTGTTGAGAGTATTTATTAAGTTTTGGAAGAAATTTTAAATCTCACATTCATCCCCCTCGGGTTGATATACTTCGGTCCTACACCCTCATGGCTCGTGGGAACCCCAACCGTGGCCTTGTAGGAGTAGGCAGTCGTTGTCACCAGCATATCGGGTGCCGCTCGTAGAATGGCAACGATGGCCTCCCAGCATTCATCTGGCCCCGCTTGGAGCACGGCACGACGGAGTGAGAGGGGAGGGGGGGAGGGACGGCAACTAAGGGAAGATGGGATGAGTAAGAAAACATGTGGCTGAAGTCATTCACGTCGGGACAAGACTAACTGAGACAAAGCGGTGCGTTGTCGCGGAGGGAGTACGTGGTATGTGATCCCAATCGCGGTCTCTTCAATCAGACTTCTGATCCGAGGAAAGAGCACGCAACCGGTGCTGCGCAAGATCAAGCAGCCGATTGCCAACCTTTACCCCTTTTCTTTTTAATAATTCTGAGATATATAAGATGTCCTTTGGTGTCTTTTCTCAAAAGAAAAAATGTGGACATCATCTTAAAAAATGATAAACTAGCTAGGTGGGGGCGGTGAAGCCCTAATGATATTTCACATCCATCAAGCAAGCAGCGCACGCAAGCTGGATTTTATAACTGATCGCCAGCCTCCTGAATTGGGCGTGAGAGATAGCATGGAGGGCCAACCTATGGTGAGCTATACGGCAGGGTCGATGAACTCCCTTGTCGACAAGCTCACCAGACTGAAGAATCCTCCCATTATAATCCGAGAGCTAGGGCAAGATCTGGTCACCCTTCATAAGGATTTCTTCGAGAAGCTTGCGAGGCAGCGGGAGACGAATTCGCAAGTCTTCAAGCGGAGTTCGAGTGCCGAGCTTTCGTCACCCTCGGTCGGAAACCGTCCATGAGGAAGGCTCTAGTCGACATACTTCATCAAGTAAAGTCCTCCCCGTCAGCGACGCCCCCCACGCCGAAGAAGAAAAAGGTAAGCCAGGGAAGGGGAACTGCCGGCAAGTATCTGCAGAAACTCAATCAAATACAGTACTGCACCTTTTGTGAAGTTTACTTCACATATGGTTGAAATGTACTGTATTGCCATAGTCTACTCGTTATAGGATTGTACTTTGCCTTTATCACAGTGTACTACATTTTCGGTTGCAATCTATTGCAATTTTAGATGTAATCTACTGCATTTTATAAGAAAATTCTTCAGCAATAAGGCCGACTTTAGTGCATCTTTCGAAGGATGTCTACTGCATGTCATACAACCACAAATTACGAGAGGGCTTTTAAAACCCGGACAGGGGTACCTCTTCCTTTTAAAATTAATTGAGGTTCTAACTTTGTCATAAGTCAAACTTACACAGGTTTCACATCATCCTCCCCTCGCGTCGCCCCCATCGCGGGCGACACGGGAGGAGCCAACCTCCGCCGCTAGCGACCCGCCCCGTTCCCGTCCTCCCCTCCGCCGCCGCAGGTGGTCGGCGCCGGACTAAGCCCGTGCATGCGACGCGGCGGCGGAGGGCCTCTCCCCTCTCCCCCGGATCCATGGGTGGCGCGGGCGCCCAAATCCGCGGAGGTGCAGCCCCCACTTCGGCCCACGGCGGCGCGGCCTGTGGTGGTGCTGGTGGGAATTGGCCGGATGTACGGGGGCGGCGGTGGCCGTGGCGGCACGCCTGTTGGTCCGACCAGCTCAAACCCATCCCAAATCTGGTGACTAGCAGATGGCACGGGGGGTGGCGGCGGCCCGGTGTGGCCGTCGATCTGTACAGGGTGGTGTTGCGGCTCTTCGCTAGCCTGCCGGAGCTCCAGGGGTAACATCGTCTCCGACTCGATCTGCTCCGGTTCGTGCTAGCTCCGGTCCAGGGAGACTACTCGTCACCCCCCTGTGCTGGCTGCATGGATCTGGCGGCGGTGGTTGGATCCTTTTGGTCTAGTCTCCGACAGAGAAGGCGGTGATCCGTGCACGAGAAGCTGGATGGAGTTATTTGAACAGATATGGGTGGAAACCTGCTCTTGGCTAGATGTCAAAGCCGACGATGGCGGCGCTCTATGATGCCGTTCCCTTCTTGAAGGCATCGCCGTGTAGAAGTTCTAGACCACTATCTGCTACCTCCGGGGGAAACCCTAGATCGGTAGATCGAAAGACGGTGGCGCGCTTGTGTCGTTTCCCCTTGGGGGAGTCATTCTTGGAGGTGTACACGGGCTCGAGGGACCAGTGGACGACATCTTTGATGGAACGGTGCTTCATCCTACATATTGATGGTGACGGATCTCGATGGCGTGGCGCCCTGGAGATTAGGCGTTTGATGTGCCACGATGAACTCGCGCAGGAGGAGGACGCTATCTGGCGTCATGGTGGCGTCAATGGCAGAGAGGCCTGATACGGTCGATGCGTCAGTTTCTGCTCTGAAGATGGATCGATGGAAGATGGTGGTGTCGGGCCTTGTAGGGTGCGCAAGTGGTGCCCGCTTTGAGTGCGCCGGACCGGTGTGTGACCCAGTCCTGGTATGTGGCTAAGTTGGGGCATCCGACGTTAGATGTTAGGCTTTGGTGCGATGTCTGTTTGGTATTAGGCTCGGACATTCGGCACCCCTCCATCAACGGGGTAGGAGTAGCAACATGTGTTGCCTGGATGATGGCTTTAGGCGTACTGATGTATTACTTTGTAAGGTCTTGTGAATAATTAATAAAATGGCTGCATGCATCGTCCAGATGCAGAGGCCGGGGTACATCCTCCGTTAAAAAAAAACTTACACAGGTCTAGATTAGCTAGGAATTTGTAATTTGCTGTCTAGTGCGGATGATCACTTTTTCCCCTTGCTGTTTTGTATATATTTGCAAATTTTCATTGTGAGCGTTGCCTTAGTAATTCTCTTAATGAAAACTAGTCAGCAACCCGTGCGTCTGCACGGGCTAGTTATTCGCGTGACTTCCCAAGATAAAATATTATTAGTATAATCATTGAATACACAAAATATTTACATATTTAATATATAGAAAATTCACAAATCCATCGATCAAATATTAGTATTGAAAGTATTAGACTTTTGCTTACCATATAAATTGTTGGAGATATTGGTAGAGCATTTGCATAGATTTTTCATATTTACAAAAGTATATATAAGTAAATCAAAGACAAAATTCAGGAAAAGATATGTGACTTTGGACCAACTCTAAATCATATATTGCCATGTCATGCACAAAAGAAAAGACATGTCATGCACAAAAGTATCAGAGGGAAAATGCATTCTCATCTGCGGTTATAAATTTCATTGTCACGGCTTTTATGTGAACTCTTGTGCACTCTCTCCAGTGTATTGCAAGAGACTTAACTTTAGATGTCATTTATTTACTTAAACTAATTGGATAGTAAAATAAATGATGTTTGTTGGTAGTAAATAGTAGAGAGTTGTAATGGTATGCAAACCAAGAATCTCCAAGATGCGAAGCATACCAAATATAATGTATTTGGACCCTGTGGATCATAATAAGACTTGATGAAGCATTTGGCTTGTTACAAAGAAGGTAGAAATGCATCAAAGTTACGTCTAACAAAAGAGTACACCATTGATAGGAATAGGCGATGAATTACAAAGTTACCTGAACTACATGTGGTCACAGCAATTGATAAAAAAAATGTCCATATTAATCTTTCAGTACACGCAGGCCTGAAATATTTATATTTCAAGGCAACTGTTTTAATTAGGAGCATATAGGTAAACCTGGATGCAGTTCCGTAATCAAAAAAGGGAAAAAATTGCAGGCATTTTATTTAAATGACAAAAAAACGATATGAGAAATGTAGGCAAATAAAAAAGAGAAATGTTAAAGACACTCGAGATAATAACCTGAGCAAACTTGTAGATGTAGTCGAACATGCTAGACTTAGCATCAGATAGCATTGCTCCGTCAGTGAGTCAGTTCGCCTTCCAACACAAAACACCATCGTGCATGTACCTATTTATATATAGCTCCTCAACGTGAGTATTTTGCGAGGCGATCCCCTTTCCTGTTAGGATAGTGCAATTGTACAATAACAGAGCTGGATATGCGTTTATTTTAACAACTTAGATATGATGTAATACATGCAACAACTACAAATACCATATTTTATCTCAAGTTAAATGATTTGCTCCATAATTATGAATGTGCATGTACCTGTATCTTTGCATCAGACCAAAACACATTGGAAACATACGACATCATTGTTCCTATAAAGTAAAAAGGTAGGGGTCACATCTTCAGCTCTGGAGGGCTACTGTTCAGTGCTCGGCACCATATAGAAGTATGATTTGGTATTCTGACAGTGGGCATCATATGGCAACATGAGCTGTGCAATCCTTGCCTTATCTTTTTTTTTTTGAAAATCTATGTCTATTTCGCCATATACTTTGGTCTAATATTATTGATATGTTACGCGGATCAGTTGGAGCATCTGCATAAGAGATGACAAAGCAAGTAAAAAGTGAGGAAACAATGGTAAAGTGGAGCCGCAATTAGTTGATACTAACTGGAAAAGCAATGTGATTTTTCTAGAGCAATCAAAAGCCTACAACTATCAACACAGTAGGACTAAAGTAAATGAATGTTTTTTTGTATTTATGCCTTAATTATGTTGCACCATTGTAAGCAATGCATCCAAATTAAAAAGAAGAAAGTAAAACTCATGTGTGAATTATTTTACTTATACAGATGAAGGCAGAGCTAAACTGCTCAAATAAAATCCTTTATAACCTAAAGTGTACACATAATGAACCAAATTTTGGATTCGGTATTATTGCAGGTTATGATCTAAATCTCTGTTAATTGAACAAATCATGACACTAAATATAATGGATATATTTTAAAAAGAGAAATAGTTTCCAGGCTTTCATTTATACACTGGATCAAATTTGCACAGCACACACATTCACCTTTTGGGGACAGAACAAAATAACCAAACGGACAGAAAATATGGGAGAAGTTACAGAAACAACATAGTGAACAGTCCCTTTCATGTCTGCCCTACGCATTTGCTGCCAGCCGAGGCTTTTTCTTAGCACTTCATGGTCACGTCCTTGGAAGGATCTGACTCGCTGCTGGCTAAGCTGCACGGGTGCAGCAAACTTTCTCCATTAGGGACTCGCCGATTGACCATGGTGCAACATGGTGTGGCAATGGCTAACCCGTGTCATAGAGCCTTGATTAGATGGATCTGGGTGTGTGCGTACGGGGTAAAACTTGTTGTTAATCTTGCTTTGAGGGAGAGCCTGATGGCTGGTACAGTACATGGGCCTAGGTAGAACAAATATGATGAAAATTGATAGGACGGTATAACATACACTAATTCTTTTTTTTAGCATCATAACATACACCAATTCTTGTAATACCAAAAGTTAAACATAGCGACCATATTGCACGTAATTCTTTCGTATCATACCGTAGATATCTATCCTACACACACAGTTGGCAATTTATACATGGCAATGGAGGTAACACAGAGGAACGGAAGGTGAGAAAATAGAGACCATACTCTGAATTTGCAGATCCACTTTGCAGTACACCGCGAGCAAGTTTTAGGCCGAGGCAAGACTGCAGCCAGGTGTTTAGTCATCCTGCATGTTGGTACCAGCCGATCTAACTGAGGAAATTGATAGCCCAGGCTACAGAGCTGTAGTATGTACATATGTTTCCGGCCGCTCGAAATCTAGCTAAGTCATGGACTTAATCGATCCAGCAGCCAGCTTCCAAAGCCTGATCGCATACTTCTATTTCAGCAGAGTTAAGACGCCCGTGCAGTCCTAAACGGAGGATGGAGGTCCTCCAACTCATGCCCGCATCCTGCTGTCCTGCTTGCTCACGATAGGAGAGTCCGGCATGTACTTCTGTGTGTGATGCCTTTACGTCCAATCCAGGCTCCACGTCCACCTCAAAGCAATCCAGTATGGAACTTCAAACTTGAGGATGCATAGCATGGAGAAAAGGGGTGCTAGGGTTTCTCCATGGAGCCGAGAATATGAAAAGAACTCAACGAAGGAGAGGACAGAGATCAATTGCACGATGACTTCACGGGATCGCTGCTTTTTTTTCTTCTTTTCTAAAAACAAAAGATAGATTGATCAGGACTCTGGGTGAAAGCAATTAGACATCTAACGGCTTATATTTGCCTTTTAACAACATCTAATGGCTCTTATTTCAAGTTTTATGGATTAAGATGAGGCGTTTCTGTGCATGTTTGAGGAAAAAAACTGTTGTAGTTTATTTTTTTTAGAAAAGGAAGATGACCCCAGGCCTCTGCATCTGGGCGATGCATAATAATTATTCTCACAAGACCCTACAAAGTCATACAACAGCAAGACTAAAGCCACCGTCTAAGCAACAACTGTCGCTACACCTATCCAATTGATGAAGGGGCGCTAATAGTCTGGGCCTAATACCAAACAGACATCGCAGCCAAACCTAAACATCTAAGACATGAGGTCCCAACCAGGACGCCTCCCGGGTATGGGGCACCTACCAGTCCGGCGCAACTGTTGTAGTTTATAATGATAACAATTAAACATGTCAGGTATTTCATCTTAGTGGATGGCTTATGGATTAAACGTGTTTTAGATCTATTAGGTGGACCTTTTAACTGATTATTTAGCTCATGTTTTCTTAGCGCAGGCTGTCATAGGGTCTCCACGGACAATCCACAAAGCAGTCAACATACTATGTATGCCATTTGCCATGATAGATTTGTTGTATTCTAGGGTAGTTTTGTGTGTTCTTTTGCTTGATAGATTTGTTGTATTCTAGGGTAGTTTTGTGTGTTCTTTTGCTTGGCGACAAATAATTATCTGCAACATGCAAAATAACTGTTTATGTTCGCCAAGTTATTATGTTACCTCTTGTATATAGTGTGAAATAACTTTCAATCTTTGACAACAGAGCAACATTATTTTAAGATAACAATTTATTGGTACATCGTGGATTATATTTCCATGTCCTTGGCCTATCAAGTGGCAGTACAACATTACTAACATATATAAGAAGAAAGGAAAACTCCATGCACAACAAGGATAAAACAGCGTGGCACAGCGTGTTTTTTTTTTCTAGCTCTTCTTTCAGTCTTGCTAGAACATGATGACTCCGCACATGATAACTCAGAATCCGAAAATCAATACGGTAGCAGAATTTTGTTTCTGGATCATTAATTAGGAATGAGAAGCTTCCAATTGGCGGAATATAAACAATTTTCCTTAATATACATACAACAAGGGGCGGAAACTAGCAGAAACCTTGGAACAAAATGGTCTCTGCACTCGCGACTGTCATTCCTAATTCCATGGGGAACAAATTTGTTCCCTTCTCTGATTTCTAGAAGACCTGCTGCTGTCAAATGTACTCCTCTATTAAGTACTCAAGAGGAATATTTAGTCCAAAATATGAGCTCAATTGCTGGAAACCCGAACTTCACACCAAATTAACTAACTAACTAAATTTCTACTTTGTCAATTTGACATCAATGAGTGAATCTGGTTTGGTTTCAGGGCCAAAGCAATCACGGGTAGTCGACCCTATTCGACCAGGTGGCCAGTACCGGAAAATAGATCTTCCCAATATGTTCTTTGCAGGAAGGGGGCCCCTGAAACGAAATAGTGCAATTTTACATGCTAATTAAACTTCCACTGTCATGTAAGAAGTTAACAATTAAGTAACATGAAAAATCAGCAGAAAGAAATCAATGAAGTTGGCAGCATTACCACACATGGGAGTCATAACTGTTATTTCGGTTATCCCCCATTACAAAAACTGCATTTTCAGGCACTTGCTGCAAGGAAAATAGTGATCAAGATTGTTAGCTAGCTGAAAAGAAAATCATGACCTAAAAGAACCAGATAGAGTTCATATTCAAGCATTCATGTATATGTAAATAACACAGCATGCATACAACTTCTCTATCCAATAGCTCGGGATATCCCACGTAGGTTGACTTTCAGGGATTCTGTCGTTTACCATAACAAATCAACAAGTTTACTTTAGGAACCTCAACAATAATTTCTCTGAAAAGTTGAATGTTCCTTCTAACATGTCACAGAAAAATGGTTCATAAGAAAAAACCAACAGTGTCTCCTAGAACACGTTACATAAAAGGATGCCATAATTTAAGCAGAGATCTCTATCGCTCATGTGCAGCCTAAGAAATGCCTTACCACTGGGTTCATGTCATAAGAAGGTGGCTCAAGAATGAATTCTTCATCCCTAGCCTCACCATTCACAACTAGTTTTCCTTTATGAACCTGCAGCATAACAGGTAATGAAACATTAAGACTTCTTTATTTGAGAAAGTTCTGGTGTTTCCATTAGAAATTTGGCCACAAATTTAACATGTCCAGACAGCAATTAAAATTTAGACTAACTTGTAATAGAAGAAAACCACTTTACTTTAAGCTACCAAGGGTATCTTTCTTCTAATGTGCATCACACTTTGTGTCTATTTTCTCATCCTTGTTTGTTCTGACTTCTGTAACTACTGGGTTGCAAATATGCAGTTACACACCATTTTTAATTTGTATGCACTAGATCCTGGGCTTGCAGGCTCTGCAATATCAAAATATTTGGTCGTACTGCAAATGTAAGATGCACTATGTCACTTTGTGATTATTTCACGTTATATTCAACAAATTCTCCTCTCTTAGCATATTTTGTTCTAATTGGGCTGTGCAAAGATCTGGACATAATAAAATAGTTTCTTGACAGCATTTTGATGAATATACACAAGATGACCTTGATTACCTAAGCAATCAAAAATATAATTATAGTTTGAGCAATTCTACTGAGATGGGCATATAATGATTGCCTTCAGTAGAACACTAAAAGCAACTGGTGAATTGAAGGATCAGCCAGAAACTGTTGCCTGGTGAGAAACTGAGAACATCCTCACAGTTGGCTGGAACCATTACCTCGTTCAAACTTAAGGAGAAAAATACTAACTTGACCATTTTATGTATGAAAACAAATAAGAACGACATCATTGAAGAGATACAGATATTCACCTAAAGTTTGTTTCGGATTCTGAAACTAACCTCAACAGTATCTCCAGCCCTGGCAACTATTCTTTTGATGAAAACATCATTATCAGTATACCCAACATCCTGAACAGGAAGGGTCACAATCAGGAATCAGCATATATCATCTGGAAACACTCTATATAAGGACGATTAGTAATTACCTGTAGCACCGGCGGGCTTTTGAATATTACAATATCATTTACACAAGGCTTCCTGAAGTAGTATGTAACCTGAGAAATATTGGTATCGGTGAAACTTGCAATCAAGTTAACCAAGAAAATCTATAGTTGGTAAAATATCAAAAAAAATTCAACATGAATAAGAACATAATGAATGAAGACTTGTAGGTGCCATAGTGGTCTATAAAATTATCTTGCATTTGAGATTAACTTGACAGCTTTATGTGCTACTCTCCAAACCCCCAGAACATCCTGCCTTGATGACCACACGTACTTTGGACTAAGGATCAGGTAAAAGCTTGGCTTGAATGAAGAAAAAAAAATGCATATTTCCATACCTTTTGCAGAGATTTTATATGTGGTTAATAGTTATCACATATTTTTCAACCAAACACAAATCTGGACAAAGTTAGCAAAGTGAATTACATATATCCCAGACTATATAGTTTCATCTCAGAACTTGTAAAACGTCGACAGGAGATATAAAGCATATTAGCTAACTCCAAGATGATTCGCTATTATATATATCGTATACACCACTGTAATTCTAGTCGTGCCACAAATGGCAGTTTTAGATCTGTTAGTTCAGAGAACAACAGAATAAATATAAAGAGTCCTATTTTTAAAATATTATCAGTGGTACCTTACATAATTTCCATATTATACATGAACCTGTTAAGATATTATCCTATACTACAACAGATCAACCATTGCCTGCAGGGCTAGTATCCCAATTTGCATTTATATGGTATTCAGTGTTGTATTAATCATTATGGAAGTGAAATTCCAAGCATAGCAAGTGCAACAGCATACCAGAAACTCATCTGTGATTTCAAAGACAGCACATTGACTACTAATTATAGTAAGTATAAAGCACCAATTTTGATGTTTAACATACAAGCTGGAGCTCAATTGAGCCCTAAAGTTTGGTTATACTTCACATTTAGAAACTAATACTTGTTGGTGTTCACCAAGGAGTAACACTGAATACTCAGCTAGGGAAAGCATTTATCTTCCTGCAGTCTGAAACATGAATGTGAAAGTGCAGAATGAAATAAACTAGAGCACGCATTGGTGTTCATGTGCAAACTCCCCAGGTTATAAATCTCTGGAGTAAATAAAGTTGGGACTTTTATATAAGGTGAATAAGGTAGCAAGGAAGGAAGGACGGACCTTCTCGGCGACGATGCGGTCGCCGACGTCGTAGGTGGGGAACATAGAGAGCGAGGGGATGAACCGCGGCTCGGCGACGAAGGCGCGGAAGGCGAGCGAGATGGCGACTGCGGCCAGGACCGTCTTGGCGTCCTCCGTCGTCACGGTGAGCCACTCGGGCAGCAGCCCCTGCCTCTCGCCCTCCTCGTCCCCGTCCCCTCCGCCTCCACCGCCGCCCTCCCCTCCTCCGCCGCCCCCGCCGTCGGGGTCGGGGCCCACGGGAGGCGCTTCGGGCGGCGTTTTCGGGGCGGTGCGAACTCGAGTTCGCCTCCTGAGGCGGAGGCGCGGCGCGGCCGTCCGGACATGGAAGGCGGCGGTGGCGGCCGAGATGGGGCTGTGGAGGAGGGGTTTGGGGGAGGGCCTGAGGAGGCAGGCGGCGGTGGGAGCCTGCGAGGCGGCGGGGAAGAAGTGGACGGAAGAAGACATGGCTGCGGTGCGGAGGCAGGCGGGCAGATGAGAATGCGGCGGTGGTCGTCGGCTCGCCGGCGTCCGCCTCGGCCGCTGTGGCTAGGTGGGAGTGGGTGGGATAAGCCGGTCGGCGACTTTTTCTTTCTTTTCTGGAGGTCTTTTTTTTTTGTTGAGACAATTCTATTTTTGGAGGTTTTTCGTTTTTTTTTTGAGGTGGGCCGGTAAGAAATCGGGCCCTGAGGAACTGAAGCCCACGCAGGAGAAATAAATGATAAGTAAGATATATACACTGGATAAGAAAATCATTTTTTTCTTTATATATTTTTCCTCTTTAATCATACATCGAATTCCATTCTTGAGAAGACCACCATTTCTTTCCAAATACATGGTATGTATTTATGCTTGTACGTACATATGTATGGGGGGATTTCATTGAATTTTACTAGCAATGTTTATTCATCGTGCGGGTGACATTTTATTTAACTTGCATGGGAGTTTGCATGCATCAGTCTTGCAATTATATGTTACCCAAAGAAGGATATTTTTATTGTTGTCTTCTCACAATCTCCTTGGCAATGTAGGCGGCAACAATCATGGTGCTCGCTGTGCACAAGGATGAAATTGGAGCTAGCTCGGCCAAAGTATTAGACCATTCATTTGACCAGTTTGGAATCATCGAGGCGTGTTGTGGCTTGAAGGTCAGCCACACGGTTCCCCTGCCTGATCGATGCGACTTGCTTCTTGAGGTAATATTACCGCTTGAGGTAGTATATTGATTGCAAGTTCAATCTTGGTGAACTCATCTTAGAAAGCAATTAGTTTCCAGCCTTCAAGTTCTAGCAGGACTGAGTTTAGCGCTAGCTTGGATATAATCGTAGAGAGATAGGTGCACCCTTGGTTATGCTACGGGCTATATGGATTTGTGAGATATCATAGTATTGTTTTTTGTGTCAAAGTAAATGCACTAGAACATTATAGTATTTACAATGTTTGCAGAACATCAATGCTAAGGTGCCTAAAAGCTGCAAATTTGCATAACATTGAGCTTTCAAATCAGCTAGTCTTTCTTAACTGCACACATCAAACTATGTTGCCTACCAAGGGCTGGTAAGTTTTCTGTTGGTGGAGGCAAACATGGGCATCCCCCAGCCCATGTTCCTTGGTAAATAAATGGTCAGAAAACCAGTGAAATCCGACCAAGCCTAGGGTGGATCCCATTTAGGGTCTAAGCGTGTACAGCCCCCCCCCCCCCCAACCCCCCCCCCCCCAACCCGCACGGCTGTCCAGTGTATGGACCAGTATTTGGCAGGTTCTAGAACTTCTCCTTGAACAGATTTTTTTCCTTATTTCTTCTGGTTTTTGTTTCTTTTCTCATATTTGTTTCTTGTTTAACATTTTTGCTTTCCCTATTAATTTTCTATTTTCATGTTCCATTTTATTTTCTTTTTATTTGTTATTTTATTTTTTAAAATTTCAATTTTTCCTTATTTATTTTGCTAACATCATGCAAATTCGTGAAATTATGAACATTTTTGTAACTCATTAATATTTTTATTTATTTAAGATCGTGAACATTTTTGAATTCAAAAGTTTATTTCAGCCCATGAAGATTTTCTGAAATCATGATCATTTTTTTATTCCAGAATTTTTTTAAAAAATCCATGAACTTTTTTTTACAAGTTCATAAACATGTTTTGAAATCGTAAAGATTTTTGAAAAATACAGGAACATTTTTGGAATTATGATTTTCTTTTAAACTGGTGTTTTTGTTGAATCAGCGAGCACTTTTTGAAATTTGGGAAATAATTGAAATTCTTGATATTTTTTTGTTTTCACGAATTTATTTGATATACATGAACATTTTTTGAGTCAGCGAACAATTTATGAATCGATCATTAATTTTAAAATTGGTAACACTTTTTGGAATTTGTGGAAAATTTCTGTATTTGCTGAAGATTTTTATATAATTTACCGACAATTGGTAAATTCACCAACATTGTTTCAAACTCAAGGTCATTTTTTGAATACGCGAACATTTTTTCAAAATCATTATCACTCTTTTGATTTCATAAATATTTTTTCTCAGAATTGTTTTTTGTGTTTAGTATGCGAACATTTTTTCAACACAAATATGTGTTGAATCCACAAAAAAGATATGGTTTACCAATTTTTTTCAAAATCATGCATAATATTTTTGAATTCATGAAAAATTTATGATTTCTCGAACATTTTTTTTTCAAAATTGACGTTTTTGAAAGTCCACACTTTTTGAAATCCCAAATTATTTTAGATAATGAAAAACAAGAACAAAAAAGTTAAATAAATAAATTAGAAAACAGGGCCCTCCCGTCCTGCGAAAGGTGCGCGTTTCCTCCCTATTCAGCGCGTAGGACGCTGAATAGGAGGTATGGCCCTGCAGAAATGTAACCAATTACATATTGTATTTCTCCAAACTAATTGATTAAATTAAATCTCTCGATGTAATGGTTTTTCTTGCATGTCAACCAAAACATATAAAACAAACACGCTAAAATATGTGAACTAGTAAATTTTCATATAAGACACACTTTGAGTATCATCCCTCATGGACTTGCATTCCAAAATATAGAAACAAACACTGCAGAGATAGATCCATCATGGACTCATTACAAAACCGGAAGTATTTTGCAGTGCCACACCTAGCGAGAGGAGCTCAGTGAGCAAGCATCGGTTGCTTGAGGCAAGAGTGGCTCCTACTCAAGGAGGATTGTGGTGGCGATTCATGTGTCCATGAGCAACTCAGGAGAGAGAACGAATAGATGGGAACAAATAGTTTAGGCTGAGGAGAAGCATCGCTTTAAACGACATTAGTGGGTAATTCCTGTCCATTATTGTGATCTATCAGTTGCGAGTTTTCAGTGTGTTGAATTAAAAGATATATCTGTCTGATTTTTGTGGTATTTTCTAGCTTATTTTTTCTAGTTAGTCTGTCTATTATTTTAGTATATACTAGATTTCATAACTTCGTGGAGCGATAGTTTGATAGTATGTTATGGAATAGCTGTGTCTCCGAATGAGATGAAGAGTGAATCTTAATACGTAGACTTCGAGAGACCTTGATGGAGCTTTGTTTTGAAACCAGAGACTTACATTGATCATGTCTATTTAATGATTTTAATGTCATTTAATGGATCAATAATACCATATCGTTGTTTTTAAAGAACGACTCATGGTAATATTTTAGGTAACTATTCCTCGACTCCGATATAATATAATAGAGAGCTTTTAATATTTTTTTGCATATATTAAGATAAGATGTATTGCAAAGACAAGGTCTCTATTTTTGGCGAAAAGCAAAGACCAGGTCTCTAATGAACGATTTCCCCATTGTTAATTTATTAACATTCTTCATTTAATATCTAATTCTAATGGCTAGTGGTAATAGTATTACCACCATATCCTCTGCTTGTTCTTGTTATTGCGGCCACAACATGTCCTCATTCCCGGTGTCATGTTCCTTTGAGTGGCTAAAGGCAGTGGCGGGGCTTCAAAGAAAAAGTTGGGCGGGCCAGACTAAAGAAGATCACAATTTCTTTGGCATTTGTGAATACTCAATAGCTTTTGTTCTCATTGAATTTTCATCTTATATGTTAACAAACAAGTTACTGAGAAGATACTAATATTTACCTTATTACTCCTTGTTTCGATGATTCTCTTACACTAAAATGCACTTAACAAAAAGTATTTTGTGTTAGGTAAGAGCAACCTTCTGATTCACCAAGCAAAAAATATATATCTTTATCTTCTATTTTCATATACGAACTGATAATGAAATGCATTACTTATGCTCAGTTCAATCAGTGGATAACATAAATCCACTGCCCTGTGATGATTATAAATTACCGGGCGACACGGTGCTCAGTGTCGCAGCAGTCTGACAGTACTGGTTGGTAGCGAGCAGGTTGCAGTGGTCAGCGGAGGCAGGGGTCAAAGTCATTTGGGTAGCACAATGACAGGATCCTGATGGACGGGGCCAGACTAGCAAGTGTGGAGGATGGAGCCCGGAGGGGGAGGACTCGGTGGTCTGGCCCCACTCTGCCACTGGTCGTTTCTCGGTTAAGTCTCTTTACGCCAAACTAGTCTCAGGCTCTCCAACTACTAAGTTTAAGGTGATTTGGCGCTCATGGATCCCTCCTAAGATTAAAATCTTTCTCTGGCAAGCATTTAGAAGGAGGCCGCCCGCAGCTGACCAGATTCGTAAACGGAACGGCCCTGGTTCTTACAGGTGTGCCATGTGTGTTACGCTCGAAGACACGGATCATATCTTCTTTCAGTGTACCCTGGCTAAATTCGTATGGTGTTGCATAGGTCCTGGCTTCACGTGTCTTGGAGCCCCTCCTCTTTCGCGGATCTTAGGGCCTTGGCCAACGGCCTTTTGGGGACCTCCAAACGGGTTTTCTGGGTGGGGCTTGCTGCGATCTGTTGGTGCTGTGGACTACTAGGAACAAGTTTATCATTGAACACTCCTTTCCGGCTAAACCTGTTGACTGCTTATTTAAAACTTGCATGTTCTTGCAGCAGTGGAGATCATTGACTAAGGAGGCTGACGACGAGGCTTTTGATCTGATGACTTCAAAGGTTCGGGCTACTGCTCATTCCTTGTCGCAACGACAACCCGGAGGATAGAGGAACTTGGAGGTCCCTTTTGCTGGTGTGCTCTTCGTAGTCTGGCCTGCGTGCCATGTTTGGCTTGGGAGCCATGTATCAATATTGTTGCTTTATTGTTCGTCTTTGGGTTTTGGCTACTGTCTGCTTGTTTGGTGAACACTGCCTGATGGCTTTATTTATAAAGTCGGGCTGATGCCTTTCATCTAAAAAGTCATAGCAGATTTTGATGTAAGTCTTCCTTGATTTTTTAAAGAAAAAATCCGCTTTCCACACAGATTTCTCACACAGGAAATAGAATAGGGACGCATGTTTTTTGAAAACGAGAAATCGAAAGAATAATCATAAGATACTTGTTTTGTTTTTGGTGTTTTTTGTAGCCTGAAGTAGATCACCGGAAGGCAAAACCCTTATACTTGCTCCTAACAAGCAATTCTAATAGAGTCACACAAGAAATGGAAGACGAGATTAGCACTATCTTGAACGTGATATGATGTACTACTTTCTATTTTTCGTTATTTGTATGAACTCACTAGCATTGCCGACTATTAAACTTTTGTATTCCCGACAAATACATAGTTGAACTCCCTGTCAGGGCAAAAGGGTACCGCAATATGTTTTTAAGGTGTGCATCCAAGAAGTCAAAATAACTACTTGAATATTTTCTTTTAATGTGTGAAAACCCACTGCTTGTGCTCCTAGCCAGTGCACACTAGTGCTCCCAAAGAGAATAGGCTAGTGCTCCCAAACAGAATAGGCTAGTGGATCTGGGCAATGTGCAGAAAATAATTGTGCTCCATCCAGAGTGACAAGTCATTGTGGAGAAAAGGGTACTTTTGTGCTTCCAAACGAGTGAAAAACCACTGCCTGAGCTCCTTGCAAGTGCAGACTAGTGCTCCAAGAAAGAATATGCTAGTGCTCCCAAAGAGATTAGGCTAGTGCTTCTATGCAAAGTGCAGAAAAGTTCTCCATGCAGCGTGACAAGGCATTGTGGAGAAGGGGTACGTTTGTTGTGCTTCCAAACGAGTAACAAACCACTGCATGTGTTCCTTTGCCAGTGCTCCCAGCCACCGAACACTTGTGCTTCCAACTAATCGGATTAGACAACTGGATTAGAGGATGTGAGATGAGCTGTAGGCGAGCAGGAAGCCCGTCCTAGGTGCCATGTACCGGCAAAGCCGGAGCGTGCTGTATACGAACATGTGCTTCGACGAACACACACTTTAGCCCTTCAACATGTATATCAAAATTTGACAGGCCGGAGGCGAGCAGGAAGTGCACGTAGGCACCGTACCATGCACCGGCGAAGCTGGAAGCGCAGTATCTAATTGAAAGCTATTATTTGATATAGTTGAAAGTTACAGTCCCCCTCCCTTTTTATCCTATAAAAAACCCCCTCTCTCGGAAATATAATACTCCCTCTTTCCCAAAGGCGTCCATTGACTTTTCTTGTCTTTGTTACACAATTTTAACTATGATTTTCATGTATTATATGTCTAGAAAACTAGTATGCAGACATATGAAATAAAATTGTTTTGAAAGGCAAATATGATGATGCCATTTATACATGTTTAACCCATGTACTTTGTTATATATTAGCGGAAGTCATGCATTAAAGACCGTGCAAAGTCAATCGTGCCTTATATTTTGGGAAGGAGGGAGTAGGAAAAAGAAAGTCAAAAAGGAAAAAAAAAAGGAGATCACCAATTTAATTTTCGAGTCTACGCGCAAGAAGAAATCGCTTGTGTTTCACTTCCGTTTACAGACCATCTCGCGCCGAAGGGGAAAAGGGAAACAAGAAGGTGGGAGGGGCAAACTGCAAAACTACCAAAACCATGGAAAGGGAAACTGCTTTTCGGTGGGGTTGCGCAAGGGAGGTCTCCGCATGTGCCACTTGTCAAACACGCAAATCGTCCTAACTGGCTGCTCGTTACCTTTCGCGGCAGGCACCCCCCTAATTAGTTGCTCCCTCCCAGTGAGCAGATGATGAACTGAAAATATATAAGAGTTCTAAGAAAGCTGAAAAAATCCCCGATATATCAACTTAATTTGGTAGGAAATTCATTTATTTTCTAATATATATTTTCCTCTTTAATCATCCATCGAATTCCATTTATGAGAAGACCGCCATTTCTTTCCAAATACATGGTATGAATTTATGCTTGTAAGTATGTGTGTTATGGGAGCATTTCATTGAATTTTACTGGCAATTTTATTAATTGTACAGAGGACATTTTATTTACTTTGTGTGGAAATTTTACATGCATCAGTTTTGCAGTTATATGTTACCAGAGAAGGACATTTTTACTGTTGTCTTCTCAAAACCTCCTTGGCAATGCAAGCGGCAGCAACCATGGTGCTGGTCGTGCACAAGGATGAGAATAGAACTAGCTCGACCAAAGTACTAGATCCGACCAACGTGCAATCATCGAGGCGTTTTGTGGCTTGACGATCAGCCACATGGTTCTCCTGGGTCCTGACTGATCCATGTGACTTGCTTCTTGAGGTAATATTACCACTTGAAGTAATATATTGATTGCAGGTTCAATCTTGGTGAATCAATGTGCTCATCTTAGAAAGCAATTAGTTTCTAGCCTTCAAGTTCTAACCGGAATGAGTTTAGTGAATTGATATATGAACTAGTTCCCTTGCTTGCTTGGATATAATGTTAGAGATGTCAAGTATTCACCGGATAGATGCACCCTTTGTTATGGCACTGGCTGTATGGATTTGTGAGATATCATAGTGTTTCTTTTTGTGTCAAAATAGGTGCACTAGAAGGGATACCTCATGTGAGGGAGAGTAGATGGGAATGTGTATATTTATACCGAGAGTTGTTCTACGCGAGAATAGATCCATCTAAGAACCCTCATTCCCCCTTATATACACAGTGGGAACTAGGGTTTACATGAGGGAGATGCGATCTATCCAGCCTCCCTTTTGCCTTGGAGTCCACGAAGATCATAGAACCGCCAATAGGTCGCCCTGGGCCCTTCTCCAGCCTTTGTCCCCATGGTGGGCCCAAGAGGCCTCCCTGCTGGGCTAAGAGCTGGGCTCCCTGTGGAGAAGCCACCCTTGGTATGTGGCACCATCAACTAGGGGATGAAGTAGAAGGAACCATTTCTAAATTATGTTAGTAGATCCAATTCACCGCAATAAATCAGACGCTTCTTTTTGGTAAAAAGAATCAGGTTTTCTAAAGCACATCTAGATGTGACCTAATTATTGCACATCTAAATTCTACATCGTAGATTTTACAGAGGTTCGTGTGAGTATTTTTTTTCTTTACCTTTTTTAATGTTTGATTGAGTCACTTAGATGTGCAATAACCAGTAGACATCTAGAAGTGCGTTATGTTAGATAATAACGAGAAATAAACGAGATAAAGAGACACGGATTTTTACGTGGAAACCCTTGCGGGAGAAAACCACAGACGCACGAAGGCGCGATCACTATGAGGAGGAGTATTACAAGCACGAGACGACAGGCCGTCTGAGGTGCGACTACATGGGGTATATATGAGGGGCAACACATAGGAGTCCTTGTAGGACAAGTAAACGAGTTGTACTCGTACGCGTCGGTACCAACGCAAAGGCCCACACCGTATGTACTACGTCTAGTCCAATACGGTACTAGAATTTGGATCACAATTTAACAATCTCCACCTTGAGCCAAATTCCCTCCAGTAGTCGAAGAAAGTGAATAACTCCATCCAAATCAGCTTAAACACCTTGTGCGTCAAAGTCCATAGGACTAGTGAGAAATACCAACTAAGCCTGAGCAAAGCTCAAACTTATTGGTCGGAACTGGCTTTGTCATCATATCAGCAGGATTATCATGAGTACTTATCTTGCATACCTTCAAATCACCTTCAGCAACAACATCTCGAATATAGTGATATCTGACATCAATGTGCTTTGTTCTCTCATGATACATTGGATTCTTTGTAAGATATATGACACTTTGACTGTCAGAAAATATGGTAGGGCAAGATGAATCTCCACAAAGCTCAGTGTATAAACCTTTCAACCAGATAGCTTCTTTGCATGCCTCAGAAATAGCCATATACTCGGCATCAGTAGTGGAACAAGCCACAATAGACTGCAAAGTTGCTCTCCAACTCACAACACAACCACCAATGGTGAAAACATAACCTGTGAGTGATCTTCTCTTATCCAAATCACCAGCAAAATCAGAATCAACAAAACCAACAAGTCCATCTCTAGATTTCCCAAACTGTAAATAAGCATTAGAAGTATCACGTAGGTATCTGAAAATCCACTGAACTGCTCTCCAATGCTCTTTTCCAGGATTAGCCATGTATCTACTAACAACACTTAATGCATATGATAAATACGGACGAGAACAAACCATGGCATACATAAGTGAACCAAGTGCACTTGAATAGGGAACTCTAGACATGTACTCAATATCGGCATCTGACTTAGGACATAAAGCTGATGATAATTTGAAGTGTGCAGCTAACGGAGTACTTACTGGCTTGGCATTATGCATATTAAAACGACGAAGAACTTTATCAATATATCCCTTCTGACTTAGATATACTTTTCCAGATGGTCTATCTCTGGATATTTCCATGCCAAGTATTTTCTTTGCTGCACCTAAATCCTTCACCTCAAATTCATTACCCAATTGCTTCTTTAGTTCATTAATCTCTGACATACTCTTTGCAGCAATTAGCATATCATCAACATAAAGGAGCAAATAAATAGTTGAACCTTTGACAGTCTTCAAATAAACACAACTATCATAATTAGACCTTTTGAAACCTTGAGAGAGCATAAAGTTGTCAAATCTCTTGTACCACTGTCTCGGGGATTGCTTCAATCCATAAAGAGATTTCTTTAACTTACATACAAGCTTTTCTTTTTCAGGAATAACAAAACCTTCAGGTTGTTCCATATAAATATCCGCTTCTAATTCTCCATGTAAAAATGCAGTTTTAACATCCAATTGTTCAAGCTCAAGATCATGCATGGCAACAATACTGAGTAAAGTGCGAATAGAGCTATGCTTCACAACAGGAGAAAAGACTTCATTATAGTCAATACCTGGAATCTGACTGTAACCTTTAGCAACTAACCTTGCTTTATATCTTGTCTCATCATTAGGAGAAACACCTTCTTTCCTCTTGAAAACCCACTTGCAACGAATAGGTTTCTTCTCTCTAGGTAATCTTACTAAATCCCAAGTGCCATTCTTTTCAAGTGATTCCATCTCATCATGCATAGCAGTCATCCACTTATTACTATCACCAGAAATAATAGCCTCGGAATATGAAGAAGGCTCAGCATTACCTTCAATTTCTTCTGCAACAGATAAAGCAAAAGAAACAATATTGCACTGTTCAATTAACCTGTCAGGTTTGTTAGTACCCCGCCTAACTCTGTCACGTGCAAGATTCCAACTGGGTGGAACAATAGGTTGATTTGGAGTGGGAGTGACATTATCATCATTAACGACGGGTTGATCATGTGCACCAACAATTTCATTACCAAATGTATCACCTGAATCAATAACATGCTCCACCTGAACAGTAGGCTCCTGAACAATGGGCTGCTGTTCACTCTCAATGGGAACATTAGTAGATGAAACATCATGTAACATAGCAGATTCATTAAAGATAACATTTCTGCTAATAACAACCTTCTGGGTTTCAGGATTCCATAATTTAAAACCTTTAACACCAGACTTATAACCAAGAAAGATGCACTTAACAGCCCTAGGCTCCAGCTTTCCATTATCAACATGAGCATAAGCAGTGCAACCAAAAACTCTCAACTGTGAATAATCAGCAGGTGAACCAGACCATACCTCAATTGGAGTTTTCTTATTAAGAGCAATAGATGGTGAACGATTAATGAGATAACAAGTAGTGGAAGCGGCCTCAGGCCAAAAACGCCTACGCAAACCTGCATTGGACAACATGCAATGGGCTCTGGAAATAATGGTCCTGTTCATACGCTCAGCAACACCGTTTTGTTGAGGAGTATATGGAACGGTGTAGTGTCTGACAATGCCTTCAGACTTGCAATAATTCTTAAATTGCTTAGAACAGAATTCCATACCATTATCAGTGTGAAGTATCTTTACCTTCTTTTCAGTTTGTCTTTCAATCATAATCTTCCACTCCTTAAATGCTGAGAATGCTTCATATTTATGCTTCAAGAAATAAGGCCAAACTTTTCTCGAATAATCATCAATAATAGTCAGCATGTAACTAGCACCACCTAGTGACTTCTTGCGAGATGGTCCCCATAAATCAGAATGCACATAATCAAGAATACCTTCAGTTGTATGAGTCAAAGTGTTGAACTTCACCCTCTTGTGTTTGCCGAAGATACAATGCTCACAAAATTTCAATTTACCAGGTTCATATCCATCAAGAAGACCTCTCTTATTTAACTCTGCTAAACCAAGTTCACTCATATGTCCAAGACGCATATGCCAAAGGTTAGCAGCATCACAATCAGAATTCTTTGAAATAGCTGGAGTAGCGTTACCTAAAACGGTAGAACCTCGAAGGTAATAAAGACCATTGGTCGAACTCAAATCACCTTTCATCACAATAAGGGAACCTTTGGTGACTTTCAAAACATTATCTCCACCTGAATACTTGTACCCTTTGCATCAAGGGCACTAACAGAGATAAGATTTCTCTTCATCTTCGGAATATACCGAACATCTGTCAAAGTTCTGATTATGCCATCAAACATCTTGATTCGAATAGAACCTATGCCTTTAATCTTGCATGGTGAATTATCAAAACCCAAAACGGAACCAACAGAAGTAGTGGATTCAAAAGTATTAAACCAATCTCTATGCGGGCACATATGAAAAGTATATGCAGTATCAAGTACCCACTCATCATTGGTCTCAGCACATCCAGCAATAATGACAAGTGCATCATCGGAACTATCATCACGAGCAACGTTAGCAGAATTTTCACCTTGTTTGTTACCTTTCCTCTTTTCTTTATTCTACAACTTGAAACACTCTGAGATGTCATGCCCGTCTCTCTTGCAATATCTGCAATATTTCTTGTCTCTGGATTGTGACCGGCCCCTGTAGCCGTTTTTAATTTTGCCTCTGTTTCCATTATTGGAGTTCTTCTCCTTTGTCCTGCCACGAACAGATAATCCCTCGGCTTGGGATGAACTCGAACCATCATGAGGCACCATTAGTTTCATCTTCTCCTTAGAGTTCAAAGCTTCATAAACTTCATTAAGTGTGAGAGTATCACGACTGTATAATATGGTGTCTCTAAAATTGGTATAAGAACTTGGCAGTGAACAAAGTAACATTAGAGCAGTATCTTCCTCTTCATACTTAACCTCCATTGCAGCTAGATCAGATATGATCTCTTTAAATTCTGAAATATGATTCAAAACATTACCTCCCTCGGGTAACCTGTTCAGGAATAATTTTTGTTTCAGATGCATCTTGCTGGTGAGATCTTTAGTCATGCAAATCCCTTCCAGCTTTAACCATAGAGCGGCGGCAGTTTTCTCGCTCAAAACTTCCTGCAAAATATTATTATGCAAATGGAGTTGAATTTGTGACAAAGCCTTACAATCAATTCTTTTCTCCTCAGCAGTCCAGTCCTCAATTCGGTTCTTCCCAAAACTATCCAGTGCTACATCATAGTCGGCCTGTGCCAACAACGCCCGCATCTTGACTTGCCATAGGGTAAACCTTGTGTCACGATCCAGCAGCGGAAAATCGTACTTCATGGATGCCATGAGTCGAACAAATCTGTGCACAAAGTAGTACAAGTCGGAGTAGAATAATTCTTGACAGAATGAATTTGCGGAGCAGAGAACTAAAGAAAATAGCACCTGGTAGCCTTTTTGGAGTGGCCGTAGCAATCTTTTTTTGAGGATCAATGTCTCTTTAGACGAAGCTAGGAATCTCGTCTGAGATTGTCTAAAGAATACAATCAGGTGGCACAGTCCACCACACATTACAAAACTCATCCCCTAATCCTACTTTAGCTAGTTTATCCGCTGCTCCATTAGCTTCTCGCTTAGTCCACGTGACCTTGACCTGCATGAACTGGGTCAGAGAGTGCTTGATCTCCTGAATGCATGGCCCCAGGCTGGAAAGGTCTTGTTCTTCCCTGTTGATCGCCGCCACCACTGCCTTGTTGTCAAGTTCAACATGTAAATTCTGCACATTCGCTTCCCTAGCGAGGGAGATTGCTCGTCGACATGCTAACGCCTCTGTCTTCTCTGGACAAGCTGCATGGTCAAATACCGCGCATGCAGCAGCTATAAAAGCCCCATTGTGGTCTCTCAAAACAACACCAGCACCTCCTTTTCCACGTACTTTGGAGAAAGCTCCATCAGCGTTAACTTTGACCCATCCATCCTCGGGCGCCTCCCACCTCACTCTCACACTGCTCTGGCGAGGAGTAGCAGTTTTGTCATGAATCCCCTTCCATTCCTCCACCAGCCTTACCACCCTGTTCATAATTTCATGTGGATCCTCGATCCTCTTTCCATCCCTTGCTTCGTTTCGCGCTAGCCAGAGTGCGTAGACAGATTGGATCATCACAGCACGCTCATCCTCGCCTGCCTGCGCGAACCACTCCAAAAGCCACCTAGCAACTGCACTCTGAGAATCAAACTGACACGATGGGATCGCCACCGAGATTCCTTTTCTGACTGCAGCTTTTTCCAGAAGAGAACTGAGTGGGGACAGCCCCAGAATCTGTGATATATCGTCTCATCGCGTCCACAAGCAGTGCAAAACACACCCGCTTTGATGCTTCTCCGGTGTAGCTCGTGTCCAACAGCAAGCCCATTCCGCAACAACCGCCACATATGGATCTTTGCTTTGCCCGGGGCTGAGGTATCCCACATAGCCATCCAGCTTCTATGTCGATGAACTGAAGACGATGATTCCTGCCTGCCCGTCCTTGCCTGATTCATCGTCATCCGAAGATGGTACGCAGACCTCACCGTGAAGTACCCATCTTTGGTGAAGTTCCAAGCTAGATAGTCATTCGTACCGGGGCCTCCAATTGTAATCTGTTTTACGTCAGCCGCATTATCCTGAGAGAACATCGAGTCCACTAATTGCTCATTCCACCTTGTGCCCGAGCTATCCAGCAAATGGCTAACCTTTGTGACTCCCAGCAGATACTCGGCACCCAGTGGTGTCAAGCTGCCACTCCTTGGAATCCATTGATCATGGTGTATATTTATGCTGGAGCCGTCTCCAACTCGCCACACCAGACCGGCTCCGAGTAGGTCTCTCCCATGGAGGATACTGCGGAAAGTGTAGGAGCCACCATCTGGACATGTTGCACTCATAATTCCCCCCTCACTGTAATACCTTGCTTTTAATACCCGTGCACATAGTGAAGAGGGAACCCTCAACAGCCGCCACGCTTGTTTAGCCAATAATGCTTGGTTAAACGCCTCGGGATCTCTAAACCCCATACCACCCTCACGCTTCGCTGCACACATTTTATCCCAGGCTATCCAATGCACTTTGCGTTCACCATTTACCGCCCCCCACCAGAATTTCGAGGAGATAGATGTCGAGTTCCGGCACATCTTCTTTGTGAGGTGAAAGCAGCTCATAGTAAACGCTGGAGTGGCTTGTAGCCCAGATTTCACAAGAACTTCTCTTGCTTTCTTTGACAGTCCTTGCCCCTTCCATCCTGTTACCTTTTTCTTCGAACTTTCCGTCACATATTTGAACGTTCCATCTTTTTCCCTTCCAACAACTGTCGGTAGTCCCAAATACCTCTCGCTTAATGCCTCAACTTCAATACCCACAGTCTCCTTTAGGGAATCTTTCAACTCCTGTTGGCAGCCCTTACCAAAAAATATGGAGGATTTCTGCAGGTTTACCCTTTGCCCTGACGCATCCTCATATCTCCCCAGGATATTCTTTAACGCCTGGAAATTATCCACAAGACCCTGAAGAAAGACAATGCTATCATCTGCAAATAGAAGATGTGTCACTTGCGGGCCAGTGCCTCCAAATGATACACCATTTATAAGCTTTTCATCTTGAGCCTTCTTCAAGAGAGCAGAGAAGCCTTCGACGCAGAAAAGGAATAAGTACGGGGACAGTGGGTCTCCTTGCCTTAAGCCTCGAGAAGGGGTGAAAAGTCTGGATAGCCCCCCATTCAGCTTCACCATAAAATTTGCCGATGTCACACGTCTCATGACCATATTAATCCAGACTGTATCAAAGCCAAATTGGCCCAACATCTGCTCCAAAAAACTCCACTCCACTCTATCATACGCTTTCATCATGTCCAACTTTATCGCGCATAACGGTTTCTTCCTTTTCCTTTTTCTGATTGCGTGCACACACTCATAAGCCACAAATACATTATCCGTGAT
Source organism: Aegilops umbellulata (assembly GCA_032464435.1). Classification (NCBI taxonomy): domain Eukaryota; kingdom Viridiplantae; phylum Streptophyta; class Magnoliopsida; order Poales; family Poaceae; genus Aegilops; species Aegilops umbellulata. The sequence goes on along the minus strand of CP136059.1, from coordinate 438,959,861 downwards.
AAGGCGGCCTGGCACAAACGCGCTTTGTTCCTCAGAGATAAGAATCGGCAGGATGATTTTCAGTCTATTTGCCAACACCTTCGCTGCAATTTTGTATAAAACATTACACAGGCTAATTGAGCGAAACTGCGAAAGTAACTCCGGTGAGTTAACTTTCGGTATCATGACAATGACAGTGGCATTAAACGCGTCCGGTGCCGCCCGTCCTGCAAGAAAATCTCTGACAACTGTACAGACGTCCGTCTTTACAAGCGACCAGTGTCGCTGATAAAAAAGGGCGGGGAGGCCATCGGGACCTGGAGCCTTCGTTGGCCCCATCTGGAACAAAGCCTTCTCTATTTCATCATCAGTAATCGGCGCCACCAATTTCTGGTTCATATCCTCTGTAACAGAAGCAGGTATATTCTGAAGTAGTTCTTGCGTACCTACCGACCCTCCTGAAGTGAATAAGGTTTCATAAAACTGAGCCGCCATCTCACGCATTTCATCATCTGCCATACAATTCGATCCATCCTCCCGTCTCAGTGCCCGAACCGTGTTTTTCCGCTTTCTATGTGCTGCTCTACCTTGGAAATGTTTTGTATTCATGTCCCCCGCTGCTAACCAGTCAACTCTGGATCTTTGACGCTGCATTACTTCTTCTCTAGCGTAAACCTCACGAAGTTGTTCTTCTATGTCCCTCACCTCTGTAGTATATCCAGTTCGCAAGGCCCTGAATTTTGCCTCATTTAACTGTACCTTTAGCTGCTTTATTTGGTTGCGTATCGAGCCAAATACAACACGCCCCCACTCCTGCATGCTTGCCGTGAGCTTTCCTAGCTTGCCGCAGGTTGCTGTAATTCCAGTTTCTCCGTCGTCAGCTTCCAGCCACTTCTCAGCTACCATGGAATCATAATTCTCATGCCTTAACCATGCTTCCTCAAATTTGAACTGTCGCTCTCCGCGTTGTCCCAGTTCTGGAGCCGTCTCCAGAACGTGAACCACCAAAGCAACATGGTCTGATTCCTCGGTAATTATGTGTTGGACGTGTGTGTGTGTGGGAATAATGCTAGAAAGTCATCGTTGCAGGTTCCCCGGTCCAGACGCACCTGAATATTCTCATCCCCTTGCCTTTTATTATCCCACGTGTAGGGATAACCTGAAAACCCGAGGTCTGCAAGGCCGCAGTCGGCCAAGCAGTCGCGAAATCCTTCCATCTGCAGAAAGCTTCTTAGATTACCACCCTTCTGCTCGGTTTGGAGCATGGCCTCATTGAAATCCCCAACACACAGCCATGGGAGTGCATCCTGCCTTTTTGGATACCGAAGTGCGTCCCAAGATTTCTTCCTATGTTCCACATCCGGTTCACTGTAGAATCCAGTGATTCTACAAGTTTTCCCTTCCCAGACCACCGCCGCGTCCACAAAATACTGACTCCATGGCCTCACAGTAACTTGTAAATGCTCTCTCCACCATAAAGCTAGCCCTCCGCTTTTTCCTTGGCAATCCACCGCCACACCACAAGAGAATCCCATGCTCCATTTAAGCTTCTCCATTGCCCTCGATTTCTTCTTTGTTTCACACAAAAAGACCACCGATAGGTTTTGAGCTCTCGCGAACGCCCGGCTCCTAGGGTTCCCTCGCCGCCGCCGGCGGCTCCCCCGCGCGGGGCCGCCGCCGCGGCCGGAGCCCGTCGCCGCCGCTAGCCGGAGCCTGCTCCTCTCCCCCTCCCCTACCCCTTCCTTCCCTTCCCCGTACCCCCGCGTCGCCTCCCCGCGCGGGGCGACCGGGGGCCCCTTCGCCGCTCCTCCCCAGCGCCCCTCCCCTGCCCCTGCCTCCTCCCGCCGCCGCCAGCGAGCGCCGCCGGGCTCCGGCCGTGTGGTGCTGGCGGCGGCGGGCCTGCCATTCCCCGCGCGCGGCTCCCTCCGGCTCGGGCGGTGGTGGCCTGTGGCGGTGCTCCTCGGCCGGCATCGGTGCGGCCCGCCGGTGGTGGTGCCGCGGGCCCGGTGGCTCTCGACGCGGCGGTGCGGCCGTTGGCCGTGGGGCGGCGCGGTGGCGCTGTGGCTGGCGGCGCCCGCCCAGCCCAGATCTGGGCCCTTTTGGGCCCATCTGGGTTGGCGCGGGCCGGTGGCTTGGTGCTCGGCGGCGACGTTCCTTGGTGATGGCGTGGTGGCGGCGGTCTCGGGCTGTGAGGACTTCGTTGGCCGGCGTGCTACAGCGTGGTGACAGGACTGTCCGGGTCCACGTGGGCCCGGCCGGGCCATCGAGGCCTGGCAAGTCCTCGTCGCCGCGTCCGGTCGGCTCCGCTGTGGCGGTGGAGGCTGTCCCCTCCTTCCGGTCGAGTTGTGGTCACTCCCGTGGCTGGTGTCTCCTCTTCCTCTCCAAGCCTCGTGTTGACAGCTCCAGTGAAGCGGGGAGGGTTGTTCGGTAATCGTGGTGGCACAAGCTGGTGGGTGGCCGAGGAGGTGGCGCATTCCGAAATGCCTGAGGTGGTGGTGGTGGTTGTGGACCGGAGAAATCCCTGTCGGCCTGGCCGGCACCGATGCGATGACGCCTGCGGGTGCCGTCGGACCTTCCTGAGGGGCATCGGGTACACCCCTTCCCCACTATCCCTCGCGTATCGGGGGAAACCCTAGAACTTGTTCGGGCAACAGTGGTGGCATCGTCACACTCCCTCTTGAGGGTGTTGCTTGGGGCGCGGCGCTTCGGGATGCTGGGAGCGTGGTGGTACTTCTTTGGAGGGTGCAGCGGTGGCCGGACTTCCCTTCTTCGTTGATCTGCCGTTGTCAGCATTTATTTCTCTTTCTTCTTCTTGTTTTTCTTTTGGGCTTATCTGTGCTGCGGCCCCAGCAAGTTGGATGTATCGGATGTTTGCTTTATAATATAAAGCGGGGGGAAACCCTTTTTCGTCAATTAGGACTCTCAGTTCGCCCACTGTCGAGTCCAACCCCAGTCCTCGACAGTTCCAGGCTAAAACATTCATTGCTCTCGGCGGCCCCGGTCCTCGAGGTCCGCCGATTTATCACTGTTAACTGAGATGTGGTCAAACACAGTCGACGTTTTACGCCGTATATCGCGAATGAAGGCATCCTGATCTGCTTGCCTGTCTGACGCTCCTTTAGCTACCCACATCTGTCTCGGCCCCCTTTTTCTACTTTCATACACTTCTCTCTCCCTCTGGCTCTCCCTGTACTCATAAGCCGAGCTTTGCCTTGGTTTCCTCACATAGTAGCCCCTCCTTCTTTCATGTTAGTACACTGGAGGGCAGGAGGGTATGCACAACAGTGGCCGTAGCAATTGAGGGGTTAAAGAAAAGCTGAACTAGTAGTCAACTAGGCCTTCACGTGAACAGTACTCAATTAGTAGTAGTACTCGGTAGCTGAAATTGCTTTGATCTTCACGTGGAGTAACAGGAGCAGCAGCTGCGGTTGATATTCCTTGGGACTTGAAACCTGGGAGTCGCGGACGTGGAGCAGCGGAAAAAAAACGTGAACGACTACACCCTCGTACAGCAGCTCTGCGGTGGAATACGACCCCTTTGGCGTCTTGCAATTTGATGGCTCGCACAACGACGCAGTAATCGATCTCGCTCTCCTGTCGGTCTCGGCTGCAAAATTGACTCGGCTTCGGATCGCCTCGTCACGTGCCGGCGACGGTGAACGTAACCCTAGTCTCTCGTCTCAGATCTCGTATCTGTAACCTCAGCTCTGTATACCACTTGTTAGATATAACGAGAAATAAACGAGATAAAGAGACACGGATTTTTACGTGGAAACCCTTGCGGGAGAAAACCACGGACGCACGAAGGCGCGATCACTATGAGGAGGAGTATTACAAGCACGAGACGACAGGCCGTCTGAGGTGCGACTACATGGGGTATATATGAGGGGCAACACATAGGAGTCCTTGTAGGACAAGTAAACGAGTTGTACTCGTACACGTCGGTACCAACGCAAAAGCCCACACCGTATATACTACGTCTAGTCCAATACGGTACTAGAATTTAGATCACAATTTAACACGTTAGACAGACCCAAAAACATTAGTATGAGACCGGGTATTTTTTTCCTCTCCAGTTAGACCCAACTCAAAGTGCGCCATGTGGCAACACACATCTCAAAGCAAGGTTTTCAGTACTAGTACTACCATACGCATATGTGCCGACCTCTCCCTCTATATAAACGTTGGCGAGGAAACATAATCGCACCGACACATTGCATTGCTCATTTGGAGAAGAAGATACTCGCGGTCATGGCGCTTATGAAGACCAACGCAAGGACGATCATCTGCTTGGCCGCCCTTGCGGTCATGGCCACCCACCTGATGTCCTCCGCAGACGCACTAGGTTAGTTATAAACTCCTCCTTTTCTACTATTATTAGCATTGCGGACACAAAAAATTCCTGTCCTTCTGCACCGATCTGAAATCTAATGCTAAAGCAATTTTTGGACGTGCAGACTGCTATCCGATCAACGACTGCCGTCCGAACAGCAACGGGGGAGTGAAGTGCGCGCGCATGTGCGCCTTGCTGAACGGCCCTTCCGGCAAGGCCTACTGCAGCGGCACTACCCAGTGCTGCTGCGCGCCGCCCGGCGGCAGGAAGGGGCGGCTGCGGACGAGCGCGCCTCTTGGGATCGATGCTGCTGCTGCCGCCGCCCCCGCCACCAACGAAGCTGCTCCATGATGATGATAGAGTGATAGTAGTAGTATCTTTGTTTCTTCTGAACTAGCACACGTTTTGGTGGTGATAGTCAGATAGTGTTGCTTGAGAGAGAGAGAGAGAGAGAGAGAGAGAGGGAGGGAGGGAGGGAGAGAGAGAAAGAGCGAGAGCGTGATCTGCTGCTTAGACTGTTATGATCGTGTTTTGTGCCTGTGGTCTGGAACTATGAAATTTAGAAAGAAAAAAAGTGTTTTGCGCCTGAATACCTAATAAAATTGTGAATTTGCGGGATATATCGTATCGTTCGTACAAATGTTGTACAGATTCTCAATCAACTATAAAGATTCTCTCCAGAACTCTCCCTTCAAAATTCTTACCGCCCAAGTCATTTGCATAAGACTAAGATCTCGTAAAAGGAGCAATGATTTTATTTCCTTACGACAGATGTAGCTTTCTGTGAGGTATGGGTGCGTTTCATACTTTTATGTTCTCAGTGTGGTAAATATGCTTTCAACTTTCAACTCATCTTGCCCTATAATGGAGCGCAATCTTGTCCGGCCTGATATTATTCTGTCATAGAGATATTCTTAGTACGACATAAAACACCAATACAAATGCTTTGACCTTCGTAATTTAATGTTTTATGTGAACTAAATCTGCCCATCAATTACTTATTTTAATGTCCACTGGATCAGTAGTTAAGAATCCATCCTATTAACCTCGAAAAAAATTCTGCTTCCATTCTTTTCTCGACCTCGATCTCAGATGCTCTTTTTTAGTGCATTAGCTTCAACCTGTTCTCATGAAGCATTCCTACTACCCAGTACCAATTATGCTTCAGGGTCAAATCTTTTACAGTGGGTCAGTCTACCTGGTATTGTTTTGATCAATTAATTGAGACCATAATACGTAGCCAAATGGTGATATTAGAGCAACTCCAACAGATCTCGTATCCGTAAAAAAACTACCGTTTGGGAGAAGTTTGGACCAAAAATGTCTCCAATAGATATCCTGTAAACTTGGCCCTAGATTCCTTCAGGTTTAGGGAAAGGTTTGCTCCACGTACACTTTTGGCGGCAAGGTAAACGCTAGAAACCTCCCGATGCGCCGCCGCCCCGCCACCTCGTCGCCGCACGCCTGCCGCCGCCGTCGGGCTGCCGGATCGCTGCCTCGTCGCTGCCACCGCCCAATCGGAACGCTGCCACGCCGGAGGCGGTCATGCATGTCACTGACTGGCTAATCCTAGGCCATTATTTAGTTTTATTTAATGAAAAATTAAATAAAAAAGATTTAGGGGAACATGTTTTACGGGATCTCACAAAAGTAGCCTTCGGGAAACTTTCCATAAAATTTATAGACAATCTGGAAAAGCTCTTTTACGGGAAGTTTTCTAAGGATCTGTTGGAGTTGCTCTTAGTCCCTACTTTTCTGCTGATATTTCGCCAGTAAATAAAGAGAACAGAATCTGTGTAACCTTAATGTCATTTTGCATCTCGCTAATAGTCTGACCACGCCGGCCGTGGTGGTCTTAGTCCCCACTTTGCTGCTGTTTTTATTCTTTGTTGTGTTACATGATAGGATAACTAACTGCATCAAAAGACTAATGCACTTGGATTATTGCGTGACATCCTTCCATTCCTCGGGTGCTTCTGCCGCATTGCCTATTTACCATGAGTTCTAGCTATACGTTGATTTTGGAAAGACGCCGTGAGTGGAGCAAAAACCATCGGAGCCTGGGAACATGCTTCCACACCTCGGGTGCTTGGGCACCTGCTTCCTGAGTGAACACTTCTTCCCTGCTATATATTGTTGCGGTTGAGCGGTGCCAGCGTGGCTCCTTATGGCCCATGGTTAGAAGGAGCTTTAAGATGGTGTGGCGATGTGTGCTCATTGTGCTTGTATTCTCTTTATGCTTCATTTTGAGCCAATAAAATCCACCCGTAAAAAAAATGATGGTGTGGTGGTCACTCAGGAAGGGGACAGGGTTGGAAGATTGCACCCTGGATGCGGCGGCCGTGTCCGCGGAGGAGGTGAGTTAGTGATGCACGATGGGGGAGCGGGAGAGGGTGGGTGGTTGGGGGAGGTGATGCACGATGTACAAGGGATGGATGGAGTTGGTGATGCGTGTTCCGCAACCTCTGCCGGCGAGTTCGGTCCAAACATTGTGGAGGGAGAGCATCATAGACAAAGTTGTCAAAAAAAGGCAAGATACAGAAAGTAAAGTTGACATAGAGTAGAGGGGAGTCTTTCTTTATATGATGATCATCAATTGTACTTATAATTTGGTGCTCTCCTCTTTATATAACTAGGGTGGGGGGATAAGTGCCCACTTTTACATTAAGTGGAGGAACTTGGTCCTTAATGGGCTCCATCCAATGCCCAAGTTTCCCAACACACCCCTCCCGCTTTGGGTGATTATCCGTATATCCATGCCTCAAATTTTTGAAAAACCTAGTGGAAAAGATATATGGAGAAAGAGCGCATAGTATACTTGTTGTATTGCACGAATTGCCTCATCAAAAACCTCGTGCGAGAAGTATACGGAATTTAAACTCACTCAAGGGAAACCAAGTACAATCCACTGAAAATCAAGTTCGTGAAGTTTCTCCCCTGAACCTTGCATCTCCCTAAGTCTCGTCATATCAATTCAACGCACACATCTCTCAAAGGATGATGTTGGTAATGATTTAATGAACAAATCAGCAAGATTGTCAGATGACTTAGTGTGCAAGATTGTCAGATGACTTAGTGTGCAAGATTCTCACCTAGTTCATCTTTTGCAGCTCATGTGCATAAGAAATCGGGATTAATATGTTTTATGAGGTTACCGTTCACATAACCCACCTAAACTTGTGCGGCACAAGCATCATTATCTTCATAGATAATGGTAGGGGTTTGTATGATGTTCAGCCCACAAGTCTACTGAACATGTTGAATCATCCGTCGAAGCCACACACACTCTCATGATGCTTTCATATGGTGCTATGATTTCCAACTTGCTCATGGAAGTTGATACAAGACTTTGATTATTGGACAATTTCTAGGAAAATATAGTTCCACCACAAAGGAAAACACATACAGTCCGTGACTTAGAAGTATGCGGGTTCGACAGGTACCCAACATCAACATAGCCATCAGTGATAGGTCTTGATTCCTTCTATAAAACAGGCCAAGGTCTTTGGTCCATTGCAGGTAACAGAAGATTTCCTTGAAGCCTTTCCAATGTCTCTTTGTAGGTTCAGAATTATACCTAGCAATAAAATTAATTGCAAACACAATGTCCGATTTTGTACAATTTGCGAGGTACATGAGGTAGGGAATTCTGGTGTAAGAGTTTCACCTCCTCTTCCTTAGGCCTGAACGGGTCCTTGTCTTGCTGCACAGATCTCCTGATCATCAGGGTCTTAGAAGGATATGCCTTGTCAAATCCAAATCTGTCGAACACCTTCTGGGTATTGGTCGACTAGAATCCCATCAGGGGCATGTTCAAGTTGCAGTCCCAGATAGAATTTGGTTTACCCAAATCCCTCATCTCGAATTCCCACATCAGGCAAGAACTCGGTTCCTCAATATCCTTAGGTGTACTGATTATGTTTAAATAATCTATTTACATGGGGATTCCATCTTGGGATCGCCATATAAAAACACGTTGCAAAATCCATTGCTCGTGTAGCCCTTCTGATGAAGGTAATCACTTAAGTGATTATACCGCACCCTACCACAATGTTCAAGTCCGTATAGTGATTTTTTAAGTTGAACACTGTATAGACCCATGTTTTCTCTATCATGGTTCGGAATAGTGACGTTCATGTATATGTTAAAATCCAAGTTACCATATAGGTAAGCGGTGACAACATCCCTTATTTTAGTTTTCAAGCCGATATTTACTAACATTGAGATCAAGTATCCAAATGTAATTTCATCCATGACCGGGGAATAAGTACCTCCAAAATCTACAACGTTGTTGAGTGAACCATTGAGCGAGGAGCCTTTCTTTTGTACAGTACTAAACCTTATTATTTTTATCTCTCTTTTGAACAAAACCCATTTATGGAGAACAGTGTGTATATAGAGAGGAGTTAAAGTTTGTGAAGGGTGTGCGCCTCCTAGATTGGCTAGGTGTACTTGGAAGCCTTCAAGTTTGTGAAGAAGCCAAGAAGTTTGTACGAGCCCATAGATCGCCTACTTCGTGAAGATCTACCCTAGTGAGGCTAGTACTCGTGGGCATAAGCCATGGTAAAATAGGTAGGTTGCTCCTAAGTGGACCCTTTGTGGGTGCGTTCCTCCATTGGCCGTTCTTTTATGGAATCTCACAACCGGAATCCTTTGTGATTCTTGTTCTTTCGTGGAATGAAGCCTTGATGGATGTAAGATAGCTCCAACCATCCAAACCACGAGGAAACACTTCACCGAGCCTATTATGTTTGTGATTCTCTCAACTCTACTCCTTTACCTTTGCACTTACATGTTTTACATTCCACTTCATATTACTCTAGATATGAATGTGTAGGGTGCTCCATAGATTTTTAGAAAATATTAAAATCCACCAACAATTTAAAACGTCGGAAAAGAGTCCATTTTTGAGCTTAGTAGTCTTTTTTTACACAGCCTACTTAATTTGCTGATTTAGACTATTTTTCTTATGGATAGTTATGTTGCCGTACGTCGGGAACATGGAGAGCGAGTGGATGAACTATGGCTCGACGAGAAAAGCACAAACGGTGAGGGAGATAGTGATGGCGGGCAGGACCATCTTTCCATCCTCCGTTCTCACTGTGATCCACTCTGGCAAAAAACCATGCTCCCCCTCTTCATCCTCGTCTCCTCCGCCTCCACGACTCCACCTCTGCCCTCCCCTCATCCTCTGCTTTTCTGTCAAAGCCCACGGGAGGCACTGGTGGAACTTAATGTAACTCGGGGGGGGGGGGAGGGGGCCAAGTTTTGCATATTTGTGAAGAAATTTTATTAGAGAATGCATATATTGGAGATACTATTTATTGCCCCCTACAAAATTCAGATTTGGTGTTTTCCCCCAGCCAGCTTTGTCAAGCTCCGCCACTGACGGGAGGCGCTTCCGACGGTGTTTTCATGGTAGTGCTAACTCACCTCCTCAGGGGGATTTGCAGGAAAATCCTACATTAAAAGGCAACTGTGGACGAGGTGGGGTTGTGGAGAAGAGATTTTGCGGAGGGCCTAAGTGTTGGAAATATGCCCTAGAGGCAATAATAAAAGCATTATTATTATATTTCCTTATTCATGATAATTGTCTTTATTCGTGCTATAATTGTGTTATCCGGAAATCGTAATACATGTGTGAATAACAGATAACAATGTGTCCCTAGTAAGCCTCTAGTTGACTAGCTCGTTGATCAATAGATAGTCATGGTTTCCTGACTATGGGCATTGGATGTCAATGATAACGAGATCACATCATTAGGAGAATGATGTGATGGACAAGACCCAATCCTAAACATAGCATAAGATCGCATAGTTCGTTTGCTAGAGTTTTCCAATGTCAAGTATCTTTTCCTTAGACCATGAGATCGTGTAACTCCCGGATACCGTAGGAGTGCTTTGGGTGTGCCAAACATCACAACGTAACTGGGTGACTATAAAGGTATACTACGGGTATCTCCGAAAGTATCTGTTGGGTTGACACGGATCGAGACTGGGATTTGTCACTCCGCTTGACGGAGAGGTATCACCGGGCCCTCTCGGTAATGCATCATCATAATGAGCTCAATGTGATCAAAGTGTTTGATCACGGGATCATGCATTACGGTACGAGAAAAGTGACTTGCCGGTAACGAGATTGAACGAGGTATTGGGATACCGACGATCGAATATCGGGCAAGTAAAATACCGGTTGACAAAGGGAATCGTATACGGGATTAATTGAATCCTCGATATCGTGGTTCATCCGATGACATCATCGAGGAGCATGTGGGAGCCAACATGGGTATCCAGATCCCGCTGTTGGTTATTGCCCGAGAGTCGTCTCGGTCATGTCTGCATGTCTCCCGAACCCGTAGGGTCTACACACTTAAGGTTCGGTGACGCTAGGGTTATTAGGAAGACTTGTATGTGATTACCGAATGTTGTTCGGAGTCCCGAATGAGATCCCGGACGTCACGAGGAGTTCCGGAATGGTCCGGAGGTAAAGATTTATATATGGGAAGTTGTCATACGGACACCGGAAAGGTTCGGGGGCACATCGGTATTGTACCGGGGCCACCGGAGGGGTTCCAGGGGTCCACCGGGAGGGGCCACCTCTCCCGGAGGGGCTTATGGGCTGTATGAGGAAGGGAACCAGCCCAAAGTGGGCTGATGCGCCTTCCCCCCCAAGGGCCCATGCGCCTAGGGTTGGGGGAAACCCTGAGGGGGGCGCCCCCCCTTGCTTGGGGGGCAAGCCTCCTCCCCTAGGCCGCCGCCCCCCCTCTAGATCCCATCTAGAGGGGCCGGCCCCCCTTGCCCCTTCCCCTATAAATAGTGGGGGTGAGGGGAGGGCAGCGAGACGATCCAAGGCGCAGCCCCTCCCCTCCCCAACACCTCTCCTCCTCCGTCACGTGCTTAGCGAAGCTCTGCCGGAGTACTCCTTCTCCACCACCACCACGCCGTCGTGCTGCTGTTGGAGACTTCTTTCTCAACCTCTCCTTCCCCTTGCTGGATCAAGAAGGAGGAAACGTCGATCGTCCCGTACGTGTGTTGAACGCGGAGGTGCTGTCCGTTCGGCACTTGGTCATCGGTGATCTGAATCACGGCGAGTACGACTACCTCATCCCCGTTCGTTGAACGCTTCCGCTCGCGATCTACAAAGTGGTATGTAGATGCAATCTCTCTCCCATGACTCGTTGCTAGATGAACTCATAGATGGATCTTGGTGAAACCGTAGGAAAATTTTTAATTTTCTGCAACGTTCCTCAACAGTGGCATCATGAGCTAGGTCTATGCGTAGTTCTCTATTGCACGAGTAGAACACAATTTGTTGTGGGCGTAGATGTTGTCAACTTTCTTGCCGCTACTAGTCTTATCTTGCTTCAGCGGTATTGTGGGATGAAGCGGCCCGGACCAACCTTACACGTACTCTTACGTGAGACCGGTTCCACCGACTAACATGCACTAGTTGCATAAGGTGGCTGGCGGGTGTCTGTCTCTCCCACTTTAGTTGGAGCGGATTCGATGATAAGGGTCCTTATGAAGGGTAAATAGAAGTTGACAAATCACGTTGTGGCTTTTACGTAGGTAAGAAAACGTTCTTGCTAGAACCCTAATTCAGCCACGTAAAAACTTGCAACAACAATTAGAGGACGTCTAACTTGTTTTTGCAGCAAGTGCTTTGTGATATGATATGGCCAAAGTTGTGATGAATGATGAATGATCTATATGTGATGTATGAGATGTTCATGCTATTGTAATAGGAATCACGACTTGCATGTCGATGAGTATGACAACCGGCAGGAGCCATAGGAGTTGTCTTTATTTTTGTATGACCTGCGTGTCATTGAGAAACTCCATGTAAATTACTTTACTTTATTGCTAAACGCGTTAGCCATAGTAGTAGAAGTAATAGTTGGCGAGCAACTTCATGGAGACATGATGATGGAGATCATGATGATGGAGATCATGGTGTCAAGCCGGTGACAAGATGATCATGGAGCCCCAAGATGGAGATCAAAGGAGCTATGTGATATTGGCCATATCATGTCACGTTTATTATTTGATTGCATGTGATGTTTATCATGTTTTGCATCTTGTTTACTTAGATCGACGGCAGTAAATAAGATGATCCCTCATAATAATTTCAAGAAGTGTTCCCCCTAACTGTGCACCGTTGCGACAGTTCGTTGTTTCGAAGCACCACGTGATGATCGGGTGTGATAGATTCTAACGTTCACATACAACGGGTGTAAGACAGATTTACACATGCAAACACTTAGGTTGACTTGACGAGCCTAGCATGTACAGACATGGCCTCGGAACACAGAAGACCGAAAGGTCGAGCATGAGTCGTATAGAAGATACGATCAACATGAAGATGTTCACCAATGTTGACTAGTCCGTCTCACGTGATGATCGGACACGGCCTAGTTGACTTGGATCATGTAATACTTAGATGACTAGAAGAGGGATGTCTATCTAAGTGGGAGTTCATTAAATAATTTGATTAAGATGAACTTTATTATCATGAACTTAGTCTAAAATATTTACAATATGTCTTGTAGATCAAATGGCCAACGTAGTCCTCAACTTCAACGCGTTCCTAGAGAAAACCAAGATGAAAGATGATGGCAGCAACTATACGGACTGGGTACGGAACCTGAGGATCATCCTCATAGCTGCCAAGAAAGATTATGTCCTACGAGCACCGCTGGGTGACGCACCTGTCCTCCCTGCAGAACAAGACGTTATGAACGCTTGGCAGTCACGTTCCGATGATTACTCCCTCGTTCAGTGCGGCATGCTTTACAGCTTAGAGCCGGGGCTCCAAAAACGTTTTGAGAGACATGGAGCATATGAGATGTTCGAAGAGCTGAAAATGGTTTTCCAAGCTCATGCCCGGGTCGAGAGATATGAAGTCTCCGACAAATTCTTTAGCTGTAAGATGGAGGAAAATAGCTCTGTCAGTGAACACATACTCAAGATGTCTGGGTTGCACAACCGCTTGACTCAACTGGAAGTTAATCTCCCGGATGAAGCGGTCATTGAAAGAATCCTCCAGTCGCTTCCACCTAGCTACAAGAGCTTTGTGATGAACTACAATATGCAGGGGATGGTAAAGACCATTCCTGAGGTATATGCTATGCTGAAATCAGCAGAGGTAGAAATCAAGAAGGAGCATCAAGTGTTGATGGTGAATAAAACCACTAAGTTCAAGAAGGGCAAGGGTAAAAAGAACTTCAAGAAGGACGTCAAGGAAGTTGCCGCGCCCGGTAAGCAAGTTGCCGGGAAGAAGCCAAAGAATGGACCCAAGCCCGAGACTGAGTGTTTTTATTGCAAGGGAAGTGGTCACTGGAAGCGGAACTGCCCCAAATACTTAGCAGACAAGAAGGCCGGCAAAACAAAAGGTATATGTGATATACATGTAATTGATGTGTACCTTACCAGTACTCGTAGTAGCTCTTGGGTATTTGATACCGGTGCAGTTGCTCACATTTGTAACTCGAAGCAGGAGCTGTGGAATAAACGGAGACTGGCGAAGGACGAGGTGACGATGCGCGTCGGGGATGGTTCCAAGGTCGATGTGATCGCCGTCGGCACGCTACCTCTACATTTACCTACGGGATTAGTTTTAAACCTCAATAATTGTTATTTAGTGCCAAGTTTGAGCATGAACATTGTGTCTGGATCTCGTTTAATTTGAGATGGCTACTCATTTAAATCCGAGAATAATGGTTGTTCTATTTATATGAGAGATATGTTTTATGGTCATGCTCCAATGGTTAATGGTTTATTCTTAATGAATCTCGTACGTGATGATACACATATTCATAGTGTGAATGCCAAAAGAGTTAAAGTTGATAACAATAGTCCCACATATTTGTGGCACTGCCGCCTTGGTCACATAGGTGTCAAACGCATGAAGAAGCTCCATGCAGATGGACTTTTAGAGTCTCTTGATTATGAATCATTTGACACGTGCGAACCATGCCTCATGGGTAAAATGACCAAGACTCCGTTCTCAGGAAGAATGGAGCGAGCAACCAACTTATTGGAAATCATACATACTGATGTGTGCGGTCCAATGAGTGTTGATGCTCGCCGTGGCTATCGTTATGTTCTCACCCTCACTGATGACTTGAGTAGATATGGGTATATCTACTTAATGAAACACAAGTTTGAGACCTTTGAAAAGTTCAAGGAATTTCAGAGTGAGGTTGAAAATCAACGTGATAGAAAGATCAAGTTTCTACGATCAGATCGTGGAGGAGAATACTTGAGTCATGAAGTTGGCACACACTTAAGAAAATGTGGAATAGTTTCACAACTCACGCCGTCTGGAACACCTCAGCGTAATGGTGTGTCCGAACGTCGTAATCGCACTCTATTAGATATGGTACGATCTATGATGTCTCTTACCGATTTACCGCTATCCTTTTGGGGCTATGCTTTAGAGACTGCCGCATTCACTTTAAATAGGGCTCCGTCGAAATCCGTTGAGACGACACCGTATGAATTGTGGTTTGGGAAGAAACCTAAGCTGTCGTTTCTAAAAGTTTGGGGATGCGATGCTTATGTCAAGAAACTTCAACCTGAAAAGCTCGAACCCAAGTCAGAAAAATGCGTCTTCATAGGATACCCTAAAGAAACTGTTGGGTATACCTTCTACCTCAGATCCGAAGGCAAGATCTTTGTTGCCAAGAATGGATCCTTTCTAGAGAAAGAGTTTCTCTCGAAAGAAGTAAGTGGGAGGAAAGTAGAACTTGATGAAGTGTTGCCTCTTGAACCGGAAAATGGCGAAACTCAAGAAAACGTTCCTGAGGTGCCTGCACCGACTAGAGAGGAAATTAATGATGATGATCAAGATACTTCTAATCAAGCTCCTACTGAAATTCGAAGGTCCACAAGGACACGTTCCGCACCAGAGTGGTACGGCAACCCTGTCTTGGAAATCATGTTGTTAGACAACGGTGAACCTTCGAACTATGAGGAAGCAATGGCGGGCCCGGATTCCGACAAATGGCTAGAAGCCATGAAATCCGAGATAGGATCCATGTATGAAAACAAAGTATGGACTTTGACTGACTTGCCCGTTGAGCGGCGAGTCATAGAAAATAAATGGATCTTTAAGAAGAAGACAGACGCGGATGGTAATGTGGCCATCTATAAAGCTCGGCTTGTCGCTAAGGGTTATCGACAAGTTCAAGGAATTGACTACGATGAGACTTTCTCACCGGTAGCGAAGCTGAAGTCCGTCCGAATCATGTTAGCAATTGCCGCATTCTATGATTATGAAATATGGCAAATGGACGTCAAAACGGCATTCCTTAATGGTTTCCTTAAGGAAGAATTGTATATGATGCATCCGGAAGGTTTTGTCGATCCTAAGAATGCTGACAAGGTGTGCAAGCTCCAACGCTCGATTTATGGGCTGGTGCAAGCATCTCGGAGTTGGAACATTCGCTTTGATGAGATGATCAAAGCGTTTGGGTTTACGCAGACTTATGGAGAAGCCTGCGTTTACAAGAAAGTGAGTGGGAGCTCTGTAGCATTTCTCATATTATATGTAGACGACATACTTTTGATGGGAAATGATATGGAACTCTTGGACAGCATTAAGGCCTACTTGAATAAAAGTTTTTCAATGAAGGACCTTGGAGAAGCTGCTTATATATTAGGCATCAAGATCTATAAAGATAGATCGAGACGCCTCATAGGTCTTTCACAAAGCACATACCTTGATAAGATATTGAAGAAATTCAATTTGGATCAATCTAAGAAGGGGTTCTTACCTGTGTTACAAGGTATGAAATTGAGCTCAGCTCAATGTCCGACCACGGCAGAAGATATAGAAGAGATGAGTGTCATCCCCTATGCCTCAGCCATAGGTTCTATTATGTATGCCATGCTGTGTACCAGACCTGATATAAACCTTGCCGTAAGTTTGGTAGGAAGGTACCAAAGTAATCCCGGCAAGGAACACTGGACAGCGGTCAAGAATATCCTGAAGTACCTGAAAAGGACTAAGGAAATGTTTCTCGTTTATGGAGGTGACGAAGAGCTCGTCGTAAAGGGTTACGTCGACGCTAGCTTCGACACAGATCTGGATGACTATAAGTCACAAACCGGATACGTGTATATTTTGATGGTGGGGCAGTAAGCTGGTGCAGTTGCAAGCAGAGCGTCGTGGCGGGATCTACATGTGAAGCGGAATACATGGCAGCCTCTGAGGCAGCACATGAAGCAATTTGGGTGAAGGAGTTCATCACCGACCTCGGAGTCATACCCAATGCGTCGGGGCCAATCAAACTCTTCTGTGACAACACTGGAGCTATTGCACTTGCCAAGGAGCCCAGGTTTCACAAGAAGACCAGGCACATCAAGCGTCGCTTCAACTCCATTCGTGAAAATGTTCAAGATGGAGACATAGAAATTTATAAAGTGCACACGGATCTGAATGTTGCAGATCCGTTGACTAAACCTCTCCCTAAGGCAAAACATGATCAGCACCAGAATTCTATGGGTGTTCGATTCATCACAATGTAACTAGATTATTGACTCTAGTGCAAGTGGGAGACTGTTGGAAATATGCCCTAGAGGCAATAATAAAAGCATTATTATTATATTTCCTTATTCATGATAATTGTCTTTATTCGTGCTATAATTGTGTTATCCGGAAATCGTAATACATGTGTGAATAACAGACAACATCGTGTCCCTAGTAAGCCTCTAGTTGACTAGCTCGTTGATCAATAGATAGTCATGGTTTCCTGACTATGGGCATTGGATGTCAATGATAACGAGATCACATCATTAGGAGAATGATGTGATGGACAAGACCCAATCCTAAACATAGCATAAGATCGCATAGTTCGTTTGCTAGAGTTTTCCAATGTTAAGTATCTTTTCCTTAGACCATGAGATCGTGTAACTCCCGGATACCGTAGGAGTGCTTTGGGTGTGCCAAACGTCACAACGTAACTGGGTGACTATAAAGGTATACTATGGGTATCTCCGAAAGTATCTGTTGGGTTGACACGGATCGGGATTGGGATTTGTCACTCCGCTTGACGGAGAGGTATCACCGGGCCCTCCCGGTAATGCATCATCATAATAAGCTCAATGTGATCAAAGTGTTTGATCACGGGATCATGCATTACGGTACGAGAAAAGTGACTTGCCGGTAACGAGATTGAACGAGGTATTGGGATACCGACGATCGAATCTCGGGCAAGTAAAATACCGATTGACAAAGGGAATCGTATACGGGATTAATTGAATCCTCGATATCGTGGTTCATCTGATGACATCATCGAGGAGCATGTGGGAGCCAACATGGGTATCCAGATCCCGCTGTTGGTTATTGCCCGAGAGTCGTCTTGGTCATGTCTGCATGTCTCCCGAACCCGTAGGGTCTACACACTTAAGGTTCGGTGACGCTAGGGTTATTAGGAAGACTTGTATGTGATTACCGAATGTTGTTCGGAGTCCCGGATGAGATCCCGGACGTCACGAGGAGTTCCGGAATGGTCCGGAGGTAAAGATTTATATATGGGAAGTTGTCATACGGACACCGGAAAGGTTCGGGGGCACATCGGTATTGTACCGGGGCCACCGGAGGGGTTCCAGGGGTCCACCGAGAGGGGCCACCTCTCCCGGAGGGGCTTATGGGCTTTATGAGGAAGGGAACCAGCCCAAAGTGGGCTGGTGCGCCTTCCCCCCCAAGGGCCCATGCGCCTAGGGTTGGGGGAAACCCTGAGGGGGGCGCCCCCCTTGCTTGGGGGGCAAGCCTCCTCCCCTAGGCCGCCGCCCCCCTCTAGATCCCATCTAGAGGGGCCGGCCCCCCTTGCCCCTTCCCCTATAAATAGTGGGGGTGAGGGGAGGGCAGCGAGACGATCCAGCGCAGCCCCTCCCCTCCCCAACACCTCTCCTCAAGCTCTGCCGGAGTACTCCTTCTCCACCACCACCACGCCGTCGTGCTGCTGTTGGAGACTTCTTCCTCAACCTCTCCTTCCCCTTGCTGGATCAAGAAGGAGGAGACGTCGATCGTCCCGTACGTGTGTTGAACGCGGAGGTGCTGTCCGTTCGGCACTTGGTCATCGGTGATCTGAATCACGGCGAGTACGACTACCTCATCCCCGTTCGTTGAACGCTTCCGCTCGCGATCTACAAAGTGGTATGTAGATGCAATCTCTCTCCCATGACTCGTTGCTAGATGAACTCATAGATGGATCTTGGTGAAACCGTAGGAAAAATTTTAATTTTCTGCAACGTTCCCCAACACTAAGGACATAGGCCTTTGCCGTCGGAGCCCACGAGATGGAATTCTGGAGGTGTTTTTAGGGTGGTGTGAACTTGCCTCCTTATGGGGTTAGTGCAGGACACCTACACTGGATGGTGGCGGCTGCCGAGATGGGGTTGTTGAGGAGAGGCTTTGGGGAGGGCATGAGGAGCCAGGCTACAATGGGAGCCTAGGAGACGACAGAGAAGAAGTGTTCTTCCAAGCCAGCGAGCGTCCCCTGCCGGATCTGGTCCGTCGGCCGCCATGGATTCGCTCCCCCCTTCCCGTCAGCACGGGGGAGATACCCTTCCCGTCAGCATAGGGGAGATCCCCTTCCCGTTCCTCACCTGTTTCTCCTCCGGCGAGCTTGCAGCCGTCTCCCAAGCTACACCCCTCGATCCCCTCCCCAACCAGCGGTGATGCAGCAGTCGCCATGGATGCGCCAACACCACCATCAACCCCCCGGCAGCAAGATGTTACAACCCCTCACGAGAGATGCTACAACCAATTGACGAAGATGCTACAACTGGCTTGATTTTTTTGCTTCAATCGACCGCTGGAGTTTTGGTTGCTGTTTTTTTGCTACAACCGTGTTGGATTTTTGCTACTACGGTGGTGGAAATTTGCTACATCCGTGATAATGCTGGAACCGGCCTCGAGATTTGCCAAAATTGGCATTTCGAATTATTGTAACCGGCCACCATGTTTGGTGGAACCATTGTCATAGTGCGGCGTTTTTGCTTCAACCAAATGCGGCATTTGCTGGCACCGGCACACAAAACTGCTGGAACGGGCTATTTTTTCTCTTTTCCAAACAACGCCCATGGTGACCATGGCTGGGCGATCACAAGACTTTACTGCAACCATATTTGATTTTGGTACTACCGGTGAAGTTTTTTGCTACATCCATTCAACGACAATGACTGACTGGCGGTCGTCGCCGATGCAATTTCGTGCAGCGAGTGGCGAGGAGCGGCGACGGAGCTACAGCCAGAGGGGACCTATAACCTTCGCCGGTGGAGCTACAACCGCAGGCGCAGCTGTTGCATGGGTTGAGGTAATTTTTCGCTGCATCCATTCAACAATGAGAACGGGCCGGCGAGGCTGGGGACCGGCGACGAGGACAACCGGCAAGGGTGGGACCAGCGATGAGGACGGCCATCGAAGGGGACTGCAGGCGTGGCGATGAGGACCCTGAGCGGGAGTTGCAGATCCAGCTTGAGGAAGAAGAAGATGTGGGCGAATCTTTCTTTTTTTTGCCCGGATCCATTGGCCAAGCGGCTCGCATCCAACGGCTGGGACGGGACCGGTCGAAACTTCCAGCCGGGATCTTTGCTTGACCTTGGTAGGTGGTCGGGCGACCCGAGCTCCCGCGTCCCGCGCTAGGGTTCCGCCCCGCCGCCGCCAGCCTTACTCGCCCCCTCCCGCCGCCGCAGGCCGCCTCGCGCGCGCCCCCCGCCCCCTCCTCCTCTGCCCCTCCCCCTCGCCTTCCCCCGGCGCTCTTGCCGCCCCCGAGGCCGCGGAGCGCCCCTGCCCTCCCCCCATCTCGGTCCCCCTCCTCCCTCATCCCCCTTCGCCGCCGCCGGCTGCGGCCTCCGGCGTGTTTGGGTGGCGCCGGCGGCGGCGGACGTCCCTTCTCCGCGTGTCGGGAGGGAGAGTCGGGGCTCCCTCCTCCCCGGCGGCGGTGCTGCTCGACTTGCGGCGGTGAGGCTCGACGGCGGCGTCCTGCGGGCCTCGGGTGCCCTCGACGCGGCGGCGTGGCCGTTGACTGCGGGGCGGCCCGGTGGGCGGCTGGCCTGCGGCGCCCGCTCGGCCCAGATCTAGGCTCTTTCGGGCTCCATCTGGGCTGGGGCGGGCCTGCGGTCTGATGCGCGACGGCATGGCTCCCTGGTGGTGGGACGAGGGGGCCGTGGCTGCGGTGGTGGTGGCTCCGGCGGCCGGCGTGCTGCAGCGTGGCTGCATGGACTGTCCGGACCCGTTGGGGTTCGGTCGGGCCGGTGGTTGTCCGGCAAGTCCCTGTTGCCATGTCCGGTTGGCTCCGCGCGGCAGTGGAGGTTGTTTTCTCCTGTCGGCTGCGGTGCGGTTGCCTCCATGCCTGGTGTCTTCTGGTCCTACCTCCAGGTCTCGTGTTGGTGGCCTCAGTGAAACGGTGAAGATGGTGCGATATCCGTGGTGGCACAGGCTGGTGGGCGGCTTGTTGCGCGGTGCGCTTCCAATTGTATGAGGTGGCGGTGGTGGCTTCGGGGCGGGAGAAATCTCTGGCGGCTCGTTCGCCACCGGCGCGGCTGCGCCCGTGGGCGTTGCCGGACCGTCCTGAGGGGCGTCGGTGATACCCCCTTCCCCACTGCCATCCGCGTACCGGGGGAAACCCTAGGACTTGTCCGGGCAGCAGCGGCGTCATCGTCGCATTTCTTCTTGAAGATGTTGCTTGGTACGCGAGGCTTCGGAGTGCTTGGCGGGCGGTGGTTCTTCTTCGGTGGGTGCAGCGGGTGTCGGTCATCTTTGCTTAGTTGAGCTGCCGGCGTCGGCATTTGTTTCTTTTTTCTTTCTCTCCTTTTTCTTTTAGGCTTGTTTGTGTTGCGGCCCCAACAAGCTGGTTGTATCGGTTGGACTTTGCTTTATAATCTAAAGCGGGGGGAAACCTTTTTTCTCAAACTTTCAGCCGGCGTGCCTGCGCCTAGCGCTCTCCTAGAAGTTTTGCTTTGGAAGACGCAACCCTCATATACACACAATCACCACTCCCAAGTCTGAACGCACGCACGTACTTATTTTCTCTTTTTTTTAGGGGAACTTAGTTTTTGGGGTGACTAGCAATTGGCTCCTCATTCTGTCTCGTGGGCCGGTCAGAAATCAGGCCGTGAGGACCCAAAGGCTGAAGCCCACGCAGGAGGGCCTTTTCCTAAAAATTGATCATTTAGTTCCTAATAAATGTTTTCCATCTTTGGTCACCCATTATTTTCCTTCTTTTAGAAGATGGTCATTTCTTTCCAAATACATGGTTTGCATTTATGCTATACGTAGGTATGTAAAGGGCACGTATCTCCCTCTATATAAACAGCAGCAGGAAAACAGAATCGCAGCAACACATTGCATTGTCGCCCCGTAGAACAAGCGAAGAAGAAGAAGAAGACACCGGCGGTCATGGCAGCTATGAAGATCATCTGCTTGGCCGCCCTCGCCGTCACGGCCACCCTCCTCATCTCCTCTGACGCACAACGTTAGTCAAACTCCTCCTTTTCTCTCACTATTTAGTATTGCAATTGCACTACACATTGTAGGCAGAGAATTTCGTATCTTTTTGGTTTTTGCGCCAACCTGAAAGCTAATGTTGAAGCAATGTTTCCTACGTGCAGAGTCGTGCAGCCCGTACCCAAACTGCTTCAGCAACGAGGGAGGATTGGCGTGCGCCCACCTGTGCGCAGTGCTGATCGGGCCTTCCGGCAAGGCCACCTGCCAAGGCCACAGGGATGTGCCTGCCGACAACAAGTGCTGCTGCGCGCCGCCTGCCGGCGGCAGGAAGGAGCGGCTGCGGACGAGCGCGCCTCTTCGGACCTCGGATGTTGCGCCTGCTGGTGCCACAAACGAAGCTGCTCCATGATGATACTAGATCTACTAGTACTAGTATTTGTGTTTCTTCTGAACTACTACCCGTTGTGGTACTGGTACCAGCAAAAAAAAACATTTTTGTGGTGACAGTGTCTTTAGCGAGAGAGAATCATATGAGAAGATGTGTGGTCTGGTGCTTAAACTATTGTGGTCGTGTTTTGCTTGAACGAATGGTCTAGAAACTATGGAAATTTCAATTTTTCTTTCATGTTTTGCGCTGGTGTGCCTGATCATATTTTTCATAAAATTGTGTATTTTTGGAATATCGCATCTTTCATGATAATGTTCTCAAGGATCCCCATGGGTACTACATACCTCATGAGAGTGGAGTTTCTACTCTCGGGTGTACTGCACCCAGGTGAACAAAAAAACGAAAAAAACAATATCAAACGTGATCCAAAAATTCTAAAATTTTGAGACATCAAACATGATCAAATGTTTTATGTTCTTGCAAAATTTCATCCACAAATAACATTCGAGGAGCTCTCACAAAAAAAATCATTTACTCAAAAAGTGCACAAAAGATTAACCAGTGATTTTTTTCTTTCCTTTTGTTGAAGGCTCGTCGAGTGTTATTTGTAGATGAAATTTTGCAAGGACGTAAAACATTTGGTCATGTGGACATCACATGTCTCTCACACATCCAAGAATATTATGCAGATATATATATATTTTAGAAGTGAATTCTAGTACTAGCAGTAAATTATATTTTAACATTGTCCAATCTCATGCAGAACTGTTGAAGACTTGTACAAGGTCGTGTTAAAATGCGAGTCTTGGTCAGAATATATTCCACTGGTCATTTAATAGTACGTGCCCTCATCCTCCACTGGTGAACCATATGACATCTCTTCGCAGACAGTGCCAACATCGACAATCTCTTCACCTTAAAATTCTCATCAAAGAGGATACTCTCAAACTTATTGTCACGATGGACAACTCCCTCAGATTGGATATACTCCAACCCGTAGGTAACCTCAAGAGAAATGGATATGTTCTTTTCCAGAGGGAATGAGTGGTGCTCCGTGATGTACAACCTCGGTGATCTCTCGGAAGAACATAGGTAATAATGTAATAAACTGGTACGAACTATAGTAAGAAATGACAACCACAATGATTAGCCATTTGCAACGGCATGCTTTTGTACATAATTATTTTAATTAGCTCATTGTTGGCAATCAACCAAACAAATAAGCTTAACGATGAATATTTTGGGTGCTCTATAACACATTGCTAATTCAAAGATAATATTTTCCAAAACCTTTTCAAAGTGCATGCCAAGTTATTGATCAACTATTATACCATTATATGAAATATTTAACTAAACAAACATCGAGAGAGAAGCCTATAGTGAAAACTATGGCCCCCGGGTCTACTTTTATCATATTACTAAAACAAAAAATACTTTGCTTATTTTTGTTTTACTTCTCTTTTTATTTATCTATCATTATTAGAATTAATCCTTGCAAGTAACGGGTTTAAGGGGATGACAACCCTCTTGCCCGCGTTGGGTGCAAGTATGTGCTTTTGTGTGTGTAGGAGCTGACGACGAGAGTTTGCGTGGTTCTCCTATTGGTTCGATAACCTTGGTTCTCACTGAGGGAAATACTTATCTCTACTGTATTGCTTCACCGCTCCTCCTCGGGAAAAACCCAACGCAGTTTACAAGTAGCAGGCAGCACCACCTAGATCTTGGCAAATGAGGCCGAGTGGCGCTGTCGGTGCAGCTCTGCCATGGTGAGGGCTTTCGAGCCCCCAGACGAGGTGGATGTCGCGTCTGTGACCGCTGCCTTTCACAATGGTAGCACGCGAGGATGGTGTGAGGCTATGGCGGGACAGCTGCAACTTCTTGCTACTCATGAGCTACGTTGGGATTATCCCCAAAGAGGAAGGGTGAAGCAATATAGTAGCAGATACTATTTTCCTTGGTAGAGAACCAAGGTTATTGAACCAAAAGCAGAACCACACAAACGCCTGTCAACAGTACCTGCACACACAAGAGCAAATACTTGCACCCAACACGGGCAAGAGGGTCGCCAATCCCCTTGTACTCATTAATTGCAAGGATTAAATCCGGTATAGTTAGACAGATAAATTGCAAAGTAAAATAAACGAAATAAAATGGCAACAAGGTATTTTTGGTTTCTGTAATATGATTAAAATAGACCTGGGAGCCATAGTTTTCACTAGAGGTATCTCTCTCACAATAATAGCATATGGTGGGTAGACAAATTACTGTTGGACAATTAATAGAAAAATGCATAATTATGCCGTTATTCACGGCAATGATTATGTATATAGGCATTACGTACGTGATAAGTAGACCGAAACGATTCTGCATCTAATATTATTACTCCAGTTTGAGAGCACTTCTATGCTTGCCTCTATTAAGTTCATAACAAACAGAGTAATGCATGAAATATGATGACATAATGTAGACATAATAAAACCAAGCTATGTGATTAAACCCCATCGTCTTACCCTTAGTAGCAACAAAATATGTGCCTCACTACCCCTTCCGTCATGAGGTGAGGACATCGCAAGATTGAACCTACTACAAAGCACCTCTCCCACTGAAGATAGATCAATCTAGTTGGCCAAACCAAATGGATAGATCGGAGAGAAATACAAATGTATAATAATCATGCATAACAAAGTTCAAAAAAGACCCAATTTCTTTTAATGAATAATCGGATCATAAACCCACAATTCATCAAATCCCAACCAACACATCGCAAAAGAAGATTACATCGAATAGAACTTCGAGGAGAACTCTTTATTGAAGATGAGAGAGAGAGAGAGAGAGAGAGAGAGAGAGAGAGAGAGAGAGAGAGAGAGAGAGAGAGAGAGAGAGAGAGAGATCCATCTAGCTAATCACTACGGACCTGTAGGTCTGTGTGAACTACTCACACATCATCGGAGGTGTAGCAAGGTTGATGTAGAAGCCCTTCGTAATAGATTCTCCCACGGGCAGAGTACAGGAAAAGGCCTCCAGATGGGATCGTCACAGAACAGAAGGTTGCTGCGGCAGAAAAATTGTTTCGGTGGGTGCTCTGTTTTTTTTGGAATATTTGGGAATTTATAGCGCTGGAATTAGGTCAGACCGAGCCATGAGGGGCCCACAAGGCATTACGGTGTGCCTACCCCCAGGGCGCACCCTGTTGCCTTGCCGTCTCCTCGTAGATCTTCTGGTCGTCTCCCGAAACTTCTAGGATCTCTTATGTTCAGAAAAATCGTCGAATAGTTTTGTAGCGTTTGGACTCTGTTTGGTATTTATTTTGTGTAAAATAAAAAAAGTAGAAAACAACAACTGACACTAGGCACTGACTCCCCAAAAAGATATAAAATTGCATATATAGTATCTAATATTAATAATATAATAGCATGAAACAATCAAAAGGTATAGATACGTAGGAGACATATCAACATCCCCAAGCTTAATTCCTGCTTGTCCTCGAGTAAGTAAATGGTAAAAACAAAATTTTTGATGTTGAATGCTACCTAGCATGTCTATCATGTAATCTTAGATATGATCTTAGATATGATCGTTGTTGTAACTTGTTGATCATTTGTTTTGATCACTCTGAAGTTTTTTTTCCTTTTCTCTTACTCCATGAGGCATAGCTTGGGTCTTGTATGACTTTGCTATCTGGCGGTGTGATTCTTTGTGTGTGTGTGTGTGTGTGTGTGTGTGCTGGTGTTGGTTGTATGCATCTTAATTATGCAAAGGCCGGTTGTATACTTAATGTGTCCATATCCCCTTGATGATTCGTTTTGAGCTAATAAAATCCATCCTTTATAAAAAACATGAAATACCTTTTTTACAAAGCACAAACGCAGACGTTTATACAAACGCACATACATTCACCCCTATGAATGCGCACAAACACACACCCTACTCCTATGAGCACTTCTGGGAGACTGAGTCGGCACATCATCTTAAGATTGATGGAGTCATCACAATAGTCGACGAGAATGTCTACTCCCACTAAACAAACATTGCTGAGAAGTCTGAAATAAATCACGGAAAATACGAGCACCAGTGCCATGTCTTGAACTTAAATCCTATGGGCTAGTTTCACCATAAACAACCTAACCATCCAAGCTAGGTTCAGTTCGCCTACTCACGAAATACCTGAAACCCACCCTCCTTGGAACACTCGAAACACACATTGACTCCATTTTACACTTGAAACATCGACCAAGGTTCATACATCATGCAAACTTAAATTAAAATGAAATGTATCAAAAAGTGAATAGCCCGTTGAGATATAGGGCAACATCACAAGCATGCCCAAATGAATTGAGAACGAAGATACCAGGCGCCACGTGGCCAAGACACCAAGGACTTGAAAGGTGATGAAAAGCAGACGGCCAACCAATATGCTCATGTCCTACCACCTAGAGAGCGACCGTCACTGTTGCATAAAATCCAATAATTTCAACACAGAGTAAGTAGCATTTCACAAAAGTACCGTCTGTAATCATACTATTACGATTCATACACAAGGTTTGGGCCATTGCGGCGAAAGGAGACGTCTCCTCCTTCCAGTATAGTAAGCCTGGAACGTCAAGAAATAACCCAGTTCCGAGGCTTGTGACCCATAGCCGAGAGACTCGCGAACATAGATCCACAAGAAGCGTCCGAGCATAAAAAGAAAATGTGTGCCTGGACTCAGTCACAACACAGATGGTACAAGGGCCTCATCATGTCCATTCCCATTTGGCCACCTTGATGCCCGAAGGAGGCACTCAGAATAAGTTGTCAAAGGATAATCTTGATTTTACGTGGCAAAGGGGCCTTTTGAAGAGGTGAGAGCCAGGACAGTGTCAGCGACTAACAAAGACTTCGATAGGCCAACCTGGAAGAGAAGATCACCGAGCGGCCGAGGTGCACGACACCCCGTCTAGAGATCTAAAATCAAGGCCGGAAGCCTGTCCTGCAACTCCCCGATGTCATTGTTTCTTCTAGTTCAAATGTGCATCGGAATGAGTGGTTCCGACTCGATTATATATAGCCAAAGGCACTATGAGCGGTGTGTATAAGTAGATCACAAATAACAAAGGGAAGTCTTCCTTAAGCAGGCTCCTCCCAAGCCACTAGTCAAGCCAAAATATAGTGCCCTCTCCATCACCTATGGAGACGCTAGAATCCACATGGATCTCTTGCTTAATCCGCTAGAGAGACTTCCAAAACTCGGAGCCCTCTTCATTGTCACAGGCTAGGAGGAGGCAGTTCTACAAATATGTAGCCTTTACTAGTTACAACCATATCCTCCTTCATCCCTCAAGATCCTCCATACCCATTTTCAACATTAGAGCAACATTCATAAGACGAGAGTCAAGAATACCAAGACCCCTGGTCCTCGGGACTGTAGATATCTGCCCATTTCACCATGTGGTATTTTCGAAGGGTGTTGGCTCCCTGCCAGATGGAGTGAGATACCTCCTTCTCAAGGGATCCATGGACACCCTAGGGAGGATTTACATCCCCATCACATACATGGGAGACTAGATTGGTGGGAGTTTTAATTAGCATGGTTTTACTCCCCTTGGAGGTAAACCTGTCGGGCCAAGGCTCCGCCTTAGCCTTGATTTGATCGACTAGTGTATCAAGATCCTTAATCTGGATCCTAGTCTCACTCGTAGGCACCCCTAAGTAGGTGATCGGGAAGCAGGACAAAATGTAGATGAGATTGTCTGCAGTCCGTTGTTGCTCTTCAAGCAGGTAGCCCATGACCATCCCTTCGCTCTTCACGAAGTTGATCTCAGGGCCAGAAATGGCCTACAAGCAGAGAAGTTGGAGCTGAAAATCGATAATGCCAAGCTTCGGTCATTCTACCATCACACATGGTCCGGGGTGTAGCTTAGTGATATGGGGGAAGTGCGAACTAAGGATCGATCAAATGTGATCAATGGCTCTCTATAGGGGGGAGGAGGGGGTGTGGATTTGTAATATAGGGTACTCGGCTAGTACAACGGAGATTCACGCGGTAATAGCAGCATGGCATGTGGCAAGAACACCGTGATAGAACCAGGACACCAGTGCTCAAATAGGTGGTTAGACAAGTGTGGAGGGTGCTTGAAGGTTCAAAGATGACTAGAACATCCATACCACGGTTAGGCGCTACACATGTTAAAGTTCTAGAAATAATGATCAACCACTAGAGTCTGCAGTCGCGACTTAAATTCAAGGTTTCGGAAGAGGAAGGGGGATTTTAATAGAGAAGTTCAATTAGACCGTCCAAATTTGAGCGCACCCATATTTTAGATCGAAGTAGATCATTCAAATTAAACTCATTCTGCTAGTATTCATTTCTACCTTCTTTCTTTTTCTTTTTAATTTTCCAAATGGGTTATTAACCTGATTAACACTCATATGGAAAATTGTCTGTGGAGTTAGTGAAGGGGCACATAGAATCCACCTGGCCAATTGGCCTCTATATGTATGAGGAAGGAATATGGTGGTATGTGGGTTCTAAATTTGCAGGACATGAATATATGTCTCACTGGGTCTTGGATTAAGAGATACATGGCAGGGGAGGGCTCTCTGTGGAAGAGAATAGTGGACAGTAAGTATAATACCAGGAATCCTAATATCCTTTGTTGTCAGGATAGTCACCCTTCTTGTTTTGCAAAAGCTTTTAGCGGGCTTTACAAGCTTTGAAGTTAGGATATAAATGGCATGTAGGTAATGGGAGGATGGTGAGATTTTGGGAAGATACATGGCATGGAAATGCTCCTTTAGCTACCCGATGCTGGGATTTGTATCACTTAGTTCATGAGAAGAATAAAACTATTGTTGAACTATGGGATAGAACTGGGCTTAAATATAGATTTAGGAGAGTTTTTCCTAATGATTTGATGATCCAATGGTTGGACCTGGTTAATATTCTTAAGCTAACTCAATTTAGTGATGATGATGACTCTCAGATTTGGCAATATGATACCAAGGGGGGTCATTCTTTATATGCTATTGTTAATTTTAGGGGGGGGGGGGTGCATCCTTTATACGTACTAGTTGTGTGGAGTATCAAGCCCCCCCCCCCCCCCCCCCCCAACACCCACCCATCCAAAAGTTCAGGGTTTTTTTTAACAGAAAGGGGTTTCCCCGGGCCCCAAGTTTTATTAAGCCAAGGCAAAACCAACAGCACGACTGTTAAACAGCGCTCGATGGCAACCAGAGAGTAGCTGCCACAGATGGAAACCATCAGGGTTCTAAGAACTACCCCTATTACAGCGGATATTTAAAAGGTTCCAGGAAGGATACAAAGCCAAGGAAAGCATACATGCTAGCTCACAGATAGATCAAAGCATAAGTGGTAAACTAGCAGTACTTGCTAGACCCGGCGATGCACCAAAGTTTTTTAGCGCCAGGCGATCCTAAGCAATTCCCCTCTTCGGTGGTCCAACAACCTTAAGCATCGGAGAAGAAGCGCACCATGAGCCTCTGAACATAGGATTTTCCATTGCCTGATCATTGCACCCAACAGGTCCAAAGCACAGCGTATACTTCGCCATCTTCGCCCATGGAAAACAAAATCATTTCGCAAACGCCATAAGCTCCACAAGGCAGCAGCAGTAGTTATGTTCAGAGCTTCACAACGTTTCCTTTTCTTCCAGAAGGAAGATAGCATAGTAAAAGAGTCAGGAATATCAAAGTTCAGGGTTTTATGTGCCTTTTTTTTTCTCAAAAGTAAATTATGACTTGTGACAATCTAAGAAAGAGAGAGATGACTAAACCACTAGAATGTGTGCATTGCAAGGAAATAGAGACAATTTATCATCTATTCTTTGAATGCACTGTAGGTAGGCAATTCTGGAATGTGATTAAGTCCATGTTTCATGTTCATATCGTTGATTTTGAGTCACTTGCGAAACCGTGGCTTTGCAATAAGAAATATCTTCATCTTAACGTAGTCACTTATGCAGTATTGTGGGGGCTATGGAATTTTAGGAACTGCATCGTATTTAATAGGGTTACTTGGATGTCCATGAAACAAGTGATGGGGATGATCCTGAGGGATTGGACAAAGCCTTTCCAGGATCTGCTAAATGGAGCAGTAACGGAATTTCAGTCCTGGATATGGATGAAGTTGAAAACACCTTTTGCACTGGAACCAGATTGACTCACTGCAATGGGTGGCTGGACAGATGTCTTGTAAGAAAGCAATTGGGAAGGCGGCGCATGTAGGCAGAACCACATTGGAATACCAGCAAAAGCATCCTAAAGAAGAGGATTCAATTCATATGGTTTTTTCTGGCATTTGCTGATTGCCTTCGCGCCACCGTTTAGGGTTTCTGTTAATTCCTGTAATAGTAGTAGTTTCCTGGGGCTTGAGCAAACTATTTTTAGTTTGGAACTATTTTTAGTTTGAGGTTTGGGTAGAGAGTGAGCTGGATTTTGTACTGAAGATTATGATCGTGGTTACAAACTGGAGAGCTCAGTTTGTATTAGTCCTAAATACGAATTTTGTTGCTTAGTTGTTCACTGAGTTGACTCAGCTGGGCTCCTCCTTGTCCAAGTCGGGTCATGGGGGGGCAAGGTGTTCTGGTTCCTCTTCCATCGATTTAAAAATCCTATCACGACACTAATTTTGGAACGAAGGGAGTACATTTTTCTTATTTCTATACTCTAGCACTGCAGTATTTCTATTTGTGAGAAACCTGTCAAATACCCCCAAAAGATACCCTTCATATCACGCGTAGTGCAGCAATCTTATGCTACACACACATCAAAATCAGTGAGAATCAAGTCAAAATAGGACAAGCCATAGACATTATTGTTCCAGTGCCTGTCGAAGGCAGCTACAGCATCCATCCATAATTAACAAACGGATTAATAAGGATATAGCAAAAAAATAAAATAAGTAAAAATAGAGCTCCCAGCGAAGAACATACAAATGGGTCTCTCATCTGATCAGCAAGGAAGGGCCTTCTTCTAGCCTAGATAACCAAAACGGTAACACTCACTCTCTTCAACGACAGTTACTGATCCACGACGCAACAGTCTCTAAGACCACGACTAGGGGTTTGTTGCCTGGATTTGCTGCCCTGTACGCCGGCTTCAGACGAGAGACAGACTCAGTGCGACATCGCACGAGGAGAACGGGGGCGGACTGGGGTCTTGGATGGGCTCACTCTGCACAGTCCAGAACAAGGAAACAGTTGAATACATCGCCATAAATCAGCTTTACAAGTAACAATGATTCGAAACATGCATAAAAAGCAAGTGCTTGCCTGACAGGAAGCGAGCCAAGAAGCATGCCACTGCAGTTCAGGGCCAAAATTGCTCCTTCTGCCTATATGTACAAATAAAAGAAAAAGGTCAAAAGGGCTAGACAAGACTGTAAGGCCAAAAAAAACATCACATATGATACATAGAAAACATAACAATTAGGTACAAAGCTTTCAATCAAGCAGCTGTGACAATATGCTGACACCCAAACGAAACCAGTAGATTTGTTTTTTGCAAGGAACAACATTAAAATAAACAACAATATACCAAGGAGAACATTATAATTAATAAGAATGAATCCTAAAATGTGTCATGCTTACTAGAAATGTATTGTGCAACTGGGTAGAAGATGGCTCACGTTTGAACATAGCAAGAGTACCAACAAACTATTCCCTCCGTCCCAAAATATAAGATCTTATATTTTGGGATGAAAGGAGTATGAATCAATCATACTATCATATCCAAACTTGATCAGCTAATATATACTCTACTGATTAATGACATCAGACCAAACTTCTACCATATGGATCTATAAAAGCTTTCTACTTTTATCCCAACTTCTGAAACTTTCCAAGTGACTAGACTAATTTGAACAAGTAGAAAAGTGGAAGCAGCACTCGAATAACCAAATCCTCAACACCCCCCAATTCCAAAATAGATGAAAATTTGTTGTTGCTTTTGTACAAAATACTCGAGTAAAATATTATACAAGATTATATTGTGAAACTAGTTTTATGAAAAATGCAATGATAACAATTCTGCAAAACTAATATAAATACTAGTTGTCAATGATAATGAAATTTGAATGCACGCTTTCTAAAGCATAGTCTATTTGGGACTTAGGTAGTACAAAATTATGGGAACTTGGTGCAAAGGAAATGGGGATCAATCAGCTTATAGCAAGATTGGTAATTGGGCAATTAAACCAGTAACACAAGAAATATAATAGATTAAGGGGTTTCTTTTAACAAATATTTCACTATGGACAAAATGTTTGAAACAGGTGGGACAGTATCACATTTTGAATTGAAATATTTAATAGGAGAAATCAGGGAAATGTTGGTTGACATGTAAGCAACTGCGTGTAAGGAAGATTATAAAAAAATACTGAACTCGCAAAAGAAAAGGTTTAGGCAAAACTTGACTGGTGATCATTTCCACCATTTTCTATCCAACTAACATACATAGTTTTTAATTAACAATTAGTTGTCAATAGGGAACTTTAACTGCTCATTTTAAAGCACCATCTATTTGGGGCTTAGGTGGTGGCATAGAAGATTATGACAGCTTCGTGCAAAGAATATGGGATTAAATCATATAAACCGATAGAACAGTTAACATGCCGAATAATCCCTGCTTGGTGGCCAAACGAGTAGCCGATTAACTGGCCCGTTCGCCTATTAACCTCCTACTCGCCAGCAACCAAGCAATTACCAGTTAACGATTTCCTGAACATTGTCAATCAGCTTATGGCAAGATTGGTTGCTGGGTAATTAAACCAACAGAGAGATATCCTAGACTAATGTGTTTTAACTATAATCTCACTATCAAAAAAGTGTTTGAAACAGGTGGGACAGTATCACATTTTGAAAGATCTAGTGGGAAGAAATCAGATAGATGTGGTTGAAATTTAAGCGAAAGGTTTTAAAAACACTGAAATCGCAAAAGAAGAGGTGCAGGCAGAACTGAGGTAATGTTACACCGTATAATACACATCACTCGGTTTATACGGGCGCGCCTTTCTAGATAAGTTTATGTCTGTACAGTTTTTTGACTTCTAATGAAAAAGATCAAATGATGACAGGAACAGAAATTTACTTGTCAATTTCATGATATGTCAGAAACTTTGCAGTTTGGGTCTGAATCCAGTAGCTAGGCTAACCTAAAACATTGTGCAATGTGCATTTCGCTTTCAGAATATAACTCTGAATGTCAATCATACACTTGGTGATTTCCAAGGGCAGAGCTAGCTCAAGCTTGTCCCTAATGACAGTTCTTGGCTCATGAAGTCTGATACAACATATTTTTACAAATTTTGGGTGGGACTTACCCCCACCTAGAGACCTTGGTTAAGAAAAAAATGCATTCTGATTCCCCTTCATGATGTTCAGCGGTTGTTATTTGGTTAAACATGCAGCCTATAGTGCAGATGAAGGGAATAACACAGAATCTACTGGTGGAGCATGTTGTGTGTGACTTGTATGAGATGGCTGCTGCTTGCGAGAAGATTCAGCACTTTTGCTGAAGCAAAAATGTCCTAGAGTTTCAAATCATAAAGCAAGCAATTTGCTGCATCCTTTGCAGGATGGTTTCGGAATTCAGATTGAATGGAATTTTCTGCATTCTTAGTGTTATTTTAAAGCGGCTTTCCAGATTGTTATCATGACAAGAAGTTGAAGTACTGTTGTTAGTATGCACCAGAGGCCAAAATGTTTGTCCACTCTACAATTTATCTGATGTTTCCTGTAAGAACAGTTATCATGTTTCTGATTATTTACTATAAATTGGAAGCCGTTGCAAAGGAATGATCAAATGTAATACAAAGAAAAGGAGAAAATAATGTGTGGAGCAATGCAAATGTCAAAGGATGGTCAAATTAAGTTTGACTGTGAAAATAACACTTATATAGAATAAAACAGTGTAGCAGATGGATAATTGCAAACACAAAAGGTTTCCTTAGTTCTATCTTTGCAGTTTTTAATTATGCAAAAGAAATACAGTTATTGGATTAGAAGGAAAATCTTCTATTTATCTATGCTATCCACCCCTAGGAAATTAGCAGCATTTAGAAGGTCAAACAATACATTCTTGATAACTTACGGTGAATTTGAGTACAGTATCAAGCTTTGCTTACCTGAACAAACTCAACAAAGGCAATGCACGTGGCATGCACGTAATCACCAAGCAGCCTCAGTCGAGCAACCTAATTGTAAAGGGAAGGTACCAATGTCTTGAGGAAATGACTCATCTTAGTCATATAAAAACATGTGTTGAGGAAGATAAAAGCATTTGTACATACCTCCCCACAAATTCCCTCAAAGAAATTCTTCACAACATCCTCTGGAACCTACATGTTCATGAAAGGATAACTAAGAAAGCAGAAAGATGCAATACAATCAACATATCAAACTCAGTGAGAAATCACCAAAGAACAACACACAAGGATGTCTGGATTTATCGTTTGAAATTGTCCTTTGGCTGACTTGTTTTAACTTTATTCTAGATCATAATTGAAATGGACACTGCTACAAAATAAGAAATGAAGTAATACATCTCTAAATATTAACTTGGGAGTATTGGCACATCCGACACTTACAATAAATTACCTACTGAAAAAGGCTTTTGCCCTGCTTTACATATAAAGCAACAACCGAAAACCGACATCTGAAACCCGTACAAACACAACACCCCACACCACACTCACACACACCCAAGGCCAGATACATAGGTGCCAAAGGGCTACAACAACAACACGCTGAATGACTCGAAGTAGATTACATGAGAAGACATTAAGCATCACTACAGAGTCGCCGGCACCCTTCCGATGAAGATATCGCGAAGAGGTGAAGTTGAGGCTCGATGAAACCGAGCGCTCCAAGACGGTACCTTCGGGAAGGAACATGACATAGCAGTGCCGCCACCGCCCGATCGAAAGATCAGAATTTCATCAGGAGCACGACGAAGGGAGGGAGCAACCACAACAGAGGCTTCAGGAAGATGGCGACACCCACACGCGTCGTCTCCGTCAGTCTGGCGAAACCAGACAGGGCTTTCACCACGGCACGCAAATTCTGCCTCTGACATAGAACGTCGAGATGGAAGCCACCACACCGCCCACGCGGCGATGGCCACTGGCCGCCCACATCTGAGCCGTGGGCTCAGCCCATAAGCACCGCGGCTCCCACCACCCGGGCCGCCGCCCAATAAACAAGATGCCCCAAAGATCCTCCATGACTGTGAGTGATGAACTGAACTAAAAGCTCCGACCGCCGACAGAGCCGCCAGTGACCAGAACGACCAAATTGATCAGGGAGCAACCAGGTCAGAGAAGAGGTCGGGCGGGAACAGACTACGTCAACGTCCGGCACCCCTGCCGGTGACGGGTGGCCCGACCGCATCGGCCCCGCCCATCTCTCCCACCCTCTCTCAAAAGAACACCCCTGATGCCCAACTGGAGCTCCCTGCCTGGATCTGCACCTAACCCAAACCTGTCACCCGCTCAACACCGCGAGAAGCCGAACCGGCCACCACCCGCAACCATGGGAGAGATCTAGAAGTATCCACAAGGACCGCCCATAGACGAGAAGACGCCAGAGCACGTCCAGCCGCCGCTGGCACGGCCCTCACAACGTCGTGAGCCGCCACCACACCATTGCAGCCCACCCCATGCTTCAGCCCGGAGGCCTCTGCCAACACCCTGGCGACCACCACCGCCGGCTAGAGGGGCCGGCACCGGCAGCACGCAACACCAGAGCCTCCCGCAGCTGCCACGCTGCCAGACCCCACCGACGAGGCCCCACTCACCACCAGACCCAACCGAGATATGGATCTGGGCGCACAAGGGCAGCCGCCGTCGCCCATAGCCCTTCATGCCGCCACCAAGAGGACGCAACCCCCCCCCCCCCCGCAGCTCCTGGGGGGACGCCTCCGCGCCCTGTGCAAGCACCGCGCCGCCGCCCGACGGCCCTGGCCTGCGCCGAGGCATCAAGCCCCGCTGTCGGCCGGCCCTGCTGGCCGGGCTTTGCCCCCAGCACGCCGAGGCGGCTGCAAGGAGGAGAGAAGGTGGGGAGGGAGGCGAGGTCACGGTAGCTAGGGTTTCCCCTCCGGTCGCACGCGGGCGACACGGAGGGGAGGAGGGGGTATGTTTCTCAACAAAAACAAGTCCAGAAGAAAGTAGGTTACGACACTTCCACAAAAAGATACCTACATTATTATAGAAGGGGATATCAAAACAAAAAAATCTGGTAGACACATAAACTAAGATATCCGTTCCGATTATAAGATCTAATATCTAACCGCTATTCTAGGACATATGACTGAAATATGTATGCAAGTCTGAAAGAACAATCTGCTTTAGTAACAAGTCTCACTCTGCCTACTTTTCAATTTGTACGATGTAATGTATCATGTGGTATTGAAGGAATTGCTTTAAAATTAGCAATAGCTAGCGGAACCCATAACCCATCATAATGGGTCGTCTTTGTGTACATTCGTTCAAGGAAAGGGTTTTCAGTCCCAGCTAATTCCAGGTACCTAATACCATACCAGGTAACTAAGTTACAATCACAAAACACCAACATAACAAGCTAGTCCTAACTGTTCACCCAAAAAGATAAGAATACAACTCGCACTTTTGCAGGCTTTCGTGATAGATATGATTATAATTTACTTGTTCAGTTATAAGCATAACAGAAATGAAAGACAGGGCAGCATACATTTTTGTCAATGTTAGTACAGTACACAGTCCTGGATACCATTTCTTTCTCATCCTCCGTCTGCACAAAAAGGAGAGCTGATTCAGGCTAATATTATTATAGAACTCGGAAACCACCTAATAGTAGGATCTAAATTTGCAGAAAACTATGTGGCTAAATATGTTTACTTACTCGAGGAAGGAATTTGGGGTTCACAGGCAAAATTGCAGTCTTAGATGGCAGAACTCTGACAGGATAAAAACCAAGAATGGTTCCACCAAGTGTTAGAGCTGCTCTTGCACCGACTGCATAAAAAGCGGAAATTCATCCAGCATTGCTTCTTACAACATAAGAGTTATGAAATAGCAATTTACGTGTTGAAGATACTACCATCATCGGCAAACTCGATAAAAGCAAAACGCATCACTGAGTTTGGATCACCACAGATACGGCAATCTACCACCTACAAGTGCAAAAGATGGTTATAAGATTACTAAGTCTCAACAATGACGTAAACAAGCAAGTATCCAATATTGCCTATATATAGCAACTACTTAAAGCAGGGTCAGATCCAGGAATTTCAGGATGGGGGTGTATTTATGCCACAGCTATTTACGCCACATCGCTTTAAACTCGGTGTATAGGGATATAACACCTGTTTATAGGGATATAACGCCTGTTTCGTCAAAGATACTAAATCCCATCAATTGATGATCATGACAATTAGGATAGGACGTTCCAGATTGACTGAAACCAAATATCTGATACATCAGTAACACTTAAGCAGGTTATGTCTTTACGGGAGCTTAAAAAAAACAGAAGACGCAGGAGATCCTGGTAACAGCGGACGAGAACTCAGATAATTTAAGTACCAAAAGCTGGTGCAAGCACCTGACCGAAGGGATGTGCATCAAAAATTGGTGCAACGTAAGATGATCTCTCTGTCAATACTCCAAAGGATGCTGGCACTAAATATTACGTAGAAACTTGGTAGCGGTTGGGTTATTTTAATGAGGATTGTTTGATTTTGATCAATTTAGTTGGATTTCTGAGATGAATGAACAAATGGTGCCCCGCTTTTATTGGCAGCAGGTACAAGTGTGGCAGAAATATGCTGGTCTGTAACTGATAACTTATACTAACTATCAGGGATATGATAACTAAACTATACTAATAGATAAGAGTAAGAACAACGGTTAGGCCATATTCCTATTGACTTGGGACAAGTTATCTCTTATGCCAAGGATCAAAGAGGATTGGCGGAATAACTAAATAATTGATTAGAAAATAACGGAATTATACATATGTTAAACGAGTCAAAACTCCGGCGTGGCACCCAGGTGAATTACCATCACATTTATTTGATGTCATATTTGTACAACTGTAGTCATAGTACAAACCCATACTTGCTGTGTGCCACAAAGTACAAACAAAAATGCTTTCCGACATGCTTGATTCAAGATATCAAACATATATGAACTCATCCTAGATACTTGTCAAGACGATGCATTCGACGTACATCAGTTCTGTCATGCAATATCTAGAGCCATTAAAAACAGATCGCTTATTTTATTTCAAGACATAAAAAAGGATCATATGCTATCATAACAAATAATTTTAATAGTAAGGAGTCTAACAGCATACTTGGCCACAGTTTGAGAAAACCTCAGCAAGCTTCTGTTCAGTGACCTGCAAATAGATGGGGTGGGGGTGGGGGTCAGTCAATTAAGAACAAAAACTGAAAAGAAGAAACTAGTGCAACAGCTCAATTCTCTTTGATATTCTCACATGTTGATCAATGTCTGAGACATAGACAGTTCGCCGTACACTATCCTCCCTATCAGTTCGCCTTGGCCGGACTCCCATCCTACGTCTCCCCTGGCTGAAGCCATTCCTTCTCTGTTACCAACCACAAGACCAATGCAGCTCATCAATATAACCGAGAAAGAACTGCTGGCCCCTAAAACCCGAATATGGTGAAATATAGATAAAATTATAGCATTGACAAACAAATTCATGTGAAAAAACTAACAACAACTGAAAAGAAAACGGATATGAAGCCAACCACACGAATCCAGTAAAACGGATAAGAGGCGAGAAGAAATCGATCAATCTATGAGAAAAATTCACCAAGGTAAAGTTCGCGTGAGAGAGAGATCAAAACCCAACTAGACTTAAAACCCTAGAAAGGAGATCAACCTCCGAGCCAATCGATCGCGTGAGAGAGAGATCAAGAAACCCAAACCCATCAACATCACCATAAACCTCAAATCTGATCGACTGATCTGGCCACAACTCCAAAGCGCCACGGTAAACAGATCGAGAAACCGAGCCGAAATCGGCAATTGGGCGAGGGCTTACCCGTCGATTGGGCTGGCCGTTGGCGGATCCGTCGCTGCTGGAGTCCCTGCCCGCGCCACCGACCACCTGCAGCACGTGCATCTGCTGATGCTGGAACGGGTGGTGGGGCGCGTAGTAGTCGATCGCGGGCGAGACGAAGACGGGCGCGTCGGCCGACAAGCGGCGCGCGCCGCCCCCCTGCTGGCGGCGGGAGAGCGGCACGAACTCCTCCGCGGAGGGGTTCAGCTTCTTGAACAGCTCCTCGAGCTTCCTCACGTCGCTCTTGTACTCCCTGACGACCTCGTCCTCCCTGGCCGCCGCCGCCGCATCGGCCCTCTCCGGCACGGCGTCGGCGCGGATCGGGCCCTCGGCCGCCGCGACAACCATTTCCTCCCGGCCGCGAATCTCACCGCCGATCGCGCCCCGTGAACTGGCGAGGAAATCGAATCGGGGAGGAAGGAGTCCGGCATGGGGAGGGTTTTTATTATTCGAGAGAGTTTTTTTGCAGTTTGACCAAACGACTCTCCTCTCCAGCCGTTCGATCGTGACCCGGAACTGATCGCAGCCCCTCCTGTTAAGTTTTATCAGCGCTGACCGGATCCCCTCATCGCTCTCCTCACCGTGACTCTCGCACCGCAGGTCGTGATCCCGACGGCCGCTTCCACCGGCCCTGCACGGCCGACTGCCTTGAGCAAAAGTGATATGAAACATTTGCCCCAGTGAAATTAGCTCACACTTTTCTCAGTAATGGCACTGGAGCTCTGACTCACAGCCTGATGAAATCACAACGTGCATGGACGCCTGCCGCGGCGTCCGGTTCGTCCCCTGCGACACTTGCTACGACAGCTGCAAGATCTTCGTCGAGGCCGAGGAGGCCGACGACGGCGAGTTCCGGCGATGCACCGACTGCAACGAGAGCCGCCTCATCGGATGCCCTGTCTGCTGCTGCTCATGCTCTGTCTTTTTGTTACAGTCTATCATAGGCTAAAGTTCTCCTGCTGTTTTTGATCACTTCTACTTTGTACAGTGTGAAGAGAATTTACAGAAGAATTCTATCCGGCAAGAGGATTTGCTTAGGCTCCTAATAATGTCCTCCCTCCCTAAATAAGTTCTGCTGTAGATCAAATTTTGTTGGTCAAAGTGAATAGAGCCATATGAATTTAGTACTCAGCCTGTGTTCATACTGTAGAACTACCGGAACAGACTGAATATAGTCATATAGATTTAGGTTCAGAATTTCACCTGAAGCTGCCTTCAACGTGAAATGTCTGCTTCAACATTCGACGTGGGCAGAACGTTCAGAAAACTTAGTACTCAGCCTGTGTGAAGAGCATTTACAGAAGAATTTTATCCAGAAGGAGGGTTTGCTTGGGCTCCTTTTTTTTATTCTCTCCCTAATAAGTTCTGTTGTAGATCACCCGCAAGAACAAAAGTTCTGTTGTAGATCGGGTGGTCAACTTTTGTTGGTGGAGAGTGAATATAGCCATCTAAATTTAGTACTCACTACTACTCAGCCATGCATTTCTCCTTGAGGTGCCATGCATATTAAACCCATGCCAAAAGTTTGAACAAATGTTGCCCATATTAACCATGTACTTATCCTGTTGTATTTGTTGAAAAAGTAGCTTCGGGAACTTCTATGTAAATAAGATGATGATATCCGCACCACATACCTGATAATTTAGGTGCAAACGCCGCGGTACTTTTGGACCCGACATAAAAGTTGTTGAAAACATACCCACGGTAAATTCTTTGTCAGTCGTATGGTAATATACGTACCACATATACCTGATAACATAGATACAAACACCGTGGTAACTTTGACCGTTGCGAAGGAGATTTTTGAAAAGATATCCTGGTAAATTCTATGTAAATAGTATGATAATATACGCACCACAGACATGATAACTTAGGTACAAATACATGGTAACTTTAACCATGGGGAAGAAAATTGCTGAAAATATACACCTGATAAATAGCATGATAATGTATGCATTTTAGACCTGATAACTTAGGTGAAAACACCGTGGTAATTTGAGGCTGAGCAAAACAATTATTGAAATATACGCCCACAGTAATATACGAACCGTACACCCAATGACTTACGTACAAACATCGTGGTAACTTTGATCAAAGAGGAAAAAAGGTTGTTGAAGAACATACCCCGATAACTTATGTGAAAATAAAACAGTAATATACAAACCGCATATCCGATAACTTATGTACAAAGACCACGATAACTTTGACCAAGGGGGAAATAGTTGCTGAAATACATACGCGGAAACTTATATGTAAATAGCAGGTAATGCACAAATCACATATCAGATAACTTACGTAGAAAACACCACAGTAACATTGACCAGGGAGGGAAAAAAGTTGTTGGAAAACATACCTCCGGTAACTTATGTGAAAATAGCACGGTAACATACAAACTGCATACCCCATAATATACGTACAAACAACAATAACTTTCACCAAGGATGGGAAAAAGTTGTTGAAAACATACCCCGGTACCTTATGTGAAAGTAGCACAATAATATACGAACCAACTGCATACCCAATAACATACATAAAAACATCATGGTAACTTTGACCAACGAGGAAAAAATTGTTGAAAATATACCCCACGATAACTTATATGAAAATAGCACGGTAATATACAAACTGCATACCTGATAATTTACGTAAAAACACCATGTTTTTTTTGGAAAAGGGGGTTAAAACCCGCAGCCTCTGCATCAATTGATTCATACATCCATCTTTATTAATTATTCAACAAAGGTCTGACAAAAACGTACATCAAGCCACCCGAAGCCACCTCTCACACCTACAATCTTGATAATATGAAGTGCTCTCACTCCCCATATCTAAAATCGATGTCGTTGCCGATCCATCCACATAACGTATCGGAACCTACAACCGGTGCAACAAACCTAAAGCGTACCACATGCACACATTTTAGAACCGCCATCATCGTAGAAGTAGAACTACTGACCCATCTTCAGGAAAGAGATTCACATCATCCTTGCCAGTTCAGCCATCAGTCGACGCTACCATGGTGCCCAGCGGCACCACTTCCATGTGCACAAACTGCTGAGCACGTCACGGTTGTCGTCGGTACACTGCAACACCATGCCACCAAGTACCACTAGCCGACCCACCTTGAAGTATCTGGAAGATCTGTCATGCGTAGCACCTGTCGAACAGGCATGACACAAACGTAGTACATGTCAGCCAAGCATGACTTGACATCTCCACTGAAGTTCCGTGCAAGATGAAGCCACTCCACCTCCTGCCTCTGTCGTCCGGTGATACTCCACAAACGATGCTCCTAAGAGAGAAACGACACCGCAGTGCCGCCATCGTCCAATCTGGAAGACCAGATACTAGGGTTTCCTCTAAAGCAGCACGACTGGGTTGACAATAGTTACACGATGATGCATTAATCAAGGTACCAGCGCAAAATGCCACCATCACCCGCTGTCGGCTCAGTTTTCACCGGCAATTATGTCTCCCTGGCTCGCAGCTGGGCCTAGACGAAGGATCTCGAGATCTGTCCACCCACCCTTTAGGCCGACCACCTCCGAGGGAGGAGATGACTGCTACTTGTGAGATTTGTTGGGATTTCTCTGAAGAGGAGGGGATGATGCAGTACAGTAGAGATAAGTATTTCCCTCGGTTAGAAACCATGGTTATCAACCCACTAGGAGAACCACGCAACAACTTTTTAGCAGTACCTACACACAAAATAATAAATAGTTGCACCCAACGCAAACAAGGGGTTGTCAATCCCTTGGCGGTTAATTGCAAAGATTAGATCTTGTAGTGATAAATAGATAAATAGGAACACAAAATAAAATAACGGAAATAAAACTATAGCAATATATTTTTGGGTTTTTATAAATGATTTAAATAGATCTGGGGGCCATAGTTTTCACTAGAGACTTCTCTCTTGAAAATAACATACGGTGGGTAAACAAATTATTCTTGGACAACTGATAGAAAAGCAAATAATCATGACGATATCTAATGCAATGATCATGTATATAGGCATCACATCCAAGACAAGTAGACTGACTTCTGCCTGCATCTACTAATATTATTCCACACATCGATCGCTATCCAGCATGCATCTAGAGTATTAAGTTCATAAAGAACGGACTAACGCCATAAGCAAGATGACATGATGTGCACAAAGTAAACTCACGCATGAATAAACCCCATCTTTTTATTCTTAATGGCAACGATACAAATACATGTCATGTCCCTTTCTGTCACTGGCATTGATCACCACAAGATCCAACCCATCACAAAGCACCTCTCCCATTGCAAGAAAAATCAATCTAGTTGGCCAAACCAAATCAATAGATCAGAGAGAAATGCAAAGCTATAATAATCATGCATAAAAGAGTTCAGAGAAGACCCAAATAATATTCATAGATAATCTGATCATAAACTCACAATTCATCGGACCCCAACAAACACATCGCAAAAAAGTGATTACATCGAATAGATCTCCAAGAACATCAAGGAGGACATTGTATTGAAGATCAAGAGAGATAAGAAGCTGATACGTCTCCAATGTATCTATTATTTATGAAGTAGTCATGCTATTATATTATACATCTAGGATGTTTTATATGCATTTATATGCTATTTTATATGATTTTTGGGACTAACCTATTAACCTAGAGCTCAGTGCTAGTTTATGTTTTTCCTTGCTTTTGAGTTTTACACAAAAGGAGTACCAAACGGAGTCCAATTGACGTGCC
The DNA here is from genome assembly GCA_032464435.1 of Aegilops umbellulata. NCBI lineage: Eukaryota > Viridiplantae > Streptophyta > Magnoliopsida > Poales > Poaceae > Aegilops > Aegilops umbellulata. The sequence goes on along the minus strand of CP136059.1, from coordinate 438,915,913 downwards.
AATTTTTGATGATTTTTTCTGGACCAAAAGAAGCCCCCGGAGTAAAAGAGTTGGGCCAGGAGAGTCCCGGGCTGCCCACGAGGGTGGGGGGTGCTACCTCTTGAGCATTGCGTTGGTTTTCCCTTGAAGAGAAAAGGGTGATGCAGCAAACTAGCGTAAGTATTTCCCTCAGTTTTTGAGAACCAAGGTATCAATCCAATAGGAGGTTATGCACGAGTCCCTCGCACCTACACAAACAAATAAGATCCTCGCAACCAACGCAATAAAGGGGTTGTCAATCCCTTCACGGTCACTTACGAAAGTGAGATCTGATAGATATGATAAGATAATATTTTTAGTATTTTTATGATAAAGATGCAAAGTAAAATAAAAGGCAATAAAAATAGCTAAGTGTTGGAAGACTAATATGATGGAAAATAGACCCGGGGGCCATAGGTTTCAGTAGTGGCTTCTCTCGAGAGCATAAGTATTACGGTGGGTGAACAAATTACTGTTGAGCAATTGATAGAATTGAGCATAGTTATGAGAATATCTAGGTATGATCATGTATATAGGCATCATGTCCGTGACAAGTAGACCGACTCCTGCCTCCATCTACTACTATTACTCCACACATCGACCGCTATCCAGCATTCATCTAGAGTATTAAGTTCAAGAGAACAGAGTAACGCTTTAAGCAAGATGACATGATGTAGAGGGATAAACTCATGCAATATGATATAAACCTCATCTTGTTATCCTCGATGGCAACAATACAATACGTGCCTTGCTGCCCCTGCTGTCACTGGGACAGAACACCGCAAGATTGAACCCAAAGCTAAGCACTTCTTCCATTGCAAGAAAGATCAATCTAGTAGGCCAAACCAAACTGATAATTTGAAGAGACTTGCAAAGATAACCAATCATACATAAAAGAATTCAGAGAAGATTCAAACACTAGTAGAAAACGGACCATTAGCACCGGTTTGTAAGGGCCTTTAGTGCCGGTTATGGAACCGGCACTAAAATTTCGGCACTAAAGCCCCCCCCTCTTTAGTACCGGTCCAGCACGAACCGGCGCTAAAGTGCCACCACGTGGCGTGAGCCAGCTTCGGGGGCCGGGATCCCTTTAGTACCGGTTGGTAACACCAACCGGTACTAAAATGTTTGGGGGGGGGTTGGTTTTATGATTTCTTTTTCATTTAGTTTTGTGTTTTCCATTTTAATTCTTTTTCGTTTGCTGGTATTTTACGATACTACACATTGTACACGTTATGCATATATATGGTAGCTAGTAGAACCAATCATATATATATATATATATATATATATATATAGATCATCAATGTCTCACACAAACCACACCATATTATTTCACACATACACACATGCATGTAAGCTATATACAATTTCTCGTACATATGCATGTTGCCTTCGGAGCCAGTTCGCATTAGCCTAATTGGTGCCTTCGGAGCACGATGACAAATTGGAAGTGGTTCATGACTTAATTGGTCGATGGGGGCGGTAGCGGGTAATAGTATTCTCCCTTCGGATTTATGACCTGGTCGAGCAAAAATCCCGCTATTTCCTCTTGAAGTGCTTCTACGCGCTCCGTATCTAGGAGCTTGTCACGCACCTCTCTGAATTGTTAAGAAGGAGATCAATATGCATGTGTATTAGTTGTGTGACTAGATATCGATAATGGTGCACAAATTGTGAATAGTGTTCTGACAAGCGTACCCATTCCTGTCTTTGAGATCTGCTCCTTTCGGACGTCATCATGCGAATGTTCTCGCAAACGCAGTATGCACACAGATCAGTCCCCTGCGCCTGCTTTATGGCCTTTACGAGAATGGAATTTAATCTGATCAGATAATAATTAATCAAGCATGATAATATTAAAAAGATGTCATCTAGCTACCACACTACTTAATTACTTACTCTGGGTCGAAGCCATCTCAGCTGTCCTTTCCATTCGCCTTCCGTGACGCTGATGAACCATGCCCAAGCCCCGCCCGCCGACAAAGAAAATGAATAAAGGGGTTATTAAATAGTTCATATCATGAAATGATGAAATAAATAGGCTGAGATATATAGTTAATAATGATTGAAATTACCTGTTGACTATCCCAAACAAGATGTTATAGTCTTTATTTTCTGAGAGTAGTGAGTCCAGTATTTCAACTGTTCCTTCGTCAACTTTAATGATACACAAGATCCAGTGAAATCTGCATGCACACACGTTTGCATGTCTTAATTAAGCGGGCATATATATGTAAGCAAAAACATGTAGCTAGCTAGCTAGTAGGCAAAAACAGAGAATTTGTAGTACAAGAAAGTGTGACTCACTTGAAGTTGTAAGGAAGTAGTATATCTTCATTGTATTTGAGGTCCTTCAAGAACTCGAACATGCTGTCCTCTACCTGCTTTTTATAATAGTCACTTATATTCCATGTGAATTCATTAACGGTGTTTGGGTCAATGAACCCAATGCCATAGCGTCCACCTTTTTTCATTTCATACATCTTCATCCTGCATAGTACCACAGAAAAGAATATAGTGAGGATAATTACAGGTAATGACTGATCAAAAGGATCAATACAACTAGCTTCAGACTTAAATTACAGAAAGAAATCACTTACAGACAATAGCAACTGACGATAGATTTGTCGAGTGCGTCTTGATTGTATAACTGAAACAGTTCAGAATACTCAACGGTCCCAGGTTTGTCATGGTAGAAATGTTCCTTGTTGATTTTCACCATGAGGGAGTGTCGATTGGATCTCTTGGTAATGTCCATGTACCATTGATGCAATTCATACATTCTCGTTGGGAGCTTCTTGACATCTTCTGGCTTGACCAAAGGTTGGCCCCGGACATATTTGTGTTTTATTTCCTCCTCTGTAAGCACAGGCATGTCCTCGATCCCGAGGAGTTGCCCAACAGTGATCTTGAGTTCTTCAGCCTGTTTTATATGCTCCTGGGTTATTACCAGATCGCCCACCTGGGGAACGTAAACTGTTTGCCCACAATAATATTGGCCGCGCGTACTGTCACTTGTTGTTGGCGGCACAACAAGCGGGGGGATCGGTTGCGCCCACTGTTCTCCCAGCTGGGCAACGGTTCTCCCGCATTTTTTGACAGCTGCTTGTTGTTTGCTCGAGCTCGAGCTCGCCTCCTTCTGTAGACGTTGTCGATTTAACTTCCTGATGTGGCGCTCATAGTCTGAGTCAACAGGCTTAGGAGCTGGTGGTTCAGCCATACGAATGAAGTGGTCAATAACTTCCACAGGCACTTTCTCCCTTGGCGGCGGTGGTAGGTTCGGTCCAAAATGGGCGTCGACTTCTGCCCGCACTATGGCATTGGTTTGCTCCTTGGTCCTGTCGTAAGCCCTCTCAGGAAGAGGAGTATCGAGGTTTGGACCATATTTATATCGCTTGCCTCCGCCTATACTTCCTGTACTATGACCTCGACTGGTACCGCTACGCACCATATGTGCGGGGTGTCTCTTCTGCGATTGCTGAGGCGGCGGAGACTGCTGACGGGGCTGAGTTGGATGAGGAGGAGTGGCCTGAAGCTGTGCCGGACTTGGAGGAGGAGTGGCCTGACACTTTGCCGGACTTGGAGGAGGAGTGGACGTCTCACGCTGTGTCGGACTTGGAGGAGGAGTGGCCTGACACTTTGCCGGACTTGGAGGAGGAGGAGTGGCCTCACGCGTTGGTGGACTTGAAGGAGCGGGAGTCTGCTGAATCGGTGGCGGACTTCGACGAGGAGTCGGGTGACGCGGTGTCGGTGGCCTTCGAAAGATGATGCAATCCTTTCTCCATAGGATGACATGATGTATGGCCTGTCCCAATGTGTGCTCGTCGTCACCTCCAGGAATGTCAAGCTGAAGCTCCGAATATGGGTCCACCACCTCATCAACCAAGACACGAGCATAGCCCGCTGGAATCGGGTTGCAATGGAAGGTTGCCTCGGGGAAATTTGGAAAAGCAATGGCGTCCGCCACCTTCAAAGATATGTTCTTCATCTTGAAGTGTAGCTCGCAGTTACTGTTCTCCGTGATGTCATCCACGGGGTATCTATCTAGCAATGCGTCGCCCGGGGCGGAACCCACGCTGCTTCTCTGCATGGATGGGGCGGTGCTATCCAATGCTGGATCATCCGCTAGCTGCTGCAGCTGCTGAGACCCCCTTTGCTGGCTAAGTGAGTCGATCTGCTCCTGCTGCCGCTGGAATTTAACTGCCAATTCCGCTTGACTTGCTTCAAGGCCTTGGAGGCGTTCATAGTCCCACTTCCTCTGCTCCTCCTCCATCTTCCTCTTCTTCTCCTCCTCAATCTTCTTTCTCGCACGGGTTCTGTAGTCGGCGTTCCAGTCCGAAAACCCCTCATACCACGGAATAGCGCCCTTGCCTCGTGTTCTTCCCGGGTGTTCAGGATTTCCCAGGGCACACTTAAGCTCGTCGTTCTCTCTGTTGGGCTGGAACACCCCCGATCGAGCCTCTTCTATTGCAACAAGTATCGCATCATCGGCTCCGTTCAGACATGCCTTCGTCGAAACATTGCGTGTCTTCGGGTCCAACTCCCCCCATGCGCATAGAACCAAGTCCTGCACCTGGGGGGCCAGCTCTTAGTAACCGGAGTGACACCTGCATCCTCCATCTCTTTCTCAGACTTATCCCACTTAGGCATTGCCACCGCGTAGCCACCTGGCCCCAGCTTATGGAACTTATCCTTTTTTTCGGCATTCTTCTTGTTTATTCTCGACCGTTCCTTAGCTAATTCTGAATCCTTGAATTTCACGAAATCGTCCCAATGAGCACTTTGATTCTCTAGTATCCCCTCGAATACTGGAGTCTTCCTTCCATCCTTGACGTACTTCTCCCACGTCGTTCTCTTGTAGTTCTTGAATGCAACCGCCATCTTCCTCAAAGCAGCGTCCTTGACTTTCTGCACATCTGCTTTTGCGAAATGATCTGGTAGGGTGAAATGTTCCATGAGAGTATCCCAAAGCAGGTTTTTTTATTCTCGTCGACAAAAGTAACATCTGGACGTGGCTTTGCTGGCTTTCTCCATTCTTGAAGGGAGATCGGGAGTAGGTCCTTCACAAGAACTCCGCACTGACGAACAAACTTGTCCGCAACCTTCTTAGGCGCTAATGGTTCGCCATTAGGTCTGAATGCCTCGATATTGTACTTTACGCCCTCCTTCAACTTTTTGTTCGGGCCTCGTTTCGTCCTTTTGCCTGAAGATTTGCTCGATCCGGATGGCTAAAAGAAGAAAGATCGATTCGTTAATATATCTTCAACTCATTTATTAAAACATGTGATGATCACCAGATTCCTGCTTATATAAATATATATAACTCACCGGTGTTTGTTGTTTCAGAATCAACATGTTCTTCGTCATCGTCATAATCGTAGTTCATGACTTCATCAATTCGGTCATCGCGATCGAATATCATATCACCCTCTCCGGTGTTGTTTAGAAATTTGGAGCCGTCAAAATCTTTTTCATTCCGATCATCATCTGGCCCGCGTATCATATCGAACATGGTCTGTTCTCTCTCTCTGTCGGTATTGTCCGCCATAGCTTTTATTTAACTATGCCAAAAGAAATATAAAACAATTTAGTATAATCTCGAATAATAGATATAATCTCGAATACATCGTCTCGAATAACAGATATAATCTCGAATACATCATCTCGAATAATATATAATCTCGAATACATCGTCTCGAATATATAATCTCGAATACATCACTGGCTAGGTAGCTAATAAAGATCGAATACTACAGAAGAATCTAGGACACTCGCGGTTCCTGCGGCGTGGGCGGTGGACACCCAAAGAGAAGGAACCCTCACAGGATCATAGCTGAAGTGAGATCCCTGAAGAAACTGCCAGGTATTGGAGAACCTGCCGCCCTCTAACGCAACCATGTAGCGATGGACGTGCTCGTCCTCCTCCCTGACACGACGACGTACCACCTCCGGCGGGGCCGGCTCCCTCCGCACCGAAACTGGCCCACGCGAACGCCACCAAACGAGCTCAGGGTCGACGACGGGACCCGGGGCCGGGTTCCTCATCAAGCGGCGCGCCCCTCCAGGCAGCACCTCCCAGTGCCAGCCCGGCGGAGCCCAGTCCCGGACATGGGTCAGCTGGACGTCGTCGCGGCCGGGCATCGTCGACAACAAATACTAGCTATATGCATGCCTGCAAAAAGTAACATTTTTTTAATGATTGGATTTTGATAACTAAAATTTCTAACATTTATATAACATTTCTAACAATGCTATATATAACTAACATTTCTATAACATTTCTAATATTTCTATAACTAAAAAACAGAAAAATTTCTAACATTTCTAACTTTTTTATAACTATTTCTATAACTAAAACTAATTCTAAAATTTCCTGATTATATAACTAACATTTCTATAACAATTCTAATATTTATATAACTACAAAACAGAAAAATTGCTAAAATGTGTGTGTGTGTGTGTGTGTGTGTGTGTGCGTGTGTGTAGTGTGTGTGTGTGGAACTACTAGACATGGCGGCCGGGGCGAGCTCACCGGCGAGGCGACGACGGGGCGGCGACGGGACGTGGCGGCGACGACGGGGCGAAGGGACAGGGCGGCGACGACGGGGCGACGGGGTGGGGCGGCGACGACGGGGCGGGGCGGCGACGTACGACGGGGCGGCCGGGGCGCGGCGACGGGGACGGCGGGGCGGGGACGGCGGGGGCGGCGACTAGGGGCGGGGGCGCGCACGGCCTTGGTCGGCGACGAGGGGCGGTGGCGGCGGCGTCGACGTCGATCGGGGCGAGGCACGACGGAGGGAGGAAACAGAGGCAAGAAACAGAGGGAGACTGAAATTTTTGCAAGTGTTGTATATATAGGATGGACCTTTAGTACCGCTTGGAGCCACCAACCGGTACTAAAGATCTGTTTTGGCTAGCCCAAGCGGCGGAAGCGACCCCCTTTAGTACCGGTTGGTGGCTCCAACCGGTACTAAAGGCCCCCCCTTTAGTACCGGTTGGTGCCACGAACCGGTACTAAAGGGGGGTCCGCTGCCAGGCGAGGGGCACAAAAGTTTAGTCCCACCTCGCTAGCCGAGGGGCACTCGCACCTGCTTATAAGCCCCACCGTCGCTGTTGTCTCGAGCTCCTCTCTTAAGCAGGCCTTCTGGGCCTACATGTTCTGCGATGCCCTGTTGGGCCTACTGCGCTAGCGGGCCTGCATCCTGGCCCAACTTGAATTTGGGTTTCTAGTCGTATGCAGGCCGCTGTGGCCCAGTAGGTGGGCTTTTTTTTCCTTATTTTTTTGCTTTATTTATTTTTGTGAATAACTTAACTTTGAAAATAGATTTTTCAGTGATTCTTTTTTTCTTATGTTTAATATTAGTGTGTTTTATCATTATATTCAATTTGGTAATGCTTAGGTTATTTAAAAAATGAAATGCCTTTGTAACGGATGAATTTTCGTCCGAAACCCTGATACTTCGAAACAGATTGTCCATTTTGTACACAAAGTGCATCCAGTTTTTGCGGTAAGCCTCTCTACTTTTTTGCACATGATATGTGGGTGAAATTATGATACCATGCCAACTTTCAACCTTTTCTGAGTTCATTTGAAATGCTTATCAATTTCAGGGTCATTTAGCTGAAAAAAATCAGTAAATGCATGAAACAATTTGCTTGCACATAAAAGGTTGAAAGTTTCTGAGCGTTTCAAATGACAAAACACATAACTAGCTACCCTAACTATTACAGAGATCCCTCCTGGGTGTGAAACACAGAAGAAAGTGATGATATATAGTTAAGCCGATCACATCCCAGATCTTTGGGTGTGAAACTTTTTCTTCGCGTGTGTCCCTTTGCGTCGTAGCCATGGAAAATCTTCATCATTTAACGGGATGCTCGGGTCAATATTCACTGTGAATGGAGCAATTTCATCAAACTTTTCATAATCTTCTGACTTGTCTGTCTTGTCATCCACTCCCACGATGTTTCTCTTCCCAGAAAGAACTATGTGCCGCTTTGGCTCATCGTACGATGCATTCGCTTCCTTATCTTTTCTTTTTCTTAGCTTGGTAGACATGTCCTTCACATAGAAAACCTGTGCCACATCATTGGCTAGGACGAATGGTTCGTTTGCATACGCAAGATTTTTGAGATCCACCATTGTCATTCCGTACTGCGGGTCTTCCGTTACCCCGCCTCGTGTCATATTGACCCATTTGCACCGAAACAAAGGGACCTTCAAACCACGTCGATAGTCAAGTTCCCATATGTCCTGTATATAACCATAATATGTTTCCTTTCCCGTCTTGGTTTCTGCATCAAAGCGGACACCACTGTTTTGGTTGGTGCTCTTCTTATCTTGGGCGATCGTGTAAAATGTATTACCATTTATCTGGTACCCTTTGAAAGTCATTATATTCGAAGATGGTAACTGGGACAGCAAGTACAGGTCATCTTCAATAGAGGTGTCATGCATGGTACGTGCTTGCAACCAGCTGGCGAAACTCCTGGTTTGTTCATGTGTAATCCAGTCATCAGACCGCTCCGGGTGTTTGGAGCATAGCAAATTCTTGTGTTCATCCATATACGGAGCCACCAAGGCGGAATTCTGTAGAACTGTGTAGTGTGCTTCAGTGAGAGAATGTCCGTCCATACATATTATTTGTTCCCCTCCTAGCGTGCCTTTTCCATCCAGTCTGCCCTTATGCCGCGATCAGGAACACCAATCGGCTTAAGGTCAGGAATAAAGTCAATACAAAACTCAATGACCTCCTCATTTTGATGGCCCTTGGAGATGCTTCCTTCTGGCCTAGCACGGTTATGAACATATTTCTTTAAGACTCCCATGAACCTCTCAAAGGGGAACATATTGTGTAGAAATACAGGACCCAAAACGTTAATCTCTTCGCATAGGTGAACTAGGACGTGCGTCATGATGTTGAAGAAGGATGGTGGGAACACCAACTCGAAACTGACAAGACATTGCACCAAATCATTCTGTAACCTTGGTATGATTTCTGGATCGATTACCTTCTGAGAGATTGCATTGAGAAATGCACATAGCTTCACAATGGCTAATCGAACGTTTTTCGGTAGAAGCCCCCTCAATGCAACCGGAAGCAGTTGCGTCATAATCACGTGGCAGTCATGAGACTTTAGGTTCTGGAACTTTTTCTCTGCCATGTTTATTATTCCCTTTATATTCGACGAGAAGCCAGACGGTACCTTAACACTGAGCAGGCATTCAAAGAAGATTTCCTTCTCTTCTTTGGTAAGAGCGTAGCTTGCATGACCCTGATGTATGCCATCTTTTCCGTGCATACGTTGCTGGTCCTCCCGTGCCTCAGGTGTATCTTTTGTCTTCCCATACACGCCCAAGAAGCTAAGCAGGGTCACACAAAGATTCTTCGTCACGTGCATCATGTCGATTGCGGAGCGGACCTCGAGGTCTTTCCAATAGGGCAGGTCCCAAAATATAGATTTCTTCTTCCACATGGGTGCGCGTCCGTCAGCGTCATTCGGAACAGGTTGTCCACCAGGACCCTTTCCAAAGACCACCTTCAAATCCTTGACCATATCATGTACATCAGCACCAGTACGGTGGCGAGGCTTCGTCCGGTGATCCGCCTCACCTTTGAAATGCTTGCCTTTCTTTCTTACGGGATGCCTGCTCGGAAGAAATCGACGATGTCCCAGGTACACATTCTTATTAGCCAAATATATGCTGTCGGTATCGTCCAAACAGTGTGTGCATGCGCGGTATCCCTTGTTTATCTGTCCTGAAAGGTTACTGAGAGCAGGCCAATCATTGATGGTCACGAACAGCAACGCCTTTAGGTCAAATTCTTCCCCCATGTGCTCATCCCACGCATGTAAACCTGTTCCATTCCACAGTTGTAAGAGTTCTTCAACTAATGGCCTTAGGTACACATCAATGTCGTTGCCGGGTTGCTTAGGGCCTTGGATGAGCACTGGCATCATAATAAACTTCCGCTTCATGCACAACCAAGGAGGAAGGTTATACAAACATAGAGTCACAGGCCAGGTGCTATGGTTGCTGCTCTGCTCCCCAAAAGGATTAATGCCATCTGTTCTTAGACCAAACCATACGCTCCTTGGGTCATCTGCAAACTCCTTCCCGTACTTTCTTACGATTTTTCTCCACTGCGACCCGTCAGCGGGTACTCTCAACTTTCCGTCTTTCTTACGGTCTTCTTTGTGCCATCGCATCGCCTTGGCATGCTCTTTTTTTGGAACAAACGTTTCAACCGTGGTATTATAGGAGCATACCACATCACCTTGGCAGGAATCTTCTTCCTGGGGCGCTCGCCCTCGACATCACCAGGGTCATCGCGGCTGATCTTATAGCGCAATGCACCACATACCGGGCAAGCGTTCAAATCCTCGTACTCACCGCGGCAGAGGATGCAATCATTAGGGCATGCATGTATCTTCTGCACCTCTAACCCTATAGGGTAGACAACCTTCTTTGCTTCGTACGTACTCTCGGGCAATTTGTTGTCCTTTGGAAGCATATCCTTTATCATTACCAGCAACTTTCCAAATCCCTTGTCAGATACACCATTCTCTGCCTTCCATTGTAGCAATTCCAGTGTGGTGCCCAGCTTTTTCTTGTCACCTACGCAATTCGGGTACAACAATTTTTTGTGATCCTCTAACATGCGCTGCAACTTCTTCTTCTCCAAATCACTTGCGCAGTTTCTCTTTGCATCGGCAATGGCTCGACCTAGATCATCAACGGGCTCATCTGATGCCTCTTCTTCAGCTTCTTCCCGCATTGACGGCTCAGCTTCTTCCCGCATTACCGGCTCAGCTTCTTCCCCCATTGTTGTATCATCGTATTCAGGGAACCCATGGCCAGGATAGCTGTCGTCGTCCTCTTCTTCTTCATTGTCTTCCATCATAACCCCTCTTTCTCCGTGCTTGGTCCAAACATTATAGTGGGGCATGAAGCCGGACTTAAACAGGTGGAAGTGAATGGTTCTTGACTTAGAGTAATTTTGACCATTCTTATAGACAGCACATGGACAAGGCATAAAACCATCCGCCTGCTTGTTTGCCTCAGCCGCAAGCAGAAAAGTTTGCACGCCATTAATGAACTCGGGAGAGCATCGGTCATCGTACATCCATTACCGGCTCATCTTCATTACACAACACCGAATAGACCAAATTAATACAAGTTCATACATAAAGTTCATACAACACTTAAATGCAACAAACAAATAACTCTCTAGCTAAAGCATTTAAATGCAACAAAAAATGCGATCAAGATCGCAACTAAGGTAACAATGGATCCAACAACATAATGATACCAAGCCTCACTATCGATGGCATATTTTCTAATCTTTCTAATCTTCAAGCGCATTTTCTCCATCTTGATCTTGTGATCATCGACGACATCGGCAACATGCAACTCCAATTGCATCTTCTCCCCCTCAATTCTTTTCATTTTTTCTTTCAAATTCTCGTTTTCTCTTTCAACTAAATTTAACCTCTCGACAATAGGGCCGTTGGAATTTCCGGTTCACATACCTCCTAGAAAAAATTACTATGTCAACTTGATGGGCATAATTTTTCATAAATACGAAATGCAACTAGTTTTAAAAGAGAATATATATACCACATCCGAATCATAACAAGGATGAGGGCCGACGGGGACGGATATCAAAACCATGGCACTATATGTATAACAAAGAACGTACGGGTAAGATAATTATACGAGTAACTAGCTATATATCCAAATCACACAAACATCGATTTTTATATAAAATTTCATGAACAAAGAGGCTCACCACAAGGTGGTGCCGGCGACGGGACGGTGCGGGCGATCGACGGTGGTTACGACGGAGATTTAGAAGGCACTAAGTAAACCACACCTACATATGAAAACTAAGTGTTATTTTTGACCTCAAATTGCATATAAATCAAATACTAACACATATATATATTTCCTCCCAAATTACTAAACTCACAAATTTATCACTATATAAAGCATTGCAAGAGCTAATCTAGCAATGAGAGATGAAAGGACAAAGTTGCTAACCTTTGTGATCATTTGAATGGATGGGGGCCTTCAAATCTTGACAATTTTTGGGCAAAATGTGTGATGAGCTCGAGAGGAAGAGGGGAAGAACAGAGAGGAGAGGGGAAAGGGGAAGAACAGAGCGAGCTCGGGTGGACGAAGGGTTTATGTAGGACGACCTTTAGTACCGGTTCGTGCCACGAACCGGTACTAAAGGTGCTGGAGGGGCCCCAGACTGACAACATCCTGCCACCACTCTCATTAGTACCGGTTCGTGCCACAAACCGGTGCTAATGGTTTGTCACGAACCGGTACTAATGAGAGCGGCCCGGCTAGCCGTTGGAACCGGCACTAATGTACACATTAGTGCCGGCTTTAATACAAACCGGCACTAATGTGCTTCACGTTTGACCCTTTTTCTACTAGTGAAATATTGTTCATAGATAAACTTGATCATAAACCCACAATTCATCGGTCTCAACAAACACACCGCAAAAGAAGATTACATCGAATAGATCTCCACGGGAATCGTGGGGAACTTTGTATTGAGATCCAAAGAGAGAGAAGAAGCCATCTAGCTAATAACTATGGACCCGAAGGTCTCAGGTAAACTACTCACACATCATCGGAAGCCCTCCGTGATCGATGCCCCCTCCGGCGGAGCTGCGGAAAAGGCCCCAAGATGGGATCTCACTGATAACTGATACGTCTCCGTCGTATCTACTTTTCCAAACACTTTTGCCCTTGTTTTGGACTCTAACTTGCATGATTTGAATGGAACTAACCCGGACTGACGTTGTTTTCAGCAGACTTTCCATGATGTTATTTATGTGCAGAAACAAACGTTCTCAGAATGACCTGAAACTCCACGGAACTTATTTTTGGAAAATATAAAAAATACTGCAAGAAGAATCCACATCAGGGGGGCCTCCACCTATCCACGAGGGTGGAGGGCGCGCCTGCCCCCCTGTGCACGCCCTCCTGCCTCGTGGGCCCACTGATGCTCCACCGACCTCAACTCCAACTCCATATATTCGTGTTCGGGGAGAAAAAAAATCAGAGAGAAGGATTCATCGCGTTTTACGATACAGAGCCGCCGCCAAGCCCTAAACTCTCTCGGGAGGGCTGATCTAGAGTCCGTTCGGGGCTCCGGAGAGGGGAATCCATCGCCGTCGTCATCATCAACCATCCTCCATCACCAATTTCATGATGCTCACCGCCGTGCGTGAGTAATTCCATCGTAGGCTTGCTGGACGATGATGGGTTGGATGAGATTTATCATTTAATCGAGTTAGTTTTGTTAGGGTTTGATCCCTAGTATCCACTATGTTCTGAGATTGATGTTGCTATGAATTTGCTATGCTTAATGCTTGTCACTAGGGCCCGAGTGCCATGATTTCAGATCTGAACCTATTATGTTTTCATGAATATATGTGAGCTCTTGATCATATTTTGCAAGTATATAGTCACATACTATGTGTTATGATCCGGCAACCCCGAAGTGACAATAATCAGGACAACTCCCGGTAATGACCGTAGTTTGAGGAGTTCATGTATTCACTATCTGTTAATGCTTTGGTCCGGTACTTGATACGTCCATTTTGAATCATGCTTTTATATTGATATTTATTGCATTATGGGCTGCTATTACACATTATGTCACAATACTTATGCCTATTCTCTCTTATTTTAGAAGGTTTACATGAAGAGGGAGAATGCCGGCAGCTGGAATTCTGGGCTGGAAAAGGAGCAAATATTAGAGACCTATTCTGCACAACTCCAAAAGTCCTGAAACTCCACGAAAGTCATTTTTGGAAATAATAAAAAATATTGGGCGGAAGAAATACCAGAGGGGGCCCACACCCTGGCCACGAGGGTGGGGGGCGCGCCCTACCCCCTGGGCGCGCCCTCTGCTTCGTGGGCCCCTTGTTGGCCCTCCGGTGTCCATCTTCTGCTATATGAAGTCTTTCGTCCGAAGAAAAATCATAAGCAAGCTTTCGGGACGAGACTCCGCCGCCATGAGGCGGAACCTTGGTGGAACCAATCTAGGGCTCCGGCAGAGCTGTTATGCCGGGGACACTTCCCTTCGGGAGGGGGAAATCATCGCCGTCGTCATCACCAACGCTCCTCTCATCGGGAGGGGGCCAATCTCCATCAACATCTTCACCAGCACCATCTCCTCTCAAACCCTAGTTCATCCCTTGTATCCAATTCTTGTCTCTAAGTCTGGGATTGGTGCTAGTAGGTTGCTAGTAGTGTTGATTACTCCTTGTAGTTGATGCTAGTTGGTTTATTTGGTGGAAGATCATATGTTTAGATCCTATATGCATATTGATACTCCTCTGATTATGAACATGAATATGCTTTGTGAGTAGTTACGTTTGTTCCTGAGGACATGGGAGAAGTCTTGCTATTAGTAGTCATGTGAATTTGTTATTCGTTTGATATTTTGATGAGATGTATGTTGTCTCTCCTCTAGTGGTGTTATGTGAACGTCGACTACATGACACTTCACCATTATTTGGGCCTATAGGAAGGCATTGGGAAGTAATAAGTAGATGATGGATTGCTAGAGTGACAGAAGCTTAAACCCTAGTTTATGTGTTGCTTCGTAAGGGGCTGAATTGGATCCACATGTTTCATGCTATGGTTAGGTTTACCTTAATACTTCTTTTGTAGTTGCGTATGCTTGCAATATGGGTCAATCATAAGTGGGATGCTTGTCCAAGTAAGGACAGCACCCAAGCACCGGTCCACCCACATGTCAAATTATCAAAGTACCAAACGCGAATCATATGAACGTAATGAAAACTATACTACTAGAAAAAACCTTAGCAGTAGCTTTGCTTTTTGGACTACCAGTAGCGTAGGTTCCCGCGCTACTGCTACGACGCTACAGCTATTTTTTAGCAGTAGCGCGTGTTTTACCCCACGCTACTACTAAACAGACATACCAGTAGCGCTGATGCACCTCGCTACTACTATTCCAAGCCCGCGCTACTATTAAAGGAATAGTAGTAGCTCATCTATGATATACCCACGCTACTAGTAACTAATTAGGATTCAAAAAAAATAAAAATCTACCTATTTCACTTAGACATACGTTTCATAGTACTCACATACATGCATTTCATAATAGGTACATCTTATGCATACAATCAATCATACATATCTGATATAGATAATTAATACATATATATACAATATACACCACGCGTATAGGTCGTCGGCGTCGGCGACTCCTCAAGCTGGCGGCGTTGATGTCGTCGTCGACGCAGCACCGTGACCATGTTATCGTCGTCGCTGCCGCAGCAGCACCGTGATGATGTCGTCGTTGTCGCCGTCGCCGCCACAGCCCCATGTCGATATCGTCATCGCCGCTGCAGCTTCATGTCCATGTGTTCCCTACTAGGAACTAACAAATCCTTGAATTAAACAATGAACCAATAAAACTACTAGGAACTCACGAAGAACCTGGAGCATTAATACAGTATAACAATAACCTATAGAGCATTAAGTAACAATAGCAGAAATAAAAGCATATAGCAGCAACATAATATATATGAATTATAAGCAGTACCAAACAGACCAATCCTAGAAATTGGGGAATATCCAACTTAAGAAGGATACAATGCTAGGCATGACCACAAGTGAAAGGAGATAAGGAATTCCAAGGAAGTACCAAGTCTTATTATAGATTCTTAATCCAAGCTTTTGAGGCAAATTGCAACAAGCAAAGGTTGTGCGCCAAGTAGAAGTAATTCTCAGGTCATTCGCAAGCAAGCAAGAAGGCATCAACAACACTAGATGTATTACCAACATTGTACCTTTTACTGTCATGTCATTTCCATTTAACTCTTGGTTGCAGATGTATTATTGCTGTAGTACTAGCTAGTAATCATCAACAGTAACAACACTTGGTGTGTCAATCAATAAGCATCAGAACCAACAATGACCTATCTAGCTACACAATGGTACTAGTATTACGGTCTATTTGACTAGCAGAAAAACATAGTTGGTCTAAGACAAAACATATGGGAGTTTGTAGGTACCTGGGTTTGGTCATGGATGCATGCCGAATTCAGGACAACTCATAAATCTATCAACTGAACATTTCTATGATGAACAATCCTTCAGACTTCTGAGACACATGGCTCATCTGCAGCTAATCAATGTTCATAGGATAGTTCTAAAGTGTACCAGATAATTAGTTTTTTGTGCAAGCTAGGCAAATGAATTACAATCAAGTAGAGCTGAACACTCAACAGTCTTATAGACCCATCCCCAAGAACTTACTCACAACTATTAGAATAGGCTAAATCAATTAGAAATCAGTTTTCTCTATAAAGCTAAACTAGGAGGACTGAAACAGATTTGGGTTTTCAAGTTCCAAAGTTTCCTACTAGCGACATATAGATTAAATTGAATACTTGGATTCATCTAAATCATGGACAGTTCAAAACCAATAATTTCCTAATCAAGGTTGAATGTGAATACGTGTTTATTAAATGTTTTTCTCCCAACAACTAATTAGCTCCAGACCATTTTCTAGGATTCAACTACTTCTACTTATATCTTTTTTTTGCAGGTGTGCTTCTACTTCTATCTAACAGAACAGTTTAGACTCCCAAGTCTTAACTGAATCAGAGTAGCAGCAGTTTCAGTAAACTGTTTTTGGGACTAACAGTTTGATTACACAAGCTGAATAGAACTCCATTAAAACAAAACCAAAGATGCATTGACCAGTAGGAAGCTGGGGACATAGAGATCAGTAGGCCTCTCACATGGGCTTGGCTCCCCGGCCATGACGACGACGATGTAAATGGTCCTCCTGCCGCGGGATCGAGCACAACCAATGGCTCCGCCCCCTCCTCCTCTTCTCCCATCACGCGCAACCAACCGTCGGCCCCCCTATCCCTGGCCTGCACGACCATCCCACTCTAGATCGCCACTACAAGAAATATGTCAACTTATGACCTTCTGTCAGTGACCCTGGAAGAATTGGTCATAGATTTTTGACCATTTGAGACCAATTGGTCAAAAGCTGTTCGAGGGGCTCCAAACCCTAAACCATTGCGACCATTTTGGTTAGAAAGGTCATAATTTCCTTATACGAAATGGTCATAAAGCAAACAGCGCTAGTCCGCTGCCTTATTTCTAGTTGTTAACGACCAATATAGATGGTCATAGCCTTGTAAATTGTGGTGGGTTGCTATGACTAGGCGCCACCTCATCAGTTTTGCCTATGTGTCATGTCCATGTGGCAGTTTTTGCCCTAGGTTGTGAAGCAACCTATATTTCTGTCGTTCCCAAAATTCCCAAAAAAATCTCATAAATTCTTTGGGTCATATCTTCGTCAAATATGTAAAAACCTTCCTTTCCTAGTTAAAAAATAATTCAAAAATATTCATTTTCCTATTCTGTTCAGAGTAACAGTTTGTGAAGGAAGTACCACTTTGGCATGTCCAAATAGTATCCATTTTCTACAGTACTTTCCTATGCCCAAATAACCAGCCTCCACCAAATGCCAGCTCAATCCATTCATTATTTTGAGCCGAGCTTCAACATTCGTATTTATCTCCAGTGTGGTGGTTTGCAAAGCAAGTACCACCTAGGCTCCTCCTTTTGTGGTGAAAATTTGTGAAGACGGTCTTCTTAGCAACTGACCATCCTCATCCAAAACTCACGCCCATTAGCCATGTACATTTCCCGTACCGCTAATCAAACACTTGGCTGCTAATTCATGTTTGAGCATCCATCGGTCTCCTCGTGAGAATCTTATGTTGTAATTTTCTTCCTAGCACCAATGTGGGGAGTGCCCAACCCACTAGACATGCCTAGGCCGCGCAGAACAAATGGCAACGTCACGGTCGCGCGGTGACCACGCGGCGGGTATGCGAGTTTACGCGCTCTAGAGTTGGGGCCCTCGGCTGCCGCCCAAACCTCGACGTATCGCCACCAAACCATGTATTTATGATTAAATAGGTCCTTATGTAACTAGAAATGATTTTTGGAAAAAATAAACAACAAACTATGAGGCAGCTGCAGTTCAAATTTGACCCGCTTCCAACTGAATCGGCGGAAATTTGTCTTTTTCACGAGAGGTGGATCAAAAAAATTTACACCCAACCATTTTTTCAATTGTGAATTAAATATGGCCTAGTATTTTATAAAAATGATTTGGTCCAATTATGCAACAATTATTTGGTAGTTCCTTCACAAAAAAACCTCCTTTCAGGCACTCGAAAAATGGAAAATGGTTTTTTCGTCCAACGAAAATGAAAACTTCCTAAGGCAACATTGTTTGCCATTCCAATATGCACTCTTGTGCACAATATGAGATCGTTTGAACAAACTACGCCATGAATGTGGCCATAAGAGTGATCAATTGGCTTGAAAGCCATTGATCTCCACACATGATAGCTCGTTTCTGAGAACACTTTTTTAAATTAATTGCCATATTACAAGTTTGTTATTTTTTCTAGGAACTTGGCCACATATGATGACACAATGCGAAGGTTTCCCAATTTTTTGATTTTTTTTAATTTTTTATGCCCGTTTCAAAATGCGGTCAAAACGGCGGGAATGACCGTTCCTAGCTAGTGGTTGAATCTTGGAATTTTGTTGGTGTTTTTCTGATTAAATAGGTCCTTATGTAACTAGAAATGATTTTTGGAAAAAATAAATAGCAAACTATGAGGCAGCTGCAGTTCAAATTTGACTCGCTTCCAACTGAATCGGCGGAAATTTGTCTTTTTCACCAGAGGTGGATCAAATCTTTTTACACCCAACCATTTTGTCAATTGTGCATTAAATATGGCCTAGTATTTTATAAAATTGATTAGGTCCAATTTTGCAACAATTATTTGGTAGGTCCTTCACAAAAAAACCTCCTTTTGGGCACTCGGAAAATGAGAAATGAATTTTCCATGCAAAGAAAATGAAAACTTCCTTAGACAACATTGTTTGGAATTCCAACATGCACCCTCGTGCACAATATGAGATCATTTGGACAAACAATGCCATGAATGTGGCCATAAGATTGATCATTTGGCTTGAAAGCCATGAATCTTCATGCATGATAGCTCATTTCTGAGAACACTTTTTTACAATAATTTCCGTATTACAAGTTTATTATCTTTCCTGAAAACTTGGTCACATATAATGACACAATGCGAAGGTTTTCCAATTTTTTGATTTTTTTTAAATTTTTTATGCCCGTTTCAAAATGTGGTCAAAACGGCGGGAATGACCGTTCCTATCTAGTGGTTGAATCTTGAATTTTTTTTGGTGTTTCTATGATTAAATAGATACTTATGTACCTAGAAATGATTTTTGAAAAAAATAAAGAGCGAACTACGAGGCAGCTGTAATTCAAATTTTACCCGTTTCCTTTTGAAACGGCGGAAATTTGTCTTTTTAACCAGAGGTGGATCAAATCTTTTGACAACCAAGCATTTTGTCAATTTTACATTAAATATGGCCTAATATATTATAGAAATGATTTGGTCATATTTTGCAACAAAAATATGGTAGGTCATTTACTAAAAAACTCAATTTAGACACTCGAAAAACAGAAAATTAAATTTTTTACCAATTTAAATGGTCATAACATCGTACTGTATTCTGATTGGTCCGTGGACTCTCACGCGGATCATGCATTGAACACCGTCGGATGTTCGTCGATCCAACGGCGGTCCTCAGCCCTTCCACACCATCCCCGAAACCCTAGCTCTGCGTTGTGGTCATTTTGCATCCACCCCCACGCCTCCTTTTTTCCCTCGCTCTCTTCTCCTCCTCTCCTCTTCCAGATCTGCCGAGCTCCCCTTGCTCTCCTCGATCCAGATCGCCGTGCTTTGCTCCTCCCTTCCTCCCCTCCGGCAAGATCAACACGCTCCTCCCTCCCTCTCTTCCCTCCGGCGGCCTCCCTCTCCTCGATCCGCAACAAATCAAACCGCAACCAATCCCCCACCCCATCCTTCCTCCCTCTCACTCGCGTACGTGCAGGCGCAGGGCACAACGCCCAATCCAAGGCGGCGCCATCCTCGTGCGCGCTCGTGGTGGCCATGACGGCGCAGGCGCTCGCGGTGCCGCCGCCGGAGCCGCGGTAGCTCAGCCTGGCGGACCTCAGGGCTGTCTCCGTGCTCGGCCGCGGCGCCAAGGGCGTCGTATTCCACGTCGTGCCCGAGGGCGAGGGCGGCGCCGGCGACGTCGCCATGGCACTCAAGGTGGTCTCGCAGGAGGCCGCGCGGCACAAGAAGAGCGGTGGGAGCGGCGGTGGGGACGGACAGCAGCGGCGGCGACCTCAACTCCCTCCGACGCCGCCAGACCGAGAATATGTTCTCCGACTCCGTCATACGGTATGCGCTCAACCAATGCCCTTACGCTATGCATTGCCGTAGGACAAATGAGCACCACACTGGCTTCACTGAAGCACAACTGATGTATCTGCAATTTTGTTGTGCAAGCGTTCTGGATGTAGTTGGCTTGTTATCTATCCAGCTTAGTTTGATATAGATTGTACCTGCCATATTTTAGTTGCAGCTGGCCAAGGGCAGCTACTGGAGTTAATTGGGGTTATTAGTTACCCGTGATTAACCTCTGTTTTCCTCTCTCTCTCCTTGTGCAGCGGCTATTGATTGGCCACCACCAAGCTCAGGTCCATGGAGCTCCAACGTCAAGGGCACAAAGGTCAGCTACCTGCTGCTCCTTTGTTGTTTCTGGATCCATTCCTTCCTTCCTAGCACTTGTCTCATCTTCTTCTTCTTGTCCAGCAGCAGCAGTAGCAAAGATAGAGGCCAAGGCATTCATCCAGGAGGTGCGCTGTCCGCTCGGCATCAACCTTATTATACACTTGTGAACATTATTAGAATGAGGTGTGGTTTGCCAGCACCAGCAGTTCCTTTTATGCAATGGTTCAGACTACTTGTTGAATTGAATACACTTGTGCAATCCTATTCCAGTTCAAATAGAAATGCTGAACATATCATAAACGATGCACCTTTTGCATTCTTCCAGTCTTTCAATGCTTTTGCTGCTGTACTGTGCTTCTCTAGTTGTTTGAATGCTTCTGCTGCTAGCCTGCTAGACTGCTACTAGCTTGAATAGGTGATGTGTGCTGTAGAAAAGAGTGAACATTTTTTTTGCATGTGAAGAAAAGAGTGTATACATGGCAATACTGCTGGTCGCTGAGAGAAATACTCAAAAAAACCAGTAGAATCTTTGTGTTTAGGTTCAGACTACTTGTTGAATTGAATACACTTGTGCAATCCTATTCCAGTTCAAATAGAAATGCTAAACATATCATAGACGATGCACCTTTTGCATTCTTCCAGTCTTTCAATGCTTTTGCTGCTGTACTGTGCTTCTCTAGTTGTTTGAATGCTTCTGCTGCTAGCCCGCTAGACTGCTACTAGCTTGAATAGGTGATGTGTGCTGTAGAAAAGAGTGAACATTTTTTTTGCATGTGAAGAAAAGAGTGATGTTCTCCGACTCCGTCATACGGTATGCGCTCAACCAACGCCCTTACGCTATGCATTGCCGTAGGACAAATGAGCACCACACTGGCTTCACTGAAGCACAACTGATGTATCTGCAATTTTGTTGTGCAAGCGTTCTGGATGTAGTTGGCTTGTTATCTATCCAGCTTAGTTTGATATAGATTGTACCTGCCATATTTTAGTTGCAGCTGGCCAAGGGCAGCTACTGGAGTTAATTGGGGTTATTAGTTACCCGTGATTAACCTCTGTTTTCCTCTCTCTCTCCTTGTGCAGCGGCTATTGATTGGCCACCACCAAGCTCAGGTCCATGGAGCTCCAACGTCAAGGGCACAAAGGTCAGCTACCTGCTGCTCCTTTGTTGTTTCTGGATCCATTCCTTCCTTCCTAGCACTTGTCTCATCTTCTTCTTCTTGTCCAGCAGCAGCAGTAGCAAAGATAGAGGCCAAGGCATTCATCCAGGAGGTGCGCTGTCCGCTCGGCATCAACCTTATTATACACTTGTGAACATTATTAGAATGAGGTGTGGTTTGCCAGCACCAGCAGTTCCTTTTATGCAATGGTTCAGACTACTTGTTGAATTGAATACACTTGTGCAATCCTATTCCAGTTCAAATAGAAATGCTAAACATATCATAGACGATGCACCTTTTGCATTCTTCCAGTCTTTCAATGCTTTTGCTGCTGTACTGTGCTTCTCTAGTTGTTTGAATGCTTCTGCTGCTAGCCTGCTAGACTGCTACTAGCTTGAATAGGTGATGTGTGCTGTAGAAAAGAGTGAACATTTTTTTTGCATGTGAAGAAAAGAGTGTATACATGGCAATACTGCTGGTCGCTGAGAGAAATACTCAAAAAAACCAGTAGAATCTTTGTGTTTAGATTTTACTTTATTTTTCTTAACATGATGTCAAGTTATTTAACATGCTGTGAGGTCAATGATACACAAATGAAATAGATTTTACAAGAAACCTCTGACTAAAAGAAGTGAAAATTACTGCATCAAACTAATTTACTCCCAGCGGTGCATGAACTGGTGGGTCATTTTGTTATTACATCAATCACTGTTTTACTTTCTACCTTTATAATCAAGTTTTGCCTCCCTTCATGTCTAGTGAAGGGACACAATGTTCCTGTCATAATTATTGTCTGAAGCTAATCTTGTCTGAATCATCTCTCTTTTGTAGGTGTCTATGAAGCTTTGGAGCTGTGGGACGGTGGATCTGACTAGTTGGGCTAGGGTGTTTTTTTGTGAGTAGTTTCTCCTGCCCATAGTACTCCTGTATGAGTAGCTTGCCCATAGTACGGCTGAGAAACTACTCCTGTATTTGTCTTGCCCATAATACTCCTGTATGAGTAGCTGTATACTCCTGTAGTTTTTTCTGCCTGTAGTGCAGAGATGGAGTAGTTTGTCCTGCCTGTGTGATGTTCTTTCCAGCATCTTAGCTGTGTACTCTAATTACTGGAGTATTGTATAGATTTTTTCAATTAAAACTACTCCAGAGATGTTATTTCCAGCATCGACATAATTTAGTTTCTTTTGTTAATGAATACTGCTGATGGTGCTGACTTTCCATGTATGCTCTCACAATCTAAACTAATTTATAGTTTTACTGAGTCTGTAGTTTTTGTAGTTTTATTTTGTGTTCTTATAGTTTTACTTAAACTGTAGTTTGGTCCATCTTTACACCAGCTGTAGTTTTCTGAATTTTTGTGCTTGCTATGATGCAGTATGCTTCGACGGGAACATCTGTGGAGAGGGTCAGGGAGTGGGTCTCAGAGCTGGCTCATCCACTTGGAGGTACGCACCTTGCTAAAACTTGGTGCAACTTATCATCAGATTTTCTTTGAAACTTGGCGTTGATGTGTCTGAAGATGACACTATAGTACTATACACATGACATGCATCAGCCACTTATATAAAATAGTGGAGCAGTGCTGCTGTCCTGAATGGAATGACACGATATTCAGCATCGTTGAGAAATCGTTGTGTGTATAGCAGGGTTCAATTAGATACTTGGAATTAATGTCTGCGTACATATATAACCGATTGGATTCTGTATGTATGCTTAGATGATTGTTTGGCTCTATATAATTGTTGACATGAATATCTTGATTTTCCAAACAAGTATAGGACTGTGCCTATGCATAAAGATTATCCTAACAAAACTGAAAGTAAAAATTGAAGCATGAAATAAGTAATAAGTGGCTGATTTTTATCTGCATGTTAAGCGAAAAGTTGCAGCCAAGGCATATATTACGAAATATTGTCTCACATTTGAGCTTCTACTATTATGAGGGACATTGTAATCAATATCCTCGCTGCTAATTTACCTCAAGTTTATCGTTTACCGGAAGTTTCAAATTAGAAGAAGTTTCAAATTCTTATGTTGGTTTATGTTCTCTTTGTAGGTTATGAGATATGCTGCTGGAGAGATGCCGTTAGCAAACTGGAAGGCTGCAACCAAATCCAATCGGCGGCATGACAATCTTTTAGTTGCTGCTTCTTATGTATAGATAATGTGATGAAGATGTAACTGCAACAAATGATGTATGATTGTACAGTGAAACAAGTGTTGCTTTGATAGCAAAATTGAAAAAAACTGAATTGTTTCTCTGTTGTCCAGTCCTTTGAATTAGCGGGCTGAAAATATTGATGGGCTGGAAGAGGCCTTAGCCCAAAGAATATTGGACAAAAAAATAAAAGGAAAAAGGTCTTAAAAAATTTAAAAAGCTAAATGGACTGCAAAAAGGCTGAGGCCCAGAAAAATGGAAGAAGCTCAGGAAACAAAAAGGCTGGCCCAAAAGAATAAATGGCTGTTGGGCTTGGTCCATGAAGCTGACAGAAAATTCATAGTAAAAAAATATAAATGGGCCGAATTGTTGGGCTAGGCCCATGTAGAAAATCGAATTGGACCAGGCTAAATCTTGTGCCACGTCAGATTGCCACGCTGGATGCCTACGTGGCCTGGGGAGGTTGCTAGTGACCAAAACGCCACAGTAGGAATATTTTGGTCGTAAACGTCCACGACCTTCTCACAGAGAAGGTCGCTATAGTCAGTTTACGACGGCCAGCTTTTGACCTTCTGATTTTGGTCACAAAAAGGTCGCAAATGGAAATTTGTGACCTTTCAATGACCAATAGTGGTGGTCACAAGTTGACATATTTCTTGTAGTGCGCCTGCAGCAGGGGATCGACGACCTTGGCATTGAGCCACGCGAGGACCACCGCCATTTCTTCCCCCCTCCGTGTAAATCGGGGCCCAGGTTGGCAGGCGAACCGGAGCGACGGAGTCGAGCTTGATGTTGATGAGGGAGGAGAGGGAGCTGAGCAGGTCGCCCATCGACGCACCGACGAACCAGGGGGTGGACGGCGCAGAGGAGAGGAGGTGGAAGGGGGATCTCGATCTAGATCGGGGGTGGGTGGTACAGGAGCGGCCTGAGACGGTTGGTGGGCTTGATTGGAGTGGATCGCGGGGTGGGAGGGTGGGAGGTGAGAGATTGGTGTGACACACTTAATGGTAGCGCCGGGTATGTTACCTGCGCTATCACTATTACTTAGCAGTAGCGATTGTTTTATGGCCCGTGCTACTAGTATGGTCTGTTCACGGGGCATGGTTAGAAATATTTACTAGTAGCATGTGTTTTTTGGCCACGCGCTATTAGTAAGTAGCAGTAGCGCGGGGCTATATAGCGCACTGCTAGTAAGCGTCTTTCTATAAGCTGTTTCCTAGTAGTGCTAGCTTGACGATCCCATGTGTCCTCGGGAGCGTTTTTTTTATATGAGAGTTTTTCCAGGCTTGTCCTTTCCTACAAAAAGGATTGGGCCACCTTGCTGCACTTTATTTACTTTTGTTACTTGTTGCTCGTTACAAATTATCCTATCACAAAACTATCTGTTACCTATAATTTCAGTTCTTGCAAAGAATACTTTGCTGAAATCCGCTTATCATTTCCTTCTGCTCCTCGTTGGGTTCGACACTCTTACTTATTGAAAGGACTACGATAGATCCCCTATACTTGTGGGTCATCAGTACTCTATTAAAAGGCGGCCTTAATATCCCTTAGTTTCCGATAGGACCCCGCTGCCATGGGAGGGTAGGACAAAAGATGTCATGCAAGTTCTTTTCCATAAGCACGTATGAGTATATTCGGAATACATGCCTACATTACATTGATGAATTGGAGCTAGTTCTGTGTCACCCTATGTTATGATTGTTACATGATGAACCGCATCCGGCATAATTCTCCATCACCGATCCAATGCCTACGAGCTTTTAACATACTGTTCTTCGCTTATTTACTTTTCCGTTGCTACTGTTACAATCACTACAAAACCCAAAAATATTACTTTTGCTACCGTTACCATTACTTCCATATTACTTTGCTACTAAATACTTTGCTGCAGATACTAAGTTATCCAGGTGTGGTTGAATTGACAACTCAACTGCTAATACTTGAGAATATTCTTTGGCTCCCCTTGTGTCGAATCAATAAATTTGGGTTGAATACTCTACCCTCGAAAACTGTTGCGATCCCCTATACTTGTGGGCTATCAAGACTATTTTCTGGCGCCGTTGACGGGGAGCATAGCTCTATTCTTTGAGTCACTTGGGATTTATATCTGCCGGTCACTACGAAGAACTTGAAAGACGCGAAAACAACAATTTATCCCTCAAATACGAGGGGAGGTAAGGAACTGCCATCTAGCTTTGCACTTGATTCCCCTTCTATTTTGAGTAAGCTTGCGACACCTAAACCTGCTTCTGCTATTCATTCTGATATGTCGCATGTTATTGATGATGCAACTTCTGCTATGCATGATACTTATGATGAAACTACTTCTATACTTGATACTACCGTGCCACTTGGTGAATTTCTTGATGAACAACTTGCTAGGGCTAGAGAGAATGAAATTATTGAAACTGATAATATTGATGAAAGTGATGATGAAGACTCTCCCAATAAATATGAATTACATGTTATTCCTGAGGGTTATGTTATGGATGAAGAAGCTGCTAGAGCTATTATTGCTTGCAATGATAGATATGATCTTAAGAAGTTATTATCTAAATGGAAGCAGCAATCTCTTAATGCTAGAATGAAACCTAACCCTGCTTTTCTGCTTCACCTCTGTGTGTTACTGATAAGGATTATGAATTCTCTGTTGATCCTGAGATAATTACTTTGGTTGAATCAGATCCTTTTTATGGCTATGAATCTGAAACTGTTGTGGCACATCTTACTAAATTAAATGATATAGCTACCCTGTTCACTAATGATGAGAGAACCCACTACTTTTATATCCTTAAAATATTTCCGTTCTCAGTAAAAGGTGATGCTAAGATATGGTTTAATTCTCTTGATCCTGGTTGTGTGCGTAATCCCCAGGATATGATTTGTTACATCTCTGCTAAATATTTTCCTGCTCATAAAAAACAAGCTGCTTTAAGGGATATATATAATTTTGTGCAAATTGAAGAAGAGAGTCTCCCACAAGCTTGGGGGAGGCCTCTCCAATTACTCAATGCTTTGCCTGATCATCCTTTTAAGAAAAATGAAATATTTGATATCTTTTATAATGGACTAACACTACTAGGGAAAACCTTATACACAGAACTTTAGCAGTAGCGAGGGTAAAAAAAGCACGCTGGTGCTAAGTAGCAGTAGCGCGCCTGTGCAAACCACGCTGCAGATAAAGTTCTAGCAGTAGTGCGTCTTGTTCTAAACACGTTAGTAATAAAATTCCCACGGTTTAGCCGATAGGCTACACATAGTAGTAGCGACCTATAACGAACCGCGCTACCACTACTTTCTTTGTAGCAGCGCGTTTTAGTCTAAACTCGCTACTGCTAAAGGATATAAAATTAAATGGAAAGCAAATAGAAAGTTAATTGAAAATGAAAGAAATAAAATAAGGTGAAAGGAAAAAAATAAAATGTGAAGAAAACTAAATGAAAAAGAGGAGAAAAATGAAAGGAGTAGCAATAGCGTGTATCCCAGAAGGCGTTGTAGCTAACTTAGCAGTAGCGCCCTTTCTGGAATGCGCTACTGCTACTTCTGACTTAACCACGGGGTTCGTCCTTCCCCACGGCCACTTCCCCCAAATCCAACTCTCCACTCTCGCCGCCGCCATCGCCCGTCGGCCGCCGCGCGCTCTCCGCACACCCTCTATGCCGCCCCTGACCCCAGATTCAACGCTGCCCCCGCCCCCGACCTCAACGCCGCCCCGGACGCCGCCCCCGACCCCGACCTCGACGCCGCCATCCGCCGCGCGCCCGAGCCCTGACCCCGACCTCGACGCCGCCTGCCCCTCCCTCGTCGCAGGCACCCGAGGTGAGCACGCCTGCTCCTCCCTCTCCCCTACCTCTGCCTAGGGTTTCTTTATGTTTTAGTTGCATCAAATTAGTTAGGGTTCATGTTAGGGTGGAAACGAATCGGATGCGGATGCGGCCTCAAATGAGTTAGGGTTCATGTAAGGGTGGAAACGGATAAAAATCCTAAGATGAATCATAAAACGAGTAAAATTTGACCACTTATTTCACTTTATAGTTGGATAATTGGAATATCCGCTACCACTTTCCACCCCTATAGGTTCATCAAATTAGATGGTAATTAGGGCAGTAGTTCCTAGGTACTAATTAGTTAGTAAGAACTAGGTACTAATTAGGTACAAGAATATTTTTATTTATAGTAAGTTTATTTTTAGTAAGAACTAGTTGAATTTTTATTTATATAGCTACTTAGTAAGAACTTGTTGCTATTTTTTTAGTTAAAGCAATTTTTCTCACATCGACGTGGACGATGCCTATCCCGCATCCTCGTCGTCGAGACGGCGGAGGACGACACCTGCTTGACCAGATGGGCCATGTCTGGGACTGGGCTTCGCCGGGGTGGTACTGGGAGGCGCTACCTACCGGGAGGCGCAGGTTGGTGAGGAGCGGGCCTCTCGTTGACCCGAACCTTCTTTGGTGGCGGTCGCGTGGGCCAGTGACGGTCCAGAGGCTCGAGGACTCCGCGGAGGTGGTGCGTCACCGTGTCAGTGAGGAGGACGCACACGTCCATCGCTACTTGTTTGCGTTGGAGCACAGGTTCTCCAATACCTGGCAGGTTCTCCAGGGATCTCACTGGAGCTATGATCCCGTGATGGTTCCTTCTTTGTGGGTGTCCACCGCCCGCGCCGATACCCGTCGTGTGCTAGGGTGTTAGTTGTATTAGTGATGTTATATGTATGACACTATTCAGGATGTATTAGTGATATTATTCGACGATGTACGGACGCATGAGATGATTTACTTTTGCTTATTGAATGCATGCTAATTTGAGTCCTATAAGACATTTTGAAATGTATATCTTGTGTTGCTCAATATCCAAGTGGCCGGTCATGTTTGCAGGTTACACCTCCGAGTGGCCTATGTTTTGCCGGAGTGTTGATTCATTTCCATTCTGGCAAATTTCAGGCGCTCGATACGTCCTATTTTAGCAAAGGTCATGCCGGATTTTTCCGTGAATTTTGGCATGACTTGTGCCAGAATATGTAGGAAATATCGAGTGCCCCGGATTTATGTGTTGAGTATCCTGGTAGTTGTCTTCGATCGATTTTCAATTATGTTTTAACTATGAACATAGGACATGTCTGACGACGAAAAGGATTTTGGTATTTGCAAATACTGCGAAGACGAGCGCGGCCTGTGCGACGGAATCTTCCTAGATGATGATAGGCGCTTCAGCATCAAGCTGGACGAGAACTTCGAAGTGGATACAGTAAGTCACAACGACAAGTCTTTTTTTGTAATTAAGCATGACATCTGCTTCATTTGCTTCAACTTACATTTTTTTACTATTCTACTAGCGTATCCCTCGCCATGCAAGAGTTTTTGTATTGGATAAGATAGGTTTCAGTCATACTATGGAGGTAAAGATAGTTTACTTGAAGACCGAGCATGGTTATATTTTCCACGCAAAATTATCCAATTCAGATGACTACACCTATTTTGGATGCAAAACATGGCAAGCACTATGCAAGACTTATGCATTTGAGCCTGATATGGTTATCACCTTTGATATTCGTCCAGAAGATGATATTGAAGGTAATTCCGACATATGGGTCGATGTGCATACGCCTACAGTTATACCATTATGTAAGTTTCTCAAACATATTTATGTCTTTGATATTGTTTATTCAAAAATAGTTGACAACTAATTTGTATTGTCAGCTTGTTTCGGTGCAAGCAAACATGTCCAGCGCTTGGTAGACAGGACCTACTACTGTCCCAGGGCTAAACTCAACTGTGAGGAGCTAAGTCATTATGTTTCATGGCTTGCGGATCTTGATACTGTCAAGACAAATTTTCTTCCTGCATTTAGAAATGTTAGTACTGAAAATGTCCGACCAATAAGGTTCGTAATGAACTACGGTCACATCTATTTAGGAAGGATGGTAAGATTTTTACTATTTGTCCTCAGTGCATCTTTTCCATACATTATTTTTGAAGCTAAACTTCAGTGCTAAGTATGTCACCATACGATGTTCTTCAACAGGGACTCCCGATGAATGTTGTGCCTTATGGGATCGAGACTAAAGGTACCATGATATGTGATGGGGGAGCGCAGAGAAGCACTAGGGGGCAGCAAACAGATGCGCTACCCACAATTAGGAGACAGGTTCATCTGCATGCTCCAACTTGATCAAGGAGGAGAGCTGCACATGTTTTATGTTATTTTACCTAAGAGAGAGCAGCAGGAGTGATTAGCTAGCTAGAAATGAGTTTGAGGATGATGATGTGCTACACTATTACTATGATGATAAAATAGCTAGTGTTGGTGGTAATGACTATGATGATTATTATTAGCTAGTGTTGGTGGTGATTAGCTAGCTAGAATGAGTTTGAAGATGATGATGTGCGCTACACTATGACTATGATGATTAAATAGCTAATGTTGGTGGTAATGACTATGATGATGATTAAATAGCTTGTGTTTGCAGATTAGATTCAAGTGGAGGCAACATGCGGTGCACATCGAAAGTACTACTAGTCCAAACTAGATCAATTTGAATTAGTAGTATACTTTTGACATGCACCACATATTGCCTCCACTTGAACCTAATCCACCTTCATTTGACACACTGTTATGGACATAATGATGTAAACCTCATAACTGGTATTGTACCAATATTTGTACGATGGCGCATAAATACACTAAAAATAAAAAAATAAAAAGAATACTAGTAGCGATGGAGAGAAAACGCGCTGCCAGTAATTACGTTAGCAGCAGCGAGGGAGTGAACAAACGCTGTAGCTATTTGTCCTAGCAGTAGCGCGTGCGGGCACGCGTTACTGCTAAGCAATAGTTGTAGTGCCTTATTGGTAGCGCGCCTGCCCGCGCTACTAGTGAGCACGAATCCAGCGCTACTGCTAGGGTTTTCCCTAGTAGTGTAACCGATGCTTCCAGAGATTACCTGGATAGTTGTGCTAGTTCTGTTTTCAGGGAAAGAACACCGGATGAAGCTGAAATTCTATTGAATAATATGTTGACCAATGAAAATAATTGGACACTTCCTGAGCCAGCTCCTAAGCCAGCTCCTGAGCCTATTCCTAAACCAAGTCCAAAGAAGAGAGGTGTTCTATTTCTCAATCTTGAAGATATGCAAGAGGCAAAGAAACCTATGAAAGAAAAAGGTATAAAAGCTGAAGATATTAAGAATTTACCTCCTATTGAAGAAATACATGGTCTTAATTTACCGCCTGTTGAAGAAACATATGATATTAATCCATTACCTATTGAAGAAGTGCACAGTCTAGATAACCCGACACAGGTAGTAAAGGTAAATTCTCTCTATAGATATGATAAAGCTGAAATCCCCTCTACTAAGTTTGCTAGCCAATGTTTGGATGAGTTTGATAACTTTATGGTTAAGCAACAAGATTTTAATGCCTATTTTGGTAGACAATTGAAACAAAATGCTTATATCATTGAACACTTGGGTGATTATATGTCTAGAGTTAAAGGTGAACTTAAACTCATTAGTAAACATGCTTCTATGGTTACCATTCAAGTAGAACAAGTACTTAAAGCTCAGAATGATTTGCTCAATGAACTGAATAGTAAGAAGAATGACTATGCTGTTAGAGTGGCTACTAGAACTGGTAGAGTGACTTAGGAACCGTTGTATCCTGAAGGCCACCCTAAGAGAATTGAACAAGATTCTCATAGAAATAATATTGATGCACCTAGTCCTTCTAAAAAGAAGAAAAATAAAAATGATAGGACTTTGCATGCTTCTAGTTAACCTATTGCTGAACCACCTGAGAATTCAAATGATATTTCTATTTCTGATGCTGAAACACAATCTGGTAATGAACATGAACCTAGTGATAATGTTAATGATGATGCTCAACCTAGCAATGATAATGATGTAGAAATTGAACCTGTTGTTGATCTTGAAAACCCACAATCAAAGAATCAACATTATGATAAGAGAGACTTTGTTGCTAGGAAACACGGTAAAGAAAGAGAGCCATGGATTCAGAAACCCATTTTTTCCTCCCAAAACATCCAAGAAAAAGGATGATGAGGATTTTGAGCGCTTTGCTGAAATGATTAGACCTATCTTTTTGCGTATGCGATTAACTGATATGCTCAAAATGAATCCTTATGCTAAGTATATCAAAGATATTGTTACTACTAAAATAAAGATACCGGAAGCTGAAATTTCCACCATGCTTGCTAATTATACTTTTAAAGGTGGAATACCAAAGAAACTTGGAGATCCAAGAGTACCAACTATACCATGCTCCATTAAAAGAAACTATGTTAAAACTGCTTTATGTGATCTTGGAGCCGGTGTTAGTGTTATGCCTCTCTCTTTATATCACAGACTTGATTTTGAATAAGTTGACACCTACTAAAATATCTTTGCAAATGGCTGATAAATCAATTGCTATACCTGTCGGCATTTGTGAGGATGTGCCTGTTGTGGTTGCAAACATTACTATTTTAACGACTTTGTTATTCTTGATATTCCCGAGGACGATAGTATGTCTATTATTCTTGGAAGACCTTTTTTGAATACTGCAGGAGCTGTTATTGATTGCAACAAAGGCAATGCCACTTTTCATGTTAATGGTAATGAGCATACGGTACACTTTCGAAGGAAACAACCTCAAGTTCATAGTATCAATTCTATTGGAAAAATTCCATCTATTATTTTTGGAGGTTTTGAATTTCCTCTTCCTACTGTCAAAAAGAAATATGATATTCTTATTATTGGGGATGTGCATATCCCCGTTGAGGTAACATAGTGTTATTCAAAATTTCTCTGGTTCCATTTTATTCGGAATGAGTTTGTTAACAAGACCTGATCAACCTTGTTAGTTGATTCCTTTTGATGAGCATGAGATGGATGAAACTAGAAAGCACAACCTTCTGTACGCTCTCTCTACTTCCTGTTATTTAGTTGAAATAAAGTAAAAATAGTATTTTTCTGCCTGTTTTCTGAATCATCCGAAAAATACAAAAATACCCCGAAAATAAAAGTTCTCCAAATGCCCCGAAAATGAAATATGATTTTTTTCTAGAATATTTGAGAATATCTGGCACTGAGAACACAGCAGGGGGAGCAAGCACCTGGCCACGAGGGTGGAGGGCGCGCCCACCTCCCTGGGCGCGCCCCTGCCTCGTGGGCCCACAGTGGCTCCCCTCCACTTATTCCTGCACCCACACACTTTTTCTTCCTGCCAAAAAAAATTGCCATCCAGCTCAAGCACGAGTTCTAGCTCATTTTGCTGCGATTTTCGATCTCCTTGCTCAAAGCACCTCTCACAAAACTGCTTGGGGGGATTGTTCCTTGGTATGTGACTCCTCCATTGGTCCAATTAGTTTTTGTTCTAGTGCTTTATTCATTGCAAATTTTTGCTGCCTAGGTGACCATGTTCTTGAGCTTGCATGTCAAATTTATATGGTTCCAAGTAGTTCTAATGCATGATATAGGCTCTCGGCACTTGTAGGAGTTGTTGCTATGAATTTTATTGAGCTTGGTTCACTTTCATTTGAAGTTACTAAAAATTTCAGAAATTTTTCAGAGGAAGAAATATGCTTAGGAAAATGTATCAAGGTGGTTCTTCAAGGAAACAAGGACCCACGCCTGCAATGCGTGATGCTGATGATGAACCACCAAGGGACGCTCCCGTGCGGCCTTGTGAATGGCCTTCGGAGGACTTCATGGATCGAGCGGGAATTAAGGAAGAATTTAACGCATATTTGTGATAATCCCCAAGTGCAAGGAATCATCGTAGCAATTTCCAAAGGTGGAAGTGATAAGTATGGAGTGTCAGACCCACAAGGAGCTAAAGGTAAGATCAATATTCTCTCAAGCCCTATCTGCCACTGATACGACTCTACGTACACCGAACGTTTGCTTCCAAGTAGAAATGAGAAATAAAACTATGTTGTGGGTATGAAGAGGATAACTTTGCATGATATCGGAGAGCTAAAATATAAAAGTAGGTGCTGTTATCATGAAGTTAGAATATATTACTAAATATTATAAATAGCGAGTGTGGAATAATGGTGGATCGGTGTGCGGAATTGTCCTAGGCAATCGTTAACAAGACCGCTAATCACTATTGCAGTTTCATATGAGGGAGAGGCATAAGCTAACATACTAAAGATCATGAAGGTAAAACCCAACCAAAGCATTAAAGCATCAGGTCCTCTTTATTCCCATACGAACAATCCCTCTTACTCGGGTTTGTGTTTCAGTCACTCACCAACCCACTATAAGTGAATCATGGACGTATTGCAACACCCTACAGCGGGGTTCCCTCACGCTTGCGCGACACGGAGGGCACCATAGGACAGCACCAAAGTAAAACATACAACTCATACCAATCTAGATCATCAATCAACCCAAAGACAAACTATATCTACTCAAAACATCATAGGATGGCAACACATCATTGGATCATAATATGTGGCATAAAGCACCAAGTCTAAGTAGGGCTTACAGGGGTGTGCGGGAGAGTGGAGCGCGTAAAAGAGATGAAGATGGTGATGATGGTGGTGATGTTGATGAAGACAATCACCGCGATGATGATTCCCCTCACGATGGCACTCCGGTGCCACCGAGAGAGAGGAGGAGAGATTCTCCCCCTTGTGCTTCCTCCTCCATGCCCCCCCTAGATGGGGAAAGGTTCTCCCTCTGATCCTTGGCCTCCATGGCGATGATGGCCTCTTCGGGATACTCCTCCGTGGCCACCGGTGATGATGCCCCCCTCCTGCAGGGTGCCAGAGAGGGCCTAGATTGATTTCTCGTGGCTACAGAGGCTTGCGGCGGCGGAACTCCCGATCTAGGTTAATTTTCCGAGGTTTATGTATTTATAGGAATTTTTGGCGTCGGTCTCATGTCAAGGAGGTGCCCGAGGTGTCCACGAGGCAGGCCCACGCGCCTAGGGGGGTGGGCGCGCCCACCACCCTCGTGGGCGCCTCGGGACTCTCCTCGCCCAACTATTTTACTCCAGGGTCTTCTTTTGGTCCATAAAAATCGTCAAAAATTGGCACGTTAATTGGACTCCGTTTGATATTCCTTTTTTGCAAAACTCAAAAACAAGGAGAAAACAGAAACTTGCACTGGGCTCTAGGTTGATAGGTTAGTCCCAAAAATCATATAAAATAGCATATAAATGCATATAAAACATCTAAGATGGATAATATAATAGCATGAATACTTCATAAATTATAGATATGTTGGAGACGTATTAGCATCCCCAAGCTTAATTCCTGCTCGTCCTCGAGTAGGTAAATGATAAAAGAAATAATTTATGAAGTGTGAATGCTAGCAGGTGCACAAGTTTGATCAATAATAATTTCAGTCACCTTTTCTAGCATCATTATATGTCATAACAGTAGCTCATCTCATAAAACTTCTCATGATAAAATAACAAGCTATTCAGATGTTGAAGTATAGATCATAAACTTTCTTGAAAACCAAAGAACCGTGTTATCAGTCATCAAACAATTACAATTCATCTTATTTTCAGGAAGAGTCTATGTCAGAGCTTTGATTTAGCAAACTACACATACTCAACTATCATTTAGTCTTTCACAATTGCTAACACTCACGCGATATTTATGGGTTCAAAGTTTTAATCAGACACAGAGAAAGATAGGGGCTTATAGATTCGCCTCCCAACCTTTTACCTCAAGGGTAATGTCAACAATAATAGTTCATGATGCCTTACATCCAATTGGATATATATATCAGAATCTTTCCAACACAATGTGCTTGCCAAAGGATAAAATGTAAAAAGGAAAGGTGAAGATCACCATGACTATTGCATAAGGTAGAAGATAAAAGTAAAAGATAGGTCCTTCGCAGAGGGAAGCAGAGGTTGCCATGCGCTTTTATGGTTGGATGCACACCATCTTAATGCAAAAGAACATCACTTTATATTGCCACTTGTGATATGGACCTTTATTATGTAGTCCGTCGCTTTTATTTCTTCCACATCACAAGATCGTATAAAGCTTATTTCCTCCACACTAATCAATCATACATATTTAGAGAGCAATTTTTATTGCTTGCACCAATGACAACTTACTTGAAGGATCTTACTCAATCCATAGGTAGGTATGGTGGACTCTCATGGCAAAACTGGGTTTAAGGGTATTTGGAAGCACAAGTAGTATCACTACTTAGTGCAAAGAATTTGGCTAGCATGAGGGGGAAAGGCAAGCTCAACGTGTTGGGCGATCCATGACAATATACTTTATTTCAGATACAAGAAAACATAACCCATTACATTGTCTTCGTTGTCCAACATCAACCTTTTAGCATGTCATATTTTAATGAGTGCTCACAATTACAAAAGATGTCCAAGATAGTATATTTATATGTGAAATCCCTCTTCCTTCAATATTCTTTCATGAATTGTTCAAGTGACCAATTCTACGTTTGCTAACTTTCAATAAGTTTACTACATATACTTATTATGTGTGAAGTCATTACTCCCCATGTTATAAGCATATGAGACATATATAAATTCATATTTTTGACATTCAGTTTATTCAACCATTTACTCATAGGATATACGTGAAGCACATGAGTAAATGACAAACTACTCCAAAAGATATGAGTGAAGAACATAGAGTAGCCAAATAATTAACTAGCCATGGGAGGATTCTTTTTCATTCAATATTTCAGATCCAATGATATTCTTCAAACAGCAAGTAAAATTGAAACTACGCTCCAAGAAAAACACATATCATGTGACGAATAAAAATATAGTTCCGAGTAAGGTATACCGATAGTTTTGAAGACGAAAGAGGGGATGCCTTCCTGGGCATCCCCAAGCTTAGGCGCTTGAGTCTTCCTTGAATATTACCTTGGGGTGCCTTGGGAATCCCCAAGCTTAGGGTCTTTCCACTCCTTATTCTCGACATATCGATATCTCACCCAAAGCTTGAAAACTTCAATCACACAAAACTTAACCAAACTTCGTGAGATAGGTTAGTATGATAAAGAGTAAACCATTCACTTTGGTACTATTAAGTACAAGTTTAATAATTGTTCTCACACAATGCCTACTGTACCATATCATTTCTACAATTTATATTGAGTAATATAAGCCATAGAAACTAGAAAACAAGCAAACTATGCAATAAAAACAGAATATGTCAGAAACAGAACAGTCTGTAATGATCTGAACAATAACCATACTTCTGCTACTCCAAAAATTATGAAATAAATTGGTGGACGTGAGGAATTTGTCTATTAATAAAGAATCAACTCAAAAGCACTTCTCTGTAAAAAAAATGACATCTATTCTCGTGAGCGCAAAGTTTCTGTTTTTTACAGCAAGATCACATTAACTTTCACCCAAGTCTTCCCAAAGGTCTTACTTGGTACTTTATTGAAACAAAAGCTATAAAACATGATTACTTCAGTAGCTTAATCATGTAAACACAAAAAAACAGTAAGGGTAAATATTGGGTTGTCTCCCAACAAGCGTTTTTCTTTAATGCCTTTTAGCGAGGCATGATGATTTTAATGATGCTCACATAAAAGATAAGAATTGAAACATAAAAAGAGCATCATGAAGAATATGACTAGCACATTAAATCTAACCCACTTCCTATGCCTAGGGATTTTGTGAGCACGCAACTTATGGGAAGAAGAGTCAACTAGCATAGGAAGGCAAAACAAGTATAACTTCAAAACTTTAAGCACATAGAGAGGAAACTTGATATTATTGCAACTCCTACAAGCATGTATTACTCCCTCATAATAATTTTCAGTAGCATCATGGATAGTAACTTTGTTCTCATACTCAATTGGAACCTCTTCCGAAATAGTGGAATCATTAATAGCTAAAGTTGACACTCTTCCAAATCCACTTTAAATTATAGTATTATTCATACTCCAAAATATATAAGTGAAGTTCATGGAGCATTCCACAATTAATATAGACTAACCAATATCCAAGCTCAAAATTTATAAGTGAAGCACATGAAGCATTCTATAAAACCATACTCAAAAGATTTAAGTGAAGCAGGAAGATCAATTCTATAAGATCATACTTAAAAGATATAAGTGAAGAACATGAAGTATTCAATAAATTGATGAATGGATATCTCATACAAGCATGGTTCTTAAAGAAAAAGAAAAACACAAAGGACACAAATCATGTGAACAAAACAAAAACCAAGGTATACCGATATTTGTTAAATAAGAAAGATGGGTGATGACCCACAAGTATAGGGGATCTATCATAGTCCTTTCGATAAGTAAGAGTGTCGAACCCAACGAGGAGCAGAAGGAAATGATAAGCGGTTTTCAGCAAGGTATTCTCTGCAAGTACTGAAATAAGTGGTAACAGATAGATTTGTGATAGGATAAATTGTAACGAGCAACAAGTAACAAAAGTAAATAAGGTGCAGCAAGGTGGCCCAATCCTTTTTGTAGCAAAGGACAAGCCGGAACAAACTCTTACATAAGGAAAAGCGCTTCGCAGGACATATGGGAATATCGTCAAGCTAGTTTTCATCATGTTCATATGATTCACGTTCGGTACTTTGATAATTTGATATGTGGGTGGACCGGTGCTTGGGTGATGTTCTTACTTGAACAAGCATCCCACTTATGATTAACCTCTATTGCAAGAATCCGCAACTACAACAAAAGTATTAAGGTAAACCTAACCATAGCATGAAACATATGGATCCAAATCAGCCCCTTATGAAGCAACACATAAACTAGGGTTTAAGCTTCTGTCACTCTAGCAACCCATCACCTACTTATTACTTCCCAATGCCTTCCTCTAGGCCCAAATAATGGTGAAGTATTATGTAGTCGACATTCACATAACACCACTAGAGGCTAGACAACATACATCTCATCAAAATATCGAACGAATACCAAATTCACATGACTACTAATAGCAAGACTTCTCCCTTGTCCTCAGGAACAAACGTAACTACTCACAAAGCATATTCATGTTCATAATCAGAGGGGTAATAATATGCATAAAGGATCTGAACATATGATCTTCCACCAAATAAACCAACTAAGATCAACTACAAGGAGTAATCAACACTACTAGCAACCTAGTAGCACCAATCCCAGACTTGGAGACAAGAATTGGATACAAGAGATGAACTAGGGTTTGGAGATGAGATGGTGCTGGTGAAGATGTTGATGGAGATTGCCCTCTCCCGATGAGAGGAGCGTTGGTGATGACGATAGCGATGATTTCCCCCTCCCGGAGGGAAGTATCCCCGGTAGAACAGCTCTGCTGGAGCTCTAGATTGGTTCCGCCAAGGTTCCGCCTCGTGGCGGCGGAGTCTCGTCCCGAAAGGTTGCTTTTTCTATTTTTTTCTCGACGAAAGACTTCATATAGCAGAAGATGGGCGTCGGAGCCACCAGGGGGCCCACGAGGTAGGGGGCGCGCCCTAGGGAGGGGGGCGCGCCCCCCACTCTCGTGGAAAGGGTGTGGGCCCCCTGGCCTTCATCTTTGGCAGGTATTTTTCATTATTTATTTTAAGGTATTCCGAGGAGTTTCAAGACTTTCATAATTGCTAAAAAGCAAGTCCACATACTCAACTGTCATTTAGCCCTTCATAATTGCTAACACTCACGCAATACTTGTGGTTATGGAGTTTTAATCGAACACAGAGAAAGATAGGGGCTTATAGTTTTGCCCCACAACCTTTTACCTCAAGGGTAATGTCAACAATAATAACTCATGCTCCCCAACATGCAATTAGATATATCATGATGTGCTTGCCAAAGGATAAAATGAAAAAGGAAAGGTGAAGATCACCATGACTCTTGCATAAGGTAGAAGATAATAATAAAAGATAGGCCCTTCGCAGAGGGAAGCAGAGGTTGCCATGCGCTTTTATGGTTGGATGCACAAAATCTCAATGCGAAAGAACGTCACTTTATATTGCCCCTTGTAATATGAACCTTTATTATGCAGTCCGTCGCTTTTATTACTTCCACATCACAAGATCGTATAAAGCTTATTTCTCCCACACCAATCAATCATACATATTTAGAGCAATTTTTATTGCTTTGCACCGATGACAACTTACTTGAAGGATCTTACTCAATCCATAGGTAGATATGGTGGACTCTCATGGCAAAACTGGTTTAAGGGTATTTGGAAACACAAGTAGTATCTCTACTTTGTGTTGAGAATTTGGCTAGCAAGAGGGGGAAAGGCAAGCTCAACATGTTAGAGGATCCATGACAATATACTTTATCTCAGATATAAGAAAACATAAGTCATCATGTTGTCTTCGTTGTCCAACATCAACTCTTTAGCATGTCATATTTTAATGAGTTCTCCCAATCATAAAAGATGTCAATGACAATATATCTATATGTGAAACCTCTCTTTCCTTATTACTTCCTATTAATTGCAACGATGACCAAAGCTATGTCTGCCAACTCCCAACAACTTTTAATCATCATACTCTTTCTATGTGAAGTCATTACTTTCAATAAGATCAATATGAACCTTTTGTTTCTTTTTATTCTTTCCTTCTTCTCTTTATTCACTCAAGATCATGAAAAAATAATCAAGCCCTTGACTCAACACTAATCTTTATTATATATAGCTCACGGACTCGATTACATAGAGAGATCATAAAGCAAAACTCAAAACTAGATCATGCCATAAACTTTATTCTACTAGATCAACATACTACTAATAGGATCGAACTAAGAAAAACGGTAAAGATAGGAGTTGTGATTGTGATATGATACCGGGGCACCTCCCCCAAGCTTGGCAGTTGCCAAGGGGAGTGCCCATACCCATGTGATTGTGTCTCCCTCTTTGTCGTTGGTGTGATATTCTTGACAATGATTCCTCCCAGGATATGGTTCTTGTCCTCGAGCTTATTGACTTGCTGCTTGAGGTCCATTATTTCCTTACGAAGCTTCCCTGTAACGGCTAAAGCCCCCTGCACCCAAGGGTGTTGCATAGCTGCGGGAGAACAAGTGACACTCCTCTTCATATTTTCATAAGAAAGAAATCTGACATTGGAAGGGATAACCGAGTTTGGAATAGCTGAGCTCTATAGTTCCCCCATCGTGAACCCAGCTTGGAGGCGAGAGGTGACTTCTTGATCCTCCGTGGCATCTACCCTCATCAAGTCAGCCTCCATCTCTTCCTCCGTTGCTAGCCCAAAGTGGTCAGCTACTTATTTTTTTATTTTTCTAAATATTCCAAAACGGAAAAATATTGCCTTAAAAATTGTTTTGGAGTCGGTTTACTTACCGTACCACATACCTATTCCTTTTCGGAGTCTGAAACGGTCTAGAAAGTGTCTCTTATGTATTCCTCCGGGGTTACGGTTTCAATAATATTGGTTTCAACATTTATGGGATTACCTGAGATATAATGTTTGATTCTTTGACCGTTTACCACCTTCGGATTCGTGCCTTCGAAGTTGTTGATTTTTATGGCACCAGAACGGTAGACCTCCTTGATAACGTAGGGGCCTTCCCATTTAGAGAGAAGTTTTCCTACAAAAAATCTTAAACAAGAGTTGTATAGTAATACATAATCACCTACGTTAAACTCACGCTTTTGTATCCTTTTGTGATGCCATCTTCTAACTTTTTGTTTAAACAACTTGGCAATTTCGTAAGCTTGGGTTCTCCATTCATCAAGTGAGCTAATATCAAATAACCTCTTCTCACTAGCAAGTTTGAAATCATAGTTGAGCTCTTTGATAGCCCAATATGCCTTATCACTACTAGGAAAAGGGATATAAATGGAATTGACACTAATGGTGCGCCATTACTATATACTAATGGCGCACCATGTGTTGGTATGCCATTAGTGTCCAAATACTAATGGCGCAGCACACCGCGGGTGCGCCATTAGTAATTTTTTTTAAAATTTGTTCAAAACTACTAATGGCGCACCGTGGGAGTGGTGCGCCATTACTAGTTGAACTAGTAATGGCGCACCACATCCACGGTGCGCCATTACTAGTTGAACTAGTAATGGCGCACCACATCCACGGTGCGCCATTAGTAAATTTTTTTTTTGAAATTTTTTATTTTTTTCAAAACTACTAATGGCGTACCGTGGGAGTGGTGCGCCATTACTAGTTGAACTAGTAATGGCGCACCATGCCACGGTGCGCCATTAGTAACTTGGCCACCACTTCCACCGAATGCACCCCCCCTGGATCGCCTTTTCAGTTTTAAAAAAATAAAAGAAAATGATGAAAATGTCAAAAAAATAAAAGAAAATAAGTTTTCCATGTGATATGTGGTCTAGTTGTTGGGAAATTTTGCAAATATGAATTTCGACTTCATTTGCAAAATCTCTCGAAAAGTTACATCCAAATTTAACCGGGGGAACCCCGTTAAACATTTGCAAAATCCTCAAAAACCTAACAGAAAAAAGATACGGGGCTTTTAAGATCTGGAGAGGCAAAAAAAATTCAAAAAAATTCAAGCTTACTAATGGCGCACCTGCCCATGGTGCGCCATTAGTATCTTCCCGCCTTCAAAATTCAAAATAAGTCAAAAAAATAAAAAAAAAGTTACTAATGGCGCACCTGCCCATGGTGCGCCATTAGTATCTTCCCGCCTTCAAAATTAAAAATAAGTCAAAAAAATAAAAAAAAAAGTTACTAATGGCGCACCTGCCCACGGTGCGCCATTAGTATCTTCCCGCCTTCAAAATTCAAAATAAATCAAAAAAATAAAAAAAGTTAGTAATGGCGCACCTGCTCCACTCCACCTCTCCTCCACTCCATCTCCTCCCCTCCACTCCTTCTCCTCCTCTCCTCCACTCCATCTTCCCTTCTCTCCTTCACCATACTACCGTCCTCCTCTCCGGCGACCTCCTCCTCCTCCTCTCCGGTGACCTCCTTCTCCTCTCCGGCGACCTCCTCCTCCTCCTCTCCGGCGACCTCCTTCTCCTCTCTGGCGACCTCCTCCTCCTCTCCGGCGACCTCCTCCTCCTCTCGGGCGAACTCCTCCTCTCCGGGAACCTCCTCCTCCCTCCTCTCCTCCCCTCCCCTCCCCTCACGGTTTCTCCTCCCTCCTCTTCGGTGAGCTCCTCCTCCCTTCTCTCCTCCCATTCCCTCATGGTTTCTCCTTCCTCCTCTCCGATGCTTTGGTGAACTCCTCTCCGGCGACCTCCTCCTCCTCTCCGGCGATGTAGGCGAGCGCCTCTCCGATGACATCCTCCTCCTCCTCTCCGGCGAACTCCTCTCCGGCAAAAGAACACAACAAAAGAACGTACAAGATCCAAAAACAGGAACAAAATTTGAAATAATATCGTGCCAAAAAACGAGCAAAAAAAACTAGCAAAAAATCACGATCCAGATCCAAATTCAAAATTCAAAAATATTAATGACGCACGGTGGGGGTTAGACGGTGCGCCACTACTATTTTCCCGCCTTCAAAATTCAAAAATACTAATGGCGCACCTCGTTGTCGTGCGCCATTAGTATGCCAAAGCACCTGGGTATACATGGCCCCTGGGAGGCATACTAATGGCGCACCGTGGCCTATACTAATGGCGCACCAGTGGTGCGCCATTAGTAAAAATTACTAATGGCGTGCTAGTAATGGCGCACCGGTGATGCGCCATTAATGGCCAAATTAGGTGCGCCATTAGTAGCGGTTTTTCTAGTAGTGTATGTTCTAGTTCGAGAGGTAAGTGGCATGCTTTTCCATAAACCATTTTATACGGAGACATACCCATAGGATTTTTATATGCAGTTCTATATGCCCATAATGCATCATCAAGTTTCTTGGACCAT
The DNA here is from genome assembly GCA_032464435.1 of Aegilops umbellulata. Classification (NCBI taxonomy): domain Eukaryota; kingdom Viridiplantae; phylum Streptophyta; class Magnoliopsida; order Poales; family Poaceae; genus Aegilops; species Aegilops umbellulata. The sequence goes on along the minus strand of CP136059.1, from coordinate 438,872,077 downwards.
TTGTTTCTAGACCTATTGACAGTCTTTTGCAAAATTAATTTGAGCTCTCTATTACTCAATTCTACTTGACCACTAGACTGAGGATGATAAGGAGTTGCAATTCTGTGATTAACATCATACTTAGCAAGCATTTTATGGAAAGCACCATGAATAAAAGTGTTATGGTCATTAAATATCTAGGGACTCCAAACCTCGGAAAAATAACTTCCTTAAGCATTTTAATAGAAATGTTATGGTCAGCACTACTAGTTGGAATAGCTTCTACCCACTTAGTAATGTAATCAACAGCAACTAAAATATATGTATATCCATTAGAGGCAGGAAAAGGTCCCATATAATCAAAGCCCCAAACATCAAATGGTTCAATAACAAGTGAATAATTCATAGGCATTTCTTGACGTCTACTAATATTACCAATTCTTTGACATTCATCGCAAGACAAGGCAAACTTACGGGCATCCTTGAAGAGAGTAGGCCAATAAAAACCGGATTGCAATACCTTACGTGCAGTTCTATCTCCAGCGTGGTGTCCTCCGTAAGCTTCGGAGTGGCACTTGCATAGGATCTGTTCCTGTTCATGCTCAGGTACACAACATCTAATAACACCATCTACTCCTTTATAAAGATGTGGGTCATCCCAAAAGTAATGTCTCAAATCATAGAAAAACTTTCTCTTTTGTCGGTATGTGAAACTTGGTGGTATGAATTTAGCAACAATGCAATTAGCATAATCAGCATACCATGGAGTACTACATGAAGTACTACATTTAATTGTTCATCAGGAAAGCTATCATCAATAGATAGTGGGTCATCAAGTACATTCTCTAACCTAGATAAGTTGTCTGCAACGGGGTTCTCAGCTCCTTTTCTATCAACAATATGCAAATCAAATTCTTGTAGCAAGAGAACCCATCTAATAAGTCTAGGTTTAGCATCTTTCTTTTCCATAAGATATTTAATAGCAGCATGATCAGTGTGAATAATTACTTTAGAATCAACAATATAGGGTCTGAACTTATCACAAGCAAATACGACTGCTAAAAGTCTTTTTCAGTAGTAGCATAATTTCTTTGAGCATTGTCTAGAGTCTTACTAGCATAATGGATAACATTTAATTTCTTATCAACTCATTGCCCTAGAACAGCACCTACAGCATAATCACTAGCATCACACATAATTTCAAAGGGTAAGTTCCAATCAGGTGGCTGAACAACAGGTGCAGAGACTAATGCTTTCTTAAGTATTTCAAATGCTTCTACACAATCATCATCAAAGACAAATGGTATATCTTTTTGCAATAAATTAGTCAGAGGCCGAGACATTTTTGAGAAGTCCTTAGTGAACCTCCTATAAAATCCGGCATGACCAAGGAAACTTCTTATACCTTTGATGTCCTTGGGACATGGCATCTTTTCAATAGCATCAACCTTGGCTTTATCAACTTCGATACCTCTTTCAGAAACTTTATGCCCCAAGACAATACCTTCATTAACCATAAAGTGGCACTTTTCCCAATTCAAGACAAGATTAGTTTCTTCACATCTTTGCAAAACTCGATCAAGATTGCTCAAGCAATCATCAAAAGAAGATCTATAGACGGAAAAGGCGTCCATGAAAACCTCACAAATCTTTTCACAAAAGTCAGAGAATATAGCCATCATGCATCTTTGAAAGGTAGCAGGTGCATTACATAAACCAAAAGGCATACGTCTATAAGCAAAAGTACCAAAAGGGCAAGTAAAAGTAGTTTTGATTGATCTTTAGCTGATACAGGTATTTGAGAGAATCCAGAATAACCATCTAGAAAGCATTAATGTGTATGTTTGCATAATCTTTCTAGCATTTGATCAATAAAAGGTAAGGGGTTATGATCTTTCTTAGTAGCCTTATTTAATTTGCGGAAATCAATTACCATCCTATAACCTGTAATAATTCTTTGCGGGATCAACTCATATTTATCATTAGGAACAACAGTAATGCCTCCCTTCTTAGGGACACAATGGACAGGACTTACCCACTGACTATCAGCAACGGGATAAAATATACCTGCCTCCAGAAGCTTTAGTATTTCTTTTCTTACCACTTCTTTCATTTTAGGATCCAGACGTCGTTGAGGGTCATGAACTGGCTTGGCGTCTGCTTCCAAATTTATTTTATGTCGACATAGAGTGGGACTGATGCCCTTAAGATCATCAAGAGTATATCCAATAGCATCACGGTTCTTCTTCAGAGTTTCCAATAGTCTTTATTCTTCATGCTCTGAAAGGTTAGCACTAATAATAGCATGATATATCTTCTTTTCATCAAGATAAGCATATTTAAGATTATGAGGTAACTGTTTAAGCTCAAACACGGGATCACCCTTGGGTGGAGGAGGATCCCCTAAGATTTCAACAGGCAAATTGTGTTTCAGAATAGGTTCCTGCTTAAAGAATATTTCATCTATTTCCCTTCTTTCATTCATGAACATATCATTTTCATGGTCTAGCAAATAATGTTCTAAAGGATCACTAGGAGGTACAGCAATAGAAGCAAGACCAATAATATCGTCCTTACTTGGCAATTCTTCTTCACGATGTTGTTTACTGAATTTAGAGAAATTAAACTCATGAATCATATCATCCAAGCCAATAGTAACAACATTCTTTTCGCAATCTATCCTAGCATTAACAGTGTTCAAGAAGGGTCTACCAAATATAATGGGACAAAAGCTATCTTGTGGAGAACTGAGAACAAGAAAATCAGCACGATATTTAGTTTTCCCACACAAGACTTCAACATCTCTAACAATTCCCACTGGTGATATAGTATCCCTATTGGCAAGTTTAATTGTGACATCAATACCTTCTAACTCAGCAGGTGCAATTTCATGCTTAATTTCTTCGTATAAAGTATGCGGTATAACACTAGCACTAGCACCCATGTCACATAAGCCATGATAACAATGATCTCCTATTCTAACAGAAATAACAGGCACGCCTACCATACGTCTATGTTTATCTTTAGCACGAGGTTTAGCAATTCTAGCAGTTTCACCGTTAAACTGAATAACATGCCCATCAATATTATCAGACAAGAGATCTTTAACAATAGCAATATTGGGTTCTACTTTAACTTGTTCAGGAGGTGTATAAGTTCTAATATTGCTTTTACGAACAACAGTTGAGGCTTTAACATGATCGTTTATTCTAACAGGGAAAGGTGGTTTCTCAACATAAGAAGTAGGAACAATAGGATCATTATAAGTGACAATATTTTCTTCGACTTTAATAGGTGTAGTTACTTTTACTTCTATGGGAGGATGATATTTATTAGACCACTTCTCCTTGGGGAGATTAACATAAGTAGCAAAGGATTCACAGAAAGAAGCTACTATCTCAAAGTCAAGTCCATATTTAGTGCTAAACTTACGGAAAATATCGGTATCCATAAAAGATTTAACACAATCAAACTTAGGTGTCATACCTGACTCCTTACCTTCGTCGAGGTCCCAATCTTCAGAGTTGCGTTTAATTCTATCCAATAAATCCCATTTAAATTCAATAGTTTTCATCATAAAAGAGTCAGCACAAGAAGTATCGAGCATGGTTTGATTATTATGAGAAAGCCGAGCATAAAAACTTTGAATAATTATTTCTCTCGGGAGCTCATGATTGGGGCTTGAATATAACATTGATTTAAGCCTCCCCCAAGCTTGAGCGATGCTTTCTCCTTCGCGAGGCCAAAAATCTTATATTTACTAATTGGAGGCACCTTTCATGCGCTCTAACTAATCCACATCATCAAAGTTAATTAAACCGTTAGATAAAAAAATTTATGTTCAGGATTAAAGGAAATTTTGCGTAACGCATGGAGATGATCCTGTCCCATAGAAAATGGATCTGACACGTCTAACATTACCCGTCCAATAAATAATGGATCGGATCCTTTCTAACAGTAATGAGAAAAAAAAACTCCACCCGTTTCCAAAAAGTAAAAAAAGATTGCCTCCTTTTTAAACGTCATTCACATCCCATATAGAACAGATCTGATACGTCCAACGTTCAACAAAAAAAACAAGGAAAGCCTCCACCAGTTTCCAAATAATAAAAAGGGAAGTCTCCTTAAATAACTTCATATGCGCTCTCATTCCCGTCCCTAAAAAACGGATCTGACACGTATAACATTAATTATAATGAAGCAAAACAAGAGACCTCCATCCGTTCCTAAAAAATAAAAAGGAAAGCCTCCGTTAACTCATACGATAAATCTCAAACAAAAATGCCGGGATAAAAGGGAATTTTTTTCCAAATAATAAAAAGGAAGGTCTCCTTAAAAACGCCACGTGCGCTCTCCTTAAAAATGGATCTGACACATCTAACAGTAATAATAATTAAACAAAACAAGAGAAATCTCCATCCGTTCCTAAAAAATAAAAAAAGGAAAGCCTCCGTTAACTCCAACGATAAATGGAAACAAAAAATTCAGGGATAAAAGGAAAAAAATCCATGATCCAGCTCGACCACTTGAATGGCCATCGGCGAACCGCAAATGAACCCAAAAGCCAGGAGCTACAACAGATGATGACTTCGCCTAAAGATTGTCTCAAGGACATGGAGTTGGTCGAGCTTGATGGCTACATGACTCCAACGGTGAGCGTCAAGGAAAGTTTTATGGAGCCAAGACTCTAATCTAATTAATATAACCCCGGAGATGAAGAGCCTAGGAAATCAGATTACAAGTAAGTTAGATGTTGATTTCATTAATTTCTTTTGAGGAGTCAGACATTCAGATTACAGTGTTGATTTCTTTAGTAGGGTATATTGGGCCACATAAATTATTAATTAGGTTTCATTGGCGGAGTTTTGTTTGTGCATATAGCACAGGGGTAGTCGATAAATGTCCCCACTAATGAGTAGTCCATCACGTAATGTTTCCGGTATATATTGTATAGTTACTATTATATGGGTGCCCTATACATAAAAGGAAATATAAGCAGACGACATTATGAATATTAATTTTGTCCATTATAGAGGAAAGCAACGGATATCAGTGTGATCTAAATAAATTCAGATCTATCATGCGTCTCCACAAGCCTTTTTCAAATTAAATCAAATCAAAATATGTACTTATTTGCTTATACTATTAATAAACGATCTGAACAAGGGAACATCCAGTTCTACAGGGCGGGCTGATCAGTCTTGCTAATAATTGTTAGGATCGAATGTGCATGAGCGCGTCTTGCATGACAAAGATTAATAACACTGGATGAGCATTGTTGGGCGCTGGATGCATCCGATGTCACCAGGTGCATGGTAGTGTTGTTATGCAAGTTTAGTGTTGATGCTCATAATACTATTGATGAATTACATGGATTCACACGATTATTCGTAGGTGCAGATTGCTAATGCTTATTATTTGCCTGCATAGCACATCAATGTCTACGCATGTCTTTATTTTGGCCTTATAAGTAAGGAAAAAATAGCTATTAAAATATTTTTAATACACATGATTTCTACAGTAATAAAACATTCTAGATGTATCATGCACAAGAAAGATCATATTTAAACAAATGGTAATGTATGGGATATACATACCTATAGCAGGAATAGCAAGTACTAAAAGCTTTGAGGCACATTAATAAAAGAAATTCTTTAATATTTTTTGGTGCAAAAATGAACTTAAATCCAAATCATATATACAATTCCTAGCCACGTTATTCAAAACATTTCCTTTAAGAAGTTATTGGTTAAGACAATAACTTAAAATCCGAATAACATAATCCAAAAATGCATGAATCTTTGTTTTATATTGTTTTCTACAGTATCACACATGTTCATAGAAAACCAGGCATTGGCATAGTTGTGTACGGAAACAGATTTTTATAATAAAACAAAACTTGGTGAAATTGATTCTCTGTTCTCATATGTTCCTGAAGGAGGTTTTCTATTTAAATGTTGTACACATAGAAAATGTAATCCAGGGAGGTTCTTAAGATCAAATTCTAACTTGATTCCGTGGCAAAAAGGAAGATGTACGTTTCTTAGGTAGGGGAAATAAAGGAACATATATTCTATGGCACCATGAATACATGATGAATGCAACAACGTTTACATTGTAACTATGTTTTCCACTCCATCCTTTCCGGTTTATTGGGCTCATTGTGCAAATCAAATTAACCAAGAGGGACCTACTTAAGTGCGACAGAACATGTTAGTATTACATGCATGGCCCTCCCACTCCTTTATGTGTTTGTTTACATTGAGAACGAAATGTAACATAATTAATTTAGGCATAGCAATATTTTCATATTTCAAGACAACGGACCATATAAATCAGCAACTTTCAATACTTTAAATAGTCCCAATATACCAAAAGGGAGGGAGTATCAATGTAGTAGTAGTAGGAGGAGGAGCAGTACTAATAATAAAAATAATAACATCATCAACATATTCAATTTACTATCTCACATTTCTAATTTGTACCAACTTTGTCATATTTTAATATTAAAAGTGCTAGCCCGTGCAGATGCACGGGTTATGACTAGTTATATATATAATTGCGATCACGATGAACAAGATGCATAGGGTAATACTTTTGATGAAATTCCAATTTCAATCTTTTATAGTTCCATAATCTCGTATCATCACATAGCCTATACCATGTCAATGCGTCTCCCTTCAAAGATAAAGGGAAGACCTTCTTCTTAGCAATATCATCGGATATACCTGCAAGCTTAAATAATCCACAAACTTCATCCACATATATTAAGTGCTCATCAGGATGCTTTGTTCCATCTCCTGTAAAAGGATTAGCTAGCAGTTTTTCCATCATACCCGAAGGAAATTCAAAAGGAGTTTCATTTTCAATAGGTTCAGTAGGTTGAGGAGCAACTCTTTGCTCTACTGGACGGGGTGAAGATACCCCGAACAAGCCCCTCAGAGGATTACTTTCCATAGTAACAAGTGACAGTAAATTTCATCACACTATATAAATGTTTCCTTACCAAGTTCCACCTACCAAAGGCGCTTCACTCCCCGGCAACGGTGCCAGAAAAGAGTCTTGATGACCCACAAGTATAGGGGGTCTATCATAGTCCTTTCGATAAGTAAGAGTGTCGAACCCAACGAGGAGCAGAAGGAAATGATAAGCGGTTTTCAGCAAGGTATTCTCTGCAAGTACAGAAATAAGTGGTAACAGATAGTTTTGTGATAGGATAAATTGTAACGAGCAACAAGTAACAAAAGTAAATAAGGTGCAGCAAGGTGGCCCAATCCTCTTTGTAGCAAAGGACAAGCCGGAACAAACTTTTATATAAGGAAAAGCTCTCCCGAGGACATATGGGAATATCGTCAAGCTAGTTTTCATCATGTTCATATGATTCACGTTCGGTACTTTGATAATTTGATATGTGGGTGGACCGGTGCTTGGGTGCTATTCTTACTTGAACAAGCATCCCACTTATGATTAACCTCAGTTGCAAGCATTCACAACTACAACAAAAGTATTAAGGTAAACCTAACCATAGCATGAAACATATGGATCCAAATAAGCCCCTTACAAAGCAACGCATAAACTAGGGTTTAAGCTTCTGTCACTCTAGCAACCCATCATCTACTTATTACTTCCCAATGCCTTCCTCTAGGCCCAAATAATGGTGAAGTGTTATGTAGTCGACGTTCACATAACACCACTAGAGGCTAGACAACATACATCTCATCAAAATATCGAACGAATACCAAATTCACTTGACTACTAATAGCAAGACTTCTCCCTTGTCCTGAGGAACAAACGTAACTACTCACAGAGCATATTCATGTTGATAATCAGAGGGGTAATTATATGCATAAAGGATCTGAACATATGATCTTCCACCAAATAAACCAACTAACATCAATTACAAGGAGTAATCAAGACTACTAGAAACCTACTAGCACCAATCCCGGACTTGGAGACAAGAATTGGATACAAGAGATGAACTAGGGTTTCGAGATGAGATGGTGCTGGTGAAGATGTTGATGGAGATTGCCCTCTCCCGATGAGAGGAGCGTTGGTGATGACGATGGCGATGATTTCCCCCTCCCAGAGGGAAGTATCCCTGGCAGAATAGCTCTGCTGGAGCTCTAGATTGGTTCCGCCAAGGTTCCGCCTCGTGGCGACGGAGTTTCGTCCCGAAAAGTTGCTTTTTCTATTTTTTTTCTCAATGAAAGACTTCATATAGCAGAAGATGGGCGTCGGAGAGCCACCAGGGGGCCCACGAGGTAGGTGGCGTGCCCTAGGGAGGGGGGCACGCCCCCCACCCTCATGGACAGGGTGTGGGCCCCCTGGCCTTCATCTTTGGCAGGTATTTTTCACTATTTATTTTAAGGTATTCCGTGGAGTTTCAGGACTTTTGGAGTTGCGCAGAGTAGGTCTCTAATATTTGCTCCTTTTCCGGCCCAGAATTCCAGCTGCCGGCATTCTCCCTCCTTATGTAAACCTTGTGAAATAAGAAAGAATAGCCATAAGTATTGTGACATAATGTGAAGTAACAGCCCTTAATGCGATAAATATCGATATAAAAGCATGATGCAAAATGGACGTATCAATGGGATGCCAACCGGGGCATCCCCAAGCTTAGATGCTTGAGTATCCTTTGAAATATTTACTTGGGGTGCCTTGGGCATCCCCAAGCTTGAACTCTTGCCTCTCTTTATTCTTCTCATATTGATAGCTCCTCGACCTTTGGACACTTCATCCACACAAAACTTCAACAAAAACTTGTGAGATCCGTTAGTGTAATAAAGCAAATCGCTACCTTTAGGTGCTGTAATGAACTTATTCTTTATTTATATTGGTGTTAAACCCACTGTATTCAAACTTCTCTATGGTTCATACCCCCCCCGATACTAGCCATAGATTCATGGAAATAAGCAAACAACACACGCAAAACAGAATCTGTTAAAAACAGAACAGTCTGTGGTAATCTAGAAGTTTGGTAAACTTCTTTAACTCCTAAAATTCTAAAATAAATTTGAAAATTTGAAAAATTTGTACAGAAGTAATGTTCAAAAAGTTTCAGACCCATTTGACACTCCAGTAAAAAATGTAAATTCATGCACTACAGCCAAAGTTTCTGTTTTTGTTCTGCACATAGTAAACAAGCAATCTAATCATCCTAAAACCAAAGCTTGGCACATTATTTTTATAATAAAATGGATATATACAAGGGGATAATTATTTACAGAGAAACTTCCATGAAAATTTCTACATTGTTTCTGTGAGCATGAACACAAGTGCTCAAGGTCGAGCCTCACTTCTTCAACGCATAACTTTCCAATCACTTCTCTTTTTTGAAAAACATTTTAGGCATGAGAGGCAAGTAATTTTTTTTATTTTCATTCTTTTAAATATAATTGTATGTTTCACCCACAACTAAATAGAAAAAAAATGGAAAAACAAAATCTACTTAGTGAAGAAAGCAAACAAGCACACACGGGAATATATATACTCAAAACATCATAGGATGGCAACACATCATTGGATCATAATATGTGGCATAAATCACCATGTTTAAGTAGGGGTTACAGAGGGGTGTGATGTCTACTACACAACCTTCTTCTTGTAGACGTTGTTGGGCCTGGAAGTGCACAGGTTTGTAGGACAGTAGCAAATTTCCCTCAAGTGGATGACCTAAGGTTTATCAATCCGTAGGAGGCGTGAGGATGAAGATGGTCTCTCTCAAGCAACCCTGCAACCAAATAACAAAGAGTCTCTTGTGTCCCCAACACACCCAATACAATGGTAAATTGTATAGGTGCACTAGTTCGGCGAAGAGATGGTGATACAAGTGCAATATGGATAGAAGATATAGGTTTTTGTAAACTGAAAATATAAAAACAGCAAGGTAACAAGTGGTAAAAGTGAGCGTAAACGGTATTGCAATGATAGGAAACAAGGCCTAGGGTTCATACTTTCGCTAGTGCAAGTTCTCTCAACAATAATAACATAGATAGAACATATGACAAGCCCTCAACATGCAACAACGAGTCACTCCAAAGCCACTAATAGCGGAGAACAGACGTAGAGATTATGGTCGGGTACGAAACCACCACAAAGTTATTCTTTCAAATCAATCCGTTGGGCTATTCCTATAAGTGTCACAAACAACCCGGGAGTTTTTACTAGAATAACACCTTAAGATACAAATCAACCAAAACCCTAATGTCACCTAGATACTCCATTGTCACCTCAAGTATCCTTGGGCATGATTATACGATATGCATCACACAATCTCAGATTTATCCAACCAACATAAAAGTACTCCAAAGAGCGCCCCAAAGTTTCTACCGGAGAATCAAGAACGTGTGCCAACCCCTATGCATAGGTTCCCAATGTCACGAAACCCGCAAGTTGATCACCAAGACATACATCAAGTGTTCTCATAAAGACTCAATCCGATAAGATTACATCAAAAGGGGAAACTCAATTCATCACAAAGGAATAGAGGGGGAGAAACATCATAAGATCCAACTACAATAGCAAAGCTCGGGATACATCAAGATCGTGCCATAGAGGAACACGAGAGAGAACACGAGAGAGAGAGATCAAACACATAACTACTGGTACATACCCTCAGCCCCGAGGGTGAACTACTCCCTCCTCGTCATGGAGAGCGCCGGGATGATGAAGATGGCCACCGGAGATGGATCCCTCGTCCCGCAGGGTACCGGAAAGGGGTCCCGATTGGTTTTTGGTGGTTCTGGAGGCTTGCGGCGGCGGAACTCCCGATCTATCTTCTGTTCTGGAAGTTTTAGGGTACGATGATATATATGGGTGAAGGGGGAACGTCAGTGGAGCTACGGGGGCCCCACGAGGCAGGGGGCGCGCCCAGGGGGGAGGGCGCGCCCTCCACCCTCGTGACCGCCTCGTGGATCTTCTGACGTGGGATCCAAGTCCATCAGGTGGGTTTCCTTCCAAAAATAACTTCTCTAGTTGATTTCGTTCCGTTTTGACTCCGTTTGATATTCCTTTTCCTTGAAATACTGAAATAGGCATAAAACAGCAAATCTGGGCTGGGCCTCCGGTTAATAGGTTAGTCCCAAAAATAATATAAAAATGGATAATAAAGCCCAATATTGCGTAAAACAGTAGATAAAGTAGCATGGAGCAATCAAAAATTATAGATACGTTGGAGACGTATCAAGCATCCCCAAGCTTAATTCCTACTCGTCCTCGAGTAGGTAAATGATAAAAAGAAGAATTTTTGATGCCGAGTGATACTTTGGCATAATTTCAATGTAATTCTTCTTACTTGTGATATGAATATTCAGATCCGAAAGATTTAAGACAAAAGTTCATATTGACACAAAAATAATAATACTTCAAGCATGCTAACTAAGCAATTATGTCATCTCAAAATAGCATGGCCAAAGAAAGTTCATCCCTACAAAATCATATGGTTAGGCTATGCTTCATTTTCGTCACACAAAGATGTTCCCAACTTCTATACCCCCGATGACAAGCCAAGCAATTGTTTCATACTTTTTAACGCGCTTCAGCCTTTTCAACCCTCACGCAATACATGAGCGCAAGCCATGGATATAGCACTATAGGTGGAATAGAATATAATGGTGGAGGTTATGTGGAGAAGACAAAAAAGGAGAAAGTCTCACATCGACGCGGCTAATCAACGGGCTATGGAGATGCCCATTAATTGATGTCAATGCGAGGAGTAGGGATTGCCATGCAACGGATGCACTAGAGCTATGAATGCTCAACAAAAGAAAATTAGTGGGTGTGCATCCAACTCGCTTGCTCAAGAAGACCTAGGGCATTTTGAGGAAGCCCATCACTGGAATATAGAAGCCAAGTTCTATAATGAAAAATTCCCACTAGTATGAATAATTTATGAGACTCACTATATGAAAAACATGGTGCTATTTTGAAGCACAAATATATGAGACTCACTACATGAAGAACAAGGTGCTACTTTGAAGCACAAGTGTGGTAAAAGGATAGTAACATTGCCCTTTTTATTTTCTCCCTTTTTTTGGGCCTTTCCCTTTTTTCTTTTTTTTGGCCTTTCTCTTTTTTTTGATTGGGCAATGCTCTAATAATGATGATCATCACACTTCTATTGATTACAACATAATGATTACAACTCGATACTAGAACAAGATATGACTCTATTATGAATGCCCCCGGCGGTGTACCGGGATGGTGCAATGAATCAAGAGTGACATGTATGAAAAATAATGCATGGTGGCTTTGCCACAAATACGATGTCAACTACATGATCATGCAATGGCAATATGACAAAAGTAAAGTATGTCATGATGAACGGAATGGTAGAAAGTTGCATGGCAATATATCTCGGAATGGCTATGGAAATGCCATAATAGGTAGGTATGGTGGCTGTTTTGAGGAAGATATAAGGAGGTTTATGTGTGAAAGAGCGTATCATATCACGTGGTTTGGCTGCACCGGCGAAGTTTGCACCAACTCTCAAGGTGAGAAAAGGCAATACACGGTACCGAAGAGGCTAGCAAATGTGGAAAGGTAAAAGTGTGTATTATCCATGGACTCAACATTAGTCAAAAGAACTCATATACTTATTGCAAAAGTTTATTAGCCCTCGAAGCAAAGTACTACTACGCATGCCCCTAGGGGGGTAGATTGGTAGGAAAAGACCATCGCTCGTCCCCGACCGCCACTCATAAGGATACACAAGCCAGGTACACTTCATGCTTCAAGTTTGTTACACAACTTTACCCATACGTCCATGCTACGGGACTTGCAAACTTGAACTCAAGTATTTCTCAAATACACAACTACTCAACTAGCACGACTTTGATATTATTACCTCCATATCTCTGTGACGCCCCCGATTCAATCGTACACTAATCATGCACCCAAATGTGTACGATCAAGATCAAGGACTCACGGGAATATATCACAACACAACTCTGCAAATAAAATAAGTCATACAAGCATCATAATACAAGCCAGGGGCCTCGAGGGATCGAATACAAGTGCTCGATCATAGACGAGTCAGCGGAAGCAACAATATCTGAGTACAGACATAAGTTAAACAAGTTTGCCTTAAGAAGGCTAGCACAAACTGGGATACAGATCGAACGAGGCGCAGGCCTCCTGCCTGGGATCCTCCTAAACTACTCCTGGTCGTCGTCAGCGGGCTGCACGTAGTAGTAGACACCTCCAGAGTAGTAGGAGTTGTCGTCGAAGGTGGCGTCTGGATCCTGGGCTCCAGCAACTGGTTGCGGCAACCGGGTAAAAGGCAAAGGGGGGAAAAGGGGGAGAAAAGCAACCGTGAGTACTCATCCAAAGTACTCGCAAGCAAGGAGCTACACTACATATGCATGGATATATGTGTAAAGAGCCATATCAGTGGAATGAACTGCAGAATGCCAGAATAAGAGGGGGATAGCTAGTCTTATCGAAGACTACGCTTCTGGTCGCCACCGTCTTGCAGCATATAGAAGAGAGTAGACTGAAGTCCTCCAAGTAGCATCGCATAGCATAATCCTACCCGGCGATCCCCTCCTCGATGCCCTGTTAGAGAGCGATCACCGGGTTGTATCTGGCACTTGGAAGGGTGTGTTTTATTAAGTATCCGGTTCTACTTGTCATAAGGTCGAGGTACAACTCTGGGTCATCCTTTTACCGAGGGACACGGCTATTTGAATAGAAAAACTTCCCTACAGGGGTGCACCACATAGCCCAACACACTTGATCCCATTTGGCCGGACACACTTTTCTGGGTCATGCCCGGCCTCGAAAGATCAACACGTCGCAGCCCCACCTAGGCACAATAGAGCGGTCAGCACACAGGTCTAAACCTATGCGCGCAGGGGTCTGGGCCCATCGCCCTGAACACACCTGCACGTTGCGAACGCGGCTGGTGAGCAGACATAGCAACCTCCAGTACAACAGAAGTCATGTTACGCGGTCCAACCCGGCGCGCGCCACTCAGTCGCTGACGTCAAGAAGTGCTTCGGCTGATACCATGACGTCGGGATACCCATAACTACTCCCGCGTAGGTGGTTTGTGCGTATAGACCAAATGGCCAGACTCAGATCAAATACCCAGATCTCGTTAAGCGTGTTAAGGATCGCGAACACCGACTAGGGCCAGGCCCACCTCTCTCCTAGGTGGTCTGAACCTGCCCTGTCGCTCCGCCATAAAGTAACAGTCGGGGGCCGTCGGGAACCCAGGCCCGCCTCTACCGGGATGGGGCCACCTGCCCCTTCAGCCCCCATCTCCGAACAGTATCACAGGTAATGTAACAGTGTAAAGTATATAGTATATGCCCGTGATCACCCCCGAGTGATCACGGCCCGATAGTATAGCATGGCAGACGGACAAGAGTGTAGGGCCACTGCTGGAACACTAGCATCCTATACTAAGCAAGTAGCATTGCAGGTAAAGGTATCAACAACAGTATCAAAGACAGGCTATGCATCAGGATAGGAATAACGAAAGCAGTAACATGCTACACTACACTAATGCAAGCAGTATAGAGGAGAGTAGGCGATATCTGGTGATCAAGGGGGGGGGGCTTGCCTGGTTGCTCTGGCAAGGGAGAGGGGTCGTCAACTCCGTAGTCGAACGGGGCAGCAGCAGCGTCGGCCTCGGTGTCTAGCGAGAGAAGAGGGGGGAGAAACAATAAATATTTAAGAAAGAAGATGCATAGTGATGCATGACATGACAAGTAACGGTGTTATAGGTACCCTAACACGGTATGCCGTGATATCGGTGAAGGGGGAAAACAACCGGGAAAGTATCCCCGGTGTTTCGCGTTTTCGGGCAAAGGAGCCGGAGGGGAAAAGTTGCGAGTTTGATATGTTAGGAATGTGTGGCGGACGAACGGGCTGCATATCCGGGTTCGTCTCGTCGTTCTGAGCAACTTTCATGTTGAAAATATTTTAACCCGAGTTACGGATTAAAAGATATGATTTTCTAAAGATTTTATTAATTTCTGCAATTTAATTAATTAGTTAAATGAATTCAAAAATGGATTAATGACATCGGCATGATGTCATGCTGACGTCAGCAGTCAACAGAGTTGACTGGTCAACCTGACCAGTGGGTCCCACTGGTCAGAGACACATGTTAATTAACCAAATTTAATTAATCTAATCACAATTAATTAGGGGGGTGGGCCCCACTGTCATGCTAATTAATTAGCTAATTAACTAAATAGATTAATTAGATAACTAATGTTTAGTTAGTTTGATTAATCAAAATTAATTTAGTTAATTATTATTATTATTATTATTATTGTTTTTTTATTCCTTTCTTTTTTTTTCGTTCTCAGGGGCGTGGGCCCTGTTTGTCATTGGCCCAGAGGCCAAACAGGGCGCTGGCGACGGGTTACGGGTGTGCCCCGTTCGGGTGCACGCCCAGGGGCAAGCAGGCGTGGGCACAGGCAGCCACGGCGGGGCACGGCGCCGGCCAGGGATGGGCGTAGGGGCGCATCCCGCCAGTGCGGGGCGAGGTTGCCGGCGGCCACCGCACAAGTGGCAGCAGGGCGGCGGTGCTGGAGTGGGGCGAGGGGAGCAGGCGTGGCCTCAACGGTGGACGCGCGGGGGAGACGGGCGCCTGGGGGAGCGCTCGCCCACAGGGAGTGCGGCGGGGCCGAGCCAGAGGCCAAGGCGGCCGTGGTGGCCGACCGACGTGGGGGAGACGGAGTGCGGGTCCGGCGAAGAGCGGGCGTGCGGGCGGCAGAGGAGCACCAGTAGGGGAGCCGGGGCGCACCAGTAGTAGGGGGGCGTGGTGAGTGGCCGAGGGAGTGCGAGCGCACGTGCGCACGACGGCCATGGCCGCGGTCGACGAGCGGGAATCCAGGGGAGGAGAAGGAGAGGTGCTCACGGGGCGTGTAGGGTCCAGGCAGCGTGCGCGGGGTGGTCCGGCGAGGAGAAGACGAGGAGGAGAACGGAGAGGCGGCAGTCCGGTGGGGAGGCGGCGCCGGCGAGGGGGCGCGCCCGGCTTTGACGGTGTCCGGCGTTGGCGCGACCGCAGGGCTTCGATTGCCCCGACCAGATCCATGCGGGGGGAATGAGAGAGAGGTGAGGGGTCGAGGAGGGTCCGACATGGTGGTGAGGGGCGATGGGAGGCGTCGGGCGGCGTCGGGGTCCCGATGCAGATCGGGATCGTGGGAGGAGGAGTGGGGGAGTGGTGGCGGAGGTCGTGGGGTTAGGGTTTCCCCTGGTGGGGATATGTAGCGGGGTGGGTCGGTTGGCTGGGCCAGGTGGGCCGGCCTGGCCTATGAGCTGGGCCGTCTGGCCCAGTTGGCCAGGGGTACTTTTTTTCTTTTTTTAGGTTTGTTTCTGTTTTATTTTTACCTTTTCTTTTCTGCTTTCTTTTAATTATTTAATAATTTATAGTTTTACAAAAAGTAAAACCCATACCTAAAATAGACTTACAATTCCAACTACTTTCACAGAAAGTTTTACCCCTAATTAAAATAGTTTAGCATTTTATAATATGCAAAAGACATTTATTTAATAGCTTTACCTTCTGTTTTAATCATTTAAGTGCATTTAAACCTTTTATAAAAATGTGGTTTTTCCATCATAATTATCAATGCAATATTTGGTTCACTCCGAACATTTTAGTTTTAATATTTGAAAACTTTTATCCTTGACTTGAATTTGAATTCTGAATCCGAACAGGATTGAATCATCGTGAGACTAACACTCGTAATCGTGGTGACGTGGCAATGTTAGCAGAGATTACTGTAGCTTAATTATCCGGGCGTCACAATTCTCCTCCACTACAAGAAATCTCGTCCCGAGATTTAAGCGGGGAGTAAGGGGGAAAGTTCTGGTTACGATATTCTAAGGGATCTTCTCGGAGAAGTTAATCACTTTCGTTGATGTCTTCAATCCTTTATTCCAATGCATCATGATGAAGTTGCCGTCCTTCCTTCAGGAACTTCACCGTACTTACGAAAGGGTAAGAAGGGAAAACTCGATATGAATGGATTCTACCAAGATCGAGCATCAGACGGTTAAACTCAGGGAAGAAGCATAAGTATCTCTCGATTTGAAACTTAAGAAGATATCGAGAGCGGAGTAAGAAGGTACCATGAGAAGCTTCAAACGGATAGGCAATCGTTCGATGCCTAACCGGAAGGTGAAAGGGTCTCAGAGCAATGAGAATAGGTATTGCGCCTCATACCAGAATAAATCACTAGACAGGTGGTCCGTGAATTACATAGGAAGTTAAGCGCGAGGAACAACCTTGGGAACATGTGGTGTACAGGAGAGTCAGGTTTCGATCCTGTGGAACTGTGGGTTATGGGCCCACCATGTGGGATAAAAGTAGGAGTGGTGACATCTTGCATGGTCACGATAGAAGGCATGTCAGAGACTAGCCTGTCAGTTATGTCGGCAACAACATCGATACCAAGGGCGAGGGACGAAGAGAACCATTTTCCCGCTCGTTGAACGAGGCGGACCAATAGGCAAAGTTTTCGTCCATCGGTGGTTACCGGGATGCTATCAATAATGGTAACAGGGTCTTACTGACAGAGTTGTACAACGAGGTGCTTACTAAGCAGGGAATTATCACTGCTCGGTTAAGTCAGATTACAAGAAAGCTTAAACAAGACAATTGAAAGGAAAATGCTATTATCAGGTTTAACCCGAACAATGGAAACGAAAATGTGTATACACACATTTTTTTGTGGGTATATCTTTCCCAAGGACACGCGGAGCATGATATCCATGACAGGATAGAAAGTAGAAAACCATTAAGGTAAGGGGAAGGGATTTCATGATATTACCCATACAACGGTGTTTGGATAATTGAGCAAGAAAACTTTTAGCATTGCGCTTCCAATGTTCTTATTGAAGATCAGAGTACCACAAACAAGCTTCAGGATGGCATTGACATGGTCTTTAAGCAAAGGTCAGACTTTAGATACACAAAGGATCCATCAGGATCAACCCATAGAATAAGTGTTACAATTTCCACATGGAAGAATGGTTAACCTTGATAAAAAGGAAACTAGGTGTGCTAGGATGACATCACCTTACTGGGTCATATAAGGACCAACGTTATGGCTCTTGGAAAATGTTCCAACCAACATATCTGACCGAGTTCAGATCTGATTGGTGTCAGGATACCTCAAACTCAGGATGCCTGAGAAGAAAGGATGCAACACAAATTAAGTCAAGGACATTTTAAGATTCTCGGGAAATGAACCATGGAAGCAAGTTCCGAAAACAGAGTTCATCATTAAACCAAGGAGAGGATGAGGAAGTGGCTGATGGACTCAGCGATAATTCAACGAGGTATCCAAAAAGATGCATCTCCTCAATTATGTGGATAAGGAGATAACATTTGTCAGATCAAATGATGTAATGAAGTATGCTCGAGGAAATCATACACAGTTAAACATTGGTTGAAAAGTGCACCCGAAATATGGGCTTAGGTAGCATGATCGATGTTAGAATGGTGATTCGATATCCAATGGTCTAAGAATAAAATGTCGACCATTAACTTCAAAGCAATATGGTTGCTAGAAGTACAGAATCCAAGCAACAACGTTCACCTGTTGGAATCCTGGCTAGAATCAACACGGGAACCAAGAAGGAATGATGATGGTGAGAAGTATCACTATACCAAGAATTTTTAAGAGGTGGTGAAATTCTTGCCACATTCTTGACATAAAAGATGGTAATACTCCATGGTAAAGAAAACAGATGCTGGATAGCAAGAAACCCAAGGTATAACACAAAACAGGAACAAGTTTTGTGTTGGAGGGGATGCAATAATGTTGTCGATGATAACCCAAATCATCGAGGGCAAAGGATGCTATTTCTCATCAAGAATTTGATAGATATCTTGGAAGACCTCAGAAGGTTGATGATGATCACGACACATTTGTCGAGAGGTTTCGAGAAGATGTAACTGATCGGAGATGACAACAAGTCAACGGAATGATGAAGCAAAAAAAATTATTGGAACAATGGGTACGACACAAACTCGGAATCAAGCTTGCTGTCCAAGGACAAATGATATGGCGAGGAAGATCGATTATAAGATTAGCTCACCGTCGAAATTTGTGCTCCGGGAAGAAGGACCCGGTAGCACAGTTTAAGCTTTAACATGACGATGATGATGTAGCCAATCGGTTGGGAATGACATCAGTGAGTACAACTCGCAGGTATTAAGGATTACAAAGAGTAGTTGAACCGTAGAACGAACTCGATTCAGTTATCGGTGTTTCGAGTAACAAACAACTCAAAACGCGTGAAAAATTGGAATCGGTGAGAATGTAGTACTTGATGGAGAACTCATAAGAAGATATGATGTTCCATGGTAACCTCGAGATGCCAGGGGGTAATACTCGACGATAAATCAAAGTAGAGGTTGGACTGGGGTATTGCTCTATAGAAGACAAGTGATTACACTTGCACCAAAAATGGTATTTAAAGGAGAACATGGTCGGAACCACGATTGCAAAAGGCCAGATCCTAGATATAAGATGAACTTATACCAAGGGAATAATTAATTTTAAAAGAAGCTTCGATGAGAAGATGTACATCGTGTCCATGGGCATGAACACAAAGTTCAAGGTCGACTCCCACTTATCCAATGCATAACCTTTCATTCACTTCTCATTTTTGAAGAAGTTGTAGTATTGAAATTTTATCTGGCAAAATACCAGAAGAGTATGACTCGTGAAAACTTTCGAGTTCACACATACTAAGGAAGGCATAGGTTCAACCCATCGGGGCATCGTGGAAACATATACCATAAGCTTCAATAGTAAATACCACCAGCTCGAGAGCAGAGCATGGTTGAGAAAACAGAGGATACAATTTACCCAAGGCTTTATATATCCGTGGAAAGACTCACAAGGTTATTTGAATATGAAGGACACTGTCAGATAATAATCCAACAAGAGGTCCGGTGGTCTACAATGGAGCTGATGTGAATATCGGTACTCTATCAACGGAAGAAGGATCGAAAGGGCATCGGATTATAGAAACACCTGACTAATTCAAAGCTCAAATGCCAAGGAATTATGATCTTCAAATCAAGGGATCAGAAGCAAACAATCTTATCAAGGATGGGTAAATCGAATAGGCTTAGGTTACCATCGATGGCAAATTTGATTGGTCAAGAACCAGCTCATGTTTAAAAAGACATCTGAGCCGGAGGGATAATTTTCAGGGAATAACTGATGATTGCGTGCATTCACACACATGTTGAATCAACAGGATCAGAATATCAATCACAAGGATTCTAATGGTTATTGCTAGACAAATGGAATTGTCTAGACTTCAAGAAGACAAGTATTTGCAGGGCAATAGTTGGCAGAGGATTTCCGGAAGATCGGATAACCTCTCAATGTATCTTGTGAAACATATGAACAACGAGGGAAGAACGGATACTCGGAAAGGGTGAGGAATTATCCGTAGGGGGTATTCTGGTGGCAAAGAACCGCAAGGTAGTAGGCACAAAATATTCTCAGAATAATAGAGAGGATTTCAGGGCATCTTGTAATAACAAGATCAACCAGGAATAAAAGCAAGAACGACAGGTGTACGTATTTATCCATAGGGATATTTCGGTGGTAAGGAATGCAAAAGCAACGAACACAAAGTCTCGAGAGAATATCGGAGAGTATCTTCGAAAATCTTCTGGTGCAGCCGGCGATCATCTGAACTGAAGGGCCTCTCCGAGAGAAAGTATTTTCGAGAACCTAAAGTTAGATTTTAGAAAAAATCAATTAACCCGAATAGAAGAGAGATTAGAATCACAGAGTATAGACGAGGAATAAAAGATCCTAGTACCACCCGATGGCGACGTGGGCCCGTAAGGCACACAGCCAAGTTAGTAGAAGTTTTTGCAATGTCTAGACTCGACTTCGGCCAAGGAGTGTGGAAGGGGGATTCCTACAGGCAGACGGCTCTGATACAAACTTGTGACGCCCCCGATTCAATCGTACACTAATCATGCACGCAAATGTGTACGATCAAGATCAAGGACTCACGGGAAGATATCACAACACAACTCTACAAATAAAATAAGTCATACAAGCATCATAATACAAGCCAGGGGCCTCGAGGGCTCGAATACAAGTGCTCGATCATAGACGAGTCAGCGGAAGCAACAATATCTGAGTATAGACATAAGTTAAACAAGTTTGCCTTAAGAAGGCTAGCACAAACTGGGATACAGATCGAACGAGGCGCAGGCCTCCTGCCTGGGATCCTCCTAAACAACTCCTTGTCGTCGTCAGCGGGCTGCACGTAGTAGTAGGCACCTCCAGAGTAGTAGGAGTCGTCGTCGAAGGTGGCGTCTGGATCCTGGGCTCCAGCATCTAGTTGCGGCAACTGGGTAGAAGGGAAAGGGGGGAAAATGGGGAGAAAAGCAACCGTGAGTACTCACCCAAAGTACTCGCAAGCAAGGAGCTACACTACATATGCATGGATATATGTGTAAAGGGCCATATCAGTGGACTGAACTGCAGAATGCCAGAATAAGAGGGGGATAGCTAGTCTTATCGAAGACTACGCTTCTGGTCGCCACCGTCTTGCAGCATATAGAAGAGAGTAGACTGAAGTCCTCCAAGTAGCATCGCATAGCATAATCCTACCCGGCGATCCCCTCCTCGATGCCCTGTTAGAGAGCGATCACCGGGTTGTATCTGGCACTTGGAAGGGTGTGTTTTATTAAGTATCCGGTTCTAGTTGTCATAAGGTCGAGGTACAACACCGGGTCGTCCTTTTACCGAGGGACACGGCTACTCGAATAGATAAACTTCCCTGCAGGGGTGCACCACATAGCCCAACACGCTTGATCCCATTTGGCCGGACACACTTTTCATGCCCGGCCTCGGAAGATCAACACGTCGCAGCCCCACCTAGGCACAACAGAGCGGTCAGCACGCCGGTCTAAACCTATGCGCGCAGGGGTCTGGGCCCATCGCCCTGAGCACACCTGCACGTTGCGAACGCGGCTGGTGAGCAGACCTAGCAACCTCCAGTACAACGGAAGTCACGTTATGCGGTCCAACCCGGCGCGCGCCACTCAGTCGCTGACATCATGAAGTGCTTCGGCTGATACCACGACGCCGGGATACCCATAACTACTCCCGCGTAGGTGGTTAGTGCGTATAGACCAAATGGCCAGACTCAGATCAAATACCCAGATCTCGTTAAACGTGTTAAGGATCGCGAACACCGACTAGGGCCAGGCCCACCTCTCTCCTAGGTGGTCTGAACCTGCCCTGTCGCTCCGCCACAAAGTAATAGTCGGGGGCCGTCGGGAACCCAGGCCCACCTCTACCGGGATGGAGCCACCTGCCCCTTCAGCCCCCATCTCCGAACAGTATCACAGGTGATGTAACAGTGTAAAGTATATAGTATATGCCCGTGATCACCCCCGAGTGATCATGGCCCGATAGTATAGCATGGCAGACAGACAAGAGTGTAGGGCCACTGATGGAACACTAGCATCCTATACTAAGCAAGTAGGATTGCAGGTAAAGGTATCAACAGCAGTATCAAAGACAGGCTATGCATCAGGATAGGAATAACGAAAGCAGTAACATGCTACACTACTCTAATGCAAGCAGTATAGAGGAGAGTAGGCGATATCTGGTGATCAAGGGGGGGGGCTTGCCTGGTTGCTCTGGCAAGAGAGAGGGGTCGTCAACTCCGTAGTCGAACGGGGCAGCAGCAGCGTCGGCCTCGGTGTCTAGCGAGAGAAGAGGGGGGGAAACAATAAATATTTAAGCAAGCAGATGCATAGTGATGCATGACATGACAAGTAACGGTGTTAGAGGTGCCCTAACGCGGTATGCGGTGATACCGATGAAGGGGGAAAACAACTGGGAAAGTATCCCCGGTGTTTCGCGTTTTCGGGCAAAGGAGCCGGAGGGGAAAAGTTGCGAGTTTGATATGTTAGGAATGTGTGGCGGACGAACGGGCTGCATATCCGGGTTCGTCTCGTCGTTCTGAGCAACTTTCATGTTGAAAATATTTTAATCCGAGTTACGGATTAAAAGATGTGATTTTCTAAAGATTTTATTAATTTCTGCAATTTAATTAATTAGTTAAATTAATTCAAAAATGGATTAATGACATCAGCATGATGTCATGCTGACGTCAGCAGTCAACAGAGTTGACTGGTCAACCTGACCAGTGGGTCCCACTAGTCAGAGACACATGTTAATTGACCAAATTTAATTAATCTAATCAGAATTAATTAGGGGGGGTGGGCCCCACTGTCATGCTAATTAATTAGCTAATTAACTAAATAGATTAATTAGATAACTAATGTTTAATTAGTTTAATTAATCTAAATTAATTAAGTTAATTAATTAATTAATTAATTAATTATTATTGTTTTTATTCCTTTCTTTTTTTCGTTCTCAGGGGCGTGGGCCCTGTTTGTCATTGGCCCAGAAGCCAAACAGGGCGCGGGCGACGGGTTACGGGTGTGCCCCGTTCGGGTGCACGCCCAAGGGCAAGCAGGCGTGGGCACAGGCGGCCACGGCGGGGCACGGCGCCGGCCAGGGATGGGCGCAGGCGCGCATCCCGCCCAGTGTGGGGCGAGGTTGTCGGCGGCCACCGCACAAGCGGCAGCAGGGCGGCGGTGCCGGAGAGGGGCGAGGGGAGCAGGGGGCGGCCCTAGCGGCAGAGCGGGCGCGGCCTCAGCGGTGGAGGCGCACGGGAGACGGGCGCCTGGGGGAGCGCTCGCCCATAGGGAGTGCGGCAGGGCCGAGCCAGAGGCCAAGGCGGCCGTGGTGGCCGACCGACGTGGGGGAGACGGAGTGCGGGTCCGGCGAAGAGCGGGCGTGCGGGCGGCAGAGGAGCACCAGTAGGGGAGCCGGGGCGCACCAGTAGCAGGGGCGTGGTGAGTGGCCGCGGGAGTGCGAGCGCGCGTGCGCACGACGGCCATGGCCGCGGTCGACGAGCGGGAATCCAGGGGAGGAGGAGGAGAGGTGCTCACGGGGCGTGTAGGGTCCAGGCAGCGTGCGCGGGGTGGTCCGGCGAAGAGGAGACGAGGAGGAGGACGGAGAGGTGGCAGTCCGGTGGGGAGGCGGCACCGGCGAGGGGGCGCGCCTGGCTTTGACGGTGTCCGGTGTCGGCACGAGCGCAGGGCTTCGGTTGCCCCGACCAGATCCATGCGGGGGGAAGGAGAGAGAGGTGAGGGGTCGAGGAGGGTCCGACATGGTGGTGAGGGGCGATGGGAGGCGTCGGGCGGCGTCGGGGTCCCGATCCAGATCGGGATCGTGGGAGGAGGAGTGGGGGAGTGGTGGCGGAGGTCGTGGGGTTAGGGTTTCCCCTGGTGGGGATATGTAGCGGGGTGGGTCGGCTGGCTGGGCCGGCCTGGCCTGTGAGCTGGGCCGTCTGGCCCAGTTGGCCAGGGGTACTTTTTTTCTTTTTTTTAGGTTTGTTTCTGTTTTATTTTTACCTTTTCTTTTCTGCTTTCTTTTAATTATTTAATAATTTATAGTTTTACAAAAAGTAAAACCCATACCTAAAATAGAGTTACAATTCCAACTACTTCCACAGAAAGTTTTACCCGTAATTAAAATAGTTTAGCATTTTATAATATTCAAAAGACATTTATTTAATAGCTTTACCTACTGTTTTAATCATCTAAGTGCATTTAAACCTTTTATAAAAATGTGGTTTTTCCATCATAATTATCAATGCAATATTTGGTTCACTCCGAACATTTTAGTTTTAATATTTGAAAACTTTTATCCTTGACTTGAATTTGAACTCTGAATCCGAACATGATTGAATCATCGCGAGACTAACAATCGTAATCATGGTGACGTGGCAATCTTAGCTGAGATTACTGTAGCTTAATTATCCGGGCGTCACAATCTCAAAACAATTATCAAGCATTAAATTTATCTTAGTATTCAATTCACTCAAAAGAAAGTTTCACATATCTTGAACACTAAGTATATTAACATTAAGCAAATTACCATGTTATTAATGACTCTCAAAATAATATAAGTGAAGCATGAGAGTTCATCTATTTCTTCAAAATAAAACCACCATTGTGCTCTAAAAGATATAAGTGAAGCACTAGAGCAAATGACAAACTACTCAAACAAGATATAAGTGAAGATCAATGAGTAGCTAAATAATTATTATGCAACTATGTGAAGACTCTCTCTCATTTAAAAATTTCAGATCTTGGTATTTTATTCAAACATCAAGCAAAGCTAAAGAAAATAAAATGACGCTCCAAGCAAAACACATATCATGTGGTGAATAAAAATATTGCTCCAAGTAAAGTTACCGATGAACGAAGACGAAAGAGGGGATGCCTTCCGGGGCATCCCCAAGCTTAGACGCTTGGTTATCCTTGAATATTACCTTGGGGTGCCTTGGGCATCCCCAATCTTAGGCTCGTGCCACTCCTTATTCCATAGTCCATCGAAGCCTTACCCAAAACTTGAAAACTTCACAACACAAAACTTAACAGAAAACTTGTGAGCTCCGTTAGCGAAAGAAAAGAAAACACCACTTCGAGGTACTATAATGAACTCATTCTTTATTTATATTGGTGTTAAACCTACTTTATTCCAACTTCTCTATGATTTATAAACTAGTTTACTAGCCATAGATTCATCAAAATAAGCAAACAACACACGAAAAACAGAATCTGTCAAAAACAGAACAGTCTGTAGTAATCTGTAACTAACGCAAACTTCTGGAACTAAAAAAATTCTAAAATAAATTGGTTGACCTGAGGAATTTGTCTATAAATCATATGCCAAAATAATCAACTAAATAGCACTCTCCAGTAAAAAGTTATAGCTAATCTCGTGAGCGCTAAAGTTTCTGTTTTTTACAGCATGAACATAAAGACTTCTCCCAAGTCTTCCCAAAGGTTCTACTTGGCACCAGCACTAACTAAAAAATGAAAACACATCTAACCACAGGCTAGATGGATTATTTAATCCTAAACAGAACCAACAAGCAAGAAACTAAAATAAAATTGGGTTGCCTCCCAACAAGCGCTATCGTTTAACGCCCCTAGCTAGGCATTATGATTTCAATGATGCTCACATAAAAGATAAGAATTGAAACATAAAGAGAGCATCATGAAGAATATGACTAGCACATTTAAGTCTAACCCACTTCCTATGCATAGGGATTTTCTGAGCAAACAAATTATGGGAACAAGAATCATCTTGCACAGGAAGGTAAAACAAGCATAACTTCAAAACTTTAAGCACATAGAGAGGAAACTTGATATTATTGCAATTCCTACAAGCATATATTCCTCCCTCATAATAATTTTCAGTAGCATCATGAATGAATTCAAAAATATAACCAGCACCTAAAGCATTCTTTTCATGATCTACTTGCATAGAAATTTTACTACTCTCCACACAAGCAAAATTCTTCTCTTTCGGAATAGTGGGAGTATCATAAGAGACTTGAATACTATAAATTGCTTCCACATTAAAAGAGTAATGTTCAGATAAAGGGTACTCATAATCATGACAAGTTTTATAAATATAATCATCACTACTTTTTATAGCATAAGTTTTATCACAATAATCATCATAAGTAGCAACTTTGTTCTCATCATAAGCGATTGAAACCTCTTCCGAAATAGTGGATACATCACTAAATAAAGTCATAACCTCTCCAAATCCACTTTCATAAATATTATAAGATTCAACATACTCCAAAATAGTGGGATCATTACTTCCTAAAGTTGACACTCTTCCAAACCCACTTTCATCAATATATTCATCATAGGTAGAAGGCATGCTATCATCATAACAACTTTGCATATCAAAACTTGGGAGGCTAAAAATATAATCATGATTAAACATAGCATCCCCAAGCTTGGGACAAACATTAATTGCAGCAAATATATTCTCAAAAACATCATCTTCATCAAACACAGCTTCCCCAAGCTTGGGCCTTTTCGTATCATAAGCATAATCACTCTCATCATTAATAGTATGGATAGCACCAATAGTATAGCAATTATCATATTCTTCCAAGCGAGTGCCAAAAAGATTTTCAAGATCATAAGGGGTATCATTATCTTCCCAATCATAATCACAACAACAAGCAATAGGCATAACGAGATCATCATCAAGTGTATCATCTTCATTTTCATGAGGCACAACAATAATAGGAGCAACTTTATTTTGGGGAGATACCTTTTTACCTCTCTTCCTTTTTCTTTTCTTCTTCTTCACCTCATGTGTGGGTTCAATCCTCTTTTTGGAGCTCCTTATTAATGAGATTTGTTGATTAGAAGGATCCTCCTCGTCACCTGATTCATCATAAGAAATAATAGGAGGATATTGGGAAGTCTCTTCCCTTTCATTAGTATTCTCTTCATCTTCTATTTCTTTTCTTTTCTTTATGTAATTGGTAATATAAGGATTTTCAATACAATTCACCGCACAATACATATAAATCTTCTGTAGATCAAAATCAAGAAATTTATCAAGATTAAATTTTGGAATACCCTCAGTTATACGTTTCATTTCTTCGTAGCCCAAAAAAAGGCTAAGCTCTTTATGATGCTCAAGGGTAATCAAATTATCACAATATTTGGACACGACTTGACCATGAAACAAATAGCATTGGAGCTTTAAATGGCCATGTTCATTGCAAAGTTCACAAGGGGTACTATAAATTTTGAATCTTTCAGGGCATTTGAGGGAGTCCTGGATTAGGGGGTGTTCGGATAGCCGGACTATACCTTCAGCCGGACTCCAGGACCGTGAAGATATAAGATTGAAGACTTCGTCCCGTGTCCGGAAGGATCTTTCCTTGGCGTGGAAGGCAAGCTAGGCATGCGGATATTCGAGATCTCCTACCATTGTAACCGACTCTGTGTAACCCTAACCCTATCCGCTGTCTATATAAACTGGAGGGTTGTAGTCCGTAGGACTACCATCATCATACACAATCATACCATAGGCTAGCTTCTAGGGTTTAGCTTCCTTGATCTCGTGGTAGATCTACTCTTCTACTACCCATATCATCAATATTAATCTAGCAGGAGTAGGGTTTTACCTCCATCGAGAGGGCCCGAACCTGGGTAAAATAAAGTGTCCCTTGTCTCCTGTTACCATCCGACCTTGACACACAGTTCGGGACCCCCTACCCGAGATCCGCCGGTTTTGACACCGACATTGGTGCTTTCATTGAGAGTTCCTCTGTGCTGTCGCGATCAGGAAGGATGCCTCTTCCCGTCTTTAAAGACGGCGCCGTTACAAAAGGAGCCTTGGCTGTCGGCCAAACTCTCCGGCTAGGTGGTTTTCTCGCAACCGCCTGTTCGGCTGTTGCGCCGACGGTGACCTCCCGGGTCATCGAAAGCAACCTCCACGTCGGCTCAGAACTCGCCGAGCAATTGGATCCGATGGAGCTCTCTTCTGTAAACGAGCTCCTGGATCGCATCGCCGCACTGGGCGTCGCTACAAATTACGACCAGGTTGGGCTTAAACCCGATCTAAGAGAAATTAACTCTCCCCAAGTCACCCACCACGTTGTTGTGGTGGAGACACAATGCGGCGACCCTTCATCTATCTTAAGGACTAGCTACGTCCGAATTCCCGAACCCTCCATGCCAGATATCTGCGGAGGGGAGGATACAATCCAAGACCTGAGCTTAAAATCAAGCAAATCGGATAACATCCAAGACTCCGGATCTCAGAATTCGGAAGTTCTTCGGCCTCCGAACAGCAAACTGGGCGAGGTCTCAGATTCAACGACACCCGCCCGCCCGATCTTAAGTGATCTTTCCCAAATCAGGCAAATGCCCGAAGAAACAGTACATCATTACTGGGCCAGATTCCTCCTGGTTATGAACAGGATAAAGGATTGCCGCGAGGGAGACGCAATTTCAATCTTTTGCAGTAACTGCACGGACAAGGGAATACTCAACGCCGTAAGTCGTCGTAATATTGCACGCTTTGCTGACTTGGCGTCCATAGTACAAAAGTACTGTGCGATGGAAAGTGCTTGGAAAACCGAAATAAAATTTTGGGATAATCCGGCCTTGAATAGCAATCCCGTCTGATCTAAGAGGGTGCACCACAGTAAGGCACCCGGACTAAATACCGAAAAAATCAGAACCCTTTAGAGGGCATGGAACCGTACTGGAAAAGTGGCTAGATGGACCCTGCAAGATTCACAGTGCAGAGGGCGCCACCCCAACTCACAGCCTCAGGGCATGTTGGATACTCCGGTAGGTGGCTAAAATTGGCGAGGACCTCCTAATTCCAGAGGTCGAAGGAAACCAGCCCGAGAATTTCAGTTCCGTTCTCACAGTCTTTGAGACTTTTGCATCAAATAGCATGCGAAAAAGAACACTCCGTAGTCTCACTGAAGTCTATCAAGTAGCGACAATAAACCCATGGAGCAATACTGTTATCACCTCCAACGCGAGTGACGAACCTAAATTTCGAACAGCCCGGGCACCAGCCGCATTGGTCCTCAGTCCCATAGTGGACGGCTGTCGCCTCGCAAAGGTACTCATGGACGGAGGCAGCGGATTGAACCTCATTTACGAGGAAACCCTCCAAAAGATGGAAATAGACTGGAGCCGCATTGAGCGAAGCAGCACAACCTTTAGAGGAATAATCCCCAGTCAGGAAGCGCGCTGCACCGGAAAGATCACACTAGATGTGGTATTCGGCACGCCGGATAATTACAGGTTCGAACAGATCACGTTCCAGGTGGCCCCGTTCAAAAGCGGATATCACCCTATACTAGGACGGGAGGCTTTCACAGTTTTCCAAGCTATACCCCATTACGGGTATGAAGCTTAAAATGCCTGGGCCAAACGGAATTATCACTCTCGCCACTACACCACAACACTTGATTAGGGGCAGTTAATTGCCGGGAGAAGTATCAAAACAAGGACAAAAGTACTGCCGGGACATTTATAACTGCCGGTACAAGTAGTTCCAGGCAAAGAAACTGCCGGCAGAACATCAGCAGCGAGGGCATTGAAACTGCCGGTACACTTGAGGGCGTTATATCTGCCGGGAGAACACTCCTATGGCCCATTATCTGCCGGGGTCCGTCTTCGGCGCGAAACCGAAATATCGTTTGGGCCTAAGCGCGCGCAATCGGGGGAAAGGCGCGCGATAGATAGACAAAGAAAAAAACTTTTGGGCTCGAAAGAACTAGACGCGCCGGCCCTCCTTCGATCCGCAGCCACCCCCGAACAACTTCCCCCAAATCCCCCTCCACTGACCGCGCCGGCCGCCCTAGATCGACCCCGAGCACCACCACCGGCGTCCCCCACAACCGCAACACTGCCGCCGGCGCCCCCCACCACCGCAGCCCCGTTGCCGCCCCTAGCTACCCCACCACCGCCGGCCGCCCTAGATCCCGAGTTCTGCAGCCGGCGGCCCGCACCAAAACAGCCCCGCCCCCGCCCCCAGCCCCCCCCCCACACACACCGCCGCTGGCATCCCTCCACCCCGACGGTCCGACCACTGCCGCTTCTGCCCCCAACCACCCCACATCAGCGCTGCCGAGCACGGAGCACCCCGACGGACGACCATTGTCACCGAGCGACTCCACCGCCGAACGTCTCCCCAAGCAGGCCTCCTCCCTCCACCTGAGCAGGCGAGCACCGAGAGGGATTGCCTCCTCGATGTCCTCTCCGATCCCCCAAGCAGCGGAGCGTCCCTCTTCTCCTATGACCAGCTCACTACCACATCAACATCCTCTGTCTGCCTCCTCTGCCCATCAAGAGCATTTGGTGAGATTTCTTTGCAGCCAAGGTTCAGTTCAAATTGTGTACTTGGATTCAGTTCTGACTTCTACACTTGTTAGATGGTTCATTTCAATGTGTGAACTTGGCAGATGATTCAATCCTAACTTCCAAAATTGTTAAATGGGTTAGTTTAATCTGTGTACTTGGCAGATGATTTAGTTCTAGGTTTTACAACAATTGTTTTTTGTGTTTAGTTGATGCCTCAAAGTTGTAGCTTCTCTGTTTGTGTTTTGCAAAATCAGATTTGTGGACAGAACAAGTGTTTTGTTTTTATGATATAGATAATGATATTCTTACTACTATTTTAGTTTTTGTTGTTCCTAAAATGACATGTTTCAATTGACTATTCTATTGTGCTAGAGCATTCCTGGTACATATTGTATTTCTCCTTGCTTGTACTAGATATGAATGGCATGCATTTTGTCACTAGATAATTATGATGAGATGTTTGAAATGATTCATGATATGGCACACCTAATTGGGAATTTGCGTGATAGTGGCGGTGGGGAGGATCCAATTCACGAGGATGTATAGCCAGGGAGCATTGACCCTCTTCTAAAAGAAAAAGAAGCGTGATGCAGATGCTTTTTGACAGTTCATAGCTGATGATAGCGAGGAGCTTTATCCAGGGTGTACACAACCTTCTTAAAGCTACGTTTTGTTGTTAGGTTACTCCATATCAAATCTCTTGGAGGTTGGTTTCATAAAAGTTTTGACATGATGCTAGAGTTGCTAAAAGAGGCCTTCCCAACAGATCCAATTTGATGCGTGAGGTACGCTCCAATTTTCAAAACATTTGGACTTCTGTGCAGCTCTCAGCAAAAAAGACAAATCGGAGGTCTGTAAAAATATATACTGTTCACGTACTATTCTGGTCTGATTTGTCTTTTTTGCTGAGAGCTGCACAGAAGTCCAAATGTTTTGAAAATTGGAGCGTACCTCACGCATCAAATTTTCTACCACCCTAATTTTTTTTTGAATTTTTCTGAAATTTTTACGAATTTTTTTTGACCGGGTGCAGATGCACCCAGGCACCAAAACGCTGCTCTCAATTGGATCATCTTCCTTTCATGTAAATGATAGACTCTGCCATGTCGAGAAATGAGTTTCATTGGATTCCATGCTTTAATTTGAGTCATTTCTCATAATTGGATCCTCTTTCTTTCATGTACATGAATTATTTCAGCTCATTTGTTTGTAGAAAGCCTTGGTTTTATTTTCTAGGCTAATTCAACTTGTGTGAAATGTAGGAAAGTGAACCAATAAAAATTGTTTATTGAACCAAATGTTGGTAGTGCTTCACTAGATTAAATTTGTGGGCTTGTCACTAATCAAATACCATTTAGGGGACCTTAATTTCTCCAGCTAGTTTCCCTCTTATTTTGTGTAGTAGATGTAGAGAGCTTAGAAGGAAAAGCAAGTACAAGCTAATTTAATTCACTGGCTAGTACAGTAACTTAGCGCATGCAACCTGCTTATACCAATTTGCTTATTGCAGTAACTTATATCACTGTATTTCCTGATCCTGCTTGAAGCTGCAGCTGTAACTTTGCATATGCGCTTGTTCAGTACAGTAGCTTCAAAATGCGCTTGTGTAATATTTAGTGTGTGATTGTGGCCTCGTGCTTGTGTTTCCAAATGCAGAAGACAATCAAAATGGTCATCAATTCTGTTCGCTTTACTTCGGTACAGGAATAGCCTCACTTCTGCTGTACAAGATAGGTACACCTACTAATTACTGTTAATATTTGTTAATATCTGTATAGACTTTGCACACTATATTTGGATGAGAAGTAAGATAAGCTTGCTACTGTCAAGATGATAAAAAATGGACATGTTCTCTACTAAAGTAGAGATTACTCTAGAGATGGTACTAGTTGCTCTATGTTTTAGAACATATACGGCTGTTATTGTCACATCTTCCTGTTTATAGACTTTGCACATTACATTTTGATGAGAAGATAAGCTTGCTACTATTAAGATGATAAAAAATGGACATGTTCTCTACTATAGTAGAGATTAGTCTAGAGATGTTATTGGTTGCTCTATATTTCAGAAAATATGCGGCTGTTGTATGTGATTGCTGTAACATCTTCCTTAAATTATGAATGCTGCTGTTGTATGTAAAACATCTTATGATCTATTGCAGCTGCAGGTTTCCCAAAGGTGCACAAGTTCACTAAGGTTTGGAAGATCTTCAAGCTGCTGAAGATTTGGAAGACCTGCAATGTCCTGCGTCTTGTTTCTTGAACCTAGACATTTGCTCTGCTCATTTTGGTGGTGGTTTGGCTGTGTGGCACACATCTAGAAGCATATGTACATCTTTTGTGGCACTACTTTAGTTTGGTTGTGGGGTAAACATATATATGTACTCCTTTTGTGGCACAACCTCTGTGTATATTGTCGTTATGTTTATCAAATGAAGTTTAAGGTTTTTGATGAGGCCTATATGTTACATTGATTGAAGTGCATGTATAAATTGTGTGATATGTCTTGATTGTCTGGACATATATAATCGATGGATATTACATAATAGCGACGCCTAGAACATTTCACTAGTGAAATCAACATGCTGGCATAATATCTGTCAGGTAAACATGCTTGTGCTGGCGGCTTAACTGCCGGTAATTGCAGATTCACCTGCCTCGACCAATCTGCCGGGAGAAAATGATCTGCCGGCAAATACATGAGTCAGGGCAGAAAAACTGCCGGGAGAAGTTTATCTGCCGGGAGAAGTAATCCCCGGCAGCCGTTCTCGTGGCAGTTCTATCTGCCGGGAGAACCACTGTCCCGGCAGTTTGTTTGCCCTCTAAAGAGTCTTCTCCCGGCAGTTTTTCTGCCCTTACATCAATGTTGTGGTGTAGTGCTCTAGTGATCCGGACATAGCACTCCGCGCCGAGAACAAGACAGCCGCATTGGCCCTCGAGGCACTATCCGAAATCTTAGCGGCCGAAGAACTGACTGCGCTGCGATCCATGGTCAATAGGGATGATGTGATACTCGATAAGAGATCCAAATCCACATCCTTCAAACCAGCGGACGAAATAGTCAAATTCCAGGTCCACCCAACGGACCCCAATAAAACAGCCTCCATCGGGGCAAGACTGAACCCTGATGTATGCGCCACACTGCGAGAGTTCGTACGAGAGAACTGGGACATTTTCGCTTGGCACCCTTCAGACATGTCAGGAATCCCACGTAGGTTGGCCGAACACAGCCTAAATATCCAGAAAGGATTCAAACCTGTCAAACAAGCCCTTCGGCATTTCTCCGAACCAAAGAGACAGGCTATGGGAGAGGAGCTAGCCAAGTTATTGGAGGCCGGATTCATTAGAGACATAAAACACCCGGGCTGGCTAGCAAACCTGGTGATGGTACCAAAGAAGGACAAATCCTGGCGCGTGTGTGTCGATTTCAAAGACCTTAATAAGGCTTGCCCAAAGGATCCTTTCCCCCTCCCTCGAATAGATCAAATCATCGATGCCACTGCAGGACAAGATTCACCGTGCTTCCTTGACGCATACTCCGGTTAACATTAAATCAAGATGGCAGAATCAGACCAAGCCGCAACAGCATTCATCACACCATACGGCCCATTCTGCTTCAACACAATGCCCTTTGGGCAAAAAATGCCGGCGCAACATATCAGCGCATGATTCAAACATGCCTGGCAAACCAGATCGGCGAAACAGTGGAGGCGTATGTAGACGATGTGGTCGTTAAATCAAGACATGTCGAATCTCTAGTAGACGACTTGAGGCTTACATTCGACAACCTCCGAAAATACGACATTAAGCTCAATCCGGAAAAATGCGTTTTCGGCGTTCCAGCCGGAAAGCTCCTGGGCTTCATTGTATCCGGTAGAGGAATTGAAGCAAATCCAGCTAAAATCCGAGCTTTGTCACAATTGGATGTCCCAAAAGACCTCAAACAAATACATAAACTCACCGGATGCGTGGCGACGTTAAGTCGCTTTATCTCCCGCCTGGGAGAAAAGGCATTGCCCCTTTACCGCCTCCTTAGGCGCACCGAACACTTCGAGTGGACAGACGCTGCCACGGCCAGACTCGAGGAAATAAAGGCCATCTTGGCAACAAACCCAGTCCTGGCCGCGCCGAACACTGGCGAACCCATGCTATTGTACATTGCCGCAACTCATCAAGTTGTTAGCGCAGTACTCATCGTCGAGCGGGCAATGGACGGACACAAACTCCCCCTTCAAAGGCCGGTTTACTACGTGTCCACTGTCCTCACACCATGCAAATCATGGTACCCGCATTACCAAAAGATTGCATACGCGGTGTTTATGGCATCCCGGAAGCTACGACACTACTTTCAAGAGTGTTCTATAACAGTAGCCTCGGAAGTACCACTCAACGATATTATCAACAACCGCGATGCAATGGGCCGGATAGCAAAATGGGCTATAGAGCTCCTCCCGTTCGACATAACCTACAAACCACGGCGAGCCATTAAATCACAAGTCCTAGCCGACTTCGTCGCCGAATGGACAGAGGCCGAACTCCCTAAAGAGTACGGCACATATTCAAACTGGATCATGCATTTCGACGGCTCCAAAATGTTGGCCGGACTGGGGGCTAGCGTCGTTTTGACGTCCCCTACAGGAGACACAGTCCAATATGTACTCCAAATTATGTACACGGACTCCAACAATGCAGCCGAATATGAGGCCCTTCTACATGGTATCCGGATGGCAGTATCCATGGGCATTCAACGCCTGGAAGTACGCGGGGACTCAAACCTCGCGATATCCCAAATAAATGGCGAGTTCGACGCCAAAGACCCCAAAATGGCAGCTTATCGCAATGCCGTTCTAAAAATGTCAGTTCGGTTCGAGGGACTGGAGTTTCACCATATAGCCCGAGAAAATAATCAGGCAGCGGACGTCCTAGCACGCATCGGAGCAAAACGAGATGCAGTCCGCCCCCAACATCTTCTTAGAAAGATTATTCAAGCCATCTGTAGCATGGGAGGGGGAACCCTCGGATAACAGTTCGGACACAACCGCACAACCCGACGCCGAACAATCTGACATAATCGGAGGCCCTGCCACCGAAATCACACCTTCAGCCCACGTAATAATGGCGGTCATCGCCCCGTGGACAGAACCATTCCTAGCCTACCTTACTAGGCAAGAACTCCCAGAGGACCAAAACGAGGCACGCTGCATAGTGCGGCGATCTAAAGCCTATAAAGTCCACGAGGGAGATCTCTATAAGAAAAGCACTACAGGAGTCCTTCAAAGATGTATCTCCGAAGAGGAAGGGCGGAGTCTGGTGGGTTGAAATTCATGCCGGACTCGGTGGCCACCACGCCGCAGCTCGGTCCCTTTTAAGCAAGGCTTTCCGTATGGGCTTTTATTGGCCGACGGCCCGAGCAGACGCTCATGACTTAGTCAAACGATGCGTCGGTTGCCATCTCTTTGCAAACCAAAGCCATATGCCGCCCAACGCCCTCCGAACTATCCCCATCACTTGGCCTTTTGCGGTCTGGGGGCTTGACATGGTGGGACCCCTTAAAGGTGGAACCCACAAGAAAAAATACTTATTGGTCATGGTGGATAAATTCACCAAATGGATAGAAGCCAAGCCTGTTAAGACGGCCGAATCTGGACCTGTGATAGACTTCATATCCGGGGTTGTACACCGTTACGGCGTCCCTCACAGCATCATCACCGATAACGGCACAAACTTCACCTCCGACGAAGTAAATATGTGGTGCAAAAACATGGGCATTAAGCTCGACTATGCTTCTGTCTATCACCCACAAACTAACGGTCAGGTCGAATGTGCAAATGGTCTCATCATGAGCGGCATTAAACCTAGACTAGTGCGGTCCCTCAAGGAATCTAATACGCACTGGGTGGAGGAGCTCGACTCCGTAATCTGGGGGCTGCGAACCACGCCGAATCGTACCACCGGATTCACACCATTCTTTATGGTGTACGGCGCAGAGGCAGTTCTGCCCTGCGACATAATTCATGACTCACCTCGAGTGCGCATGTACAAAGAAAGAGAAGCCGAGCTTGATCGGCAGGACAACCTGGACGCCTTAGAGGAGGAGCGCGACGTGGCTAAAGCCCGTTCCGCATTTTATCAACAGCAGGCTCGAAGATATCAAAGCAGAGAAGTACGGGCCAAAAATTACAACGTTGGCGAACTAGTTCTACGCCTGTCGGATAAGAAAAAGGACAAACTCAAGCCCAAATGGGAAGGTCCCTTCATAATTGAACAAGTCCTGACTGGTGGAGCGTACCGCCTGCGAGATGCGTCGGATAACCGACTCGAGCCGAACCCATGGAACGCCGCACGTCTCCGGAGATTCTACGCCTAGCGCCGGACTCTGGGTTTGTCTCCTTCCTCTGTCCATTTTTATATATATTTTCTGTTTTTATTTGTCTCCTCCCACTCTTTCCTTTTATAGCCCTTAAAGGCTCATCATGTGACGCGCTACCCGCGCTCCTTAAACCTGGGGGCTTCTTTAACAGAAGCTTATTTATATGGGTTTTACGCCCAACGCATGCGTCGAACTTCCGCATGCACCTTTTCTTCACCATTATATGCATCGATATGACTTAAGTTTTGGCCAAGCTGGGTTGCCTGGCTCCTGTGCTTACCCCTACGTTCCCGATTGTTCGGCTAGGCGGTAAAGGGAGCACCTCTGCGATTGCTACTGCCGGATAAGCCGGATGTGTACCTCAGACTGGGTGAAGCCGAAAGCTAGCGTTCTTAAGGGAATATTCGGTCGGTGAACTAAAGATGAACCTTTTTTACTTATACACGCCCCCAGATGTTTTCCTACATTTGCAGTCCGGACGTGCACTTCAGGGCATGCCACCCCAGCGAAAGGAACCCTTAACGGAACTATTCTCTCTGGAAGATGTTTCTTACTAACCATGTAATATAACATAACTAGTTGGGCACTTGTCTGATAAAGCACTAATGACCCCTACGCCTGGTCTCCATGCATACCTCGGTTCTTATATAACCGTTATGGTATTCGGACACACTCCGGACCGACAGGTCCCAAGGTCGAAGCGAAAAGGTCGGCAACGACAAACGATCTACAATCCGGCTAGAAGGCATTACACATGTCAATTATAAATTACATAGTCATCCTGACTAATTGTATTCCTCCTCTATACCATCTAACAGGTTGTCTAATTTGCAGTCCTGTTGGGAATACTTTGCGGCCAATTCTACCTGGCCATACACTAAGCTCACAGGGATCTCCTTCCCGTCAGACCCACCGGTCCGACCTCGGCCATGTGATTGGGGTCAGACTTCGTAAAGCGGGTCTTCACCATGGCCCAGGCCTCCCTAGCACCCTGTCGGCAGGCTGATATATTCCACAACCGGAAGCGCCACCGAGCTCCCTTCAACTTCTCCGCAAGTTCTCCAAGGCCCTCAGGTATGGAGTGGGTAGGCCACAAGGCTTGGGCAATACCTCGCATCACCTGCCGAACTCGTTCGTGTAGTTGCGAGAGTTCGGGAAGAAGATCGCCCGTTGAACCGGGCATCTCCTCTGCAGGACGACCTGTCAGCATACCTACAGACATAACTCTGTTAGTCGTCTTCCTCGTTGAACTCCTTTTTCAAGAGTTCGCTTAAGCACTTACTAAAAATGCCGCATCGAAGTCGCTGATTCTCCTTATTGGAGTCCGACAGCTGGCCACGAACATCTTTTAGTTCAACATCCAGCCTGGTGTTGGCATCCTGGAGATCATTCTTCTCCCGCCTCACCTTTGTTAGCACGCTTTCACCAGCCTTTAACCGGCGTAGAAGCTGTTGCCTGTCCGGATCGAGTCCGGCGCCATCTGCAATACCATTTGTCAGATTGGCACTTAAATCCGCACAATACTAAATATTCTGGGGTATTGTTTACCTGCAAGGGTCTCTTGAGACCCCCCTGCTGCCGTTAGTGCGGCCTCTAGTTGGGCCGTGCACCTTTCCAGCTCCTGGGACAGCACGGTGTTCTTCTCGGTAAGAAACTGCATGTTATATGATTCTCGAATCAGTTATTTCCACTGCTTCAAGTCTCTGTGGCTACTGGCATATCTATATTTACTAAAAATTTCTTACCTGTATGTCTTTTACATACTGCTCCGTGGCTCTGGCTAAACCATTTTGAGCGGCACGGAGGTACGCGTCTCCCGAATTAAAGGCATCTAAAGCCTCCTGGGAGAAACAAGCGTCGCGAAGGACTGTTCGGCGACGCCTGTGGTTCATGGCACTCTCCACCTCGGAAGGGGTTACAGACAGCCTGTCCGCATCCTCTAATGGAGGAGCATCCGGTGCATGCCTTGTGCGGGCCTCCGCTTCCGGGCCGGGCGTTGGAGTCTGGCTGGTGGAGGCGCGATTGGCAACCTCTCCAGATATAGTCCGGCGGGGTCTCTTCGTCCTGAAGATAGCACGAATGTTAATATACCCTGAAGGAGTAAAACACCAGGGAAAAAGAGAGGGTATGCCATACCTTTGCTCTGGCACCTCAGTCCGGACTACGTTCCTTTTTGCCCCACGGGGCCCTGCGGCCCCTCGCCGGCTAGCTGCAGTGGGGTCGGCTTCTCGCCTCGGGAATCTCCCCTACAAAGCACGATTGCTGTCAAAACAACCAAACCCGTGAAAACGGAACCCCTCTTATGGGGGTAAAGCTCCGGTATTTGTCACCTGGGAGGCTGGGATTAACCCTGGGTAATCAGCTATAATAGCTACCAAAGGTATCGTCCTTGTTTAGCTGATAAAACACTCTGTTGATGAGCTCCACCGCTAAGTCCGGATCCTCTTCGGAGTCCGGATCAAGGGACCGTTCTGGGTCCTCTGGGTGTGGAGGACGGTTGTTTATGTTTTTTACCTCCTGACGCAGGTCCTGCGTTGAAGTCGTTAGACTGCCTATTTAATCATGGGAATGTAAAATGAACAGGGAAGCACGACTGTCCGCTTACCCAATTTGGAGGACTATACATGGAAAATCCGCCCTGCGGGTCGACGCGGAGGAATTCCTCTTCTTCTGCCTTGTACAAAGAGGATAAGATCTTCATTAGAGCGGCAGGCGAGTCGAGCCCTTTACGGCCGTGACGGGTGGCGTCATCTTCCCCGTTGAAATCCCACATGGGGTGGCTTCTGTATTGGAGCAGCTGCACCCCCCGCACAATGCATATGGCCATGACTTTAATCATGGTTAGTCCGGAATGAGCCAGTAGCTTAATCCGGCCCATTAAGTAAAGGACGTCTCCGTCATTCTCTCTCTGAGAGCTCCGAGGGCGCCAGCTCAGGCGTTTCTTCAGGGGAGCATTGTTGAACTCAGGGAGGCCGGCCCGGAGAGGGTCCGGCAGGGGGACGTCGTCTATGTAAAACCATTCTGAAGGCCAGTCCTCGGACGCCTTCTTTGGGGTTCCAGAAGGGTATCCGGTCCCGGCGATGCGCCATACTTTGGCTCCGCCCACTTGATATATGGACCCCTCTTGGGAACGGGGCACCAGGAAGAATATCTTCTTCCACAGCGCGAAGTGAGCCTCGACGCCTAAAAATAGCTCGCAAAGAGCAACGAAGCCCACGATGTGTAACACGGAGCCGGGCGTAAGGTGGTGCAGCTGGAGGCCATAGAACTCCAGAAGCCCGCGGAGAAAGGGATGAATTGGAAATCCCAGTCCCCTTATTAGATAAGGGACCAGACACACCCGCTCCCCTCTAGAGGGACTAGGTGAGTTCTCCGCTTGTTTTTTGCCTTGATAAGTGGTGAGTCCGGCTCGGACCGAGACCATATAGGCTTGAGGGAGAAATCCCTTGGCTTGGAGCGACACTAATTCGCTATGCAGGATGGAACAACTCTCCCGGTCTCCAGGGATAGGACTGGAAGGGCGAGAGGAGGAGCTAGGGCGGCTGGCCATGTTGGAATGGATCTTTGCTGGAGACGCTCTGATGATTTCTCGTAGAAGGGGAAGGTGTGGTTTGGATCTGAATCCCCATCCTGTTAGATAGGCGGCTCATTTATACGGCTAGGGGCTTGGATGTAAAACTGCCCCGACTTTTCGCATTCGTTTGACACGTGGAAGGCGGCCATTATTGGGCGTGAAAGCCAAGGAGCGCTATATTAT
Source organism: Aegilops umbellulata (assembly GCA_032464435.1). Lineage (NCBI taxonomy): Eukaryota > Viridiplantae > Streptophyta > Magnoliopsida > Poales > Poaceae > Aegilops > Aegilops umbellulata. The sequence continues at coordinate 438,831,221 of CP136059.1, read as the reverse complement.
AAAAATCAGACGTTATACCCGCAGGTACACAAAGTTTGAAGGAGAACCCGCCTTGCAATGCCGAAGACAATCTGCGAGCCGGACTCATCGTCATTGAAGCCTGGTTCGGGGGCTACTAAGGGAGTCCTGGATTAGGGGGTGTTCGGATAGCCAGACTATACCTTCAGCCGGACTCCAGGACCGTGAAGATATAAGATTGAAGACTTCTTCCCGTGTCCGGAAGGATCTTTCCTTGGCGTGGAAGGCAAGCTAGGCGTGCGGATATTCGAGATCTCCTACCATTGTAACCGATTCTGTGTAACCCTAACCATATCCGGTGTCTATATAAACCGGAGGGTTGTAGTCCATAGGACAACCATCATCATACACAATCATACCATAGGCTAGCTTCTAGGGTTTAGCCTCCTTGATCTCGTGGTAGATCTACTCTTGTACTACCCATATCATCAATATTAATCTAGCAGGAGTAGGGTTTTACCTCCATCGAGAGGGCCCGAACCTGGGTAAAATAAAGTGTCCCTTGTCTCCTGTTACCATCCGACCTTGACGCACATTTCGGGACCCCCTACCCGAGATCCGCCGGTTTTGACACCGACAGCATTCATCTACCTCTTCTTGCAACAATTTGGTTTCTAAGTACTTATGCCTCTTGCAGTATCTATCTTCCCTATTTGGTGTGTACTTACAAACCCAATCTACTCCACAAAAATTGACATGTTTATAGGAGACATTTTCATCATAACTAGTGCAATCATCATTAGCATCATGGATATTCAAAGAATTCGTACTAACAACATTGCAATCATAGTCATCATTCAAATATTTAGTGCCAAACATTTTAGAGATTTCTTCTTCTAGCACTTGAGCACAATTATCCTTTCCATCATACTCACGAAAGATATTAAAAAGATGAAGCGTATGAGACAAACTCAATTCCATTTTTTTAGTTTTATTTTATAATACTAACTAGTGATAAAACAAGAAACAAAAAGATTCGATTGCAAGATCTAAAGATATACCTTCACTTACCTAGCCTCCCCGGCAACGGCGCCAGAAAAGAGCTTGATGTCTACTACACAACCTTTTTCTTGTAGATGTTGTTGGGCCTGCAGGTGCACAAGTTTGTAGGACAGTAGCAAATTTCCCTCAAGTGGATGACCTAAGGTTTATCAATCCGTAGGAGGCGTGAGGATGAAGATGGTCTCTCTCAAGCAACCCTACAACCAAATAACAAAGAGTCTCTTGTGTCCCCAACACACCCAATACAATGGTAAATTGTGTAGGTGCACTAGTTCGGCGAAGAGGTGGTGATACAAGTGCAATATGGATAGAAGATATAGGTTTTTGTAAACTGAAAATATAAAAACAGCAAGGTAACAAGTGGTAAAAGTGAGCGTAAACGGTATTGCAATGATATGAAACAAGGCCTAGGGTTCATACTTTCGCTAGTGCAAGTTCTCTCAACAATAATAACATAGATAGAACATATGAAAAGCCCTCAACATGCAACAAAGAGTCACTCCAAAGCCACTAATAGTGGAGAACAGACGTAGAGATTATGGTCGGGTACGAAACCACCACAAAGTTATTCTTTCAAATCAATCCGCTGGGCTATTCCTATAAGTGTGACAAACAACCCTGGAGTTTTTACTAGAATAACACCTTAAGATACAAATCTGTTGGAAATATGCCCTAGAGGCAATAATAAAAGCATTATTATTATATTTCCTTATTCATGATAATTGTCTTTATTCGTGCTATAATTGTGTTATCCGGAAATCATAATACATGTGTGAATAACAGACAACAATATGTCCCTAGTGAGCCTCTAGTTGAGTAGCTCGTTGATCGACAGATAGTCATGGTTTCCTGACTATGGACATTGGATGTCATTGATAACGAGATCACATCATTAGGAGAATGATGTGATGGACAAGACCCAATCCTAAACATAGCATAAGATCGCATAGTTCGTTTGCTAGAGTTTTCCAATGTCAAGTATCCTTTCATTAGACCATGAGATCGTGTAACTCCCGGATACCGTAGGAGTGCTTTGGGTGTACCAAACGTCACAACGTAATTGGGTGACTATAAAGGTATACTACGGGTATCTCTGAAAGTGTCTGTTGGGTTGACATGGATCGAGACTGGGATTTGTCACTCCGCTTGACGGAGATGTATCACCGGGCCCTCTCGGTAATGCATCATCATAATGAGCTCAATGTGATCAAAGTGTTTGATTATGGGATCATGCATTACGGTACAAGAAAAGTGACTTGCCGGTAATGAGATTGAACGAGGTATTGGGATACCGAGGATCGAATCTCGGGCAAGTAAAATACCGATTGACAAAGGGAATCGTATACGGGATTAATTGAATCCTCGACATCGTGGTTCATCCGATGAGATCATCGTGGAGCATGTGGGAGCAAACATGGGTATCCAGATCCCGCTGTTGGTTATTGCCCGAGAGCCATCTCGGTCATGTCTGCATGTCTCCCGAACCCGTAGGGTCTACACACTTAAGGTTCGGTGACGCTAGGGTTGTGAAGATATGTATATGCAGTAACCCGAATGTTGTTCGGAGTCCCAGATGAGATCCCGGACGTCACGAGGAGTTCCGGAATGGTCCGGAGGTAAAGAATTATATATAGGAAGTACTGTTTTGGCCATCGGGACAAGTTTCGGGGTTATCGGTATTGTACCGGGACCACCGGAGGGTCCCGGGGGTCCACCGGGTGGGGCCACCTGCCCCGGGGGCCACACGGGCTGTAGGGGGTGCGCCTTGGCCTTCTTGGGCCAAGGGGAACCAGCCCCAAGAGGCCCATGCGCATAGGGTTCCAAAGGGGAAGAGTCCCACTTGTGGAAGGCACCTCCTAGGTGCCTTGGGGGGAAGGAAATCCTCCCTGGCCGCCGCCCCCTTGGGAGATCAGATCTCCCAGGGACGGCGCCCCCCCCCCCCAAAGAGGCCTATATAAAGGGGGGAGGGGAGGGGGAAGCCGCACCCTTTGCCCTGGCGCCTCCCTCTCCCTCCCCAACACCTCCTCCTCCTCCGTTGAGCACGGCGAAGCCCTGCCGGAGTATTGTAGTTCCACCATCACCACGTCGTCGTGCTACTGCTGGAGCCTTCTTCCCCAACCTCTCCTTTGCCTTGCTGGATCAAGAAGAAGGAGACGTTACGCTGACCGTACGTGTGTTGAACGCGGAGGTGCCGTGCTTTCGGTGCTAGGATCTCCGGTGATTTGGATCACGGTGTGTACGCCTACTTCATCCCCGTTCGTTGAACGCTTCCGCTCGCGATCTATAAAGTGGTATGTAGATGCAATCTCTCTCTCCCATGACTCGTTGCTAGATGAACTCATAGATGGATCTTGGTGAAACCGTAGGAAAATTTTTGTTTTCTGCAACGTTCCCCAACAGTGGCATCATGAGCTAGGTCTATGCGTAGTTCTCTATTGCACGAGTAGAACACAATTTGTTGTGGGTGTAGATGTTGTCAACTTTCTTGCCGCTACTAGTCTTATCTTGCTTCAGCGGTATTGTGGGATGAAGCGGCCCGGACCAACCTTACACGTACTCTTACGTGAGACCGGTTCCACCGACTAACATGCACTAGTTGCATAAGGTGGCTGGCGGGTGTCTGTCTCTCCCACTTTAGTTGGAGCGGATTCGATGAAAAGGGTCCTTATGAAGGGTAAATAGAAGTTGACAAATCACGTTGTGGCTTTCACGTAGGTAAGAAAACGTTCTTGCTAGAACCCTAATTCAGCCACGTAAAACTTGCAACAACAATTAGAGGACATCTAACTTGTTTTTGCAGCAAGTGCTTTGTGATATGATATGGCCAAAGTTGTGATGAATGATGAATGATCTATATGTGATGTATGATATGTTCATGCTATTGTAATAGGAATCACGACTTGCATGTCGATGAGTATGACAACCGGCAGGAGCCATAGGAGTTGTCTTTATTTTTTGTATGACCTGCGTGTCATTGAGAAACACCATGTAAATTACTTACTTTATTGCTAAACGCGTTAGCCATAGTAGTAGAAGTAATAGTTGGCGAGCAACTTCATGGAGACACGACGATGGAGATCATGATGATGGAGATCATGGTGTCAAGCCGGTGACAAGATGATCATGGAGCCCCAAGATGGAGATCAAAGGAGCTATGTGATATTGGCCATATCATGTCACGTTTATGATTTGATTGCATGTGATGTTTATCATGTTTTGCATTTTGTTTACTCAGAACGACGGTAGTAAATAAGATGATCCCTCATAATAATTTCAAGAAGTGTTCCCCCTAACTGTGCACCGTTGCGACAGTTCGTTGTTACGAAGCACCACGTGATGATCGGGTGTGATAGATTCTAACGTACACATACAACGGGTGTAAGAAGGATTTACACACACAAAACACTTAGGTTGACTTGACGAGCCTAGCATGTACAGACATGGCCTCGGAACACAGAAGACCGAAAGGTCGAGCATGAGTCGTATACAAGATACGATCAACATGAAGATGTTCACCGATGTTGACTAGTCCGTCTCACGTGATGATCGGACACGGCCTAGTTGACTCGGATCATGTAATATTTAGATGACTAGAAGAGGGATGTCTATCTAAGTGGGAGTTCATTAAATAATTTGATTAAATGAACTTCATTATCATGAACTTATTCTTAAAAATTTACAATATGTCTTGTAGATCAAATGGCCAACGTAGTCCTCAACTTCAACGCGTTCCTAGAGAAAACCAAGCTGAAAGACGATGGCAGCAACTATACGGACTGGGTCCGGAACCTGAGGATCATCCTCATAGCTGCCAAGAAAGATTATGTCCTACGAGCACCGCTGGGTGACGCACCTATTCTCCCGGCAGAACAAGACGTTATGAATGCTTGGCAGTCACGCTGCGATGATTACTCCCTCGTTCAGTGCGGCATGCTTTACAGCTTAGAGCCGGGGCTCCAAAAGCGTTTTGAGAGACATGGAGCATATGAGATGTTTGAAGAGCTGAAAATGGTTTTCCAAGCTCATGCCCGGGTCGAGAGATATGAAGTCTCCGACAAATTCTTTAGTTGTAAGATGGAGGAAAATAGCTCTGTCAGTGAACACATACTCAAAATGTCTGGGTTGCACAACCGCTTGACTCAACTGGAAGTTAATCTCCCGGATGAAGCGGTCATTTACAGAATCCTCCAGTCGCTTCCACCTAGCTACAAGAGCTTTGTGGTGAACTACAATATGCAGGGGATGGTAAAGACCATTCCTGAGGTATATGCTATGCTGAAATCAGCAGAGGTAGAAATCAAGAAGGAGCATCAAGTGTTGATGGTGAATAAAACCACTAAGTTCAAGAAGGGAAGGGTAAAAAGAACTTCAAGAAGGACGGCAATGAAGTTGCCGCGCCCGGTAAGCAAGTTGCCGGGAAGAAGCCAAAGAATGGACCCAAGCCCGAGACTGAGTGTTTTTATTGCAAGGGAAGTGGTCACTGGAAGCGAAACTGCCCCAAATACTTAGCGGACAAGAAGGCCGGCAAAACCAAAGGTATATGTGATATACATGTAATTGATGTGTACCTTACCAGTACTCGTAGTAGCTCTTGGGTATTTGATACCGGTGCAGTTGCTCACATTTGTAACTCAAAGCAGGAGCTGCGGAATAAACGGAGACTGGCGAAGGACGAGGTGACGATGCGTGTCGGGAATGGTTCCAAGGTCGATGTGATCGCCGTCGGCACGCGACCTCTACATTTACCTATGGGATTAGTTTTAAACCTCAATAATTGTTATTTAGTGCCAAGTTTGAGCATGAACATTGTATCTGGATCTCGTTTAATTCGAGATGGCTACTCATTTAAATCCGAGAATAATGGTTGTTCTATTTATATGAGAGATATGTTTTATGGTCATGCTCCGATGGTTAATGGTTTATTCTTAATGAATCTCGTATGTGATGATACACATATTCATAGTGTGAATACAAAAAGAGTTAAAGTTGATAACAATAGTCCCACATATTTGTGGCACAGCCGCCTTGGTCACATAGGTGTCAAACGCATGAAGAAGCTCCATGCAGATGGACTTTTAGAGTCTCTTGATTATGAATCATTTGACACGTGCGAACCATGCCTCATGGGTAAAATGACCAAGACTCCGTTCTCAGGAACAATGGAGCGAGCAACCAACTTATTGGAAATCATACATACCGATGTGTGCGGTCCAATGAGTGTTGAGGCTCGCGGTGGCTATCGTTATGTTCTCACCCTCACTGGTGACTTGAGTAGATATGGGTATGTCTACTTAATGAAACACAAGTCTGAGACCTTTGAAAAGTTCAAGGAATTTCAGAGTGAGGTTGAAAATCAACGTGATAGAAAGATCAAGTTTCTACGATCAGATCGTGGAGGAGAATACTTGAGTCATGAATTTGGCACGCACTTAAGAAAATGTGGAATAGTTTCACAACTCACGCCGCCTGGAACACCTCAGCGTAATGGTGTGTCCGAACGTCGTAATCGCACTCTATTAGATATGGTGCAATCTATGATGTCTCTTACCGACTTACCGCTATCTTTTTGGGGCTATGCTTTAGAGACTGCCGCATTCACTTTAAATAGGGCTCCGTCGAAATCCGTTGAGACGACACCGTATGAATTATGGTTTGGGAAGAAACCTAAGCTGTCGTTTCTAAAAGTTTGGGGATGCGATGCTTATGTCAAGAAACTTCAACCTGAGAAGCTCGAACCCAAGTCGGAAAAATGCGTCTTCATAGGATACCCTAAAGAAACTGTTGGGTATACCTTCTACCTCAGATCCGAAGGCAAGATCTTTGTTGCCAAGAATGGATCCTTTCTAGAGAAAGAGTTTCTCTCAAAAGAAGTAAGTGGGAGGAAAGTAGAACTTGATGAAGTGTTACCTCTTGAACCGGAAAATGGCGAAGCTCAGGAAAACATTTCTGAGGTGCCTGCACCGACTAGAGAGGAAATTAATAATGATGATCAAGATACTTCTAATCAAGCTCCTACTGACATTCGAAGGTCCACAAGGACACGTTCCGCACCAGAGTGGTATGGCAACCCTGTCTTGGAAATCATGTTGTTAGACAACGGTGAACCTTCGAACTATGAGGAAGCAATGGCGGGCCCGGATTCCAACAAATGGCTAGAAGCCATGAAATCCGAGATAGGATCCATGTATGAAAACAAAGTATGGACTTTGACAGACTTGCCCGATGATCGGCGAGCGATAGAAAATAAATGGATCTTTAAGAAGAAGACAGACGCGGATGGTAATGTGGCCATCTATAAAGCTCGGCTTGTCGCTAAGGGTTATCGACAAGTTCAAGGAATTGACTACGATGAGACTTTCTCACCGGTAGCGAAGCTGAAGTCCGTCCGAATCATGTTAGCAATTGCCGCATTCTACGATTATGAAATATGGCAAATGGACGTCAAAACGGCATTCCATAATGGTTTCCTTAAGGAAGAATTGTATATGATGCAGCCGGAAGGTTTTGTCGATCCTGAGAATGCTGACAAGGTGTGCAAGCTCCAACGCTCGATTTATGGGCTGGTGCAAGCATCTCGGAGTTGGAACATTCGCTTTGATGAGATGATCAAAGCGTTTGGGTTTACACAGACTTATGGAGAAGCCTGTGTTTCCAAGAAAGTGAGTGGGAGTTCTGTAGCATTTCTCATATTATATGTAGACGACATACTTTTGATGGGAAATGATATAGAACTCTTGGACAGCATTAAGGCCTACTTGAATAAAAGTTTTTCAATGAAGGACCTTGGAGAAGCTGGTTATATATTAGGCATCAAGATCTATAGAGATAGATCAAGACGCCTCATAGGTCTTTCACAAAGCACATACCTTGATAAGATATTGAAGAAGTTCAATATGGATCAATCTAAGAAAGGATTCTTACCTGTGTTACAAGGTGTGAAATTGAGCTCAGCTCAATGTCCGACCACGGCAGAAGATATAGAAGAGATGAGTGTCATCCCCTATGCCTCGGCCATAGGTTCTATTATGTATGCCATGTTGTGTACCAGACCTGATGTAAACCTTGCCGTAAGTTTGGTAGGAAGGTACCGAAGTAATCCCGGCAAGGAACACTGGACAGCGGTCAAGAATATCCTGAAGTACCTGAAAAGGACTAAGGAAATGTTTCTCGTTTATGGAGGTGACGAAGAGCTCGTCGTAAAAGGTTACGTCGACGCTAGCTTCGACACAGATCTGGATGACTCTAAGTCGCAAATCGGATACGTGTATATTTTGAATGGTGGGGCAGTAAGCTGGTGCAGTTGCAAGCAAAGCGTCGTGGCGGGATCTACATGTGAAGCGGAGTACATGGCAGCCTCGGAGGCAGCACATGAAGCAATTTGGGTGAAGGAGTTCATCACCGACCTCGGAGTCATACCCAATGCGTCGGGGCCAATCAAACTCTTCTGTGACAACACTGGAGCTATTGCACTTGCCAAGGAGCCCAGGTTTCACAAGAAGACCAGGCACATCAAGCGTCGCTTCAACTCCATTCGTGAAAATGTTCAAGATGGAGACATAGAAATTTGTAAAGTGCACACGGATCTGAATGTCGCAGATCCGTTGACTAAACCTCTCCCTAAGGCAAAACATGATCAGCACCAGAACTCTATGGGTGTTCGATTCATGACAATGTAACTAGATTATTGACTCTAGTGCAAGTGGGAGACTGTTGGAAATATGCCCTAGAGGCAATAATAAAAGCATTATTATTATATTTCCTTATTCATGATAATTGTCTTTATTCGTGCTATAATTGTGTTATCCGGAAATCATAATACATGTGTGAATAACAGACAACAATATGTCCCTAGTGAGCCTCTAGTTGACTAGCTCGTTGATCGATAGATAGTCATGGTTTCCTGACTATGGACATTGGATGTCATTGATAACGAGATCACATCATTAGGAGAATGATGTGATGGACAAGACCCAATCCTAAACATAGCATAAGATCGCATAGTTCGTTTGCTAGAGTTTTCCAATGTCAAGTATCCTTTCCTTAGACCATGAGATCGTGTAACTCCCGGATACCGTAGGAGCGCTTTGGGTGTACCAAACGTCACAACGTAACTGGGTGACTATAAAGGTATACTACGGGTATCTTTGAAAGTGTCTGTTGGGTTGACATGGATCGAGACTGGGATTTGTCACTCCGCTTGACGGAGAGGTATCACCGGGCCCGCTCGGTAATGCATCACCATAATGAGCTCAATGTGATCAAAGTGTTTGATACGGGATCATGCATTACGGTACGAGAAAAGTGACTTGCCAGTAATGAGATTGAACGAGGTATTGGGATACCGACGATCGAATCTCGGGCAAGTAAAATACCGATTGACAAAGGGAATCGTATACGGGATTAATTGAATCCTCGACATCGTGGTTCATCCGATGAGATCTCGTGGAGCATGTGGGAGCCAACATGGGTATCCAGATCCCGCTGTTGGTTGTTGCCCGAGAGCCATCTCGGTCATGTCTGCATGTCTCCCGAACCCGTAGGGTCTACACACTTAAGGTTCGGTGACGCTAGGGTTGTGAAGATATGTATATGCAGTAACCCGAATGTTGTTCGGAGTCCCGGATGAGATCCCGGATGTCACGAGGAGTTCCGGAATGGTCCGGAGGTAAAGAATTATATATAGGAAGTACTGTTTTGGCCATCGGGACAAGTTTCGGGGTTATCGGTATTGTACCGGGACCACCGGAGGGTCCCGGGGGTCCATCGGGTGGGGCCACCTGCCCCGAGGGGCCACATGGGCTGTAGGGGGTGCGCCTTGGCCTTCTTGGGCCAAGGGGAACCAGCCCCAAGAGGCCCATGCGCCTAGGGTTCCAAAGGGGAAGAGTCCCACTTGTGGAAGGCACCTCCTAGGTGCCTTGGGGGGAAGGAAATCCTCCCTGGCCGCCGCCCCCTTGGGAGATCAGATCTCCCAGGGCCGGCGCCCCCCCAAGAGGCCTATATAAAGGGGGGAGGGGAGGGGGGAAGCCGCACCCTTTGCCCTGGCGCCTCCCTCTCCCTCCCCAACACCTCCTCCTCCTCCGTTGAGCACGGCGAAGCCCTGCCGGAGTACTGTAGTTCCACCATCACCACGTCGTCGTGCTGCTGCTGGAGCCTTCTTCCCCAAACTCTCCTTTGCCTTGCTGGATCAAGAAGAAGGAGACGTTACGCTGACCGTACGTGTGTTGAACGCGGAGGTGTCGTGCTTTCGGTGCTAGGATCTCCGGTGATTTGGATCACGGTGTGTACGACTACTTCATCCCCGTTCGTTGAACGCTTCCGCTCGCGATCTACAAAGTGGTATGTAGATGCAATCTCTCTCTCCCATGACTCGTTGCTAGATGAACTCATAGATGGATCTTGGTGAAACCGTAGGAAAATTTTTGTTTTCTGCAACGTTCCCCAACAAAATCAACCAAAACCCTAATGTCACCTAGATACTCCATTGTCACCTCAAGTATCCGTGGGCATGATTATACGATATGCATCACACAATCTCAGATTTATCCAACCAACATAAAAGTACTTCAAAGAGCACCCCAAAGTTTCTACCGGAGAATCAAGAACGTGTGCCAACCCCTATGCATAGGTTCCCAATGTCACGAAACCCGCAAGTTGATCACCAAGACATACATCAAGTGTTCTCATAAAGACTCAATCCGATAAGATTACTTCAAAAGGGGAAACTCAATTCATCACAAAGGAATAGAGGGGGAGAAACATCATAAGATCCAACTACAATAGCAAAGCTCGGGATACATCAAGATCGTGCCATAGAGGAACACGAGAGAGAACACGAGAGAGAGAGAGAGATCAAACACATAGCTACTGGTACATACCCTCAGCCCCGAGGGTGAACTACTCCCTCCTCGTCATGGAGAGCGCCGGGATGATGAAGATGGCCACCGGAGATAGATCCCCCCTCCGGCAGGGTACCGGAAAGGGGTCCTGATTGGTTTTTGGTGGTTCTGGAGGCTTGCGGCGGCGGAACTCCCGATCTATCTTCTGTTCTGGAAGTTTTAGGGTACGACGGTATATATGGGTGAAGGGGGAACGTCGGTGGAGCTACGGGGGGCCCACGAGGCACGGGGCGCGCCCAGGGTGGAGGGCGCGCCCTCCACCCTCGTGACCGCCTCGTGGCTCTTCTGACGTGGGGTCCAAGTCCATCAGGTGGGTTTCCTTCCAAAAATAACTTCTCCAGTTGATTTCGTTCCGTTTTGACTCCGTCTGATATTCCTTTTCCTCGAAATACTGAAATAGGCATAAAACAGCAAATCTGGGTTGGGCCTCCGGTTAATAGGTTAGTCCCAAAAATAACATAAAAGTGGATAATAAAGCCCAATATTGCCTAAAATAGTAGATAAAGTAGCATGGAGCAATCAAAAATTATAGATACGTTGGAGAAGTATCAGGGTGCGGGAGAGTGGATCGCGTAAAAGAGATGAGGATGGTGATGATGGTGGTGATGTTGATGAAGATGATCACCGCGGTGATGATTCCCCTCCCGATGGCACTCCAGCGCCACCGAGAGAGAGGAGGAGAGATTCTCCCCCTTGTGCTTCCTCCTCCATGGCCTCCCCCTAGAGGGGGAAAGGTTCTCCCTCAGATCCTTGGCCTCCATGGTGATGATGACCTCTCGAGGATATTCCACCATGGCCACCGGTGATGATGGCCCCCTCCGGCAGGGTGCCAGAGAGGGCCTAGATTGATTTCTCATGGCTACCAAGGCCTCCGGCAGCGAAACTCCCGATCTAGGTTAATTTTATGAGGTTTCTGTATTTATAGGAATTTTTGGCGTCGGTCTCACGTCAAGGAGGTGCCCGAGGTGTCCACAAGGCAGGCCCACGCGCCAGGGGGGGTGGGTGCGGCCCCCACCCTCGTGGGCGCCTCAGGACTCTCCTGGCCCAACTCTTTTACTCCGGGGTCTTCTTTTGGTCCATAAAAAATCATCAAAAATTGGCACGTCAATTGGACTCCATTTGATATTCCTTTTCTGCAAAACTCAAAATCAAGGAGAAAACAGAAACTGGCACTAGGCTCTAGGTTAATAGGTTAGTCCTAAAAATCATATAAAATAGCATATAAATGCATATAAAACATCTAAGATGGATAATATAATAGCATGAATACTTCATAAATTATAGATACGTTGGAGACGTATCAATTTGCGTAACGCTGATCTTGTGAGCTTCGAGGCAGAAAAGTGTCCCCAGTACCACTATCTCACTAGTTCCTTTGTGAGGAGGTTTGAATATTCATCTTCACGTAATTCTCAAACTGTCATGTTTGATCTTTATGAAAATTCTTATACCATGGACTTAGAGGATTTTACCACTATTGCAAACTTCCACAATGGGGTAGTCCTCTTGAACCTCGCAAATCTGAATTTAGAGATTTTCTTGCCAGTATAACTGTGGGTGAATCTAGAGACATAACACAAGCTACCACAGGGAGTATTCATTTTCCTGCTATACATTATTTTGCTCTCTTCATAGGTAGGTGCATCAATGGTAAGGATGAAGCATGTCACATGTGTGTCCCTGATCTCAGTATTCTTAGGAGTGCTGTGTTAGGAGATAAATCTTATAATTTGGGAGCTATTATTGCACGTAGGTTGCATAATAATAAAATTAATGGAGATTTCTTTGGAGGAATTTATGCAACCCGTCTAGCTAATTTTCTTGAGGTACCTATACGTGAGTATGATGTTGAGATGCCTAATGTTTATTTAGATTATAATGCCATGATTCGTCATCATTTTCTTGGGAGGAACGAGCAGTCCCTCCAGTATCGCTTAATCTTTGACAAACGCCGTGCTGTCCATATTACTCTCCATGCTCCTGCCTTCTTTGATTATCAGGCAAAAGGAAGACGTTTTATTACCAGAGAGGAGGCAGATGAGTACGAGAGGAGGGCGGAGGCAGCTCGCCGTCACGCTGCAGCTCAGGAGGCAATAGCCGCCGCATCTCAGTATGACCCCGGTTACAACTATGGATATCCGCCAGGCCAGCTGTGGCAATAGACCAACTTAGGCCAAAAGCCTAAGCTTGGGGGAGTACGTATTTCTCACCAACATTACATTTATCTTTACACACTCATTGCTAGTTGTCGGTGCTCATACTTTTTCACTATAATATCCATGCTAGTTTATCTCCCCTTTTTATGCTTTCTTCTTGTGTGTTTGATAAACCTTCAGAAAAACCATAAAAAATTAGTTGTAGCTTTTAGTTAGTTTACTTTCTTGCTGTAGTAGTAATAATTAAAAGAAAACCCCAAAATATTTCCCGTTCTTCTTTTGCTTGTTGGGAGTTTTCCCGTGTAAATAGTTTTATTTCTTTTCTTTTCTTTGGGGGTCGATAGGAGAAGACCATGATTAAATTGTTAAAGTGGCTCTTATATGCATTATTGTTGATTTAACCAAGAGCCCATATTTGCTTGTCTTCTCCTGTTTATTGAATGCTCGCAGATTCTAGCTTAGTCCAATGCACGTGCACTATTATTATTATTCACATCGTTCGGTCGTGCAAGTGAAAGGCAATTATGACGATATATGATGGATTGATTGAGATGAGAGAAGATGGTATGAACTCGACCTCTCTTGTTTTTGTAAATATGATTTGTTCATCGTTCCTGATTCAGCCTATTATGAATAAACATGTTTATAATGACAATTAGAGATTATAGTTGCTTATGCCATGCTTGATTAGCTATGAGTTATAATGGTTTACCTTGCGTGCCAACATGCTATTAAAATGGTTGTGATGTGGTATAGTGGGGTGGTATCCTCCTTTGAATGATTTACGTGACTCGACTTGGCACATGTTCATACATGTAGTCTTTACGATAGCCTTTACGATATTTATGTTCATGGTAGATTATATCCTACTCATGCTCGTACTCAGTGTATATTAATTTTAATGCATGTTCATGACTATTGTCGCTCTCTAGTTGGTCGCTTCCCAGTCTTTTGCCAGCCTTCACTTGTACTAAGCGGGAATAATGCTTATGCATCCAATCCCTTAAACCCCAAAGTTATGCCATATGAGTCCACTATGCCTTCCTATATGCGGTATCTACATGCCATTCCAAGTAAATTTGTATGTGCCAAACTCTAAACCTTCAAATGAAATTCTGTTTTATATGCTCGAATAGCTCATGTATCAACTAGGGTTTTCCGTATCTTCCATGCTAGGCGGGTTATTCTCAAGAGGAGTGGACTCCGCTCCTCACTCACGAGAAAATGGCTGGTCACCGGGATGCCCAGTCCCATGCTTTATGCAAATATAATCAAATTAATTGCAAACAAAACTCCCCCGGGGCTGTTGCTAGTTGGAGGCACTCGTTGTTTCAAGCAAGCCATGGATTGATGCTTGTTGGTGGAGGGGGAGTATAAACTTTACCATTCTGTTTGGGAACCGGGTATAATGTGTGTAGCATGGAAGATATCGCCATCTCTTGGTTGTTATGTTGACAATGAAAGTATGCCGCTCAAAATATTATTTATCTCTGCTTTAAAATCGAGCTCTGGCACCTCTACAAATCCCTGCTTCCCTCCGCGAAGGGCCTATCTATTTACTTTTATGTTGAGTCATCACCCTCTTATTAAAAAGCACCAGCTGGAGAGCACCGTTGTCATTTGCATCCATTACTATTAATTTATATTGGGTATGACTATGATTGGATCTCTTTTACCATGAATTACAATGTTTAGTCAGCCCTTAATCTTTAAAGGTGCTCTGCATTTATGTTTTGCGGTCTCAGAAAGGGCTAGTGAGATACCATCTTGTTATATCATATCATGATTGTTTGAGAAAGTGTTGTCATCCGAGATTTATTATTATTGCTCGCTAGTCGATTATGCTATTGACATGAGTAAACTGGAGACCTAAGTGTTATTGTGAATATGGTTAGTCATAATCTTTGCTGAAAAATTGAATGCTGGCTTTACATATTTACAACAACAAGGGCAAACAGAGTTTGTAAAAGTTTTCCTTTATCACTTTCAGTTTATCAACTGAATTACTTGAGGACAAGCAAAGGTTTAAGCTTGGGGCAGTTGATACGTCTTCCTCGTATCTACTTTTCCAAACACTTTTGCCCTTGTTTTGGACTCTAACTTGCATGATTTGAATGGAACTAACCCGGACTGACGTTGTTTTCAGCAGACTTTCCATGGTGTTATTTATGTGCAGAGACAAACGTTCTCGGAATGACCTGAAACTCCACGGAACTTATTTTTGGAAAATATAAAAAATACTGGAAGAAGAATCCACGTCATGGGGGCCTCCACCTATCCATGAGGGTGGAGGGCGCGCCCTCCTGCCTCGTGGGCCCCCTGACGCTTCACCGACCTCAACTACAACTCCATATATTCGTGTTCGGGGAGAAAAAATCAGAGAGAAGGATTCATCGCGTTTTACGATATGGAGCCGCCGCCAAGCCCTTAATTCTCTCGGGAGGGCTGATCTGGAGTCTGTTCGGGGCTCCGAAGAGGGGAATCCGTCGCCATTGTCATCATCAACCATCCTCCATCACCAATTTCATGATGCTCACCATCGTGCGTGAGTAATTCCATCGTAGGCTTGCTGGACGGTGATGGGTTGGATGAGATTTATGATGTAATCGAGTTAGCTTTGTTAGGGTTTGATCCCTAGTATCCACTATGTTCTGAGATTGATGTTGCTATGACTTTGCTATGCTTAATGCTTTTCACTAGGGCCCGAGTGTCATGATTTCATATCTGAACCTATTATGTTTTGATGAATATATGTGAGTTCTTGATCCTATATTGCAAGTCTATAGTCACCTACTATGTGTTATGATCCGACAACCCCGAAGTGACAATAATCGGGACCACTCCCGGTGATGACCGTAGTTTGAGGAGTTCATGTATTCACTATGTGTTAATGCTTTGGTCCGGTACTCTATTAAAAGGAGGCCTTAATATACCTTAGTTTTCGCTAGGACCCCACTGCCACGGGAGGGTAGGACAAAAGATGTCATGCAAGTTCTTTTCCATAAGTACACGTATGACTATATTCGGAATACATGCCTACATTACATTGATGAATTGGAGCTAGTTCTATGTCACCCTATGTTATGATTGTTACATGATGAACTGCATCCGGCATAATTCTCCGTCACCGATCCAATGCCTACGAGCTTTTCATATACTGTTCTTCACTTATTTACTTTTTCGTTACTACTGTTACAATCACTACAAAACCCAAAAATATTACTTTTGCTACCGTTACCGTTACTTCCATATTACTTTGCTACTAAATACTTTGCTGCAGATACTAAGTTATCCAGGTGTGGTTGAATTGACAACTCAACTGCTAATACTTGAGAATATTCTTTGGCTCCCCTTGTGTCTAATCAATAAATTTGGGTTGAATACTCTACCCTCGAAAACTGTTGCGATCCCCTATACTTGTGGGTTATTTGAGTACACTACCCTCGAAAACTGTTGCGATCCCCTATACTTGTGAGTTATCAATAACCCACAAGTATAGGGGATCAATTGTAGCCTCTTTCGATAAGTAAGAGTGTCGAACCCAACGAGGAGCTAAAGGTAGAACAAATATTCCCTCAAGTTCTATCGACCACCGATACAACTCTACGTACGATTAACGTTCGCTTTACCTAGAACAAGTATGAAACTAGAAGTACTTTGTAGGTGTTGTTGGATAGGTTTGCAAGATAATAAAGAGAGTGTAAATAAAAGCTAGGGGTTGTTGTAAGTAAAGAAGCAATAAAGTAAATATAGCGAGTGTGGAAGAGTGGTGGTAGGAGTTGCGAAATTGTCCCTAGGCAATTGACTACTTTACTAGACCGATAGCAAGTTTTATGTGGGAGAGGCCACTGCTAGCATGTCATCCCTCACTTGGAATTCTACGCACTTATGATTGGAACTATTAGCAAGCGTCCGCAACTACTAACGTTCATTAAGGTAAAACCCAACCATAGCATTAAGATATATTGGTCCCCCTTCAATCCCGTATGCATCAATTTCTATGCTAGGTTGAAGCTTCTGTCACTCTTGCCCTCCAATACATAGTCCTATCAACATACAACTAACCCTATGGTGTGATCCACGCACGCGCTCATATGATGGGCACCAAAGTACAGCAACATAACCACAAGGAAATTAAATCAATCATAGCAATTCATCAACCACCGATAGGACAACGAAAATCTACTCAGACATCATAGGATGGCAACACATCATTGGATAATAATATGAAGCATAAAGCACCATGTTCAAGTAGAGGGTACAACGGGTTGCGGGAGAGTGGACCACTGTAGATAGAGGGGGGAAGGTGATGGAGATGTTGGTGAAGATCACGGAGGTGTTGGTGTAGATCTCGGTGATGATGATGGCCCCCGGCGGCGTTCCGGCGCCACCGGAAGCGAGGGGGAGAGAGCCCCCCTCCTTCTTCTTCTTCCTTGACCTTCTCCCTAGATGGGAGAAGGGTTTTCCCTCTGGTCCATAGTCTCCATGGCGTGGGAGGGGCGAGAGCCCCTCCGAGATTGGATCTGTCTCTGTGTCTCTCTCTCTCTATTTCTGCATTCTGCTCTGCTGCCCTTTCACCGTTTCATATATATATGGAGATCCGTAACTCCGATTGGACTGAAACCTTCGCCATGATTTTTTACCAAAAATTATCTTTCTTGCGGCCGAAGAAGGGCATCAAGCGCCTTACGGGTGGACCACGAGGGCCAGGGGCGCGCCCCCCTAACTCGTGCCTCCCTCTGGCACCATCTCGCGTGGATTTTTCTTCCGGAATTCTCCAAATATTCCAAAAATATTCTCCGTCTGTTTTTATCCCGTTTGGAATCTGTTTGACATGGATATTCTGCGAAACCAAAAACATGCAACAAACAGGAACTGGCACTGGGCACTAGATCAATATGTTAGTCCCAAAAAGAGTATAAAAAGTTGCCAAGAAGTATATGAAAGTTGTATAATATTGGCATGGAACAATAAAAAATTATAGATACGACGGAGACGTATAACTCACGGGTACAGAAGGTTGCGGCGGTGGAATTAGGTTTTTGGCTCCGTATCTGGTAGTTTGGGGGTACGTAGGTATATATAGGAGGAAGAAGTACGCAGGTGGAGCAACATGGGCCCCACGAGGGTGGAGGGCGCGCCCAGGGGGTAGGCGCGCCCCCCTACCTTGTGCCCTCATGATTGCTTTCTTGACGTAGGGTCCAAGTCCTCTGGATCACGTTCGTTCCAAAAATCACGTTCCCGAAGGTTTCATTCCGTTTGGACTTCGTTTGGTATTCTTTTTCTGCGAAACACTAAAATAGGCAAAAAAACAACAATTCTGGGCTGGGCCTCCGGTTAATAGGTTAGTCCCAAAAATAATATAAAAGTGTATAATAAAGCCCATTAATGTCCAAAACAGAATATAATTTATCATGGAACAATAAAAAATTATAGATACGTTGGAGATGTATCAGGGGGCGCGCCCACCGCCTGGGCGTGGGCCCTTGCCTCGTGGACAACCCGGAGACCCCCCTGACATGAAACCTATGCAAAAAAATCCTATAAATACTGAAACCTCCAGAAAATAACCTAGATCAGGAGTTCCGCCGCCGCAAGTCTCTGTAGCCAACAAAAACCAATTGGGACCCTGTTCCGGCACCCTGCCAGAGGAGGGATCCCTCACCGGTGGCCATCTTCATCATCTCGGCGATCTCCATGATGAGAAGGGAGTAGTTCACCCTCGGGGCTGAGGGTATGTACCAGTAGCTATGTGTTTGATCTCTCTCTCTCTCTCTCTCTCTCGTGTTCTTGATTTGGCACAATCTTGATGTATCGCGAGCTTTGCTATTATAGTTGGATCTTGTGATGTTTCTCCCCCTCTACTCTCTTGTAATGGATTGAGTTTTCCCTTTGAAGTTATCTTATCGGATTGAGTCTTTAAGGATTTGAGAACACTTGATGTATGTCTTTGATGTGCTTATCTGTGGTGACAATGGGATATTCACGTGATCTACTTGATGTATGTTTTGGTGATCAACTTGTGGGTTCAGTGACCTTCTGAACTTATGCATAGGGGTTGGCACACGTTTTCGTCTTGACTTTCCGGTAGAAACTTTGGGGAACTCTTTGAAGTTCTTTGTGTTTGTTGAATAGATGAATCTATGATTGTGTGATGCATATCATATAATCATACCCACAGATACTTGAGGTGACATTGGAGTATCTAGGTGACATTAGGGTTTTGGTTGATTTGTATCTTAAGGTGTTATTCTAGTACGAACTCTATGATAGATTGAACGGAAAGAATAGCTTCGTGTTATTTTACTACGGACTCTTGAATAGATCGACCATAAAGGATAACTTTGAGGTGGTTTCGTACCCTACAATAATCTCTTCGTTTGTTCTCCCCTATTAGTGAATTTGGAGTGACTCTTTGTTGCATATTGAGGGATAGTTATATGATCCAGTTATGTTATTATTGTTGAGAGAACTTGCACTAGTGAAATTATGAACCCTAGTCCTTGTTTCCTAGCATTGCAATACCGTTTATGCTCACTTTTATTACGTGTTACCTTGCTGTTTTTATATTTTCAAATTACAAAAACCTATATCTACTATCCATATTGCACTTGTATCACCATCTCTTCGCCGAACTAGTGCACCTATACAATTTACCATTGTATTGGGTGTATTGGGGACCCAAGAGGCTCTTTATTATTTGGTTGCAGGGTTGCTTGAGAGAGACCATCTTCAACCTACGCCTTCCACAGATTGATAAACCTTAGGTCATCCACTTGAGGGAAATTTGCTACTGTCCTACAAACCTCTGCACTTGGAGGCCCAACAACGTCTACAAGAAGAAGGTTGCGTAGTAGACATCAAGCTCATTTCTGGCGTCGTTGCCTGGGAGGTGAGTGCTTGAAGGTATATCTTTAGATCTTGCAATCGAATCTTTTAGTTTCTTATTTTATCACTAGTTTAGTTTATAAAAGAAAACTACAAAAAATGGAATTAAGGGTGCCCCATATGCTTCATCTTTTTAATGTCTTTCATGAAAATGATGGGAAGAAAAATTGTGCTCAAGTACTAGAAGAAGAATTACATAGAATGCTTGGCATAAAATATGTGAATGATGAGCATGATTGCAATGTTGTCAGTATGAATTCTTTGAATACCCATGATGCTAATGATAATTAAACCCACAAGCTTGGGGATGCTATGTTTGATGAGGATGATATGTTTACTCCCCCAAGTTTTCATGAGCAAATGTATTATGATGAAAGCATGCTTCCTATTTATGATGATTATTGTGATGACACATATGCTATAAAGAATAAAGATAACCATGAAACTTGTCATTATGAGTTTAATTTTCAATTGGATTATGCTTCACATGATAGTTATTTCGTTGAGTTTGCTCCCACTACTATTCATGAGAAGAATTTTGCTTATGTGGAGAGTACTACATTTTCTATGCTTGTAGATCATGAAAAGTATGCTTTATTTGATGGTTATATTGTTGAATTCATTCATGATGCCACTGAAAGTTATTATGAGGGAGGAACATATGCTTGTAGGAATTGCAATAATATCAAGTGTCCTCTCTATGTGCTTAAAGTTTTAAAGTTATGCTTGTTTCGCCTTCCTATGCTAGTTGATTATTGTTCCCATAAGTTGTTTGCTCACAAAATCCCTATGCATAGGAAGTGGGTTAGACTTAAATGCGCTAGTCATATTCTTCATGATGCTCTCTTTATGTTTCAATTCTTATCTTTTAGGTGAGCATCATTGAAATTGTCATGCCTAGCTAGGGGCTTTAAACGTTAGCGCTTGTTGGGAGGCAACCTAATTTTATTTTTGTTTCTTGCTTTTTGTTCCTGTTTAGTAATAAATAAATCATCTAGCCTCTGGTTAGATGTGGTTTTATGTTTTAATTAATGTTTGTGCCAAGTAAGACCTATAGGATCTTCTTGGCTGATAATTATTTGATCTTGCTGAAAAAGACAGAAACTTTCTGCTCACAAAAACAATTTTTAAAAATCACCAGAAAGTGATAAAATACTAATTCCAATTGCAGTAGATCAATAATCAAATTATCAAGGTCTTACTATTTTGGCAGATGTTTCTGAGTTCCAGAAGTATACGTTTGATACATATTACTACAGATTGTTCTGTTTTTGATAGATTCTGTTTTCTATGTGTTGTTTGCTTATTTTGATGAATATATGAGTAGTATCGGAGGGTATGAACCATAGAGAAGTTGGAATACAGTAGATATTACACCAATATGACTTTAGAATGAGTTAACAACAGTACCTAAGTGGTGATTAATTTTCTTATACTAACGGAGCTTACGAGTTTTCTGTTAAGTTTTGTGTTGTGAAGTTTTCAAGTTTTGGGTAAAGATTCGATGGACTATA
Organism: Aegilops umbellulata; assembly: GCA_032464435.1. Taxonomy (NCBI): domain Eukaryota; kingdom Viridiplantae; phylum Streptophyta; class Magnoliopsida; order Poales; family Poaceae; genus Aegilops; species Aegilops umbellulata. The sequence continues at coordinate 438,809,747 of CP136059.1, read as the reverse complement.
GAATAAGGAGTGTCAAGAGCCTAAGATTGGGGATGCCCAAGGCACCCCAAGGTAATATTCAAGGACAACCAAAAGCCTAAGCCTGGGGATGCCCCGTATGGCATCCCCTCTTTCGTGTTCGTTCATCGTTAACTATACTTGGAGCTATATTTTTATTCACCACATGATATGTGTTTTGCTTGGAGTGTCATTTTATTTTGTTAGTATTTGCTTGATGTTATTTAGAATAATGTTTTGCATCTCTATTTTAAATCAAAATGTCAAGGATAGCCTTTACCATGCTTATTTAGCAAGTATACATGTTGCTGTTTCAAAACGGAAAGTTTACCGCTGTTGCAAAAATTCCCTAGAAAAGTCAGAATATGATAAAATGTTGAAACTTTTTGCATATTGAGCTCTCATAAATTTTCTACAGTGTGGTAGAATATCATAATGTTTGGAGTTAGGTAAGTATGATGAATCTTGCATTCTCTACAGACTGTACTGTTTTGGCATATTGCTGTTATGTTTGCATTGTTTGCATATGTTTGCTTGTTTAATGGTTCTATTTGAGGATAGGACTATTAAATATGAAGAGGCATTTAGTATGCAATGTTGAATAATAGTTTTAGTGATTTGCTACAGTAGAGTACGATAAGGTTTTTGCATTGGTTTATACTAACTTATCTCACGAGTCCTTGTTGAGTTTTGTGTGGATGAAGCTCTTGAGATTTAGGGAGACCGTGATATGAGAGGAATTAAGGAGACACAAAAGCTCAATCTTGGGGATGCCCAAGGCATCCCAATATAATATTTCAAGAACTCTCAAGCGTCTAAGCTTGGGGATGCCCCGGTTGGCATCCCACCTTTCTTCTTCAACAACTATCGGTTAGTTTCGGTTGATCCTAAGTTTTTGCTTCTTCACGTGATGTTTTCTATTCTCAGAGTGTCATTTTATTTTGTTTTGCTTGCTATTTGAATAAAATATCAAGATCTGAAATTATTAAATGGGAGAGTCTTCACATAGCTAAATAATTATTCAACTACCCATTGATCTTCACTTATATCTTTTTGGAGTAGTTTGTCATTTACTCGTGTGCTTCACTTATATCCTATGAGTAAATGGTTGAATAATTTTAATACCATAAATCTGAAATTATATATGTTTCATATGCTTATCCCATGGAGAGTAATACCTTCACATATAAGAAGTAGAGGTGGTAAATTTGTTGAAGGTTAGCAAACATTGTATTGGTCACTTGAACAATTCATGAAAAAATATTGAAGGAAGAGAGATTTCACATATAAATATACTATCTTGGACATCTTCTATGATTGTAAGCCCCATTAATTATTTTCAAACCTGAGCAAATTAGTTGAAGTTGGACAAGGAAGACAACATAACGAGTTATGCTTGGGTATATTTGTATAAAAGTTATATTGTTATGGATCCTCTAACACGAGGTGCTTGCTATTTAGAATCATTTGCTAGCCAAAATATCTGTACTAAGCGGGAATACTGCTTGTGCATCCAAATTCCTTGAACCAAGTTTATTACATGAGTGTCCACCATATCTACCTATATGTGGTATTTACCTGCCGTTCCAAGTAAATTTGCATGTGCCAAACTCTAAACCTTCAAATAATAATTTGTTTTGTATGCCCGAATCGCTCATGTAGTGATTAGGGGCTGTCAGTATCTTCCATGATAGGTGGGTTATTCTCATGATGAGTGGACTCCGCTCATCATTCATGAGAAAATGGTTGGTAACTGGGATGCCCAGTCCTATGATCAAATGATCAAAAACATATTCACAAATAATTTAAACAAACTCCCCCAGGATTGTTGATACTTGGACGGCACCCGTTGTTTCGAACAAGCCGCGGAGTGTGATTGTTGGTGGAGGGGGAGTAAAATCTTTACCTTTCTGTTTGGGAACCGCCTTTAATGTATCTAGTATGGAAGATATTACTCTTGGTCGTTATGTTGACAATGAAAGCATACCTCTCAAAATTATTTTCATCTCTGTTTTAGCTTCGAGCTCTGGCATCTCTGCAAATCTCTGCTTCCCTCTGCGAAGGGCCTATCTTTTACTTTTATGCAAGATTCAGTAGTATTCCTTCTCATTCTAACCTACCTTTTAGTTGGCAAGCATCATGTGTTGGAGAAAGATCTAAGCATATATGGCCATCCAAATATATTTGAGCATGGATTATTATTGTTAACATTACCCTTGAGGTAAAAGGTTGGGAGGCGAAACATTAAGCCCCTATCTTTCTCTTTGTTTGATGAATGCTATTTGTTCTAAAAATATGCTTTGATTGGTAGCAATCATGGAAGACTATATGATGGTTGAGTATGTGGGATTTGCTAAATCAAAGCTCTTACATAGACCCTTCCTGAAAATAAGATGAATTGCAATTGTTTGATGACTGAGAACACAGTTTGTTAGTTTTCAAGAAATTTTATGGTATATGCTTTAACATGTGGATAGCTTGTTACCTGATCATGAAAAGTTTTATGAGTTGAGCTACTGTTATGACATATATTGATGCTAGAAAAGGTGATTGAAATTATCATTGATCAAACTTGTGCACCTGCTAGCATTCACACTTCATAAATTATTTCTTTTATCATTTACGTACTCGAGGACGAGCAGGATTTAAGCTTGGGGATGCTGATACGTCTCCAACGTATCTATAATTTATGAAGTATTCATGCTATTATATTGTCCATCTAGGATGTTTTATATGCATTTATATGCTATTTTATATGATTTTGGGACTAACCTATTAGCCTAGAGCCCAGTGCCAGTTTCTGTTTTTTCCTTGTTTTTGAGTTTTACAAAAAAGGAATACCAAACGGAGTCCAATTGACGTGCCAATTTTTGATGATTTTTTCTGGACCAAAAGAAGCCCCCGGAGTAAAAGAGTTGGGCCAGGAGAGTCCCGGGCTGCCCATGAGGGTGGGGGCGCGCCCACCCCCTGGGCGTGGGCCCCTGCCTCGTGGACAACCCGGAGACCCCCCCCCCCCTGACGTAGGACCTATGCCAAAAAATCTTATAAATACTAAAACCTCCAGAAAATAACCTAGATCGGGAGTTCCGCCGCCGCAAGCCTCAGTAGCCACCAAAAACCAATCAGGACCCTGTTCTGGCACCCTGCCGGAGGGGGGATCCCTCACCGGTGGCCATCTTCATCATCCCGGCGATCTCCATGACGAGGAGGGAGTAGTTCACCCTCGGGGCTGAGGGAATGTACCAGTAGCTATGTGTTTGTTCTCTCTCTCTCTCATGTTCTTGATTTGGCACGATCTTGATGTATCGCGAGCTTTGCTATTAAAGTTGGATCATATGATGTTTCTCCCCCTCTACTCTCCTGTAATGGATTGAGTTTTCCCTTTGGAGTTATCTTATCGGATTGAGTCTTTAAGGATTTGAGAACACTTGATGTATGTCTTGCATGTGCTTATCTGTGGTGACAATGGGATATTCACGTGATCTACTTGATGTATGTTTTGGTGGTTAACTTGCGGCTTCAGTGACCTTGTGAACTTATGCATAGGGGTTGGCACACGTTTTCGTCTTGACTTTCCGATAGAAACTTTGGGGCACTCCTTGAAGTTCTTTGTGTTGGTTGAATAGATGAATCTAAGATTGTGTGATGCATATCGTATAATCATACTCACAGATACTTGAGGTGACATTGGAGTATCTTGGTGACATTAGGGTTTTGGTTGATTTGTATCTTAAGGTGTTATTCTAGTACGAACTCTATGATAGATCGAACGGAAGGAATAGCTTCGTGTTATTTTACCACGGACTCTTGAATAGATCGATCAGAAAGGATAACTTTGAGGTAGTTTCGTACCCTACAATAATCTCTTTGTTTGTTCTCCGCTATTAGTTACTTTGGAGTGACTCTTTGTTGCATGTTGACGCATAGTTATATGATCCAGTTATGTTATTATTGTTGAGAGAACTTGCACTAGTGAAAGTATGAACCCTAGGCCTTGTTTCCTAGCATTGCAATACCGTTTACGCTCACTTTTATTACTTGTTACCTTGCTGTTTTTATATTTTCAGATTACAAAACCTATATCTACCATCCATATTGCACTTGTACCACCATCTCTTCGCCGAACTAGTGCACCTATACAATTTATCATTGTATTGGGTGTGTTGGGGACACAAGAGACTCTTTGTTATTTGGTTGAAAGGTTGCTTGAGAGAGACCATTTTCAACCGACGCCTCCCACGGATTGATAAACCTTAGGTCATCCACTTGAGGGAAATTTGCTACTGTCCTACAAACCTCTGCACTTGGAGGCCCAACAACGTCTACAAGAAGAAGGTTGCCTAGTAGACATCAAAAGTCATCTAGCTAGCAGCTATGGACCCCTAGGTCTGTGGTAAACTACTCACGCATCATCGGAGAGGCAGCAAGGTTGATGTATAGCCCCTCCATGGTTGAATCCCTCTCCGGCAGAGTGCTAGAAAAGGCCCTAGATGGGATCTCTCAAGAACAGGTATTTGCGGCGGCGGAAAAACGGTTTTTGCTGGCTCTCCGTTGGTTTTCTGATTTTAGAGAATTTATAAAGGCGGAATTAGGTCAAATAGTTGAACATGGGCCCCACAACACACCAGGGCACGCCCTTGTGCCTTGTGGGATAATCCTTCATCTTCTGGCCCTCTTCCGAAGCTTCTAGGGTCTCTTTTGTCCAGAAAAAAATCTCCAAAAAGTTTCATGGCAATTGGACTTCGTTTGGTACTCATATTCTGGAAACCAAAAACAAGCAAAAAACAGCAACTAGCACTAGGCACTAGGTTAATAGTTTAGTCCCAAAAAATGATATATAATTGCATATAAAACATATAAGATTGATACAATAATAGCATGGAACAATAAAAAATTATAGATACATTGGAGATGTATCAATGGCCACCATCGCCAAGCCCAGGGTCGCTGCCCCAGGCATCCGCGTGATGATGGAGGAGAACCGATCAGGGGTGGGAAACTCCAGATCCATCCGGGCAGCCGCCATGTTCGGCCCCATGCTGCCCCACAGCCGTGCTGGCCAAGCCGCCGACGGAATCCCATTGGGCCGCTGCCCAATCATGCCAACTCCGCCTCCATGCCGGGCACCCAAGGTCGTCGTCGTGTCTTGGCCAGAGATCCCCTCGCGTAGAGAGGAGAGCCTGTCGTTCGCCGGCGAGCGAACACGCCGTCCACGGGCGAGCTTCGCTCGCCGGCCTCGTCTGATGGTGACGGGGATGCAGGGAGGGAGGGGGCGGCGGCGGCTAGGGTTCCCCGAGCTGCCCCCTGTAGGTGACGCGAGCGAGGCTCGAGGTCATGTCGCTTGACTCACTCTGAAATTTTGTAGTGGCATAACCCCATACAAACACCGTGGTAACTTTGACAAAGTCAGAATATTTTTGTTTAAAAACATGCCCCCGATAACTTATACAAAAATAACATTGTAATACCCATGGGTTGAATTGTTTGGAACTAGAACTGTTTGAGCCCATACCTGATTATACCCAACCATTTGATACACAAAACCGAGCTAAACTAAACCGTTGTCAGAGTCATCCCATTAACACCTAAACTACACATACCCACATATAGAAACTGACTAAATAAACCTGATTATAGCAAAACTATTCTCAGATTTAGCGGTGCGTACGGAACTCCTTGGAGGGTTGAACGACAGGTGTTGATTTATTGCATAAAGATAAATGTTAACTACCCAACTTTACTTAATCTTGTTAAAAAAATTAATTAGCGCAATATTAGAACATTTTGGACAGAAATCCAAAGCAGTGCCCGGGACTAATTAAAATTAATATTTTCCATATTGAACTGTTATACATTTTATAATTTATTTTTGTCATATTATAAATTTAATGGGAATATTTTTTATTATCTTGGTTGGCAAGATTTTTTGTTACATAATTGTAATGTATATATAACCTGGTAAGTTAAATATTGTAATTATATCACTGCAAAAGTTGATTCTACTAATTAAAACAATATGTTGTAACAAATATTTTTGAATTAATTTTGATTGTTTGAGGTACTTCATACTATATGAATTTATATTTTTATATTTGTGTTTCTTCATGTGTATTTTAATATTAATAAATATCATGGCAGAGATTCTTAAAAACTCATGTTTGAGATTTCTAAATGCTATAATCTAAAAAATATGTTAATAGAGTCTATGTTGTATTGTCAGTTAAGCATATTTGTCGAAAGTTCTAGAATATAATAGAGGTTTGGCCAGTTTGGTTCATTCATAAGTTTACAACATGAAAGCGTTTGTCGACTCAAGCGAAAAATCCGGTCAGATTCCACAAGCAGGCCAAATGGGCCATATTCCAATGACAATAGTTGGTAGTTCACATACTTATATGCTCTAAATCAACACTGAAACACATACAATACCCGAAATACACCCTTGTAGCCAAAAGCGTACGTCCTTCTAGGCTGCGCCTAGGGTGCTTAAGCGCCACCTACGTACTAGGCGTAGGTCAACCGCCTTGCTTACGCCTAGAGCTTTTTTCAACCTTGGCAAATCTAGCAACTCCCCTTTCATAGTTGAGATATACATCAACTTTTGTTTTGTGCGGCATCGGTTGAGATGAACAAAAAAAAAATCTAAAAAAACAAACAGAGGATTGGGCCAAGAAAGGAAAGAACACAGAGAAAATGAGGCGAATCTACCAACTCTCCTTTAATAATAGAGATATACATTAATTTCGTTTGTGCGGCATTCGTTAAAATAATCTACATGAAACCAAGCAAAGATGAAGCCTTGGGGAGAAATAACTGATAAAGAGATGTGGCGAACCTATGTATATCTCTATTATATTATTAAAAGAGGGTTGGTATGTTCGGAAAGGAAAAATGAGAAGAAAAACGACACGCACCCGTTGCATGCACCACAGTGCACGGCATGCAAGAGAGCGGAGCAGCAGGTCGCCTTCTCGGCTTCTCGGAGAAGCCTTCTAACTTCCACCTCCCCCACTAATTACTACCCCCACCTCTCACCTCTCACCTCCCCCTCGCCCTCTTTAAAAAACCACAAGCAGCGCACACACACAAGTGAAGACGAAAGGGGGAGATCTGACCAGCGGAGAAGACGACCCAACCCACCGCTCCCTCCTCCATAGGTAATCCCATCGCCTCCCATGTCTCATCGCCATCTTCCATCTAGCTAGCTTGCTTCCTGGGGTTTGTGAATCTTTCCATTGGTTTATAATCTGCAATGTATTCTTGCCCCATCGCCCCCTCCTGGGTTTCTCTCTTCTGCTCTGGGGAGATTCGCAATCCCAACGTTTTAGGGCTTTTGCCAACAAATTTTCTCGGGGGTTTTGCTTTCTTTGGTTTTCGATCTGGGTTAATTGAAAACAAAGAGAGCTTTGCATTCTTCAAACAGGTTTGCTCTTATTTGTGCTTCCACTAACAATCTGTCTCTGCCAACAAATCATCCTCCTTTCCAGTATCCGGCCATTTATATTTATATTTCTCATCTGATTTATACCACACGATGTCTCCTATTTAAGATTCTAGTGAGCCATGCACAGCCATAAAAAGGATCTTGAAATTACTAAACAAGCCGTGCTAGCTTTGTTTAAGTTATGAAATATATCATCGCACGCGATTCCTTTCATGGATGACCAAAATAGGTAAATGAGAAGAGGTTCTTCTTGGGGGTTTTCCCAAGGGAGACATTTGTTCTTGGCTAGGGTTTTTTGTATGAAAAAAGTGCTCTCATTCTCCTCTGAACTTTTGGGTTCAATGTGAATGTCCTTTCATTTTTATGACCAACAACCTCGCCTTCTTTCTTCCCTTTTTCCTAATACAAAGTGCGAGGAGGCAAATACTCTAATAGTGTAGGGATGCAGTTTATTTGGGGTTCATATATCATACATCATAGAACTCTGGAATCTCTGTTTTAATATTGCTTGTACAATATGTGCACCAAATATATTGTTGATGATAAAATTATAGCCCACTTTGGAGCTACAGTGTAAATCTGATTCACATGTACCATTTTTTTGTTGATAATATATCAGTATCATCACTAATTCCTGTGTACAAAGTTACTGCTCCTAAATATGCACATATTTTGTATATACAGGATCTCCTAGTGAAGAATAACTCTGTTTAGAGCCAGAGTGTAAATATTGTTCTTATCCAGACATTTCTTTCTGTTCACAATAATCATCCTTCCAGTAATTCCTACACCTACAATGGATATAATGACTGTATAAGCATACACTGCACTTAATCTTTCATCTAAACAGCTGATGCTTCTTGGTCATCCTGGAACTGGAATCAATTTTATTTTTATTTGTTTTGTACTGCTAATCATCTGAACTTTCACACATGCAGAGAGCTCCGTCTGTCCTGCCAAGATGGACCCGAGTGATGGAGGCCGAGATGAGTTGCCACCACCACCTCCTCTGCCTCGCGACGTGGAGCCCATCAAAGAAAAAGAAGATGTCGCCGAGGAACTGCCTCCAAATAAGCCAGCAAAGCCCAAAAGGCTCCCAATGGCCAGGCCTGGGCTAGGGAAGAGAGGGCACACCATCCAACTACTTGCTAACCACTATAAAGTCTCCCTGAAGGGTTCAGAGGAATTTTTCCACCACTACCATGTGAGCACGCTTTACTTGCTTTCCCCATGCTAATTCACCACCTAGTAATTTCAAAAGTGACCTTAATTTCCATATCCCCATGCTAATCTGGCACTGTCGATGTGTAGGTTAATCTCAAGTATGAGGATGATCAACCTGTTGTTGAGAAGGGGATAGGGAGAAAGGTGCAGGATAAACTGGTTCAAACATACCGGTCCGACCTTGCGAACAAGGACTTTGCATATGATGGTGAGAAGAGCCTCTTTACAATTGGGGCTCTTCCCCAAGTACACAATGAATTCACTGTAGTATTGGAAGACATTGGAAGTGGAAAGTGAGTTCTACTCCTTGACCTGCTTGCCGGCTATCTGCCCCTATCTAGTACTGTTAGATAATAACGAGAAATAAACGAGACAAAGAGACACGGATTTTTACGTGGAAACCCTTGCGGGAGAAAACCACGGACGCACGAAGGCGCAATCACTATAAGGAGGAGTATTACAAGCACGAGACGACAGACCGTCTGAGGTGCGACTACATGGGGTATATAAGAGGGGCAACACATAGGAGTCCTTGTAGGACAAGTAAACGAGTTGTACTCGTACGCGTCGACGTCAACGCAAAAGCCCACACCGGTTGTACTACGTCTAGTCCAACCCGGTACTAGAATTTGGATCACAATTTAACAATCTCCACCTTGAGCCAAATTCCCTCCAGTAGTCCAAGAAAGTGAATAACTCCATCCAAATCAGCATAAACACCTTGTGCGTCAAAGTCCATAGGACTAGTGAGAAATACCAACTAAGCCTGAGCAGAGCTCAAACTTATTGGTCGGAACTGGCTTTGTTATCATATCAGCTGGATTATCATGAGTACTTATCTTGCATACCTTCAAATCGCCTTCAGCAACAACATCTCGAATATAATGAAATCTGACATCAATGTGCTTTGTCCTCTCATGATACATTGGATTCTTTGTAAGATATATAGCACTTTGACTGTCACTAAATACAGTAGGGCAAGATGAGTCTTCACAAAGCTCAGTGTACAAACCTCTCAACCAGATAGCTTCTTTGCATGCCTTAGAAATAGCCATATACTCGGCATCAATAGTGGAACAAGCCACAATAGACTGCAAAGTTGTTCTCCAACTCACAGCACAACCACCAATGGTGAAAACATAACTTGTGAGTGATCTTCTCTTATCCAAATCACCAGCAAAATCAGAATCAACAAAACCAACAAGTCCATCTCTAGATTTCCCAAACTGTAAATAAGCATTAGAAGTACCACGCAGGTATCTGAAAATCCATTGAACTGCTTTCCAATGCTCTTTTCCAGGATTAGCCATGTATCTACTGACAACACTTAATGCATATGATAAATCCGGACGAGAACAAACCATGGCATACATAAGTGAACCAACTGCACTCGAATAGGGAACTCTAGACATGTACTCAATATCTGCATCTGACTTAGGACATAAAGCTGATGATAATTTGAAGTGTGTAGCTAACGGTGTACTCACCGGCTTGGCATTATGCATATTAAAACGACGAAGAACTTTATCAATATATCCCTTCTGACTGAGATACACTTTTCCATATGGTCTATCTCTGGATATTTCCATGCCAAGAATTTTCTTTGCTGCACCCAAATCCTTCATCTCAAATTCATTACTCAATTGCTTCTTTAGTTCATTAATATCTGACATACTCTTTGCAGCAATAAGCATATCACCAACATAAAGGAGCAAATAAATAGTTGAACCTTTGACAGTTTTTAAATAAACACAACTATCATAAATTGACCTTTTGAAACCTTGAGAGAGCATAAAGGTGTCAAATCTCTTGTACCACTGTCTAGGGGATTGCTTCAATCCATAAAGAGATTTCTTTAACTTACAGACAAGCTTTTCTTTTCCAGGAATAACAAAACCTTCAGGTTGTTCCATATAAATATCCTCTTCTAATTCTCCATGTAAGAATGCAGTTTTAACATCCAATTGTTCAAGCTCAAGATCATGCATGGAAACAATACTGAGTAAAGTGCGAATAGAGCTATGCTTCACAACAGGAGAAAAGACTTCGTTATAGTCAATACCTGGAATCTGACTATAACCTTTAGCAACTAACCTTGCTTTATATCTTGTCTCATCATTAGGAGAAACACCTTCTTTCCTCTTGAAAACCCACTTGCAACGAATAGGTTTCTTCTCTCTAGGTAATCTTACTAAATCCCAAGTGCCATTCTTTTCAAGTGATTCCATCTCATCATGCATAGCAGTCATCCACTTATTACTATCACCAGAAATAATAGCCTCGGAATATGAAGAAGGTTCAGCATTACCTTCAATTTCTTCTGCCATAGATAAAGCAAAAGAAACAATATTGCACTCTTCAATTAACCTGTCCGGTTTATTAATACCCCGTCTAACTCTGTCACGTGCGAGATTCCAACTGGGTGGAACAATATGCTGATTTGGAGTAGGAGTGACATGTTCATTATCAACGACGGGTTCATCATGTACATCAACATTTTCATTATCAGATGTATCACCTGAATCAATAACATGCTCCACCTGAACAGTAGGCTTCTGAACAATAGGCTGCTGTTCACTCTCAACAGGAACATTAGTAGATAAAACATCATGTAACATAGCAGATTCATTAAAGATAACATTTCTGCTAATAACAACCTTCTGGGTTTCAGGATTCCACAATTTGAAACCTTTAACACCAGACTTATAACCAAGAAAGATGCACTTGACAGCCCTAGGCTCCAACTTTCCATTATCAACATGAGCATAAGCAGTGCAACCAAAAACTCTCAACTGTGAATAATCAGCAGGTGAACCAGACCATACCTCAATTGGAGTTTTCTTATTAAGAGCAATAGATGGTGAACGGTTAATGAGATAACAAGCAGTGGAAGCGGCCTCAGCCCAAAAACGCCTATGCAAACCTGCATTGGACAACATGCAACGGGCTCTGGAAATAATGGTCATGTTCATACGCTCAGCAACACCGTTTTGTTGAGGAGTATAAGGAACGGTGTAATGTCTGACAATGCCTTCAGACTTGCAATAATTCTTAAATTGCTTAGAACAGAATTCCATACCATTATCAGTGCGAAGTATTTTTACCTTCCTTTCAGTTTGCCTTTCAATCATAATCTTCCACTCCTTAAATGCTGAGAATGCTTCATATTTATGCTTCAAGAAATAAGGCCAAACTTTTCTCGAATAATCATCAATAATAGTCAGCATGTAACTAGCACCACCTAGTGACTTTGTGCGAGATGGTCCCCATAAATCAGAATGAACATAATCAAGAATACCTTCGGTTGTATGAGTGGAAGTGTTGAACTTCACCCTCTTGTGTTTGCCGAAAATACAATGCTCACAAAATTTTAATTTACCAGGTTCATATCCATCAAGAAGACCTCTCTTATTTAACTCTGCTAAACCAAGTTCACTCATATGTCCAAGACGCATATGCCAAAGGTTAGCAGCATCACAATCATAATTCTTTGAAACAACAGGAGTAGCGTTACCTGAAACTGTAGAACCTCGAAGGTAATAAAGACCATTGGTCGAACTTAAGTCACCTTTCATCACAACAAGGGAACCTTTGGTGACTTTCAAAACACTATCTCCACCTGAATACTTGTATCCCTTTGCATCAAGGGCACTCATAGAAATAAGATTTCTCTTCATCTTCGGAATAGACCGAACATCTGTCAAAGTTCTGATTATGCCATCAAACATCTTGATTCGAATAGAACCTATGCCTTTAATCTTGCATGGTGAATTATCAAAACCCAAAACGGAACCAGCAGAAGTAGTGGAATCAAAAATATTAAACCAATCTCTATGTGGACACATATGAAAAGTGCATGCAGTGTCAAGTACCCACTCATCATTGGTCTTAGCACATCCAGCAATAACGACAAGAGCATCATCGGAACTATCATCACGAGCAACGTTAGCAGAATTTTCACCTTGTTTGTTACCTTTCCTCTTTCCCTTGTTCTGCAACTTGAAACACTATGAGATGTCATGCCCGTCTTTCTTTTGCAATACCTGCAATACTTCTTGTCTCTGGATTGCGACCGGCCCTTGTAGCCGTTCTTACTTTTGCCTCTGTTTCCATTATTGGAGTTCTTCTCCTTTGTCTTGCCACGAACAGATAATCCCTCTGCTTGGGATGAACTTGAACCATCATGAGGCACCATTAGTTTCATCTTCTCCTTAGAGTTCAAAGCTTCATAAACTTCATTAAGTGTGAGAGTATCACGACTGTATAATATGGTGTCTCGAAAATTGGTATAAGAATTTGGCAGTGAACAAATAACATTAGAGCAGTATCTTCCTCTTCATACTTAACCTCCATTGCAGCTAGATCGGATATAATCTCTTTAAATTCTGAAATATGATTCAAAACATTACCTCCCTCGGGTAACCTGTGCAGGAATAATTTTTGCTTCAGATGCATCTTGCTGGTGAGATCTTTAGTCATGCAAATCCCTTCCAGCTTTAACCATAGAGCGGCGGCAGTTTTCTCTCTCAAAACTTCCTGCAAAATATTATTATGCAAATGGAGTTGAATTTGTGACAAAGCCTTACAATCAATTCTTTTCTCCTCATCAGTCCAGTCCTGAATTCTGTTCTTCCCAAAACTATCCAGTGCTTCATCATAGTCGGACTGTGCCAACAACGCTCGCATCTTGACTTGCCATAGGGTAAACCTTGTGTCACGGTCCAGCAGCGGAAGGTCGTACTTCATGGATGCCATGAGTCGATAAACTGTGCACAAAGTAGTACAAGTCGTAGAAAAATTCTTGAGAGAATTTAATATGCAGACCAAATAGAATAGAGTAAATAGCACCTGGTATGATCTTTGGGTGGATGTAGCAAACAGGAGACTTGACCAAAACTGATATGGCTTCACGTGAGACAAGTACTAATTGAAGTAGTACTTAATCAATCAGATCACCAGAGACAAGCTGCAACTTGCAACTGGTGCTAGTACTAGTAGTACGTCACGCCTAGCAGATCGCCTCTTGAACTCGACGTGTGGAGCAGCAGCAACTTCGATTGAATCCTCGGGACTTGAAGCCAGTACAAGCTGCGTACAGTACGCGAGGGGAGCAGCCAGCGGATCGATCGCCTCCAGATTTCTGTCGGTCTCAATTACTTGCAACGCCGCAGATAAAACACCCGTGTGGCAGTCCTCATCTCGGACTAGGCGAAACGCGCGATGCGGCGGTGGCAGCGCACGCGACTGAAACCCTAACTCTCTCGTCTCAAATCTCGTATCTGTAACTTGGCTCTGTATACCACTTGTTAAATAATAACGAGAAATAAACGAGACAAAGAGACACGGATTTTTACGTGGAAACCCTTGCGGGAGAAAACCACGGACGCACGAAGGCGCAATCACTATAAGGAGGAGTATTACAAGCACGAGACGACAGACCGTCTGAGGTGCGACTACATGGGGTATATAAGAGGGGCAACACATAGGAGTCCTTGTAGGACAAGTAAACGAGTTGTACTCATACGCGTCGACGTCAACGCAAAAACCCACACCGGTTGTACTACGTCTAGTCCAACCCGGTATTAGAATTTGGATCACAATTTAACCAGTACTACATACCATCCTCTGTGTTCAGTATAACCCAATTATTAGTTGGTTGTAGGAGCTCTGGAGGTAATAGTGGCAACAGTCCTGACGGTAGTGACACGAAGAGAGTGAGGAGGCCGTACCAGTCAAAGATTATAAAAGTGGAGCTGAGCTTTGCGGCGAAAATCCCTATGGCCGCAATCGCGCAGGCCATTAGAGGTGAAGAATCAAAGAACTCCCTGGAGGCTATTCGAGTTCTTGAAATCATACTGAGGCAGCATTCTGCAAAACAGTATGTATCTTCATGAATGTCTCACTCCTATGCCTCCACAAGCATTACTCTGTGCTTAGGCTCCACATGTGCGTTTCATGCCATGACTGGGGTTAGTTTTTGAGAAAAGTCCATTTTTCGTCCCTCAATTCTTGGGTTTGCTCATTTTTAGTCCCTCAACTCTAAAATCGGACAGATTGCATCACAAACTCTCGAAACCAGCCATTTTTTGTCCCTGCGGGGTTTGGCCGCCAAGTCAACCCGGTTTTGACCACGGGATGAACAGTGCACGGATGAACAGTAAATAATAAAAAAATAGCAAAGCAAATCAAAAAAATCTGAAAAAAAATTACGTCGAAGATACTCAAGTGCGCAAGGTGCGTGCCAATTCTTCTCATGTTGGGACGTTTGAGGAGCTCGTAGCAAAAAAAAAACTAAATGTACTCGGCGATGAACAGTAAATTCAAAAAATAGCAAAAAAAATTAAAAGAATCTGAAATTTTTTAGCATCAAATATTCTCAGGGGCGCAAGATGGGTGCAAATTTTCGTGCTGAAGTGACATCCGAGGAGCTCGTGGCAAAAAAACAAAATAGCGTACGTGTGCGCGCCGCTTTGGGTGGTTTTCAAACCCTCGGACGTCATTTCAGCACGAAATTTTGCATGCATGTTGCCCACCAGAGAATCTTCGACGTAAAAAAGTTCAGATTTTTTTATGTTTTGGCTATTTTTTTGAATTTACTGTTCATCAAGGAGTACATTTAGTTTAGTTTTTTTGCCGTGAGCTCCTTGAATGTCCAAACATGACAAAAATTGGCACGCACCTTGAGCACCTGATTATCTCCGACGTAAAAAAAATCAGATTTTTTTATTTATTTTTTTGCTATTTTTTCGGTTTTACTGTTCATCCCATGGTCAAAACCGGGTTGACTTGGTGGCGAAACCCTACAGGAACGAAAAGTGGCTGGTTTTGAGAGTTCGTGGTGCAATCTGTCCGGTTTTAGAGTTGAGGGACTAAAAGTGAGCAAACACAAGAATTGAGGGACGAAAAGTGGACTTTTCTCTTAGTTTTTCTGACTATTCACAGGGGCTGTCTTCTAGACCGCCAATCATTTTTCCACAATAATTCTAAAAGTTTCATTGACTTGGGCGGTGGTTTGTCGGGATGCCAAGGATTTCACTCAAGTTTCCGTGGTACACAAAGTGGGCTCTCCCTAAATATTGGTATGCATCTCACCTTATTGTATTGTCGTATAACTCCATCGGCCACATCCGATTTAATGTTGTCATTTCAAACTTATTTTAACTTGCAGATGTTTCGACTACCATGCTTGTTAAACCTGGTTCTGTTATCGATTTTCTTCTTGCTAACCAGATGGTTCGTCGCCCCGACGAAATTAACTGGCCAAAGGTTAGTTGTATCTTTGATGTTCTTGATAATATAGCATGAACAATCATCCTACTATATTTGTTTTGATAATTCTAATTTGGATGTTTTTGCCTCACAGGCCAAGCGTACCCTCAAGAGCTTGAGGATAAAAACCACTCACACAAATTCAGAATTCAAGATAATTGGTTTGACTGAGAAAAATTGCAACGAACAAACGTCAGAGTTCCTCCTTACCATTTAATTCATTTAAATTAGTAATTTGGCAAGGTGTCTTATTGTTTAACAGTGCTTGTTCTGTTTTGTGCATTTTACTGCTATATTTATCGATTGCTTTGTGATTGGCGTGCTTAACTAGGTTTCCATTGAGGCGGAGGAACGGTGACAACGGAGACACTGATACTGTTGAAATAACAGTCTATGATTACTTTGTACAGAACAGAGGCATAGAACTGCGCTATTCTGGTAATCTTCCATGTATCAATGCTGGGAGGCCAAAGCGTCCAACTTACTTCCCTGTCGAGGTTCATCTCAGTTATGCTATTTCACCCTTATAATCGTCTCTCCTTCGGAAATTTTATAGACGATCTGATGTCCTGGTGTGGACTTTTTGCATGGCCAGCTTTGCACGCTTGTTCCTCTGCAAAGATACACCAAAGCTCTGTCTACTCTTCAGAGGTCCTCACTTGTCGAGAAATCCAGACAAAAGCCTCATCAAAGAATGTCAACTCTTGATGATGTGAGTTATCATCTACTCCCTCCGTCCCATAAAATAAGAGCACTTTTGACACTACACTGTGTCAAAAGTGCTCTTATATTATGGGACGGAGGGAGTAGATTTCAGCTTGCTGCCACCATATATAACTTGCTGTTTTTAGTCAAATGGAAATTCACTGATAGTTCATCCTACGCTAAATGCAAGGCACTTAAACGTAGCGACTATGACTCTGACCCCATGCTGAAGGCATGTGGCATTACAATTGCCCGAAATCTTACTCAAATTGAAGGGAGGATCCTGCAAGCACCCAAGGTTAGTAACAGTTTCCCAAACATAGTTTAGCATGCTTGTGCCCGATGTTCTTCTGAATGTATCTAAGTAAGTCTTCTATATGTAGCTGAAAGCCGGTAACGATGAAGAATTCGTCCCACAAAAGGGTCATTGGAACCTTGCGAGAAAGGTCAACACGTTTTCTGTTCATAACATGTCTTTATTACTTCTTCATCATTGATGAACCTTCTGCTAGTTTGCTGATTCTTTTTTGTTTCAGAAGCTGATCCAGACCTGTTCTGTTACGAGGTGGGCAGTTGTCAATTTCTCTGCACGTTGTGATGCTCGTGGTCTTGTCCGAGACCTTACAAGGATTGCAATTGCAATGGGGATTGTATGTTCTATTTTTTTTCTTCAACGTATTTAATTGTTCTTATTTTCTGTTGCTGAACTTCATTTGTTAGCAGGAAATAGAGGACCCTCATGGTGATGCAATTGAAGAAAGCCCAGCAGTAAGACGAGCTCCTGCGTCACGAAGAGTGGACGAGATGTTTGCTCAGTTAAAATCCAAGCTACCTGGACAACCCAAGTTCCTGTTGTGCCTTCTTCCTGCGAGGAAAAACTGCGAAATTTATGGTTGGTTCAAGTTTTTGGCCATCGTTATTTGCTACCATTCCCTATAAGAATGATTACCTGTTGCAGAATATATAACATATATTTGCTTCAACCAGGCCCTTGGAAGAGGAAGTGTCTTGCCGAACTTGGCATTTTCACACTGTGCGAGCGGTAAACGTCTTACCCTGCTGGGGCGACGTGTTTCATGTTATATAGTAGGGAGCCAAAACCCTAGAGGCATACAACATGCGGTTACAAGAGATAAGACTTGGGAGAGAAGAAAGGAAAAGATGGTTACATGAATATCTCATACAAACTACCTCCTAGTCTATATCTCTATCATATCTCGAGATAAACACGGCAACATTGCCCGGCCCGCATATGTATGATGTTTGACACTCCCCTTAATCACAACTTCATTAGGTTGAGATTATGCTTAAATTCTTCAAAGTTTCTGATAGGCAGGGCTTTAGTAAATCCATCTGCAACTTGATCTCTGGAATGAATGAACCGAATATCAAGCTGTTTCCGTGCAACTCTTTCTCTGATAAAATGAAAGTCTATCTCTATGTGCTTTGTTCTGGCATGAAAGACTGGATTTGCAGACAAGTAGGTGGCACTAAGATTATCACACCACAAACATGGAGTTTGAGAACTGCGAATACCAAGTTCTTTTAGCATTGATTGAACCCATATGATTTTAGCTGTAGCATTTGCTAATGCCTTGTACTCTACCTCTGTGCTAGACCTAGACACTGTGGCCTGTTTTCTTGCACACCATGAAATCAAGTTTGGTCCAAAAAATATTGCAAATCCACCAGTGGAGCGTCTGTCATCCAGACAACCTGCCCAATCAGAGTCAGAGAAAGCACTGACAAGAGTTGAGGATGACTTGCTGAAGTTGAGACCAATGCTCAAAGTATGTTTGACATATCTGACAATGCGTTTTGCAGCAGTCCAATGCACAGTGGTGGGAGCATGCAGAAACTGACATACCTTGTTGACAGCAAATGAGATATCAGGCCTTATTAAAGTCAAGTACTGTAATGCACCTACCAAGCTCCTGTACTTTGTACTATCCTCTTGACTCAAGAGGCGCCGTTCTGTGAGAGATAGCTTTTCTGAGCTAGATAATGGAGTGAAAGAGGGTTTACAACCTTGCAAGCCTGCCTTTCTTACCAAATCTGTTGCATACTTCTCTTGAGAGAGATGAAGTCCATCCTTGTGTTTCTTCACCTCAATCCCAAGGAAAAAATGCAGATCTCCAAGATCCTTGAGAGAAAATTCGGCACTTAAATCCTTCAACAATGATGCAATGACCTCACTAGATGAACTTGTAACAATAATATCGTCAACATAAATGAGAACAAATATGCATGTATTGAGCTTATTGTAAATAAACAGTGAGGTGTCTGACTTGGAAGGGACAAAACCAAGTGATTGCATCTTGTGACTAAGACGGGAATACCACGCCCTTGGAGCTTGCTTCAAGCCATAGAGTGCTTTATCAAGTTTGCACACAAACGAGGGATTAGACTTGCTCTCAAACCCAGGAGGTTGTTTCATATACACCTCTTCTTCCAAAACACCATGAAGAAACGCGTTCTGGACATCGAGCTGTCTGAGATTCCATCCTCTGGATACAACAATAGATAGAACAAGGCGAATGGTAGCAGCTTTTACAACTGGACTAAATGTATCCTCATAATCAATACCATATCTTTGCTTAAAGCCTTTTGCAACAAGCCTAGCCTTGTATCTATCAATAGTTCCATCAGATTTCTTTTTAACTCTGAACACCCACTTGCAATCTATAAGATTTTTACCTTGCCGTGGGGGAACCAAATGCCATGTTTCATTTTTCTTCAGTGCCACATATTCTTCCATCATTGCTTTTCTCCACTTCTCATCTCCAAGTGCCTCATCCAGAGTTTTTAGTTTGGCATGTTCATCTGTAGAACAAACGAGGCCATATTTGCTTAGATTTTTGTAGTTAAGGGGTTGAGTTACACCTTTTTGTAGCCGTGTGAGGCTCCTGGACTGTACTGCAGGATCAGCCGGCGCAGAAGATCCAGAGCCGCGCACAGGAGTCCTTGGTGCAGGTGATCCCGAGGCAGATTCGCCGGATTCGCCTGACGCCCGCACCGGATCTTCTGTGGCTTCAGCGCGTGGCGACGAGGTTATATCAGCCGCAGAAGATCCTGGCGCACCTCCTAACGCGCCAGCGGGCTCATCATGAGCCAATGATTGCGTGGGGCCACGAGGATCAGCACCGAGACCCGCGCCCTCCTGTCTGGTTGGGTCGGTACCGGAACCCGCACCCGCGCTGGTCGGACGCGTCTGGGCCCGCCGCTTGTAGCAGCGCGGTTGGTCGGGGAAGCGCGCGCCGCCCGCTCCACTGGGACGCCACCGCGTGGCATCGGGTGAGCCACCAGCCGAGGCCTGGTCCACACGCGCGGCAGATTCCGCTGCTGGCCGGTCTGGCGCGCCTGCCAGCGCAGATCCCGGTGCGAATCTGCTGGGCTGCAGCTTGTTCGGCGCCGATCCCAAGAGGGATTTGTTCCCCAAATCTGGACACAACAAATATGGCACTTGGGAGCCATTTTCTTCATCATTATTTTTGCTGGTTGTTTCTGCAACGTCACAAGAAAACTCAGATGCACCATTAGGAGGGTTAGTCAACATTGAATCATCACAAGTAATTCCCCCATGATCAAGGACGGTGAGAGAAGAGGGTAGAAGCAAAATTTCTTTGCGAAGTAAGGCACC
The DNA here is from genome assembly GCA_032464435.1 of Aegilops umbellulata. Taxonomy (NCBI): domain Eukaryota; kingdom Viridiplantae; phylum Streptophyta; class Magnoliopsida; order Poales; family Poaceae; genus Aegilops; species Aegilops umbellulata. The sequence goes on along the minus strand of CP136059.1, from coordinate 438,789,468 downwards.
GTCGTTGGGATGAAGATCAGCGAAAGGGAACTTTGTTTCGTCAAAAACAACATCACGGGAGATATAAACTCGCCCAGTAGACACATCTAGGCACTTGACACCTTTGTGTTGGGCACTGTACCCAAGAAATACACATTGCTTTGATCGAAACATAAGTTTGCGTTGGTTGTATGGACGAAGATTAGGCCAACATGCACACCCAAAAACACGTAGCGAGGTGTAGTCAGGTTTGGTGTGGAGTAGCCGTTCTACTGGAGTTTCATTATTAATAACATGACTAGGAAGCATGTTAATGATGTGAACGGCAGTGACAAAAGCTTCATCCCAGAATTTCAAGGGCATGGAGGCGCCAGCGAGAAGAGCTAGGCCGACCTCAACAATATGCCTGTGCTTGCGTTCAGCAGAGCCGTTTTGTTGGTGAGCGTGGGGGCATGACACATGGTGAGAGATGCCGAGAGTTTGAAAGAAAGAGTTTAATTTCTCGTACTCTCCCCCCCCCCCCAGTCCGATTGGATAGCAAGTATCTTGCTATCCAATTGGCATTCAACGAGTGCCTGAAAGTTCTTAAAGACTTGAAAGACATCGGATCTTTTTTTAAGAAGATAAATCCAGGAGAATTTACTGTAGTCATCAATAAAGCTCACGTAGTATGTATGTCTACCTACTGAGTTGGGGGCAGGACCCCAAACATCTGAAAAAAATAATTGCAATGGTTTGGTAGACACACTAGTGGATATTGGATAAGGTAGCTGATGACTTTTGGCTCGTTGACAGGAATCACAAATAGTTTCAATATTGCGCTCACCAACAAACGGGAGCTTATTCTTCCTAAGCAATTTTTCAACTAAAGAAAAAGAAGCATGTCCTAAACGATCATGCCATCGTGTGGAGGAAAGCTTGATAGCACCACAAGCTTGTTTATTCAGTCTCCTAAGCTCCGGAATCAACGGGTAGAGTCCACGAACGCATCTACCTCGATAGAGAATTCTCTTCGTCACCTGATCCTTGATCAAAAAGAAATAAGGGAGAAATTCAAGGAAGACATGATTATCAAGAGCAATTCTATGGACGGAGAGAAGACTTTTGTTGGCATTAGGAACATGCAAAATTTTCCTAAGATGGATTTTACGAGAAGGGGTACTAAAACTTGAGTGACCAATGTGACCGATCTCCATACCTTCACCACTAGCCGTGTGGATTTGGTCCTTGCCGCGGTACTTCTCCTTCATGGTCACCTTCTCAAGCTCGTTGGTGATGTGGTTGGTGGCGCCGTTGTCGACATACCAGTTGGTGTCGATGCCGTAGGAGCCATCTGCAGCCGCCGCCACCTTGTCATCATCTTGAGAGGAGTCGTCATCCTCTTCGTAGCGGTACCAGCAATCTTTTGCTGTGTGCCCCAACTTGCCACATATCTGGCAGCGAGGAGCATCGGGGCGTGCACGAGGGTTGCCGCTGCCACGGCGAGTACGGTTGTTGGAGGAACCACGCCCGCCGCCGTTGCAGGAGTTGGAGCCGCCGCCTCCTTTGTGAGGTTGCCCAGCAGATAGCCAAGGACCTGCTGGTCCTCCCGGACCCAGATAGGGTGGAGAGGGTTGGGCGTTGAAGTCTGCTTGCCTTCCTTGTCGGTGGTGACGAGCAGCTTTGCCGGCTCCGGCTGGGTGCCGTCGACGTAGCCGAAGACCCCGACGCCACGCAGTTGGGGGATCATCTGCGTGCGCCATAGCACGTAGTTCGTGCGGGATAGCTTCTCGGTGACCTGGCCATTGAGACTAGCCGGGAGGGAAGCGCCGGAGGGGGAAGACATGGTGGCTTTGGCACAGATGGTTTTTGGTAGCTAGATGAGTTGAAGAAGAGGGGCTCTGATACCATGTGCGAGCGGTAAACGTCTTCCCTGCTGGGGCGACGTGTTTCATATTATATAGTAGGGAGCCAAAACCCTAGAGGCATACAACATGCGGTTACAAGAGATAAGACTTGGGAGAGAAGAAAGGAAAAGATGGTTACATGAATATCTCATACAAACTACCTCCTAGTCTATATCTCTATCATATCTCGAGATAAACACGGCAACATGGCCCGGCCCGCATATGTATGATGTTTGACACACACAATGTCTAGCTCCTCCACCAAGAGTCAACGATCAGTACCTAATTAATGTGCTATTGAAGATAAATGCTAAGGTTTGTTGACATGAGCTTATTTTCTTTTTACTGTATTTAATGACTACTTTATATGCTTATGCTTTTGTCTTCTCACCGGCTGTTACCCAGCTTGATGGGCTAAACACACTGCTACAAGGCGAGCTACCCCCTGCACCTGCAGTATTACCCATTGTGGGGAAGGTGCCTACTATTATCTTGGGCATGGATGTGTCAAATGGTCAGCCTGGGCAATCTGATAGGCCTTCCATTGCTGCGGTAAGAGGGATACAGTTCTAATCTCTGAATAGTAGCTCAGTCGTCATCTGAATGATTGCAGATTTGATAAGTGTTTTTATGACTGTATTTGTGTTTTTATGACTGTATTTGTAAGCCTACTCAGGCAGCAACTTCTACCACGGCTGACACATTTATCTTTTTTAACCATTCTTCATTTCTAGTACTGAATTGGTATGGCTTTTGATTTTTCTTAGGTGGTTAATTCTCGCGAGTGGCCTCTCATCTCCAAATACAGAGCAACAGTGCACACTCAGTCACCTAAACTAGAAACAATGTCTTGTTTAAACCACGGGGAACGAAAGATGATGGCCTCATTCGGTAAGACATGACATTTGAATCAATCTTGAGTTCAGTTCCTTGTCAACAATACTATGAGGGCATGTTCATGAATGTATGCTATATATACTTTATTGCACACACTTTCCTAATGTAAAAAATGTCATTGCACATGTCCAGGGAATCGCTTATCGACTTCTACACTAGTTCTGAGAATAGAAAACCAGATCAAGTTATTATTTTCAGGTACCAAGTTCTGAAATTATATTTGGTAATACCAGTAAATTTGTAGTTCCTGGAATGTTTTTGTACTGAAAATGGATAGTGGATGATGTCTTAACCGCCATCTCACACAACTCATGCTAATTCCAGGGATGGAGTTAGCGAAAGCCAGTTTACTGATGTCATAAACATTGAGCTTGAGCAGATCATCCAGGTAGTTTATGTGTTTGATTTCAACATGTGATGTACAAGTATATCCTGTATTGGACAGTGTTTTTTCATTTACTTTTAATCAATGCAGGCCTGCAAGTTCCTTGATGAGAAGTGGGAGCCTAAGTTCACAGTAATTGTTGCTCAGAAAAACCATCATACCAGATTTTTCCAGACTGGATGTCCGGATAATGTTCATCCTGGTAAACTTTATTTCAACCAATCACGGCCGAGTCCCCAACTTTTTTTTGTAGAGCGAAGCATGGCTTAGCGCTTAACTTGCAATTTTCTTTGAAATGATGGTAAAGCAAGCGTTCATTCTGTAGGGACCGTCGTGGATAAAGAGGTCTGCCATCCCAAGAATTTCGACTTCTACATGTGTGCACATGCTGGGATGATAGTAAGTAATCTCTGCTTTCTGCTCTGGTTTTTTATTACTACCACCAAATACCAGTATGCCCGGTGATGGTCCTGCTTAATTTTGTGTTTGTTGTGTGTGCCAGGGCACGTCGAGGCCAACACATTGCCATGTTCTGCATGATGAGATCGGCTTCACCGCGGATGAGCTTCAGGAATTTGTGCATTCGCTTTCATACGTGTACGTAGACACGCAGTCTAGGGCGACAGAGCTCGAGAAATTTATGCCATTCTGATAGAAAAAGAACTGTTGCCAAGCTAGGCCTGAACCCTGTTGCTGTGACCTTTTCAGGTACCAGAGGAGCACAACAGCGATATCAATCGGTATGCGCGGCTCATGTCTTTGCTTGGCAAATAATGAGTACTGTAACTTATGTTTTGTTGTGTTTTTGCTTGGGTTGGCTTGCAGTTGCTCCGATCATGTATGCACATCTGGCGGCGGCCCAGGTAGGCACGTTCGTGAGGTTTGAAGACATGCCGGACGTGTCGTCGAGCCAGGGAGGGGGGCACACATCGGCGGGCAGCATTCCGGTGCCGGAGCTGCCTCGGCTGCACAAGAATGTGAGGAGCTCCATGTTCTTCTGCTGATTTGCTCTTGATGATGCTTGGGGTGGGGGTGAACTGTGTCTCGCTATGTGTGAGTGTCTATCTCTCTTATATCTATCTGAATAAATAGCACCTGGAACTACTCTAGCTATTGGTGCCCAAAGAACTAGTCGGTGGTGAGTCAGTCCTTTGATGTTTATGGAAACCATGGAACTGCATGTGTCTTTTGTGCTGGCGTCAAACCAAATCTTAATTATGGTTTGCAGATGGAGATAGTTTCAGTTTTAGTCTGGTGCAAACTGCTATAATCAACAAGTCATGCAGAGTACTGAGTGTAGAATCAAATAGTCATCTAATCCAAACGCCGAGAGTGATTAGCAGCAGCAATCAAATAGTCAATCAATCCAATCGATCACTCTCAAGAAAACTGAGGGCAAAGCAGAAAAAAAAAATCAACACTAATGGAGGTAGAAGTAGAACATGGTGAATCATCATAGTTCCTTGAGCAGTTCGCTGGAGGTGTAGCAGGTTAGGGAGGAGCTCTGGTACAACATCTTGTATCTGTGTAAAGCTTCGCATACCCATCTCATCTTTGCATACTGAACCGGCCGTGCAAGGCCGGGATTATCGTTAGACGGCCAGCCACTACACCACCGCAGGGATTATCGTTAGATGTGCCTGGATTCTTTCCTCACCTCTCTACTTCACTTGCGTTGGTCTGGACCCATCGCCAACCGGGGTTAGCGAATTACTATTGTTTATCAACAATGGTCGCTCACTGGTCAGGATAGTTTGCTTCCTGTTGATATAAAATATAAAATATGCAATACAAATAGCTGGATGCCAGCAGCAGTATGCCCATTATGTATGTTTGGATGGCATGTGAGCCTGGCGGTACGTGACTTGTAGTAATAGCATCCGCAAGTGGGGGCGGCAGCATTAGAAAACTTCTATGTTGGTGGTGCTCCTTTGAGTACCGGGTCGTGATTTCCTGGGTGAAATCCCAAGGTCTGACCTTTATGAGCAAATTGATTATATGACACACTTTTCCTGGGACTTTGATCTGATGACACACCTTTCTTTTTGTTTGATTAGATGACACATCTTTGACAGATAGTGGATTAAATGACAGAAATTAAGTTTTTCTCTCCTTTTCTAGGTATGGCCCCCACGTCAATATTATGTAGGATGATTTTGCCCCTGGTCGTTTCACCTGCCTGGCTCGGTTGCTGGTTCAATCGATCATTGCTGGTAGAGCCAAACAGGTCTAGATCAGTACGTGCATGCAGAGGTTCCATGCATGCACACGTACATATGATAGCTCTACGTATGGAACGAGGTGATCCTGATGCATGCTTCCCGGCGCCTTATCTCAATGTGGCTCCTTTCGTCGCAGGCAAGGCCGCACCGTCACCGCGTCCGTCGCCGGCACGGCCGCGCCGTCGCTGGAGCGTGCCATCGCTGGTAGCTTTGTAGCTATTTTATATTTTTGTATGAGTAGCTTTGTAGACTGCAGGTCTTAGCTTATTGTTGTTGGCTGGAGCCTTCTGTATTCTCCTCGCTGCTGTTATTTGAAGCATGAATTTATGGACTAGGCGTCGACACGGCGGAACGGCTGGAGCATTTCCGGATGAGAAAAACAAACAAGGGGCGGCGGAGAACTTGCAGCAGTCTGCGAAGAGGAGGGCGGCTTGGGGCGGGTTCGGCTCCTCTGCAGTCATGTTATTACTGCACTGGTACAGTTACTTGCACAATCTACCGTTTAATCTAATCGGAAGGCTCTCATTTATTCCCATCTGTCCCTGTCAAAGCATCGTCTTCTTCCTTCCGCCGCCACCGCCTCCGACCCTCCACCTCCTTGATCAGCTTATCGTGCACGCAGGTGCTGCTCCCGCCGGTCGCCAAGCCCGCCTTCGTCCACGCCAGCACCGGTGGCTACAGCATCCGGAGCTGCTTATTTATCAACGGCGTGCAGCAGCTGCCTCATTGAGCTCTCGCTGCCTGCTGCAGCAGCTAACTGCGCTAATTATTATGTCGTAATGGCTAAGTGCAAAGCTGGTACAACATCATAGAGATACGAATGCCTGAATGTATCTATAAGTAAAGCGTGCAGGCAACTGCAGGCATTGTTTACCCCTAGAAAATCAAAGAAGGACGTAGTACTACATAACTAGTACACGACCGTCGAGTTCTTTGATTTGGTCGGTGGTCGGTGAGCGCCGGCGCACCACTAGTGTAACGTTGCCCTTCTGCTGGTCGAGGACGGAGGCTTGCTTTTTAGAGCCGGGGAGAAGGAGTCCGCGACAGCCAGCGCCACGAGCAGCAGGGCGACCTGGAGGCTCCTCCCGCCGATCTCTACGAGGGACACGACGACGGCGATGTTCCAGAGCAGCACGAGCGACCTTGACATGCAGGAAAGTATCAGCCGGACGAGGGGACAAGCACGCCTGGGCCGCCACACTCACCTTGAACGACTCAATCAACCAGTGCCATGCCCTCCACGACTGGTGCCCCCAGAACTACTGGCCGCATCAGGCCTCCGATGGCGACGACGAGGACGAAGCAGTGCGGCTCACGCTAATAGGTTTTTCTTTCCATTTATTAACAAGATTTGGGAGGAGGAAGGAGAACCATCAGATTATAATGGGTGGTAGATATTAAAGCTACAGTACCCGTACAGTGATAGTTCAACTGCAGAGGAGCCGAACCCGCTTGGGGCGGGGCGGGGCACTAGCGGCGCTGGGCGGTGGAAACAGGAATGGTGGTGCAGGGACTCTGTTCTCTGCGTCGTTTCGTTCGCTCTTCGAGGACGATCGATCGAACCAGCGACCTAGCCAGGCAGGTGAAACTACCAGGGGCAAAATCGTTCTACAGAATATTGACGTGGGGGCCATACCTAGAAAAGAAGAGAAAAACTTAATTTGTGTCATTTAATCCACTATCTGTCAAAGATGTGTCATCTAATCAAACAAAAAGAAAGGTGTGCCATCAGATCAAAGTCCCAGGAAAAGTGTGTCATATAATCAATTTGCTCGATCTTTATTGGTTGTGTGAAAGTGGCCTTGTTGAAGAAATTGTTTTTTGGGAACACTGTCTTTCTTCAAGGTGAAAACTTACGATCTTTGACCGGGCAACGACAATGCTTGTGCATTGTTTCCTTCCTGAAGGAGTTGCTGTTGGAGAACCTTCTCTGTAGTCTGGGTATTGTCTTTGCTGGTGGTTAGAGTGCTACTATTGCGGGTGAATGATCACCATGGCAGGGTCTTTTTTCTCTTATGTTTTTTTGGGTTGTGTGCATCCTGGGTGTTTTTATACATCTTGTTGGTGCAGAGGCCGGATGTAATTGGTATCTGCTTGATATTAATATATTCCCCTTTAAAAAAATATGTTTAGGCCAACTCTCACCGATGCCCTATGCGGCATTAGAGTAGGATAAATTCTGTTTTACTCCTCTAACTGGCACCTAGCTGATCCCCTAAACTGAATAGAGGAGGATATTTTATCCTCTGGCGCCTTTCCCGCGCTTAAATTTACTCCACCGCTACTAACGGGAGAAAAAAAACCGAGCCCCTCTCTCTCGCCTCCCCCCCCCCCCCGCCGCCGCCACTGCATCTTCGCCGGGGCACCTCCCGGCGACTGACCTCTGGCCCCACCATTACCTCATTTCCTCCAATGGCCCTCGCTGCACTCTTGCTCGACATCGAGCCCCCGTCGTTGTCGCGGAATCAAGGTGAAACTCTGCCACCGTCGCCATAGCCGATTCGTTAGATTGCTTTGAATCTTCTCCGTCTTTGGTGGCAGCCGCATATGACCTTGCTTGTGCACCGTTGCATGCCACTGTCGTCGGTTTGACTGAAATGACGGTGGCTGGCTGGTGCACCACCACTACATCACAAGTGTTCGACTATTTGCCTAGGTGAGTTTTTTCGTGCATTTCATTTTGAACCGAACCGTTTGGATTCAACACCGCCGTTTAAATTGTTGATGAAGATGTTGAGGGACATGATCTTCGAGGACTCGTCCTCATCCAAAGAGGAAGAAGACAGCAAAGACTTTGAAAACGTTTTAGGCATGATTTTCAATTATGATATTCGGCGGCCTAGGAGAGGATAGCAATTGTTGGCCGCATGCACATCATCCATGATAGAGCGGAGGGCCATGCCAAGATCATGAGAGACTAATTTGCTCCAAGTCCAACCTATTCAGAGAAGTACTTTCACATCATATTGCATAACATGATCATTGAAAATAAGAGGGAGATGCCTGAGAACTTTCCTTACATTACCAACAGACTCCGGTTAAGCCAGAGTATGATCCAAATAGGATCCTGGCATTCCTTGAAGAGCATCGCAGAATTGAGAACCGACAAGTTCATACTTAGCTCTAAGATGGTCTTATTGAGCATCACAGGCAACTTCGTGCCACTTCCTAGTTGTTCTTTCCCATGTTATTTGCTACATTTTGACCATTCGGTGTGTTGAAATTTGAATAATTCTGTTTGTAAACTATATTCGTGATTTGTTTGAACATTTATATTTAATTTTAGTTTTCATGTGTGCTAATATGTAGTTGCAATGTATACTAGAATTGCATAAGTTTAGAGAAAACAAAAATTTACTCCGTTATATTTAGGTGTTCGGCTAAGTCTGGTCGAAAGTTAGTGGAGTAAAAATATTCCACTAAGCTTTGCACGGCCGGATCCTCCTCTGTTTTATAGGGGTGTCAATTAGAATTGGCCTTATTAAGATACTAAGGGCATCTCTAAAATGGATCCTCAAAGTGATTGTTTATGTCTGGATCACGATATCTGCATCACTTCTCCGTCCAATAGAAACCCCTATATATCGTTGGTGAGTTTTATAAAATCACGATGTCCGCCCGTCCGCATGTATGAATTCTGGTATACTGACAGCAAACAAATAGATGATTTGCGGGCGGGCGGACATCCACATGCCCAACCAAAAGCAACCACATGGTCCTCTTCTCTCTCCTCTCTCTCTCTCCAACCTCACACCAAGCACACAGGTTCAGCCAATAGCAATCATGTGGTCCCTCTCTTTTCTCTTTCTCCTCTCATCAGGACAATTAAGGAATTTTTGTGAATAAATGTTGGATGGCTCCCTCTCGTACCCTTTCTGCGGACGATTGTGTTAGTTTTTTATGATAGCATTAGAGGTGCCCAACGGGTAGCCGCCGCCTCCTCCTTTCTCCACAAAAAAGTTAGGGTTTCTGCCTCTCGCCGCCGCAGGTCTGCCTCCTCTCCGGTGGCCCTAGGGCCAAGGGGGCGTGGTGGATCTCGGTAAGGGCCGGTGGGAGGGCTCCGTTTTTAGTCGTTTCTTTCAGTTTTGCTAGGGTTTGTGTCCTACTCAGGAAGACGAGACGACAGCGGCTCCCTGAAGATGGAATAAAGGTCTCCCTGCCTAGCCCCCGTTCTGGCGATGCGTCTAGCACCGTTGGTGGGCGTGTGGATGTGTGTCTCCCGCAGATCTATCTTTGGTGGATTTGCTCGTATCTCGTCGTTGTTCGTCTATGTTCTCGTGTCTTCGGATTGGATCTTTCTTATCTATGTTATTCTTCATCTGCGGCGGTTGCTGTTCTGATGTGCTAGTGCTACGGGGCCTTAGCACGACGACTTCCCGACTGTCTGCTACAATAAGTTGTGCCCGACTCCGGCGATGGAGGGGCGATGACGGCGGCGCGCCTTCGGCTCGCTTCAGTGCTGGTAGTCGTCGCTAGGTGGTCTATGGATCTGGATGTAATTTTTATTATTTCTGGTATTCATTGTACTGCCATGTTTGAAGATGAATAGATCGGAAATTTTTTCGAAAAAAAAAGCATTAGAGGTGCCCTAAGCTCCCTATATTTGAATCCTCCTGGTGTGTCGGGGTTAGAGCGTGCATGTAGGGTTTTGTGCCGCTCGTTGAGAGTAATGCACAAATATAATAGAGCTTATTGGGTTGGCCTGATTTCTTGGTTTCGAGAAGGTATCGCATGATCTTTGTTTTTCTTTCTTTTCTATATTTTCCTCGGTTTCAATAGTTTTCCCTTTATTACTTCCTGTTTTTTCTTCTTATTTTTTATTTTTCTCTTCTCCTTTTATTTTTTTAATTTTTTAAACAATTTTAATGATGAATAGTTATTAAAACTTGTGAAGATTTTATAAAACTCACGAACATATTTTCATATTCATATCTTTAAAGGGAAAACTTTGTTATTGTACATGTAGCTTTTGCCCACTTTGCTTATGTCACTTTAGAATCTGATTTCTCACATTTGTCACTCTTAACTTTTGACAATACATCACAGTTGCTATTTCGTCGCAAAAGCAAAATTTTCAGATTGACAATTACGATACATTGGCAAAAGATATAAGTGGCAAAAGTGAAATAAAAACATTTGGTTTCGCCACGGAATGGCATAAGCAATGTGGACAAAAAGGTAGAGTGGCAAAAACAAAGTTTCCACACAGCTCTCAAGGCATCTCCAACACCGAGCCGCAAATTTCTTCCTGCATCCATTCACGGATAGCGGGACTAGTCTGCGGATATGGATGCGGGAGCCGGCAATTCAACTTTGTCCACATATGTCCGATTCTATTAACGTAAAAATAGCATCCCGTCAAATCATGCATGACTCTTTATACAACACTAACGCGTGATTAGTAGCTTTGTTTCACCAAATTCTCATTTTACCAAGTACTCAAGAAAAAAGTGGCAGCATGGCCCAGTGGGGCGCTCGCGCATGGTTGTGGTCGAGCAAGACCGAGCAGGCAGCGCGGAAGGTGGGCCAGCAGCCGAGGCGGCAATGCTTCAGCGGCGGCAGCAGCCGGGAGTCGACGAGATCGGATCGATCTGATCGAAGGTTGCGGCTGCGCGAGCGAGAGACAACGGAGCAGCGGCAGCGCCAGGTTAGGGCAATGCAGGAGCCGGCAGGTACTTTCAGGTGGCCAGGCGGGGCTGATCGAGCCGGAATATGCGCGGGCGGTGGCATAGCAGGTCGTGGCCCATGGCTGGGCTGCACTGGTTTCGAGCTGGCAACGCCAATGTTAGGTTGCTCGAGCTGAGACTCGTGCATGGCCAGGTTGGACGTGTGGCTTGGGGAGTTGCAGGGTGTTGTCGTGCGTTGCAGGCATGTGGCCGGAGGGCAACCGGGTCGCAAGCTGGAGACCTGTAGGACGTTGTACGTATGTGTTCATGAGATTTGTTGAAAAAACTATCGATTCCCAAGAAGTGCTGAAACGTGTTTGGAATATGGGATCCATTGGCTGCCATCACATTGATCTCACGTGTGAACAAGATAAAAGAGCAAGAGAATAAGAATGAAAGAATGAGAATTGTGGAAGCGTATGCTGTTCGGCAGGGACGCGTTCGTGTTATATAGAGATGTCAAGATACAAGATAGGTTGCGCAGGTTGTTACTAGGCTTGGCCTCTACTCCAAGCTATACAAAGATAAACCTATCCTAGCTAACAACCTGCCGCATACCCAAGATTACATGTACGTGTACATAATACGTGACAACATGTCACAAAATACTAGCCTATACATTCTCTACAAGCCTATCATTTAACATCCTCCCTCAACTTAACTCATCAAGGTTTAGATTGTTCTTGAAGGCTTGAAACGGTCGAATTTGTAAAGGCTTGGTGAAACCATCAGCAACTTGATCTCCTGTTGGAATGAACTGTATCTCTAATAGCTTTTGTGCTACTCTTTCACGAACAAAGTGATAGTCAATTTCTATATGCTTTGTTCTGGCATGGAATACAGGATTTGCAGAGAGATATGTCGCACCCAAGTTATCACACCACAATTGTGACACATGTGATCTTCCAATTCCTAGTTCATTAAGTAAAGTTTCAATCCACATTATCTCAGCAGTTGCATTTGCCAGAGACTTATATTCTGCTTCAGTACTAGAACGTGATACTATTGCTTGTTTCTTAGCAGTCCAAGATATAAGATTAGACCCAAGAAAAATAGCAAAACCTCCAGTAGACCTTCTGTCATCCGGACACCCAGCCCAATCCACATCAGAGAATGCACTTATTCCAGTTGATGGAGATCTACATAACTTGAGCCCTATTCCAGTACTTCCTTGAATATACCTTAGTATTCTTTTGACAACTGTCCAATGTAAGGAGGTAGTTGCATGCAAAAATTGACAGACCTTATTTACTGCAAATGATATATCAGGTCTAGTCAAAGTTAAATATTGGAGTGCACCAACTATGCTTCTATACTTAATTCCCTCTTCGGTGCTCAATACCTTCCCTTCATGCAATGACAACTTATCAGTGGTAGACATGGGTGTATTGGAAGGCTTACAATCCTTCATGCCTACCCGCTTAATTATATCTCTGGCATACTTATCCTGGGTTAACATAATACCATCATGCATTTTTTTTAACTTCAATGCCTAGGAAATAATGTAACTCTCCCAAGTCTTTATGTGCAAACTCACTTCTCAAATTCTTTAGCAGAGCTGAGGTAGCATCTTGTGATGAACTAGCAACGATTATATCATCAACATAAATTAACATAAAGATGATCACCTTCCCTTTCTTGAAGAAGAATAAAGAAGTATCTCCTTTTGAGGCTCGGAAACCTAATTGCTGCAGTTTCATACTCAATCTTGAATACCAGGCTCTGGGGGCCTGATTTAGGCCATACAAGGCCTTGTCCAACCTACACACATGATGTGGTTTCAAGCCATCCTCAAAACCAGGTGGCTGCCTCATATAAACCTCTTCCTCGAGAATGCCATGTAGAAACGCATTCTGCACATCCAATTGACGAAGACTCCATCCCCTGGAAACAGCAATAGACAGAACAAGTCTATGTTGGAAATATGCCCTAGAGGCAATAATAAAAGCATTATTATTATATTTCCTTATTCATGATAATTGTCTTTATTCGTGCTATAATTGTGTTATCCGAAAATCGTAATACATGTGTGAATAACAGACAACAACATGTCCCTAGTGAGCCTCTAGTTGACTAGCTCGTTGATCGACAGATAGTCATGGTTTCCTGACTATGGACATTGGATGTCATTGATAACAAGATCACATCATTAGGAGAATGATGTGATGGACAAGACCCAATCCTAAACATAGCATAAGATCGCATAGTTCGTTTGCTAGAGTTTTCCAATGTCAAGTATCCTTTCCTTAGACCATGAGATTGTGTAACTCCCGGATACCGTAGGAGTACTTTGGGTGTGCCAAATGTCACAACGTAAATGGGTGACTATAAAGGTATACTACGGGTATCTCTGAAAGTGTCTGTTGGGTTGACATGGATCGAGACTGGGATTTGTCACTCCGCTTGACGGAGAGGTATCACCGGGCCCTCTCGGTAATGCATCATCATAATGAGCTCAATGTGATCAAAGTGTTTGATCACGGGATCATGCATTATGATACGAGAAAAGTGACTTGCCGGTAACGAGATTGAATGAGGTATTGGGATACCGACGATCGAATCTCGGGCAAGTAAAATACCGATTGACAAAGGGAATCGTATACGGGATTAATTGAATCCTTGACATCGTGGTTCATCCGATGAGATCATCGTGGAGCATGTGGGAGCCAACATGGGTATCCAGATCCCGCTGTTGGTTATTGCTCGAGAGCCATCTCGGTCATGTCTGCATGTCTTCCGAACCCGTAGGGTCTACACACTTAAGGTTCGGTAACGCTAGGGTTGTGAAGATATGTATATGCAGTAACCCGAATGTTGTTCGGAGTCCCGGATGAGATCCCGGACGTCACGAGGAGTTTCGGAATGGTCCGGAGGTAAAGAATTATATATAGAAAGTGCTGTTTTGGCCATCGGGACAAGTTTCGGGGTTATCGGTATTGTACCGGGACCACCGGAGGGTCCCGGGGGTCCACCGGGTGGGGCCACCTGCCTCGGAGGGGCCCCATGGGCTGTATGAGGAAGGGAACCAGCCCAATGTGGGCTGGTGCGCCTCCCCCCCAAGGGCCCATGCGCCTAGGGTTTGGGGGGAACCCTAAAGGGGGCGCCCCCCTTGCTTGGGGGGCAAGTCCCCCTCCCTAGCCGCCGCCCCCCCTAGGAGATTCCATCTCCTAGGGCCGGCGCCCCCCCAAGGGGCTATATAAAGGGGGGAGGGGAGCGGGGGCTGCGCACCCTTTGCCCTGGCGCCTCCCTCTCCCTCTCCAACACCTCCTCCTCCTCCGTAGAGCTCGGCGAAGCCCTGTCGGAGTACTACGGCTCCACCATCACCACGCCGTCATGCTGCTGCTGGAGTCTTCTTCCCCAACCTCTCCTTTGCCTTGCTGGATCAAGAAGAAGGAGACGTTACGCTGACCGTACGTGTGTTGAATGCGGAGGTGCCGTGCTTTCGGTGCTAGGATCTCCGGTGATTTGGATCACGGTGTGTACGACTAGTTCATCCCCGTTCGTTGAACGCTTCCGCTCGCGATCTACAAAGTGGTATGTAGATGCAATCTCTCTCTCCCATGACTCGTTGCTAGATGAACTCATAGATGGATCTTGGTGAAACCGTAGGAAAATTTTTAATTTTCTGCAACGTTCCCCAACAGTGGCATCATGAGCTAGGTCTATGCGTAGTTCTCTATTGCACGAGTAGAACACAATTTTTTGTGGGCGTAGATGTTGTCAACTTTTCTTGCCGCTACTAGTCTTATCTTGCTTCAGCGGTATTGTGGGATGAAGCGGCCCGGACCAACCTTACACGTACGCTTACGTGAGACCGGTTCCACCGACTAACATGCACTAGTTGCATAAGGTGGCTGGCGGGTGTCTGTCTCTCCCACTTTAGTTGGAGCGGATTCGATGAAAAGGGTCCTTATGAAGGGTAAATAGAAGTTGACAAATCACGTTGTGGCTTTTACGTAGGTAAGAAAACGTTCTTGCTAGAACCCTAATTCAGCCACGTAAAACTTGCAACAACAATTAGAAGACGTCTAACTTGTTTTTGCAGCAAGTGCTTTGTGATATGATATGGCCAAAGTTGTGATGAATGATGAATGATCTATATGTGATGTATGAGATGTTCATGCTATTGTAATAGGAATCACGACTTGCATGTCGATGAGTATGACAACCGGCAGGAGCCATAGGAGTTGTCTTTATTTTTTGTATGACCTGCGAGTCATTGAGAAATGCCATGTAAATTACTTTACTTTATTGCTAAACGCGTTAGCCATAGTAGTAGAAGTAATAGTTGGCGAGCAACTTCATGGAGACACGATGATGGACATCATGGTGTCAAGCCGGTGACAAGATGATCATGGAGCCCCAAGATGGAGATCAAAGGAGCTATGTGATATTGGCCATATCATGTCACGTTTATTATTTGATTGCATGTGATGTTTATCATGTTTTGCATCTTGTTTACTTAGAACGACGGTAGTAAATAAGATGATCCCTCATAATAATTTCAAGAAAGTGTTCCCCCTAACTGTGCACCGTTGCGACAGTTCGTTGTTTCGAAGCACCACGTGATGATCGGGTGTGATAGATTCTAACGTTCACATACCGCGGGTGTAAGACAGATTTACACACGCAAAACACTTAGGTTGACTTGACGAGCCTAGCATGTACAGACATGGCCTCGGAACACAGAAGACCGAAAGGTCGAGCATGAGTCGTATAGAAGATACGATCAACACGAAGATGTTCACCGATGCTGACTAGTCCGTCTCACGTGATGATCGGACACGGCCTAGTTGACTCGGATCATGTAATACTTAGATGACTAGAAGAGGGATGTCTATCTAAGTGGGAGTTCATTAAATAATTTGATTAAATGAACTTTATTATCATGAACTTAGTCTAAAATTTTTTACAATATGTCTTGTAGATCAAATGGCCAACGTAGTCCTCAACTTCAACGCGTTCCTAGAGAAAACCAAGCTGAAAGACGATGGTAGCAACTATACGGAATGGGTCCGGAACCTGAGGATTATCCTCATAGCTACCAAGAAAGATTATGTCCTACGAGCACCGCTGGGTGACGCACCTATTCTCCCTGCAGAACAAGACGTTATGAACGCTTGGCAGTCACGCTGCGATGATTACTCCCTCGTTCAGTGCGGCATGCTTTACAGCTTAGAGCCGGGGCTCCAAAAGCGTTTTGAGAGACATGGAGCATATGAGATGTTCGAAGAGCTGAAAATGCTTTTCCAAGATCATGCCCGGGTCGAGAGATATGAAGTCTCCAACAAATTCTTTAGCTGTAAGATGGAGGAAAATAGCTCTGTCAGTGAGCACATACTCAAAATGTCTGGGTTGCACAACCGCTTGACTCAACTGGAAGTTAATCTCCCGGATGAAACGGTCATTGACAGAATCCTCCAGTCGCTTCCACCTAGCTACAAGAGCTTTGTGATGAACTACAATATGCAGGGGATGGTAAAGACCATTCTTGAGGTATATGCTATGCTGAAATCAGCAGAGGTAGAAATCAAGAAGGAGCATCAAGTGTTGATGGTGAATAAAACCACTAAGTTCAAGAAGGGCAAGGGTAAAAAGAACTTTAAGAAGGACGGCAAGGAAGTTGCCGCGCCCGGTAAGCAAGTTGCCGGGAAGAAGCCAAAGAATGGACCCAAGCCCGAGACTGAGTGTTTTTATTGCAAGGGAAGTGGTCACTGGAAGCGGAACTGCCCCAAATACTTAGCGGACAAGAAGGCCGGCAAAACCAAAGGTATATGAGATATACATGTAATTGATGTGTACCTTACCAGTACTCGTAGTAGCTCTTGGGTATTTGATACCGGTGTATTTGCTCACATTTGTAACTCAAAGCAGGAGCTGCGGAATAAACGGAGACTGGCGAAGGACGAGGTGACGATGCGCGTCGGGAATGGTTCCAAGGTCGATGTGATCGCCGTCGGCACGCTGCCTCTACATTTACCTACGGGATTAGTTTTAAACCTCAATAATTGTTATTTAGTGCCAAGTTTGAGCATGAACATTGTGTCTGGATCTCGTTTAATTCGAGATGGCTACTCATTTAAATCCGAGAATAATGGTTGTTCCATTTATATAAGAGATATGTTTTATGGTCATACTCCGATGGTTAATGGTTTATTCTTGATGAATCTCGTACGTGATACACATATTCATAGTGTGAATACCAAAAGAGTTAAAGTTGATAACAATAGTCCCGCATATTTGTGGCACTGCCGCCTTGGTCACATAGGTGTCAAACGCATGAAGAAGCTCCATGCAGATGGACTTTTAGAGTCTCTTGATTATGAATCATTTGACACGTGCGAACCATGCCTCGTGGGTAAAATGGCCAAGACTCCGTTCTCAGGAACAATGGAGCAAGCAACCAACTTATTGGAAATCATACATACCGATGTGTGCGGTCCAATGAGTGTTGAGGCTCGCGGTGGCTATCGTTATGTTCTCACCCTCACTGATGACTTGAGTAGATATGGGTATGTCTACTTAATGAAACACAAGTCTAAGACCTTCGAAAAATTCAAGGAATTTCAGAGTGAGGTTGAAAATCAACATGATAAAAAGATCAAGTTTCTACGATCAGATCGTGGAGGAGAATACTTGAGTCATGAATTTGGCACACACTTAAGAAAATGTGGAATAGTTTCACAACTCACGCCGCCTGGAACACCTCAGCGTAATGGTGTGTCCGAACGTCGTAATCGCACTCTATTAGATATGGTGCGAACTATGACATCTCTTACCGACTTACCGCTATCTTTTTGGGGCTATGCTTTAGAGACTGCCGCATTCACTTTAAATAGGGCTCCGTCGAAATCCGTTGAGACGACACCGTATGAATTATGGTTTGGGAAGAAACCTAAGCTGTCGTTTCTAAAAGTTTGGGGATGCGATGCTTATGTCAAGAAACTTCAACCTGAAAAGCTCGAACCCAAGTCGGAAAAATGCGTCTTCATAGGATACCCTAAAGAAACTGTTGGGTATACCTTCTACCTCAGATCCGAAGGCAAGATCTTTGTTGCCAAGAATGGATCCTTTTTGGAGAAAGAGTTTCTCTCGAAAGAAGTAAGTGGGAGGAAAGTAGAACTTGATGAAGTGTTACCTCTTGAACCGGAAAATGGTGAAACTCAAGAAAACGTTTCTGAGGTGCCTGCACCGACTAGAGAGGAAATTAATGATGATGATCAAGATACTTCTAATCAAGCTCCTACTGAAATTCGAAGGTCCACAAGGACACGTTCCGCACCAGAGTGGTACGGGAACCCTGTCTTGGAAATCATGTTGTTAGACAACGGTGAACCTTCGAACTATGAGGAAGCAAAGGCGGGCCCGGATTCCGACAAATGGCTGGAAGCCATGAAATCCGAGATAGGATCCATGTATGAAAACAAAGTATGGACTTTGACAGACTTGCCCGATGATCGGCGAGCGATAGAAAATAAATGGATCTTTAAGAAGAAGACAGACGCGGATGGTAATGTGACCATCTATCAAGCTCGGCTTGTCGCTAAGGGTTATCGACAAGTTCAAGGGGTTGACTACGATGAGACTTTCTCACCGGTGGCGAAGCTGAAGTCCGTCCGAATCATGTTAGCAATTGCCGCATTCTACGATTATGAAATATGGCAAATGGACGTCAAAACGGCATTCCTTAATGGTTTCCTTAAGGAAGAATTGTATATGATGCAGCCGGACGGTTTTGTCGATCTTAAGAATGCTGACAAGGTGTGCAAGCTCCAACGCTCGATTTATGGGCTGGTGCAAGCATCTCGGAGTTGGAACATTCGCTTTGATGAGATGATCAAAGCGTTTGGGTTTACACAGACTTATGGAGAAGCCTGTGTTTACAAGAAAGTGAGTGGGAGCTCTGTAGCATTTCTCATATTATATGTAGATGACATACTTTTGATGGGAAATGATATAGAACTCTTGGACAGCATTAAGGCCTACTTGAATAAGAGTTGTTCAATGAAGGACCTTGGAGAAGCTGCTTATATATTAGGCATCAAGATCTATAGAGATAGATCAAGACGCCTCATAGGTCTTTCACAAAGCACATACCTTGATAAGATATTGAAGAAGTTCAATATGGATCAATCAAAGAAGGGGTTCTTACCTGTGTTACAAGGTGTGAAATTGAGCTCAGCTCAATGTCCGACCACGGCAGAAGATATAGAAGAGATGAGTGTCATCCCCTATGCCTCAGCCATAGGTTCTATTATGTATGCCATGCTGTGTACCAGACCTGATGTAAACCTTGCCGTAAGTTTGGTAGGAAGGTACCAAAGCAATCCCGGCAAGGAACACTGGACAGCGGTCAAGAATATCCTGAAGTACCTGAAAAGGACCAAGGAAATGTTTCTCGTTTATGGAGGTGACGAAGAGCTCATCGTAAAAGGTTACGTCGACGCTAGCTTCGACACAGATCTGGATGACTCTAAGTCACAAACCGGATACGTGTATATTTTGAATGGTGGGGCAGTAAGCTGGTGCAGTTGCAAGCAAAGCGTCGTGGCGGGATCTACATGTGAAGCGGAGTACATGGCAGCCTCGGAGGCGGCACATGAAGCAATTTGGGTGAAGGAGTTCATCACCGACCTCGGAGTCATACCCAATGCGTCGGGGCCAATCAAGCTCTTCTGTGACAACACTGGAGCTATTGCACTTGCAAAGGAGCCCAGGTTTCACAAGAAGACTAGGCACATCAAGCGTCGCTTCAACTCCATTCGTGAAAATGTTCAAGATGGAGACATAGAAATTTGTAAAGTGCACACGGATCTGAATGTCGCAGATCCGTTGACTAAACCTCTCCCTAAGGCAAAACATGATCAGCACCAGAACTCTATGGGTGTTCGATTCATCACAATGTAACTAGATTATTGACTCTAGTGCAAGTGGGAGACTGTTGGAAATATACCCTAGAGGCAATAATAAAAGCATTATTATTATATTTCCTTATTCATGATAATTGTCTTTATTCGTGCTATAATTGTGTTATCCGGAAATCGTAATACATGTGTGAATAACAGACAACAACATGTCCCTAGTGAGCCTCTAGTTGACTAGCTCGTTGATCGACAGATAGTCATGGTTTCCTGACTATGGACATTGGATGTCATTGATAACGAGATCACATCATTAGGAGAATGATGTGATGGACAAGACCCGATCCTAAACATAGCATAAGATCGCATAGTTCGTTTGCTAGAGTTTTCCAATGTCAAGTATCCTTTCCTTAGACCATGAGATCCTGTAACTCCCGGATACCGTAGGAGTACTTTGGGTGTGCCAAACGTCACAACGTAACTGGGTGACTATAAAGGTATACTACGGGTATCTCTGAAAGTGTCTGTTGGGTTGACATGGATCGAGACTGGGATTTGTCACTCCGCTTGACGGAGAGGTATCACCGGGCCCTCTCGATAATGCATCATCATAATGAGCTCAATGTGATCAAAGTGTTTGATCACCGGATCATGCATTACGATACGAGAAAAGTGACTTGCCGGTAACGAGATTGAATGAGGTATTGGGATACCGACGATCGAATCTCGGGCAAGTAAAATACCGATTGACAAAGGGAATCGTATACGGGATTAATTGAATCCTTGACATCGTGGTTCATCCGATGAGATCATCGTGGAGCATGTGGGAGCCAACATGGGTATCCATATCCCGCTGTTGGTTATTGCCCGAGAGCCGTCTCGGTCATGTCTGCATGTCTCCCGAACCCGTAGGGTCTACACACTTAAGGTTCGGTAACGCTAGGGTTGTGAAGATATGTATATGCAGTAACCCGAATGTTGTTCAGAGTCCCGGATGAGATCCCGGACGTCACGAGGAGTTTCGGAATGGTCCGGAGGTAAAGAATTATATATAGAAAGTGCTGTTTTGGCCATCGGGACAAGTTTCGGGGTTATCGGTATTGTACCGGGACCACCGGAGGGTCCCGGGGGTCCACCGGGTGGGGCCACCTGCCTCGAAGGGGCCCCATGGGCTGTATGAGGAAGGGAACCAGCCCAATGTGGGCTGGTGCGCCTCCCCCCAAGGTCCCATGCGCCTAGGGTTTGGGGGGAACCCTAAAGGGGGCGCCCCCCTTGCTTGGGGGGCAAGTCCCCCTCCCTGGCCGCCGCCCCCCCCTAGGAGATTCCATCTCCTAGGGCTGGCGCCCCCCCCCCAAGGGGCTATATAAAGGGGGGAGGGGAGGGGGGCTGCGCACCCTTTGCCCTGGCGCCTCCCTCTCCCTCTCCAACACCTCCTCCTCCTCCGTAGAGCTCGGCGAAGCCCTGTCGGAGTACTGCGGCTCCACCATCACCACGCCGTCGTGCTGCTGCTGGAGTCTTCTTCCCCAACATCTCCTTTGCCTTGCTGGATCAAGAAGAAGGAGACGTTACGCTGACCGTACGTGTGTTGAACGCGGAGGTGCCGTGCTTTCGGTGCTAGGATCTCCGGTGATTTGGATCACGGTGTGTACGACTACTTCATCCCCGTTCGTTGAATGCTTCCGCTTGCGATCTACAAAGTGGTATGTAGATGCAATCTCTCTCTCCCATGACTCGTTGCTAGATGAACTCATAGATGGATCTTGGTGAAACCGTAGGAAAAATTTTAATTTTCTGCAACGTTCCCCAACAGTCTAATGGTAGCAGCTTTAACAACTGGACTAAATGTGTCCTCATAATCAATACCATAACGTTGCTTAAATCCTTTAGCTACTAGCCTAGCCTTGTATCTGTCTATTGTGCCATCAGGTTTTCTTTTAATCTTGTATACCCACTTACAATCTATCACATTCCTCCCTTGCTTAGGAGAAACCAAGTGCCAAGTCTGATTTTTCATGAGAGCTTCATACTCTATATTCATAGCCTTTTTCCAATTATCATTGCTTAGTGCCTCTAAAAGATTTTGAGGTTCACCAGTAGACGCAAAGTTTGCAAACTTGAAGTTTTTCTCATACCTGACTGTTCCATCTTTAAAGCCCGATGATAGAGACAATCAAGAGGACAGCAGCAGACCAGAAGAGAAGCTGTGGATATGCTCCTCAGATCCAAGAACTGATCAACTCCAAGATGGGCATTGGCATATATCTTTTGGATAAGGAACATCTTCCTATTCATCCTGAGTTTGAAGACAATGAAGTTGTGATGAACATGGGTGAACCATCTTCAGCCCATGCCCAAGCACAAAAGGAGAAGGCTAGAAAGGAGAAAGCTGCTAGGATGCCAACTCAAGAGGAGGCATCATAATACTTCTTGAAGACCAAGCAAGAGCAGCTCAGTTACCTGATTGCATCCACCCTGCGCATTGAGAAAGGTTTGGCCAACCTAACTCAGAACCAGGCGAGCTTAGAGAGGATCGTAGAACAGAAGTTCTATGACTTGGATATCAAGGTGACAGAGATACAGAAAGCAGTGGAGCAGCTCCAGGATGACATGCAGGAGAGGAGAGGTAAGACAACTACAGATGCATTTGCTAGAGTTCCACGAGCTCAGAGGTCCAGTGCAGTGACAGTTCCTGACACAAGAGCAACCGCCTCAGCTCCAGCCGCAACATCAACCCAACCTGCTCCAGCATCCACTTCAGCTCCAACTCCATCAGCATCAACAGAAGCTTTCTTCCTTGGAGTGATCCAGACTCCACCACCTTCTGAAGATCAAGCCTGAGTGTCGATATAGCACTATGCATTTTCTAGGAACTTTTTGGTAACTTGTTGCCAAAGGGGGAGAAGATGTATAGATCATAGGCTTCGAGAGAGAGAGAGAGTGTGTGTTGCTTTTCTCTCTTGTGTTATTTGATGGTCTTTGGTACATTATTTGCTTTTGGTTGAGATACTTTGATATGCTTTGTGAGACACTGATGATCATGTGTTTGATCATAAGCTACATTTATGCATGCTTGATATATCTTATCTATCTTATGTGGTCATTCACCTTTACCTTGGTGATGAGTGCATGTATTTCATTATTTATCATTTTGAGCGCTCCACCAAGATGTATGTGACATGGAAGAGTAACCCTAACTCTTTGTGCATTTGCAGTCCAAAGCAAAATTTTAAATATGCACAAATTTAGGGGGAGCTCTTACTTATCACATACTTCTCAAAGCGACGATGTAATTCATTCTTATTATCATTTGTCGAAGCTTTGATCTATATGTTGTCATCAATTACCAAAAAGGGGGAGATTGAAAGTGCAACTATCCCTAGGTGGTTTTGGTAATTTATAACAACATATAGCTCATTGAGCTAATGCAATTCCAAGACAATTATTTCAGGAAAGCTCAATGATTGGCATGGCATGGATGGTGAAAGTGGAACCCTCAAAATGCTAAGGACAAAGGATTGGCTCAAGCTCAAATGCTCAAGACTCTTCATTTTACATTTTAGTGATCCAAGATCACATTGAGTCTATAGGAAAAGCCAATACTATCAAGGAGGGATGAGGTGTTGCTTAATGAGCTCTTTGCCTTATGTGCTTAATGATATGCTCCAAAATCCTCAACTACTTTCCCATATCCACATATGACCTAAACCCTAAGACAAACTCGGTCCTACCGATTCTTTCTAGCCGGCGCCACCGAGTTTCTCATATGTCATAAGCCACTGCCAAACCCTAGCAAATCGGTTTCACCGATAGGGATCTCGGTCTCACCGAGATGGGATTGCCACCTCTCTGTTTCCTTTTCGTAACTTTTGGGTCTCACCGAAAGAGCAAATCGGTCCCACCGAGTTTGCCTGACCAACTCTCTGGTTAGCTAATTACCAAATCGGTCTCACTGAGTTTGTGTAATCGGTCTCACCGAGATTACGTTATGCCCAAAACCCTAACCACATCGGTCCTACCGAGATGCATGTCAGTCCCACCGAAAATCTCTAACGGTCACTAGGTTTACCATTTCGGTCCGACCGAGTTTGTTGATTCTGTCCCACCGAGATTGGTAGATTGTGTGTAACGGTTGGATTTTAAGTGGAGGCTATATATACCCCTCCACCTCCTCTTCATTCGTGGAGAGAGCCATCAAAACACACCTACACTTCCAACTCATATGTTCTGAGAGAGAACCACCTACTCATGTGTTGAGACCAAGATATTCCATTCCTATCATATGAATCTTGATCTCTAGCCTTTCCCAAGTTGCTTTCCACTCAAATCTTCTTTCCACTAAATCCAAATCCTGTGAGAGAGAGTTGAGTGTTGGGGAGACTATCATTTGAAGCACAAGAGCAAGGAGTTCATCATCAACACACCATTTGTTACTTCTTGAAGAGTGGTGTCTCCTAGATTGGCTAGGTGTCACTTGGGAGCCTCCGACAAGATTGTGGAGTTGAACCAAGGAGTTTGTAAGGGCAAGGAGATCGCCTAATTTGTGAAGATCTACCGCTAGTGGGGCAAGTCCTTCGTGGGCGATGGCCATGGTGGGATAGACAAGGTTGCTTCTTCGTCGACCCTTCGTGGGTGGAGCCCTCCGTGGACTCGCGCAACCGTTACCCTTCGTGGGTTGAAGTCTCCACTAACGTGGATGTAGGATAGCACCACCTATCCGAACCACGGGAAAAACATCCGTGTCTCCAATAGCGTTTGAATTCTCCAAACCATTCCCTTTACATTCTTGCAAGTTGCATGCTTTACTTTCCGCTGCCTATATACTCTTTGCATGCTTGCTTGAATTGTGTGATGATTGCTTGACTTGTCCTAAAATAGCTAAAATCTGCCAAGAACTAAAATTGGGAAAACGCGTAGCTTTTATTTGGTCAAGTAGTCTAATCACCCCCCTCTAGACATACTTCCGATCCTACAAGTGGTATCAGAGCTTTGGTCTCCATTTGCTTTGATTCCCATAGCTTTTGGTGGTCATAGCCTTGGTTTCACAACCTAGGAGAGTATGGTGTCTAGTGAGGGAAATTATCACCGTAGAGGTCCTTACTTTGATGGCACTAACTTTGCTAGTTGGAAGCATAAAATGAAAATGCATATTCTTGGACATAACCCTGCCGTTTGGGCGATTGTGTGTGTTGGTTTGCAAGGTGACTTCTTCGAAGGGAAAGAACCAAACCGTGAAGCTACCGCGGATGAGTTGAAGATGCTACAATACAACGCTCAAGCTTGTGATATTCTCTTCAACGGATTGTGCCCCGAAGAATTCAACAAAATCAGCCGTCTTGAGAATGCAAAGGAAATTTGGGATACTTTGATTGATATGCACGAAGGTACCGACTCCGTCAAGGAATCTAAATTGGATGTGCTTCAAAGTCAACTTGACAAGTTCAAAATGAAGGATGGTGAAGGTGTCGCTGAAATGTACTCTAGGCTTGCTCTCATCACAAATGAGATTGCCGGCTTAGGGAGTGAAGAGATGACCGACAGATTCATCATCAAGAAGATCCTAAGAGCCTTGGATGGAAAATATGATACCGTGTGTACATTGATCCAAATGATGTCCAATTACAAAAATCTCAAGCCAACGGAAGTCATTGGAAGAATTGTTGCTCATGAGATGTCGCTCAAGGACAAAGAGGAACTTCACAACAAATCAAGTGGTGCTTATAAAGCCTCATGTGAAGCTCCCACTTCATCAAGTGAGAAACAAAACTTCAATGAAGAACTGAGCTTAATGGTGAAGAACTTCAACAAGTTCTACAAGAGTATAAGCAAAGATAGAAGCTCCAAGTCAAGGTCCTACAATGACAAAAGATCTTCTAGTCGAGAGCGAAACTGCTACAATTGTGGAAGACCCGGACACTATTCCAATGAGTGTACGGCTCCCTACAAAAGAAGAGAAGATTCTCCAAAAAGAAGAAGCAAAAGAGAGGAATCACCATCACGAGAGAGAAGGAGTAGAGATTATTGTTATGAACGAAGACACTCACGGAGAAGCAAGGATTCGGAAAGGAAGGAAAAATCATCAAGGAGCTACACAAAACGAAGACATCAAGCTCATGTTGGTGAATGGGTATCCGGCTCCGACTCCGACAACCACTCCGAGAGAAGTTATCACTCCGACTCCGAATATACTCAAGATGAAGGTGTTGCCGGACTAGCACTTGTGTCAACCAACTCCTACGACATATTCGATTCACCCAATGAAGGAATTGGAAGATGCTTCATGGCCAAAGGTCCTAAGGTAACTCACCTTGAGTATGTTGATTTCAATAGTGATGAAGATGACTTGTTAGGCGATGATGATTTACTTGTTGACAACTCTAGTGATGAATCCTACGATGAAACATCAATTAATCATGCTAAAACGAATGACAATCATAAGGAGAAAATTGAGGCTTTAACTAAAGAACTAAACACTCTTAAGTTAGCTCATGAAACTATCTTCGAAGATCATCGAGAACTATTAAGGGCTCATGAGAAGTTACGCTTTGAAAAGCTCAATCTTGAGCAAGAGCATGAGCTTTTAAAGGTAATCAATGATGATCTCCGCAAGAAAAGTTCTTCTTACATTGCCAAACGTTTACTCTTATCCACTTACATGCCTCAAGTTAAGTCTAGTAACAAAAACAAGAAAGATTCTTCCTCTAGTAGTAACAATGATCACGTTAAATCCAATATCGTTGCTTCTAGTAGTTCTCTTGATTCCACTAATGATTCTCTTAGCCAAGTTACACTTGAGCAAGAAAATAGCATATTGAAGGAAATCATATAGAAAGGAGTGTACGAAAGCCTTGCTGGAAGTAAGCAATTCGAGGAGATTGTACGCAAGCAAGGAAGGCACCGGAAGAATCAAGGTGTTGGTTTTGAACGAAAGTTCAATGCCAATGGAGTTGAGTGGGAAGAAGATCAATACCCCAAGACAAAGTTTGTTCCTCAACAAGAGAAGTATGATCCAACTTCTTTCAAGGGGACACAAACTCAAGATGATCTTCCACCACAAGACTACAAGCAAAAAGGCAAGGACAAGCTTCAAGAAGAAATAGATGCATTTGAAGAAGCTCCTAAGACCTTAGTCAAGTGGATTCCCAAGACTACTTCAAGTTCCAGTTCATCAAGTACGACTACAACTCCAAGGATGCCCATCAAGATGGTGTGGATCCAAAAGAAGAAGAACTAGAGAGTTCTTGAGGGTGACTCCGCCAACATACTTCATTCTTATCATTTTGGCAAGAACAAGTGCAATCAACTTCCACATCTTGCACTAGTTCAAGGAGTCACAAACCCTCTTGTTGGTAAGTCAAGGGACAAGGTAATCTAAAAGCTTTCAAAGACATCTTCTTGTATGTGCATCACTCTGTGTCTATGGATATACTTGCTTGTTCCTTGTGGGACTAACCCATGTAGGTATTGAAAGTGCAATTCACTCAAAAGGATAGCTCCAAGTGATCTACATCAATATTGAGCATCCACATCTTCAACATCTACATGAAGTCATCATCGACAAAACCCAAGGTTAGTTCATCCCTCTTAAGGGGGGATATCACATCTAGGGGGAGCTTTACTCTAAGACTTGAGCTAAAGCAACTCTAATGATGTGAACACAACAATGCTTTATGTAAAAGTGGTAACCCCACTTGAGCTTAAACGATGAGTATGACCTATGATCAAATGTTCTCATTTGACTCCTAAGTCAATATACTCATATATAGATGACCTAGTCATCGCCAATTACTTGATAGATGCTAGAATTGATTGTGCATGCTTTGTCACATATTTCTATTGCCATTTTATTGTGTGAGCATGCTGGTTGCATATTTTACTCATTCGAGGACATCCACTTGTTGTTTTGATTGTTTGGCTTTATCTTTTCTTTTGCCAAGTGGATGGACAAGAATGCCTAAGAACCTCCTCTAGCTATCTATGCTTTTCTCGTCTCAAACTCTATTCATGCTACATCACAAAATTGATCAAGTCAAATTCGAACCACTCTGTGTGAGGAGCACTCGGAGTCCCCGATTCGTCATAGACTTAAACTTCCAAAACCTCTTTGTGATTCTCGGTCTGACTGATACCCCACTTTCGGTCCTACCGAGATCATCAAGTTGATCTATGTTTTCAATCTCGGTGCAACCGACTTGAACTATTCGGTCACACCGAGTTGCAATAACTGTATACAGTTTTGCATCTCGGTGCCACCGAGTCGTTCCACTCGGTCACACCGACAGGGTCGGGCTATATATAGTCACGGGCAAAAATTTGGAAATTTCTCCGAACCTCTTCGCCCACGCCATAGCTCGCTCTGCCGACGTGGTCTTCGGACCGTCTTCTCGCCGCCAGCAGCCTCCAGTCACTGGTCTCCGTCGCCGTCAACGGAAATCACCTCCGCCGTTGCTGCCGTAGCGAGTCTCCTCCGAACTAGGGTATGGACTCGATCTTTGTGCTATTCCCAATCCGATTCCTAGCACATTGTGATCATAATGATTCTTTCCACGTTTGATAAACTTCTATCCAGTCAATGAACTCGTAGATTAGGTTTGATTCGAAAAATTTAGGGTTAGGTTTCTGCCGAAACCATCTCGGACCCACCGAGTTGAAAAACTCGGTCCCACCGATTTGGCCTATGCCATTGCACAAGTGAAACTCGGTCTGACCGAGTGTAACTAATTGGTGTGACCGATTTTTGAACTTTGTGAAACCCTAGCAGTCTCGGTGCCACCGAACTGTGACTCGGTCTGACCGAGATCACTAGTTTAGGTTCCAAATGCTGCTTCGGTATCACCGAGTTTAGAAATCGGTAGATCCGAAATGCTTTCTGTGGGAAACTAAAACTAAGTTTTTGAATCATTCTTTTGCAAAAATCTCTGCTTTTTGTGATGCTCATCCATTCTACCTCATCTATAAACTATTCACAGGGTCAGCAGTCAGCAGTCAGCTTGTTCAACATGTCAGACCAGAGTGACAGTCAGAATCAGTCAGAGCAGCCTGTGCATATGAGTGAGGGCACTAGCCCCTCAAGTTCTTCAGATGATGGCAGCAGGAGCACTCCAAGCAATCTGCCAAAGGCTGCCACCAGGCAGAGAAGGAAAAGAACTTCAGATTCAGAAGATGAAGACTATGTGGCAGAGGAGGAGGCAACCTCCAAGAGAGTTGTGCTGAAGAAAGAGTATGGCTCAGCTGCAGCCACCAAACCAGGAATGCACAAGAAAGCACCTGCTAGAAGAGTTCCAACCTCTAAGCCTAGGAAGGCTGTGCTTGAGGAAACAATGAAGTTCACTATGGAATCTGAAGGAGAAGATATTGGCCAGGGCAAGAAAAAGAAGAGAGCAAGAACTACCATTGCCAGAGTCATTGGCATGCCCTCTATGAGGAAAGATTCTGATGAAGAAGAGGAAGAGGAAGGTGCTGCACCAGCACCCAAGGCACCCAAGCTGATGGGTGATGCCATTAGATCAGGGGGAGCTGCATCCAAGCCCAAGGAAGCCCCCAAGACAGCTCCAAAGCAAAAACCCAAGAGGAATACAAGAAATATTCCAGCTGCTGAGAAGAACAAGGCCCCAGTGCCTAATGTTGCTGAAGAAGAAGAAGGACAAGTCTTGAGGAAATTGAAGCCCAAGATCCCATACCACAATGATGCTCATCCTGTGGCTGAGGATATGAATATCAGGAGAGACTCTGGACTGAGAAAATGGAGAGCAGAAGATCCCTATGCTACCAGGAGAAGAACTGCTGTAGACTACAGGTTCCACACTAAGGAACAGCAGGACTTCTATGAAACAATCCTGTTAGACAAGAAGCCAATTGTCTGTGACATGAAATGGGTCGATTGGCAATACATAAAGGACAATGAAGAGCACTTCCCAGGAGTGGAGGACAGCTTCAAGGCTTGTGGAGTAGTAGACTTTGTTGGGCAAAAGCTCACAAAGTGGAACGAGGAACTTATCATGCAGTTCTACTCCACAACACACTTTTACCCAGATGGGAGGATTGTCTGGATGTCTGAAGGTACGAGGTACCAATCAACTGTTGCAGAATGGGCTCAACTGATCAATGCCCCAGAAGAAAGTGAAGATGACTTGGATGTCTATTCCAAGAAGAAGATGGACCACAACTCAATGATCAACATGTACAAGAAGATCCCTGATAAGGCACTTGAAACTTTCAAGTATGGATCTGTACATTATCTTCTGTCAGGATTGCCAACAATCAACTGGATCTTAAGGCACACTCTGCTACCAAAGTCTGGAGATCACAAGATGGTCAGAGGCCATGCTATCAACCTGCATCATATCTTTGATGTGCCTCAGAAGTTCAAGGTCATGAGCCTGATGATAGAGACAATCAAGAGGACAGCAGCAGACCAGAAGAGAAGCTGTGGATATGCTCCTCAGATCCAAGAACTGATCAACTCCAAGATGGGCACTGGCATATATCTTTTGGATAAGGAACATCTTCCTATTCATCCTAAGTTTGAAGACAATGAAGTTGTGATGAACATGGGTGAACCATCTTCAGCCCATGCCCAAGCACAAAAGGAGAAGGCTAGAAAGGAGAAAGCTGCTAGGATGCCAACTCAAGAGGAGGCATCAGAATACTTCTTGAAGACCAAGCAAGAGCATCTCAGTTACCTGATTGCATCCACCCTGCGCATTGAGAAAGGTTTGGCCAACCTAACTCAGAACCAGGCGAGCTTAGAGAGGATCGTAGAACAGAAGTTCTATGACTTGGATATCAAGGTGACAGAGATACAGACAGCAGTGGAGCAGCTCCAGGATGACATGCAGGAGAGGAGAGGGAAGACAACTACAGATGCATTTGCTAGAGTTATACGAGCTCAGAGGTCCAGTGCAGTGCCAGTTCCTGACACAAGAGCAACCGCCTCAGCTCCAGCCGCAGCATCAACCCAACCTGCTCCAGCATTCACTTCAGCTCCAACTCCATCAGCATCAACAGAAGCTTTCGTCCTTGGAGTGATCCAGACTCCACCACCTCCTGAAGATCAAGCCTGAGTGTCGATATAGCACTATGCATTTTCCAGGAACTTTTTGGTAACTTGTTGCCAAAGGTGGAGAAGATGTATAGATCATAGGCTTTGAGAGAGAGAGTGTTGCTTTTCTCTCTTGTGTTATTTGATGGTCTTTGGTACATTATTTGCTTTTGGTTGAGATACTTTGATATGCTTTGTGAGACATTGATGATCATGTGTTTGATCATAAGCTACATTTATGCATGCTTGATATATCTTATCTATCTTATGTGGTCATTCACCTTTACCTTGGTGATGAGTGCATGTATTTCATTATTTATTATTTTGAGCGCTCCACCAAGATGTATGTGACATGGAAGAGTAACCCATGACTCTAACTCTTTGTGCATTTGCAGTCCAAAGCAAAATTTTAAATATGCACAAATTTAGGGGGAGCTCTTACTTATCACATACTTCTCAAAGCGACGATGTAATTCATTCTTATTATCATTTGTCGAAGCTTTGATCTATATGTTGTCATCAATTACCAAAAAGGGGGAGATTGAAAGTGCAACTATCCCTAGGTGGTTTTGGTAATTTATAACAACATATAGCTCATTGAGCTAATGCAATTCCAAGACAATTATTTCAGGAAAGCTCAATGATTGGCATGGCATGGATGGTGAAAGTGGAACCCTCAAAATGCTAAGGACAAAGGATTGGCTCAAGCTCAAATGCTCAAGACTCTTCATTTTACATTTTAGTGATCCAAGATCACATTGAGTCTATAGGAAAAGCCAATACTATCAAGGAGGGATGAGGTGTTGCTTAATGAGCTCTTTGCCTTATGTGCTTAATGATATGCTCCAAAATCCTCAACTACTTTCCCATATCCACATATGACCAAAACCCTAAGACAAACTCGGTCCTACCAATTCTTTCTAGCCGGCGCCACCGAGTTTCTCATATGTCATAAGCCACTGCCAAACCCTAGCAAATCGGTTTCACCGATAGGGATCTCGTTCTCACCGAGATGGGATTGCAACCTCTCTGTTTCCTTTTCGTAACTTTTGGGTCTCACCGAAAGAGCGGATCGGTCCCACCGAGATTGCAATGCAAACCCTCTGTTTCGCTTTTGTAACTTTTCGGTCTCACCGAAAGAGCAAATCGGTCCCACCGAGTTTGCCTGACCAACTCTCTGGTTAGCTAATTACCAAATCGGTCTCACCGAGTTTGTGTAATCAGTCTCACCGAGATTACGTTATGCCCAAAACCCTAACCACATCGGTCCTACCGAGATGCATGTCAGTCCCACCGAAAATCTCTAACGGTCACTAGGTTTACCATTTCGGTCTGACCGAGTTTGTTGATTCGGTCCCACCGAGATTGGTAGATTGTGTGTAACGGTTGGATTTTAAGTGGAGGCTATATATACCCCTCCACCTCCTCTTCATTCGTGGAGAGAGCCATCAGAACACACCTACACTTCCAACTCATATGTTCTGAGAGAGAACCACCTACTCATGTGTTGAGACCAAGATATTCCATTCCTATCATATGAATCTTGATCTCTAGCCTTTCCCAAGTTGCTTTCCACTCAAATCTTCTTTCCACCAAATCCAAATCCTGTGAGAGAGAGTTGAGTGTTGGGGAGACTATCATTTGAAGCACAAGAGCAAGGAGTTCATCATCAACACACCATTTGTTACTTCTTGGAGAGTGGTGTCTCCTAGATTGGCTAGGTGTCACTTGGGAGCCTCCGACAAGATTGTGGAGTTGAACCAAGGAGTTTGTAAGGGCAAGGAGATCGCCTACTTCGTGAAGATCTACCGCTAGTGAGGCAAGTCCTTCGTGGGCGATGGCCATGGTGGGATAGACAAGGTTGCTTCTTCGTGGACCCTTCGTGGGTGGAGCCCTCCGTGGACTCGCGCAACCGTTACCCTTCGTGGGTTGAAGTCTCCACTAACGTGGATGTAGGATAGCACCACCTATCCGAACCACGGGAAAAACATCCGTGTCTCCAATAGCGTTTGAATTCTCCAAACCCTTCCCTTTACATTCTTGCAAGTTGCATGCTTTACTTTTCGCTGCCTATATACTCTTTGCATGCTTGCTTCAATTGTGTGATGATTGCTTGACTTGTCCTAAAATAGCTAAAATCTGCCAAGAACTAAAATTGGGAAAAGGCGTAGCTTTTGTTTGGTCAAGTAGTCTAATCACCCCCCTCTAGACATACTTCCGATCCTACAGTTTAACATACTCCCCTCCCCAATCTGTTTGGAGAGCAAGAATTTTGCGATCAAATTGTCGCTCTACAAGTTTCCGAAAATCATGAAACTTTTGAAACACCTCGGACTTGTGTTTGATAAGATAGATCCATGTAAATTTACTGGAATCATCTATGAAACTCACATAATATTGTTTTCTTCCTACTTTCTCTACAGCAGGACCCCAAACATTAGAGAACACAAGCTATAAAGCAAATTTTTACTCACTTATCGATTTAGGATAGGGAAGTTGGTGACTTTTGCCTTTTTGGCATGCTTCACATACAGACTCTTTATTGAAATAGCTGGCACGCGGCAGATTATTTTGACTAATGACTTTGCTAACAATAACAGAAGAGGGATGCCCTAGACGTCGGTGCCACCTATCCGGAGATAACTTGGTAGCACTTAGCACTTGCTTCTTGACGTCGGTGCTCGTGTGCCTAATCGGGTAGAGACCTCTCCTACCCTTGCCTTGAAGTAGTACCTTCCTCATTCCCTGATCCTTAACACAAAAAGAATAAGGGTGAATTTCAACAAAGGAGTTGTTGTCAATGGCGAGACGACTAGCAGAGATGAGACTTTTATTGGCTTCAGGTACATGAAGAATATTGTTCAGGTAGAGATCACGATCTAGGGTATGAATTGCTGAACGACCAATATGTTTAATATCCAAACCTGATCCACTTGCAGTATGTATCTGTTCATTGCCATTGTAGCGATCATGCACGTTCAGCTTCTCCAGGTCACCCGTGATATGATCAGTAGCACCACTGTCAAGGTACCAGTTGGTGTCTACGTCATACTGTGGAGCTGCAAGATTGGCCGATTTCTCCTCCATACCTTGGTAGGACTAATCATACCTTTTCCAGCACTTCCATGCCGGATGGCCCATCTTCCCGCAGATCTGACATTGCACCCGAGAAGCAGAGGCATGGTTGTTGTAGTTGCCTCCGCTGCCACCTCCATTGTTGCCGCCGTGGCCACCACCGCCACGACCCCCTGGCTTGGAAAAGCCACGGCCGCCGCGGTCACCACCATTGCCAGCTTGCCTGCGGCCGCGGTCACCACCTCCGCCGCCTTGCTTGCGGCCTCGGGTGGCACTGTTGGCGGAGGACTGTGACCCGCCGCCACGAAGATTCAGCCTCGTCTCGAAGCTGAGCAGTTGTGAGAAAAGCTCAGCTGCAATGACCGGCTCCACCCTGGAGCATGTAGCAGAAACCACCGGATCTAAATCTTCATCGAGTCCGGCGAGGATGTGGGAGACAATGTCTTCCTCGTCCACCCTCTTCCCCGCGGCGATCAGCTCGTTGGTGAGGGTTCTGACCTTCCCGACGTAGTCGGTGATGGAAAGGTTGCCCTTCTGCAAGTTAGCGAGGGCGATGTGGACATTGGTGGTCTGCGATCGAGTGCGAGATGCAAGCATCCCCTCGATCGTGTTCCAGAGCTCCGCCGAGGTGTGACAGGACGCAACCTGGATGGCTATCTCACGAGGAAGAGTCATCAGGAGATAGGAGAAGACTTGTTGGTCTTGCGCATACCAGGTTTGGAAGTCAGGGTCCGCCGCTTTCGTCGTGGTTTTGCCGTCGGCGGAGGCCACGTCGATCTGCATGGGTGGCGGCGGCTGCTCAACGTCGAGGTACTTCGCCAACTGGGTTCCCTGGATGGCGGAGAGCACGGTTGCTCGCTACAGGGCTTGGTTGCCCTTGGTAAGCTTCTCCGTGGCAGCATGAGCGAATGGCGAGGAGGGGAAGGAACTTGAAGACGTCGCCATGGATGAGCTCGAGGATAGCTCTGATTACCATGAAAGAATGTGAATTGTGGAAGCGTATGCTGTTCGGCAGGGACGCGCTCGTGTTATATAGAGATGTCAATATACAAGATAGGTTGCGCAGGTTGTTACTAGGCTTGGCCTCTACTCCAAGCTATACAAAGATAAACCTATCCTAGCTAACAACCTGCCGCATACCCAAGATTACATGTACGTGTACATAATACATGACAACATGTCACAAAATACTAGCCTATACATTCTCTACAAGCCTATCATTTAACAAAGAATTGGTCAAGGAAGTCCACGTGCTGCTATGGTTGTAATAAAGTTGATTGAACTGGTTGTTACACGTGCACGGATACTACTGAGGGCTATTTCTGGAGTTCTTTGCCTGTTACGTTGAGATGGCAGATTGGCAGCAATGGTGTTGTTCGGCAGCGTAGTCAGACGGGAAGGTGCGTTGCACAAAGAGGATCATGCATACACTGGGCGTCATGGCAATGCACAGACGTGCAAGGCGGACACGAGCGTGGTGAAGCATGACTGCAGTCGGATAGTTTCGGCTGGGTTGGACTAGATTGTCTGATGGACTGACATGGATGTTGGTCAAAGCAGAAGATGGTGGTGATTGCAGCGGCGATGACATAGGAGCGTGATGCTGATGGTGGCCAACTTCTAGGGCATGGAAACACGTGGTGCAGTCCTGAGGGCTTGTGCGGCTTCGACAAGACTATGACACAGGGTTGATTCAAGGCGGTGTACACACGGAGCTTGAAGCCAACAGGGCGTGAGGGTGGACTGATCATCTACCATGGAATCATGTTGAAGGTGAAGCTGGAGTCTAGCGAAAGACTTCACTCTATGTTGATTGAGGGGCTACGGTGTAAGATATCGGAGAATCAAAGCCTATTTCAGCTGGATAGCGAGAGACACATGGATCGAACTGGGGCCCAGTGGTCTGATGGAGGCATGATACTCGGCATCGGTCGGTGATCATCGGTGGTTCTATGTAGTGGGGGTTGAGGCAGTGGGGGCTAGCTACCTGGGAGACTCGACTAGGACAGCAGAGGCTCGACGCGGTGATAGCAGCGAGGCGTGCGGTAAGCACCGGATACAGCGACAGGCCAATGCACTGGTGATCAGACATGTGGTTAGATAAAGTGTGGAGGGCTGCTGAAGCAGTGTTGGCGAGTTCCAGGTTCAAGTTGGTGACTATATCTATCGAGATTGACATGTCAGATGGATGAGAGTGGGCCATAGGGAATCTGAGAAAGCGACGGAAAGTCTGAAATTGTCAAAAGCGGAGAGAGTACATGGTCGTATATTCTGTGGTGTTCAGTGCGCATGGCAAAGTGCGGATGATAAGTACAGAAGGAGAAGGAGTGCTATAGCTATGGGAGATGTCAGAGACCATCCGGGAAAAGGATGAGAAAACTGTGAATTTGACTCAGGGTAACACAGGGCAATGGTGAAATTCCTTCAAGTTTCAGACAGACGGTCAAGAAAGAGTGGTGATGTTGAGTTCAGGTAACTCTTATATGTGGCGTCCAATATGTGAGTTGTTTAGTTTCACGCAGGTCAGCGGTCGATGTGTGATGGCGTTGAGCGGATAATCCGGAAGTTGGGAACACAAGGTAGAGTAAAGAGGAACTTAATTGTGCTCGAGTGTTGATTGTGAAGAAGATGAGAAGGGACTACAGTTGCAGGTGGAGTCACGTGGAGTCTGGGAGTAGCAGCGATGCTCATGGCGTATCTCTAGTCTAATGTACATAAAGGTTTGACGCAAGGACAAATCCAGGGTGGTGGACAATATTGGCCAAGGTGGAGTTTGTTAGAGTTGTGTCGTATATTACTTTACAAATTAGGTTACAGTTGGACTTGGAGTCGTATGGTGTGTAGGCAGGATATGGAGTCATGTGCAAGTAGGACACTTGTATCCTAGGCCTCTCATATATAGTGGGGGTAGACACTCGATTTAACCTATGCCAACATAATAGCACGGGCACGCGGGGGAGCCGGCAACGTGTGCCGGCGCCTGAGCGGCTGGGGTGCGGTATTGTAGCGGTGTCATTAGGAGGAGCGCCCGTAGTCATGCCACAGGGATGTAGCCATATCGGTGAACCTCGTTAACAAATCTCGGTGTCGTGCTCGTGTGATTGCTTGATCCTCGGATGATCCACGGTATACCTCGGATTTATTCTAACAAGTGGTATCATGAGCAAGGTTCGATTCGAAGGCTGGAATGTTGATTTAGAGGTAGAGCATAATTTGTCAAATCGATCGGTGGTCGAGATCTGCGACTGGAGAAGATCAATGGTAGCGGCGGGAGTTCTGTTCGTGTAGTAAGCAATCTGAGAAGCATGCAAAGGCAGGAGTCCTGCACCTGAGCGGCAGCACTTCGCTAGGGAAGGCGCGTGGCCGGGCGGTAGCATGGCCCAGTGGGGCGCTCGCGCGTGGTTTTGATTGAGCCAGACCGAGCAGGCAGCGTGGAAGGTGGGCCAGCAGCCGAGGCGGCAATGATTCAGCGGTGGCAGCAGCCGGGAGTCGACGAGATCGGATTGATCTGATCGAAGGTAGCGGCTGCGCGAGCGAGAGACAACGGAGCAGCGGCAGCGCCAAGTTAGGGCAACGCCGGAGCCAGCAGGTGCTGCCAGGTGGCCAGGCGGGGCTGACCGAGCCGGAATAGGCGCTGGTGGTGGCATAGCTGGTCGTGGCCCATGGCTGGGCTGCACTGGTTTCGAGCTGGCAATGCCAATGTTAGAGCATCTCCAGTCGTTCGGCCCCCCAGGGCGCCGAAAAAAAGTGGCATGGGGTGCGCCGACGATAAACTCGGCGCTGGGGGCGGCTCGGCACCCAGCCGTCGCCCCCTGGTCGCCCCTAGGCGCCGTATTCAGCCCATCTTTCGGCCCAAAAACGGCCCGATATCTGCGTGAATCGGCCCATATTCTGACTTGTTCGGCGTGTTTCGGCGTTAATTTTCGCATACAAATATATAAATCAATTATTTCATCACATAGTTCGGCGTGTTTCGGCGTGTTCAACTAATAGTTCACTACAAATTATACAGTTTAACAAAAAAACTCAAGTTTCATCGCACGTCATTCCCAGCCTCTCCCTTGAGCCTCCATAGGTGCTCCACCAGATCCTGCTACAGCTAATGATGCACCTTTGGGTCTCGGATCTCCTAATGCATACTGAGGTAGGCAGTCCGGGTTGCCGGTAGCTGGTGATCAACTTCGGCTAGAGGGCCTTGCCTGTAGTATGGTTCAGTGTCAAACATTGGGTCTTCTTGCTCGCTTTCGATGATCATGTTGTGCAAGATGACATAGCAAGTCATGATCTTACACATTTGATCTTTTGACCAGGTCTGAGCGGGGTACCGGACCACAACAAATCGAGATTAGAGCACACCAAATGCCCGCTCGACATCCTTCCTGCAAGCCTCCTGAATCTTCGCAAACCAGGCGTTCTTGCCTCCTAGCACAGGGTTTGAGATGGTCTTCACAAATGTCGACCATCTCGGACAGATGCCATCAGCTAGATAGTACCCCTTGTTGTAGTGCCGCCCATTGATCTCGAATTTCACGGGAGGAGAATGGCCTTGAACAATCTTGGCAAAGACAAGAGAGCACTGCAGCATGTTGATGTCATTGTGAGTTCCTGGCATATCAAAGAAGGAGTGCCAAATCCAGATGTCCTGTGTGGCCGCTACCTCAAGCACCACACTGAAACCGCCTTTGGCGCCATTGTGCAACCCCAGCCAAGCAAATGGGCAATTCTTCCATTTCCAATGCATGCAGTCGATGATTCCAAGCATCCCAGGAAATCCTCTTGCTGCGTTCTATGCTAGGATCCGAGTAGTGTCTTCTGCATTGGGTGTTCTCAAGTATTGCGGTCTAAACACTGCCACCACTGCCTGACAGAACTTGTAGAAACACTCTATGCTGGTGGACTCGGCCATGCGCCCATAGTCGTCGAGTGAATCACCGGGAGCTCTGTATGCAAGCATCCTCATAGCTGTCGTGCACTTCTGGATGGAGGTGAATCCAAGTGTGCCAGTGCAATCCTTCTTGCACTTAAAGTAGCTGTCGAACTCCCGGATGGAATTCACAATCCGTAGGAAAAGCGTTCAGCTCATCCTATAACGGCGCCGAAATGTTTTCTCACCATGCAATGGAGCGTCGGCGAAGTAGTCCGGGTAGAGCATGCAGTAACCTTTCAGACATGCCGGTTCTTTGCTTTCACTCGCCCAAGCGCCGAGCCACCTCGCTGCGGCTTCTCACTGCTCACGAGCAGGCCGGCGAGCACCATGAGATGCTCCTGCTCCTGGACGTCGGCTTCGGCTTCCTCATCCAGCAAAGCCGCGAGCGCCTCCTCATCTTCGGAGTCCATCGCCGGGCCGGGCAATTTGCCGAACACCTTGTGGGCGAGGTGGGCGCAAGCCCGCTGGTGTACAGGCCATGCGCGGCCGGAGCGCCGGAAAAGGTGCCTGGGCGGCGGCGGAGAGGCTGCCTCGGCAAAACCCCTTATTTTTCCAGGCTACGGATGGTCTAATTAGTTGCGGCGGGTGGTGGTCGGTGCCGGGATCGGCAGGGTGGCGCAAGGTGGCGGCCGAGCGCGGGGGGGTAGGAGGCGAATCTAGGCGGGTGGCTTGACTTTTCGCCTATCAATGTGGCCCCAGAAACGCTTTTCCCTTGCGCCGGAGCCCCCGAGCGCCCCCCAGTGCGCCGGGTTCGGCCTGCGAGTGCCGGGCGCAAAAACGGGCCGAGCCGGCGAATTCGGCGTCCTGGGGGTGCGACTGGGCCGTTTTTTCGGCGCCTGCGCGAATAAACCGCGTGGGAAGGCCATTCTGGGGGCGCGGCTAGAGATGCTCTTAGGCTGCTCGAGCTGAGACTTGTGCATGGCCAGGTTCGATGTGTGGCTTGGGGAGCTGCAGGGTGTTGTCGTGCGTTGCAGGCATGTGGCCGGAGGGCAACCGGGTCGCAAGCTGGAGAGCTGCAGGAGGCTGTACGTATGTGTGCATGAGATTTCTTGAAAAAACTATAGGTTCCCAAGAAGTGCCGAAACGTTTTTGGAATATGGGATCCATTGGCTGCCATCACATTGATCTCACATGTGAACAAGATAAAAGAGCAAGAGAATAAGAATTGGCCGAGGAAGTCCACGTGCTACTATGGTTGTAATAAAGTTGATTGAACTGGTTGTTACACGTGCACGGATATTGCCAAGGGCTATTTCTGGAGTTCTTTGCATGTTACGTTGAGATGGCAGATTGGCAGCAATGGTGTTGTTCGACAGTGTAGTCAGACGGCAAGGTGCGTTGCACAAAGAGGATCATGCATACACAGTGCGTCATGGCAATGCACAGACGTGCGAGGCGGACACGACGCGGGGTAAAGCATGACTGCAGTCGGATAGTTTCGGCTGGGTTGGACTGGATTGTCTGATGGACTGACATGGATGATGGTCAAAGCAGAAGATGGCGGTGATTTCAACGACGACGACATAGGAGCATGATGCTGATGGTGGCCAACTTCTAGGGCGTGGAAACACATGGTGTAGGCCTGAGGGCTTGTGCGGCTTCGACAAAACTATGACGCAGGGTTAATTCAGGGCGGTGTACACACGGAGCTTGAAGCTGACGGGCCGCGAGGGTGCACTGATCGTCTACCCTGGAGTCATATTAAAGGTGGAGCTGGAGTCTAGCGGAAGACTCCACTCTGTGTTGATGGAGGGGCTATGGTGTAAGATATCGGAGAATCGAAGCCTATTTCAGCAGGATAGCGAGAGACACGTGGATCGGACTGGGGCCCAGTGGTCTGATGGAGGCATGATACTCAGCATCGGTCGATGATGATCAGTGGTTCTCTGTAGTGGGGGTTGAGGCAGTGGGGGCTAGCTACCCGGAAGACTCGACCAGGACAGCAGAGGCTCGACGCGGTGATAGCGGCGAGGCATGCGGTAAGCACGGGACACAGCGATAGGCCAAGGCACTGGTGATCAGACATGTGGTTTGATAAAGTGTGCAGGGCTACTGAAGAAGTGTTGGCGAGTGTCGGTGTCAAAACCGGCAGATCTCGGGTAGGGGGTCCCGAACTGTGCGTCAAGGTCGGATGGTAACAGGAGATAAGGGACACTTTATTTTACCCAGGTTCGGGCCCTCTCGGTGCAGGTAAAACCCTACTCCTGCTAGATTAATATTGACGATATGGGTAGTACAAGAGTGGATCTACCACGAGATCAAGGAGGCTAAACCCTAGAAGCTAGCCTATGGTATGATTGTGTCTGATGATGGTTGTCCTACGGACTACAACCCTCCGGTTTATATAGACACCGGATAGGGTTAGGGTTACACAGAGTCGGTTACAATGGTAGGAGATCTCGAATATCCGCACGCCTAGCTTGCCTTCCACGCCAAGAAAAGATCCTTCCGGACACGGGACGAAGTCTTCAATCTTGTATCTTCATAGTCCTGGAGTCCGGCTGAAGGTATAGTCCGGCTATCCGAACACCCCCTAATCCAGGACTCCCTCAGTAGCCCCTGAACCAGGCTTCAATGACGACGAGTCCGACGCGCAGATTGTCTTCGGCATTGCAAGGCGGGTTACTCCTCCAAGTCCTTCAAGAAGATTATAAACACCAAAAAATAGTGTCCGGCTCTGCAGAATAAGTTTCCACATACTGCCATATAGAGAATTAACACAAATCAAATCAGCTGACGTATTCCGCAGTGCGTCATAACACTGCGACCAAGCCTTCTATATAAATTGCTTTCATTATTCCACCTCAGCTCGTTTAGCGAGGCGGTTTCCTTGGCACGTCTTGTCAAAGCAGAGATCGTGTGCCCCCTCTAACGGGATTCTCATTAATACGGTCGTGGATAACCCAATCGTGCCTGTTAGCACGTCTTGCCTTAATTAAAGGCTAGTCCAAGAAGGTTACGGGGAGGGCGCTTGATATTCTGCATCTTATAAAGAGACCAAGGCCCTGTTCCCCGCTTCTATTCTCAAAACGAACTCGCCCGTCGCCTCGAGTTCCAACACCCTAGGCTTCCAGATTCCGAGCGCACCGGATCTTCGATAATGTCCGGCTCTGACCACCAAGGCCGATGGATGCCCTCCTCTGTTACGGAGGAGGACGTATCAAGATTGAGGGAAGCTAGATTCCTGACCAGGGAGATTCCGCACAGGCTGCCTGTTCAAGGACAGGTGATCCCTAGCCCTCAGCCCGGCGAGAGTGTGGTATTCATATCCCACTTCCTTCGGGGATTAGGCTTCCCCATGGATCCCTTTGTAAGGGGGGTGATGTTTTATTATGGGCTGGAATTCCACGACTTAGCTCCGGAGTGCATCCTCCATATCTCCTCGTTCATAGTTGTGTGCGAAGCGTTCCTCCGTGTTACCCCTCACTTCGGATTGTGGCTCAAGACCTTCAAAGTAGAACCGAAGATAATCGAAGGGCGCCACGCAGAGTGCGGAGGCGCTGCTATAAAAAGAAATGCCGACGCTCCATGGCCCGAGGGCGCTTTTCAAGAGGAGCTTGGCTTATGGCAACAGGAGTGGTTCTACATCACCGCTCCTTGGGGCACCGCATGGGTGGCACCTCCGGCCTTTCGCTCGGGTCCCCCACCACGGTTAGCATCGTGGATTAACACACGGTTAGGTCGGGGCTTGCCCAAAGACGTTCCTCTGCTGCAGGGCCGCATTAAGGATCTCTTGAAGGGACACCTCAACCTGGTCAAGGTGACACAAGTCATGCTGATTCGCCGGACACTGCCCGACCAACGTCGCCCCCTTCGCTTGTGGGAATTCAATCCGGAGGGACCACGAGCTCTCCAGAATTTTATGGGCGTGACGCCTGTGGAGATGTATAAACTGTTCTTCGGATCACAAGAAGTGAGTCCGGATTTGACCGAGGATGCTGGTTTAAGCCGCAATTGCCCGGATACTCAAGTAGGTGACCTTGCGACCGGACCTTCTATCCGCATAATTAACTTGCTTTTTAACAGCACTTTTCCTTTTAAGCAGGAGTGGATAGCGTAGGCGAAGCTGATCCGGTGTCCGTCTCCCCTTCCCGAAACCAGGCTGGATCCTGTGCTAGTCAGGATGCTAGAGGTAGTGCCTTTGGAGGGAAATATGGGAGCAGACAAGGAGACCGTGGCCTCTCCGAAAGACACCATTCCAAAGGGGGGAATCGATAATTCTCCTCCTAAGGGAAAGAAAAGGGCCGCCTCTGACCGCCCGGAAACCATAGCTTCGAAGCGGGGGAAAGAATCCTTGTCAGAGGGCCCGACGCCAGGGAGCCCCTCGGCCGAACTAAACCCTCAAAGGGAACAGCTCTCCAGCGAGCCGTAAGTAGAAGAAGAGTTAATCTTTTAAGAGAAATCCTTGATTTATATCTGAGAAGTTTTAACCGCAACTTTACTTTGTAGCTCGGACCTTAGCCCTTCTCAGCAGAACTCGTCTTCGGGGGATCTTCTTCCGGAGATGATGGAGAGCGGAACGCCTCCTTCTTCTGTATCGCCTAGCAAGGCGGGCGACGCTGAAGTGTCGTCGCGGGGGATTTCTCCGGATCCGCTAGGGGTGGATGGTGCAGCCCCCCGAGGTTCTCCGTGTCCGGCCTTTGAGGAAGGCCATGGGACGAGTCCGGCACCATCTGGTGTTCGGCCAGAGGAGCTAAAGATTCTGCTGGGGCGAGCCTCTGTCTCAGAGGAGCATCGTGCGTTAATGAGCACGATGATTGAAAAGATTTCATCCGCAGAAAGCGGACTGCACGAGGACGTCAAGAGTTTAGTGGCAGGCCTTGAGGTACGTTTTAAATAACGTATATTTGTATTAATTGCGCATAAATAAAGTGCGGCCTGTGTAGATAGTAGCCCCTGAGACTCCATGCGTCGTAAATATGTACGGCGCGCAGAGGATCTTAATCCCAGGTCCTTTAAGTGGCACCTTTATACGTAGGTGGCTGATTGTCCGGAGTCGAGCCGGACCCGTGAATATGCCGAACTAAAGCGACAACTGGATGAGGCAGAAGCCGACATCGTGCTTGTTAACAAGCGGCTTGATGGTGCTCAAGGTATTGAAATCATTAGGCAATTGTGAGTAAGAGGAGCTTTATGTTGATATCTTACCGTGTGTGTGCTTGACGTAGATGGTGCGGCCGCCGTGGAAGGTCTTAGGGCCGAACTCGCCCGAGCGAAGGAACAAGCCAGAAAAACCGATGCGGCTGCCGTGAAAGCCCTTGAAGAGCTGAAAGCCGAACAGGCTGCCCATTGCCGAAGCAAGGAGGAGGTGGCTGATATGGACGTAATGTTAAAAAGTGCTACTGACCATTGCAAGCTTCTTGAAGAAGAAGGTCGGGCGAGGCAAACGAGCTTAGAGAAAGTTGTTACCGACGCCAAGGACGCCCGCTCTGTAATGAGAGCGGCAAAGGAGGAGCTACGTCAAGCCGGACTAATTGCGGATGGAAAGCCCTTCTTGCTGCGGAGAAAATTTTGCGACCCGAGGTTTGCCCCGTTGGACCGAGCGTGGAGTGTAGAGGACACCTATCTGGATTTGGCGGCTAGTGCTGCTGATGCGACCAAAGGGGTCATGAAGTGGAGAAGCTCTTCTCGTCGCAATTCATCAATCCAGAGCGTCCACTTGCAGTGGACGATCGCCTGGCCCAATGGGCCGAACTGAATAGGTTGTCCGGACTCGCCATGAAGTACGTCATGGATTATCTGTGTCTGGGGAGATCAAAGCCGAAGAGTTATTTCAGCTTGGTGCAGCAATTTCTCGGCGTGGTGCCACGTATCGGTGCTATGAAGAGGTCAGCGTGCACGGAGGGAGCTCGGTTGGCTCTTGCCCGTGTCAAGACATACTGGGCAGATATGGAGCCCACCGTTGTTGCGTCCCGGGATTCAGATAAAAGCCGAATACCTTCCGAGCAATATTT
Source organism: Aegilops umbellulata (assembly GCA_032464435.1). Classification (NCBI taxonomy): domain Eukaryota; kingdom Viridiplantae; phylum Streptophyta; class Magnoliopsida; order Poales; family Poaceae; genus Aegilops; species Aegilops umbellulata. The sequence goes on along the minus strand of CP136059.1, from coordinate 438,744,578 downwards.
TGAGGAAGTCCTCGAAGGCGCTTGCATAATAGAGACGCAGTGCTCGAAGGATGCTATGTTATGATAGCATATGTAATCATGAAACAGTATTTTGATAAATTGTAGGGGCATATTTTTAGACTTGTGCCTTCAAGTGTTAGGAACACCTCCTGTGCGGCCGTTTAAATATATAAATTCTGAAAGATTGCAGTCATTGGCTTCAGCCCCCACGCACATAGTGCGGGGGTGCGCGCAGAAGACGCATTTTCACACTTAACCCAACGTCTTGGTCCTATAAAGGAGGTGATAGCGCGACGGGCTAGGCAACCGGACTATAATGCTTTAACACTTTCACTTAGCCATAGGAGCTTGACAGTGGGACTCTTTAGGTAGCCCTTTTGCGCTTTGCCCGAGTTCGGAGCGCGTACGTGCCTGACCGGGAAACGGCCCTTCGTCAAAGCGGAGGAATTCGATAAATTCCTATGAGTCATCGAGTGGCGACCAGTCTCGCGCTACATCATGACAATCGGTTTTCGGCTTTCTCTACTGAGGTGCTCACCCGGCCGAACCGGGGCACAATCGCAGTAGTTCTCCTGGTGCTACCTTAGCCGATAGAGCGGAACGTAAGGTAGCCGAACTCAGGAGCCGGGCAACCCAAGATATGACCAAAATCATGATTCGGAGCTGATGCATATAGTGCCAAAACTCGCGACGCCGAACACTCCCTAAGGTGTTCGGTCTTTGTCAGTGCGTGTGAAACAACACCCTTAAACAAAAGAAAAAAAGAGCCCTTAGTGTCTAGGTACGAGCAAGAATTCTGGCGTGGCCACATGCCAAAACGCCAGCCTCCTCCTTGGTTATATCGGAAAAGAAAAAACCAGGGGATGTATAGCAGCAAGAGACAGTAAAAAAGGTTTACGCAGGGTCTTAATCTAAAAAGAATCCTTTAGGACGGGTCCCTACTACACGTTTGCGCATGTGTCTCCGCTGTGTCGTGTCCTGGACGGGCGCCGCACGACGTTCATCTATAAAAGAGAAGAACTAATTTGAAAAATGGGTCGTGCGGAACAAAATATAAAGTAAAGAATATATAAGGTTGAGTTTTATTGTCTCTGCGTACAGCCCCTGGTATGGGGGTATATGGCGTACTAAGCCTGCGTTAATGATGGACTTGTGCCGAACTCGTTGAGTCCGGGTCCGTGGCCTTTGATGACTTATAAAAAAGTCCTTTGGCTGGCAAGGCCACTTTATTGTGCGGCTGTCTAAGCGGCCGCGCAATCTTCCGTTTGGAGGAGGCGTATTTTAGTGCGCTCCTTTTAAAGAGATGATGCCTCGAGGACCGGGCATCTTAAGCGTGAGAGATGCGTAATGCGGTATTGCGTTAAAGCGAGCAAAAGCTCCGCGTCCCATTAGTGCTTGATAGCGACTTGAAAACGGGACTACATGGAAGGTCAGCTTTTCGCGACAAAAGTTATTGGGAGAGCCAAATATGACTACAAGCCGGAGAAAACCCATACAATGGGTGTCCGGGCCTGGTGCTACCCCTTGAAAGGAGGTTTTGCTGTGGCGGATTCTTGCTGGGTTTATGCCCATGCGGTGGATTGTATCCTGATATATCAGGTTTAGTCCACTGCCGCCGTCCATAAGGACACTGATAAACTGGAATCCATCGATTATTGGATCCAGTATCAGGGCAGTCCGGCCTGCGTTTTTGATATTTCTAGAATAATCTAGCTGATCAAAAATGATTGGCTTTAGTGACCAGTGGCGGGACTCCTGAGGGGAAAGTTTGATTGTGCGTACCTTTATGGGTGCCACACGTTTTCTTACGTGAAGTAAGTTCACTGTTTTGACTTCTTGCGGGAAGTTCTTTTGTTTCCTGGTATTCTGCCTTTGGGGTTCGTCCTCTTCTTCACTTGGTGTATCAAGCCCCTTGTGTGTGGCGTTAAGCTGTCCGGATTGTTTAAAAACCCAACAATCTCTATGGGTGTGATTGGCAGGCCTCCCAGGAGTACTGTGTATCTGACATATTCTGTCCAGGATTCTTTTCAAGCTGGACGGATCATCCCTATTATCCTGAAGGGGTGGTTTTGTCTGATTTTGCCGTGAGCTTTTGAATCCGGCATTTACTGCCGTGCTCTTCGGACTTTTTCCTTTGATTCTACGATGGTCCTTATTTCGCTGCGGTTTTCCGTTTCCATCCCTGGTTTCTGATGTACTTGGGTCGCTGGGGCTGCATCGTGCCAACCAGCTGTCCTCTCCTGCGCAAAAGCGGGTCATGAGGCTTGTGAGTGCGGCCATTGTTCTTGGCTTTTCCTGGCCGAGGTGTCTGGCGAGCCATTCGTCTTGGACATTATGCCTGAAAGCTGCTAGGGCTTCGGCGTCCGGACAATCCATTATCTGATTCTTTTTAGTGAGGAATCTGTTCCAGAACTGTCGAGCTGATTCTCCGGGCTGCTGAGTTATATGACTGAGATCGTCTGCATCCGGGGGGCGGACATAGGTCCCTTGAAAGTTTGCTTGGAAAGCATCCTCGAGCTCTTCCCAACTTCCAATTGTGTTTTCGGGAAGGCTTTTAAGCCAGTGCCGGGCTGGCCCTTTAAGCTTAAGAGGTAAACATTTTATGGCGTGGAGATCATCTCCTCTAGCCATGTGTATGTGGAGGATGTAATCCTCGATCCAGACTCCAGGGTCTGTTGTTCCATCGTACGCCTCTATGTTGACGGGTTTGAATCCCTCTGGAAATTCATATTCCAAGACCTCATCGGTGAAACATAGGGGGTGTGCGGCGCCCCTGTATTTGGGTGTGCCGGATTCTAATGATGGATTTTTTGCATTGCTTGTGAGAGCTTGCTTCCTTGGCCCATAAATGGACCTGGCTGGGCCATGATGCGAGTCTTTAATTGGGTCGCATGCCGCCTTGAGTGCGGCGCCGCTTGCCGTTTTATGGTGGTCGTGGGGTCGTCTATCCGATCGTCTGGCTTTTTTATTTTTTAAGTGTGGGGGCTCTAGGGCCTCCTGGTCGAATTTGGGCAGTAGTTTTCTCTTCGGATAACTTTTAGTGTGGCGGCTGCCGCTGTATTTATCTACGGTCTTGATTACCTTGTTCCATCTTGTTCTGAGTGCATCTTCTGTCGTCTTTAGCTTCTGCTTCTGCTTTTTCAGGCTGCGTGCTATGGCAACGAGCCTTTCGTGGAGATTCTTCTGCTCCGTGGTTTTATCTGGCGTGAGATCGTCCGGAGTTCTGTTATGGCCGGGGGAGGGCTGTCTGTCCTTTCCATCCGTGTTGCCCTGTTCGGACGGCTGCTCTGAGGCATGCTCGTCGTCTACCGGCTCATCCTGCTCTACGGCTGGGTCTTGATCGAGGCGGGGCTTGGCTTGGCGTCTACGTCGCCACTTTGACTGCTTTTCGGAGGGTTTACCCCTTTTTCCGCCGCCTTTTTCCTCGTTGTCGCTTCCTGTAGGGGTATCCACCATCAATACATCGTTAGGTGGGGTGGAGGTCCAGTGCCCTATAGGTGCTGGTCCTAGTTCGTCTCCGTCTTCGTCGTCCATACCGTCGAAGTCTTCGGATCCGAAGTCAAGTATGTCGGTTAAATCATCGACAGTGGCTATTAAATGGGTGGTGGGTGGGCTTTGAATTTCTTCGTCGTCCGAATCCCAACCTCGCAGACCATAGTCCGGCCTGGGCTCTCCTAATAAAGAGAGAGACTTGAGAGAATTCAGGATATCACCGAAAGGTGAGCACTGAAAGATGTCCGCGGTGGTGAACTCCATTACAGGCGCCCAATCAGATTCGATCGGCGGGGGCACGGAAGGCCCGGAGTTCGGAGAAGAGTCCGGCTCCTTGGAGTTCTGGGCCGTGCGGAGTACGGGGCTGGCGTTCGGCTTGATCGCCTTTGAGATTGCAGCCCCCGAGGTGACGTCCAACCGTTCATCCTCGGAGAACGCAGCGGGCTCCGAGTCAAGGATCGGGGCCGGAGCGTGTGCGGCCTCCAGGGTACTATTCGGAGGCAGAGCTATATCATGCCCCTCGAAATAGTGCGGCGCGCTTGGCTGTGGCTGGAACTCGTCGAAGATCAAGTCTCCGCGGATATCGGCCGTGTAGTTTAAGCTTCCAAACCTGACTTGATGGCCAGGGGCGTAGCTTTCTATCTGCTCCAGATGACCAAGCGAATTGGCCCGCAGAGCTAAGCCGCCGAAGACAAAGATTTGTCCGGGGAGGAAAGTCTCACCCTGGACCTCATCGTTGTTGATGATCAAAGGAGCCATCAGGCTTAAAAGCGACGACACAGAGGAACTCTCAATGAGAGCACCAATGTCGGTATCAAAACCGGCGGATCTCGGGTAGGGGGTCCCGAACTGTGCGTCAAGGTCGGATGGTAACAGGAGACAAGGGACACTTTATTTTACCCAGGTTCGGGCCCTCTCGGTGGAGGTAAAACCCTACTCCTGCTAGATTAATATTGACGATATGGGTAGTAAAGAGTGGATCTACCACGAGATCAAGGAGGCTAAACCCTAGAAGCTAGCCTATGGTATGATTGTGTATGATGATGGTTGTCCTATGGACTACAACCCTCCGGTTTATATAGACACCGGATAGAGTTAGGGTTACACAGAGTCGGTTACAATGGTAGGAGATCTCGAATATCCGCACGCCTAGCTTGCCTTCCACGCCAAGAAAAGATCCTTCCGGACACGGGACGAAGTCTTCAATCTTGTATCTTCATAGTCCTGGAGTCCGGCTGAAGGTATAGTCCGGCTATCCGAACACCCCCTAATCCAAGACTCCCTCAGCGTGTGCCAGGTTCGAGTTGGTGACTAGATCTATCGAGTTTGACATGTCAGACGGATGAGAGTGGACAATAGGGAATCTGAGAAAGCGACGGAAAGTCTGAAATTGTCGAAAGCGGAGAGAGTACATGGCCGTATATTCTGCGGTGTTCAATGGGCATGGCAAAGTGCGGATGACAAGTACAGAAGGAGGTGGAGTGCTATAGCTATGGGACATGTCAGAGACTATCCGGGAAAAGGATAAGACAACTGTGAATTTGACTCAGTGTGACACAAGGCGACGGTGAAATTCCTTCAAGTTTCAGGTAGACGGTCAAGAAAGAGTGGTGATGTTGAGTTCAGGTAACTCTTATATGTGGCGTCTAATATGTGAGTTGTTCAGTTTCACGCAGGTCAACGGTCGATGTGTGATGGCGTTGAGCGGATACTTCGAGAGTTGGGAGCACAAGGTAGAGTAAAGAGGAACTTAATTTTGCTCGAGTGTTGACTGTGAAGAAGATGAGAAGGGACTACAGTTGCAGGTGGAGCCACGTGAGTAGCAGCGATGCTCATGGCATATCTCAAGTCCAATGTACACTAGTAGAACAACCGTGCATTGCAACGGGATTTTAATTTATTTATTTTGGATTACACCTAGTTAAACGGCCATGCGTTGCTACGGGAAACAAAAGCTCTTACCGAAACTAAAGCTTGGCATGAGATACTTGTCACAGTATGTTTCGCGTGTACATGTACAATTCATATATATATCTATGCATCGTTGGCGTATTCACCTTCTTGACCTCATCTCCAGTGAGCATCCCATCATCGTTCTTGTCGCACCTGCCAATGTCACACTCCCAAAGGATTTTTTTTCAGTAGGTTCGATAGATTTAATCCAAAACGGAGATGCGAACATAACTTAGCCCAACAATGTGGAGTCAATGACTTTCGCACATGACACACACACTTCCTTTTCCAATGTTTTTCATGTGTGTGTTTCTGGTCAAATCCAAAAGGAAGTGTGTGTCATGTATGTCTGCGATAAACTTTACATTAAGACAAAAAATAGCTTCGAATATCACTATAATTATATATAACAGTGGTAGCCTCGTCCACTGTCCACTTCTCCATTGTTCAGATTCAAGTTTCAGAATTTGTAGATATCTTGCCATTTGGGAAAATTTGCTCATCTACCCACCCTTATTACTTGTGACAGATTATATGATCAGATAACCCTGTTATCTTAAAAAAAACAGAGACTTCACAGTCTAGACTAATTAGAAATTGAAATGTACTGAATGTGTGATCTATTGCAGGTTTAATGAGATTATGATGTTGTTGCAAGGCACACAAAATGAATAGTTGCTTGCTGTATACAACAAAAGTGGTACCATGTAAAACCGGATGGGTGTTCATTATCCTGCTGGGCTGTACAAAACAAGTTTGCTTACTAGAGGAGATATCACATGTCCAAATTGCCCTGGTTCCCTAGATGTATAAACGGTCACCCTACAAACAAACATGACCTATCAGAGTAGACCACAAGATGCAATAATAACAAGATTGAACACACAAGCACAACTGGAGAAAAAACAATGGCGAAACCATATGAAGGTCATTATGCAGTTGGCTTAAGTTACACCATTAAGCAAATAACTACCCACACTAGTAGAAGCTCCAAAACCTATAGAACCATATCATGTAATATTCCACTGAAAACAAGCATGACAGACATGCTAAATGCTCGTAATTCATCATTGATGCCTTATCTGCTTCCTCCGTAAACTCCCTAGTTCACATACATATTTATATGGGTCTGTCTAGGACACATCTAGATGTGACATAGTTAAGCTGATGTCCACTCTATTTGTGGTCTATTTTTTGTTCTACTTTTTTTTGTTTCTTGTTGATGAATTATATATTTGTGAAAGCTTAGATGTGACATCCTTAAAAAACATTTAGATGTGAATTAGATAAACTATATTTATATTTAGTAAAAGAAAACTGAAAACACTTTGCTGCAGAGCTTCCAAATTATTACACAAGAAGCAAGCAGATGTCATCCACTCACCTATCTGAGTGTGTGTCCCTGCACGGCTCCGCTGAATCAATGACCGAGAAAACCTAGCCAATCATCAGCCAACCCACATCAAACTACACAGATTAAATAAAACGTAACCAAAGAAGAGTAACTTCCAGTGTTGGAGATCTCATCCATGGTGTGAACTATCTCAGCAGAGGGCGGCAGCTGCCCAATGTGGCCAACGAGCTCGTCCGACCTGCAAATTTAACCAAACAGTCATAGAAAATTTAGCAATGGATTGTTGTGGTGGGGTAGTGTTAGGGATCGAAGGGGTTTTTCCCCCTTACCGTTGGATGACCTCGTCGAGCAACGGAAGCCCTTCGCAGTGCGCAGCACATCGAAGCCGTACAACCGCCGACCCGGCCGGGTCGAGCAGACCGTCGAGAGGCACGCGCACCTACCCGGCCACGCACCTGCCGCTGGCCACCGCCCACACGAACGTGGTCTCCGGCGGGAACGACGCCATCCACACGGCCAGTTCCAGCGCGCCCGCCCACGCCGTCGGGCCCCAACACGGCCACAAACATCGCTCCCTGCACCCCACCAGCAGTGCCCCCACAAGCGGATGCATCAATCAGAGGAAGAACTAACACCTCCCCTTGTGGTCTCCCCCGCTGGTGGATGCTCCCCTTCCCGACTCCGGCTTCCAGCGGACTGCACTCCGATGAAGAGTGCGCCGGTGAGGGTGTCTTGGGGGCGGCAGGGAGGGGAGAGAGGATGTCGCTTGAGGAGTTGGGAAGAGGCAGGGAGGGGTTGCGTGATTGATGGGGTTTTTTGGAGGTGGAGCGGTGAAAAAGGAAAGAGGAAGAGGGCGTGGGGTCAGGCGATCGTACGAGGGAGGGGGGTCTGAGACATTAGGAGCAGAGAAAGATCGACGTATTAGGAAAATTAGGATTTGGAATTGATTGTCATGAAACTAAATTTTATTGATTGGTAACGTGCTATCAGTTCCTGCCCGTTTATAACGTGTCTACTTAGAAAACTTTGGAAAGGTTAGGAAAGTTTTTATTGTCTAGTTAGAACTTTCCATATTGCTCCCTCGATGTATTGTTTCCTTTGTTTGGAGATTGGTTACCATCCGTGAGTTAAGTTAAGGTTAATGTGATTGAGCAATTTTTCTAAAAATTAATTATTTGTTTTCTAATTAATGTGATTGAGTGATTTAAGGTAAGCGTAAATAATTTAGATTTGATCTTTAGAGATTGTTCGTGATTGATTCTACATTACTAAATAACTTGCGCCAGTATGAAAAATTCTAATCTGTTCAGATTTCTTTCGTTGTGTGAGAGGGTGACGTGAAAATAAACCGATGAAGTGGGGGAAGGGGACGAAAAAAATCTACGAAAAACCAGCGAAGGTGGGAGGAGGTACCAAAAAACCATGGGAGGTGGGACGAAAAAAACCTGGAAGCGAAACTACCAACTGCTCCATTAGGAGTAGAGATAGAGGTTTGACGCATGGACAAATCCAGGGTGGTAGACAATATTCGCCAAGGTGCAGTTTGTTAGAGTTGTGTCGAATATTGTTGTACAAGTTAAGTTACAGTTGCCCTTGGAGTCGTACGATGTGTAGACAAGATATGGAGTCGTGTCCAAGTAGGACACTTGTGTCCTAGGCCTCTCATATATAGTGGGGGTAGACATACGATGTAACCTATGCCAACATAATAGCAAGGGCACGCGGGGGAGCCGGCAACGTCTGCTGGCGCCCGGGCGGCTGGGGTGCGGTATTGTAGCGGTGGCATGGGGAGGAGCCCCGGGATGTAGCCATATCGGTGAACCTCGTTAACAAATCACGGTGTCGTGCTCGTGTGATTGCTTGATCCTCGGATGATCTACAGTATGCCTAGGATTTATTCTAACAAGTGGTATCATGAGCAACGTTCGATTCAAAGGCGGGAGGTGTTGATTTAGAGGTAGAGCAGAATTTGTCGAATCGATCGGTGGTCGAGATCTGTGATACGTCTCCAACGTATCTATAATTTTTTATTGCTCCATGCTATATTATCTACTGCTTTGGACCATATTGGGTTTTATTTTCCACTTTCATATTACTTTTGGGACTAACCTATTAACCGGAGGGCCAGCCCAGAATTGCTATTTTTTTTGCCTATTTCAGTGTTTCGAAGAAACGGAATATCAAACGGAGTCCAAACGGAATGAAACCTTCGGGAACGTGATTTTCTCACCGAATATGATCCAGGAGACTTGGACCCTCCGTCAAGAAAGAAAGGAGGCGGCCACGAGGGTGGAGTGTCGTGGGGCCCCCTTTGCTCCACCGACGTACTCCTTCCTCCTATATATACCTATGTACCCCCAAACGATCAGATACGGAGCTAAAAACCTAATTCCACCGCCGCAACCTTCTATATCCACGAGATCCCATCTTGGGGCCTGTTCCGGAGCTCCGCCGGAAGGGGAATCCACCACGGAGGGATTCTACATCATCGCCATAGCCCCTCCGATGAAGTGTGAGTAGACCTTCGGGTCCATAGTTAGTAGCTAGATGGCTTCTTCTCTCTTTTTGGATCTCAATACAATGTTCTCCCCCTCTTTCGTGGAGATCTATTTGATGTAATCTTCTTTTTGCGGTGTGTTTGTTGAGACTGATGAATTGTGGGTTTATTATCAAGTTTTTCTATGAACAATATTTGAATATTCTCTGAATTCTTTTATGTATGATTTGTTATCTTTACAAGTCTCTTCGAATTATCAGTTTGTTTTGGCCTACTAGATTGGTTTTTCTTGCAATGGGAGAAGTGCTTAACTTTGGGTTCAATCTTGCGGTGTCCTTTCCCAGTGACAGTAGGGGCAGCAAGGCACGTATTGTATTGTTGCCATCGAGCATAACAAGATGGGGTTTTTATCATATTGCATGAATTTATCCCTCTACATCATGTCATCTTGCTTAAGGCGTTTCTCTGTTTTCTTGAACTTAATACTCTAGATGCATGCTGGATAGCGGTCGATGAGTGGAGTAATAGTAGTAGATGCAGGCAGGAGTCAGTCTACTTATCTCGGACGTGATGCCTATATACATGATCATACCTAGATATTCTCATAACTATGCTCAATTCTGTCAATTGCTCAACAGTAATTTGTTCACCCACCGTAGAATACTTATGCTCTTGAGAGAAGCCACTAGTGAAATCTATGGCTCCCGGGTCTATTCTCATCATATCAATCTTCCATCACTTTATTATTGCTTTGCTTTTTTACTTTGCCTTTTATTTTACTTTGCATCTTTATACCAAAAATACCAAAAATATTATCTATCATCTCTATCAGATCTCACTCTCGTAAGTGACCATGAAGGGATTGACAACCCCTAATCGCGTTGGTTGCGTGGAGCTATTTGTTTTGTGTAGGTACGAGGGACTCGCGCATAGCCTCCTACTTGATTGATACCTTGGTTCTCAAAAACTGAGGGAAATACTTACTCTACTCTGCTGCATCACCCTTTCCTCTTTAAGGAAATCCAACACAGTGCTCAAGAGGTAGCAGGAAGATTTTTGGCGCCGTTGCCAGGGAGGCTTACACAAAAGTCAAGTCAAGATTTTGACTCCCGACAACGAGCCATTTCTGGCGCTGTTGACGGGGAGTCTACACAAAAGTCAACATACCAAGTACCCATCACAATCCCTTATCTCTCGCATTACATTATTTGCCATTTGCCTCTCATTTTCCTCTCCCCCACTTCACCGTTGTTGTTTTATTCGCCCTCTCTTTCGTTCGCCTCTTTTTCGCTTGCTTGTCGTTATGGCTAGTCCCTTATCTGCTCCTTTGTCCCCCGAGTTTGAGGTTCTTCACTTCAAAAAAAGGCAAGGAGAAAACTTAAAAGACGCTTGGTTTAGAACGATGGGATCTTATCGTAATTGTACCTTAGAGGTGAATTTTAGAATTTTTCTTCGCAACTTTTATGTTGGACTAAATATGTCTCATAGACAACTTTTGGATTGTGTTGCTAAAGGCAATTTTATTGAAATTGATTCTAGTATTGCGCATGAAATAATAGAAGGTATAGTAGGAACACTACCTCAACAAAAGGGGTCTCATCATACCCAAGAGGAAACGCAAGTTTTTGAGAAAATTTGCGAAGTAACTAAGATTTTAGAAAAGTCTCTTGAACCTCTTAAGAGTGTTAGTGGGAATCTCCACCGCATGAATATGTTGATTACCCTTTGCAATAAGCGGTTGGACTCTTTAGATCTCAAGTTTTCTGAATATGAAGGGAAACGTAAAGAACCTCCTAGATTCGAACATAACTCCGCTAAAAAAATTAAGAATCAAGATGACAATACCTAGATCTATCCTTGCTTTATGCCTAGCTAGGGGCGTTAAACGATAGCGCTTGTTGGGAGGCAACCCAATTTATTTTTAGATTTTTTGCTTTTTTCAGTTTAGGAATAAATAATCCACCTACCTTCTGTTTAGATGTGGTTTTATGTTTTAATTAGTGTTTGTGCCAAGTTAAACCTATAGGATCTTCTTGGATGATAGTTATTTGATCTTGCTGTAATTTCCAGAAACTTTAGGTTCACCAAAACAATTGTTAAAAATCACCAGAACATGATAAAATAGTGACTCGAATTGCTGCTGATCAATAAACAAATTGCCTAGGTCGTCCTATTGGCAGATCTTTTGGAGTTCCAGAAGTTTGCGCTAGTTACAGATTACTACAGACTGTTCTATTTTTTGACAGATTCTGTTTTTCGTGTGTTGTTTGCTTATTTTGATGAATCTATGGCTAGTAAAATAGTTTATAAACCATATAGAAGTTGGAATACAGTAGGTTTAACATAAATATAAATAAAGAATGAGTTTATTACAGTATCTTAAAGTGGTCTTTTGTTTTCTTTCGCTAATGGAGCTCACGAGATTTCTGTTGAGTTTTGTGTTGTGAAGTTTTCAAGTTTTGGGTGTAATTTTTTGATGGATTATGGAACATGGAGTGGCAAGAGCCTAAGCTTGGGGATGCCCATGGTACCCCCAAGATAATCCAAGGACACCAAAAAGTCAAAGCTTGGGGATGCCCCAGAAGGCATCCCCTCTTTGTCTACTTCCATCGGTAACGTTACTTGGAGCTATATTTTTATTCACCACATGGTATGTGTTTTGCTTGGAGCGTCTTGTATGATTTGAGTCTTTGCTTTTTAGTTTACCACAATCATCATTGCTGTACACACCTTTTTAGAGAGCCATACATGAATTGGAATTTGATAGAATACTCTTTGTGCTTCACTTATATCTTTTGAACTTTATAGTTTTGCTCTAGTGCTTCACTTATATCTTTTTAGAGCACGGTGGTGGATTTGTTTTATAGAAAATTTTGATCTCTCATGCTTCACTTAGATTATTTTGAGAGTCCTAAATAGCATGGTAATTTTCTTAAAAATCTTAATATGCTTGGTATTCAAGATTTGTAAAACTTTCTGTTGAGTGCGTTGAATACTAAGAAAAGTTTGATGCTTGATAATTGTTTTGAGATATGGAGGTGATAATATCAAAGTCGTGCTAGTTGAGTAGTTGTGAATCTACGAAATGCTTGTGTTGAAGTTTGCAAGTCCCATAGCATGCACGTATGGTAAACGTTATGTAACAAATTTGAAACATGAGGTGTTATTTGATTGTCCTCCTTATGGGTGACGGTCGGGGACGACCGATGGTCTTTTCCTACCAATCTATCCCCCTAGGAGCATGCGCGTAGTACTTTGGTTTTTGATGGCTTGTAGATTTTTGCAATAATTATATGAGTTCTTTATGACTAATGTTGAGTCCATGGATTATACGCACTCTCACCCTTCCACCATTGCTAGCCTCTTCGGTACCGTGCATTGCCCTTTCTCATATTGAGAGTTGGTGCAAATTTCGCCGGTGCATCCAAACCCCGTGATATGATACGCTCTTTCATACATAAACCTCCTTATATCTTCCTCAAAACAGCCACCATACCTACCTATTACGGCATTTCCATAGCCATTCCGAGATATATTGTCATGCAACTTTCCATAATTCCGTTCATCGTGACACTTTCATCATTGTCATTTTGCTAGCATGATCATGTAGTTGACATAGTATTCGTGGCAAAGCCACCATTCATAATTCTTTCATACATGTCACTCTTGATTCATTGCATATCCCGGTACACCGCCGGAGGCATTCATATAGAGTCATACTATGTTCTAGTATCGAGTTGTAATCATTGAGTTGTAAATAAATAGAAGTGTGATGATCATCATTTTCTAGAGCATTGTCCCAAGTGAGGAATATTAAAAAAAGGCCATAAAAAAGAGAAGGCCCAAAAAAAATGATAGAAAAAGAGAGAAGGGACAATGCTACTATCCGTTGCCACACTTGTGCTACAAAGTAGCACCATAATCTTCATGATAGAGAGAGTCTCTTGTTTTGTCATTTTCATATACTAGTGGGAATTTTTCATTATAGAACTTGGCTTGTATATTCCAACGGTGGGCTTCCTCAAATGCCCTAGGTCTTCATGAGCAAGCAAGTTGGATGCACACCCACTTAGTTTCTTTTGTTGAGCTTTCATACATTTATAGCTCTAGTGCATCCGTTGCATGGCAATCCCTACTCCTTGCATTAACATCAATCGATGGGCATCTCCATAGCCCATTGATTAGTCTCGTTGATGTGAGATCTTCTCCTTTTTTGTCTTCTCCACATAACCCCCATCATCATATTCTATTCCACCCATAGTGCTATATCCATGGCTCACGCTCATGTATTGCGTGAAGGTTTATAATGTTTGAGATTATTAAAGTATGAAACAATTGCTTGGCTTGTCATCGGGGTTGTGCATGATGAAAGCATTCCTGTGTGACAAAAATGGAGCATGACTAAACTATATGATTTTGTAGGGATGAACTTTCTTTGGCCATGTTATTTTGACAGGACATAATTGCTTAGTTAGTATGCTTGAAGTATTATTATTTTTATGTCGATATGAACTTTTGTCTTGAATCTTTCGGGTCTGAATATTCCTGCCATAATTAAGAAGAATTACAATAAAATTATGCCAAGTAGCACTCCACATCGAAAATTCTTTTTTTATCATTTACCTACTCAAGGACGAGCAGGAATTAAGCTTGGGATGCCTGATACGTCTCCAACATATCTATAATTTTTGATTGCTCCATGCTATATTATCAACTGTTTTGGACCATATTGGGCTTTGTCACTTTTATATTACTTTTGGTACTAACCTATTAACCGGAGGCCCAGCCCAGAATTGCTGTTTTTTTGCCTATTTCAGTGTTTCGAAGAAACGGAATATCAAACGGAGTCCAAACGAAATGAAACCTTCGGGAACGTGATTTTCTCACCGAATATGATCCAGGAGACTTGGACCCTCCGTCAAGAAAGAAAGGAGGCGGCCACGAGGGTGGAGCGTCGTGGGCCCCCCTTTGCTCCACCGACGTACTCATTCCTCCTATATATACCTACGTACCCCCAAACGATCAGATACGGAGCCAAAAACCTAATTCCACCACTGCAACCTTCTGTATCCATGAGATCCCATCTTGGGGCCTGTTCCGGAGCTCCGCCCGAAGGGGAATCCACCACGGAGGCCTTCTACATCATCACCATAGCCCCTCCGATGAAGTGTGAGTAGTTTACCTCAGACCTTCGGGTCCATAGTTAGTAGCTAGATGGCTTCTTCTCTCTTTTTGGATCTCAATATAATGTTCTCCCCCTCTCTCGTGGAGATCTATTCGATGTAATCTTCTTTTTGCGGTGTGTTTGTTGAGACCGATGAATTTTGGGTTTATGATCAAGTTTATCTATGAACAATATTTGAATCTTCTCTGAATTCTTTTATGTATGATCGATTATCTTTGCAAGTCTCTTTGAATTATCAGTTTAGTTTGGCCTACAAGATTGGTTTTTCTTGCAATGGGAGAAGTGCTTAGCTTTGGGTTCAATCTTGTGGTGTCCTTTCCCAGTGACATAGGGGCAACAAGGCACGTATTGTATTGTTGCCATCGAAGATAACAAGATGGGGTTTTTATCATATTGCATGAATTTATCCCTCTACATCATGTCATATTGCTTAAGGCGTTACTCTGTTTTCTTGAACTTAATACTCTAGATGCATGATGGATCGCGGTCGATGAGTGGAGTAATAGTAGTAGATGCAGGCAGGAGTCGTTCTACTTGTCTCAGACGTGATGCCTATATACATGATCATACCTAGATATTCTCATAACTATGCTCAATTCTGTCAATTGCTCAACAGTAATTTGTTCACCCACCATAGAATACTTATGCTCTTGAGAGAAGCCACTAGTGAAATCTATGGCCCCCGGGTCTATTCTCATCATATCAATCTTCCATCACTTTATTATTGCTTTGCTTTTTACTTTGTATTTTATTTTACTTTGCATCTTTATACCAAAAATACCAAAAATATTATCTATCATCTCTATCAGATCTCACTCTCGTAAGTGGCCGTGAAGGGATTGACAACCCCTAATCGCGTTGGTTTCGTGGAGCTATTTGTTTTGTGTAGGTACGAGGGACTCGTGCGTAGCCTCCTACTGGATTGATACCTTGGTTCTCAAAAACTGAGGAAAATACTTACTCTACTCTGCTGCATCACCCTTTCCTCCTCAAGGAAATCCAACGCAGTGCTCAAGAGGTAGAATTCTGTGACTGGAGAAGATCGATGGTAGTTGCTGGAGTTTTGTTCGTGTAGGAAGCAATCGGAAAAGCACGCAAAGGCAGGAGTCCTGAGCCTGAGCGGCGGCACTTCGCTAGGGCAGCCTCGTGGCCGAGCGACAGCATGGCCCAGCGGGGCGCTCGCGCGTGGTTTTGGTTGAGACAGACCAAGCAGGCAGCGCGAAAGGTGGGCCAGCAGCCGAGGCGGCAATGCTTTAGCGGCGGCAGTAGTCGAGAGTCGACGAGATCGGATCGATCTGATCGATGGTTGCGGCTGCGCGAGTGAGAGACAATGGAGCAGCGGCAACGCCAGGTTAGGGCAATGCAGGAGCCATCAGGTGCTGTCAGGTGGCCAGGCGGCGCTGACCGAGCCAGAATAGGTGCGGGTGGTGGCATAGCAGGTCGTGGCCCATGGCTGGGCTGCACGGCTTTCAAGTTGGCAATGCCAATGTTAGGCTGCTCGAGCTGAGACTTGTGCATGGCCAGGTTCGATGTGTGGCTTGGGAGCTGCAGGGTGTTGTCGTGCGTTGCAGGAGGGCAACCGGGTCGCAAGCTGGAGAGCTGCAGGAGGCTGTACGTATGTGTGCATGAGATTTGTTGAAAAAACTATCGGTTCCCAAGAAGTGCTAAAACGTGTTCGGAATATGGGATCCATTGGCTGCCATAACATTGATCTCACGTGTGAACAAGATGAAAGAGCAAGAGAATAAGAATTGGTCAAGGAAGTCCAGGTGCTGCTATGGTTGTAATAAAGTTGATTGAACTGGTTGTTACAAGTGCACGGATACTGCCGAGGGCTATTTCTGGAGTTCTTTGCCTGTTACGTTGAGATGGCAGATTGGCAGCAATGGTGTTGTTCGAAAGTGTAATCAGACGGGAAGGTGCGTTGCACAAAGTGGATCATGCACACACAGGGCGTCATGGCAATGCACAGACGTGCGAGGCAGACACGATGCGGGGTGAAGCATGACTCCAGCCGGATAGTTTCGGCTGGGTTGGACTGGATTGTCTGATGGACTGACATGGATGTTGGTCAAAGCAGAAGATGGCGGTGATTTCAGCGATGACGACATAGGAACGTGATGCTGATGGTGGCCAACTCCTGGGGCGTGGAAACACGTGGTGTAGGCCTGAGGGCTTGTGCGGCTTCGACAAGATTATGATGCAGGGTTGATTCAAGGCGGTGTACACATGGAGCTTGAAGCCGACGGGGCGTGAGGGTGGACTGGTCATCTACCATGGAGTCATGTTGAAGGTGGAGCTGGAGTCTAGCGGAAGACTTCACTCTGTGTTGATGGAGGGGCTACGGTGTAAGCTATCGTAGAATCGAAGCCTATTTCAACGGGATAGCGAGAGACACGTGGATTGGACTCGGGCCCAGTGGTCTGATGGAGGCGTGATACTCGGTAGCGGTCGGTGATGATCGGTGGTTCTCTGTAGTAGGGGTTGAGGCAGTGGGGGCTAGCTACCCGGGAGACTCGACCAGGACAGTAGAGGCTCAACGCGGTGATAGCGGCGAGGCGTGCGGGAAGTACGGGACACAGCGACATGCCAAGGCACTAGTGATAAGACATGTGGTTAGATAAAGTGTGCAGGGCTGCTGAAGCAGTGTTGGCGAGTACCAGATTCAAGTTGGTGACTAGATCTATCGAGTTTGACATGTCAGATGGATGAGAGTGGACCATAGGGAATCTGAGAAAGCGACGGAAAGTCTGAAATTGTCAAAAGCGAAGAGAGTACATGGCCGTATATTCTGTGGTGTTCCGTGCGCATGGCGGAGTGAGGATGACAAGTACAGAAGGAGGCAGAGTGCTATAGCTATGGGACATGTCAGAGACTATCCGGGAAAAGGATGAGACAACAGTGAATTTGACTCAGGGTGACACAGGGCAACGGTGAAATTCCTTCAAGTTTCAGACAGACGGTCAAGAAAGAGCGATGATGTTGAGTTCAGGTAACTTTTATATGTGGCGTCCAATATGTGAGTTGTTCAGTTTCACGCAGGTCAGTGGTCGATGTGTGATGGCGTTAAGCGGATACTCCGGATGTTGGGAGCACAAGGTAGAGTAAAGAGGTAATTTTGCTCGAGTGTTGACTGTGAAGAAGATGAGAAGGGACTACAGTTGCAGGTGGAGTCATGTGGAGTCTGGGAGTAGCAGCGATGCTGATGGCGTATCTCAAGTCCAATGTACATAGAGGTTTGACGCATGGACGAATTCAGGGTGATGGACAATATTCGCCAAGTTGATGTTTGTTAGAGTTGTGTCAAATATAACTGTACAAGTTAGGTTACAGTTGGACTTGGAGTCGTACGGTGTATAGACATGATATGGAATCGTGTCCAAATAGGACACTTATATCCTAGGCCTCTCATATATAGTAGGGGTAGACACACGATGTAACATATGCCAACATAATAGGACGGGCACGCGGGGGAGCCGGCAACGTGTGTCGGCGCCCGGGCGGCTGGGGCGCGATATTGTAGCGGTGTCATGGGAGGAGCGCCCGTAGTCATGCCCCGGGGATGTAGCCATATCGGTGAACTCGTTAACAAATCTCGATGGTGTGCTCATGTGATTGCTTGATCTTCGGATGATCTATGGTATGCCTCGGATTTATTCTAACAGGACTTATGCGGGCGGTTTGAGGGTCGGTGTTGAAGACGCCGTTATATTTTATTGGGATAAGTATATTTTTCGTCCTCAACTATATCAAAAATATAGAAACGGTCCCTCAACTTTAAAACCAGTAAAACATAGTCTCTCAATTTTTTAAATCGGATAAGTTTAGTTCCTGATATCACTTTAGATGGTTTTACTGATGACATGGTATGTTCTGACTGATTCGAATGGTTTCGTTAATACCACGCAGTCCACCATCTACTATAACATGTACATGGCTCGCGTGATAGGCCGGCGACGAGCTTTGCGCCACCAAGGTGACTTGGCATTCGGCTCCCTGCTGCCTTCGACGACGACGAAGGTGCCAACTCCGTGGGCTGCCACCCTTGACCACGTCCATGGCGAAAATGCCAGCGCCATGCATGTACTCTACCTGCGAACAACGTGTTGTGGTGCGTCACCTGCGCCATGTAAAGGTGATCCGAAAGACGGGTCAGGGTGGACGACACGAGTGGTCTTTCGGACCGCTCGTGGCCCGCTCGGTCCTGGCCAGCTCGGGCCTAGCCCGCTCAAAAAATCGGCCGGTCCAAGCTCAGCATTACGGCCCGACAAAGCTTCGGTCCGATCCGGGCTTTAACCGAGCCGACAGGGCAGACCGCAGAGCGTGACGAGGGCGTGGCCGGAGCGTGGCGGAGGCATGGCAGGAGCGTGACGGGGGCGTGCTGGGGGCGCGGCCAGGGCGTGCCAGAGGCGTGGCGGAGGCGTGGCCAGGGCGTGGCGAGGGCGTGGCGGCCCAGGCACGGCGGGGGCTGAAGAAACCGTCGCCGTTTATGTCCGCCGCTGGGGGGCCCGTCGTCTGGGCGGCCATTGGACTCGCTGGCCCTGAAAAATATGTCCATTAGACGCGCCCCATTTGGATCTATCGTTTGCACCAACGAACACGACGTGGGAGGTCCTACATCGTCGCATCGGGCGTCATCTTTTTCATCTCCGTCCATCGGCCATCGTGCCAAGTTAGTCGCCGATGAGCTCGCTCTGGTGATTTTCTTGGCTCCTCTAGCTCCCTCTAGATCTTCCAAAGCTGCCTGACATCTCCGCGACGAGCCCAGCTGCCTCCAGCACCCTCCCCGCGTCGTCATGCTCCGGCACGTGCTCTGCGGTGAACTCCGGCCGGTCCAAACGAGCCGCTCGGTCCGGCTCAGGCTTCGTCCCTGCCGGTCCGATCCATAGTAGCTGGAAACAGGGAACGGTAGGCCGTCCCTCGATCCCGATTCATCGACCCGGAATCAGATTCGGGAACGAGGTCGGATTCGGTACGATTCGATGAAGATTCGGCGTCCCCGCAGCCTGCTCCTCGATTCAGGTTCGAGGATCCAACAGCCAAAACACGAGGCATAATTTACTCACGCCGTCGTTTCTTTTCTCAAGGACTCCTCGTTCTTCCTCTAGTCCATTAATTGCAAGGGATCCATTAACAGCAAGGAATGCTGACCGTCAGGGAGTTGTCGTTCTTCAGAAACTACGTTCCTCGACCCATGGTACCGTACCGGGTTCATCGTACCCAAACGGATTGGATCGCGTCCCCGCTATAAAAAAATCGTTCGAGACATGTATACCCTCATTGTACCCTATTTTTTTCAGCCACCGATTCTCGTCCCTCGTTCCCGTTCCTCGTTCCCACCGTACCGGAAACATGGCAACTATGGTCCGGTCCCTGGAAACAGGACCGCGACCCTGCTCACCGGACCGGCCCGGACCGTGTCCACCCTGATAGACGGGCAAGCATGCTGGGGCGGATGACCAGAAGCCGACACGGGCGCAGCTAGCTCGCCTTCTTGTCAACGTCTTCGGCACCCCGGCGCGGATGGAGAGCATCGGCATCATGGACCACCGCCACACCTCGACTTCAACATATACGACGGGCAGGCCTTGGGCGACGACACAGGCAGCGTGTCGCTGACGCTGGGGCTGTACAGTAGGCATGACGGCGATGGCGGCGTCTGAGAGAATATCGCGTTAGATGGTTGTCCGGGCAGCACGACGTGAGCTCGGTAGATGCGGCAACTAGGCGGATTGCAGCTCGATCAGCAAGCACGGACGCAGGTACACTTGGGTGGTAATGGTGGTGCGACGGCTACAGCCAGCTGGGCATGGCAGCTCGGCGTGGTCAAAGGGAGCACGGCCGGAGTAGTAGCAGACCGCAAGTGGCCAACATGGTTTCAGCGTTCAGTGACCGGCAGCCTTCACTTCATCAACGAAACCATCCGAATCAGCCAAAACCATGCCACGTCAACAGTACAACCACCCAAAGCGGTATCGGGGACTAAAGTTATCCGGTTTGAAAAGTTGAGGGATTAAGTTTTGCTGGTTTGAAGTTAAAAGACGATTTCTACACTTTTGATATAGTTGAGGGACGAAAAATATACTCATCCCTATTCTATTTATTAAACACAGTACAAACAAATATGCCCACATACATTCATGTATATTTAACTCTATGAACACACACACATCCTATTCCTATGAGCACGTTCGATATATGGAGCCTGTTGGAACTGCAGCGCTCTAGCTACCTCTCTTCTCGCTCGAACGGGGGTGGAAAAAGAAAAACAGTGGACACAATATTTTCCGGCCGGCGCACGAACGCCCCAATCCTTTTCTTCCTTACAGTGGCTACATGGCTACACACCGGCGCACCGCAAACATTACACACGGAGGAGGTTTTATACCCGGTGCACACGCACCCCAACACACACGCACGCACACATCACCGGCCTGAACTCACGTACCACCAGTAGAAAAAGGGCATTTAGTCCCGGTTCTTGAACCGGGACTAAAGGGTCGTTACTAATGCCCTGACCCTTTAGTCCCGGTTCAAACCAGAACCGGGATTAAAGGCCCTCCACGTGGCCGTTGCCTGCAGGTCCATCTTTAGTCTCGGCACACCAGCCGGTACTAAAGGAAATATTTTGATTTGAACCGGGACTAAAGGGTCGTTACTAATGCCCTGACCCTTTAGTCCCGGTTCAAACCAGAACCGGGACTAAAGGCCCTCCACGTGGCCGCTGCCTGCAGGTCCACCTTTAGTCTCGGTACACCAACCGATACTAAAGGAAGTATTTTGATTTTCTTTTGAATTTTTTTTTGTAATTTTTTTATTTTCCAATTTCTGAATTATTTTAACCTCTAATCTCTAACCATCCCTCATCACTGCTAAATTTAATCTCTAATCACCCCTCATCATTCCAAATCATCTAACTTCCCGGACGGTCACCCATCCTCCCACTCCCCCAGCCTGAGCACGCTTAACTTCCAGGTTCTATTCTCCCTCATTTCTAAGTCTGCACTCGTTGTTTTCCTGATAATAGTAAGATGTTAATCCTCAGGAGTTTAGCTTGAGCATGAAGTCACATATTTCACTATTTGAGTTTGAAACTATTGTTGTTCTAAAAAACAATAATCATTTAGTAACACTAATATTTCTTGAATAAGTAGTTTGACCATTGTTTGACCATAGTTTAACCATAGTTTGACCAGATTTGACCAAAATTCAAAAAAACTGAAATAATTATTTAATAACACTAATATTCTTGAATAATTATTTAGTAACACTAATACTTCTTGAATAAGTAGTTTGACCATAGTTTGACCAGATTTAATGAAAATTTGAAAAAAACTGAAATTTAAGCATAACTTTTTTTCCTTTTGAAATTTGAGGATTCTACAAATTTGCAAACAGGCCGTAGGCCGTCTCCATCGGATGTAACTTTTCGAGTAGATGATTTTTCATATAAAAAACTTTTTAATCGAGTTCGTATGCAAAAGTAATGCCCATTTTACAAATTCCAGAGAGATTTTGTAAATAAAGTCGAAATTCATATTTATAAATTTTTCCAACAACTAGACCACATATCACATGGGAAACTTATTTTATTTTATTTTTTTGACATTTCCATCATTTTCTTTTGTTTTTTTAACTGAAAAGGCGGTCCAGGGGGGAGAGAGTTTGAAAATGGGACCTTTAGTACCGGTTCGTGTCATGAACCGGTACTAATGCCTCAAAGCCCATTAGTACCGGTTGGTGCTAACCTTTAGTACCGGTTGATGCCACCAACCGGGACTAATGGGCATCGCACCCTTTAGTCCCGGTCCGTGGCACAAACCGAAACTAAAGGGCACAGGTGAACCGGGACTAATGACTTAGCCGCACGAACCGGGATAAATGCACCCATTGGTCCCGGTTCTGGACTGAACCGGGACTAATGGGGTTACCCGGCCTGAACCAAAGCCCTTTTTTCTACTAGTGTACGCATGTACCACACCGGCCACTACCCCATGACCCGGCCACTACGTTGGCACTAACCACCTGCAACTAACTCCTTGAATCCCTCCATGAGGACGCCAACTAACTGATCCATGCAACTCGCACATGCACGGCCAGCCGCTGCTCTCGGCCAGCACACCAATGTTGCGCCAGCTGACCAAAGGCACGACGCAAGTCCCGGCAGCCCACTCACGCGGCCGGACGACCAGCCTCCTCCATCCTGCATGTCAAGATCATTTCTAACAGAGCCGGTACAATACCTTAAGATTGATAAAGTCATCGTAGGCGCCTTCATAGTCAATGAAAACGTCTCCTTCCACTGTACAAACATCGCTAGAAAGACTAAAATAAATTCAGAAAAATGCAAGCACCATTGCCAACTCTAGGACTTCACCCCCGACGGGCCGTTTCACCACAAGAAACCTAACCATCTGATGCTCAGTTTGTAGATCTTATGGTATGGCAAGCAAAAGAGAGAGAAGCCCTTGCCATTACAAAACGTTGTTTTGCTTGATGAGGAACAAGCAAGTTCGCTGATTGTTGTTCAACAAAAATAAGAAGTTGCTGCCAGTCATGAATACAATCCACAGTTAAGCGCTACCTAAATCCAGAAGAAGAGTGAACATTTTTTTGCTTGGAACATAAGGGCACGATTAAACAGCAACAGTAGCATCATCATTTGTGGGAGTGGCCCAGTCGTCCTGCTTCCTGTCAATACCGAGGTGGGCAAGCAATGCCCAGAGCAGCGTGATCAGCTCCCCTCCCCGGGCAATGGCCTTGGCGTGCTCATCCATGCTGTCAGACGGCGCAACATACAGGATCGTCTCCGACCAAAAGTCGGCAAGGACCTTCCACACTGTCTCTTCTTCTTCAGTCAGCTCCGCCAACAGCCCTCCAAGCATAGCACCATTCCTGAGCACCTCATCCTCTGATCTTGTGCCCAGTAGCTCGATGAGCTGCTGGCACTCCTCTTCAGGTGTCGCCGCGGCAGCAATACAGCTAGGGAGGATGCGCTCGGCATCCTTCTTTACGGCCTTGTACAAGCTCTTGCACCATTCCTCGTCATCAGGAAGAAGCTCAGGATGGTACGCCACCAGGTATACACAATAACGTGAGAGGTGAATTGCAGCCGTCTTATAGGCCGAGAAAGGTTGGTGTGGCTGTGACTTCACTTCATAGATGGTTGTGGCAATGTGGCACACGAGCATGGAATGGGCTATACCCTTGGCACTATTGAATGTGCAAAGTAGGTTGTCGCCAACTTGTAGGTACAATCTCCTAGGCAAATACGTCATGCCGGTGTCTTGGTTTCCCTCATAGACCTTTCTCAAAGCATCAACGATGACAATCTTCACCGCTCTTGGCACCTTCTTGTTTTGGTCAGACATAGAAACGAGACGTCGAAGAAAAGCCATTGAAGTTTTCCACGGGTGGAGTACCATGATTGAGCACTGGTTCATTTTGTCCCCCCAATGCCTCAAGAGCTTGCATCTGTGCTGTAACACAAGGCCAACACATCTCTTCACGGAGGGAGATTGCAGCCAAGAAACATGCCTTACATAGCAGCAAACTAGTGCCACCTTAGTCCAATTGGAGTAGATGTAAGAAATAATTTCTCTCACCTCACTAAGCACAACCAGTAGAAAAAGTAAATATACTGGCACAAGGTCAAAGTACAGACCACCAATGTCTGAAGTTTCCTCACGAGAATTGCAGCTCCCTGAACACCCTCTGCATCTTACACGACACTCTATTTGGTCGTCATTATCCTCCTCCATATAAAAGTAGCCGGCAATTAGGCAGTAAGAAATGCTTAGGAGTGAAATAAGTGCCCTCAGGGTTGGCAGCCAACTCTTCGAATATGAGATTGGGAGGGAAGAATGATAAAAGTCATGAAGAAAAGATAGCTCATATTCAATCAACCCAAGTATCCTCTCATCATCGCTATCCTCGAGCAACATATGCCATAGGAAGTTGCGCGATTTTATAAAGCCAGACTCAGCAGCTGTGTACCTTGCAAAGCGACATCTTAAGAGCTTGAACAATGCAAATGAAAAGCATATATCCTTGAGTTGTGTGGTTAACCTCAGAGACCTATCATCCAATTGCCAAACTTTGTCAAGCGTGACTAAGCCATTTTTGTTTATTGTTGTCCTCGCACCTCCATCGGACATACATTCAAACATATAACCATGAAGTTTCTTCTTCACAGATATAGTGTCCTCTCCCATTACTATAAGTGGAGGAGGTATATGCTCACTGGGTGCCTCAGGATTCTGGTTCTGGCTTCCATCTTGTAGCTGTTCCATGTATCCAACAATAAGCCGAGGATTGCGTCCAAGCATGAGTGATCGTTTGGCCTTATACCATGCATAACACCCCAAATATAATTTGGCAAAGATAAGGGCAAACACCAAAAGAACAAAGCATCCAGTGTCCACAAAGGCATTTTCCAGGAACGCAAAGTAATTTCCATATAAACCATCAATGCCTTTGTTGTAGTAGACTGCAAGATAGAAAGTCAACACTGCTTGCACGAGGAGTACCACAGGAGGGCCAATTGTTCGGCCTTCTCTAGCATCGCCCGCAACCATGGCAGTTGTATTGATGCCGACAATCTGAACAAGACCCGTCCATATTAACACGAGCTGGATGTGTGGATCCTGATAGCATTCCCCTGTTATGCTCTCGACATAGAAAGATTGGCCCCTCTTGAAATCAGCAGTGATGCTCTTCTGATTACCAGCAGTGGAGACAACATAGGAGACGATAGGCAGGAACAAAGTGGTGGCAGCCAAGAAGATGAAACGGGTAATAGGATGGTGGCGGTAGCGGTAGCCGTATGCCCCAATGCCGACCATGACAACCATCAGGATGGCATTCACCACCAGGAGAGCGTTGAGTCTCCAAATCTGCCCTCTCAAGCTTCTGGAGAAGAACTGGAATGCCTCGGTGGAACAGTTTGTGGTCGGAACTTGGTCCATGAGCTGAATTTTGAATCAAATCAGATTCATTAGCGTAACAGCCCAGGTCAGCTCATCTTGTTTCAAGATAAGCTCAGCTAAAGAAAAGCTACTAATAAGGACAGGAGTTACCAGAAGGTGGCGGCCGAGTGCAGGAGATCTGGTGAACCCTCCGCCAGAAGTAAGGCGAGTTGCTGGATTCATTTCCTGCTGTTGGCTAGAACATAGCACCAAGCAGACGAGCTTCCACAATGGCCCGGAGCTGCGTGTTTGCGTGCATCAGAGGAGTGCAGAAAGAAGAGAATCAGTGATGATGGTTGCTTCAAGCAAGGCAGGGGGCACCAATGATTGAATGGGAATCCGATGCCCGCCCGCCTGCGGCGACACAGTGCAATAAAGTGGAAAGTTGCTGGGTGTTACCCGTCCCTACACACGTGGCTTCTTGTCCCCGGGATCGCAAAAGCCTCGTCGTTCGCCTCCCCTGCGCATCCGGAATTCCTCCCGATGGCCACTGTCGATGGGCCTGTGTTTGTCTGCGTAGGGGCAGTCGCAAGTCTTGCATGTGGACCCAAAGCGACGGCACTAGTTTTTTTTTTTTTTGAGCGGTAAAGCAAAAGCTTTATTGACCCAAAGCGACGGCACTAGTTTTTTTTTTTTGAGCGGTAAAGCAAAAGCTTTATTGACCCAAAGCGACGGCACTAGTGAAAGCCAACCTTATGGCCAACGCATTTTCGTCATTTCTGTCTGTTTGGGTCGGCCCGTCCAACAATATTGTCCCAGCGCACGGACGGCCCATTTTATGTCTGTCGATGATTATTCATTCATCTAGATGCATATCCGCTCAAATTTAGAACACAATTTGCGTCCACATGATCAGCAAACGAGAACTTGAATGACGCCGCTCTGAGCTCTGAGCCCCGCTCCGCTCCGCTCCCAAGCCCGAGCCCCGCCGACGGCCACTCCGGCCCCGGCCCTGGCGGCCACCCGCCCTCGCTCCAGCGTTGGCCGCTCCGGCCTCGCTGTCCACCACATGGAGTCCACTCCCTCCGCCAACGGCGGCCGCGACCGCGTGCGCCGCTGGCTTGACGACAGACCGTCCTCCGCGGACTCCTTCCGCTGGCCCCCTCAGCCCGGCTCCTACCGCCAGGCGCTCTGCGGCGACCCCCTCGTGCCCTCCGAGGGAGGATCCCCGCTCCCTGACTCGCCGGCGCTTGCCCCCCGCGCCGCCCCTCGTTCCGAGATCCACCGCGCTTGCGACGAGCCGGACGCGCGCGTCGCCTCCCCGGAGCCCTGGGTGCTGGTGCAGGGCAAGCGGCCTCGCAGCCCCCGTCCCCGGCACCCCCCGGCCGGATCCTCGCGCCGCCTTCCCAGGCTCCCCCCCCCATCCCCGCCGACGCCTGCCCCCGCTGCCTCCGCTCGGGCCATCCCCACAACGAGTGCCGGCGCGACATCTGCTGTCACCGCTGCAGGCACTACGGGCATGTTGCCAAGTTCTGTACTTGGATGCGTCGCTTGCCTGCGGACCCCCAGGCCAAGCGCCGGCGCGCACCGCCCGCCTCTCCTCGGCCCGTCTCCCCTATGATCTCCAGTGGGGACAACCGGGACCTGGCGTGCCCCTCTCCGTCGCGCGGCGGTGACTCTCCCGCCCCCAGCGACGCCACGGCCACCACCTCCGCCTCGCTGTCCACTCCCTCCCTGCCACCCCTCTCCGGCTCCTCCCCGTCGCGTCCCACCGCCTCCTTGCGGTCGCACTTCCCAAGCTCCTTCCCTCAGCTCGCGGTCCCCATGTCCGGCCACCCCGCTCTACGCCCGCCGGACTCGCGGGCTATGCCTACGGCCACGGGCCGTCGGCATAGGGCCCCAGGCCGTCGGCATAGATCTATGCCTACGGCGGCTGTCGGCATAGGGCCGTCGGCGTAGATATCGTCAGCGTAGTCTTGTCATACCGTCGGCATAGTATAGCCGTCGGCATAGGGACCTATGCCGACGGTCGTGCGTCAGCCGTCGGCATAGATTAGCCGTCGGCAGTGTTTTCCGTCTGACGGCAACGGACGGCGCCGTCAAAAGCGGTAACGAATCACGCAATGCCACATGGCAGAGCTATGCCGACGGCTTGGCCGTCGGCATAGATGGAAACCTATGCCGACGGCCAAGCCGTCGGCATAGCTCTGCCACGTGGCGTCCTGTGGTGCTCTTTGTGGCATGGCTATGCCTACGGCAAAGCCGTAGGCATAGATTTATCTATGCCGACGGCTTTGCCGTAGGCATAGATGTGCCACGTGCCGCTCCCTGGTTCCTCCTGGCGACAGGGCTGTGCCTACGGCATAGCCGTCGGCATAGGTTTCCATCTATGCCTACGGCAAAGCCGTCGGCATAGATCTGCCACGTGGCCAGCCCTGGTAACTCCTGGGCTTATATATGCCGACGGCTTTGCCGTAGGCATAGTTTTTTTTTCCTGTTTTCTCTTTTCCAGTTCATTTGACAGCATTTCAAAGCAGAATAATATGAAATAATGCAGAAATATGACAGTTCATCATCTAAACATACTCAAGTTCATCTAAACATACTCGAGCTCATCATCATCATCTAAACATACTCAAGTTCATCATCATCACCGCCGGAAGTTCATGAACATAAAAGTAGTGCAAGACATGGAACATCGTAAAAGTAGGAACATGAAAGGCATGTCACGACGGCCACATGCACGGAATCATCATCGACATCAGGCAAGACCACCTCCGCCAAAACCACCACCGCCAAAACCACCACCGCCAAGACCACCTCCGCCAAAACCACCACCAGCATCACTCTGCCAGATCGGAGTGACTGGGGTCGACGAAGCAGGAGTCGAGCCACTGGTCCCCTACATGTTTCATAGACGATTCTAACGGTAAATATGATATGATAGTGTTGAATGAACGAGAACTAGTTTGCTAGTAGTTAGGCAAATGTACTAACCGGACTATTACCGCCTAGTGCCACCCATTCATCGAACGTGGGCACGTGTGGGGGGTCTCCCGCAGGTGGTGGTGGGGGTCCCATTTGTGGTGGATCCGTGCGGTTACTCCAAGACGCCAACATAGCCTGGATGTTAGTTAAACAAGCAAACTAAAAGGTCAGAAGGAATGAAACTACA
The DNA here is from genome assembly GCA_032464435.1 of Aegilops umbellulata. NCBI lineage: Eukaryota > Viridiplantae > Streptophyta > Magnoliopsida > Poales > Poaceae > Aegilops > Aegilops umbellulata. The sequence goes on along the minus strand of CP136059.1, from coordinate 438,716,015 downwards.
AAAATGTAGCTTGGTTTTAAGAGGGCAAAACTAACCGTCATCATCTGACGGTTGTAATCATCGTTTGCCTTCACTCGTTTCAAGTACTCCCGCACCTCGAGATTCCTAAGCTCGACAAACTCCTTATATGCCTACATAAATTAGGTTGTTTCTAAGTGAGCAATGCTAAAAATAAACTGAGAATGCTAGAGAGAAAAAGATAAAGGGGAAGTACTTACAGCATGCTGGCGGGCTAAGGGAGTCTGTGAACGCCCCGTACTCTCTAACTGGCTCGAGTGTGTAGCCCGAAGCTGTGTGTACGAGATCGAAGGAGTGATCAACCCATCGAAACATGGATACCGACCATGTGACTTCCCCTGGATGGCCACCACCGCCGTGTCGTCGATCTGAGACTGGGCGATCTCAGCAACAGGAACATCCGGATGCAACTCCTGATAGTGATGAGTGTAAGACCCCAGGTGCTCCTCGGTCTTGCCGTAGTACTTGCTCTCGCCCTCCTTGGGATGACTCCGCTCGCGGGCCATCATCCACGACTCCATGTCTGAGAGCGGCCTCTTCAACTTGTCCTCCTGCAACGTCAAACAGAAGTTAGCCATACATAAGAACATGACGGTAAAGAAGAACAAAAATGCATCATGCACATAGATATACCTTCATGGCCCTGAAGCCCCAGTGGTTCCTGTTTCCTTGGCCGTGTGTCCCGTCGTCTCCACGGTTAGCCCGGGCCTTGATGCTCTTGGCAGCAAACTCTGCATCGTCGCCGAGCCACCTATCCACCAAACTCGCCCATCCGTCATGCCTTCCATAGCACCAACGAGGAACAACCTATGCAAATTTTGGAAGCATGACATGTGAGCACGAAACATATAGTTGACTGCTTGAAACAATGAAAAGTTAGTAATAGTCACCATCATGAACTGCTCCTTGTTCAAGGTAAGTCGTTGCTTCTGTGCTTGAGTTTTGGTCATCTTTTGGTGCAGGTAGTAGTGGTAGTACTGCGAGACGGCAACCCAGCGCACCTCGTACTGCAACTGACGAGCTTTCTTCTTCGCAGCCGCAAGCAGGACCACGTCGGCTCTGGCCTTGTGCTCGTCAAGAACTCTATAGAGTTGCTGCAATCATGCATAAACCAGAAGCAAACAAGGCATGAGTTGAGTGATTCAATGATAAACCATGAACGGAACTGAAGACAAGTGATTCAGAAGAGAACTTACCCAAAATTTGGTGATCACGGCCTTAGCGGCCGTCCCATACTCCGCGTTGCTGCAAGCCTCGTAGTGGGCCCAGCTCATGGCCAAAACCCGCTGCTGCGGGTCCTTGTCTGGCCGCGGGCAGAATAGGCCAGGCCAAAACTCCTTCAACAGGACAGTGAGAAGGCCGTTCGGGTTACGGCCCTTTCCGCGAAGGATCCAGTTTCTTCAAAAGAATCAAATGATTGGCATGTGTACAATAAGAAAATATTGTCATGTGTTGAAAATATGATTGAGAGGCACTTACTCTGTCCCCACAGGTTGAATGAGCCACTTGTGCTCCTCGATAGAAGGTGGTGTAGGTAGTCCGGCATTACCACGCAGCCACCCCTGCGGAGCACCCGGTGGCAAGTCACCCCACAACGCGGGATCAACCTCCCCTCCACCCTCCTCGCCCTCCTCCTCACCCTCCTCCTCGGCCTCCTCCTCCTCACCCTCCTCCTCACCCTCCTCCTCGGCCTCCTCCTCCTCGCCATCAGGAACATACTCCTCCTCCTCAGACTCAGAAGGTGCCTCTGTATAGGAGGGCATCGAAGAAGACCCTCCTATTTCGGACACGGCCCGGAGTTTTTTGCACCGGTTGCCTCTCCCCCTACCTCCTCCTCCTCTAGGGGCTCTCCCCCCACCGCCTCCTCCTCTAGGGTCTCCTCCCCCGACCCCTCCACCTCCCTGTGAGGTGTCATCCTCTCGTAGTCGGGAGGGAACCTTGTGGGCTCGTCCACTCCGAGTAAGTCCTTTAAATTTACTGAGGAAACTAGCGCCGCTGGACTTGCCCATGATTAGCAAACCTGCATTGAGAAGAGAATAAACAATTAGTAAGGATATCAATTAAACAAGCATACAGGAAAAACATTAATACCAGAAGAGCACATTAAGCATACTATTGTAATAATCATTAAAAGAACTTACATTTTCTAGAACCCATATGAATCATCACTATTGTAATCTATTTGTGGACCGGTCTCATCATCACTATCACGCATATCTTCTTCGTTGTCTGACGGAGGTGGAGGCTCTTCCTCATCGTCAGCGTGTTCATTTAACTTTTCAAGCATAATTATGTCTCTTTGATTCACAACTGCCTCACCATCAATCCGTGCGTCGTCGTCGTTTGGGTCCAGGTCAACATAACCCAAGTCATCATCCTCGTTGTTTCGGACCACGTCATCATGTTCCTCTTGATAGAACACTCCATCGTATGTCATGGGGTTTATGTTGTAGTAATCATCATCATTCGGGTCCGGTAGCTTACCATGCGGCGACACCTTGAACACAACTTCCCAACCCTTTAGGTACTCTTTCTGGCATGGGTAAGGCAGATAATATACTTGTGTGGCCTGGGTAGCGGCGATAAAGAGATCAGCTCCGGCATAGACGGTTGATGGTTTAACTTCAACTAAACCAACAGAAGGCGTATGTCTCAGACCCTTTTTGGGGTCGAACCATCGGCATTTGAACACAGTGAGACTTAGGTGTTCGCGGCCACGTTTGAATGTAAGCTCGTATATTTTTCCTACCCTTCCGTAGTAATCTACTTTATTATCTCCTTCAGTGAAGACTCCGGTATTTATGGTTTTGGGATCAGGCCGACTGTTCTGGTGCTCCTCTGTATGGAAGCGATACCCATTCACATCATACTTTTCGCATGTCATGACGAAAGGATCAAAACCCATGGAAACCCATCTCAATTCTTCATCCATTGATTCGGTCGGATCATTTCCCTACAAGTTTAATTGAAATTATAGGGTGCTTGAGTTTAATTGAAATTATAGGGTGCATGAGTTTAATTCAAAGTGTGAAAAATTACTTTCTCCATGAACCACGCAACGAAATTTTTCCTTCCATTAGCACCCTTTCGGAGAAGAGCAAGTGCCTCCGCTTCAGAAGGAGGCAGCATTCCCGTCCATTCTTCTTCAACGAATCGACTACAATAAGAAAAGCGGTATAAGAACTAGGCAAAGTGAACATAACGAATTGACTAAAAGAATGGTGCAAAGGTATTACCTCATCCACTCATCCTCAACTTCCTTGATGTTGTGCAAGATATAAAACATGACATCCTCCCACTCATCTCGTGGCATGAGATAAGGTTTCGGGGATCCAGCCCTACCACCTTGCCCGATGAATAGAGGCAACTTGGGTTTATACTTGGGTTCTTCTGTATTGTATCGAGACACCTTATTGTGCAACGTGGGAACATGGTCTGGATAGTAGGCTGTCCTGAGGTCTGCCACCTCCTCTAGGATAACTGCCTCAGCTATGGAAGCTTCAATCTTAGCTTTGTTTCCACATTTCTGTCTCAGATGCTTGTTCTGTCTCTCAGGGCCGTACTGCCAACGATTCTGCACAGGGCCCCCCAACAATACCTCGTTCGGGAGGTGCAAAAGGAGATGTGTCATCGGAGTAAAGAAGCCTGGCGGGAAGATCTTCTCTAGCTTGCCTATCAACTCCGGCGCCTTCTTATGCATTTCTTTTATCTTCTCAGGACATACTTCTTTAGCACAAAGCGTGCGGAAGAAATGGCTTAACTCCGCAAGCACACGCCAGACACGCTCGGGAACATAGCCCCGAACCATCACCGGCATAATCCGCTCAATCCATACGTGATAGTCATGACTCTTGAGCCCGGTCACTCTGCCCGTTGAAAGATTGACCCCCTTACTTATATTCGACGCATAACCATCAGTGAACTTCACGACGTGTTTCAGCCACTTAAATGTCTCCATCTTATGGTCCTTTTTAAGTACGAAATCAGCATCTGGCTTGAACCAAGATTTTCGACTGCCGATGGGAGGCTGCATGTGTAGACGTGGTCTATCACAAATATTCTGTTGATCAACTCTAGCATTAACATTATCCTTTGTCTTATCAGGAATGTTGAGGATCGTGTGAAAAAGGGACTCTGCGACATTCTTTTCGGTGTGCATCACGTCTACGTTGTATGGAAGTTTGAGGTCCTTAAAATAGGGAAGCTGCGTGAAGGGGGTAATGTGAGTCCAGTTGTGCGTCTCACCATAATTTTCAAAATTCTTTTTCCCTTTACCTTTTCCTTTGCCTTTGTCTTTGCCTTTCCCTTCACCGGCAGGCTTAAGAGCTTTCAGCTGAGCAAGCACATCCGCACCAGAAAACGTTGAAATCTCGTTCACTTCATGGACAACTTTGCCTTTTGTGAAGTTCTTCTTGTCTTCCCTATCAGGATGGTCTGGAGGGAGGAACTGTCGATGCAGGTCAAATGCAACATACTTGCCACCCTTCTTCAGCCAAATGAAAATCAAGGCCTGCATGCACACTGGGCAAGGCATCTTTCCACTTGTACACCATCCGCAGAACAGGGCATAACCGGGAAAGTCATGCATGCAATATTGTAGCCAAACTTTCATCAAGAAATTTTTCTGCAGATGTCGGTCGTATGTCAACCTCGGGAAGTACCAAGAATGGTGCAAATCATCCACCAACGGCTGCATAAACACACCCAAATTCTTCCCCGGATATTCAGGCCCCGGAATTATAAGCGACAGGAACATGGTCTTCCGTTGCATTATGGCGCCGGGAGGGAGATTGAGTGGAATAACAAATACGGGCCAACAGCTGTATGGATTAGACGACATACCATATGGATTGAACCCATCACCTGTTATAGCAATTCGGACATTCCCAGCCTCGGCTGCTTCCTCCGGGTACTCTATATCGAATGACTTCCATGCTTCACCTCCTGATGGATGTACAATTTTTTTTGGATTGTACCTTTTCCCTTCCTTGTGCCACTTCATCATTTTGGCAGACTCCTCGGTGATGAAAAGGCGCTGCAGTCTTTTGATAAAATCAAGATACCGAAGAACCTTCACAGGGATTTTTAGCTGCTGCTTCTGACCATGTTTATCGACCACCTCAATATACCGAGAGGAACCGCACTTCCTACAGTACTTGTCATCCGCATACTCATGCCTAAACAAAAGGCAATTCTTTGGACAAACATGAATTTTCTCATAGTCCATGGAGAGCGCCTTCATGATTTTCTTCGTAGCGTACATGGTTTTTGGCAGTTCATGGCCCTCAGGCAGGCTGTTAGCCCATACTCCCAGAAATGCTTCGAAGCAACCTCGGCTACAGCCGTACTCAGCCTTGACTGCCATCAGTTGCGAGATGGCATCCAGCACAGACAGCTTGGCACCCTCATAGAGAGGTTTCTTTGACGAGGCCAAGATTTCCAGGAAGGCCTTTGCGGTTTCCTCCGGTTCCTCCGGTTCCTCCGGTTCATTCGCTGAATGTGACGAAGGTATCCGCTGTGCAGCAAAGACATCATCTAGCATGTCTCTAACCCCATCGTCCTCATAACCAGCGACGCGTTGTCGTATCACATCCTCTCTACCACGGTCCTGCTGGGCAAAGTTTATCGGCATATTAAAGTTGGGCATAAAACCATGCGTGCGAAGGTGCTTAGTCATCTCACTCTTATCTCTGCGGATACGTCTCTTACACTTGGCACACGGGCATTCTGGCACCATCCTCATTGGACTACGGAATATCTCTTTCAAAAACACATCAGTTTTCTCGACCCACTCTGTTGTTACTTGATTCCGACGGAAAAACCCACTATACATCCACTGATTATCTGCCATCTCTGCTTTATTGGAAGCCACACAACAAAATTAAGGATTCATTTAAATTACTCACATCAATATTTTATTTTTTACAAGGTTGACGAAAAACGACATTTAATCCACCGACATCTCTAATAGGTAAAGATGGGTCCTAATCCCACCCGAGAATGTGTAGAATGAGTACGTTGTCCATGCTCTACCCCATTCCGAGACAAAATTTCGGCAGCACCTCCCCGCTGTTCTCCAAATACACGTCTCGGCAAAATGCTGAGAGAATGTGCATCCGGAGAACAACAGGGAGGCGCCGCCGAAATCCTGTCTCGGAACGGGGTAGAGCATGAACAACGTACCCAATCTACACATCCTCGGGCTGTCCGTGGAAAGCGCTGGACAATCCGAAAGAGCTGCGGTGATAAATATGCAATTGAATGCATATTTATCGATGCAACCCTTTCGGACGGGAGACCTAGGTTATGCGACTTGATGTGAAAATTTAATCTAGTTAAAAGAGGCTAGGAGGTGAAGGTGGATTCGTAGCTCACCCTCCGCTGTAGAGGAAGTAGTCGAGCAGCGGCAGGATCACGGACCAATCCCAGACGACGAAGGCTCCAGGGAGATGAAATACCACAAAGCCTGTAAATTTTACCGAGTCAAAAAATTTGACGGCATCACATCACATAAAGCATTGGCACTTCAAACTATACAAAAAATCATATTGCTAATGACATCTAGTCAAGGTTTTAGATCATCATGATACTTCAAATCCTAATTTTCATCAAGTGTCAAATTTTGTTCTTCAATTTTTTTAGCAAGATCATCATGATAAAATAACTACTCATCAGATACCAATTTTTTCAACATCACAAAATGAAACTATAGCTATTTGACAACATCTCAAATATACCAATTTTGTTCTTCAAATTTGACAACATCACTAACTTGACCAAAGCTATAACTAACCAATATACATCAATCCATCCATTCATCCAGACAACATGCATCTATGTACATAACAAGCAGTAAAAAATGAAAAAAAAGCTCACCGGGGCGGCCGGGGACGGTGAGGCAGGGGCGACTTGATGTGAAAATTTAATCTAGTGACATGAAAAAAAGTGGACGAGGTCATGGAATTGTTGCTCACCCTCCGATGTAGAGGATGTAGTCGATCAAAGGAGGGACGATTGTGGACCAACACCTCCAACGTCGACGGTCACTCCATGAAGATGGAACACCACAAATCCTGTTAATTCGACCAAGTGCAAAAAAATAGGTTAAGCATTGACACTTTAAACTATGAAAAAAATCATATTTCGTCAAGTGTCAAATATTGTCCTTCAATTTTTTTAGCAAGATCATCATGATTAAATAACCACTCATCATATGCCAATTTTGGAGCACATCTCACACAACTATTTTAGAAACTAAATGTCACATAGCAAGGATTTAGACACAAACATCATATATCTCACACAAACATCAACTCAAAAATTTGTTTTGCATGCATATGTGAATAGACTTAGGGGCTGAATACACCATCCATTAATCTCACATGCATATATTGTCATAATCCATTATATATCATATTGGTACAAATATTTGCAGCAAATAAACATGAAACTATGAATGTCCATATATACACATGTCCATATATGAAAAATGAGCCTAGCTCACCGGGCAGAGGGGCGTCACGGCGATGGAGGGGACGGGAGGGACGGTCGCGGGCCGGAGCTAGCACCAGGGCAGGCTCGCGGGCTAGCCGGAGCCGTGGCCAGGCGTGCTCTCTCGGGTGGAAGCGGCGGCGCGAGAAGGGGAGGGCAGGGGAGGGGTGGAGCGGCGGGGAGGGGGGACGGGCGAGGGAAGGGGAGAGTGGCGGGAGGCGGGGAGCAGCGGCGGGCGGGCGGCGGGGAGAGTCGCAGGAGGCGGGGAGCAGCGGCGGTTGGCGGTCGGCGGCGTGCGGCGGCGGCAGCGCGCGCGAGTGGATGAGGCAGCGCGAGTGGATGCGGGCGGGTGTGGGAAAGAACGAGTGGAGGAGGGCGGTCCGCGAGTGGATAAGGGGAGATATGCCGACGGCTTAGCCGTCGGCATATATTAACCACGCCACGTGGCATATATGCCGACGGCTAAGCCGTAGGCATAGGTATGTATATATTTTTTTTCAAATACACGTTCTTGAATTTTTTTGAAAATGATACATGGTATATAATTATATTAAAAATGATACATGGTCAGCAACATTTCTTTATGATATAATTATTTGCTAAATTGTACTAACAAAAAATGTACATTGTGTTAAAATATTTCATATGCATTTTTAATGTTTTCTTAAGGCATTTTTAATATATTTTTTGCAACAACTTTTATACACGTTTAACATTTTTATAAAAATTTTATTAATTGTATTCAAATATATTTTTAGTGTATATTATTTTCATACGCATTGAAAAGTTTCGTTTACATATAAAATGAGGGACTGACATGTTCGTTTCCCCCCTCCAGGTGCCGGCGGCGGCGCCGTCCGTGAGGGGGGCCACGCACCGGAGACGCGTGCCGCCTCTTCGGACATGCCACAACACCACCCCACATGTATGAGGCGCGGTACGACGCTCCGGTGGCATTGCTAACCCCCAGGGCCCTCGTCCCGCCTAACCCTGTAACGTTTGACCACGGGATCTAGCCCTTTGACTTTGCACGGACGGGCTTCGACCAGCGGACCTCCCCACCCGGTTGTGTTAGGTCAGCCCATAGGAACACTTTGGAGCAACAACCGGGCCATACCCACAGCAAGATCCCCTCCGTGTAGACCCGGCGCATCCGTTTCCCCCCTCCAGGTGCCGGCGGCGGCGCCGTCCGTGAGGGGGGCCACGCACCGGAGACGCGTGCCGCCTCTTCGGACATGCCACAACACCACCCCACATGTATGAGGCGCGGTACGACGCTCCGGTGGCATTGCTAACCCCCCAGGGCCCCCGTCCCGCATAACCCTGTAGCGTTTGACCACGGGATCTAGGCCTTTGACTTTGCACGGACGGGCTTCGACCAGCGGACCTCCCCACCCGGTTGTGTTAGGTTAGCCCATAGGAACACTTTGGAGCAACAACCGGGCCAGACCCACAGCAAGATCCTCTCCGTGTAGACCCGGCGCGTCCGTTTCCCCCCTCCAGGTGCCGGCGGCGGCGCCGTCCATGAGGGGGGGCATAGCCCGGAGACGTGTGCCGCCTCTTCGGACATGCCACAACACCACCCCGCATGTATGAGGGCCCGGTGCGACGCTCCGGTGGCATTGCTACCCCTAGGGTCCCAGTCCCACCTAACCCTGTAGCGTTTGACCACGGGATCTAGCCCTTTGACTTTGCACGGACGGGCTTTGACCAGCGGACCTCCCCACCCGGTTGTGTTAGGTCAGCTCATAGGAACACTTTGGAGCAACATCCGGGCCAGACCCACAGCAAGATCCCCTCCGTGTAGACCCGGCGCGTCCGTTTCCCCCCTCCAGGTGCCGGCAGCGGCGCCGTCCGTGAGGGGGGCACAGCCCGGAGACGGGTGCCGCCTCTTCGGACATGCCACCACACCACCCCGCATGTATGAGGGCCCGGTGCGACGCTCCGGTGGCATTGCTACCCCCAGGGTCCCCGTCCCGCCTAACCCTGTAGCGTTTGACCACGGGATCTAGCCCTTTGACTTTGCAGGAACGGGCTTTGACCAGTGGACCTCTCCACCCGGTTGTGTCAGGTCCGCCCATAGGGACACCCGGGAGCAACATCCGGCCAAACCCACAGATACATCCACTCCATGTAGACCCGGCGTGTCCGTCCCCCCCCCCCTCCAGGTGCCGGCGGCGGCGCCGTCCGTGACGGGGCCACACCCCGGGGATGTGTGCCGCCTCTTCGGACATGGCATAACACCATCCGGTTGTGGTAGGTCATCCGATATATATGAACACTTGGAGCAAAGTCCCCTTCGTATAGACCCGATGCGGCTGTTCCCCATTCCAGTTGCCGGCTGGCGGCGGCACCGTTTGTGAGGGGGGTCACACCGCTCTGTACAGAACCGAAAAATAATGTATGTATACTTATTAACACATACTGTATGTAAGTTAGTTAAATAATAATAATAAAGAAAACAGTGAAGAAAAATAAAAAAACTATATGTATGCTTATTAACACATACTATATGCTTATTAACATATACTATATGCTTATTAACACATACTGTATGCTTAATAATAATAATAATAATAATAATAATATATGGAAAAAAAGAAAAAAAAGGAAAACAAACTATGCCGACGGCGAAGCCGTCGGCATAGCTGCGGCCAGGGCAGATGGACAGCGCCGCGGATCGATGACGTGTAACCTATGCCGACGGCTGCCGTCGGCATAGGCCCTGGTCGGTGCGCTCTGGATCGGTGACGTGTCATCCGTACCTATGCCGACGGCTAAGCCGTAGGCATAGGTATATTATTTTTTTCCAATACACGTTCTTGAATTTTGTTTGAATGATACATGGTATATAATTATATTAAAAATGATTCATGGTCAGCAACATTTCTTTATGATATAACTATTTGCTAAATTGTACTAACAAAAAATGTACATTGTGTTAAAATATTTCATATGCATTTTTAATGTTTTCTTAATGCATTTTTAATATATTTTTTTGCAACAACTTTTATACATGTTTAACATTTTTATAAAAATATTATTAACTGTATTCAAATATATTTTTAGTGTATATTATTTTCATACGCATTGAAAAGTTTCGTTTACATATAAAATGAGGGACCGACGCGTTCGCTTCCCCCCTCCAGGTGTCGGCGGCGGCGCCGCCCGTGAGGGGGGCCACGCACCGGAGACGCGTGCCGCCTCTTCGGAAATGCCACAACACCACCCCACATGTATGAGGCGCGGTACGACGCTCCGGTGGCATTGCTAACCCCCAGGGCCCCCGTCCCGCCTAACCCTGTAGCGTTTGACCACGGGATCTAGCCCTTTCACTTTGCACGGACGGGCTTCGACAAGCGGACCTCCCCACCCGATTGTGTTAGGTCAGCCCATAGGAACACTTTGGAGCAAAAACCAGGCCAGACCCACAGCAAGATCCCCTCCGTGTAGACCCGGCGCGTACGTTTCCCCCCTCCAGGTGCCGGCGGCGGCGCCGTCCGTGAGGGGGGCCACGCACCGGAGACGCGCGCCGCCTCTTCCGACATGCCACAACACCACCCCACATGTATGAGGCGCGGTACAACGCTCCGGTGGCATTGCTAACCCCCCAGGGCCCCCGTCCCGCCTAACCCTATAGCGTTTGACCATGGGATCTAGCCCTTTGACTTTGCACGGACGGGCTCCGACCAGCGGACCTCCCCACCCGGTTGTGTTAGGTCAGCCCATAGGAACACTTTGGAGCAACAACCGGGCCAGACCCACAGCAAGATCCCCTCCGTGCAGACCCGGCGCGTCCGTTTCCCCCCTCCAAGTGCCGGCGGCGGCGCCGTCCGTGAGGGGGGGCACAGCCCGGAGACGTGTGCTGCCTCTTCGGACATGCCACCACACCAGCCCGCATGTATGAGGGCCCGGTGTGACGCTCCGGTGGCATTGCTACCCCCCAGGGTCCCCGTCCCGCCTAACCCTGTAGTGTTTGACCACGGGATCTAGCCCTTTGACTTTGCACGGACGGGCTTTGACCAGCGGACCTCCCCACCCGGTTGTGTTAGGTCAGCCCATAGGAACACTTTGGAGCAACATCCGGGCCAGACCCACAGCAAGATCCCCTCCGTGTAGACCCGGCGCGTCCGTTTCCCCCCTCCAGGTGCCGGCGACGACGCCGTCCGTGAGGGGGGGCACAGCCCGGAGACGTGTGCCGCCTCTTCGGACATGCCACCACACCACCCCGCATGTATGAGGGCCCGGTGCGACGCTCCGGTGGCATTGCTACCCCCAGGGTCCCCGTCCCGCCTAACCTTGTAGCGTTTGACCACAGGATCTAGCCCTTTGACTTTGCAGGGACGGGCTTTGACCAGTGGACCTCCCCACCCGGTTGTGTTAGGTCATCCCATAGGAACACTTTGGAGCAACATCCGGGCCAGACCCACAGCAAGATCCCCTCCGTGTAGACCCGACGCGTCCGTTTCCCCCCTCCAGGTGCCGGCGGCGGCGCCGTCCGTGAAGGGGGGGCACACCCCGGACACGCGTGACGCGCGTTTGCAACCGCCACAACACTTCTAGACTTGTGAGAGGCCGCCTACGCAAGATTTGGCGGCATGCTAGCCCGCGGAGGCCGTAGACGCGCGAAGGGCAATCCGCGTTGAGGGAATTTTATGGATACTTCTCCATCACCAAAAATTATGAAAAAATACCATCGTTCCTATAGCACATGTGCCCACGTCGTGCAAAAAAACTCATGATTTTATCGCGCACCGAGTATTTAATAATATTCACGCCGCATCATTACCGCAGAACGTCTACTGCCGTGTCATCGCCGTCCGTGAGGCGGGGCCACGCCCCGGAGACGCGTGCCGCCTCTTCGGACATGCCACCACACCACCCCGCATGTATGAGGGCCCGGTGCGATGCTCCAGTGGCATTGCTACCCCCTAGGGCCCCCGTCCCGCCTAACCCTGTAGCGTTTGACCACGGGATCTAGCCCTTTGACTTTGCACGGATGGGCTTTGACCAGCGGACCTCCCCACCCGGTTGTGTTAGGTCAGCCCATAGGAACACTTTGGAGCAACAACCGGGCCAGACCCACAGCAAGATCCCCTCCGTGTAGACCCGACGCGCCCGTTTCCCCCCTCCAGGTGCCGACGGCGGCGCCGTCCGTGACGGGGGGCACACTCCGGACACGCGTGCCGCCTCTTCGAACATGCCACAACACCACCCCGCATGTATGAGGGGCCGGTGCGACGCTCCGGTGGCATTTCTACCCCCAGGGCCCCCGTTCCGCCTAACCCTGGAGCGGTTGACCAAGAGATCTAGCCCTTTAACTTTCCACGGACCGGCTTTAAACAGTGGACCTCTCCACCCAGTTGTGTCAGGTCAGCCCAGAGGGACACCTGGGAGCAACATCCGGGGCCAAAACGACAGCTATACATCCCCTCCGTGTAGACCCGATGCGTCCGTTTTTTCCCCTCCCGGTGCAGGCGGCGGCGCCGTCCGTTAGGGGGGCCACGACCCGGAGATGCGTGCCGCCTCTTCGAACATGCCACAACACCACCGGGTTGTGGTAGGTCATCCCATAGAAACACTTCGGAGCAACGTCCCCTCCGTATAGACCCGATGCGGCTGTTTCCGCACTCCAGATGCTGGCGGCGGCGCCGGCCGTGAGGTGGGCACACTGCGGACGTGAGGGGTCACACTCCGGAGACGGGTGCCGGGCGTTTGCAATCGCCACTCAACTTATGTCGCATAGCTGTTTTTTATTTTAATAAAATTTAAGGACCTATATTCAAAAGAACATGACAGCATATTATTAATGTGCTCGAAAAAAATACAAACTATATATATATATATATTTATAATCTATGGAAAAAATTACAAACTACATATATATTCATATAATACATAAAAAAGCATGAAAACATATTTTTTAATAAGCATAAAAACATATGCAAAAAAAGCATTAAAACATATGCAAAATAAAAGTATGTAAAAAAATATCTATGCCGACGGCAAAGCCGTCGGCATAGATACCGCAGGGTTCTGGTGCCGGCGCCGTGTCGCGGATCGGTGACGTGGCAGCTATGCCGACGGCTGCCGTCGGCATACCTACGCCGCGGATCGGTGACGTGGCATGCGGAGATATGCCGACGGCCGCCCCGTCCCGACCGTCGGCATAGGTTTGACGGCGTTAGCCGGTGGCCACGGGCGGGGTCGCCGGGCCCACAGTTATACCGACGGCGGATTTATGCCGACGGCTGGTGTCGGCATGTCTGCGCCTAGGTCGACGGCTATTCTGTGCCGACGGCGGCCGTCGGCGTAGGTCCACGTAACCCGACGGCCAGTGTAAGCCGACGGCCAGGATTGGGCTGTCGGCATATCTCAAACTAGGCCGACGGCAGCCGTAGGCATAGGTTTGGCCGTCGGCGTATGCCCGTTTTCCGGTAGTAAAAAACTTTTTAATCCGAGTTCGTATGCAAAAGTTATGCCCATTTTACAAATTCCAGAGAGATTTTGTAAATAAAGTCGAAATTCATATTTATAAATTTTTCCAACTAATAGACCACATATCACATGGGAAACTTATTTTATTTTATTTTTTTGACATTTCCATCATTTTCTTTTGTTTTTTTAACTGAAAAGGCGGTCCAGGGGGGAGAGAGTTTGAAAATGGGACCTTTAGTATCGGTTCGTGTCATGAACCGGTACTAATGCCTCAAAGCCCATTAGTACCGGTTGGTGCTAACCTTTAGTACCGGTTGATGCCACCAACCGGGACTAATGGGCATCGCACCCTTTAGTCCCGGTCCGTGGCACAAACCGAAACTAAAGGGCGCAGGTGAACCGGGACTAATGACTTAGCCGCATGAACCGGGATAAATGCACCCATTGGTCCCGGTTCTGGACTGAACCGGGACTAATGGGGTTACCCGGCCTGAACCAAAGCCCTTTTTTCTACTAGTGTACGCATGTACCACACCGGCCACTACCACATGACCCGACCACTACGTTGGCACTAACCACCTGCAACTAACTCCTTGGATCCCTCCATGAGGACGCCAACTAACTGATCCATGCAACTCGCACATGCACGGCCAGCCGCTGCTCTCGGCCAGCACACCAATGTTGCGCCAGCTGACCAAAGGCACGACGCAAGTCCCGGCAGCCCACTCACGCGGCCGGACGACCAGCCTCCTCCATCCTGCATGTCAAGATCATTTCTAACAGAGCCGGTACAATACCTTGAGATTGATAAAGTCATCGTAGGCGCCTTCATAGTCAATGAAAACGTCTCCTTCCACTGTACAAACATCGCTAGAAAGACTAAAATAAATTCAGAAAAATGCAAGCACCATTGCCAACTCTAGGACTTCACCCCCGACGGGCCGTTTCACCACAAGAAACCTAACCATCTGATGCTCAGTTTGTAGATCTTATGGTATGGCAAGCAAAAGAGAGAGAAGCCCTTGCCATTACAAAACGTTGTTTTGCTTGATGAGGAACAAGCAAGTTCGCTGATTGTTGTTCAACAAAAATAAGAAGTTGCTGCCAGTCATGAATACAATCCACAGTTAAGCGCTACCTAAATCCAGAAGAAGAGTGAACATTTTTTTGCTTGGAACATAAGGGCACGATTAAACAGCAACAGTAGCATCATCATTTGTGGGAGTGGCCCAGTCGTCCTGCTTCCTGTCAATACCGAGGTGGGCAAGCAATGCCCAGAGCAGCGTGATCAGCTCCCCTCCCCGGGCAATGGCCTTGGCGTGCTCATCCATGCTGTCAGACGGCGCAACATACAGGATCGTCTCCGACCAAAAGTCGGCAAGGACCTTCCACACTGTCTCTTCTTCTTCAGTCAGCTCCGCCAACAGCCCTCCAAGCATAGCACCATTCCTGAGCACCTCATCCTCTGATCTTGTGCCCAGTAGCTCGATGAGCTGCTGGCACTCCTCTTCAGGTGTCGCCGCGGCAGCAATACAGCTAGGGAGGATGCGCTCGGCATCCTTCTTTACGGCCTTGTACAAGCTCTTGCACCATTCCTCGTCATCAGGAAGAAGCTCAGGATGGTACGCCACCAGGTATACACAATAACGTGAGAGGTGAATTGCAGCCGTCTTATAGGCCGAGAAAGGTTGGTGTGGCTGTGACTTCACTTCATAGATGGTTGTGGCAATGTGGCACACGAGCATGGAATGGGCTATACCCTTGGCACTATTGAATGTGCAAAGTAGGTTGTCGCCAACTTGTAGGTACAATCTCCTAGGCAAATACGTCATGCCGGTGTCTTGGTTTCCCTCATAGACCTTTCTCAAAGCATCAACGATGACAATCTTCACCGCTCTTGGCACCTTCTTGTTTTGGTCAGACATAGAAACGAGACGTCGAAGAAAAGCCATTGAAGTTTTCCACGGGTGGAGTACCATGATTGAGCACTGGTTCATTTTGTCCCCCCAATGCCTCAAGAGCTTGCATCTGTGCTGTAACACAAGGCCAACACATCTCTTCACGGAGGGAGATTGCAGCCAAGAAACATGCCTTACATAGCAGCAAACTAGTGCCACCTTAGTCCAATTGGAGTAGATGTAAGAAATAATCTCTCACCTCACTAAGCACAACCAGTAGAAAAAGTAAATATACTGGCACAAGGTCAAAGTACAGACCACCAATGTCTGAAGTTTCCTCACGAGAATTGCAGCTCCCTGAACACCCTCTGCATCTTACACGACACTCTATTTGGTCGTCATTATCCTCCTCCATATAAAAGTAGCCGGCAATTAGGCAGTAAGAAATGCTTAGGAGTGAAATAAGTGCCCTCAGGGTTGGCAGCCAACTCTTCGAATATGAGATTGGGAGGGAAGAATGATAAAAGTCATGAAGAAAAGATAGCTCATATTCAATCAACCCAAGTATCCTCTCATCATCGCTATCCTCGAGCAACATATGCCATAGGAAGTTGCGCGATTTTATAAAGCCAGACTCAGCAGCTGTGTACCTTGCAAAGCGACATCTTAAGAGCTTGAACAATGCAAATGAAAAGCATATATCCTTGAGTTGTGTGGTTAACCTCAGAGACCTATCATCCAATTGCCAAACTTTGTCAAGCGTGACTAAGCCATTTTTGTTTATTGTTGTCCTCGCACCTCCATCGGACATACATTCAAACATATAACCATGAAGTTTCTTCTTCACAGATATAGTGTCCTCTCCCATTACTATAAGTGGAGGAGGTATATGCTCACTGGGTGCCTCAGGATTCTGGTTCTGGCTTCCATCTTGTAGCTGTTCCATGTATCCAACAATAAGCCGAGGATTGCGTCCAAGCATGAGTGATCGTTTGGCCTTATACCATGCATAACACCCCAAATATAATTTGGCAAAGATAAGGGCAAACACCAAAAGAACAAAGCATCCAGTGTCCACAAAGGCATTTTCCAGGAACGCAAAGTAATTTCCATATAAACCATCAATGCCTTTGTTGTAGTAGACTGCAAGATAGAAAGTCAACACTGCTTGCACGAGGAGTACCACAGGAGGGCCAATTGTTCGGCCTTCTCTAGCATCGCCCGCAACCATGGCAGTTGTATTGATGCCGACAATCTGAACAAGACCCGTCCATATTAACACGAGCTGGATGTGTGGATCCTGATAGCATTCCCCTGTTATGCTCTCGACATAGAAAGATTGGCCCCTCTTGAAAATCAGCAGTGATGCTCTTCTGATTACCAGCAGTGGAGACAACATAGGAGACGATAGGCAGGAACAAAGTGGTGGCAGCCAAGAAGATGAAACGGGTAATAGGATGGTGGCGGTAGCGGTAGCCGTATGCCCCAATGCCGACCATGACAACCATCAGGATGGCATTCACCACCAGGAGAGCGTTGAGTCTCCAAATCTGCCCTCTCAAGCTTCTGGAGAAGAACTGGAATGCCTCGGTGGAACAGTTTGTGGTCGGAACTTGGTCCATGAGCTGAATTTTGAATCAAATCAGATTCATTAGCGTAACAGCCCAGGTCAGCTCATCTTGTTTCAAGATAAGCTCAGCTAAAGAAAAGCTACTAATAAGGACAGGAGTTACCAGAAGGTGGCGGCCGAGTGCAGGAGATCTGGTGAACCCTCCGCCAGAAGTAAGGCGAGTTGCTGGATTCATTTCCTGCTGTTGGCTAGAACATAGCACCAAGCAGACGAGCTTCCACAATGGCCCGGAGCTGCGTGTTTGCGTGCATCAGAGGAGTGCAGAAAGAAGAGAATCAGTGATGATGGTTGCTTCAAGCAAGGCAGGGGGCACCAATGATTGAATGGGAATCCGATGCCCGCCCGCCTGCGGCGACACAGTGCAATAAAGTGGAAAGTTGCTGGGTGTTACCCGTCCCTACACACGTGGCTTCTTGTCCCCGGGATCGCAAAAGCCTCGTCGTTCGCCTCCCCTGCGCATCCGGAATTCCTCCCGATGGCCACTGTCGATGGGCCTGTGTTTGTCTGCGTAGGGGCAGTCGCAAGTCTTGCATGTGGACCCAAAGCGACGGCACTAGTTTTTTTTTTTTTTGAGCGGTAAAGCAAAAGCTTTATTGACCCAAAGCGACGGCACTAGTTTTTTTTTTTTGAGCGGTAAAGCAAAAGCTTTATTGACCCAAAGCGACGGCACTAGTGAAAGCCAACCTTATGGCCAACGCATTTTCGTCATTTCTGTCTGTTTGGGTCGGCCCGTCCAACAATATTGTCCCAGCGCACGGACGGCCCATTTTATGTCTGTCGATGATTATTCATTCATCTAGATGCATATCCGCTCAAATTTAGAACACAATTTGCGTCCACATGATCAGCAAACGAGAACTTGAATGACGCCGCTCTGAGCTCTGAGCCCCGCTCCGCTCCGCTCCCAAGCCCGAGCCCCGCCGACGGCCACTCCGGCCCCGGCCCTGGCGGCCACCCGCCCTCGCTCCAGCGTTGGCCGCTCCGGCCTCGCTGTCCACCACATGGAGTCCACTCCCTCCGCCAACGGCGGCCGCGACCGCGTGCGCCGCTGGCTTGACGACAGACCGTCCTCCGCGGACTCCTTCCGCTGGCCCCCTCAGCCCGGCTCCTACCGCCAGGCGCTCTGCGGCGACCCCCTCGTGCCCTCCGAGGGAGGCTCCCCGCTCCCTGACTCGCCGGCGCTTGCCCCCCGCGCCGCCCCTCGTTCCGAGATTCACCGCGCTTGCGACGAGCCGGACGCGCGCGTCGCCTCCCCGGAGCCCTGGGTGCTGGTGCAGGGCAAGCGGCCTCGCAGCCCCCGTCCCCGGCACCCCCCGGCCGGATCCTCGCGCCGCCTTCCCAGGCTCCCCCCCCATCCCCGCCGACGCCTGCCCCCGCTGCCTCCGCTCGGGCCATCCCCACAACGAGTGCCGGCGCGACATCTGCTGTCACCGCTGCAGGCACTACGGGCATGTTGCCAAGTTCTGTACTTGGATGCGTCGCCTGCCTGCGGACCCCCAGGCCAAGCGCCGGCGCGCACCGCCCGCCTCTCCTCGGCCCGTCTCCCCTATGATCTCCAGTGGGGACAACCGGGACCTGGCGTGCCCCTCTCCGTCGCGCGGCGGTGACTCTCCCGCCCCCAGCGACGCCACGGCCACCACCTCCGCCTCGCTGGCCACTCCCTCCCTGCCACCCCTCTCCGGCTCCTCCCCGTCGCGTCCCACCGCCTCCTTGCGGTCGCACTTCCCAAGCTCCTTCCCTCAGCTCGCGGTCCCCATGTCCGGCCACCCCGCTCTACGCCCGCCGGACTCGCGGGCTATGCCTACGGCCACGGGCCGTCGGCATAGGGCCCCAGGCCGTCAGCATAGATCTATGCCTACGGCGGCCGTCGGCATAGGGCCGTCGGCGTAGATATCGTCAGCGTAGTCTTGTCATACCGTCGGCATAGTATAGCCGTCGGCATAGGGACCTATGCCGACGGCCGTGCGTCAGCCGTCGGCATAGATTAGCCGTCGGCAGTGTTTTCCGTCTGACGGCAACGGACGGCGCCGTCAAAAGCGGTAACGAATCACGCAATGCCACGTGGCAGAGCTATGCCGACGGCTTGGCCGTCGGCATAGATGGAAACCTATGCCGACGGCCAAGCCGTCGGCATAGCTCTGCCACGTGGCGTCCTGTGGTGCTCTTTGTGGCATGGCTATGCCTACGGCAAAGCCGTAGGCATAGATTTATCTATGCCGACGGCTTTGCCGTAGGCATAGATGTGCCACGTGCCACTCCCTGGTTCCTCCTGGCGACAGGGCTGTGCCTACGGCATAACCGTCGGCATAGGTTTCCATCTATGCCTACGGCAAAGCCGTCGGCATAGATCTGCCACGTGGCCAGCCCTGGTAACTCCTGGGCTTATATATGCCGACGGCTTTGCCGTAGGCATAGTTTTTTTTTCCTGTTTTCTCTTTTCCAGTTCATTTGACAGCATTTCAAAGCAGAATAATATGAAATAATGCAGAAATATGACAGTTCATCATCTAAACATACTCAAGTTCATCTAAACATACTCGAGCTCATCATCATCATCTAAACATACTCAAGTTCATCATCATCACCGCCGGAAGTTCATGAACATAAAAGTAGTGCAAGACATGGAACATCGTAAAAGTAGGAACATGAAAGGCATGTCACGACGGCCACATGCACGGAATCATCATCGACATCAGGCAAGACCACCTCCGCCAAAACCACCACCGCCAAAACCACCACCGCCAAGACCACCTCCGCCAAAACCACCACCAGCATCACTCTGCCAGATCGGAGTGACTGGGGTCGACGAAGCAGGAGTCGAGCCACTGGTCCCCTACATGTTTCATAGACGATTCTAACGGTAAATATGATATGATAGTGTTGAATGAACGAGAACTAGTTTGCTAGTAGTTAGGCAAATGTACTAACCGGACTATTACCGCCTAGTGCCACCCATTCATCGAACGTGGGCACGTGTGGGGGGTCTCCCGCAGGTGGTGGTGGGGGTCCCATTTGTGGTGGATCCGTGCGGTTACTCCAAGACGCCAACATAGCCTGGATGTTAGTTAAACAAGCAAACTAAAAGGTCAGAAGGAATGAAACTACAAAAATGTAGCTTGGTTTTAAGAGGGCAAAACTAACCGTCATCATCTGACGGTTGTAATCATCGTTTGCCTTCACTCGTTTCAAGTACTCCCGCACCTCGAGATTCCTAAGCTCGACAAACTCCTTATATGCCTACATAAATTAGGTTGTTTCTAAGTGAGCAATGCTAAAAATAAACTGAGAATGCTAGAGAGAAAAAGATAAAGGGGAAGTACTTACAGCATGCTGGCGGGCTAAGGGAGTCTGTGAA
Source organism: Aegilops umbellulata (assembly GCA_032464435.1). Taxonomy (NCBI): domain Eukaryota; kingdom Viridiplantae; phylum Streptophyta; class Magnoliopsida; order Poales; family Poaceae; genus Aegilops; species Aegilops umbellulata. The sequence continues at coordinate 438,695,185 of CP136059.1, read as the reverse complement.
CGCCCCGTACTCTCTAACTGGCTCGAGTGTGTAGCCCGAAGCTGTGTGTACGAGATCGAAGGAGTGATCAACCCATCGAAACACGGATACCGGCCATGTGACTTCCCCTGGATGGCCACCACCGCCGTGTCGTCGATCTGAGACTGGGCGATCTCAGCAACAGGAACATCCGGATGCAACTCCTGATAGTGATGAGTGTAAGACCCCAGGTGCTCCTCGGTCTTGCCGTAGTACTTGCTCTCGCCCTCCTTGGGATGACTCCGCTCACGGGCCATCATCCACGACTCCATGTCTGAGAGCGGCCTCTTCAACTTGTCCTCCTGCAACGTCAAACAGAAGTTAGCCATACATAAGAACATGACGGTAAAGAAGAACAAAAATGCATCATGCACATAGATATACCTTCATGGCCCTGAAGCCCCAGTGGTTCCTGTTTCCTTGGTCGTGTGTCCCGTCGTCTCCACGGTTAGCCCGGGCCTTGATGCTCTTGGCAGCAAACTCTGCATCGTCGCCGAGCCACCTATCCACCAAACTCGCCCATCCGTCATGCCTTCCATAGCACCAACGAGGAACAACCTATGCAAATTTTGGAAGCATGACATGTGAGCACGAAACATATAGTTGACTGCTTGAAACAATGAAAAGTTAGTAATAGTCACCATCATGAACTGCTCCTTGTTCAAGGTAAGTCGTTGCTTCTGTGCTTGAGTTTTGGTCATCTTTTGGTGCAGGTAGTAGTGGTAGTACTGCGAGACGGCAACCCAGCGCACCTCGTACTGCAACTGACGAGCTTTCTTCTTCGCAGCCGCAAGCAGGACCACGTCGGCTCTGGCCTTGTGCTCGTCAAGAACTCTATAGAGTTGCTGCAATCATGCATAAACCAGAAGCAAACAAGGCATGAGTTGAGTGATTCAATGATAAACCATGAACGGAACTGAAGACAAGTGATTCAGAAGAGAACTTACCCAAAATTTGGTGATCACGGCCTTAGCGGCCGTCCCATACTCCGCGTTGCTGCAAGCCTCGTAGTGGGCCCAGCTCATGGCCAAAACCCGCTGCTGCGGGTCCTTGTCTGGCCGCGGGCAGAATAGGCCAGGCCAAAACTCCTTCAACAGGACAGTGAGAAGGCCGTTCGGTTTACGGCCCTTTCCGCGAAGGATCCAGTTTCTTCAAAAGAATCAAATGATTGGCATGTGTACAATAAGAAAATATTGTCATGTGTTGAAAATATGATTGAGAGGCACTTACTCTGTCCCCACAGGTTGAATGAGCCACTTGTGCTCCTCGATAGAAGGTGGTGTAGGTAGTCCGGCATTACCACGCAGCCACCCCTGCGGAGCACCCGGTGGCAAGTCACCCCACAACGCGGGATCAACCTCCCCTCCACCCTCCTCGCCCTCCTCCTCACCCTCCTCCTCGGCCTCCTCCTCCTCACCCTCCTCCTCACCCTCCTCCTCGGCCTCCTCCTCCTCGCCATCAGGAACATACTCCTCCTCCTCAGACTCAGAAGGTGCCTCTGTATAGGAGGGCATCGAAGAAGACCCTCCTATTTCGGACACGGCCCGGAGTTTTTTGCACCGGTTGCCTCTCCCCCTACCTCCTCCTCCTCTAGGGGCTCTCCCCCCACCGCCTCCTCCTCTAGGGTCTCCTCCCCCGACCCCTCCACCTCCCTGTGAGGTGTCATCCTCTCGTAGTCGGGAGGGAACCTTGTGGGCTCGTCCACTCCGAGTAAGTCCTTTAAATTTACTGAGGAAACTAGCGCCGCTGGACTTGCCCATGATTAGCAAACCTGCATTGAGAAGAGAATAAACAATTAGTAAGGATATCAATTAAACAAGCATACAGGAAAAACATTAATACCAGAAGAGCACATTAAGCATACTATTGTAATAATCATTAAAAGAACTTACATTTTCTAGAACCCATATGAATCATCACTATTGTAATCTATTTGTGGACCGGTCTCATCATCACTATCACGCATATCTTCTTCGTTGTCTGACGGAGGTGGAGGCTCTTCCTCATCGTCAGCGTGTTCATTTAACTTTTCAAGCATAATTATGTCTCTTTGATTCACAACTGCCTCACCATCAATCCGTGCGTCGTCGTCGTTTGGGTCCAGGTCAACATAACCCAAGTCATCATCCTCGTTGTTTCGGACCACGTCATCATGTTCCTCTTGATAGAACACTCCATCGTATGTCATGGGGTTTATGTTGTAGTAATCATCATCATTCGGGTCCGGTAGCTTACCATGCGGCGACACCTTGAACACAACTTCCCAACCCTTTAGGTACTCTTTCTGGCATGGGTAAGGCAGATAATATACTTGTGTGGCCTGGGTAGCGGCGATAAAGAGATCAGCTCCGGCATAGACGGTTGATGGTTTAACTTCAACTAAACCAACAGAAGGCGTATGTCTCAGACCCTCTTTGGGGTCGAACCATCGGCATTTGAACACAGTGAGACTTAGGTGTTCGCGGCCACGTTTGAATGTAAGCTCGTATATTTTTCCTACCCTTCCGTAGTAATCTACTTTATTATCTCCTTCAGTGAAGACTCCGGTATTTATGGTTTTGGGATCAGGCCGACTGTTCTGGTGCTCCTCTGTATGGAAGCGATACCCATTCACATCATACTTTTCGCATGTCATGACGAAAGGATCAAAACCCATGGAAACCCATCTCAATTCTTCATCCATTGATTCGGTCGGATCATTTCCCTACAAGTTTAATTGAAATTATAGGGTGCTTGAGTTTAATTGAAATTATAGGGTGCATGAGTTTAATTCAAAGTGTGAAAAATTACTTTCTCCATGAACCACGCAACGAAATTTTTCCTTCCATCAGCACCCTTTCGGAGAAGAGCAAGTGCCTCCGCTTCAGAAGGAGGCAGCATTCCCGTCCATTCTTCTTCAACGAATCGACTACAATAAGAAAAGCGGTATAAGAACTAGGCAAAGTGAACATAACGAATTGACTAAAAGAATGGTGCAAAGGTATTACCTCATCCACTCATCCTCAACTTCCTTGATGTTGTGCAAGATATAAAACATGACATCCTCCCACTCATCTCGTGGCATGAGATAAGGTTTCGGGGATCCAGCCCTACCACCTTGCCCGATGAATAGAGGCAACTTGGGTTTATACTTGGGTTCTTCTGTATTGTATCGAGACACCTTATTGTGCAACGTGGGAACATGGTCTGGATAGTAGGCTGTCCTGAGGTCTGCCACCTCCTCTAGGATAACTGCCTCAGCTATGGAAGCTTCAATCTTAGCTTTGTTTCCACATTTCTGTCTCAGATGCTTGTTCTGTCTCTCAGGGCCGTACTGCCAACGATTCTGCACAGGGCCCCCCAACAATACCTCGTTCGGGAGGTGCAAAAGGAGATGTGTCATCGGAGTAAAGAAGCCTGGCGGGAAGATCTTCTCTAGCTTGCATATCAACTCCGGCGCCTTCTTATGCATTTCTTTTATCTTCTCAGGACATACTTCTTTAGCACAAAGCGTGCGGAAGAAATGGCTTAACTCCGCAAGCACACGCCAGACACGCTCGGGAACATAGCCCCGAACCATCACCGGCATAATCCGCTCAATCCATACGTGATAGTCATGACTCTTGAGCCCGGTCACTCTGCCCGTTGAAAGATTGACCCCCTTACTTATATTCGACGCATAACCATCAGTGAACTTCACGACGTGTTTCAGCCACTTAAATGTCTCCATCTTATGGTCCTTTTTAAGTACGAAATCAGCATCTGGCTTGAACCAAGATTTTCGACTGCCGATGGGAGGCTGCATGTGTAGACGTGGTCTATCACAAATATTCTGTTGATCAACTCTAGCATTAACATTATCCTTTGTCTTATCAGGAATGTTGAGGATCGTGTGAAAAAGGGACTCTGCGACATTCTTTTCGGTGTGCATCACGTCTACGTTGTATGGAAGTTTGAGGTCCTTAAAATAGGGAAGCTGCGTGAAGGGGGTAATGTGAGTCCAGTTGTGCGTCTCACCATAATTTTCAAAATTCTTTTTCCCTTTACCTTTTCCTTTGCCTTTGTCTTTGCCTTTCCCTTCACCGGCAGGCTTAAGAGCTTTCAGCTGAGCAAGCACATCCGCACCAGAAAACGTTGAAATCTCGTTCACTTCATGGACAACTTTGCCTTTTGTGAAGTTCTTCTTGTCTTCCCTATCAGGATGGTCTGGAGGGAGGAACTGTCGATGCAGGTCAAATGCAACATACTTGCCACCCTTCTTCAGCCAAATGAAAATCAAGGCCTGCATGCACACTGGGCAAGGCATCTTTCCACTTGTACACCATCCGCAGAACAGGGCATAACCGGGAAAGTCATGCATGCAATATTGTAGCCAAACTTTCATCAAGAAATTTTTCTGCAGATGTCGGTCGTATGTCAACCTCGGGAAGTACCAAGAATGGTGCAAATCATCCACCAACGGCTGCATAAACACACCCAAATTCTTCCCCGGATATTCAGGCCCCGGAATTATAAGCGACAGGAACATGGTCTTCCGTTGCATTATGGCGCCGGGAGGGAGATTGAGTGGAATAACAAATACGGGCCAACAGCTGTATGGATTAGAAGACATACCATATGGATTGAACCCATCACCTGTTATAGCAATTCGGACATTCCCAGCCTCGGCTGCTTCCTCCGGGTACTCTATATCGAATGACTTCGATGCTTCACCTCCTGATGGATGTACAATTTTTTTTGGATTGTACCTTTTCCCTTCCTTGTGCCACTTCATCATTTTGGCAGACTCCTCGGTGATGAAAAGGCGCTGCAGTCTTTTGATAAAATCAAGATACCGAAGAACCTTCACAGGGATTTTTAGCTGCTGCTTCTGACCATGTTTATCGACCACCTCAATATACCGAGAGGAACCGCACTTCCTACAGTACTTGTCATCCGCATACTCATGCCTAAACAAAAGGCAATTCTTTGGACAAACATGAATTTTCTCATAGTCCATGGAGAGCGCCTTCATGATTTTCTTCGTAGCGTACATGGTTTTCGGCAGTTCATGGCCCTCAGGCAGGCTGTTAGCCCATACTCCCAGAAATGCTTCGAAGCAACCTCGGCTACAGCCGTACTCAGCCTTGACTGCCATCAGTTGCGAGATGGCATCCAGCACAGACAGCTTGGCACCCTCATAGAGAGGTTTCTTTGACGAGGCCAAGATTTCCAGGAAGGCCTTTGCGGTTTCCTCCGGTTCCTCCGGTTCCTCCGGTTCATTCGCTGAATGTGACGAAGGTGTCCGCTGTGCAGCAAAGACATCATCTAGCATGTCTCTAACCCCATCGTCCTCATAACCAGCGACGCGTTGTCGTATCACATCCTCTCTACCACGGTCCTGCTGGGCAAAGTTTATCGGCATATTAAAGTTGGGCATAAAACCATGCGTGCGAAGGTGCTTAGTCATCTCACTCTTATCTCTGCGGATACGTCTCTTACACTTGGCACACGGGCATTCTGGCACCATCCTCATTGGACTACGGAATATCTCTTTCAAAAACACATCAGTTTTCTCGACCCACTCTGTTGTTACTTGATTCCGACGGAAAAACCCACTATACATCCACTGATTATCTGCCATCTCTGCTTTATTGGAAGCCACACAACAAAATTAAGGATTCATTTAAATTACTCACATCAATATTTTATTTTTTACAAGGTTGACGAAAAACGACATTTAATCCACCGACATCTCTAATAGGTAAAGATGGGTCCTAATCCCACCCGAGAATGTGTAGATTGAGTACGTTGTCCATGCTCTACCCCATTCCGAGACAAAATTTCGGCAGCACCTCCCCGCTGTTCTCCAAATACACGTCTCGGCAAAATGCTGAGAGAATGTGCATCCGGAGAACAACAGGGAGGCGCCGCCGAAATCCTGTCTCGGAACGGGGTAGAGCATGAACAACGTACCCAATCTACACATCCTCGGGCTGTCCGTGGAAAGCGCTGGACAATCCGAAAGAGCTGCGGTGATAAATATGCAATTGAATGCATATTTATCGATGCAACCCTTTCGGACGGGAGACCTAGGTTACACGACTTGATGTGAAAATTTAATCTAGTTAAAAGAGGCTAGGAGGTGAAGGTGGATTCGTAGCTCACCCTCCGCTGTAGAGGAAGTAGTCGAGCAGCGGCAGGATCACGGACCAATCCCAGACGACGAAGGCTCCAGGGAGATGAAATACCACAAAGCCTGTAAATTTTACCGAGTCAAAAAATTTGACGGCATCACATCACATAAAGCATTGGCACTTCAAACTATACAAAAAATCATATTGCTAATGACATCTAGTCAAGGTTTTAGATCATCATGATACTTCAAATCCTAATTTTCATCAAGTGTCAAATTTTGTTCTTCAATTTTTTTAGCAAGATCATCATGATAAAATAACTACTCATCAGATACCAATTTTGTCAACATCACAAAATGAAACTATAGCTATTTGACAACATCTCAAATATACCAATTTTGTTCTTCAAATTTGACAACATCACTAACTTGACCAAAGCTATAACTAACCAATATACATCAATCCATCCATTCATCCAGACAACATGCATCTATGTACATAACAAGCAGTAAAAAATGAAAAAAAAGCTCACCGGGGCGGCCGGGGACGGTGAGGCAGGGGCGACTTGATGTGAAAATTTAATCTAGTGACATGGAAAAAAAGTGGACGAGGTCATGGAATTGTTGCTCACCCTCCGATGTAGAGGATGTAGTCGATCAAAGGAGGGACGATTGTGGACCAACACCTCCAACGTCGACGGTCACTCCATGAAGATGGAACACCACAAATCCTGTTAATTCGACCAAGTGCAAAAAAATAGGTTAAGCATTGACACTTTAAACTATGAAAAAAATCATATTTTCGTCAAGTGTCAAATATTGTCCTTCAATTTTTTTAGCAAGATCATCATGATTAAATAACCACTCATCATATGCCAATTTTGGAGCACGTCTCACACAACTATTTTAGAAACTAAATGTCACATAGCAAGGATTTAGACACAAACATCATATATCTCACACAAACATCAACACAAAAATTTGTTTTGCATGCATATGTGAATAGACTTAGGGGCTGAATACACCATCCATTAATCTCACATGCATATATTGTCATAATCCATTATATATCATATTGGTACAAATATTTGCAGCAAATAAACATGAAACTATGAATGTCCATATATACACATGTCCATATATGAAAAATGAGCCTAGCTCACCGGGCAGAGGGGCGTCACGGCGATGGAGGGGACGGGAGGGACGGTCGCGGGCCGGAGCTAGCACCAGGGCAGGCTCGCGGGCTAGCCGGAGCCGTGGCCAGGCGTGCTCTCTCGGGTGGAAGCGGCGGCGCGAGAAGGGGAGGGCAGGGGAGGGGTGGAGCGGCGGGGAGGGGGGACGGGCGAGGGAAGGGGAGAGTGGCGGGAGGCGGGGAGCAGCGGCGGGCGGGCGGCGGGGAGAGTCGCAGGAGGCGGGGAGCAGCGGCGGTCGGCGGTCGGCGGCGTGCGGCGGCGGCAGCGCGCGCGAGTGGATGAGGCAGCGCGAGTGGATGCGGGCGGGTGTGGGAAAGAACGAGTGGAGGAGGGCGGTCCGCGAGTGGATAAGGGGAGATATGCCGACGGCTTAGCCGTCGGCATATATTAACCACGCCACGTGGCATATATGCCGACGGCTAAGCCGTAGGCATAGGTATGTATATATTTTTTTTCAAATACACGTTCTTGAATTTTTTTGAAAATGATACATGGTATATAATTATATTAAAAATGATACATGGTCAGCAACATTTCTTTATGATATAATTATTTGCTAAATTGTACTAACAAAAAATGTACATTGTGTTAAAATATTTCATATGCATTTTTAATGTTTTCTTAAGGCATTTTTAATATATTTTTTGCAACAACTTTTATACACGTTTAACATTTTTATAAAAATTTTATTAATTGTATTCAAATATATTTTTAGTGTATATTATTTTCATACGCATTGAAAAGTTTCGTTTACATATAAAATGAGGGACTGACATGTTCGTTTCCCCCCTCCAGGTGCCGGCGGCGGCGCCGTCCGTGAGGGGGGCCACGCACCGGAGACGCGTGCCGCCTCTTCGGACATGCCACAACACCACCCCACATGTATGAGGCGCGGTACGACGCTCCGGTGGCATTGCTAACCCCCAGGGCCCCCGTCGCGCCTAACCCTGTAGCGTTTGACCACGGGATCTAGCCCTTTGACTTTGCACGGACGGGCTTCGACCAGCGGACCTCCCCACCCGGTTGTGTTAGGTCAGCCCATAGGAACACTTTGGAGCAACAACCGGGCCATACCCACAGCAAGATCCCCTCCGTGTAGACCCGGCGCATCCGTTTCCCCCCTCCAGGTGCCGGCGGCGGCGCCGTCCGTGAGGGGGGCCACGCACCGGAGACGCGTGCCGCCTCTTCGGACATGCCACAACACCACCCCACATGTATGAGGCGCGGTACGACGCTCCGGTCGCATTGCTAACCCCCCAGGGCCCCCGTCCCGCCTAACCCTGTAGCGTTTGACCACGGGATCTAGCCCTTTGACTTTGCACGGACGGGCTTCGACCAGCGGACCTCCCCACCCGGTTGTGTTAGGTTAGCCCATAGGAACACTTTGGAGCAACAACCGGGCCAGACCCACAGCAAGATCCTCTCCGTGTAGACCCGGCGCGTCCGTTTCCCCCCTCCAGGTGCCGGCGGCGGCGCCGCCCATGAGGGGGGGCACAGCCCGGAGACGTGTGCCGCCTCTTCGGACATGCCACAACACCACCCCGCATGTATGAGGGCCCGGTGCGACGCTCCGTTGGCATTGCTACCCCCAGGGTCCCAGTCCCACCTAACCCTGTAGCGTTTGACCACGGGATCTAGCCCTTTGACTTTGTACGGACGGGCTTTGACCAGCGGACCTCCCCACCCGGTTGTGTTAGGTCAGCTCATAGGAACACTTTGGAGCAACATCCGGGCCAGACCCACAGCAAGATCCCCTCCGTGTAGACCCGGCGCGTCCGTTTCCCCCCTCCAGGTGCCGGCAGCGGCGCCGTCCGTGAGGGGGGCACAGCCCGGAGACGGGTGCCGCCTCTTCGGACATGCCACCACACCACCCCGCATGTATGAGGGCCCGGTGCGATGCTCCGGTGGCATTGCTACCCCCAGGGTCCCCGTCCCGCCTAACCCTGTAGCGTTTGACCACGGGATCTAGCCCTTTGACTTTGCAGGAACGGGCTTTGACCAGTGGACCTCTCCACCCGGTTGTGTCAGGTCCGCCCATAGGGACACCCGGGAGCAACATCCGGCCAAACCCACAGATACATCCACTCCATGTAGACCCGGCGTGTCCGTCCCCCCCCCTTCCAGGTGCCGGCGGCGGCGCCGTCCGTGACGGGGCCACACCCCGGAGATGTGTGCCGCCTCTTCGGACATGGCATAACACCATCCGGTTGTGGTAGGTCATCCGATATATATGAACACTTGGAGCAAAGTCCCCTTCGTATAGACCCGATGCGGCTGTTCCCCATTCCAGTTGCCGGCTGGCGGCGGCACCGTTTGTGAGGGGGGTCACACCGCTCTGTACAGAACCGAAAAATAATGTATGTATACTTATTAACACATACTGTATGTAAGTTAGTTAAATAATAATAATAAAGAAAACAGTGAAGAAAATAAAAAAACTATATGTATGCTTATTAACACATACTATATGCTTATTAACATATACTATATGCTTATTAACACATACTGTATGCTTAATAATAATAATAATAATAATAATAATAATATATGGAAAAAAAGAAAAAAAAAGGAAAACAAACTATGCCGACGGCGAAGCCGTCGGCATAGCTGCGGCCAGGGCAGATGGACAGCGCCGCGGATCGATGACGTGTAACCTATGCCGACGGCTGCCGTCGGCATAGGCCCTGGTCGGTGCGCTCTGGATCGGTGACGTGTCATCCGTACCTATGACAACGGCTAAGCCGTAGGCATAGGTATATTATTTTTTTCCAATACACGTTCTTGAATTTTGTTTGAATGATACATGGTATATAATTATATTAAAAATGATTCATGGTCAGCAACATTTCTTTATGATATAACTATTTGCTAAATTGTACTAACAAAAAATGTACATTGTGTTAAAATATTTCATATGCATTTTTAATGTTTTCTTAATGCATTTTTAATATATTTTTTTGCAACAACTTTTATACATGTTTAACATTTTTATAAAAATATTATTAACTGTATTCAAATATATTTTTAGTGTATATTATTTTCATACGCATTGAAAAGTTTCGTTTACATATAAAATGAGGGACCGACGCGTTCGCTTCCCCCCTCCAGGTGCCGGCGGCGGCGCCGCCCGTGAGGGGGGCCACGCACCGGAGACGCGTGCCGCCTCTTCGGAAATGCCACAACACCACCCCACATGTATGAGGCGCGGTACGACGCTCCGGTGGCATTGCTAACCCCCAGGGCCCCCGTCCCGCCTAACCCTGTAGCGTTTGACCACGGGATCTAGCCCTTTCACTTTGCACGGACGGGCTTCGACAAGCGGACCTCCCCACCCGATTGTGTTAGGTCAGCCCATAGGAACACTTTGGAGCAAAAACCAGGCCAGACCCACAGCAAGATCCCCTCCGTGTAGACCTGGCGCGTACGTTTCCCCCCTCCAGGTGCCGGCGGCGGCGCCGTCCGTGAGGGGGGCCACGCACCGGAGACGCGTGCCGCCTCTTCCGACATGCCACAACACCACCCCACATGTATGAGGCGCGGTACAACGCTCCGGTGGCATTGCTAACCCCCCAGGGCCCCCGTCCCGCCTAACCCTATAGCGTTTGACCATGGGATCTAGCCCTTTGACTTTGCACGGACGGGCTCCGACCAGCGGACCTCCCCACCCGGTTGTGTTAGGTCAGCCCATAGGAACACTTTGGAGCAACAACCGGGCCAGACCCACAGCAAGATCCCCTCCGTGCAGACCCGGCGCGTCCGTTTCCCCCCTCCAGGTGCCGGCGGCGGCGCCGTCCGTGAGGGGGGGCACAGCCCGGAGACGTGTGCTGCCTCTTCGGACATGCCACCACACCAGCCCGCATGTATGAGGGCCCGGTGTGACGCTCCGGTGGCATTGCTACCCCCCAGGGTCCCCGTCCCGCCTAACCCTGTAGTGTTTGACCACGGGATCTAGCCCTTTGACTTTGCACGGACGGGCTTTGACCAGCGGACCTCCCCACCCGGTTGTGTTAGGTCAGCCCATAGGAACACTTTGGAGCAACATCCGGGCCAGGCCCACAGCAAGATCCCCTCCGTGTAGACCCGGCGCGTCCGTTTCCCCCCTCCAGGTGCCGGCGACGACGCCGTCCGTGAGGGGGGGCACAGCCCGGAGACGTGTGCCGCCTCTTCGGACATGCCACCACACCACCCCGCATGTATGAGGGCCCGGTGCGACGCTCCGGTGGCATTGCTACCCCCAGGGTCCCCGTCCCGCCTAACCTTGTAGCGTTTGACCACAGGATCTAGCCCTTTGACTTTGCAGGGACGGGCTTTGACCAGTGGACCTCCCCACCCGGTTGTGTTAGGTCATCCCATAGGAACACTTTGGAGCAACATCCGGGCCAGACCCACAGCAAGATCCCCTCCGTGTAGACCCGACGCGTCCGTTTCCCCCCTCCAGGTGCCGGCGGCGGCGCCGTCCGTGAGGGGGGGGCACACCCCGGAAACGCGTGACGCGCGTTTGCAACCGCCACAACATTTCTAGACTTGTGAGAGGCCGCCTACGCAAGATTTGGCGGCATGCTAGCCCGCGGAGGCCGTAGACGCGCGAAGGGCAATCCGCGTTGAGGGAATTTTATGGATACTTCTCCATCACCAAAAATTATGAAAAAATACCATCGTTCCTATAGCACATGTGCCCACGTCGTGCAAAAAAACTCATGATTTTATCGCGCACCGAGTATTTAATAATATTCACGCCGCATCATTACCGCAGAACGTCTACTGCCGTGTCATCGCCGTCCGTGAGGCGGGGCCACGCCCCGGAGACGCGTGCCGCCTCTTCGGACATGCCACCACACCACCCCGCATGTATGAGGGCCCAGTGCGATGCTCCAGTGGCATTGCTACCCCCTAGGGCCCCCGTCCCGCCTAACCCTGTAGCGTTTGACCACGGGATCTAGCCCTTTGACTTTGCACGGACGGGCTTTGACCAGCGGACCTCCCCACCCGGTTGTGTTAGGTCAGCCCATAGGAACACTTTGGAGCAACAACCGGGCCAGACCCACAGCAAGATCCCCTCCGTGTAGACCCGACGCGCCCGTTTCCCCCCTCCAGGTGCCGACGGCGGCGCCGTCCGTGAGGGGGGGCACACTCCGGACACGCGTGCCGCCTCTTCGAACATGCCACAACACCACCCCGCATGTATGAGGGGCCGGTGCGACGCTCCGGTGGCATTTCTACCCCCAGGGCCCCCGTTCCGCCTAACCCTGGAGCGGTTGACCAAGAGATCTAGCCCTTTAACTTTCCACGGACCGGCTTTAAACAGTGGACCTCTCCACCCAGTTGTGTCAGGTCAGCCCAGAGGGACACCTGGGAGCAACATCCGGGGCCAAAACGACAGCTATACATCCCCTCCGTGTAGACCCGATGCGTCCGTTTTTTCCCCTCCCGGTGCAGGCGGCGGCGCCGTCCGTTAGGGGGGCCACGACCCGGAGATGCGTGCCGCCTCTTCGAACATGCCACAACACCACCGGGTTGTGGTAGGTCATCCCATAGAAACACTTCGGAGCAACGTCCCCTCCGTATAGACCCGATGCGGCTGTTTCCGCACTCCAGATGCTGGCGGCGGCGCCGGCCGTGAGGTGGGCACACTGCGGACGTGAGGGGTCACACTCCGGAGACGGGTGCCGGGCGTTTGCAATCGCCACTCAACTTATGTCGCATAGCTGTTTTTGATTTTAATAAAATTTAAGGACCTATATTCAAAAGAACATGACAGCATATTATTAATGTGCTCGAAAAAAATACAAACTATATATATATATATATATATTTATAATCTATGGAAAAAATTACAAACTACATATATATTCATATAATACATAAAAAAGCATGAAAACATATTTTTTAATAAGCATAAAAACATATGCAAAAAAAGCATTAAAACATATGCAAAATAAAAGTATGTAAAAAAATATCTATGCCGACGGCAAAGCCGTCGGCATAGATACCGCAGGGTTCTGGTGCCGGCGCCGTGTCGCGGATCGGTGACGTGGCAGCTATGCCGACGGCTGCCGTCGGCATACCTACGCCGCGGATCGGTGACGTGGCATGCGGAGATATGCCGACGGCCGCCCCGTCCCGACCGTCGGCATAGGTTTGACGGCGTTAGCCGGTGGCCACGGGCGGGGTCGCCGGGCCCACAGTTATACCGACGGCGGATTTATGCCGACGGCTGGTGTCGGCATGTCTGCGCCTAGGTCGACGGCTATTCTGTGCCGACGGCGGCCGTCGGCGTAGGTCCACGTAACCCGACGGCCAGTGTAAGCCGACGGCCAGGATTGGGCTGTCGGCATATCTCAAACTAGGCCGACGGCAGCCGTAGGCATAGGTTTGGCCGTCGGCGTATGCCCGTTTTCCGGTAGTAAAAAACTTTTTAATCCGAGTTCGTATGCAAAAGTTATGCCCATTTTACAAATTCCAGAGAGATTTTGTAAATAAAGTCGAAATTCATATTTATAAATTTTTCCAACAACTAGACCACATATCACATGGGAAACTTATTTTATTTTATTTTTTTGACATTTCCATCATTTTCTTTTGTTTTTTTAACTGAAAAGGCGGTCCAGGGGGGAGAGAGTTTGAAAATGGGACCTTTAGTATCGGTTCGTGTCATGAACCGGTACTAATGCCTCAAAGCCCATTAGTACCGGTTGGTGCTAACCTTTAGTACCGGTTGATGCCACCAACCGGGACTAATGGGCATCGCACCCTTTAGTCCCGGTCCGTGGCACAAACCGAAACTAAAGGGCGCAGGTGAACCGGGACTAATGACTTAGCCGCATGAACCGGGATAAATGCACCCATTGGTCCCGGTTCTGGACTGAACCGGGACTAATGGGGTTACCCGGCCTGAACCAAAGCCCTTTTTTCTACTAGTGTACGCATGTACCACACCGGCCACTACCACATGACCCGGCCACTACGTTGGCACTAACCACCTGCAACTAACTCCTTGGATCCCTCCATGAGGACGCCAACTAACTGATCCATGCAACTCGCACATGCACGGCCAGCCGCTGCTCTCGGCCAGCACACCAATGTTGCGCCAGCTGACCAAAGGCACGACGCAAGTCCCGGCAGCCCACTCACGCGGCCGGACGACCAGCCTCCTCCATCCTGCATGTCAAGATCATTTCTAACAGAGCCGGTACAATACCTTGAGATTGATAAAGTCATCGTAGGCGCCTTCATAGTCAATGAAAACGTCTCCTTCCACTGTACAAACATCGCTAGAAAGACTAAAATAAATTCAGAAAAATGCAAGCACCATTGCCAACTCTAGGACTTCACCCCCGACGGGCCGTTTCACCACAAGAAACCTAACCATCTGATGCTCAGTTTGTAGATCTTATGGTATGGCAAGCAAAAGAGAGAGAAGCCCTTGCCATTACAAAACGTTGTTTTGCTTGATGAGGAACAAGCAAGTTCGCTGATTGTTGTTCAACAAAAATAAGAAGTTGCTGCCAGTCATGAATACAATCCACAGTTAAGCGCTACCTAAATCCAGAAGAAGAGTGAACATTTTTTTGCTTGGAACATAAGGGCACGATTAAACAGCAACAGTAGCATCATCATTTGTGGGAGTGGCCCAGTCGTCCTGCTTCCTGTCAATACCGAGGTGGGCAAGCAATGCCCAGAGCAGCGTGATCAGCTCCCCTCCCCGGGCAATGGCCTTGGCGTGCTCATCCATGCTGTCAGACGGCGCAACATACAGGATCGTCTCCGACCAAAAGTCGGCAAGGACCTTCCACACTGTCTCTTCTTCTTCAGTCAGCTCCGCCAACAGCCCTCCAAGCATAGCACCATTCCTGAGCACCTCATCCTCTGATCTTGTGCCCAGTAGCTCGATGAGCTGCTGGCACTCCTCTTCAGGTGTCGCCGCGGCAGCAATACAGCTAGGGAGGATGCGCTCGGCATCCTTCTTTACGGCCTTGTACAAGCTCTTGCACCATTCCTCGTCATCAGGAAGAAGCTCAGGATGGTACGCCACCAGGTATACACAATAACGTGAGAGGTGAATTGCAGCCGTCTTATAGGCCGAGAAAGGTTGGTGTGGCTGTGACTTCACTTCATAGATGGTTGTGGCAATGTGGCACACGAGCATGGAATGGGCTATACCCTTGGCACTATTGAATGTGCAAAGTAGGTTGTCGCCAACTTGTAGGTACAATCTCCTAGGCAAATACGTCATGCCGGTGTCTTGGTTTCCCTCATAGACCTTTCTCAAAGCATCAACGATGACAATCTTCACCGCTCTTGGCACCTTCTTGTTTTGGTCAGACATAGAAACGAGACGTCGAAGAAAAGCCATTGAAGTTTTCCACGGGTGGAGTACCATGATTGAGCACTGGTTCATTTTGTCCCCCCAATGCCTCAAGAGCTTGCATCTGTGCTGTAACACAAGGCCAACACATCTCTTCACGGAGGGAGATTGCAGCCAAGAAACATGCCTTACATAGCAGCAAACTAGTGCCACCTTAGTCCAATTGGAGTAGATGTAAGAAATAATTTCTCTCACCTCACTAAGCACAACCAGTAGAAAAAGTAAATATACTGGCACAAGGTCAAAGTACAGACCACCAATGTCTGAAGTTTCCTCACGAGAATTGCAGCTCCCTGAACACCCTCTGCATCTTACACGACACTCTATTTGGTCGTCATTATCCTCCTCCATATAAAAGTAGCCGGCAATTAGGCAGTAAGAAATGCTTAGGAGTGAAATAAGTGCCCTCAGGGTTGGCAGCCAACTCTTCGAATATGAGATTGGGAGGGAAGAATGATAAAAGTCATGAAGAAAAGATAGCTCATATTCAATCAACCCAAGTATCCTCTCATCATCGCTATCCTCGAGCAACATATGCCATAGGAAGTTGCGCGATTTTATAAAGCCAGACTCAGCAGCTGTGTACCTTGCAAAGCGACATCTTAAGAGCTTGAACAATGCAAATGAAAAGCATATATCCTTGAGTTGTGTGGTTAACCTCAGAGACCTATCATCCAATTGCCAAACTTTGTCAAGCGTGACTAAGCCATTTTTGTTTATTGTTGTCCTCGCACCTCCATCGGACATACATTCAAACATATAACCATGAAGTTTCTTCTTCACAGATATAGTGTCCTCTCCCATTACTATAAGTGGAGGAGGTATATGCTCACTGGGTGCCTCAGGATTCTGGTTCTGGCTTCCATCTTGTAGCTGTTCCATGTATCCAACAATAAGCCGAGGATTGCGTCCAAGCATGAGTGATCGTTTGGCCTTATACCATGCATAACACCCCAAATATAATTTGGCAAAGATAAGGGCAAACACCAAAAGAACAAAGCATCCAGTGTCCACAAAGGCATTTTCCAGGAACGCAAAGTAATTTCCATATAAACCATCAATGCCTTTGTTGTAGTAGACTGCAAGATAGAAAGTCAACACTGCTTGCACGAGGAGTACCACAGGAGGGCCAATTGTTCGGCCTTCTCTAGCATCGCCCGCAACCATGGCAGTTGTATTGATGCCGACAATCTGAACAAGACCCGTCCATATTAACACGAGCTGGATGTGTGGATCCTGATAGCATTCCCCTGTTATGCTCTCGACATAGAAAGATTGGCCCCTCTTGAAAATCAGCAGTGATGCTCTTCTGATTACCAGCAGTGGAGACAACATAGGAGACGATAGGCAGGAACAAAGTGGTGGCAGCCAAGAAGATGAAACGGGTAATAGGATGGTGGCGGTAGCGGTAGCCGTATGCCCCAATGCCGACCATGACAACCATCAGGATGGCATTCACCACCAGGAGAGCGTTGAGTCTCCAAATCTGCCCTCTCAAGCTTCTGGAGAAGAACTGGAATGCCTCGGTGGAACAGTTTGTGGTCGGAACTTGGTCCATGAGCTGAATTTTGAATCAAATCAGATTCATTAGCGTAACAGCCCAGGTCAGCTCATCTTGTTTCAAGATAAGCTCAGCTAAAGAAAAGCTACTAATAAGGACAGGAGTTACCAGAAGGTGGCGGCCGAGTGCAGGAGATCTGGTGAACCCTCCGCCAGAAGTAAGGCGAGTTGCTGGATTCATTTCCTGCTGTTGGCTAGAACATAGCACCAAGCAGACGAGCTTCCACAATGGCCCGGAGCTGCGTGTTTGCGTGCATCAGAGGAGTGCAGAAAGAAGAGAATCAGTGATGATGGTTGCTTCAAGCAAGGCAGGGGGCACCAATGATTGAATGGGAATCCGATGCCCGCCCGCCTGCGGCGACACAGTGCAATAAAGTGGAAAGTTGCTGGGTGTTACCCGTCCCTACACACGTGGCTTCTTGTCCCCGGGATCGCAAAAGCCTCGTCGTTCGCCTCCCCTGCGCATCCGGAATTCCTCCCGATGGCCACTGTCGATGGGCCTGTGTTTGTCTGCGTAGGGGCAGTCGCAAGTCTTGCATGTGGACCCAAAGCGACGGCACTAGTTTTTTTTTTTGAGCGGTAAAGCAAAAGCTTTATTGACCCAAAGCGACGGCACTAGTGAAAGCCAACCTTATGGCCAACGCATTTTCGTCATTTCTGTCTGTTTGGGTCGGCCCGTCCAACAATATTGTCCCAGCGCACGGACGGCCCATTTTATGTCTGTCGATGATTATTCATTCATCTAGATGCATATCCGCTCAAATTTAGAACACAATTTGCGTCCACATGATCAGCAAACGAGAACTTGAATGACGCCGCTCTGAGCTCTGAGCCCCGCTCCGCTCCGCTCCCAAGCCCGAGCCCCGCCGACGGCCACTCCGGCCCCGGCCCTGGCGGCCACCCGCCCTCGCTCCAGCGTTGGCCGCTCCGGCCTCGCTGTCCACCACATGGAGTCCACTCCCTCCGCCAACGGCGGCCGCGACCGCGTGCGCCGCTGGCTTGACGACAGACCGTCCTCCGCGGACTCCTTCCGCTGGCCCCCTCAGCCCGGCTCCTACCGCCAGGCGCTCTGCGGCGACCCCCTCGTGCCCTCCGAGGGAGGCTCCCCGCTCCCTGACTCGCCGGCGCTTGCCCCCCGCGCCGCCCCTCGTTCCGAGATCCACCGCGCTTGCGACGAGCCGGACGCGCGCGTCGCCTCCCCGGAGCCCTGGGTGCTGGTGCAGGGCAAGCGGCCTCGCAGCCCCCGTCCCCGGCACCCCCCGGCCGGATCCTCGCGCCGCCTTCCCAGGCTCCCCCCCCATCCCCGCCGACGCCTGCCCCCGCTGCCTCCGCTCGGGCCATCCCCACAACGAGTGCCGGCGCGACATCTGCTGTCACCGCTGCAGGCACTACGGGCATGTTGCCAAGTTCTGTACTTGGATGCGTCGCCTGCCTGCGGACCCCCAGGCCAAGCGCCGGCGCGCACCGCCCGCCTCTCCTCGGCCCGTCTCCCCTATGATCTCCAGTGGGGACAACCGGGACCTGGCGTGCCCCTCTCCGTCGCGCGGCGGTGACTCTCCCGCCCCCAGCGACGCCACGGCCACCACCTCCGCCTCGCTGGCCACTCCCTCCCTGCCACCCCTCTCCGGCTCCTCCCCGTCGCGTCCCACCGCCTCCTTGCGGTCGCACTTCCCAAGCTCCTTCCCTCAGCTCGCGGTCCCCATGTCCGGCCACCCCGCTCTACGCCCGCCGGACTCGCGGGCTATGCCTACGGCCACGGGCCGTCGGCATAGGGCCCCAGGCCGTCAGCATAGATCTATGCCTACGGCGGCCGTCGGCATAGGGCCGTCGGCGTAGATATCGTCAGCGTAGTCTTGTCATACCGTCGGCATAGTATAGCCGTCGGCATAGGGACCTATGCCGACGGCCGTGCGTCAGCCGTCGGCATAGATTAGCCGTCGGCAGTGTTTTCCGTCTGACGGCAACGGACGGCGCCGTCAAAAGCGGTAACGAATCACGCAATGCCACGTGGCAGAGCTATGCCGACGGCTTGGCCGTCGGCATAGATGGAAACCTATGCCGACGGCCAAGCCGTCGGCATAGCTCTGCCACGTGGCGTCCTGTGGTGCTCTTTGTGGCATGGCTATGCCTACGGCAAAGCCGTAGGCATAGATTTATCTATGCCGACGGCTTTGCCGTAGGCATAGATGTGCCACGTGCCGCTCCCTGGTTCCTCCTGGCGACAGGGCTGTGCCTACGGCATAGCCGTCGGCATAGGTTTCCATCTATGCCTACGGCAAAGCCGTCGGCATAGATCTGCCACGTGGCCAGCCCTGGTAACTCCTGGGCTTATATATGCCGACGGCTTTGCCGTAGGCATAGTTTTTTTTTCCTGTTTTCTCTTTTCCAGTTCATTTGACAGCATTTCAAAGCAGAATAATATGAAATAATGCAGAAATATGACAGTTCATCATCTAAACATACTCAAGTTCATCTAAACATACTCGAGCTCATCATCATCATCTAAACATACTCAAGTTCATCATCATCACCGCCGGAAGTTCATGAACATAAAAGTAGTGCAAGACATGGAACATCGTAAAAGTAGGAACATGAAAGGCATGTCACGACGGCCACATGCACGGAATCATCATCGACATCAGGCAAGACCACCTCCGCCAAAACCACCACCGCCAAAACCACCACCGCCAAGACCACCTCCGCCAAAACCACCACCAGCATCACTCTGCCAGATCGGAGTGACTGGGGTCGACGAAGCAGGAGTCGAGCCACTGGTCCCCTACATGTTTCATAGACGATTCTAACGGTAAATATGATATGATAGTGTTGAATGAACGAGAACTAGTTTGCTAGTAGTTAGGCAAATGTACTAACCGGACTATTACCGCCTAGTGCCACCCATTCATCGAACGTGGGCACGTGTGGGGGGTCTCCCGCAGGTGGTGGTGGGGGTCCCATTTGTGGTGGATCCGTGCGGTTACTCCAAGACGCCAACATAGCCTGGATGTTAGTTAAACAAGCAAACTAAAAGGTCAGAAGGAATGAAACTACAAAAATGTAGCTTGGTTTTAAGAGGGCAAAACTAACCGTCATCATCTGACGGTTGTAATCATCGTTTGCCTTCACTCGTTTCAAGTACTCCCGCACCTCGAGATTCCTAAGCTCGACAAACTCCTTATATGCCTACATAAATTAGGTTGTTTCTAAGTGAGCAATGCTAAAAATAAACTGAGAATGCTAGAGAGAAAAAGATAAAGGGGAAGTACTTACAGCATGCTGGCGGGCTAAGGGAGTCTGTGAACGCCCCGTACTCTCTAACTGGCTCGAGTGTGTAGCCCGAAGCTGTGTGTACGAGATCGAAGGAGTGATCAACCCATCGAAACACGGATACCGGCCATGTGACTTCCCCTGGATGGCCACCACCGCCGTGTCGTCGATCTGAGACTGGGCGATCTCAGCAACAGGAACATCCGGATGCAACTCCTGATAGTGATGAGTGTAAGACCCCAGGTGCTCCTCGGTCTTGCCGTAGTACTTGCTCTCGCCCTCCTTGGGATGACTCCGCTCACGGGCCATCATCCACGACTCCATGTCTGAGAGCGGCCTCTTCAACTTGTCCTCCTGCAACGTCAAACAGAAGTTAGCCATACATAAGAACATGACGGTAAAGAAGAACAAAAATGCATCATGCACATAGATATACCTTCATGGCCCTGAAGCCCCAGTGGTTCCTGTTTCCTTGGTCGTGTGTCCCGTCGTCTCCACGGTTAGCCCGGGCCTTGATGCTCTTGGCAGCAAACTCTGCATCGTCGCCGAGCCACCTATCCACCAAACTCGCCCATCCGTCATGCCTTCCATAGCACCAACGAGGAACAACCTATGCAAATTTTGGAAGCATGACATGTGAGCACGAAACATATAGTTGACTGCTTGAAACAATGAAAAGTTAGTAATAGTCACCATCATGAACTGCTCCTTGTTCAAGGTAAGTCGTTGCTTCTGTGCTTGAGTTTTGGTCATCTTTTGGTGCAGGTAGTAGTGGTAGTACTGCGAGACGGCAACCCAGCGCACCTCGTACTGCAACTGACGAGCTTTCTTCTTCGCAGCCGCAAGCAGGACCACGTCGGCTCTGGCCTTGTGCTCGTCAAGAACTCTATAGAGTTGCTGCAATCATGCATAAACCAGAAGCAAACAAGGCATGAGTTGAGTGATTCAATGATAAACCATGAACGGAACTGAAGACAAGTGATTCAGAAGAGAACTTACCCAAAATTTGGTGATCACGGCCTTAGCGGCCGTCCCATACTCCGCGTTGCTGCAAGCCTCGTAGTGGGCCCAGCTCATGGCCAAAACCCGCTGCTGCGGGTCCTTGTCTGGCCGCGGGCAGAATAGGCCAGGCCAAAACTCCTTCAACAGGACAGTGAGAAGGCCGTTCGGTTTACGGCCCTTTCCGCGAAGGATCCAGTTTCTTCAAAAGAATCAAATGATTGGCATGTGTACAATAAGAAAATATTGTCATGTGTTGAAAATATGATTGAGAGGCACTTACTCTGTCCCCACAGGTTGAATGAGCCACTTGTGCTCCTCGATAGAAGGTGGTGTAGGTAGTCCGGCATTACCACGCAGCCACCCCTGCGGAGCACCCGGTGGCAAGTCACCCCACAACGCGGGATCAACCTCCCCTCCACCCTCCTCGCCCTCCTCCTCACCCTCCTCCTCGGCCTCCTCCTCCTCACCCTCCTCCTCACCCTCCTCCTCGGCCTCCTCCTCCTCGCCATCAGGAACATACTCCTCCTCCTCAGACTCAGAAGGTGCCTCTGTATAGGAGGGCATCGAAGAAGACCCTCCTATTTCGGACACGGCCCGGAGTTTTTTGCACCGGTTGCCTCTCCCCCTACCTCCTCCTCCTCTAGGGGCTCTCCCCCCACCGCCTCCTCCTCTAGGGTCTCCTCCCCCGACCCCTCCACCTCCCTGTGAGGTGTCATCCTCTCGTAGTCGGGAGGGAACCTTGTGGGCTCGTCCACTCCGAGTAAGTCCTTTAAATTTACTGAGGAAACTAGCGCCGCTGGACTTGCCCATGATTAGCAAAACTGCATTGAGAAGAGAATAAACAATTAGTAAGGATATCAATTAAACAAGCATACAGGAAAAACATTAATACCAGAAGAGCACATTAAGCATACTATTGTAATAATCATTAAAAGAACTTACATTTTCTAGAACCCATATGAATCATCACTATTGTAATCTATTTGTGGACCGGTCTCATCATCACTATCACGCATATCTTCTTCGTTGTCTGACGGAGGTGGAGGCTCTTCCTCATCGTCAGCGTGTTCATTTAACTTTTCAAGCATAATTATGTCTCTTTGATTCACAACTGCCTCACCATCAATCCGTGCGTCGTCGTCGTTTGGGTCCAGGTCAACATAACCCAAGTCATCATCCTCGTTGTTTCGGACCACGTCATCATGTTCCTCTTGATAGAACACTCCATCGTATGTCATGGGGTTTATGTTGTAGTAATCATCATCATTCGGGTCCGGTAGCTTACCATGCGGCGACACCTTGAACACAACTTCCCAACCCTTTAGGTACTCTTTCTGGCATGGGTAAGGCAGATAATATACTTGTGTGGCCTGGGTAGCGGCGATAAAGAGATCAGCTCCGGCATAGACGGTTGATGGTTTAACTTCAACTAAACCAACAGAAGGCGTATGTCTCAGACCCTTTTTGGGGTCGAACCATCGGCATTTGAACACAGTGAGACTTAGGTGTTCGCGGCCACGTTTGAATGTAAGCTCGTATATTTTTCCTACCCTTCCGTAGTAATCTACTTTATTATCTCCTTCAGTGAAGACTCCGGTATTTATGGTTTTGGGATCAGGCCGACTGTTCTGGTGCTCCTCTGTATGGAAGCGATACCCATTCACATCATACTTTTCGCATGTCATGACGAAAGGATCAAAACCCATGGAAACCCATCTCAATTCTTCATCCATTGATTCGGTCGGATCATTTCCCTACAAGTTTAATTGAAATTATAGGGTGCTTGAGTTTAATTGAAATTATAGGGTGCATGAGTTTAATTCAAAGTGTGAAAAATTACTTTCTCCATGAACCACGCAACGAAATTTTTCCTTCCATCAGCACCCTTTCGGAGAAGAGCAAGTGCCTCCGCTTCAGAAGGAGGCAGCATTCCCGTCCATTCTTCTTCAACGAATCGACTACAATAAGAAAAGCGGTATAAGAACTAGGCAAAGTGAACATAACGAATTGACTAAAAGAATGGTGCAAAGGTATTACCTCATCCACTCATCCTCAACTTCCTTGATGTTGTGCAAGATATAAAACATGACATCCTCCCACTCATCTCGTGGCATGAGATAAGGTTTCGGGGATCCAGCCCTACCACCTTGCCCGATGAATAGAGGCAACTTGGGTTTATACTTGGGTTCTTCTGTATTGTATCG
The DNA here is from genome assembly GCA_032464435.1 of Aegilops umbellulata. Lineage (NCBI taxonomy): Eukaryota > Viridiplantae > Streptophyta > Magnoliopsida > Poales > Poaceae > Aegilops > Aegilops umbellulata. Next base: position 438,671,482 of record CP136059.1, on the reverse strand, counting down.
AGACACCTTATTGTGCAACGTGGGAACATGGTCTGGATAGTAGGCTGTCCTGAGGTCTGCCACCTCCTCTAGGATAACTGCCTCAGCTATGGAAGCTTCAATCTTAGCTTTGTTTCCACATTTCTGTCTCAGATGCTTGTTCTGTCTCTCAGGGCCGTACTGCCAACGATTCTGCACAGGGCCCCCCAACAATACCTCGTTCGGGAGGTGCAAAAGGAGATGTGTCATCGGAGTAAAGAAGCCTGGCGGGAAGATCTTCTCTAGCTTGCATATCAACTCCGGCGCCTTCTTATGCATTTCTTTTATCTTCTCAGGACATACTTCTTTAGCACAAAGCGTGCGGAAGAAATGGCTTAACTCCGCAAGCACACGCCAGACACGCTCGGGAACATAGCCCCGAACCATCACCGGCATAATCCGCTCAATCCGTACGTGATAGTCATGACTCTTGAGCCCGGTCACTCTGCCCGTTGAAAGATTGACCCCCTTACTTATATTCGACGCATAACCATCAGTGAACTTCACGACGTGTTTCAGCCACTTAAATGTCTCCATCTTATGGTCCTTTTTAAGTACGAAATCAGCATCTGGCTTGAACCAAGATTTTCGACTGCCGATGGGAGGCTGCATGTGTAGACGTGGTCTATCACAAATATTCTGTTGATCAACTCTAGCATTAACATTATCCTTTGTCTTATCAGGAATGTTGAGGATCGTGTGAAAAAGGGACTCTGCGACATTCTTTTCGGTGTGCATCACGTCTACGTTGTATGGAAGTTTGAGGTCCTTAAAATAGGGAAGCTGCGTGAAGGGGGTAATGTGAGTCCAGTTGTGCGTCTCACCATAATTTTCAAAATTCTTTTTCCCTTTACCTTTTCCTTTGCCTTTGTCTTTGCCTTTCCCTTCACCGGCAGGCTTAAGAGCTTTCAGCTGAGCAAGCACATCCGCACCAGAAAACGTTGAAATCTCGTTCACTTCATGGACAACTTTGCCTTTTGTGAAGTTCTTCTTGTCTTCCCTATCAGGATGGTCTGGAGGGAGGAACTGTCGATGCAGGTCAAATGCAACATACTTGCCACCCTTCTTCAGCCAAATGAAAATCAAGGCCTGCATGCACACTGGGCAAGGCATCTTTCCACTTGTACACCATCCGCAGAACAGGGCATAACCGGGAAAGTCATGCATGCAATATTGTAGCCAAACTTTCATCAAGAAATTTTTCTGCAGATGTCGGTCGTATGTCAACCTCGGGAAGTACCAAGAATGGTGCAAATCATCCACCAACGGCTGTATAAACACACCCAAATTCTTCCCCGGATATTCAGGCCCCGGAATTATAAGCGACAGGAACATGGTCTTCCGTTGCATTATGGCGCCGGGAGGGAGATTGAGTGGAATAACAAATACGGGCCAACAGCTGTATGGATTAGACGACATACCATATGGATTGAACCCATCACCTGTTATAGCAATTCGGGCATTCCCAGCCTCGGCTGCTTCCTCCGGGTACTCTATATCGAATGACTTCCATGCTTCACCTCCTGATGGATGTACAATTTTTTTTGGATTGTACCTTTTCCCTTCCTTGTGCCACTTCATCATTTTGGCAGACTCCTCGGTGATGAAAAGGCGCTGCAGTCTTTTGATAAAATCAAGATACCGAAGAACCTTCACAGGGATTTTTAGCTGCTGCTTCTGACCATGTTTATCGACCACCTCAATATACCGAGAGGAACCGCACTTCCTACAGTACTTGTCATCCGCATACTCATGCCTAAACAAAAGGCAATTCTTTGGACAAACATGAATTTTCTCATAGTCCATGGAGAGCGCCTTCATGATTTTCTTCGTAGCGTACATGGTTTTCGGCAGTTCATGGCCCTCAGGCAGGCTGTTAGCCCATACTCCCAGAAATGCTTCGAAGCAACCTCGGCTACAGCCGTACTCAGCCTTGACTGCCATCAGTTGCGAGATGGCATCCAGCACAGACAGCTTGGCACCCTCATAGAGAGGTTTCTTTGACGAGGCCAAGATTTCCAGGAAGGCCTTTGCGGTTTCCTCCGGTTCCTCCGGTTCCTCCGGTTCATTCGCTGAATGTGACGAAGGTGTCCGCTGTGCAGCAAAGACATCATCTAGCATGTCTCTAACCCCATCGTCCTCATAACCAGCGACACGTTGTCGTATCACATCCTCTCTACCACGGTCCTGCTGGGCAAAGTTTATCGGCATATTAAAGTTGGGCATAAAACCATGCGTGCGAAGGTGCTTAGTCATCTCACTCTTATCTCTGCGGATACGTCTCTTACACTTGGCACACGGGCATTCTGGCACCATCCTCATTGGACTACGGAATATCTCTTTCAAAAACACATCAGTTTTCTCGACCCACTCTGTTGTTACTTGATTCCGACGGAAAAACCCACTATACATCCACTGATTATCTGCCATCTCTGCTTTATTGGAAGCCACACAACAAAATTAAGGATTCATTTAAATTACTCACATCAATATTTTATTTTTTACAAGGTTGACGAAAAACGACATTTAATCCACCGACATCTCTAATAGGTAAAGATGGGTCCTAATCCCACCCGAGAATGTGTAGATTGAGTACGTTGTCCATGCTCTACCCCATTCCGAGACAAAATTTCGGCAGCACCTCCCCGCTGTTCTCCAAATACACGTCTCGGCAAAATGCTGAGAGAATGTGCATCCGGAGAACAACAGGGAGGCGCCGCCGAAATCCTGTCTCGGAACGGGGTAGAGCATGAACAACGTACCCAATCTACACATCCTCGGGCTGTCCGTGGAAAGCGCTGGACAATCCGAAAGAGCTGCGGTGATAAATATGCAATTGAATGCATATTTATCGATGCAACCCTTTCGGACGGGAGACCTAGGTTATGCGACTTGATGTGAAAATTTAATCTAGTTAAAAGAGGCTAGGAGGTGAAGGTGGATTCGTAGCTCACCCTCCGCTGTAGAGGAAGTAGTCGAGCAGCGGCAGGATCACGGACCAATCCCAGACGACGAAGGCTCCAGGGAGATGAAATACCACAAAGCCTGTAAATTTTACCGAGTCAAAAAATTTGACGGCATCACATCACATAAAGCATTGGCACTTCAAACTATACAAAAAATCATATTGCTAATGACATCTAGTCAAGGTTTTAGATCATCATGATACTTCAAATCCTAATTTTCATCAAGTGTCAAATTTTGTTCTTCAATTTTTTTAGCAAGATCATCATGATAAAATAACTACTCATCAGATACCAATTTTTTCAACATCACAAAATGAAACTATAGCTATTTGACAACATCTCAAATATACCAATTTTGTTCTTCAAATTTGACAACATCACTAACTTGACCAAAGCTATAACTAACCAATATACATCAATCCATCCATTCATCCAGACAACATGCATCTATGTACATAACAAGCAGTAAAAAATGAAAAAAAAGCTCACCGGGGCGGCCGGGGACGGTGAGGCAGGGGCGACTTGATGTGAAAATTTAATCTAGTGACATGGAAAAAAAGTGGACGAGGTCATGGAATTGTTGCTCACCCTCCGATGTAGAGGATGTAGTCGATCAAAGGAGGGACGATTGTGGACCAACACCTCCAACGTCGACGGTCACTCCATGAAGATGGAACACCACAAATCCTGTTAATTCGACCAAGTGCAAAAAAATAGGTTAAGCATTGACACTTTAAACTATGAAAAAAATCATATTTCGTCAAGTGTCAAATATTGTCCTTCAATTTTTTTAGCAAGATCATCATGATTAAATAACCACTCATCATATGCCAATTTTGGAGCACATCTCACACAACTATTTTAGAAACTAAATGTCACATAGCAAGGATTTAGACACAAACATCATATATCTCACACAAACATCAACTCAAAAATTTGTTTTGCATGCATATGTGAATAGACTTAGGGGCTGAATACACCATCCATTAATCTCACATGCATATATTGTCATAATCCATTATATATCATATTGGTACAAATATTTGCAGCAAATAAACATGAAACTATGAATGTCCATATATACACATGTCCATATATGAAAAATGAGCCTAGCTCACCGGGCAGAGGGGCGTCACGGCGATGGAGGGGACGGGAGGGACGGTCGCGGGCCGGAGCTAGCACCAGGGCAGGCTCGCGGGCTAGCCGGAGCCGTGGCCAGGCGTGCTCTCTCGGGTGGAAGCGGCGGCGCGAGAAGGGGAGGGCAGGGGAGGGGTGGAGCGGCGGGGAGGGGGGACGGGCGAGGGAAGGGGAGAGTGGCGGGAGGCGGGGAGCAGCGGCGGGCGGGCGGCGGGGAGAGTCGCAGGAGGCGGGGAGCAGCGGCGGTCGGCGGTCGGCGGCGTGCGGCGGCGGCAGCGCGCGCGAGTGGATGAGGCAGCGCGAGTGGATGCGGGCGGGTGTGGGAAAGAACGAGTGGAGGAGGGCGGTCCGCGAGTGGATAAGGGGAGATATGCCGACGGCTTAGCCGTCGGCATATACTAACCACGCCACGTGGCATATATGCCGACGGCTAAGCCGTAGGCATAGGTATGTATATATTTTTTTTCAAATACACGTTCTTGAATTTTTTTGAAAATGATACATGGTATATAATTATATTAAAAATGATACATGGTCAGCAACATTTCTTTATGATATAATTATTTGCTAAATTGTACTAACAAAAAATGTACATTGTGTTAAAATATTTCATATGCATTTTTAATGTTTTCTTAAGGCATTTTTAATATATTTTTTGCAACAACTTTTATACACGTTTAACATTTTTATAAAAATTTTATTAATTGTATTCAAATATATTTTTAGTGTATATTATTTTCATACGCATTGAAAAGTTTCGTTTACATATAAAATGAGGGACTGACATGTTCGTTTCCCCCCTCCAGGTGCCGGCGGCGGCGCCGTCCGTGAGGGGGGCCACGCACCGGAGACGCGTGCCGCCTCTTCGGACATGCCACAACACCACCCCACATGTATGAGGCGCGGTACGACGCTCCGGTGGCATTGCTAACCCCCAGGGCCCCCGTCCCGCCTAACCCTGTAGCGTTTGACCACGGGATCTAGCCCTTTGACTTTGCACGGACGGGCTTCGACCAGCGGACCTCCCCACCCGGTTGTGTTAGGTCAGCCCATAGGAACACTTTGGAGCAACAACCGGGCCATACCCACAGCAAGATCCCCTCCGTGTAGACCCGGCGCATCCGTTTCCCCCCTCCAGGTGCCGGCGGCGGCGCCGTCCGTGAGGGGGGCCACGCACCGGAGACGCGTGCCGCCTCTTCGGACATGCCACAACACCACCCCACATGTATGAGGCGCGGTACGACGCTCCGGTGGCATTGCTAACCCCCCAGGGCCCCCGTCCCGCCTAACCCTGTAGCGTTTGACCACGGGATCTAGCCCTTTGACTTTGCACGGACGGGCTTCGACCAGCGGACCTCCCCACCCGGTTGTGTTAGGTTAGCCCATAGGAACACTTTGGAGCAACAACCGGGCCAGACCCACAGCAAGATCCTCTCCGTGTAGACCCGGCGCGTCCGTTTCCCCCCTCCAGGTGCCGGCGGCGGCGCCGCCCATGAGGGGGGGCACAGCCCGGAGACGTGTGCCGCCTCTTCGGACATGCCACAACACCACCCCGCATGTATGAGGGCCCGGTGCGACGCTCCGTTGGCATTGCTACCCCCAGGGTCCCAGTCCCACCTAACCCTGTAGCGTTTGACCACGGGATCTAGCCCTTTGACTTTGCACGGACGGGCTTTGACCAGCGGACCTCCCCACCCGGTTGTGTTAGGTCAGCTCATAGGAACACTTTGGAGCAACATCCGGGCCAGACCCACAGCAAGATCCCCTCCGTGTAGACCCGGCGCGTCCGTTTCCCCCCTCCAGGTGCCGGCAGCGGCGCCGTCCGTGAGGGGGGCACAGCCCGGAGACGGGTGCCGCCTCTTCGGACATGCCACCACACCACCCCGCATGTATGAGGGCCCGGTGCGACGCTCCGGTGGCATTGCTACCCCCAGGGTCCCCGTCCCGCCTAACCCTGTAGCGTTTGATCACGGGATCTAGCCCTTTGACTTTGCAGGAACGGGCTTTGACCAGTGGACCTCTCCACCCGGTTGTGTCAGGTCCGCCCATAGGGACACCCGGGAGCAACATCCGGCCAAACCCACAGATACATCCACTCCATGTAGACCCGGCGTGTCCGTCCCCCCCCCCTCCAGGTGCCGGCGGCGGCGCCGTCCGTGACGGGGCCACACCCCGGAGATGTGTGCCGCCTCTTCGGACATGGCATAACACCATCCGGTTGTGGTAGGTCATCCGATATATATGAACACTTGGAGCAAAGTCCCCTTCGTATAGACCCGATGCGGCTGTTCCCCATTCCAGTTGCCGGCTGGCGGCGGCACCGTTTGTGAGGGGGGTCACACCGCTCTGTACAGAACCGAAAAATAATGTATGTATACTTATTAACACATGCTGTATGTAAGTTAGTTAAATAATAATAATAAAGAAAACAGTGAAGAAAAATAAAAAAACTATATGTATGCTTATTAACACATACTATATGCTTATTAACATATACTATATGCTTATTAACACATACTGTATGCTTAATAATAATAATAATAATAATAATAATAATATATGGAAAAAAAGAAAAAAAAGGAAAACAAACTATGCCGACGGCGAAGCCGTCGGCATAGCTGCGGCCAGGGCAGATGGACAGCGCCGCGGATCGATGACGTGTAACCTATGCCGACGGCTGCCGTCGGCATAGGCCCTGGTCGGTGCGCTCTGGATCGGTGACGTGTCATCCGTACCTATGCCGACGGCTAAGCCGTAGGCATAGGTATATTATTTTTTTCCAATACACGTTCTTGAATTTTGTTTGAATGATACATGGTATATAATTATATTAAAAATGATTCATGGTCAGCAACATTTCTTTATGATATAACTATTTTCTAAATTGTACTAACATAAAATGTACATTGTGTTAAAATATTTCATATGCATTTTTAATGTTTTCTTAATGCATTTTTAATATATTTTTTGCAACAACTTTTATACATGTTTAACATTTTTATAAAAATATTATTAACTGTATTCAAATATATTTTTAGTGTATATTATTTTCATACGCATTGAAAAGTTTCGTTTACATATAAAATGAGGGACCGACGCGTTCGCTTCCCCCCTCCAGGTGCCGGCGGCGGCGCCGCCCGTGAGGGGGGCCACGCACCGGAGACGCGTGCCGCCTCTTCGGAAATGCCACAACACCACCCCACATGTATGAGCCGCGGTACGACGCTCCGGTGGCATTGCTAACCCCCAGGGTCCCCGTCCCGCCTAACCCTGTAGCGTTTGACCACGGGATCTAGCCCTTTCACTTTGCACGGACGGGATTCGACAAGCGGACCTCCCCACCCGATTGTGTTAGGTCAGCCCATAGGAACACTTTGGAGCAAAAACCAGGCCAGACCCACAGCAAGATCCCCTCCGTGTAGACCTGGCGCGTACGTTTCCCCCCTCCAGGTGCCGGCGGCGGCGCCGTCCGTGAGGGGGGCCACGCACCGGAGACGCGTGCCGCCTCTTCCGACATGCCACAACACCACCCCACATGTATGAGACGCGGTACAACGCTCCGGTGGCATTGCTAACCCCCCAGGGCCCCCGTCCCGCCTAACCCTATAGCGTTTGACCATGGGATCTAGCCCTTTGACTTTGCACGGACGGGCTCCGACCAGCGGACCTCCCCACCCGGTTGTGTTAGGTCAGCCCATAGGAACACTTTGGAGCAACAACCGGGCCAGACCCACAGCAAGATCCCCTCCGTGCAGACCCGGCGCGTCCGTTTCCCCCCTCCAGGTGCCGGCGGCGGCGCCGTCCGTGAGGGGGGGCACAGCCCGGAGACGTGTGCTGCCTCTTCGGACATGCCACCACACCAGCCCGCATGTATGAGGGCCCGGTGTGACGCTCCGGTGGCATTGCTACCCCCCAGGGTCCCCGTCCCGCCTAACCCTGTAGTGTTTGACCACGGGATCTAGCCCTTTGACTTTGCACGGACGGGCTTTGACCAGCGGACCTCCCCACCCGGTTGTGTTAGGTCAGCCCATAGGAACACTTTGGAGCAACATCCGGGCCAGACCCACAGCAAGATCCCCTCCGTGTAGACCCGGCGCGTCCGTTTCCCCCCTCCAGGTGCCGGCGACGACGCCGTCCGTGAGGGGGGGCACAGCCCGGAGACGTGTGCCGCCTCTTCGGACATGCCACCACACCACCCCACATGTATGAGGGCCCGGTGCGACGCTCCGGTGGCATTGCTACCCCCAGGGTCCCCGTCCCGCCTAACCTTGTAGCGTTTGACCACAGGATCTAGCCCTTTGACTTTGCAGGGACGGGCTTTGACCAGTGGACCTCCCCACCCGGTTGTGTTAGGTCATCCCATAGGAACACTTTGGAGCAACATCCGGGGCAGACCCACAGCAAGATCCCCTCCGTGTAGACCCGACGCGTCCGTTTCCCCCCTCCAGGTGCCGGCGGCGGCGCCGTCCGTGAGGGGGGGGCACACCCCGGATACGCGTGACGCGCGTTTGCAACCGCCACAACACTTCTAGACTTGTGAGAGGCCGCCTACGCAAGATTTGGCGGCATGCTAGCCCGCGGAGGCCGTAGACGCGCGAAGGGCAATCCGCGTTGAGGGAATTTTATGGATACTTCTCCATCACCAAAAATTATGAAAAAATACCATCGTTCCTATAGCACATGTGCCCACGTCGTGCAAAAAAACTCATGATTTTATCGCGCACCGAGTATTTAATAATATTCACGCCGCATCATTACCGCAGAACGTCTACTGCCGTGTCATCGCCGTCCGTGAGGCGGGGCCACGCCCCGGAGACGCGTGCCGCCTCTTCGGACATGCCACCACACCACCCCGCATGTATGAGGGCCCGGTGCGATGCTCCAGTGGCATCGCTACCCCCTAGGGCCCCCGTCCCGCCTAACCCTGTAGTGTTTGACCACGGGATCTAGCCCTTTGACTTTGCACGGACGGGCTTTGACCAGCGGACCTCCCCACCCGGTTGTGTTAGGTCAGCCCATAGGAACACTTTGGAGCAACATCCGGGCCAGACCCACAGCAAGATCCCCTCCGTGTAGACCCGGCGCGTCCGTTTCCCCCCTCCAGGTGCCGGCGACGACGCCGTCCGTGAGGGGGGGCACAGCCCGGAGACGTGTGCCGCCTCTTCGGACATGCCACCACACCACCCCGCATGTATGAGGGCCCGGTGCGACGCTCCGGTGGCATTGCTACCCCCAGGGTCCCCGTCCCGCCTAACCTTGTAGCGTTTGACCACAGGATCTAGCCCTTTGACTTTGCAGGGACGGGCTTTGACCAGTGGACCTCCCCACCCGGTTGTGTTAGGTCATCCCATAGGAACACTTTGGAGCAACATCCGGGCCAGACCCACAGCAAGATCCCCTCCGTGTAGACCCGACGCGTCCGTTTCCCCCCTCCAGGTGCCGGCGGCGGCGTCGTCCGTGAGGGGGGGCACACCCCGGACACGCGTGACACGCGTTTGCAACCGCCACAACACTTCTAGACTTGTGAGAGGCCGCCTACGCAAGATTTGGCGGCATGCTAGCCCGCGGAGGCCGTAGACGCGCGAAGGGCAATCCGCGTTGAGGGAATTTTATGGATACTTCTCCATCACCAAAAATTATGAAAAAATACCATCGTTCCTATAGCACATGTGCCCACGTCGTGCAAAAAAACTCATGATTTTATCGCGCACCGAGTATTTAATAATATTCACGCCGCATCATTACCGCAGAACGTCTACTGCCGTGTCATCGCCGTCCGTGAGGCGGGGCCACGCCCCGGAGACGCGTGCCGCCTCTTCGGACATGCCACCACACCACCCCGCATGTATGAGGGCCCGGTGCGATGCTCCAGTGGCATCGCTACCCCCTAGGGCCCCCGTCCCGCCTAACCCTGTAGCGTTTGACCACGGGATCTAGCCCTTTGACTTTGCACGGACGGGCTTTGACCAGCGGACCTCCCCACCCGGTTGTGTTAGGTCAGCCCATAGGAACACTTTGGAGCAACAACCGGGCCAGACCCACAGCAAGATCCCCTCCGTGTAGACCCGACGCGCCCGTTTCCCCCCTCCAGGTGCCGACGGCGGCGCCGTCCGTGAGGGGGGGCACACTCCGGACACGCGTGACGCCTCTTCGAACATGCCACAACACCACCCCGCATGTATGAGGGGCCGGTGCGACGCTCCGGTGGCATTTCTACCCCCAGGGCCCCCGTTCCGCCTAACCCTGGAGCGGTTGACCAAGAGATCTAGCCCTTTAACTTTCCACGGACCGGCTTTAAACAGTGGACCTCTCCACCCAGTTGTGTCAGGTCAGCCCAGAGGGACACCTGGGAGCAACATCCGGGGCCAAAACGACAGCTATACATCCCCTCCGTGTAGACCCGATGCGTCCGTTTTTTTCCCTCCCGGTGCAGGCGGCGGCGCCGTCCGTTAGGGGGGCCACGACCCGGAGATGCGTGCCGCCTCTTCGAACATGCCACAACACCACCGGGTTGTGGTAGGTCATCCCATAGAAACACTTCGGAGCAACGTCCCCTCCGTATAGACCCGATGCGGCTGTTTCCGCACTCCAGATGCTGGCGGCGGCGCCGGCCGTGAGGTGGGCACACTGCGGACGTGAGGGGTCACACTCCGGAGACGGGTGCCGGGCGTTTGCAATCGCCACTCAACTTATGTCGCATAGCTGTTTTTGATTTTAATAAAATTTAAGGACCTATATTCAAAAGAACATGACAGCATATTATTAATGTGCTCGAAAAAAATACAAACTATATATATATATATATATTTATAATCTATGGAAAAAATTACAAACTACATATATATTCATATAATACATAAAAAAGCATGAAAACATATTTTTTTAATAAGCATAAAAACATATGCAAAAAAAGCATTAAAACATATGCAAAATAAAAGTATGTAAAAAAATATCTATGCCGACGGCAAAGCCGTCGGCATAGATACCGCAGGGTTCTGGTGCCGGCGCCGTGTCGCGGATCGGTGACGTGGCAGCTATGCCGACGGCTGCCGTCAGCATACCTACGCCGCGGATCGGTGACGTGGCATGCGGAGATATGCCGACGGCCGCCCCGTCCCGACCGTCGGCATAGGTTTGACGGCGTTAGCCGGTGGCCACGGGCGGGGTTGCCGGGCCCACAGTTATACCGACGGCGGATTTATGCCGACGGCTGGTGTCGGCATGTCTGCGCCTAGGTCGACGGCTATTCTGTGCCGACGGCGGCCGTCGGCGTAGGTCCACGTAACCCGACGGCCAGTGTAAGCCGACGGCCAGGATTGGGCTGTCGGCATATCTCAAACTAGGCCGACGGCAGCCGTAGGCATAGGTTTGGCCGTCGGCGTATGCCCGTTTTCCGGTAGTAAAAAACTTTTTAATCCGAGTTCGTATGCAAAAGTTATGCCCATTTTACAAATTCCAGAGAGATTTTGTAAATAAAGTCGAAATTCATATTTATAAATTTTTCCAACAACTAGACCACATATCACATGGGAAACTTATTTTATTTTATTTTTTTGACATTTCCATCATTTTCTTTTGTTTTTTTAACTGAAAAGGCGGTCCAGGGGGGAGAGAGTTTGAAAATGGGACCTTTAGTATCGGTTCGTGTCATGAACCGGTACTAATGCCTCAAAGCCCATTAGTATTGGTTGGTGCTAACCTTTAGTACCGGTTGATGCCACCAACCGGGACTAATGGGCATCGCACCCTTTAGTCCCGGTCCGTGGCACAAACCGAAACTAAAGGGCGCAGGTGAACCGGGACTAATGACTTAGCCGCATGAACCGGGATAAATGCACCCATTGGTCCCGGTTTTGGACTGAACCGGGACTAATGGGGTTACCCGGCCTGAACCAAAGCCCTTTTTTCTACTAGTGTACGCATGTACCACACCGGCCACTACCACATGACCCGGCCACTACGTTGGCACTAACCACCTGCAACTAACTCCTTGGATCCCTCCATGAGGACGCCAACTAACTGATCCATGCAACTCGCACATGCACGGCCAGCCGCTGCTCTCGGCCAGCACACCAATGTTGCGCCAGCTGACCAAAGGCACGACGCAAGTCCCGGCAGCCCACTCACGCGGCCGGACGACCAGCCTCCTCCATCCTGCATGTCAAGATCATTTCTAACAGAGCCGGTACAATACCTTGAGATTGATAAAGTCATCGTAGGCGCCTTCATAGTCAATGAAAACGTCTCCTTCCACTGTACAAACATCGCTAGAAAGACTAAAATAAATTCAGAAAAATGCAAGCACCATTGCCAACTCTAGGACTTCACCCCCGACGGGCCGTTTCACCACAAGAAACCTAACCATCTGATGCTCAGTTTGTAGATCTTATGGTATGGCAAGCAAAAGAGAGAGAAGCCCTTGCCATTACAAAACGTTGTTTTGCTTGATGAGGAACAAGCAAGTTCGCTGATTGTTGTTCAACAAAAATAAGAAGTTGCTGCCAGTCATGAATACAATCCACAGTTAAGCGCTACCTAAATCCAGAAGAAGAGTGAACATTTTTTTGCTTGGAACATAAGGGCACGATTAAACAGCAACAGTAGCATCATCATTTGTGGGAGTGGCCCAGTCGTCCTGCTTCCTGTCAATACCGAGGTGGGCAAGCAATGCCCAGAGCAGCGTGATCAGCTCCCCTCCCCGGGCAATGGCCTTGGCGTGCTCATCCATGCTGTCAGACGGCGCAACATACAGGATCGTCTCCGACCAAAAGTCGGCAAGGACCTTCCACACTGTCTCTTCTTCTTCAGTCAGCTCCGCCAACAGCCCTCCAAGCATAGCACCATTCCTGAGCACCTCATCCTCTGATCTTGTGCCCAGTAGCTCGATGAGCTGCTGGCACTCCTCTTCAGGTGTCGCCGCGGCAGCAATACAGCTAGGGAGGATGCGCTCGGCATCCTTCTTTACGGCCTTGTACAAGCTCTTGCACCATTCCTCGTCATCAGGAAGAAGCTCAGGATGGTACGCCACCAGGTATACACAATAACGTGAGAGGTGAATTGCAGCCGTCTTATAGGCCGAGAAAGGTTGGTGTGGCTGTGACTTCACTTCATAGATGGTTGTGGCAATGTGGCACACGAGCATGGAATGGGCTATACCCTTGGCACTATTGAATGTGCAAAGTAGGTTGTCGCCAACTTGTAGGTACAATCTCCTAGGCAAATACGTCATGCCGGTGTCTTGGTTTCCCTCATAGACCTTTCTCAAAGCATCAACGATGACAATCTTCACCGCTCTTGGCACCTTCTTGTTTTGGTCAGACATAGAAACGAGACGTCGAAGAAAAGCCATTGAAGTTTTCCACGGGTGGAGTACCATGATTGAGCACTGGTTCATTTTGTCCCCCCAATGCCTCAAGAGCTTGCATCTGTGCTGTAACACAAGGCCAACACATCTCTTCACGGAGGGAGATTGCAGCCAAGAAACATGCCTTACATAGCAGCAAACTAGTGCCACCTTAGTCCAATTGGAGTAGATGTAAGAAATAATTTCTCTCACCTCACTAAGCACAACCAGTAGAAAAAGTAAATATACTGGCACAAGGTCAAAGTACAGACCACCAATGTCTGAAGTTTCCTCACGAGAATTGCAGCTCCCTGAACACCCTCTGCATCTTACACGACACTCTATTTGGTCGTCATTATCCTCCTCCATATAAAAGTAGCCGGCAATTAGGCAGTAAGAAATGCTTAGGAGTGAAATAAGTGCCCTCAGGGTTGGCAGCCAACTCTTCGAATATGAGATTGGGAGGGAAGAATGATAAAAGTCATGAAGAAAAGATAGCTCATATTCAATCAACCCAAGTATCCTCTCATCATCGCTATCCTCGAGCAACATATGCCATAGGAAGTTGCGCGATTTTATAAAGCCAGACTCAGCAGCTGTGTACCTTGCAAAGCGACATCTTAAGAGCTTGAACAATGCAAATGAAAAGCATATATCCTTGAGTTGTGTGGTTAACCTCAGAGACCTATCATCCAATTGCCAAACTTTGTCAAGCGTGACTAAGCCATTTTTGTTTATTGTTGTCCTCGCACCTCCATCGGACATACATTCAAACATATAACCATGAAGTTTCTTCTTCACAGATATAGTGTCCTCTCCCATTACTATAAGTGGAGGAGGTATATGCTCACTGGGTGCCTCAGGATTCTGGTTCTGGCTTCCATCTTGTAGCTGTTCCATGTATCCAACAATAAGCCGAGGATTGCGTCCAAGCATGAGTGATCGTTTGGCCTTATACCATGCATAACACCCCAAATATAATTTGGCAAAGATAAGGGCAAACACCAAAAGAACAAAGCATCCAGTGTCCACAAAGGCATTTTCCAGGAACGCAAAGTAATTTCCATATAAACCATCAATGCCTTTGTTGTAGTAGACTGCAAGATAGAAAGTCAACACTGCTTGCACGAGGAGTACCACAGGAGGGCCAATTGTTCGGCCTTCTCTAGCATCGCCCGCAACCATGGCAGTTGTATTGATGCCGACAATCTGAACAAGACCCGTCCATATTAACACGAGCTGGATGTGTGGATCCTGATAGCATTCCCCTGTTATGCTCTCGACATAGAAAGATTGGCCCCTCTTGAAATCAGCAGTGATGCTCTTCTGATTACCAGCAGTGGAGACAACATAGGAGACGATAGGCAGGAACAAAGTGGTGGCAGCCAAGAAGATGAAACGGGTAATAGGATGGTGGCGGTAGCGGTAGCCGTATGCCCCAATGCCGACCATGACAACCATCAGGATGGCATTCACCACCAGGAGAGCGTTGAGTCTCCAAATCTGCCCTCTCAAGCTTCTGGAGAAGAACTGGAATGCCTCGGTGGAACAGTTTGTGGTCGGAACTTGGTCCATGAGCTGAATTTTGAATCAAATCAGATTCATTAGCGTAACAGCCCAGGTCAGCTCATCTTGTTTCAAGATAAGCTCAGCTAAAGAAAAGCTACTAATAAGGACAGGAGTTACCAGAAGGTGGCGGCCGAGTGCAGGAGATCTGGTGAACCCTCCGCCAGAAGTAAGGCGAGTTGCTGGATTCATTTCCTGCTGTTGGCTAGAACATAGCACCAAGCAGACGAGCTTCCACAATGGCCCGGAGCTGCGTGTTTGCGTGCATCAGAGGAGTGCAGAAAGAAGAGAATCAGTGATGATGGTTGCTTCAAGCAAGGCAGGGGGCACCAATGATTGAATGGGAATCCGATGCCCGCCCGCCTGCGGCGACACAGTGCAATAAAGTGGAAAGTTGCTGGGTGTTACCCGTCCCTACACACGTGGCTTCTTGTCCCCGGGATCGCAAAAGCCTCGTCGTTCGCCTCCCCTGCGCATCCGGAATTCCTCCCGATGGCCACTGTCGATGGGCCTGTGTTTGTCTGCGTAGGGGCAGTCGCAAGTCTTGCATGTGGACCCAAAGCGACGGCACTAGTTTTTTTTTTTTTTGAGCGGTAAAGCAAAAGCTTTATTGACCCAAAGCGACGGCACTAGTTTTTTTTTTTGAGCGGTAAAGCAAAAGCTTTATTGACCCAAAGCGACGGCACTAGTGAAAGCCAACCTTATGGCCAACGCATTTTCGTCATTTCTGTCTGTTTGGGTCGGCCCGTCCAACAATATTGTCCCAGCGCACGGACGGCCCATTTTATGTCTGTCGATGATTATTCATTCATCTAGATGCATATCCGCTCAAATTTAGAACACAATTTGCGTCCACATGATCAGCAAACGAGAACTTGAATGACGCCGCTCTGAGCTCTGAGCCCCGCTCCGCTCCGCTCCCAAGCCCGAGCCCCGCCGACGGCCACTCCGGCCCCGGCCCTGGCGGCCACCCGCCCTCGCTCCAGCGTTGGCCGCTCCGGCCTCGCTGTCCACCACATGGAGTCCACTCCCTCCGCCAACGGCGGCCGCGACCGCGTGCGCCGCTGGCTTGACGACAGACCGTCCTCCGCGGACTCCTTCCGCTGGCCCCCTCAGCCCGGCTCCTACCGCCAGGCGCTCTGCGGCGACCCCCTCGTGCCCTCCGAGGGAGGCTCCCCGCTCCCTGACTCGCCGGCGCTTGCCCCCCGCGCCGCCCCTCGTTCCGAGATCCACCGCGCTTGCGACGAGCCGGACGCGCGCGTCGCCTCCCCGGAGCCCTGGGTGCTGGTGCAGGGCAAGCGGCCTCGCAGCCCCCGTCCCCGGCACCCCCCGGCCGGATCCTCGCGCCGCCTTCCCAGGCTCCCCCCCCCATCCCCGCCGACGCCTGCCCCCGCTGCCTCCGCTCGGGCCATCCCCACAACGAGTGCCGGCGCGACATCTGCTGTCACCGCTGCAGGCACTACGGGCATGTTGCCAAGTTCTGTACTTGGATGCGTCGCCTGCCTGCGGACCCCCAGGCCAAGCGCCGGCGCGCACCGCCCGCCTCTCCTCGGCCCGTCTCCCCTATGATCTCCAGTGGGGACAACCGGGACCTGGCGTGCCCCTCTCCGTCGCGCGGCGGTGACTCTCCCGCCCCCAGCGACGCCACGGCCACCACCTCCGCCTCGCTGGCCACTCCCTCCCTGCCACCCCTCTCCGGCTCCTCCCCGTCGCGTCCCACCGCCTCCTTGCGGTCGCACTTCCCAAGCTCCTTCGCTCAGCTCGCGGTCCCCATGTCCGGTCACCCCGCTCTACGCCCGCCGGGCGCGCTCTGCTTCCTCCCTCGCTCAGCGGAGGTCCGCGCGGCCGAGGAGGCCCTGGAGCAGCGCGCCCTTGTCGCCGTCCTTGCCGGCAACCGCACGCGCGTCTCCTGCGCCGACGTGGCCGACCTGCTCGCCTCTAAGTTCAGGCTCTTGGACGCCGACTTCTCTGTCCACAGCCGCCTACCTGGAGAGTTCCTCCTCCGCTTCGCTCGGCCGGAGACGCGCGCTTGGGTCGGCCTCGCTAACGTGCGCTCTCCACGTTTCTGCCTGCTCCTCCACCCCTGGAGTCGTGCCGCCGGCGCCGAGCCCGTCGCCCTCCGTTTTAAGGTGGACCTGGAGATCACCGGGATCCCCGAGCACGCATGGTTTCGTTCCTCCGTAGACACCCTGCTCGCGCCGTTCTGCGAGATCGATGAACTCGCGCCCGAGACGCGCTCCGGCGCGGACATGTCGGTGTTCCGTCTTTCCGCCTGGGCGCCCAACCCTGATGCCATTCCCCGCGAGGCTGACCCGTTCCTCCCCGAGCCGGACGCAGTGCTCCCCGACGCCGACCCCGACCGCGCCGAGCGGCTCGCGCTCCACACCTATTGCCACCCTATACGCATCTTCGTGACCCACTGCGCGGATTTCCGTCGCCCCTCTCCGCCGTCCGACCCTGCCGGCGACAACGGCGCCGACGCCGGCGATGCTTCCCCCCCCCCTCCCAGGCCCCTGGCCGCAGCACCATAGCTTCCCGCGCCGCTCCGGGAGCGCTGATGGTGGGCCTGGCCGCGGACCCTCCTCGCGCGGCGGCCCTCGCCGGCGGCGAGGTGCTCCCCCACCTGCGCGTGTTTGGCAAGGCGTCCTCGGGGCGCACCCTCCCGTGGGCCCGGCGGCCGCTACCCGACAGCGCAGGGCCCACCAGCGTGTCAGCCAGCCTGAGGCTGTGGACGTCAGCAGGGCCCGCCCATTTTCGGCTTTAATTCAAACTCCCGCCCCCCCCCCTCGCCGGTTTCCCCGCCCCGCCAATCGGCGGCCCCGTCCCCACCCGGGCCCCTTCTCCTATGCGCGGCGACCGGTCGCACTAGCCAGGAGGCCCCGGAACCTTCGGCGGATATTACCCTCGGATCCCCTGCCCGTTCGGCCGACAGCTGCGTGCCCGCCTTCCCTCTCGCGTGGACCCCGTGGTGTCCCCACCACCCCGCGACCAATCCCCGCTCGCTGTGCCATCTCCCCCCGAGCCTTCTACCGCGCCAATCCCGGAGCCCCTGTCGGCCTCATCCCCTGCGCGTGCCATCGTGCCGGTGCCCCGTGGGGCCGGCTCCTCCTCGCCACAACGCGCCAGCTCCCCGCTGGACCTCGATGGGACAGCCCCATGCAGCGCCCCTTCGGCTACCCTGGCTTCTTTCTCCTCTCTAATCCAGGTGCCCACAACTCCCCTCCAGCCTGCCCCTGCTCCACATCGCCGGAACGTGGTGCCGACGAACTTCACCCCTCGGCGCAGCAACCGGTTGGCATGCGTGGACCGAGGCCTCGACTCCGAGTCCAAGGCACGGCGTGTCCTTCTTCGCCGCCTTAGCCTCCTCCGCGACGACGAGCCTCTCTCCACGGACATCTTGGCTAAGTACTCTAGATTATTCAAGGAACCCCTCGCGGCCCAGACCGTGCAGGCACTCACTGATTTCTACGGCTGGAATGTGCCGTCTAGCTTCTCGCTCGGGTCTGTGATGCCGGTCACCTCGCCTAGCCGGCTCATTGCCGCCAAGTCGCGTTGTGTCGTTTGTACTATGTCATGTTGTCTTTCTTATGGATAGTAGCCTCCGTATCATCTTCTGGAACACCCGTGGTCTCAACTGCCCTGCGAAACGCAGCGTTGTCCGCTCGGTCGTGTGTGCTGCTCGCCCCGCCGTGGTCTGCCTGCAAGAGACGAAGCTCGCAGACGTCACCCCCTTCCTGGTCGCCGATTCTCTTGGGAGCGATTTCTCTAGTTTCTTTCACCTCCCCGCGGACGGCACGCGCGGCGGCATCATCCTCGCTTGGCGCCCCTCCGAGATCTCCCTGACTAACCCCTTTGTCGGGGCTCATTTCGTCGCGGCCTGTGCCACCACCCCAGGTTCCGACTCTCACTGGTGGATCACGGGAGTCTACGGCCCCCAGGACGAGGCGGGCAAAGCCTCCATCCTCGCAGACCTCTCCGACTTCCGCGCCGCCCGGATTGGCCCTTGGATCATGGGCGGCGACTTCAACATGATCACATCCGCGACCGATAAGAACAATGACCGGCTTAACCAGCGCTCCATGTGGCGTTTCCGTCTCTTCATGGCCGACACTGAGATCCGTGATCTTTACCTGCATGGCAGGCGGTACACCTGGTCCAGCGAGCGGGACCCCCCTACCCTCGTGCGCATCGATCACGTTCTCTGCTTGCCAAGTTGGGAGGTGGCCCATCCCCACTGCCTCCTCCGATGCCTTTCCTCCACCGCCTCGGATCATGCGCCGCTGCTCGTCGATTGCTCCTTCCCTCTCCCTGGCCACAAGCGGTTTCACTTTGAGCAGTTCTGGCCCAAGCTTGAGGGTTTCCACCAAACGGTCGCCGCCACTTGGCATGAGCTGGAGCGTGACTCAGACCCGTTTCGCCGCATCTTCGCCAGCCTCAAATGCATCGCTCGTCGCCTGCAAAGCTGGAGCGCTCGGAGGATTGGCCACGCTGCGCTTCAGCTGTCCATCTCCCGCGAGCTCATCGCGCGCCTAGACGCGGCCTAGGACTTCCGGCCCCTCTCGCCGGCGGAATCCTGGCTCCAACACCAGCTAAAGAGAACCTACCTTGGTCTCGCCTCCCTAGACAGGTCCATTGCCCGCCAACGGGTCCGTCTCTCCTGGCTGCGCGCCGGCGACACTGATATTGCCTTCCTCCGCCTTCGGGCCGCCCACCGCAGGCAACGGAACCGCATCCACGAGCTCCGCGTGGGCGACGACGTCGTCACCGATCCCGCGGCCATGGCCAAGGCTGCCTTCTCCCATTTCTCTGGCCTGCTCGGCACTGCTGACCACCGCGACCATACCATCGCCCTCGATGAGATTGACGATCGGCACTTCGACCTCTCCACGCTCGACCAACCCTTCTCCGCCGATGAGATCTGGTCCGCCGTTCGCCAGCTTCCCCGTGGCAAGCCACGCGGACCTGATGGCTTCACCATTGAATTCATGATCGCCGCATGGGATATCATCCGTGATGACTTCGTCGAGGCCTTCGGCAAGCTCTATAACCTCAATGGCCGCGGATGCCACAAACTGAATGAAGCTCTTCTCACCCTCCTCCCCAAGCATCCGGAAGCTTCCTCGCTTTCCGAGTATAGACCGATTAGCCTCATAGACTTGTTTGCCAAGCTGTTTGCCAAGGTGCTCTCTCTCCGGCTCGCGCCGCTTCTCGGGGAGCTCATCTCCACCAACCAGAGTGCTTTCATTACCGGTCGGAGCATCCACGACAATTTCATGCTCGTCCAGCAGACCGCCAGGCAACTGCACTCTCTTCGTCTGCCGCGCATTCTCCTCAAGCTGGACATCACCCGCGCCTTCGACTCTGTCTCCTGGCTGTTCCTCCTCGAGGTGCTCCAGCACCTGGGCTTCAGACCACGCTGGCGCAACTGGACCTCCATCCTTCTCTCCACGGCCAGCACCAAGGTGCTCCTCAACGGGCTCCCAGGGCCTCCGATCTGGCACTGCAAGGGGCTTCGCCAGGGCGACCCCGTGTCCCCCATGCTCTTTGTGATTGTCATCGACGTCCTTAACCGCCTCTTCCAGCGCGCCACCTCTCTGGAGCTCCTCGCCGTCTCACTGATCGTCATATGGCCTCTAGCATCTCTCTCTACGCGGACGACGTCATGCTATTTTGCCACCCCGACGAACGCGACCTCTCCATGGTGCGCCGCATTCTTGAGCTGTTCGGCACCGCCTCCGACCTCCACACCAACCTGGCCAAATGCACGGCCATCGCCATCCGGTGCCCTCCCGAGCTCCGTGGGTCCATCTCCGACCACTTCCCGTGCGCAGTCGGCGAGTTCCCCGCCAAATATCTTGGCCTCCCGCTTTCCATTTGAAAGATAACTACATCTTCCCTCCAACCCTTCGTCGAAAAGCTCGAGAGAAAAACTCTCCCCATGGTGGGCGTCCTTGCTCTCCCGCGGCGAGCATTTGGCCCTCCTCCGCCACGTGTTCTGTGCGATGCCCACGCACATCCTGATCGCCTTGTCTCTGCACCCCTCCATCCTCCACCAGGTGAATCGCCTCCTCTGTGCCTTTCTCTGGCAAGGGCGAAAGACCACCAATGGAGGCCACTGCCTCGTCAGCTGGGCTAAGGTTTGCCGCCCTTTGGCATGCGGTGGCCTTGGCATTCCCGATCTGCAGCGTTCCGCCCACGCCCTTCAAGCCCGATGGCTTTGGCTGCGCAAAACGGACCCACCCGCTGACGAGGATACGTACCTAGGGTAGGGTAACTCATCATACCCGAGGTACCCAATCAAGGACATGACTCCTACAATGAAAGACATTCTAAGAAGTATCAACATTTCAGTCGACCTGGTCAGCACAGTCGACGGGCACGAGCGTACTCGACCAGAAGCACAAGCAGTCGACCATGAAGACGGCCACTCGACTATAAGAAGACCTAAAGGCACAGCCTACAAACGGTCACCTCATAAGTAGCTTTTATGGCCTTCATGGTCCTTTATTACAGGCGTTACCAGTAACCCCCTCTCTTTATGTACATTAAACTCCTTGTAACGTGGGCTGGCTGGGGTCCTGGCGAACTCTATATAAGCCACCCCCCTCCACTAGGACAAGGGTTCGCAACTTTGTAACACACACACACATAATCCAGTCGACTGCCTCTGGGCTCCGAGACGTAGGGCTGTTACTTCCTCAGAGAAGGGCCCGAACTCGTAAAACTCCTTGCGCATACAACTACTCCATAGCTAGGATCTTGCCTCTCCATACTTACCCCCCATTCTTACTGTCAGACTTAAAACCACGACAGTTGGCGCCCACCGTGGGGCAGGTGTTCTAGCGATTTGTTGGAGGAGTTGGGATTCTTTCACCCCACATCATGTTTTCGAGCGGAGTCATGGTCGAGAGCCGCGAGATCCGTCTCGGCGCTCTCTCCTTCATCGTTGACGACTCTGCTTGGCTGCAGGAGGCTCCACTCGACGTGGACGCGCTTCCCGCCCGCGGAGCCACGCATTTTCGCGCATGCGTCCGCGGCGTCCTCCTGCGGCAACCGTCGACCCAGTACGGGTCGGCATTCGTTTCGCCATCGTCGTCATCAGTTTCCCACCGGCGCAAGCGCACCGGTCGGTCGAGACTCCAGCGGTGGGTGAAGCACGCACTGGCCCGCCAGTCGGCCATCCCCCAAGTCACGGCAATCGAGCCCGACGAATCACTCTACGGCCTGTTCGACCTGTCGACTGGCTCCGTAGAGACTGCGTCCGAGTGCGACAGCAGTGATCCAGCGGCGGAAGTACTAATGGTCGACGGACCACGTAGTCCCCCCGGATTCCCCCACACCGAAGAGGTTGCCGCAGGGGGGATTCCGGCGCGGGGCCACGAAGAGTACAGGCCCGAGCCCCTTACCTCAGTGCAGAGGGAGGAACTGTTGGGGAACGTTGCAGAAAATTAAAATTTTTCCTACGGTTTCACCAAGATCCATCTATGAGTTCATCTAGCAACGAGTATTCAGATTAGATAGCATCTACATACCACTTTGTAGATCGCAACGGAAGCGTTCGAGTGAACGTGGATGAGGTAGTCGTACTTGCCGTGATCCAATTCACCGATGATCTAGTACCGAACGGACGGCACCTCCGTGTTCAACACACGTACGGGACGGGAGACGTCTCCTCCTTCTTGATCCAGCAAGGGGGAAGGAGAGGTTGAGGAAGATCCAGCACGACGGTGTGGTGGTGGATGCAGCAGAACTCCGGCAGGGCTTCGCTAAGCAACTACGGGAGGAGGAGGAGGTGTTGCAGGGAGGAGGGAGGAGCCAGGGCAATTGGTGCGCTGCCCCCTCCCCTGCCCCCCTTTATATAGGGGAAATAGAGGGGGGGAGGGTGCAGCCTTGCCCCTTCCTCCAAGGAAGGGGTGCGGCCAAGAGGGGGGAGGAGTCCATCCTCCCCAAGGCACCTCGGAGGTGCCTTCCCCCCTTTGGACTCTCCCTCCTCCAAGTTTCCTTGGCGCATGGGCCCTTGGGGCTGGTTCCCCTTGGCCCAAGTGGGCCAAGGCGCACCCCCTAAGGCCCATGTGGCCCCCAAGGCAGGTGGCCCCACCTGGTGGACCCCGGGACCCCTCCGGTGGTCCCGGTACAATACCGATAACACCGAAACTTGTCCCGATGGCCAAAATAGCACTTCCTATATATAATTCTTTACCTCCGGACCATTCCGGAACTCCTCGTGACGTCCGGGATCTCATCCGGGACTCCGAACAACATTCAGGTTACTGCACATACATATCTTTACAACCCTAGCGTCACCGAACCTTAAGTGTGTAGACCCTACGGGTTCGGGAGACATGCAGACATGACCGAGACGGCTCTCGGGCAATGACCAACAGCGGGATCTGGATACCCATGTTGTCTCCCACATGCTCCACGATGATCTCATCGGATGAACCACGATGTCAAGGATTCAATTAATCCCGTATACGATTCCCTTTGTCAATCGGTATTTTACTTGCCCGAGATTCGATCGTCGGTATACCAATACCTCGTTCAATCTCGTTACCGGCAAGTCACTTTTCTCGTTACCGTAATGCATGATCCCGTGATCAAACACTTTGATCACATTGAGCTCATTATGATGATGCATTACCGAGAGGGCCCGGTGATACCTCTCCGTCAAGCGGAGTGACAAATCCCAGTCTCGATCCATGTCAACCCAACAGACACTTTCAGAGATACCCGTAGCATACCTTTATAGTCACCCAGTTACGTTGTGACGTTTGGCATACCCAAAGCACTCCTACGGTATCCGGGAGTTACACGATCTCATGGTCTAAGGAAAGGATACTTAACATTGGATAACTCTAGCAAACGAACTATGCGATCTTATGCTATGTTTAGGATTGGGTCTTGTCCATCACATCATTCTCCTAATGATGTGATCCCGTTATCGATGACATCCAATGTCCATAGTCAGGAAACCATGACTATCTGTCGATCAACGAGCTAGTCAACTAGAGGCTCACTAGGGACATGTTGTTGTCTGTTATTCACACATGTATTACGATTTCCGGTTAACACAATTATAGCACGAATAAAGACAATTATCATGAATAAGGAAATATAATAATAATGCTTTTATTATTGCCTCTAGGGCATATTTCCAACAGTCTCCCACTTGCACTAGAGTCAATAATCTAGTTACATTGTGATGAATCGAACACCCATAGAGTTCTGGTGCTGATCATGTTTTGCCTTAGGGAGAGGTTTAGTCAACGGATCTGCGACATTCAGATCCGTGTGCACTTTACAAATTTCTATGTCTCCATCTTGAACATTTTCACGAATGGAGTTGAAGCGACGCTTGATGTGCCTAGTCTTCTTGTGAAACCTGGGCTCCTTTGCAAGTGCAATAGCTCCAGTGTTGTCACAGAAGAGCTTGATTGGCCCCGACGCATTGGGTATGACTCCGAGGTTGGTGATGAACTCCTTCACCCATATTGCTTCATGTGCCGCCTCCGAGGCTGCCATGTACTCCGCTTCACATGTAGATCCCGCCACGACGCTTTGCTTGCAACTGCACCAGCTTACTGCCCCACCATTCAAAATATACATGTATCCGGTTTGTGACTTAGAGTCATCCAGATCTGTGTCGAAGCTGGCGTCGACGTAACCTTTTACGACGAGCTCTTCGTCACCTCCATAAACGAGAAACATTTCCTTGGTCCTTTTCAGGTACTTCAGGATATTCTTGACCGCTGTCCAGTGTTCCTTGCCGGGATTACTTTGGTACCTTCCTACCAAACTTACGGCAAGGTTTACATCAGGTCTGGTACACAGCATGGCATACATAATAGAACCTATGGCTGAGGCATAGGGGATGACGCTCATCTCTTCTATTTCTTCTGCCGTGGTCGGGCATTGAGCTGAGCTCAATTTCACACCTTGTAACACAGGTAAGAACCCCTTCTTAGATTGATCCATATTGAACTTCTTCAATATCTTATCAAGGTATGTGCTTTGTGAAAGACCTATGAGGCGTCTCGATCTATCTCTATAGATCTTGATGCCTAATATATAAGCAGCTTCTCCAAGGTCCTTCATTGAAAAACTCTTATTCAAGTAGGCCTTGATGCTGTCCAAGAGTTCTATATCATTTCCCATCAAAAGTATGTCGTCTACATATAATATGAGAAATGCTACAGAGCTCCCACTCACTTTCTTGTAAACACAGGCTTCTCCATAAGTCTGTGTAAACCCAAACGCTTTGATCATCTCATCAAAGCGAATGTTCCAACTCCGAGATGCTTGCACCAGCCCATAAATCGAGCGTTGGAGCTTGCATACCTTGTCAGCATTTTTAGGATCGACAAAACCTTCCGGCTGCATCATATACAATTCTTCCTTAAGGAAACCATTAAGGAATGCAGTTTTGACGTCCATTTGCCATATCTCATAATCATAGTATGCGGCAATTGCTAACATGATTCGGACGGACTTCAGCTTCGCTACCGGTGAGAAAGTCTCATCGTAGTCAATTCCTTGAACTTGTCGATAACCCTTAGCGACAAGCCGAGCTTTATAGATGGTCACATTACCATCCGCGTCTGTCTTCTTCTTAAAGATCCATTTATTTTCTATGGCTCGCCGTTCAACGGGCAAGTCAGTCAAAGTCCATACTTTGTTTTCATGCATGGATCCTATCTCAGATTTCATGGCTTCTAGCCATTTGTTGGAATCCGGGCCCGCCATTGCTTCCTCATAGTTCGAAGGTTCACCGTTGTCTAACAACATGATTTCCAAGACAGGGTTGCCGTACCATTCTGGTGCGGAACGTGTCCTTGTGGACCTTCGAATTTCAGTAGGAGCTTGATCAGAAGTATCTTGATCATAATCATTAATTTCCTCTCTAGTCGGTGCAGGCACCTCAGGAACGATTTCTTGAGTTTCGCCATTTTCCGGTTCAAGAGGTAACACTTCATCAAGTTCTACTTTCCTCCCACTTACTTCTTTCGAGAGAAACTCCTTCTCTAGAAAGGATCCATTCTTGGCAACAAAGATCTTGCCCTCGGATCTGAGGTAGAAGGTATACCCAACAGTTTCTTTAGGGTATCCTATGAAGACGCATTTTTCCGATTTGGGTTCGAGCTTTTCAGGTTGAAGTTTCTTGACATAAGCATCGCATCCCCAAACTTTTAGAAACGACAGCTTAGGTTTCTTCCCAAACCATAATTCATACGGTGTCGTCTCAACGGATTTCGACGGAGCCCTATTTAAAGTGAATGCGGCAGTCTCTAAAGCATAGCCCCAAAAAGATAGCGGTAAATCGGTAAGAGACATCATAGATCGCACCATATCTAATAGAGTGTGATTACGACGTTCGGACACACCATTACGCTGAGGTGTTCCAGGCGGCGTGAGTTGTGAAACTATTCCACATTTTCTTAAGTGTGTGCCAAATTCGTGACTCAAGTATTCTCCTCCACGATCTGATCGTAGAAACTTGATCTTTCTATCACGTTGATTTTCAACCTCACTCTGAAATTCCTTGAACTTTTCAAAGGTCTCAGACTTGTGTTTCATTAAGTAGATATACCCATATCTACTCAAGTCATCAGTGAGGGTGAGAACATAACGATAGCCTCCGCGAGCCTCAACACTCATTGGACCGCACACATCGGTATGTATGATTTCCAATAAGTTGGTTGCTCGCTCCATTGTTCCTGAGAACGGAGTCTTGGTCATTTTACCCATGAGGCATGGTTCGCACGTGTCAAATGATTCATAATCAAGAGACTCTAAAAGTCCATCTGCATGGAGCTTCTTCATGCGTTTGACACCTATGTGACCAAGGCGGCAGTGCCACAAATATGTGGGACTATTGTAATCAACTTTAACTCTTTTGGTATTCACACTATGAATATGTGTATCATCACGTACGAGATTCATTAAGAATAAACCATCAACCATCGGAGCATGACCATAAAACATATCTCTCATATAAATAGAACAACCATTATTCTCGGATTTAAATGAGTAGCCATCTCGAATTAAACGAGATCCAGATACAATGTTCATGCTCAAACTTGGCACTAAATAACAATTATTGAGGTTTAAAACTAATCCCGTAGGTAAATGTAGAGGCAGCGTGCCGACGGCGATCACATCGACCTTGGAACCATTCCCGACGCGCATCGTCACCTCGTCCCTCGCCAGTCTCCGTTTATTCCGCAGCTCCTGATTTGAGTTACAAATGTGAGCAACTGCACCGGTATCAAATACCCAAGAGCTACTACGAGTACTGGTAAGGTACACATCAATTACATGTATATCACATATACCTTTGGTTTTGCCAACCTTCTTGTCCGCTAAGTATTTGGGGCAGTTCCGCTTCCAGTGACCACTTCCCTTGCAATAAAAACACTCAGTCTCGGGCTTGGGTCCATTCTTTGGCTTCTTCCCGGCAACTTGCTTACCGGGCGCGGCAACTTCCTTGCCGTCCTTCTTGAAGTTCTTTTTACCCTTGCCCTTTTTGAACTTAGTGGTTTTATTCACCATCAACACTTGATCCTCCTTCTTGATTTCTACCTCTGCTGATCTCAGCATAGCATATACCTCAGGAATGGTCTTTACCATCCCCTGCATATTGTAGTTCATCACAAAGCTCTTGTAGCTAGGTGGAAGCGACTGGAGGATTCTGTCAATGACCGCTTCATCCGGGAGATTAACTTCCAGTTGAGTCATGCGGTTGTGCAACCCAGACATTTTGAGTATGTGTTCACTGACAGAACTATTTTCCTCCATCTTACAGCTAAAGAATTTATCGGAGACTTCATATCTCTCGACCCGGGCATGAGCTTGGAAAACCATTTTCAGCTCTTCGAACATCTCATATGCTCCATGTCTCTCAAAACGCTTTTGGAGCCCCGGCTCTAAGCTGTAAAGCATGCCGCACTGAACGAGGGAGTAATCATCGCAGCGTGACTGCCAAGCGTTCATAACGTCTTGTTCTGCAGGGAGAATAGGTGCGTCACCCAGCGGTGCTCTTAGGACATAATCTTTCTTGGCAGCTATGAGGATAATCCTCAGGTTTCGGACCCAGTCCGTATAGTTGCTACCATCGTCTTTCAGCTTGGTTTTCTCTAGGAACGCGTTGAAGTTGAGGACTACGTTGGCCATTTGATCTACAAGACATATTGTAAATATTTAGACTAAGTTCATGATAATAAAGTTCATTTAATCAAATTATTTAATGAACTCCCACTTAGATAGACATCCCTCTTCTAGTCATCTAAGTATTACATGATCCGAGTCAACTAGGCCGTGTCCGATCATCACGTGAGACGGACTAGCCAACATCGGTGAACATCTTCATGTTGATCGTATCTTCTATATGACTCATGCTCGACCTTTCGGTCTTCTGTGTTCCGAGGCCATGTCTGTACATGCTAGGCTCGTCAAGTCAACCTAAGTGTTTTGCGTGTGTAAATCTGTCTTACACCCGTTGTATGCGAACGTAAGGACCTATCACACCCGATCATCACGTGGTGCTTCGGAACAACGAACTGTCGCAACGGTGCACAGTTAGGGAGAACACTTTCTTGAAATTATTATGAGGGATCATCTTATTTACTACCGTCGTTCTTAGTAAACAAGTTGCAAAACATGATAAACATCACATGCAATCAAATAATAAATGTGACATGATATGGCCAATATCACATTGCTCCTTTGATCTCCATCTTGGGGCTCCATGATCATCTTGTCACCGGCTTGACACCATGATCTTCATCATCATGATCTTCATCATCGTGTCTCCATGAAGTTGCTCGCCAACTATTACTTCTACTACTATGGCTAACGCGTTTAGCAATAAAGTAAAGTAACTTACATGGCGATTCTCAATGACATGCAGGTCATACAAAAAATAAAGACAACTCCTATGGCTCCTGCCGGTTGTCATACTCATCGACATGCAAGTCGTGATTCCTATTACAATAGCATGAACATCTCATACATCACATATAGATCATTCATCATACATCACAACTTTGGCCATATCATATCACAAAGCACTTGCTGCAAAAACAAGTTAGACGTCCTCTAATTGTTGTTGCAAGTTTTACGTGGCTGAATTAGGGTTCTAGCAAGAACGTTTTCTTACCTACGTTCAAACCACAACGTGATTTGTCAATCTCTATTTACCCTTCATAAGGACCCTGTTCATCGAATCCGATCCAACTAAAGTAGGAGAGACAGACACCCGCCAGCCACCTTATGCAACTAGTGCATGTTTAGTCGGTGGAACCGGTCTCACGTAAGCGTACGTGTAAGGTTGGTCCGGGCCGCTTCATCCCACAATACCGCTGAATCAAGATTGACTAGTAACGGCAAGAAGAATTGACAACATCTACGCCCACAACAAATTGTGTTCTACTCGCACAAGAAGAACTATGCATAGACCTAGCTCATGATGCCACTGTTGGGGAACGTTGCAGAAAATTAAAATTTTTCCTACGGTTTCACCAAGATCCATCTATGAGTTCATCTAGCAACGAGTATTCAGATTAGATAGCATCTACATACCACTTTGTAGATCGCAACGGAAGCGTTCGAGTGAACGTGGATGAGGTAGTCGTACTTGCCGTGATCCAATTCACCGATGATCTAGTACCGAACGGACGGCACCTCCGCGTTCAACACACGTACGGGACGGGAGACGTCTCCTCCTTCTTGATCCAGCAAGGGGGAAGGAGAGGTTGAGGAAGATCCAGCACGACGGTGTGGTGGTGGATGCAGCAGAACTCCGGCAGGGCTTCGCTAAGCAACTACGGGAGGAGGAGGAGGTGTTGCAGGGAGGAGGGAGGAGCCAGGGCAATTGGTGCGCTGCCCCCTCCCCTGCCCCCCTTTATATAGGTGCAATAGAGGGGGGGAGGGCGCAGCCTTGCCCCTTCCTCCAAGGAAGGGGTGCGGCCAAGAGGGGGGAGGAGTCCATCCTCCCCAAGGCACCTCGGAGGTGCCTTCCCCCCTTTGGACTCTCCCTCCTCCAAGTTTCCTTGGCGCATGGGCCCTTGGGGCTGGTTCCCCTTGGCCCAAGTGGGCCAAGGCGCACCCCCTAAGGCCCATGTGGCCCCCAAGGCAGGTGGCCCCACCTGGTGGACCCCGGGACCCCTCCGGTGGTCCCGGTACAATACCGATAACACCGAAACTTGTCCCGATGGCCAAAATAGCACTTCCTATATATAATTCTTTACCTCCGGACCATTCCGGAACTCCTCGTGACGTCCGGGATCTCATCCGGGACTCCGAACAACATTCAGGTCACTGCACATACATATCTTCACAACCCTAGCGTCACCGAACCTTAAGTGTGTAGACCCTACGGGTTCGGGAGACATGCAGACATGACCGAGACGGCTCTCGGGCAATGACCAACAGCGGGATCTGGATACCCATGTTGGCTCCCACATGCTCCACGATGATCTCATCGGATGAACCACGATGTCAAGGATTCAATTAATCCCGTATACGATTCCCTTTGTCAATCGGTATTTTACTTGCCCGAGATTCGATCGTCGGTATACCAATACCTCGTTCAATCTCGTTACCGGCAAGTCACTTTTATCGTTACCGTAATGCATGATCCCGTGATCAAACACTTTGATCACATTGAGCTCATTATGATGATGCATTACCGAGAGGGCCCGGTGATACCTCTCCGTCAAGCGGAGTGACAAATCCCAGTCTCGATCCATTTCAACCCAACAGACACTTTCAGAGATACCCGTAGCATACCTTTATAGTCACCCAGTTACGTTGTGACGTTTGGCATACCCAAAGCACTCCTACGGTATCCGGGAGTTACACGATCTCATGGTCTAAGGAAAGGATACTTGACATTGGATAACTCTAGCAAACGAACTATGCGATCTTATGCTATGTTTAGGATTGGGTCTTGTCCATCACATCATTCTCCTAATGATGTGATCCCGTTATCGATGACATCCAATGTCCATAGTCAGGAAACCATGACTATCTGTCGATCAACGAGCTAGTCAACTAGAGGCTCACTAGGGACATGTTGTTGTCTGTTATTCACACATGTATTACGATTTCCGGTTAACACAATTATAGCACGAATAAAGACAATTATCATGAATAAGGAAATATAATAATAATGCTTTTATTATTGCCTCTAGGGCATATTTCCAACAGGAACTCCGTCGCCGGAACATGGACGCCCTTCACACTCCTATCGTTGGAGAAACCCCTGAGGCACGAGCCCTGGAGGAGGTGTGCTTGGCCAACTTGGCTGAACGTACTCGACTGGAGAATCTTCAGAGAGCACTCGTCGAGCGCGCACGACCGCCCGTTCCCAAGTCCAGTCGTCGTCGCCTCTTCCAGCCGCCGACCCAGGTATACCGTACCCCCATTCAGAATTTGGCAGCTGCGGCTCGCATAGCGGAGTCGATCCAGCCTTCACAGTCAGAGGCAGGGAGAGGTCTGTTGCAGATCAGAGATTTGCTCCGTGCAGCGGGTGACCAGAATTCAGCCGTATCTCAGTCGCGCAACAGGATTCACAGTCGATCCGTCACTGCAAATTCCATTCAGTCGGCTTATAGTCCAAGGTCGCCCCCGAGGCGTGAAGGACACAGAGGCCGGCACGAGGATCAATACCAAGGGCACGAGCGGTATGAGCACCGATTCGATCACAACGATCAACGTCGAGTGCCTTCTCCTGCCCCAAGAGCGGGGTCGTACGTTCCTCGACGGCAAGAGGACAGACGCCAGTTCAGTACTGGGCGAAGGGTCCCAGTCGACCCCAGGGAACCAGGCTTTGATGCAAGATCCATCATCGTTCAAGGTCTGGTCGACCGAAATAGAGCTCACCGAGAAGACCGTGACAGAGGCGCGCCGTCCAGCAGCAGAGTTCACGTCTCAGGTCCCCAGTGTTTCAGCAGAGCAATCAGAGCTGCAGTGATTCCTCCCAACTTCAGGTTGGCGGCTGGAGTCAGCAAGTTCACCGGAGAGTCCAAGCCGGACACATGGCTCGAGGATTACCGAGTGGCTGTTCAGATCGGAGGCGGCAATGACGAGGTGGCCATGAAGCATTTGCCCCTCATGTTGGAAGGATCAGCCAGAGCGTGGTTGAATCAGTTGGCTCCCAGCAGTATTTATACTTGGGAAGATCTAGCCCAGGTGTTTGTCAGGACATTCGAAGGGACTTGCAAGCGACCAGCAGGGTTGACAGAATTGCAGTCATGTGTTCAGAAGTCGAGTGAAACCCTGAGGGATTATATCCAAAGGTGGATCACTCTGAATCACACGGTCGAGAATGTGTCCGATCATCAGGCAGTTTGCGCCTTCAAGGAAGGCGTCAGAAACAGGGAGTTAAGTTTGAAGTTCGGTCGAACCAGGGATATGACCCTGAGTCGAATGATGGAAATCGCCACCAAGTACGCGAACGGAGAAGAGGAAGATAGACTCCGGAGTGGCAAGTATAAGGCAGCCGCTAATGAGGCCGGCGGAGGACACTCCAGTCGGAAGCAGAAGCGCAAGGCCGAGCCAGTCGCCCCCGGGGAAGCCTTAGCTGTGACCCCAGGGAAGTTTAAGGGGAAACCCAAGGGTCCTTGGAACCCCAAGAAAGTGAAAGACCAGGACGGGAACGATGTGATGGACTTACCATGCCACATTCACACGAAGAAAGATGAAGAGGGAAATCTCATTTACCCTAAGCATACCACTCGACAATGTCGACTCCTGATGCAACAGTTCCAAGGGAAGCAGGCCAAGGACAAAGAGAAAGAGTCAGACAAAGTTGAAGACAGGGAAGACAGCGGTGAAGAATACCCCCAAGTCAATTCCACTCTGATGATTTTCGCTGATGTCGAAAGTAAGAGTCGACTGAAGGTCATCAATCGCGAAGTAAACATGGTCGCTCCGGTGACACCCCATTACCTGAAGTGGTCCCAGACCGCCATCACCTTCGACCAGTCCGATCATCCGACTCATATTGCCACCCCAGGGAGGCAAGCGTTGGTGGTCGACCCAATTATTGAAGGCACTCGACTAACCAAGGTTCTGATGGACGGCGGCAGTGGGCTAAACTTGTTGTATGCAGAGACATTGAAGGGGATGGGCATTCCGATGTCCCGACTCAGCCCCAGCAACATGAGCTTCCACGGAGTCATTCCTGGGAAGAAAGCTGAGTCACTCGGTCAAATCACTCTCGACGTCGTCTTTGGTGACTCGAAGAATTTCCGGAAAGAAAAGTTAACCTTTGAGGTCGTGGATTTTCAGAGTGCGTACCACGCCATTCTTGGGAGGCCAGCCTATGCTCGTTTCATGGCTCGACCATGCTACGTATACCTCAAGCTGAAGATGCCTGGCCCCAAAGGTGTAATCACCATCGTTGGCAATCGGAAGAAAGCAGAGGAGTGCTTCCAGAAAGGCGCCAAAATTGCTGATGCTCAGATGGCCAAGATAGAGATACAAGAGTACCAGAAGACTGCGGATCCGAGTGAGTTGTTACGAGCCAAGAAGCCCGCCACGGAGTCAGCATTTCAGTCGACTGGTGAGACCAAGCAAGTCCACATCCACCCGACCGATCCAAATGCGGCTCCAACCAACATCTCCACTACACTCGACTCCAAATAGGAAGAAGCGCTCGTCCAGTTCCTCCGTGAGAACTGGGACATCTTTGCATGGAAGCCTGCTAACATGCCAGGTGTGCCCAGGGGACTGGCCGAGCACCGCCTTCGAGTCGACCCAAAGGTCAAACCAGTCAAGGAGCATCTCCGACGGTCCGCCGTTCAGAAGAGAAAGGCCATTGGCGAAGAAGTGGCCCGACTCCTAGCAGCAGAATTCATTCGCGAGATCTACCACTCTGAGTGGCTCGCCAATGTTGTAATGGTCCCTAAGAAGGACAGATCGTTGCGCATGTGCATCGATTTTAAGCATATCAATCGGGCCTGCCCGAAAGATCATTTTCCTCTTCCTCGCATCGACCAAATAGTCGACTCGACCGCAGGATGCGAGAGGTTATCTTTTTTGGATGCTTACTCTGGATACCATCAGATCCGTCTGTATGGACCCGATGAAATAAAAACAGCCTTCATCACCCCATTTGGGTGTTTCTGCTATGTTACCATGCCTTTCGGTCTCAAGAACGCCGGAGCTACATTCATGAGAATGATTCAGAAGTGCCTAATCACTCAAATCAGTCGGAATGTAGAAGCATACATGGATGACATAGTGGTCAAGTCACGAAAAGGTTCCGACCTGCTGACTGACCTAGCTGAAACTCTTGCCAATCTCAGGAATTATGATATCAAGCTCAATCCGTCGAAGTGCACATTTGGAGTCCGTGGAGGAAAGTTACTCGGTTTTCTTGTTTCCGAACGAGGAATCGACGCTAACCCCGAAAAAGTTGGCACCATACTCCGGATGAAACGCCCCGTGCGTGTGCACGATGTCCAGAAACTTACTGGATGCTTGGCCGCCCTAAGTCGATTCATCTCTAGGCTCGGTGAAAAGGCGCTGCCTCTTTACCGACTGATGAAGAAGTCAGACACGTTCGAATGGACTCCAGAAGCTGATGCAGCTTTTGCAGAGCTAAAAGCTCTGCTCTCCACCCAGCCGGTGCTTGCTGCTCCTATCAGCAAAGAGCCATTGTTGCTTTACATAGCAGCCACAGGACAAGTCGTTAGTACCGTTCTTACGGTCGAGCGGGAAGAGGAAGGAAAGACCTTCAAAGTTCAACGCCCAGTTTATTATCTCTCTGAAGTTCTGACCCCGTCGAAGCAAAGATATCCCCACTATCAGAAGCTTGTTTACGGGATTTACATGACCACGAAGAAGGTTGCTCATTATTTCTCTGATCACTCTATCACAGTCGTCAGCGACGCTCCATTATCAGAGATTCTTCATAACAGAGATGCAACCGGTCGAGTGGCGAAATGGGCAATTGAACTTCTTCCTCTTGATATCAAGTTCGAGGCAAAGAAAGCTATTATGTCCCAGGCAATAGCTGATTTCCTCGCCGAGTGGACCGAGCAGGAGCTTCCGACTCAAGTTCACTCGGAGCACTGGACTATGTTTTTCGATGGCTCCAAGATGCTGAACGGGTCCGGTGCGGGGGTTGTACTGGTTTCCCCCCGAGGAGATAAGCTCAAGTATGTCCTCCAGATTCACTTTGATTCCTCCAACAATGAAGCAGAGTATGAGGCGCTTCTATACGGATTACGTATGGCCATTTCACTCGGCGTCCGTCGCCTCATGGTCTACGGCGACTCAGATCTGGTTGTTAATCAGGTGATGAAGGAGTGGGACGTCCGAAGCCCATCCATGACGGGATATTGCAGCGCAGTGAGGAAGCTGGAAAAACGATTCGAGGGGTTGGAGCTCCATCATATACCCCGACTAAAAAATCAAGCTGCAGATGATCTGGCGAAGATAGGGTCCAAAAGGGGGGCCATCCCTAAAGATGTGTGTTTGGAGCACATTCACACACCATCAGTGCAAGAAGATCCTTTCACAGAAGAGCCTCCACAACCAAAAAGCGCCTCTGACTCGACCGAAGTGGAGGTTCCAGCTGTGGTCGACCTGATTATGGAAGTTATGATCACCACTCCCGATTGGACAGTGCCGTACATTGCGTATATCATGAGAAAAGAGCTCCCAGAAGATGAAGAAGAGGCTCGACAGATCGTCCGTCGATCCAAAGCCTTTACAGTAATCAAAGGGCAGCTATACAGAGAAAGCGCGACTGGAGTTGGTCAGAAGTGCATCACACCTGAAGAAGGACAGATAATTCTTGAGGATATCCACTCGGGGACCTGTGGCCATCATGCGTCCTCTCGGACCATCGTGGCCAAAGCATACCGAGCGGGTTTTTACTGGCCAAAGGCGAACGAAATGGCAAAGGATATAGTCGACAAGTGCGAGGGGTGCCAGTTTTATTCCAACATGTCTCACAAGCCCGCCTCCGCCTTGAAGACCATTCCACTCGTCTGGCCTTTCGCTGTCTGGGGTCTAGACATGATCGGACCACTGAGAACTGGTAGGAGTGGCTTCACCCACTTGTTGGTTGCAGTCGACAAGTTCACGAAGTGGATAGAAGCCAAACCCATAAAGGACCTCGACGCAAGCACTGCCATCAGTTTTATCAGGGGATTGATATTCAGATATGGAGTTCCGCACAGCATCATCACGGATAACGGATCAAACTTTGATAATGACAGATTCAAAGCCTTCTGCGCCTCTCAGGGCACTCGAGTCGACTACGCTTCAGTTGCTCATCCTCAGACGAATGGACAGGCCGAACGCGCGAATGGCCTCATCCTCAAAGGACTAAAACCCCGACTGATGCGTGATCTCAAACACGCAGCAGGCGCCTGGGTCGACGAACTTCCGTCAGTTCTATGGGGGCTGAGGACCACCCCTAACCGGTCGACTGGAAGAACACCATTCTTTCTGGTCTATGGAGCCGAAGCGGTTTTGCCGAGCGACCTGCTCCACAACGCGCCTCGAGTCGAGTTATATTCTGAAGCAGAAGCAGAACAGGCCCGGCAAGATGCAGTCGACCTCTTAGAGGAGGAAAGAGAGATGGCTCTAATCCGCTCGACCATCTACCAGCAAGAGTTGCGTCGGTTCTACGCCAGAAACGTGAAGGGTCGAGCCTTTCA
The DNA here is from genome assembly GCA_032464435.1 of Aegilops umbellulata. Taxonomy (NCBI): domain Eukaryota; kingdom Viridiplantae; phylum Streptophyta; class Magnoliopsida; order Poales; family Poaceae; genus Aegilops; species Aegilops umbellulata. Next base: position 438,634,775 of record CP136059.1, on the reverse strand, counting down.
GGAAGGAGATTTGGTCCTCCGCGTGGATCAGCAAAAACCTCACAAACTTGCCCCGACCTGGGAAGGCCCCTTCATCATCACCAAAGTCCTGCACAACGGAGCGTATCACCTCTACAACATCGATCGAAGGATCGACGAGCCTCGAGCATGGAACGCGGACCTGCTCCGTCCTTTTTACACTTAAAAACCCACTCGACCGAGATGTAATAAAAGTACCTCTGTAGTTCTTTTGTTTCAAGCAAGAATTTCTTTTTCTGTTTGTCTAAATTTCCTCCAGTGGGTGACTTAGCTGCGAATCCGCTTCGCCTAAGTTTTCAGAAAATCCTACCGAGTGGAGAGCCAGCCTCCCACTCGGGGGCTAAGCTGCGAATCCGTTTCGCCTAAGAAATTAAAATCCTACCGAGTGGAGAGCCAGCCTCCCACTCGGGGGCTTAGCTGCAGTCCAAGTACTCGCCTAAGTTTGAAAAAATCCTACCGAGTGGAGAGCAAACCTCCCACTCGGGGGCTTAGCTGCAGTCCAAGGACTCGCCTAAGTAATTGAAATCCTACCGAGTGGAGAGCAAACCTCCCACTCGGGGGCTTAGCTGCAGTCCAAGCACTCGCCTAAGTAATTGAAATCCTACCGAGTGGAGAGCAAACCTCCCACTCGGGGGCTTAGCTGCAGTCCAAGTACTCGCCTAAGTAATTGAAATCCTACCGAGTGGAGAGCAAACCTCCCACTCGGGGGCTTAGCTGCAGTCCAAGGACTCGCCTAAGTAATTGAAATCCTACCGAGTGGAGAGCAAACCTCCCACTCGGGGGCTTAGCTGCAGTCCAAGCACTCGCCTAAGTAATTGAAATCCTACCGAGTGGAGAGCAAACCTCCCACTCGGGGGCTTAGCTGCAGTCCAAGCACTCGCCTAAGTAATTGAAATCCTACCGACTGGAGAGCAAACCTCCCACTCGGGGGCTTAGCTGCAGTCCAAGTACTCGCCTAAGTAATTGAAATCCTACCGAGTGGAGAGCGAACCTCCCACTCGGAGGCTTAGCTGCAGTCCAAGCACTCGCCTAAGTAATTGAAATCCTACCGAGTGGAGAGCAAACCTCCCACTCGGGGGCTTAGCTGCAGTCCAAGCACTCTCCTAAGTAATTGAAATCCTACCGAGTGTAGAGCAAACCTCCCACTCGGAGGCTTAGCTGCAGTCCAAGCACTCGCCTAAGTAATTGAAATCCTACCGAGTGGAGAGCAAACCTCCCACTCGGGGGCTTAGCTGCAGTCCAAGTACTCGCCTAAGTAATTGAAATCCTACCGAGTGGAGAGCAAACCTCCCACTCGGGGGCTTAGCTGCAGTCCAAGGACTCGCCTAAGTAATTGAAATCCTACCGAGTGGAGAGCAAACCTCCCACTCGGGGGCTTAGCTGCAGTCCAAGTACTCGCCTAAGTAATTGAAATCCTACCGAGTGGAGAGCAAACCTCCCACTCGGGGGCTTAGCTGCAGTCCAAGCACTCGCCTAAGTAATTGAAATCCTACCGAGTGGAGAGCAAACCTCCCACTCGGGGGCTTAGCTGCAGTCCAAGTACTCGCCTAAGTAACTGAAATCCTACCGAGTGGAGAGCGAACCTCCCACTCGGAGGCTTAGCTGCAGTCCAAGCACTCGCCTAAGTAATTGGAATCCTACCGAGTGGAGAGCAAACCTCCCACTCGGGGACTTAGCTGCAGCCCAGTGCTCGCCTAAGCCATGTTGACAGACACCATCGCGGCGATAAGCATCGTGCAAACCAAGCAGCCTCTGAGGGAACAACGAATAGTAGATCGGCGGATCAAGTCACGAAGACATTCAACGTCGAGCCATGTTCGGATAAAATCAAAAGATCCTAGATCGCAAATAAAAGTACTCGAGCTATAAGCTCGACGGAGTTTATCGGTTACATAAACCACTCGGCATTCCGAGGCAAATTTAAGGCAAGGAACAACAGTTTTTTACTCCTCCGGTGGAGGACTGGATGGTGCAACAAATTCGTCCAAGTCAATCCCATCAGAGATCCGAGTGGCAGCAGCGATGAAGGTCTCCATGAAGTCCTGAAAGTTATGCTTCCTCGTATTGGCAACTTGGAGGGCGGCCAGCTTCTCTTCTCGAGCCTCCTTGCAGTGGACACGAACCAGCGACAGAGCAACATCGGCACCACACCTGGCAGAAGACTTTTTCCATTCTTGCACTCGGCCTGGAACCTCACTTAGTCGAGTGACCAAGGATTCAAGGTCGTTCTGAAGCGTCTCCTTGGGCCAGAGTGCGGAGTCGATCTGCGACACTGCAGCTTTCAGTCGAGCCAGGTAGTCCACCACACCAGCGATACGGGATTCCAACCGGAGAACATTCATGGCCACTTCATCCTTCACAGGAGAATTGATAGGGTCCAGGCTGGTCTCCACTCGACTGGTCTCTTCCTCAAAATTCCGACAGAATTCTGAAAGAAGTTTTGACAACGCAAAATTGTAATCAAATGATGAGTCGACAACAGCAAGTCAGTCGTGCAAAGGGGATTACCTTCAAGCATGAGGAATAGTTTCTTGGCAAGACCCCCAAGATAATCCTCCAAGTCTTTATGCTTCCCCGCCATCTGGCCGATCTTGTCGGTCAGGTTAACCTTGTCAGTCTTCAGTCGACTCACTTCCTTATTGGCCGCGTCAAGAGCAGACTTCAGCCTAGCATTCTTGCTCTCAAGTTGACCGACTGAAGCAAGTTTCTCTTCAGCGAGCTTCAACTTCTCCGCAGCCGCCTTTTGCGCCTCCGCAAGGTCAAGATCTTTCTTCTTCAGGGCCTTCTCTAGTTCGTCTGCAAAGCAACAACAGACACAGAGCTCAGAACGGGCAGAGGAACAGAGACAGCCGTCGAGTCCTCACCAGCCATACCTTTTGCTTCATCCTTCACCTTCTACACGTTTTCTTGAGCAAACTGTAAATCAAGATTAAGCTGGATCTGCTTATCCTTCAGATCAGCGAGCTGAGCAACAAGCTCACAAGACTTCTGCAAAGAGTCAATCGACAAAGAGTATCAAAGACAAGTTACTCCCGAGTGACTGAAAGAAAGAGCACAACACTTCTAAGACTACAGCCGAATCAAAACATTCGACAGTAGCCTCGAGGACTACACCCAGTGGGTGCACTCAGCGTGCCCCCACCGGTTTTCCTTGATTTCCACTCGACCCAACCCGATCAGTCAAGTGAGGAAGTTTGAAAGCATAAAGACCGCAGTCGACTGCCAGCAGTCGACCGTGGCCTTGGGGACTACACCCAGTGGGTGCACTCAGCGTGCCCCCAACAATGAAAAATTTCAGATCAACAGCACCTAGTGGGTGTACAACGCAAGTGAAGACCAACTAACCTGGACGTTCTGCTGCAACGCCGAGCTGATGTCATAGGCCGCTTGACTGGCATCCCGAGCCGCTTTGGTCTGCTCCATCACGAGCCCCGCCTGACGTATAGCCTCCTTAGCAGCACTCACTTGATCCTCCGGGGTCTGGTAGGCGGCGAAGAACGAGGGCGGGTCGACCAGTGGGGGAGCAGTCGACGACGAAGGCCGGGCAGTCGTCAGTGGTTCAGCAAAAGTCACAGTAGTCCGGGCGGTGTTGTCACCCCCTTGGACCACCTCCTCAGCAGTCGACGCGGTCTGAGGAGCCTTGTCGACCGGGGCCCTCCGGCCTCTCCTCCTAAAAGGCCTGAGCGGCACTTCCGCCTCCTCCTCATCATCCGGAAGGTCAATAATGTTGGTCGGGGCTACAAAAGTTCAGAAATGAATATCCAATCGACTCAGCAGTTAAACAGTCGGATCATGTCAAAGATTATACCTAAGTTGGAAGTGACGGCGTCCTCCATCGTCTCATCGACATTCTGGATGGAAGTCTCGGAAGTAGCGGCGCTGCATGATTCCAAGCAAATAATTTGAAAGTGAATCGACTAAGAATCCGTTCTAGTCGACTCAAGAAAGATAAAAACAGTCACTTACCCGGAGATGACAGGGATGGCGACCCTGATCTTGGGCAAGGCCTTGGGTGGCTTGGTCGGGATGGCTCTGGGCTGCTTGGGCGCCTTCTCAGTTGGGGCCGGCGACGCGGTCCGAGGGCGCTTGGATGACTGGCCCACCGGAGCACTCGACTGACTGCGCCCCACGGCGGATCCTGAGCGTTCTTGGAGCGTCTCTCGCGTCGAGGAGGGTCGACCTCCACCTCTTCATCTTCATCACCCGAGTCGTCGCTGGCCTCCTCCTCTACGTCATCATCAGATTCCCACTCCTCGACTTCAACTTCATTCTCACTTCCTTCGCCTCCACTCCCTCCTCCTTCAGATACTTGCTCCTGGTTCTCATTTGGTATCGAATACATGTCGTTGATCTCCTGCAAGACAACGGGCAGAGCAAGGATCAGTCGACTTATCGCAAGCCAGTTACTAGACGGAGTGAAAATTTCAGTCGGAAGAAGCAAAACGTACCTTGTCTGTCTCCATCATCCCATCAAGCGGAGCAATCCTCCTGGAACCCCTGGGGTTGTCCTTATTCCCGGTCATGCTGGTCAGCCAGCTCTCCAGTACAGAAGCCTCGACCCCCTCCGGGTGGATCCGAGTGGAGTCATCGGGCCCGGAATACAACCACATCGAATGATCCCGAGCCTGGAGAGGTTGGATTCGTCGTTGGAGGAAGACTTCGAGAAAGTCCATTCCAGTCACGCCTTCCCGAACCAACTCAACCACTCGACTGACTAATACCTTCACCTGAGCCTTCTCCTCTGGAACCACTTTCAAAGAAGCGGGTTTCTGCACTCGGTCCAAGGTAAAAGGAGGAAGGCCGGTCGAGTGGCCAGGGGTCGGCTGGTCCTTGCAGTAGAACCAAGTCGACTGCCACCCGCGCACGGAATCGGGAAGTGTCATGGGAGGAAAACAACTCTTACCCCTCGTCTGGATCCCGAGGCCCCCGCACATCTGGATCACCTGCGTCCTTTCCCCGTCCGGGTTAAGCCTTTTAACCGACTGGGATCGGCAAGTGAAGATATGCTTGAAGAGGCCCCAGTGAGGTCGACAGCCTAAGAAACACTCACACAGAGACACGAACGCAGCAAGATAGACTATGGAGTTGGGCGTGAAATGGTGGAGCTGCGCTCCGAAGAAGTTCAGAAAGGCCCTAAAAACGGACTCGGGGGCAGGGAAAACCCCCGGTCGACATGGGTGGCTATCAGGACGCGCTCACCCTCGCGAGGTTCCGGCTCCGTCTCCTTCCCAGGGAGGCGAGCAGCCTTGTAGGGAATGAGTCCCCCCTCCACCATGTCGTCGATATCCGCTTGAGTAAGGATGGAGGGCATCCAATCCCCCTGCAACCAGCCGGACGGCAGAGCGGCCCGCGAGGACGACCCGCCTCGGCCAGATTTCTTCCCCTTGCCCTTTGCCGCGGCCTTCTTCGCGCGTTCCGCCGCCGCCGTCTTGTCCGTCCCCATTATCTCGAACGAGGTCTTGGCCGAGCGGCGGTGTCGAGATTGCAGCGAAGAGCGAGGCGGAGGCTTACGGAGGAAGGGAAAAGAAAAACAAGGGCGCACAGTGAAAAATCGGAACCATTACCTTATATAAGGCCACACCCGAGTGGCTGATCAGTGGGCCTGCACCACCCAGTCAGATCCCGCAGCAGGCGCGCGCGCAGTACGTGGCGAAAAAGGTGGCGCGGAGATCGAGGCGCTCTTGCCTTATCCAGCCGATTCGCGCGATTTTCTCCGTCCGGTGCGCTTCTCAATTTTCAAATCCCGCAAGATCCGCGATCGACAGGACGGTTTGTCAGACAAAAAGATCCGTTTCCTTAAGTCTCCCAAGATACTCGTCACGTAAACACACTCGACGGTAATATGAAACCACTCGACGGACATCTGAATGGATCAAGGCAACTGAAGAATGGGTTCCCACCGTAACTTCCATTTATCCAAAGACAGATGCAACCGAAGCGTGGAGGTTGAGTCGGAAGCATAGGCTCGGCCCCATTCTCACTTAACCCCTGACCCATTCGGGGGCTAATGACGAGGATACGTACCTAGGGTAGGGTAACTCATCATACCTGAGGTACCCAATCAAGGACATGACTCCTACAATGAAAGACATTCTAAGAAGTATCAACATTTCAGTCGACCTGGTCAGCCCAGTCGACGGGCACGAGCGTACTCGACCAGAAGCACAAGCAGTCGACCATGAAGACGGCCACTCGACTATAAGAAGACCTAAAGGCACAGCCTACAAACGGTCACCTCATAAGTAGCTTTTATGGCCTTCATGGTCCTTTATTACAGGCGTTACCAGTAACCCCCTCTCTTTATGTACATTAAACTCCTTGTAACGTGGGCTGGCTGGGGTCCTGGCGAACTCTATATAAGCCACCCCCCTCCACTAGGACAAGGGTTCGCAACTTTGTAACACACACACACATAATCCAGTCGACTGCCTCTGGGCTCCGAGACGTAGGGCTGTTACTTCCTCAGAGAAGGGCCCGAACTCGTAAAACTCCTTGCGCATACAACTACTCCATAGCTAGGATCTTGCCTCTCCATACTTACCCCCCATTCTTACTGTCAGACTTAGAACCACGACACCCGCCCCTGGCAGCATCTTCACATTCCTTGCAGCCCGGTCGTCAAGGCCATCTTTCGAGCTTCCACCTCCTGGACGATCGGTGATGGCACCACCTGCCTTTTCTGGGAGGACCACTGGATCGACGGGCTCTCCATCGCTGAGCTGGCTCCGCTTCTTCACGCCCTCGTCCCGCGCCGACCCCGCAGGGTCCGCACCGTGGCCGCGGGTCTTGCCTCTCGCGCCTGGATCCACGACATGCAGGGCCATCTCTCCCCCGAGGCGCTCGTTCAATACGTCCTTCTCTGGACGCGGCTCCATCAGATCACGCTCTCCGCCTCACCAGACGCCCTCTGCTGGCGATGGACCCCGAGTGGTGTCTACTCCGCCAAATCGTGTTACAAAGCCCTGTTCGTCGGCTCTACCATCGAGCTCTCATGGCGCCTCACATGGAAATCCTGGGCACCCCAACGCATCAAGATCTTCATCTGGCTCGCCTTCCAGGGACGATGCTGGACCGCTGACCGGCTTGCTCGCCGCGGCCTCTCCCACGCCCCTCTCTGCCTCCTCTGCGACCAAGAGCCCGAGACCATGGCGCACCTACTCGCGGGCTGTGTCTTCTCCAGGCAAACCTGGCACGAAGTCTTTTCTTGGATCCGGGTCCTTAACATGCCTCTACCAACCCCCGGGCTGTGTTTTCGTGACTGGTTTGCCCAGTCCGTTGAGGACGCCCCCACCGCCCTTCGTCGCGGGTTAGCCTCGATCATCTTGCTCACAGCGTGGCGTATCTGGAAGGCGAGAAACGCTTGCTTCTTCAACGGAGCAACCCCATCTATTCCGCTCCTCGTGCACGACATCAAGGAAGACGCCCGCAACTGGGCCGCCGCCGGAGCCAAGGGGCTCAGCAACATGCTCCCGCCTGCGTAGTTTCTTAGGGGACGCGCAACCCCCCTCTTTGTGTTTGCGCCCTTGTAGTTCTCGCTCACGCCCTTGGCGCACGTGCTTGTGAGACCTACCATGTAACCGCTGCTGTTCTCTCCTTCTATCAATACAATGATACGCAAAGCTTTTGCGTATTCGCGAAAAAAAATGATCGTCGTGCGTCCGCTCGGTGTTTTCCCCTTTTCCATGAGTTAGTCATCCAACGCTCGCGGTGGTCCTTTTTAAAATGTGTGCGTGCGGGGCTCGACCACTCTCGCTCACTCTTCTTCCTGTATGTCCTCCAGCCGCCTGACACATAGCCACCGCCTGCATTGCCATTCTGGAAGCACAACAAGCATGATAACAAGGCCGACTCGTCGGGGCGATGCCGTGCGGCTAACTTCACCATGGCGCCGCAAGATGCTGACACGTCGGCGCGCGGCCGCATCTACCTGCCGGTCCATCGGTGCTGGCACTACTAGGACTAGGAGCATGGCGCCCCAATGCCATGGCCGGATGTCAACCCTATCTACATGTGGTTGGGTGCGAACAAGGAGGAGGTCGAGCAGCGGGAGGTAGCGCAACAGGCGGCACAACAGGTAGCATTGGCAGCGTGGCAACATGCATTTCCATGGGCGGCGCTGGACTTTGTCGGCCTGACAAAAGAGGACGAAGACAATTAGATCTAGTTTAACTTTTTTTTTTAGTTTCTATTAGTGTAAGACTGGACTTTTACTGTTTATTTTTTAACTCAAATTTTTGTCTAAAATCTGAATTGCGTCCATCCGAGAGCACTACAGAAAGGAGAAGCAGGCAACGGGAGGGCTCATGGCCAGAGCGGCCCCCTATCCACCGTCGTTGACGAGCGCAAGAAAAGAATGGATGTTGCTTCTACCAGTGAGAAAAGGGAGGCAAGCATGACCACTCGGAAGTGGTTTCCTTCCACCACCCGCGGTGTAACATCCCAAAATGCTAAATTCTGGAATATTATATTAATTAAATAAGTATCATTGTATGCTTGATTGTTTGGTTGAAAGTGAGTGGAATTTGAAACAAAAAAAATTCGAATGAGAGGAAATAAAATGACTTTTCCAAAAAAAATCCATTTTAATCCCTATATAATTTTAAGTTTGCATCTTGTCAAAAAATTGGTAAAGAAATAATATGATAGGAGGAATATGACACTCCAAAAATCAGAGACAGTGTTTGACAATTTATTTGAAACTCAAATTCTATTTCATTTTGGAGTTATTGCAAAAATGATTATTTCCCTATTTTATTTGGCCATGAAAATATGTTAATATTTTAGGAATTTTTATTCTCAAAATTTTGATATATAATATGCCTATATAATGTTTTTATTCTGTTATTTTTCCCTCACTCTTTTATATAAAAAAAAAGAAGCCCACCAGGCCAGGCGCGCCGGCCGGCCCAACCCAGCACTAGCGCTAGGGCTAGCGCACGCACACGCTCGCTCAGGAGCAAGCAATGGAGCTCCTATACAGCGCTGCAGGCGCCCGTTAATGATCCGGCACCTGCAGCGCTGCTAGCATGGACCGGCCCACTAGCGTGCTGCCCCAGTTTTTTTTATTTTCTCGTTACGAAAATAAAAATATGAAATCAAAAAAGGTTTACAAATTTAAAGAAAAAAGGTTCATCCATTTGAAAAAAAGTTCATATCTTTAAAAAAGTTTCATCAATTTTGAAAAAAGTTCACTCAAATTGAAAAAAAGGTCATCCAATTTAGCAACAGTTCATTATTTTTTTAAAAAGTTCATGAAATTTGAAAAAAGTTCATAGAAATTCAAAAAAAGTTCATGTATTTTTAGAAATAGTTCATTGAACTGAAAAAAGTTCATAAATAAAACAAGTTCATCCGTTTTCAAAAACATGTTCATCCAATTTCAAAAAACAATATCGATATTCAAAAAAGTTCATCAGTCTGAAACAAAACTGTTGAAATTTTCAAAAAGTTCATAGAATTTTCAAAAAATGGAAATGTGAACCCGCGCCTAGATGGGTCGGCCCATTTACGGACGCCACAGGCGCCAGTTAACGAAAATGCACGTTAACTTGCGCCTGTGGCGCCAAATAGGAAATGCCCAGGAGCAACCCCAGGAGCCGCCGCCACCCCTCTCTCTTGTTTTTTTTTCTGACGCCTGGGCCCCACCTCTTCTTTCTTCTTCCCTACGAACCCAACAATACAAAAACCTACACCTACACGTACCCGGCCGCCGTCGCGTCCGATCCTCTTGGAAACCCTATCTCCAATCTTCCCCTCGTCCAAAAGCCTGCTTACACTTCATAATGTGCAATTTTGTGGTTATACTTTCATAGTAACTAACCAATGTTAAAGATGCAAAGACTATATGTTTTGGCGGTGACTCTAAAGTCACATACTTCCTTAAGAATGAAGTCCAAAACATTAGCAACAATTTCATCACATGTGTTGTATTGAAGGATACTCCTAGGCTCACCAAGGATCACCTTGACCATGACTGTTCTCAAACAAATCATTTCATCCATATGTGTCTTTTACTCCAAGAAGTAAATTAAATAGTGCATCAGCATTTCATGTAACACATGGCTGACATTTTCAAATGCATGTTACATTAGGTGGGAGTAATTATTTTAAGATGGGCCATGGGCATTAGTCATTGTATCCATCTATGGCCTTATTGCCACTCTAATCCCACATTCAAAAAATGGCATTGCTATTCTCTTAATTGCTCAGTATTTACATATTGCATTTTATATGCATGTCACCAACTTCACTTAGTTCTCAAACTAAGTACATATCCCTTAAGAGAAACATGGTGCCATCAACACATTCGTAATGATCACCCACTAATTTTTCAAGACCTCAAGTCTATCGCAGCTTATAATTCTGTTACTTAGAAAATCAACGTCAGGTTAAGATTTTGTGATCAAACATTGTCATATGGAGGTCTGGTTGAAAAGCCCTTAGTACACTTTACATCCTCTTATGAAGGTACTACCATTTCCCATGATGAAGAAACATGGAATTTCTTAAAATCATCAGAATCACCCCATAGGTTTGACACTGTCATTCAAAAATCTTGTTGGTACTCAATACTATTTAAGTCAGTGGTGACTAATTAAGTATAACCATGATGACTTCAAAGTAAAGTGAAGGCTAAAATACAACCAAAGACAGAATTACCTATTAATAGAGAATAGATCGTTTTCAAACGATCACAATGACAACTCTCAAGTTTCTCAAATGTGTGGTTATACAAATATTGTACCTATGATTACCAAACCTTCAAACATATGGTCAAACCACACCACATAATTACTAAAAAGGAAAATAAGTCATTGGGATAATTTGAAAATTTGCAAACGTACAACCAAAAAATATTCCTGTAAATTATTGTTCTCAGATCTTCATCTGTAGGAGAACCAAAAATCTAGTGGAATAAAAGAAAGGTGAATTCCTTTGCACCGATGATATGTTTGCGTAATTAAATTTTCAGTAATGTTGGAGACCTCATGTAATCTCCTGGTTATTACCAAAATATCTTTAGCCTATACTTATGCGATGTCCGATATCCTATTTTTCGGATATGATATTTGATAAATTTAAATGTATGGTTCAATTCATACTCAATATTGTTGCGTACACAATAATTTTCTAAATCTTAATAAATGAATATTTGGCTTAATAGCCTTATCCATCCTGGTTTGGGGAAGATTAGAAAATTATTGACAATTATGTTGGTCATAATTTACCAAGTTATAAAATTCCCCAAATCCTCAGATTTTATATGCACCGGTTGTACCAAAGGGGAATCAAGTTCTAAGGCCCTCTCACCTTAAAATTTTAAATGAACCACTCATTCTTCCCCGGTCACATTCAGAACATATATGTGGACTCAACCATTATCTGTGTTTATTAAGATACTTGATGGTACTCAAATAAACATTTATAAAATGGTTTCAAGTGTGTCTCTTACCACACACCACCATGCATGATCTTATTAAATTAATATCTCAGCTTATCAAACTAAGAGCAAGTTATCCTGCACATGGGATATGGACAACATCGTTGAACTCATTTCAAGAGCAATGTTTGGTTATATTTAGTACTTTATGTATACACCCAAAATGGTTTAGTCAGATATATTATGACCACTCTTGTAGAATTGTAATTTACCAGCCTCTTGCTGTGGTAAATACAACTGCATACGACCTTACACACCGTAAGTATGATCTAAATCATACCAACTGCATACCATACTACTTTCCGCTTGTAGTAAGTACGTGGAAATCAACAAAGTATTTCTCATCTGCGATAATTCGGTTACATACCGATATCACCACTCCAGCGTACATCAATGGGCCCTCACAACAAAATAGGGATCTATGTGAGGAATAACTATTTGTCTGCCAATCATAAATAGATTGAGCCACAAATATATCAGCAATAAGGACATTTTATGGCATTAGGGGGAGATTAGTACCATAAAGAATGCCATGAAATGAGTCATTAAGATTTACTCCTTACGACCACGTACTTAAGAATCTGAAGTAGAAGTTCAGATAATCATATATTTGCAACACATTGCAAATCTGCCACATACATTTACTGATGACAAAGATGTCACTAAATTTAATATTCCTGCAGTAAAATGTCAGAGAAAGTGGAGGTACCTAATAAGAACCACTATTCTCCCCGGTGAGAGCAAGAGGGGGAGAAATCTGACTACATTAGATACAATTTCTCACATGCTTCCGCGGAAATAGAGGAAATTAGATCCTCAATCAGTAAATGCAATTCAACATCAAGTTGAAAGACACCTCATAGGATGTTCATCATCCAAAGCCTGGCATAGATGTGCACACCATCTTTAGTGCTAGGACATGAAACACCTTGACTCCATTGTTATAGGAAATCACAAGGAGCTAAAAAGGGTATAACATCTCCACAAATTTCATTGATTCCACCAGAATCATATAAGAAAAGACTATATTTGTCGACATATATTTCTTCTCAAAATTTCTTAAACCTTTTGGGCCCTGAACTAAAATCCATGGTAGAGTGCCTCTTGCACTCATATTGGTTCACATAAAAGGAAGCATGCTAAAGAAGGATAGCACTCGCTCAAGAAAAGAGTTGTATTTACCACAATAATACATACTCGTCATAAGTATCTCCTATATGGAATACAAATAGCTTCTCATTCATAAACAAAGTAAACGAGGTGGTGAGAAAGCGAGGCTTGTAGAAAAAGTAATACATACTCGTCATAAGTATCTCCTATATGATGTAACATACCCTCTTGGTATGAGTGGAGTTATGTTTCGATACTAAATAACATTGGCAATAAAAAAATATTATTCATGCAGTTAATGGATGCAGTGACTACATACTCCTATGAATCACTCTTTTCAGATATCTATATTGAAGTCCCTGGAGGGCTTATAATTCTTAATCCAAAAACAAATCGCAACATGTTTTGTGTAAATCTTCAGAAGTCACTCCATGACTTGAAATAGTCGGAAATCATATGGTACTACCGACTAAATGCGTTCCTTCTTTAAAAGGACTACTCAAATAATGATGATTGCCTATGTGGTTAACAAAGGAATCCCAAATTTGAACTCCTTGTACCACTTAGTGTATACCGATGACCTCGTCAGCAATGTCTATACAAGACCTAAACATACACAAAATTATCTTAAGACGAAAATTTTGGTTTCGACTAAATTTAGCTTAAGTTTACAACCTGAGCATTCTCTCAAGAATACATATCAGTCTACATATATCCAAACATATATGAGAAGCTCAGTGTGGGTATATCATATCAACAAAAGGTATATGGTTGATATAAGAAATAATATCTTATATCTAAAGATCAATCTTCAACAATTCCATCGGGAAAATCAAGATATGACTACGATATCATATAATGATACTGGCTACTTATTTGATCCCAACAATGCCATATCAATGACTGAATTTACTGGAATAGCCTTCCTATGGAAGTCATCTAAATAGACTTTAACGGCTACTTCCACTTATCATTCTGACATAATTGCTTTATATAACACCATTGCAATATATGCATGGTTCAGCAGAATGATTAACCACACTCAAACTCATGTGGTTGATATTCATCAGAATCACATAACTAGATTTATCAAGATGTTAGCACTTGTGTTACTCAATACCTAGAGGTTATATGAACACTAATATCATAAAGCATTGCTCAAAAATTACTTATCATCGCGAATTATAAAAGGCGAGGAAACAATTTGCAAACAAAATACTATGAAAATCCAACAGATTTCACAACTTCATGATCATGTCAATGGAATTTATATGACACATCCTTCAAGTTTGCAAAGTTCAAGGGGAGTCATCTTCCAAACTATAACCTGTAATCATCAGATTGCATATAATGTACTCTTTTTCCCTAATGGTTTCTCATAAAAGGTTTTTAACGAGACAAAATAACACAAGTGTCCGTATATGCCATATTATTTTCTCCCTATGTTTTTCCCACTGGGTTTTAAAGGAGTTTTCAATGGCATATCATAACACACTCTTTTTCCTTATGAGTTTTCTCTCATAGTTTCACATATTGGTTTTTAATGAGGCAATATCTTCTCAAAGATCATATGTCATACTTTATATTTTTCCTACCGGGGTTTTTAAAGGAAGTACTCAAGACATATTAATTGTTCTCTAAACTCATCGATGAGTTTTCTCCTTCTTTTAAGGTTTTTCTCATATGTGTTATCAAGAGACAATAATCATTATATGTTGCATCATGTTCTCCTTGTTATTTTTTCACTGGGTTTAAAAGAGTTTTAGCAACATATCTACACTATTCTCCTCACATTTTCCCACAGGGTTTTTGAAGGAGACTTTAAAGACTATGCAATGGATTTCTCAAGATGAATAATGTATATACAATGAGCCTACAAAAGATGATGCAAGGAGCAGACATTGTACAAGGGGGAGTGTTAGGAATAAAATTAATTAGGATTAATTTTAATTAGAACCGTCATCAGACGGTTGTGTGTGTCCACCGCATCTCCTCTTCCATGCGGACACATGTGCCCGTACGAACACGTCTCTTTGTAATTACCGCCTTAATTGGTGACTGTTGAGAGGGTATATATACCCCAATCATCATCAATGAAATCCAGAGATTCATTCTCAATCAGTTTACTTTAACAAAAACAATACCCAAGGGCGTCATCATGTTCATCACCGACCCACATCGGTGCTAGGATTTCACCCGGTGTTCCATATCCTCCGTCAAGCTCCACAGGAACCAAGCTGCCGTACCACCACTACTTAGCCACCGACCACCAAACCACACGATGCTATGCACCCCACTCGCGAGCTTCAGACCCACGCTCGTCGACCTTGCCGCCGCAACCACCCGCACGACCACGAGCAGTTGCCGGCCCGCCGCATCAAGCTGACCAGCTAAGTCACCCAAATCCGCGCAACCTCCGCACATGCACACCTCCCACGAAGCCAATGCGCCTCTGTGTTGCCAAATCGTAGCATCACCGTTGCACGTCCGCACGATGGAGACACGCTTTCATGACCGGGCGCCCATAGCCGCCACCACCTTATATTGAGCCGCCGTCCCGACCTCCGAGCCTCGTCGCGCCAAGGCAACGAAGGTATCCCCTCCCCCCTTCAAGGAATGGGGCACACGAGAGACATGGTTGTTGTTTTTCTTAACACACCTCCAGGTCCTTTGATTCAAAGGAACTTTGTAGAATCTTGAGGAGCTCCTTCGTGTTCGCTCATTGGAGCGGCCGAATCAATCGAAAGCGGGGCGTCGTTCGACAGCTTCCCTCGTATCGCGTCGAAGCCCACTACATCCATGCAAAGCCAGGCCCACCCATTAACCTAATAATATAAGAACGTTTTTAACGCTAGTGCAGTGTTGAAAACACTCTTATATTATGGTACGGTGGGACCACATGTAATCCCCCCCCCCCCTCGAATTTCAGAGGGCCACCCTAATTACCCCACAACCCTTCCCCTAACCCTAATCTTCTACATAACCTGGCGCCTAATTTCCAAATCGAGAGATCCCGCCTGTCGGAAATCGAGCGTGCGTGTGCTAGCAACGCCCCCATTTGCATGACTAGATTGTTCATAAATGATTTCTAGAGATTTATTTACACTATATTATGGATGAAAAGTACCATCCTCCTAGGTCTATTCGTGCAATATCTGTGTTTTTCTTGTGGCGTCAACCGTCAAGCGATATTTGATTGATCTTGTCCTTGAGGTCGCTTCGTCATGGAGGAAAACTCCATGCTTGGAGACTTGGAGTACGTCTACGAGTGTGGGTGTGACCACGCACACCCCACCGCTATTGCCCCCCGCGTGCGCCGACCACGCTCAGCTCCCAACGAAGCCACCTCACCGACAGTGGGGTCGACATACCGCCAGGAGGCTAAGCAAACAAAGCGTTGGCCCCACCAGTCATACACCAGAGAGCAGCGCCCTGAATCGCACAACCCAACCAATAAACAAACCCAACCGCGCAGCCGGGCCCCACCTTCCCCAACCGCGTGGACCCGGCCGGCCAACGCCACGTCGCCACGCACGCGGCCGGGATCTCCCCTATACAAGGCGCCACGCCACCGCCGACGTGCCGTCGCCGTCGACCTCCCCAATCCCCACGGCTCTCCCTCCTCCTCCGCCACTCCTCCCCGCCTTAAAGCTCTCCCGCATTGCAATCCCCCATGGCCTCCCACACCCGCCCGAACCCCGCCACCAACCCTAGCAGCCCGGCCCCGTCGGCGCCGCCGCTCTACCCGTCGCTCACCATGGCCGACCTCTCGCCGGTCGAGATCCCGCGGTCCCCGGCCTCCCCCGGCGCGCCGGCGCCGTCGGACGACGTGCTCCTCCGCGCCCCCGGCGCGCAGCTCCACCTCGTCGACCGCCAGCGCAGCCACCCGCTGGCGGCCGGCGAGCTCTCCCTCCACCGCATCCGCGCCGGCGACACCTCCCTGGCCGCCATCGCGGCGCTGGGCCCCGTCCAGTGGCCGCTCGCCCGCGACGTCGCCGCCGTCAAGCTCGACCCGCGCCACTACTCCTTCTCCTTCGCCGTGCCCGCCTCCGCCGACGACCCGGCCCCCGACCCGCTCCACTACGGCCTCACGCTCTCCGCCCCCGACCCGCGCCTCGACGCCCTGCTCGCCGCCTACACCAGGTTCTCCGCCCACTCCGTGGCCGGCAGCGAGGGGCTCGCCGGCGGGGTGCGCGGCGAGGTCGAGGCCGCCGCCTACTGGACCGCCGTCGCGCCCAACGTCGAGGAGTACGGCAGCGCCGTCGCCAGGGCCATCGCGTCCGGCGCCGAGAACGTGGCCAAGGGGATCCTGTGGTGCGGGGTGATGACCGTGGACAGGCTCCGGTGGGGGCAGGAGGTGCTCAGGAAGAGGATCCAGCCCGGCGAAACCGAGGCCGAGGTCAGCCCGGAGATGCTCAGGCGGATCAAAAGGTTGTGCTTTCTTTCTCAGTTCTTCATATTGAATCTGTTTCGAATTTGCAGTCATGGGAACTTATTAAGTTCAATTTGTGATATATAATGTGTAAATGCTTCAGGTTTGGGCACATCACAGTTCATAGCTAGAATGCTTGATTAGATTACTAGTGTAAATCGTGATGCAAAGTGCTATCATGGGTACCTCATTTCCATTCGATGGTTTTTCTGTCGTGTTAAAAATCTTTATGATTAGTATGGATAATCTCCCAAAATCATTTATGCAATCGTGCTGACACTTGCTCTGTTTTACTTGTTCTGCTGTTTGGCATCCCTGGTGCCTTGTCAAACTTGGCTGGTTAGTCCTGTTCTATAGGGTGATTAGTGAATTATAGCTATGGTTTGATGCCGTGATTGCATATTATGTCATATAGGAAGAATCCCAAACACCCTTGTGGAAAGACTCTGTGTGCTGTTTTGTTTTGAGATTTCTTGCCTTGCTATGCTTTGATGGTTTTAGGTTTCCTTGTGCTTAATTACACAATTTGAGAATACGTAATTTCAGTCAAAGATTTCTGGCACTGTTTGTCTGAAAGAATATGTGCATGTGATTGCTGGCAGGGCTAAGAAGGTGACAAAAATGTCCGAGAAAGTGGCAAATGGAATACTGTCTGGAGTTGTCAAGTTTACTAGCTCTGTTACAAGCTCATTGGTTAACTCAAAAGCTGGCAAGAAGTTTTTCAGCCTATTGCCTGGAGAGGTTGTTCTTGCTTCGCTTGATGGATTTGGTATGTGATCCTTTTCTTCAACAGAATGTGACCTAAGTTAATATTGGTGGTGCATCTTGTTTTGTCAGTAAGGTATTTGCCATGTGAATCATGGAAAAGATGCTAACTTCCAGTACACTGTGAAACATGATATACCACACATGTAATTTGAACATGCCTTCAGAAGTGTGAAAAATCACTTGATTTTTACTAGTTGAAGGCAAGCAGGCTGTGGGTGTGCTTTAGTTTTTTTTTACCCCTTGTACTTAAGTGTACTACTCCCTCTGTAAACTTTTATAACAGTGTTTAGATCACTAAAGTAGTGATCTAAACGCTCTTATATTTGTTTACGGAGGGAGTAGTTTACAAGTAGTAAGAGAAGTAAATTGGTTGGCAATTTTCATTTTCCTTGTCCCCTCTTTTCTCAATGTTGCACAATATTCAGTCCTACATTAAAAATGGTTAATTCCTGCTGCTTCTCCTCTTATGGAGATGAAACCCAAAAGAACTCCTTGTAAAATGCTGTAATATTAGTCGAGCTATCAGCTACTGACATCATATCCATAGTCAAGTCACTGGCAGCAAAACTAGTTAGTTCAGTTCAGACACTCAACCACTGGTGATATATCATCAAGCTCTCTATATGCTGGTTGAACTTACCTCAGTATGGTGGATGTGCCCTCTGTTTGCCAACTGCCAGCATACTTAAATCTGAATATTTATGGACGCCGGCTCTCATAAAATGTTTCATTCATGAATCTATTGTAAGTGATAACATGATCTCCTGGGAGCACATTGTGATCTGCACTTGCTATTGCAAAATAGTCTATCAAATCATGCATTTCATCTGCTCAGTTGTTTCTAACTGTTAGGTGTAGGGAATTTCCGTGTGCCTGAACATCATTCTTGAAAGTAACAGGGGAACTTACGTTCTTCTGGTACTCGATTATGTCGTCCTGCTTATGTATCTGTTACTGGTGTCAACAGGCAAGATTTCTGACGCTGTAGAAGTGGCTGGGAAGGATGTGCTATCAACATCGTCAACGGTGACAACCGGTCTGGTATCTCACAAGTAGGTGTTATTCTCCACTCCCTGTTGGTTCCTGGACTAGAAGAGGGATTACTTCCCCTCACACCACGTTTCTTCTTCGTTTGTCAGGTACGGAGAGAAAGCTGCTGCGGCGACCAACGAAGGGCTCGATGCAGCAGGCCATGCCATCGGAACGGCGTGGGCCGTGTTCAAGCTCCGGCAGGCATTGAACCCGAAGAGTGTCTTGAAACCCACGTCGCTCGCCAAGTCTAGCGTCAAGGCTGGAGCCGCGGAACTCCGGGCGAAGAGCAGCAGCAAGAGCAAGTAGGGTTCGAAGTCGAGCCGGTCGTGTCAGGGATCTGACCATCAGAAGTTTGCATCTCCCGCCAGTCCCAGTTGATGTACCGTCTTGTTTGTAGATATGTGTACTGGAAAAGGAGAACTACCTACCTGTCATGTCTTTCCCTCGGCTGATGTGTTTCTCAGTGGAGTATCTGTTGCTTGGTTTTCGTTATGTGCTCTGTCAGTCGATGAAATGAAGTAGGTTTATCACTGGATTTTACTGCTGTTATTGTGGTGTTGGCCCTTCATTCATTTGGCATAGGCTGACTGACTTTGGATTTGGCGTATTCTGTGAGCGTCCTCTTTTAAACTTTGTTACTCCTTGTGGAGGTTGAGGACAAGGACAACAACGAGCTTGAGGTCCTGATCAGGGGCGGCATGCGTGCGGAGCGTTTGAGGGCTGCGGTGGGATGTCGAAGGAGTTGTGTGCTAAAGTCACGGTCTTTGTCAGACGGTGGTCGACGGCGTTGGTGATCCAGCATGGCGATCTTCAACGGCAGCCCGACCTGGTTAGGTCACCAGAGAAGAGGGAGTCGGTGCCAGCATGGCGATCTTCAACGGCACCCCGACCTAGCTAGGTCACCAGAGAAGAGGGAGTCGGTGCATGGTCCTGACGACATAGGTCACCAGAGAAGAGGGAGTCGGTGCATGGTCCTGACGAGATCGGACTCAGACCTATTGTGTAGCGACATGGGTGTTTTTTAGGTTTCTTTCAGTGAGTCTTCATAGTTTTGTTTGGAACCGCGAGGCGACACTGTTTTGGTGTAGGAATTATCTTCTCCTCACTTTTTCTGTTCCTTTGGTGTGCTTATTACCGGCGAAGGGCGTGTGGAGCCGTGTCTCAAACGGGTCTTCCAGGATCTGGTCGGCTTAAGTTTCTGGAGGATCCATATGGATTCGACAAGCATTCGTGGTCTTCGGAGTTTCTAAAGGCCTTTATCGGTGTTTCTTCTTTGAGGGCGGCGAATTGCTTCGCAAATCCCTGACATCGGGCATATTGTAGGATAGAGACACCCACATCCACGAGATGTTGGACCATCGCCCTACCTGGTCGTCCTCCTTGGCTCTACCAATAAGGATTGCCAACGTATCTGCACCAATATTAAAAAGGATAGGAGAAAATGGATCTCTCTGTGGCAATCCCTTTTATGTATAGAAATAATGACCGACATCATCATTTATCTTGACGCCAACACTGTCTCCTTGCACAAAGGCCTCGACTTGCTTCCGCCAATGAGACTCGAAGCCCTTCATGCGCAGAGCTTGTTGCAGAAATGACCACTTAACTTTATCGTACACCTTCTCAAATCCACATTGAAGATGACTCCACAAAATTTCTTTGAATGGATTTCGTGTAAAATTTCATGCAGAACCACAACACCCTCAAGCATGTGGCGCCCATGCATGAAAGCAGTTTGAGTCAGCTTAACCACATTATGCGCAATCTGTGTACGATGATTTGTGCCCACTTTGGTGAAAATTTTAAAACTAGCATATTGAGCAAGTAAATTGGTCTGAACTGCACAATGTGAATCACCTCTTCCTTCTTAGATAGTAAAGTAACAGTGCCAATAAAGTTGGCCATTGAAAAAGATCCTGGAGCATGGGCATCAAGTCTCCCTTAATTATCCCCCAACACCTCTAATAATTCCGCCGGGAATCCATCTGGACCGGGCGCCTTATTATTCTTCATTATGCCGCCGTCTCGAACACCTCCTTTTTTGTAAAGGGAGGGTTGAGCACCGCATTCACTTCCGCACATAATTGTGGGATATCCCCATTGTTCCCTCATCCGAAGACACAAAATTCTAAGCCCAAAGAGCTTTTTATAGAAATTCGAGATGTACAATTTAGGGTTTTCATGACCTACTATTGTACCCTCATCGTGTTCAAGTTGGATGATTTTCTTTTTCTTGTGCTTTCCATTCTCAGAAGTTTCGCAAGATTCTCGCCGGCTTCTCTTTTAGCCACTCTATCAACCATATAGAGAGGACTCACCTCAGCTTTAATATCAAATTAGTTAATGATACTAAGAAGTTTTTCTTTTTCCATTTTATACATTATACTCGCATTTTTAGCCCAACCCCGCAAGAATTGTCTTAAATACTGCCACCTTTCCACATTCGATTCCTCTTGGTTTTCTTTACCCCACTCCCTAGTCATGTCCAGGAAGTCTTCCCTTTCAAACAACAGTAGTTTGAACGAGAAAATAGTTTTGTTGCCAGAAATGTGTTAGCACTAATCTTGTTATTTGTATCTTCATGTTTAATTTTGAGTTTGCATGTAGTTTAGATGATTTATGGAAGTGTACGCACGCAAATATTGCTTCAGCTGTGCGCACAAGGGAGGCGGGATGCCGTGCAATGTGACGAGCACCACGAAATGCCGATGGTGCAGTGTAATATGGCGACGCCGTGATAAGCGGCAAGATGTGACAGAGGCTGGAGCGTGATGGGCAACACAGCACAAACTCAAAAAGAGAAGCTTGAGAGAGATGATAGAGTTGTGAGGCCCGGGATGCGCCGAAATCTATTAGTTTGTGAGTTGTCTGAATTTTGGTTACCATAGCCCAAAAATGTGATGATTTTGTGCAATTACCTCAGCAATGTGTGATGTTGTTTTTGGTGCACAGCAGCGCTGCAAAATAGAGTCCCAGCTCGATATTTCCCTTCTCCTCTGTTACAATCATATTGTGCTAGTAGTATCTTTTTGTATACATCCATGCAGTATTGTCTACAGTACAAAGTGTTCAACTATCAATAGCATCAGATGCTGAAAGTGCAACTATCCCTAGGTGGTTTTGGTAATTCCTAACAACATATAGCTCATTGATCTAATACTATTTCAAGACTAATATTTCAGGAAAGCTCAATGATTGGCATGGCATGGATGAGAAAAGTGGACCCCTCAAAATACTAAGGACAAAAGGATTGGCTCAAGCTCAAAAGTTCAAGACTCTACATTTTCCATTTTAGTGATCCAAGATCACATTAAGTCTATAGGAAAAGCCAATACTATCAAGCAGGGATGAGGTGTTGCTTAATGAGGCTCTTGCTCAAAGTGCTTAGTGATATGCTCCAAAGCCCTCAATTACTTTCTCACATCCACATATGACCTAAACCAAAAGTCAAACTCGGCCCCACCGATTCTTTCTATCCGGCGCCACCGAGTTCAGATGTAATAGCCACTGCCACAAACCCTAGGCAAATCGGTCTCACCGATAGGGATCTCGGTCTCACCAAGATGGGATTGTAATCTCTCTGTTTCCCTTCGTAACGTTTCGGTCCCACCGAGATGAGCGATCGGTCCCATCGAGATTGCAATGTAAACTCTCTGTTTCCCTTTTGTAACATTTCGGTCTCACCGAAATGAGCGAATCGGTCCCACCGAGTTTACCTGAACAACTCTCTGCTTAGCTTATTACCAAAATCGGTCTCACCGAGTTTGTGTAATCGGTCTCACCGAGATTACATTATGCCCTAACCCTAACCATATCGGTCCTACCGAGTTACATGTCGGTCCCACCGAAAATCCTAACGGCCACTAGATTTGCTAAATCGGTCCGACCGAGTTTATCAATTTGGTCCCACCGAGTTTGGCAAATTGTGTGTAACGGTTAGATTTTGTGTGGAGGCTATAAATACCCCTCCACCTCCTCTTCATTCATGGACAGAGCCATCAGAAAGAACCTACACTTCCAACCAACATTTTGTGAGAGAGAACCACCTACACTTGTGTTGAGACCAAGATATTCCATTCCTACCATATGAATCTTGATCTCTAGCCTTCCCCAAGTTGCTTTCCACTCAAATCTTCTTTCCACCAAATCCAAATCCTGTGAGAGAGAGTTGAGTGTTGAGGAGACTATCATTTGAAGCACAAGAGCAAGGAGTTCATCATCAACACACCATTTGTTACTTCTTGGAGAGTGGTGTCTCCAAGATTGGCTAGGTGTCACTTGGGAGCCTCCGACAAGATTGTAGAGTTGAACCAAGGAGTTTGTAAGGGCAAGGAGATCGCCTACTTCGTGAAGATCTACCGCTAGTGAGGCAAGTCCTTCGTGGGCGACGGCCATGGTGGGATAGACAAGGTTGCTTCTTCGTGGACCCTTCGTGGGTAGAGCCCTCCGTGGACTCACGCAACCGTTACCCTTCGTGGGTTGAAGTCTCCACCAACGTGGATGTACGATAGCACCACCTATCGGAACCACGACAAAAACATATGTGTCTCCAATTGCGTTTGAATCCTCCAAACCCTTCCTTTTACATTCTTGCAAGTTGCATGCTTTACTTTCCGCTGTTCATATACTCTTTGCATGCTTGCTTGAATTGTGTTAAGATTGCTTGATTTGTTCTAAGTTGCTAAAATCTGTCAAGAACTAAAATTGGGAAAAGACTAGATTTTTATTTGGTCAAGTAGTCTAATCACCCCCTCTAGACATACTTTCGATCCTACAAGTGGTATCAGAGCTTTGGTCTCCATTTGCTTTGATTTCCATAGCTTTTGGTGGTCATAGTCTTGGTTTCACAACCTTGGAGAGTATGACGTCTAGCGAGGGAAATTACCACCGTAGAGATCCTTACTTTGATGGTACTAATTTTGCTAGTTGGAAGCATAAGATGAAAATGCATATTCTTGGACATAACACCGTCGTTTGGGCTATTGTGTGTATTGGTTTGCAAGGTGAATTCTTTGATGGGAGAGAACCGAACCATGAAGCTACCGCGCAAGAGTTGAAGATGCTACAATACAATGCTCAAGCTTGTGATATCCTCTTCAACGGATTGTGCCCCGAAGAATTCAACAAAATCAGTCGTCTTGAGAATGCAAAGGAAATTTGGGATACTTTGATTGATATGCATGAAGGTACCGACTCCGTCAAGTAATCCAAGTTGGACGTGCTTCAAAGTCAACTTGACAAGTTCAAAATGAAGGACGATGAAGGTGTCGCTGAAATGTACTCTAGGCTTGCTCTTATCACAGATGAGATTGCCGGCTTAGGAAGTGAAGAGATGACCGACAAATTCATCATCAAGAAAATCCTAAGAGCCTTGGATGGAAAATATGATATCGTATGCACATTGATCCAAATGATGCCTAATTACAAAGATCTCAAGCCAACGGAAGTCATTGGAAGAATTGTTGCTCATGAGATGTCACTCAAGGATAAGAAGGAGCTCCATAACAAGTCAAGTGGTGCTTACAAAGCCTCATGTGAAGCTCCCACATCATCAAGTGAGAAACAAACTTTCAATGAAGAATTGAGCCTAATGGTGAAGAACTTCAACAAGTTCTACAAGAGTAGAAGCAAACAGAGAAGTTCCAAGTCAAGGTCCTACGATGACAAAAGATCTTCTAGTCGAGAGCGTAATTGCTACAATTGTGGAAGACCCGGACACTACTCCAATGAGTGTAGGACCCCTACAAGAGAAGAGAAGATTCTCCAAAAAGAAGAAGTAAAAGAGAAGAATCACCATCAAGAGAGAGAAGGAGTAGAGATGATCGTTATGAACGAAGACCCTCTCGGAGAGGGAGAAGCAAGGATTCGGAAAGGAAGGACAAGTCATCAAGGAGCTACACAAAACGAAGACATCAAGCTCATGTTGGTGAATGGGTATCCGGCTCCGACTCCGACAATCACTCCGAGCGAAGCTATCACTCCGACTCCGAATATACTCAAGATGAAGGTGTTGCCGGTCTAGCGCTTGTATCAACCAACTCCTACGACATATTTGATTCACCCAATGAAGGAATTGGAAGATGCTTCATGGCTAAAGGCCCAAAGGTATCACACCCCGAGTATGTTGATTCCAATAGTGATGAAGATGACTTGTTAGGTGATGATGATTTACTTGTTGACAACTCTAGTGATGGATACTATGATGAAACGTCAATTAATCATGCTAATCAAGATGAAACGAATGACAATGATAAGGAGAAAATTGAGTCTCTAACTAAAGAACTAAACACTCTTAAGTTAGCTCATGAAACTATCTTAGGAGATCACCGAGAACTTTTAAGGACTCATGAGAAATTACGTTTTGAAAAGCTCAACCTTGAGCAAGAGCATGAGTTCTTAAAGGCAATCAATGATGATCTTCGCAAGAAAAGTTCTTCTTACATTGCCAAGCGTTTACTCTTATCCACTTACATGCCTCAGGTCAAGTCTAGTAACAAGAACAAGAAAGATTCTTCCTCTAGTAGTAACAATAATCATGCTAAATCCAATGTTGTTGCTTCTAGTAGTTCTATTGATTCCACTAATGATTCTCTTAGCCAAGTTACACTTGAGCAAGAAAATATCTTATTGAAGGGAATTATAGAGAAAGTTGTTTACAAGAGCCTTGCCGGGAGCAAGCAATTCGAGGAAATTGTACGCAAGCAAGGAAGGCACCGGAAGAACCAAGGTATTGGTTTTGAACGAAAGTTCAATGCCAATGGAGTTGAGTGGGAAGAAGATCAATACCCCAAGACGAAGTTTTTTCCTCAACGAGAGAAGTATGATCCTACTTCTTTCAAAGGGACACAAGCTCAAGATGATCTTCCACCACAAGACCACAAGCAAAAAGGCAAGGATAAGCTTCAAGAGGAAATTGATGCATTTGAAGAAGCACCTAAGGCCTCTGTCAAGTGGGTTCCCAAGACTACACCAAGTTCTACTTCATCAAATACAACTACAACTCTGAGGATTCCCATCAAGATGGTGTGGATCCAAAAGAAGAAGAACTAGAGAGTTCTTGAGGGTGACTCCGCCAACTTACTTCACTCTTATCATTTTGGCAAGAACAAGTGCAATCAACCTCCACATCTTGCACAAGACAAGGGATAAGGTAACCAAATGCTTTCATAGACATCATCTTCTGTATGCATCACTCTATGTCTATGGATATCCTTGTTTGTTCCTTGTGGGACTAACCCATGTAGGTATTGAAAGTGCAACTCACTCCAAAGGATAGCTCCAAATGATCTACATCAACATTGAGTATCCACATCTTCAACACCTACATGAAGTTATCATTGACAAAACCCAAGGTTAGTTCATCCCTCTTAGGGGGGATCTCACATCTAGGGGGAGCTTTACTCTAAGAATTGAGCTAAAACAACTCTAATGGTGTGAACACAACAATGCTTTATGTAAAAGTGGTAACCCCACTTGTGCTTAAACAATGAGTATGACCTATGATCAAATGTTCTCATTTGACTCCTAAGTCAATATACTCATATGTAGATGACCAAGTCATCGTCAATTGCTTGATAGATGCTAGAATTGGTTGTGCATGCTTTGCCACATATTTCATTTGCCATTTTATTGTGTGAGCATGTTGGACGCATAATTTACTCATTCGAGGACATCCACTTGTTGTTTTGATTGATTGGTTTCTTTTTCTCTTGCCAAGTGGATGGACAAGAATGCATAAGAACCTTCTCTAGTTATCTATGCTCTTCTCGTCTCAAACTCTATTCATGTTGCATCACAAAGTTTGATCAAGTCAGATTCGAACCACTCTGTGTGAGGAGCACTCGGAGTTCCCGATTCGTCATAGACTTAAACTTTCAAAACTTCTTTGTGCATTTCGGTCTGACCGATTCATCCATTTCGGTCATACCGAGATCACTAAGTCGATCTAGGTTTTCAATCTCGGTGCAACCGATTTGAACTTTTCGGTCACACCGAGTTGCAGTAACTGCTTGCAGTTATGCATCTCAGTGCCACCGAGTTGTTCCACTCGGTCACACCGACAGGGTCAGGCTATATATACCCACGCACAAAAATTTGGAAAACTTTCTGAACCTCTTCGCCCGCGCTCAGCCTGCCCTGCCTCCGTGGTCTCTAGATTGTCCTCCTCGTCGCCAGCCGCCCCCAGTCGCTGGTCTCCGCCACTGTCAACGGGATCGTCTCCGCCGTTGCCGCCGTAGCAAGTCCATCACTGCAATAGGGTATGGACTTGATTCTTGTGCTGATCTAACTCCGATTCCCCAGCACATTGTTTTGCCATGAATCTTGCTACGATTGAAATCACTCTATCCAATGAAAACACTCCGTAGTTTAGTTGTGGATTGAAAATTTAGGGTTAGGTTTCCCCCCAAACCATCTCGGACCGATTGAGTTGTTGAAATCGATTCCACCGATTTGGCTCAGGCCATTGCACATGTGATTCTCGGTCTAATCGAGAATTGCAAATCAGTGTGACCGAGTTCAAATCTTTGTGAAACCCTAGCAGTCTCGGTGCCACCAAACTGTGACTCGGTCTGACCGAGTTCACTAGTTTAGGTTCCAACAGCTGCTTCGGTATCACCGAGATTTCAAATCGGTAGTTCCAAAATGCTTTCTGTGGAAAACTAAAACTAAGTTTTTGATTCATTCTTTTGCAAAAAACCTCTGCACTTTGTGATGCTCATCCACTCTACCTCATCTATAATCTATTCACAGGGTCAGCTGTCAGTGTTTGTATCATGTCAGATCAGAGTGACAGTCACAACAAGTCTGAGGAGCAGGTTCACATGAGTGAGGGCACTAGTCCCTCTAGCAGCTCAGATGATGGAAGCAGGAGCACACCCAGCAACTTGCCAAAGGCTGCCACAAGGGCCAGCAGGAAAAGAACCTCATATTCAGAAGATCAGGACTATGTGGCTGAAGAGGAAGAGGCCACTTCAAAGAAGAAAGTGCTCAAGAAGGAATATAGCACAGCTGCAGCAACCAAGCCAGGTCTGAAGACCAAGAGGCCAGCAGGAAGACAGCCAATGTCTAAGCCAAGGAAAGTTGCCACAGGTGAGAAAATGGTGTTCAGTCTTGAACCCAAGGAAGCTGGAGATGGCAAGAAGAGGAAAGAGAGGGTCAAGAAGACCACTGCCAGAGTTCTTGGCAAGTCATCTATGATGAGAGACTCTGAAGAGGAAGAGGAAGAGGCTGCTGCACCAGCACCTAAGGCACAAAAGCTTATGGGAGATGCCATAAGATCAGGGGCTGCTCCATCTAAGCCCAAAGAAGCTCCCAAGCCAGCTGCTCCAAAACCCAAAAGTGCACCCAAGAGAAGCACCAGGAACATCGCAGCAGCTGAGAAGAACAAGGCCCCAGTGCTGAAGCTACAATGGAAGAAGAAGATGATGCGTCACATGTTCTGAGGAAGTTGAAGCCAAAAATTCCAGATCACAATGATGTTCATCCAGTAGCTGAGAACATGAAGATAAGGAAGGATTCAGGATTGAGGCAATGGAGAGAGACAGATCCATATGCCACCAGAAGAAGAACTGCTGTGGATTACACGTTTCATAGCAAGGAACATCAGGACTTCTATTAGACAGTGTTGCTTGACAAGAAGCCAATAGTGTGTGACATGAGATGGGTCAACTGGGAGTACATCAAAGAGAATGAAGAGCACTATCCTGGAGTCTATGATAGTTTCAAGGCTTGTGGAGTTGATGAGTTTGTGGCTCAGAAGCTCACAAAGTGGAATGATGAGCTTATCATGCAGTTCTACTCCACAGCTCACTTCTACCCAGATGGAAGGATTGTCTGGATGTCTGAAGGCACTAGGTACCAGTCAACAGTTGCAGAATGGGCTCAGTTGATCAATGCCCCAGAAGAGCAAGAAGATGACCTGGATGTCTATGCAAAGAAGAAGAAGGACCACAACTCCATGGCTAGCATGTACAAGGAGATTCCAGATGCAGATCTTGAGACTCACCAGTTTGGATCAGTGAAACACTTGCTGTCAGGACTGCCCACAATCAACTGGATCCTCAGGCACACACTTCTGCCCAAGTCTGGTGATCACAGGATGATCAGAGGTCACTCCATCAACTTGTCGCACATTTTTGATGTTCCACATAAGTTCAAGGTCATGAGCCTAATTGTGGAAACCATAAAGAGGACAACTGCAGATCAGAAGAGGAGTTGTGGGTATGCCCCCACTAATTCAGGAGCTGATCAACTCCAAGATGGGCACTGGCACATATCTGCTGGAGAAGGAGCACCTGCCCATCTACCCAGACTTTGAGGACAAGACTGTGGTGATGGATGAAAATGAACCATCTTCTGTGCAAGCATAAGCAAAGAGGGAGAAGGCAAAGACTGAAAAGGCTGGAAAGATGCCAACCATGGATGAGGCATCTCAGTATCTTCTAAAGAGCAAGCAAGATCAGCTTGGCTACTTGATTGCCTCCACTCCGAGGATTGAGAAGGGACTGGCCACCCTGACTCAAAACCAGGAGAGCTTGGAGAGGATCATGGAGCAGAAGTTATATGGCTTAGATGTGAAGGTCACTAAGATACAGTCTGTTGTGTTGGGGATCGTAGCAGAAATTAAAAATTTTCCTACGCATCACCAAGATCTATCCATGGATTATTCTAGCAACGAGGGGATAGGAGAGCATCTACATACCACTTGTAGATCGCAGCGGAAGCGTTCAAGAAGAACGTGGATGATGGAGTCGTACTCGTCGTGATCCAAATCACCGATGACCAGCGCCGAACGGACGGCACCTCCGCGTTCAACACACGTACGGTTGGGATGACGTCTCCTCCTTCTTGATCCAGCAAGGGGGAAGGAGAGGTTGATGAAGATCCAGCAGCACGACGGCGTGGTGGTGGATGCAGCAGAGTTCCAGCAGGGCTTCGCCAAGCTTTTGTGGAGAGAGGGAGAGGTGTAACGGGGAGAGGGAGGCGCCAAGGCTGCAGGGTGCGGCTGCCCTCCCTCCCCCCCTTTATATAGGCCCCCTAGGGGGGGCGCCGGCCCTGGAGATCCATCTCCAGGGGGGGGGCGGCGGCCAGGGGGGATGGCTTGCCCCCCAAGCCATGTGGGGCGCCCCCTGCCCTAGGGTTTCCAACCCTAGGCACAGGGGAAGGCCCATGGGGGGGCGCACCAGCCCACTATGGGCTGGTTCCCTCCCCACTTCAGCCCATGGGGCCCTCCGGGATAGGTGGCCCCACCCGGTGGACCCCCGGGACCCATCTGGTGGTCCCGGTACAATACCGGTGACCCCAGATCATTCCCGATGGCCGAAACGACACTTCCTATATATAATTCTTTACCTCCGGACCACTCCGGAACCTCTCGTGACGTCCGGGATCTCATCCGGGACTCCGAACAACCTTCGGTTTGCTGCATACTAATACCTTTAACAACCCTAGCGTCACCGAACCTTAAATGTGTAGACCCTACGGGTTCGGGAGACATGCATACATGACCGAGACGATCTCCGGTCAATAACCAACAGCGGGATCTGGATACCCATGTTGGTTCCCACATGCTCCTCGATGATCTCATCGGATGAACCACGATGTCGAGGACTTAATCAATCCCGTACTCAATTCCCTTTGTCCATCGGTACGATACTTGTCCGAGATTCGATCGTCGGTATACCGATACCTTGTTCAATCTCGTTACCGGCAAGTCTCTTTACTCGTTCCCGTAATACATCATCCCGTGAACAACACCTTGATCACATTGAGCTCATTATGATGATGTCTTATCGAGTGGGCCCAGAGATACCTCTCCGTCACACGGAGTAACAAATCCCAGTCTCGATTCATGCCAACCCAACAGATACTTCCGGAGATACCTGTAGTGCACCTTTATAGTCACCCAGTTACGTTGTGATGTTTGATACACCCAAAGCATTCCTACGATATTCGGGAGTTGCATAATCTCATGGTCTAAGGAATGATACTTGACATTCAGAAAAGCTCTAGCAAACGAACTACACGATCTTTGTGCTATGCTTAGGTTTGGGTCTTGTCCATCACATCATTCTCCTAATGATGTGATCCCGTTATCAATGACATCCCCATGTCCATAGTCAGGAAACCATGACTATCTATTGATCAACGAGCTAGTCAACTAGAGGCTTACTAGGGACACATTGTGGTCTATGTATTCACACATGTATTATGATTTCCGAACAATACAATTATAGCATGAACAATAGACAATTATCATGAACAAGGAAATATAATAATCCATTTATTATTGCCTCTAGGGCATATTTCCAACAGTCTCCCACTTGCACTAGAGACAATAGTCTAGTTACATTGTGATGAATCGCACACCCATGGAATTTTGGTGTTGATCATGTTTTGCTCTAGGGAGAGGTTTAGTCAACGGATCTGCCACATTCAGGTCCGTATGTACTTTACAAATCTCTATGTCTCCATTTTGAACACTTTCACGAATGGAGTTGAAGCGACGCTTGATATGTCTGGTCTTCCTGTGAAACCTGGGCTCCTTCGCAAGGGCAATTGCTCCAGTGTTGTCACAGAAGAGAGTCATCGGGTCCGACGCATTGGGTATGACTCCTAGGTCGGTAATGAACTCCTTCACCCAGACTGCTTCATGTGCTGCCTCCGAGGCTGCCATATACTCTGCTTCACATGTAGATCCCGCCACGACGCTTTGCTTGCAACTGCACCAGCTTACTGCCCCTCCATTCAAAATATACACGTATCTGGTTTGTGACTTGGAGTCATCCAGATCTGTGTCGAAGCTAGCGTCGACGTAACCCTTTACGACGAGCTCTTCGGCACCTCCATAAACGAGAAACATATCCTTAGTCCTTTTCAGGTACTTCAGGATGTTTTTGACCGCTGTCCAGTGTTCCTTGCCGGGATTACTTTGGTACCTACCTACCAAACTTACGGCAGGTACACAGCATGGCATACATAATAGACCCTATAGCTGAGGCATAGGGGATGACACTCATCTCTTGTATATCTTTTGCCGTGGTCGGGCATTGAGCCGTGCTCAATCGCACACCTTGCAATACAGGCAAGAACCCCTTCTTGGACTGATCCATTTTGAACTTCTTCAAAATCTTGTCAAGGTACGTACTTTGTGAAAGACCGATGAGGCGTCTCGATCTATCCCTATAGATCTTGATGCCTAATATATAAGCAGCTTCTCCAAGGTCCTTCATTGAAAAACACTTGTTCAAATAGGCCTTTATGCTTTCCAAGAATTCTATATCATTTCCCATCAATAGTATGTCATCCACATATAATATGAGAAATGCTACGGAGCTCCCACTCACTTTCTTGTAAACGCAGGCTTCTCCATAAGTCTGCATAAACCCAAACGCTTTGATCATCTCATCAAAGCGAATGTTCCAACTCCGAGATGCTTGCACCAGCCCATAGATAGAGCGCTGGAGCTTGCATACTTTGTTAGCATTCTTAGGATCGACAAAACCTTCCGGCTGTATCATATGCAATTCTTCCTTAAGGAAGCCGTTAAGGAATGCCGTTTTGACGTCCATTTGCCATATTTCATAATCATAGTATGCGGCAATTGCTAACATGATTCGGACAGACTTCAGCTTCGCTACGGAGAGAAAGTCTCATCATAGTCAACCCCTTGAACTTGTCGATAACCCTTAGCGACAAGTCGAGCTTTATAGATGGTCACATTACCATCCGCGTCTGTCTTCTTCTTAAAGATCCATTTATTTTCTATGGCTCGCCGACCATCGGGCAAGTCATTCAAAGTCCACACTTTGTTTTCATACATGGATTCTATCTCGGATTTCATGGCTTCTAGCCATTTGTCGGAATCTGGGCCCGCCATCGCTTCTTCATAGTTCGAAGGTTCACCGTTGTCCAACAACATGATTTCCAGGACAGGGTTGCCGTACCACTCTGGTGCGGAACGCGTCCTTGTGGACCTACGAAGTTCAGTAGGAGCTTGATCAGAAGTATCTTGATCATCATCATTAACCTCCTCTCTAATCGGTGCAGGCACCACAGGAACATTTTCTTGAGCTGCGCTACTTTGATTCTCAAGAGGTAGTACTTCATCAAGCTCTACTTTCCTCTGTTGGAAATATGCCCTAGAGGCAATAATAAAAGCATTATTATTATATTTCCTTATTCATGATAATTGTCTTTATTCGTGCTATAATTGTGTTAACCGGAAATCGTAATACATGTGTGAATAACAGACAACAAACATGTCCCTAGTGAGCCTCTAGTTGACTAGCTCGTTGATCGACGGATAGTCATGGTTTCCTGACTATGGACATTGGATGTCATCGATAACGGGATCACATCATTAGGAGAATGATGTGATGGACATGACCCAATCCTAAACATAGCATAAGATCGCATAGTTCGTTTGCTAGAGTTTTCCAATGTCAAGTATCCTTTCCTTAGACCATGAGATCATGTAACTCCCGGATACCGTAGGAGTGCTTTGGGTGTGCCAAACGTCACAACGTAACTGGGTGACTATAAAGGTATACTACGGGTATCTCTGAAAGTGTCTGTTGGGTTACATGGATCGAGACTGGGATTTGTCACTCCGCTTGACGGAGAGGTATCACCGGGCCCTCTCGGTAATGCATCATCACAATGAGCTCAAGGTGATCAAAGTGTTTGATCACGGGATCATGCATTACGGGAACGAGAAAAGTGACTTGCCGATAACGAGATTGAACGAGGTATTGGGATACCGACGATCGAATCTCGGGCAAGTAAAATACCGATTGACAAAGGGAATCGTATACGGGATTAATTGAATCCTCGACATCGTGGTTCATCCGATGAGATCATCGTGGAGTATGTGGGAGCCAACATGGGTATCCAGATCCCGCTGTTGGTTATTGCCCGAGAGCCGTCTCGGTCATGACTGCATGTCTCCCGAACCCGTAGGGTCTACACACTTAAGGTTCGGTGACGCTAGGGTTGTGAAGTTATGTATGTGCAGTAACCCGAATGTTGTTCGGAGTCCCGGATGAGATCCCGGACGTCACGAGGAGTTCCGGAATGGTCCGGAGGTAAACAATTATATATAGGAAGTGCTATTTTGGCCATCGGGACAAGTTTCGGTGTTATCGGTATTGTACCGGGACCACCGGAGGGGTCCCGGGGTCCACCAGGTGGGGCCACCTGCCTTGGTGGGCCACATGGGCCTTAGGGGTGCGCCTTGGCCTGCTTGGGCCAAGGGGAACCAGCCCCAAGGGCCCATGCGCCAAGGAAACTTGGAGGAGGGAGAGTCCAAAGGGGGGAAGGCACCTCCGAGGTGCCTTGGGGAGGATGGACTCCTCCCCCCTCTTGGCCGCACCCTTCCTTGGAGGAAGGGGCAAGGGCTGCGCCTCCCCCTCTCCCTTGGCCCTATATATAGTGGGGAAAAGGAGGAGCAAACCAACCCTAATGCCCTGGCGCCCCCTCCTCCCTGCAACACCTCCTCCTCCTCCCGTAGTTGCTTAGCGAAGCCCTGCCGGAGTTCTGCTGCATCCACCACCACACCGTCGTGCTGGATCTTCCTCAACCTCTCCTTCCCCCTTGCTGGATCAAGAAGGAGGAGACGTCTCCCGTCCCGTACGTGTGTTGAACGCGGAGGTGCCGTCCGTTCGGTACTAGATCATCGGTGAATTGGATCACGGCAAGTACGACTACCTCATCCACGTTCACTCAAACGCTTCCGTTGCGATCTACAAAGTGGTATGTAGATGCTATCCAATCTGAATACTCGTTGCTAGATGAAATCATAGATGGATCTTGGTGAAACCGTAGGAAAAATTTTAATTTTCTGCAACGTTCCCCAACATCCTCCCACTTAGTTCTTTCGCGAGAAACTCTTTCTCTAGAAAGGACCTGTTTTTGGCAACAAAGATCTTGCCTTCGGATCTGAGGTAGAAGGTATACCCAACTGTTTCCTTGGGGTATCCTATGAAGACGCATTTTTCCGATTTGGGTTCGAGTTTTTCAGGTTGAAGTTTCTTGACATAAACATCGCAACCCCAAACTTTCAGAAACGACAGCTTAGGTTTCTTCCCAAACCATAATTCATACGGTGTCGTCTCAACGTATTTTGACGGAGCCCTATTTAAAGTGAATGCGGCTGTCTCTAGAGCGTATCCCCAAAATGATAGCGGTAGATCTGTAAGAGACATCATAGACCGCACCATATCCAATAGAGTGCGATTACGACGTTCGGACACACCGTTACGCTGAGGTGTTCCAGGCGGCGTGAGTTGTGAAACGATTCCACATTTTCTTAAGTGTGTGCCAAATTCGTGACTTAAATATTCTCCCCCACGATCTGATCGTAAGAACTTTATTTTTCTGTCACGTTGATTCTCAACCTCACTCTGAAACTCCTTAAACTTTTCAAAGGTCTCAGACTTGTGTTTCATTAAGTAGACATACCCATACCTACTCAAATCATCAGTGAGAGTGAGAACATAACGATAGCCTCCGCGAGCCTCAACGCTCATTGGACCACACACATCTGTATGTATGATTTCCAACAAGTTGGTTGCTCGCTCCATTGTCCCTGAGAATGGAGTCTTGGTCATTTTGCCCATGAGTCATGGTTTGCATGTGTCAAATGATTCATAATCGAGAGACTCTAAAAGTCCATCAGCATGGAGCTTCTTCATGCGCTTGACACCAATGTGACCAAGGCGGCAGTGCCACAAGTATGTGGGACTATCGTTATTAACTTTACATCTTTTGGTATTCACACTATGAATATGTGTAACATCACGTACGAGATTCATTAAGAATAAACCATTGACCATCGGAGCATGACCATAAAACATATCACTCATATAAATAGAACAACCATTATTCTCGGATTTAAATGAGTAGCCATCTCGCATTAAACGAGATCCAGATACAATGTTCATGCTCAAACTTGGTACTAAATAACAATTATTGAGGTTCAAAACTAATCCCGTAGGTAAATGTAGAGGTAGCGTGCCGACGGCGATCACATCGACCCTGGAACCATTCCCGACGCGCATCGTCACCTCGTCCTTCGCCAGTCTCCATTTATTCCGCAGCTCCTGTTTTGAGTTACAAATATGAGCAACGGCACCGGTATCAAATACCCAGGAGCTACTACGAGCACTAGTAAGGTACACATCAATTACATGTATATCACATATACCTTTAGTGTTGCCGGCCTTCTTATCTGCTAAGTACTTGGGGCAATTCCGCTTCCAGTGACCAGTTCCCTTGCAATAAAAGTACTCAGTTTCAGGTTTGGGTCCATTCTTTGACTTCTTCCTGGCAACTAATTTACCAGGCGCGGCAACTTCCTTGCCGTCCTTCTTGAAGTTCTTCTTACCCTTGCCTTTCTTGAACTTAGTGGTTTTATTTACCATCAACACTTGATGTTCCTTTTTGATCTCCACCTCTGCAGATTTCAGCATTGAATACAACTCGGGAATGGTCTTTTCCATCCCCTGCATATTGTAGTTCATCACGAAGCTCTTGTAGCTAGGTGGGAGCGACTGAAGGATTCTGTCAATGACCGCCTCATCCGGGAGATTAACTTCCAGCTGAGTCAAGCGGTGGTGTAACCCAGACATCTTGAGTATGTGTTCACTGACAGAGCTATTCTCCTCCATCTTACAGCTAAAGAACTTGTCGGAGACATCATATCTCTCGACCCGGGCATGAGCTTGGAAAATCAATTTCTGCTCCTCGAACATCTCATATGCTCCGTGTTGCTCAAAACGCTTTTGGAGCCCCGGTTCTAAGCTGTAAAGCATGCCGCACTGAACGAGGGAGTAATCATCAGAACGAGACTGATGGGGGTTCATAACGTCCTGGTTTGCTGGGAATGGTGCATCACCTAGCGGTGCTTCTAGGACATAATCTTTCTTTGCAGCTATGAGGATGATCCTCAGGTTCCGGACCCAGTCCGCATAGTGTTGGGGATCGTAGCAGAAATTAAAATTTTCCTACGCATCACCAAGATCTATCCATGGAGTATTCTAGCAACGAGGGGATAGGAGAGCATCTACACACCACTTGTAGATCGCAGCGGAAGCGTTCAAGGAGAACGTGGATGATGGAGTCGTACTCGCCGTGATCCGAATCACCGATGACCAGCGCCGAAAGGACGGCACCTCCGCGTTCAACACACGTACGGTCGGGATGACGTCTCCTCCTTCTTGATCCAGCAAGGGGGAAGGAGAGGTTGATGAAGATCCAGCAGCACGACGGCGTGGTGGTGGATGCAGCAGAGTTCCAGCAGGGCTTCGCCGAGCTTCTGTGGAGAGAGGGAGAGGTGCAACGGGGAGAGGGAGGCACCAATGCAGCAGGGGTGCGGCTGCCCTCCCTCTCCCCTCTTTATATAGGCCCCCTAGGGGGGGCGGCGCCCTGGAGATGCATCTCCAGGAGGGGGCGGCGGCCAAGGGGGGTGCCTTGCCCCCCAAGGCAAGTGGGGCGCCCCCTGCCCTAGGGTTTCCAACCCTAGGCGCAGGGGGGAGGCCCATGGGGGGGCGCACCAGCCCACTATGGGCTGGTTCCCTCCCCACTTCAGCCCACGGGGCCCTCCGGGATAGGTGGCCCCACCCGGTGGACCCCCGGGACCCATCTCGTCGTCCCGGTACAATACCGGTGACCCCCAGATCATTCCCGATGGCCGAAATGATACTTCCTATATATTATTCTTTACCTCCGGACCACTCCGGAACCTCTCGTGACATCCGGGATCTCATCCGGGACTCTGAACAACCTTTGGTTTGCTGCATACTAATATCTTTAACAACCCTAGCGTCACCGAACCTTAAGTGTGTAGACCCTACGGGTTCGGGAGACATGCAGACATGACCGAGACGATCTCCGGTCAATAACCAACAGCGGGATCTGGATACCCATGTTGGCTCCCACATGCTCCTCGATGATCTCATCGGATGAACCACGATGTCGAGGACTTAATCAATCCCGTACTCAAATCCCTTTTTCCATCGGTACGATACTTGCCCGAGATTCGATCGTCAGTATACCGATACCTTGTTCAATCTCGTTACCGGTAAGTCTCTTTACTCGTTCCCGTAATACATCATCCCGTGAACAACACCTTGATCACATAGAGCTCATTATGATGATGTCTTACCGAGTGGGCCCAGAGATACCTCTCCGTCACACGGAGTGACAAATCCCAGTCTCGATTCATGCCAACCCAACAGATACTTTCGGAGATACCTGTAGTGCACCTTTATAGTCACCCAGTTACGTTGTGACGTTTGATACACCCAAAGCATTCCTACGATATCCGGGAGTTGCATAATCTCATGGTCTAAGGAATGATACTTGACATTCAGAAAAGCTCTAGCAAACGAACTACACGATCTTTGTGCTATGCTTAGGTTTGGGTCTTGTCCATCACATCATTCTCCTAATGATGTGATCCCGTTATCAATGACATCCTCATGTCCATAGTCAGGAAACCATGACTATCTATTGATCAACGAGCTAGTCAACTAGAGGCTTACCAGGGACACATTGTGGTCTATGTATTCACACATGTATTATGATTTCCGAACAATACAATTATAGCATGAACAATAGACAATTATCATGAACAAGGAAATATAATAATCCATTTATTATTGCCTCTAGGGCATATTTCCAACAGTCTCCCACTTGCACTAGAGACAATAGTCTAGTTACATTGTGATGAATCGCACACCCATGGAATTTTGGTGTTGATCATGTTTTGCTCTAGGGAGAGGTTTAGTCAACGGATCTGCCACATTCAGGTCCGTATGTACTTTACAAATCTCTATGTCTCCATTTTGAACACTTTCACGAATGGATTTGAAGCGACACTTGATATGTCTGGTTTTCCTGTGAAACCTTGGCTCCTTCGCAGGGGCAATTGCTCCAGTGTTGTCACAGAAGAGAGTCATCGGGTCCGACGCATTGGGTATGACTCCTAGGTCGGTAATGAACTCCTTCACCCCGACTGCTTCTTGTGCTGCCTCCGAGGCTACCATATACTCTGCTTCACATGTAGATCCCGCCACGACGCTTTGCTTGCAACTGCACCAGCTTACTGCCCCTCCATTCAAAATATACACGTATCTGGTTTGTGACTTGGAGTCATCCAGATCTGTGTCGAAGCTAGCGTCGACGTAACCCTTTACGACGAGCTCTTCGGCACCTCCATAAACGAGAAACATATCCTTAGTCCTTTTTAGGTACTTCAGGATGTTTTTGACCGTTGTCCAGTGTTCCTTGCCGGGATTACTTTGGTACCTACCTACCAAACTTACGGCAAGGTTTACATCGGGTCTGGTACACAGCATGGCATACATAATAGACCCTATAGCTGAGGCATAGGGGATGACACTCATCTCTTCTATATCTTTTGCCGTGGTCGGGCATTGAGCCGTGCTCAATCGCACACCTTGCAATACAGGCAAGAACCCCTTCTTGGACTGATCCATTTTGAACTTCTTCAAAATCTTGTCAAGGTACGTACTTTGTGAAAGACCGATGAGGCGTCTTGATCTATCCCTATAGATCTTGATGCCTAATATATAAGCAGCTTCTCCAAGGTCCTTCATTGAAAAACACTTGTTCAAATAGGCCTTTATGCTTTCCAAGAATTCTATATCATTTCCCATCAATAGTATGTCATCCACATATAATATGAGAAATGCTACGGAGCTCCCACTCACTTTCTTGTAAACGCAGGCTTCTCCATAAGTCTGCATAAACCCAAACGCTTTGATCATCTCATCAAAGCGAATGTTCCAACTCCGAGATGCTTGCACCAGCCCATAGATGGAGCGTTGGAGCTTGCATACTTTGTTAGCATTCTTAGGATCGACAAAACCTTCTGGCTGCATCATATACAATTCTTCCTTAAGGAAGCCGTTAAGGAATGCCGTTTTGACGTCCATTTGCCATATCTCATAATCATAGTATGCGGCAATTGCTAACATGATTCGGACAGACTTCAGCTTCGCTACGGGAGAGAAAGTCTCATCGTAGTCAACCCCTTGAACTTGTCGATAACCCTTAGCGACAAGTCGAGCTTTATAGATGGTCACATTACCATCCGCGTCTGTCTTCTTCTTAAAGATCCATTTATTTTCTATGGCTCGCCGACCATCGGGCAAGTCATTCAAAGTCCACACTTTGTTTTCATACATGGATTCTATCTCGGATTTCATGGCTTCTAGCCATTTGTCGGAATCTGGGCCCGCCATCGCTTCTTCATAGTTCGAAGGTTCACCGTTGTCCAACAACATGATTTCCAGGACAGGGTTGCCGTACCACTCTGGTGCGGAACGCGTCCTTGTGGACCTACGAAGTTCAGTAGGAGCTTGATCAGAAGTATCTTGATCATCATCATTAACCTCCTCTCTAATCGGTGCAGGCACCACAGGAACATTTTCTTGAGCTGCGCTACTTTGATTCTCAAGAGGTAGTACTTCATCAAGCTCTACTTTCCTCCCACTTAGTTCTTTCGCGAGAAACTCTTTCTCTAGAAAGGACCTGTTTTTGGCAACAAAGATCTTGCCTTCGGATCTGAGGTAGAAGGTATACCCAACTGTTTCCTTGGGGTATCCTATGAAGACGCATTTTTCCGATTTGGGTTCGAGTTTTTCAGGTTGAAGTTTCTTGACATAAACATCGCAACCCCAAACTTTCAGAAACGACAGCTTAGGTTTCTTCCCAAACCATAATTCATACGGTGTCGTCTCAACGGATTTTGACGGAGCCCTATTTAAAGTGAATGCGGCTGTCTCTAGAGCGTATCCCCAAAATGATAGCGGTAGATCTGTAAGAGACATCATAGATCGCACCATATCCAATAGAGTGCGATTACTACGTTCGGACACACCGTTACGCTGAGGTGTTCCAGGCGGCGTGAGTTGTGAAACGATTCCACATTTTCTTAAGTGTGTGCCAAATTCGTGACTTAAATATTCTCCCCCACGATCCGATCGTAATAACTTGATTTTTCTGTCACGTTGATTCTCAACCTCACTCTGAAACTCCTTAAACTTTTCAAAGGTCTCAGACTTGTGTTTCATTAAGTAGACATACCCATATCTACTCAAATCATCAGTGAGAGTGAGAACATAACGATAGCCTCCGCGAGCCTCAATGCTCATTGGACCACACACATCTGTATGTATGATTTCCAACAAGTTGGTTGCTCGCTCCATTGTCCCTGAGAATGGAGTCTTGGTCATTTTGCCCATGAGGCATGGTTCGCATGTGTCAAATGATTCATAATCGAGAGACTCTAAAAGTCCATCAGCATGGAGCTTCTTCATGCGCTTGACACCAATGTGACCAAGGCGGCAGTGCCACAAGTATGTGGGACTATCGTTACTAACTTTGCATCTTTTGGTATTCACACTATGAATATGTGTAACATCACGTACGAGATTCATTAAGAATAAACCATTAACCATCGGAGCATGACCATAAAACATATTACTCATATAAATAGAACAACCATTATTCTCGGATTTAAATGAGTAGCCATCTCGAATTAATCGAGATCCAGATACAATGTTCATGCTCAAACTTGGCACTAAATAACAATTATTGAGGTTTAAAACTAATCCCGTAGGTAAATGTAGAGGTAGCGTGCCGACGGCGATCACATCGACCCTGGAACCATTCCTGACGCGCATCGTCACCTCGTCCTTCGCCAGTCTCCGTTTATTCCGCAGCTCCTGTTTTGAGTTACAAATATGAGCAACGGCACCGGTATCAAATACCCAGGAGCTACTACGAGCACTGGTAAGGTACACATCAATTACATGTATATCACATATACCTTTAGTGTTGCCGGCCTTCTTATCTGCTAAGTACTTGGGGCAATTCCGCTTCCAGTGACCAGTTCCCTTGCAATAAAATCACTCAGTTTCAGGTTTGGGTCCATTCTTTGACTTCTTCCTGGCAACTGATTTACCAGGCGCGGCAACCTCCTTGCCGTCCTTCTTGAAGTTCTTCTTACCCTTGCCTTTCTTGAACTTA
This sequence comes from Aegilops umbellulata, assembly GCA_032464435.1. Classification (NCBI taxonomy): domain Eukaryota; kingdom Viridiplantae; phylum Streptophyta; class Magnoliopsida; order Poales; family Poaceae; genus Aegilops; species Aegilops umbellulata. The sequence continues at coordinate 438,592,917 of CP136059.1, read as the reverse complement.
GTGGTTTTATTCACCATCAACACTTGATGTTCCTTTTTGATCTCCACCTCTGCAGATTTCAGCATTGAATACAACTCGGGAATGGTCTTTTCCATCCCCTGCATATTGTAGTTCATCACGAAGCTCTTGTAGCTAGGTGGGAGCGACTGAAGGATTCTGTCAATGACCGCCTCATCCGGGAGATTAACTTCCAGCTGAGTCAAGCGGTGGTGTAACCCAGACATCTTGAGTATGTGTTCACTAACAGAGCTATTCTCCTCCATCTTACAGCTAAAGAACTTGTCGGATACATCATATCTCTCGACCCGGGCATGAGCTTGGAAAATCAATTTCAGCTCCCCGAACATCTCATATGCTCCGTGTTGCTCAAAACGCTTTTGGAGCCCCGGTTCTAAGCTGTAGAGCATGCCGCACTGAACGAGGGAGTAATCATCAGCACGAGACTGATGGGCGTTCATAACGTCCTGGTTTGCTGGGAATGGTGCATCACCTAGCGGTGCTTCTAGGACATAATCTTTCTTGGCAGCTATGAGGATGATCCTCAGGTTCCGGACCTAGTCCGCATAGTTGCTGCCATCATCTTTCAGCTTGGTTTTCTCTAGGAACGCGTTGAAGTTGAGGGTGACATTAGCGTGGGCCATTTGATCTACAAGACATATTGTAAAGATTTAGACTAAGTTCATGATAATTAAGTTCATCTAATAAAATTAATGAATGAACTCCCGCTCAGATTTGACATCCCTCTAGTCATCTAAGTGATACATGATCCGAGTCAACTAGGCCGTGTCCGATCATCACGTGAGACGGACTAGTCATCATCGGTGAACATCTCCATGTTGATCGTATCTTCTATACGACTCATGTTCGACCTTTCGGTCCTCCGTGTTCCGAGGCCATGTCTGTACATGCTAGGCTCGTCAATCCAACCTAAGTGTATTGCGTGTGTAAATCTGGCTTACACCCGTTGTATGCGAACGTAAGGACCTATCACACCCGATCATCACGTGGTGCTTCGGAACGACGAACCTTAGCAACGGTGCACAGTTAGGGAGAACACATTTTTGATATTTTAATGAGGGATCATCTTATTTATGCTACCGTCGTTCTAAGCAAATAAGATGTAAAACATGATAAACATCACATGCAATCAAATAGTGACATGATATGGCCAACATCATTTCGCTCCTTTGATCTCCATCTTCGGGGCGCCATGATCATCGTCGTCACCGGCATGACACCATGATCTCCATCATCATGATCTCCATCATCGTGTCTTCGTGAAGTTGTCACGTCAACTATTACTTCTACTACTATGGCTAACGCTTTAGCAATAAAGTAAAATAATTACATGACGATTTAAGTTGACACGCAGGTCATAAATAAATAAAGACAACTCCTATGGCTCCTGCCGGTTGTCATACTCATCGACATGCAAGTCGTGATTCCTATTACAATAACAAGATCATCTCATACATCACATGATTCATCACAACTTCTGGCCATATCACATCACAAAGCACTTGCTGCAAAAACAAGTTAGACGTCCTCTAATTGTTGTTGCAAGTTTTTACGTGGCTGTTATAGGTTGCTAGCAAGAACGTTTCTTACCTACGTTGAAACCACAACGTGAATTGTCAATCTCTATTTACCATTCATAAGGACTCTGTTCATCGAATCCGATCCAACTAAAGTGGGAGAGACAGACACCCGCCAGCCACCTTATGCAACTAGTGCATGTCAGTCGGTGGAACCGGTCTCACGTAAGCGTACGTGTAAGGTTGGTCCGGGCCGCTTCATCCCACAATACCGCTGAACCAAGATAGGACTAGTAACGGCAAGAAGAATTGACAATTCGACGCCCACAAATACTTTGTGTTCTACTCGTGCATAGAAACTACGCATAGACCTAGCTCATGATGCCACTGTTGGGGATCGTAGCAGAAATTAAAATTTTCCTACGCATCACCAAGATCTATCCATGGAGTATTCTAGCAACGAGGGGATAGGAGAGCATCTACACACCACTTGTAGATCGCAGCGGAAGCGTTCAAGGAGAACGTGGATGATGGAGTCGTACTCGCCGTGATCCGAATCACCGATGACCAGCGCCGAAAGGACGGCACCTCCGCGTTCAACACACGTACGGTCGGGATGACGTCTCCTCCTTCTTGATCCAGCAAGGGGGAAGGAGAGGGTGATGAAGATCCAGCAGCACGACGGCGTGGTGGTGGATGCAGCAGAGTTCCAGCAGGGCTTCGCCGAGCTTCTGTGGAGAGAGGGAGAGGTGCAACGGGGAGAGGGAGGCACCAATGCAGCAGGGGTGCGGCTGCCCTCCCTCTCCCCTCTTTATATAGGCCCCCTAGGGGGGGCGGCGCCCTGGAGATGCATCTCCAGGAGGGGGCGGCGGCCAAGGGGGGTGCCTTGCCCCCCAAGGCAAGTGGGGCGCCCCCTGCCCTAGGGTTTCCAACCCTAGGCGCAGGGGGGAGGCCCATGGGGGGGCGCACCAGCCCACTATGGGCTGGTTCCCTCCCCACTTCAGCCCACGGGGCCCTCCGGGATAGGTGGCCCCACCCGGTGGACCCCCGGGACCCATCTCGTCGTCCCGGTACAATACCGGTGACCCCCAGATCATTCCCGATGGCCGAAATGACACTTCCTATATATTATTCTTTACCTCCGGACCACTTCGGAACCTCTCGTGACGTCCGGGATCTCATGCGGGACTCTGAACAACCTTCGGTTTGCTGCATACTAATATCTTTAACAACCCTAGCGTCACCGAACCTTAAGTGTGTAGACCCTACGGGTTCGGGAGACATGCAGACATGACCGAGACGATCTCCGGTCAATAACCAACAGCGGGATCTGGATACCCATGTTGGCTCCCACATGCTCCTCGATGATCTCATCGGATGAACCATGATGTCGAGGACTTAATCAATCCCGTACTCAACTCCCTTTTTCCATCGGTACGATACTTGCCCGAGATTCGATCGTCAGTATACCGATACCTTGTTCAATCTCGTTACCGGTAAGTCTCTTTACTCGTTCCCGTAATACATCATCCCGTGAACAACACCTTGATCACATAGAGCTCATTATGATGATGTCTTACCGAGTGGGCCCAAAGATACCTCTCCGTCACACGGAGTGACAAATCCCAGTCTCGATTCATGCCAACCCAACAGATACTTTCGGAGATACCTGTAGTGCACCTTTATAGTCACCCAGTTACGTTGTGACGTTTGATACACCCAAAGCATTCCTACGATATCCGGGAGTTGCATAATCTCATGGTCTAAGGAATGATACTTGACATTCAGAAAAGCTCTAGCAAACGAACTACACGATCTTTGTGCTATGCTTAGGTTTGGGTCTTGTCCATCACATCATTCTCCTAATGATGTGATCCCGTTATCAATGACATCCTCATGTCCATAGTCAGGAAACCATGACTATCTATTGATCAACGAGCTAGTCAACTAGAGGCTTACCAGGGACACATTGTGGTCTATGTATTCACACATGTATTATGATTTCCGAACAATACAATTATAGCATGAACAATAGACAATTATCATGAACAAGGAAATATAATAATCCATTTATTATTGCCTCTAGGGCATATTTCCAACACATAGTTGCTGCCATCATCTTTCAGCTTGGTTTTCTCTAGGAACGCGTTGAAGTTGAGGGTGACATTAGCGTGGGCCATTTGATCTACAAGACATATTGTAAAGATTTAGACTAAGTTCATGATAATTAAGTTCATCTAATCAAATTAATGAATGAACTCCCACTCAGATTTGACATCCCTCTAGTCATCTAAGTGTTACATGATCCGAGTCAACTAGGCCGTGTCCGATCATCACGTGAGACGGACTAGTCATCATCGGTGAACATCTCCATGTTGATCGTATCTTCTATACGACTCATGTTCGACCTTTTGGTCCTCCGTGTTCCGAGGCCATGTCTGTACATGCTAGGCTCGTCAATCCAACCTAAGTGTATTGCGTGTGTAAATCTGGCTTACACCCGTTGTATGCGAACGTAAGGACCTATCACACCCGATCATCACGTGGTGCTTCGGAACGACGAACCTTAGCAACGGTGCACAGTTAGGGAGAACACATTTTTGATATTTTAATGAGGGATCATCTTATTTATGCTACCGTCGTTCTAAGCAAATAAGATGTGAAACATGATAAACATCACATGCAATCAAATAGTGACATGATATGGCCAACATCATTTCGCTCCTTTGATCTCCATCTTCGGGGCGCCATTTTCATCGTCGTCACCGGCATGACACCATGATATCCATCATCATGATCTCCATCATCGTGTCTTCGTGAAGTTGTCACGTCAACTATTACTTCTACTACTATGGCTAACGCTTTAGCAATAAAGTAAAGCAATTACATGACGATTTAAGTTGACACGCAGGTCATAAATAAATAAAGACAACTCCTATGGCTCCTGCCGGTTGTCATACTCATCGACATGCAAGTCGTGATTCCTATTACAATAACAAGATCATCTCATACATCACATGATTCATCACAACTTCTGGCCATATCACATCACAAAGCACTTGCTGCAAAAACAAGTTAGACGTCCTCTAATTGTTGTTGCAAGTTTTTACGTGGCTGTTATAGGTTGCTAGAAAGAACGTTTTCTTACCTACGTTAAAACCACAACGTGAATTGTCAATCTCTATTTACCCTTCATAAGGACCCTGTTCATCGAATCCGATCCAACTAAAGTGGGAGAGACAGACACCCGCCAGCCACCTTATGCAACTAGTGCATGTCAGTCGGTGGAACCGGTCTCACGTAAGCGTACGTGTAAGGTTGGTCCGGGCCGCTTCATCCCACAATACCGCTGAACCAAGATAGGACTAGTAACGGCAAGAAGAATTGACAATTCAACGCCCACAACTACTTTGTGTTCTACTCGTGCATAGAAACTACGCATAGACCTGGCTCATGATGCCACTGTTGGGGATCGTAGCAGAAATTAAAAATTTTCCTACGCATCACCAAGATCTATCCATGGAGTATTCTAGCAACGAGGGGATAGGAGAGCATCTACATACCACTTGTAGATCGCAGCGGAAGCGTTCAAGAAGAACGTGGTTGATGGAGTCGTGCTCGTCGTGATCCAAATCACCGATGACCAGCGCCGAACGGACGGCACCTCCGCGTTCAACACACGTACGGTTGGGATGACGTCTCCTCCTTCTTGATCCAGCAAGGGGGAAGGAGAGGTTGATGAAGATCCAGCAGCACGACGGCGTGGTGGTGGATGCAGCAGAGTTCCAGCAGCTTTTGTGGAGAGAGGGAGAGGTGTAACGGGGAGAGGGAGGCGCCAAGGCTGCAGGGTGCGGCTGCCCTCCCTCCACCCCCTTTATATAGGCCCCCTAGGGGGGCGCCGGCCCTGGAGATCCATCTCCAAGGGGGGCGGCGGCCAGGGGGGATGGCTTGCCCCCCAAGCCATGTGGGGCGCCCCCTCCCCTAGGGTTTCCAACCCTAGGCGTAGGGGGAGGCCCATGGGGGGGTGCACCAGCCCACTATGGGCTGGTTCCCTCCCCACTTCAGCCCACGGGTCCCTCCGGGATAGGTGGCCCCACCCGGTGGACCCCCGGGACCCATCTGGTGGTCCCGGTACAATACCGGTGACCCCAGATCATTCCCGATGGCCGAAACGACACTTCCTATATATAATTCTTTACCTCCGGACCACTTCGGAACCTCTCGTGACGTCCGGGATCTCATCCGAGACTCCGAACAACCTTCGGTTTGCTGCATACTAATATCTTTAACAACCCTAGCGTCACCGAACCTTAAGTGTGTAGACCCTACGGGTTCGAGAGACATGCAGACATGACCGAGACGATCTCCGGTCAATAACCAACAGCGGGATCTGGATACCCATGTTGGCTCCCACATGCTCCTCGATGATCTCATCGGATGAACCACGATGTCGAGGACTTAATCAATCCCGTACTCAATTCCCTTTGTCCATCGGTACGATACTTGCCCAAGATTCGATCGTCGGTATATCGATACCTTGTTCAATCTCGTTACCGGCAAGTCTCTTTACTCGTTCCCGTAATACATCATCCCATGAACAACACCTTGATCACATTGAGCTCATTATGATGATGTCTTACCGAGTGGGCCCAGAGATACCTCTCCGTCACACGGAGTGACAAATCCCAGTCTCGATTCATGCCAACCCAACAGATACTTTCGGAGATACCTGTAGTGCACCTTTATAGTCACCCAGTTACGTTGTGACGTTTGATACACCCAAAGCATTCCTACGATATCCGGGAGTTGCATAATCTCATGGTCTAAGGAATGATACTTGACATTCAGAAAAGCTCTAGCAAACGAACTACACGATCTTTGTGCTATGCTTAGGTTTGGGTCTTGTCCATCACATCATTCTCCTAATGATGTGATCCCGTTATCAATGACATCCCCATGTCCATAGTCAGGAAACCATGACTATCTATTGATCAACGAGTTAGTCAACTAGAGGCTTACTAGGGACACATTGTGGTCTATGTATTCACACATGTATTATGATTTCCGAACAATACAATTATAGCATGAACAATAGACAATTATCATGAACAAGGAAATATAATAATCCATTTATTATTGCCTCTAGGGCATATTTCCAACATGTTGTTGAGCAACTTCAGGAGGAAGTGCAGGAGAAGAAGGGCAAGACAACCACTGATGCTTTTGCTAGAGTGCCCAGAGGTCAGAGATTTGCTGCTATGCCTGTTACAGACACCAGAGCAACTTCATCTGCACCAGCTACAGCTTCAGTACCACCAGCTCCAGCACCCACTCCACCAGCTCCATCTACATCAACTGATGCCTTCGTCCTTGGAGTCCTATCTACACCACCACCTGAAGACCAAGCCTGAGAGTCGATCTAGCGCTATGCATTTTTTATGAACTTCTTGATAACTTGTTGCCAAAGGGGGAGAAAATGTATAGATCATAGGCTTTGAGAGAGAGTGTTCCTTTTTGTTCTCTCGTGCTTTTTGATGGTTGAACTTTGTCATTTTCTTGTTTGAGATACTTTATGCTTGTGTGTGATACTTGGATGATCATGTGTTTGATCATATGCTACCTTAATGCTTGTTGGATGAAATTATCATTTTATATTCCATATGATCACTCACTTTGCTTGGTGATGAGTGCATGTATTTTAATTATTATCATTTTGAGTGCTCTACCAAGATGTATGTGACATGGAAGAGTAACCCATGATCCTAACTCTTCGTGCATTTGCAGTCCAAAGCAAATCTTAAACTATGCACAAATTTAGGGGGAGCTCTTGTTTTTCACATACTTCTCAAAGCGACAATGTTTTTCACTCTTATTATCATTTGTCGAAGCTTTGATCTATATGTTGTCATCAATTACCAAAAAGGGGGAGATTGAAAGTGAAACTATCCCTAGGTGGTTTTGGTAATTCCTAACAACATATAGCTCATTGAGCTAATGCTATTTCAAGACTAATATTTCAGGAAAGCTCAATGATTGGAATGGAATGGATGAGAAAAATGGACCCCTCAAAATACTAAGGACAAAAGGATTGGCTCAAGCTCAAAAGTTCAAGACTCTACATTTTCCATTTTAGTGATCCAAGATCACAATGAGTCTATAGGAAAAGCTAATACTATCAAGGAGGGATGAGGTGTTGCTTAATGAGGCTCTTTCTCAAAGTGCTTAGTGATATGCTCCAAAGCCCTCAACTACTTTCTCACATCCACATATGACCTAAACCAAAAGTCAAACTCAGCCCCACTGATTCTTTCTATCCGGCGCCACCGAGTTCAGAAGTCATAGCCACTGCCACAAACCCTAGGCTAATCGGTCTCACCGATAGGGATCTCGGTCTCACCAAGATGGGATTGTAATCTCTCTGTTTCCCTTCGTAATGTTTCGGTCCCACCGAGATGAGAGATCGGTCCCACCGAGATTGCAATGTAAACTCTCGGTTTCCCTTTTGTAACATTTCGGTCTCACCGAAATGAGCGAATCGGTCCCATCGAGTTTACCTGACCAACTCTCTGGTTAGCTTATTACCAAAATCGGCCTCACCGAGTTTGTGTAATCGGTCTCGCCTAGATAACTTTATGCCCTAACCCTAACCATATCGGTCCAACCGAGTTGCATGTCGGTCCCACCGAAAATCCTAACGGTCACTAGATTTGCTAAATCGGTCCGACCGAGTTTATCAATTCGGTCTCACCAAGTTTGGCAAATTGTGTGTAACGGTTAGATTTTGTGTGGAGGCTATAAATACCCCTACACATCCTCTTCATTCATGGAGAGAGTCATCAGAACGAACCTACACTTCCAACCAACATTTTCTGAGAGAGAACCACCTACACTTGTGTTGAGACCAAGATATTCCATTCCTACCATATGAATCTTGATCTCTAGCCTTCCCCAAGTTGCTTTCCACTCAAATCTTCTTTCCACCAAATCCAAATCCTGTGAGAGAGTTGAGTGTTGGGGAGACTATCATTTGAAGCACAAGAGCAAGGAGTTCATCATCAACACACCATTTGTTACTTCTTGGAGAGTGGTGTCTCCTAGATTGGCTAGGTGTCACTTGGGAACCTCCGACAAAATTGTGGAGTTGAACCAAGGAGTTTGTAAGGGCAAGGAGATCGCCTACTTCGTGAAGATCTACCGCTAGTGAGACAAGTCCTTCGTGGGTGACGGCCATGGTGGGATAGACAAGGTTGCTTCTTCGTGGACCCTTCGTGGGTGGAGCCCTCCGTGGACTCGCGCAACCGTTACCCTTCGTGGGTTGAAGTCTCCACCAACGTGGATGTATGATAGCACCACCTATCGAAACCACGACAAAAACATCTGTGTCTCCAATTGCGTTTGAATCCTCCAAACCCTTCCGTTTACATTCTTGCAAGTTGCATGCTTTACTTTCCGTTGTTCATATACTCTTTGCATGCTTGCTTGAATTGTGTTAAGATTGCTTGACTTGTTCTAAGTTGCTAAAATCTGCCAAGAACTAAAATTGGGAAAAGGCTAGATTTTTATTTGGTCAAGTAACCTAATCACCCCCCCCCCTCTAGACATACTTTCGATCCTACAGATGCAAACAATGAAACAAACCATCCTCTGCTCTACTCCCCTCACATATATATACTAGATGATACCCCCGCGCGTTGCTGCGGGAACTCTTAGTCCTATTAACATGTTGATAGTTAAATTTTTGCATAGTGTATGAAAAACTTAAAATGAGAAAATTGCAATGGACACAATACTTGGTATAATTATAAATTTTGCAAAATGTGAGGTATGCGATCATGTCTACATGAATATTAATGTGTATAAACACGCTAACAGGGATTCCAAAAGAGACACAATATGAAAGATTATGTAAAAATGTTGTAAATCAATCTTCATATGTGCATCTTTGGGCACTGCAGTTTCTTGCTTGCAATACTTGAGAGTGAGTGATTGAGCTCCAATATCAACAAAGAAACAGATTCCTTTCTCTCTCTTTTTGCAAAAGTGAGCACCAACTCCTTTGTCTCAAAGCATTGGGCTGAAAAGAGAACGAGTAATTATACACGTAATCACTGAGATGGAAATTACCGCATTGAAGCCTGAATTTTTTGCAACAAAAAGAAACTCTACATTAAAACTTATAAGCTATATTAAATAAATAAAAATAAAGAATGGCAATTTTTGTGTTTTAAAATCCCAAACATGATAAATTGTTTTGTTTAGACCTTGGGCAAATTGGCATATTTGGAGAAATAAAAACATTTCGGCAATTGAAAACTAAACACAGAGAGCATAGAGTCAGGCAAATAGATACTACACTAAACTTACTTGATATGTGATGTTCAACTTCCCATCTATACTAAATTAGTGATCACTATCCGTGTGATCCTTTATTTGTATACCAGATAAAGTTGATCCCTCCAATGTAGTAGGGTAACATAATAGTAACTGATTAGAAAATGAGCCATATCTATTTGTGTGACAGCAAAAATATTTACCTAAAATAATCATGTCATTGCGCAAATCACTAAGTGCAATAGGAGAAAGTATCGGCACTGAAGCAACGTCCCGGTAGTAATCCTCCCAATATTTAATCAACTAGGTGATTTTCCCGCGCGTTACTGCGGGATTTTAGGGATTAATTCTGGATACATTCTGTATGAATGAAATGATCTAAAATTGAAAGCTATCATTTTCAAAAGTAATTACATGTGAACAAAGAGTATGCATGTACATTGGACTATTGGAGATGGAACAATTAAATTTGGGTATGCATGTGGTACAAAATAGTTCTCGTGGATGATGACGTGGCACATGTGATGATGTGGAGGCTGAAATGATCTAAATTGAAAGCTATCATTTTCAAAAGTAATTACATGTGAACAAAGAGTATGCATGTACATTGGACTATTGGAGATGGAACAATTAAATTTGGGTATGCATGTGGTACAAAATAGTTCTCGTGGATGATGACGTGGCACATGTGATGATGTGGAGGCTGAAATGATCTAAATTGAAAGCTATCATTTTCAAAAGTAATTACATGTGAACAAAGAGTATGCATGTACATTGGACTATTGGAGATGGAACAATTAAATTGGGGTATGCATGTGCTACAAAATAGTACTAGTGGATGATGACGTGGCACATCTGATGATTTGGAGGGCTGCATGTTGAGAGAATTAGACTTAGTGGGGATCAACTATTTATGTATTATAGATGAGGCAATTCTTATGCCTCCGTTTCAGGGAAAAAGCCTCCCAATATCTTTTTCTGGTGTCACTTGTTCTTCATATAAATAGTAAAAATAGACTTTCTCCTGGAGACAGGTTATGATGGAAGCCTTTCAATCCAGTATCAAGGATGATATTAATATATTCCCTGATCTCTTGGATCAACTTCATGGATACAATAGAGAAGTCGTAGAAGCATTTACTTATGAGTTATGACCCATGATCAAGGTGGAGAAGATCGTACTAACTATTTTAGAAGCATGAGATAATAGAATCAAGAAATGCAAATAGCTTGTCACTTAGTCAGTTCAGCATATGGAAATTGCAGAATACTTGGGAAGACAACACAGTTATCACGAATTAATTTATTTTATTTATAAGAAAATACTTGAACAGAGGAAGACATGTGGATGTGTACGATCCATCAAGGCTTAGTGCAAAGAGAAGAGTAGCAAACTGGCAACTACAAAAAATATAAACGAAAAAGGTTGAAACTTAAACTACGAAGATACCATAGAAAACCTGGAGAAAAGTTATACAACTGCCCTTATCCTTTTTCTGAATACACTGCAGTATCCGCTCTTTCCCTTGTTTTGAATACACTACAGTAAGGTTAGAAAGTGAATATATTGATGTGAACTATTAAAAGATTGGGAAAACCAAGATAATTAAGTAAATGGTACAAAATGCATCTATGTATTCCGTTCTAAATTGGTATATTTGAGTCTTAGTTGTTGTTCACAAATTGGATTTAGTTTTCTGCGTGTTGTGACTCTATAAATCCCATAAAATCTACTATTTTAACATGCCCTGCTTCTACTATTGCTAGAAGCTAGAATGATGAAACATACCAAGTCCTGAAGAGTCTCTCCCTTTGTTTCATCTCTGTTGTCGGACTGGATTGGAGGGAAGATGCTCTAGGCTAACTTATGCGAAGACTTGGCTTTGTGAAGTCACTCAATCTGCATCAAGATGACGTGTTGCTGATGATATGTTCAAATATATCTACCATACTTGAGAAAGCATCAAAAGGATTTATGTCATCATCATACATTTTCTTGCACTTTGTTTAAACATCTGAGGAACCACTTTCAGTATCTTGTGCATACTGTAGGTTGCAACATAACAAAGGTTAAATGGTAGATAATAGAAAGTATGCAAAGTTCATTATAAGGATTTATATTAAATCTTCATTGGTCCTCTAGAAACAATCTTCTCATGACTGTTGTCCTGAATGTATCAAATCTTTCCGTACAACTGGACACCATACTTCTCCTTTAATCCCATCAATTCCTCCATACTTCTCTTTTATTCTCATCAGTTCCTGTGATGCGCAAGAATGACAATACATGGTCAGCGATGATGCATGCATTTTCATGTTTAACAAAGCAAAGAGACATCATGGGACAAAAATAAATATAGCGGATCCACACCTTTGAACAAATTAAATAACAGAAAGTGACATGTCATATCGTTACCAAAGCTTGTCAAAAATAAATATAGCAGATCCACACCTCTGAACAAAAAAAATAAAGGGAATTGCTAATTAACATCTCGATGTTTTTTAAGGATGTCACATCTAAGTTTGTAACCATTGGATCTATTACACGGTAAATCTCGTGCAGAGTTAAATTTGGACTGTGCGTGGCCCTCGACGCTAATCGTGCACGTCGCTTTCGCTAGCTCGGGAGTTGCTTGGTCCAACCTCTCGTGCATGGGCCGGCTGTTTTTTTTTGTCTTTTCTACGTTGTGTTGTCTCAAAAAAAAGAGGCTATCTATTTTTGGCCCATATAATGTGTATAATACTGATCAGTGATGTTCATGATTTTTTGTCCTGTTCATGATTTGTTTTTAGTACGGAAAACACTTTTCGAACTATGCAAACATTATTAAAATTTCGATGTTTTATTTTTGTGAACACTTATTGTAACTTATGTTTTTTTTTAAAACATGAATTTTTTTCAAAAATATTTTTCTAATCAGATTTGTTAAATCTCATGAAGATTTTAACAGTGTCTTATCTAAGGTGTGGTTTGTCCGATATATTTTATTGTACTCATAGCGCAAACTTGAATTTGTTTCATTTGTCGTGTGCATCTCGCATTGCTGCAGTGTCCAGTTGTTCGCCAGTTCTCGTTAGGACTTTTTTGCTTAGCCTCTGTTTTGTTTTTTTTTATAATTTTCATGGGCTCTTTTTGTTGTTTTTGCTATGTAGAAGCAGAAGAGACATAGTGCTATATTCGTTGCCTCTTTGATCACCTCCATTCCATCGCTATTTTGCCTCTCCCTATTCATCCTCTCTTCGTTTTTCCTTTCCCTTTTATTATAGCTGACACCTTTTTGTGTGCGATGTTTTTTTTGCCCTAGTTGCCAATTCTGAAGTTGCAACTAGGAACAAGTATATTTTTGACTCAGTTGCAAGTCCACTATTAACATGCAGTTTGGCCCGACTTTTTTTGTCACTAGTTTGGCTCGACTTTTTTTATCCCAATTGTAAGTCAAACATCGACTCACAACTAGGGCGGCATATGTTTGTAGGTGCTCAGTTGCAAGTCAACCATCGACTCGCAACTAAGGGGGACGTATGTTTGTAGATGCCCAATTGCAGGTTAACCATCGACTCGCAACTAAGCGGGGCGTATGTCTGTAGGTGCCCAATTGCAGGTCAACCACCGACTCGCAACTGGGACGCGTCGTACTTTTTTGTAGTTGTCCCAATTGCAAGTCAACCATCGACTCACAACTAGGGGGCGTATGTTTGTAGCGGCCCTAGTTGCAGGTAAGCCATCGACTCGCAACTAGGACACGTTGTACTTTTTTGTAGTGGCCGCAGTTGCATGTCAACCATCGAATCGCAACTAGGGAAGACATATGTTTGTAGGGGCCCAGTTGCAAGTCAACCATCGACTCGCAACTAGGGGGTATGTTTGTAGGGGCCAGTTGCAAGTCAACCGTCGACTCGCAATTAGGAGGTGCATATGTTTGTAGGGGGGCAGTTGCAAGTCAACCATCGACTCGCAACCAGGGGCGCATGTTTGTAGGGGGGCTAGTTGCAAGTCAAGCATCGACTCTCAACTAGGATGCATCGTACTTTTTTGTAGTACCCCAGTTGCATGTCAACCATCGACTCGCAACTGGGGGTCATATGTTTGTAGGAACCCTAGTTGCAAGTCAACCATCGACTCGTAACTAAGGGGGCGCTGTGTGTAGGGGCCCAATTGCAAATCAATCATCGGCCCGCAATTGAGACACGTCGTACTTTTTTGTAGTGGCCGCAGTTGCAAGTCAACCATCGACTCGCAACTAGGGAGGCGTATGTTTGTACCGGCCTCAGTTGCAGGTCAGCCATCGACTCGCGACTGGGACACGTCGTACTTTTTTTGTAGTGGCCCCATTTGCATGTCAACATCGAATTGCAACTAGGGGGACATATGTTTTTGGGTTTTTACGTGCCGAGTTGCAACTCAACCATTGACTTGCAACTAGGGGGCGTATGTTTGTACGGGCCTAGCTGCAAGTAAACCATCGACTCGCAACTAGAGGGTGCATATGTTTGTAGGGGGCAGTTGCAAGTCAACCATCGACTCGCAAGTAGAGGGCGTATGTTTGTAGGGGGGCAAGTTGCAAGTCAACCATCGACTCTCAACTAGGATGTGTCGTACTTTTTTGTAGTGTCCCCAGTTGCATGTCAACCAGCAACTCGCAACCAGGGGGATGTATGTTTGTAGGGGGGGCAATTGCATGTCAACCATCGACTCGCAACTTGATGGGGCGTATGTTGGTAGGGCCACAGTTGCAAGTGAACCATTGACATGCAACTAGGGAGCAATATGTTTGTAGGGGACCGAGTTGCAAGTCAACCATCAACTCGCAACTTGGGGGACATATGTTTGTAGGGGGGCTAGTTGCAAGTCAACCATCGGCTCGCAACTAGGGGTTGTATATTTGTAGGGGCCAATTGCAAGTCAACCATCGACTCGCAATTAGAACGCATTGTACTTTTTTGTAGTGTCCTGAGTTGCATGTCAACCAACTCGCAACTACGGAGGGCGTATGTTTGTAGGGGGGGCCTGTTGCAAGTCAACCATCAATTCACAACTAGGGGGGTGTATGTTTGTAGGGCCCCAGTTGCAAATCAACCATCGACTCGCAACTAGGGGTCATATGTTTGTAGGGGCCCAATTGCAAGTCAACCATCGACTCGCAACTAGGACGCATTGTACTTTTTTATAGTGTCCCCAGTTGCATGTCAACCATCGACTCGCAACTACGGAGGGCGTATGTTTGTAGGGGGGCATGTTGCAAGTCAACCATCAATTCATAACTAGTGGGGTGTATGTTTGTAGGGCCCCAGTTGCAAGTCAACCATCGACTCGCAACTAGGACGCATCGTACTTTTTGTAGTGGCCCTAGTTGCATATTAACCATCGATTCGCAATTAGGGGCGTATGTTTGTTTGTTTGTTCTCTTCTGGTTTTCCTGATTTATTCCTTTTCCCTTTTTTTCTTCACATGATTCCGTTTCCATTTTACTTATTTTCATTAAAAAAACAAATTTGTAATTTCCTTTTTCTTATTTGTTTTCCTATTTCAAAAAGTATTTGGAATTTGAAAAACTCTTTTGTTTTTTCAAAAGCTATTTTTGTCAAAAATATCAAAATAAGTACACGTTTTTTAAAAAAATGCTCGCAAGTTTAGAAAAAATGATCTTGTTTTTAAAAAAAGTTCAAATGTTTAAAACAAAGTTCCCTTTTTAAAATTTGTTCACAAATGCTAATCATCTCTTGATCTTTTCACGCACTGGACTAAATTTCAAGCTCTCACCTTGACTACATTCGTTTCTAAACCCAGGCATCTCACGTACGTTTCTTAGTTTGTCATGTTTGATGCTAACAAAAGGAAGTGGCACGCAGGGTACTCATAAGCTTTACGCGGAGCATTTTTTATGACTTCGCATACTCAAACAGAACACTCTTGGGTGCGTACAATGGGCCGGCTCAGTGGTGAAGCCCTGCGCTGTATGCGGCAAGCTGGACAATCAAATAAAAAAACAAAGAAGAAACAACAAAACAGGTAGAGGAAATTGTCAATGAAAGGGCAACAAACATGAATGACATCATCTTAGATGTGACATAATTATGTCACATCTAGATGTGTCCTAGTCACACCCAAAAATAAATATATAGTTATATACCTCCTCGGTTTCATGGAGTCTATACAGAAAGTTTTCCTCTGATCGTACGTTGGGTGCGCCTTGAGAGAGCAGGTTAACACTTGTAGTCACCAGCAGCTATGCAGATTTTGTGCGGAAGCATCCATCCTGATAGAAAAGACAGGGGGGTGGCGGCGGCTCAAGATCCACGTTTCGCGGGGCATCCGGTCGCACGACAACTCCTCCTGGCCTTTGCAGTAGGACGACGGCGTGGTATGGCGTGACCAGCGGCAAAGGCGCACTGGGGCGGCAAGAGGAGGTGAAGGCGTAGCCGCATGCGGCATGAGACGACCGGCGGTGATATGAAGATGGAGGGATCGCGAGAGATGCGGTGGAGACGGGATAAAGAAGGAGTAGGAGTGTAGGACACACACACACCGGTGGTGGATTTTGTGATTCCGGAAATCGTGGCCCATGGAGCGACTCGAGGAAGTCAAAGCGTGTCTGTTACAGAAGTCCAGGAATAAGAAGATAATTACGCCTTGGAGCCACGCGGGTGACCTCACATGCCATCATCGTCAATTACAAAAGCGGTGTTTCTTTCTAGTAGACCGTTCGGTTGTTTACGTGGAACCGAGAAAAGTAATTGGACGGTAACTGGTGACATGGCATGTATGCTGATGTGGATAGGCTGCATGTCAAGAGAAATCATATAGTGGGGATGAACTATTTAGGCATTATAAATGGGTCGCACTAACTGCCACACGTGTGGCAGGAAGGGAGACGCACCACACGTCTCTAATGTAAACAGATTGCCACGTCATCGCATGCATGCATGTAGGAATCTTTTTGGATTTTCAGTTTTTAAAATGTTTTATCTCTTAAACGAAAAATCCGATTGAAAATCCGTTTTCACCATTCAATCCCTCGCGATGAGATCTTCGAAACTAGATCCCATGTTGATATGTTTTGATGAAAAAAAATTTAGATTAAAAGTTGCCATGTCTATTGCATATGAATTGCCATGATGTTTACACTGAAGTTGCCATGATATGTTTCAGCTATTTTCTTCTACATTTAAAAGTAAATTTTGACATTTATAAAACGGGGAATTAAGAAACTAGACTTGCCATGAACCATAAACTAAAATTGCCATCATACATGCACGTAAAATTGCCCTGGTTCATACAAAAAATAATTTTCATGGTCAAAGTACTGGAGTTGCCATCATCAAAATACTAAAATTACCATGATCTACAAACTAAAATTGCCACATGGCAACTTTAGTTTATGCCCTATGGCAACTGCAGTGTAAACATCATGGCAACTTCTGGCAAAAAAAAATCGTCGAAACATATCAACATGGGGTATAGTTTTGAAGATCTCGTCGAGACGGATTTAATGGTGAAAACGAATTTTTAGTTTGCTTTTTTATTTAGGAGATACAATATTTTAAGGCGAAAACCAAAAAAAATTCTGCTGATGTCATCTATTCATACGTGGCAAAATGAGTGGCGGTGGAGGCGTGTGGGCGATGTGCAAACGCCCACATGTATGGGCGTTAACATTTCCGTTATAAATTATAAATATGAGCATTAACGGCGGTTCTGCCGACATACTGCCAACGGAACATGAAAACAGAGCTCTTCTACTAAACTAGAGAGCATAACTGCGTGCAAAATCGAAACAACTTAGCAAAAAGACCATACTGGTTCCTAAATAAGAAATAGGTCAAGTAACTAGGGATGTGAATTAAGTCAAGTCGCTGTTCATCCTACACAGGAACAAATACAACATTAATCAGGTAATAACAGTGTAGCTCACACTACACATCGGAAATACGGATAGGGCACATACGGCAAACCATCGTATAGCTGAATCACAACTTAGATCGCTGCTCCAGTTTTATCAGGGAGGGAGAGATACATGTACGAGAAGGAAGGATACCTTCGAAATTAGGAAATAATACCAAGACATGTCAACTGCTTCACAGCCTAGCGACCAGAAACCCTAGCCGCCGCCGCCAAGAGAGCCAACCCTTCTAGCGTCTCCCCTTTGCCAGCGACCTCTCGGTCGTCGATGGTGAGGGGGGTCGTCGGATCCCACGCGTGCAGATCGTTTTAGGTTTAGGTTCTAGACCCCTAGTAACTTAGGTTTTTGGATCATTCGACGTCTTGGCTTCGGCGGTAGTGACAACGATGCTGAATAAAGAAACTCCGGATTCTTCTCTGGCGAGGCGATCGTCTCTATTGTCGGTGATGGACTTGGGAACCCGTCTATTCAAGCGGCGATGTCGTGGCGGCGACGACATCCTTATGGTGAACGTGCGTCCTCGGGCTCCGCTGTTGCGACGGCATCTGCTCCAATTCGGCGCGGAGCTTGGGAGGTAGTTCAGGACGGATGCAAATTGTGGTCTGCATCAACTACATTTGAAAGAAGAAACTTGTGCGGGGTTCGTTGTTGATGGATGGAGGTATGGTTTTCTCCTTCGGCGTATTAGTCATGATGGGGTGTCAGATTTGGAGTTTGATGGCGTGTCCGGTGTGTTGCCCCGGTCTGATTCATTCAACAACAATGTTTCACTTTTGGTGAGTCACCTTGAAGGTCCGCAAATCTGCATACCAGCGATGGGGCCGTGTCGAGTTCGGATAAGGAGGTGATCCGTCATTTTTTCCTTCAGTGTCTACTGTGGTGGTGCCAGAGGCAGGTGACCGGCGTTGGTTTCAAGCTCGGAGACATTCTGTTGTCTTTTTAGTTTTGTCATGTTGATCTTTATGTGAGTTGTATATTAATATTTATGATATATAAATGAGACATGTATTACCACGCGAAAAATATGATGCACCAAGTTTCCTAGATGAAAGATTGTGAAAAGAATCATTTTCTAACAAAAAAATATTTACAACAACGAGATATCTAACTGGCACACTAAAGTTTTTCTGTAATAGTACCGAACGACTTCAGCTTCCTTCGATCCGAATCGAACGGCGACTCTCTCGGTCCAAACGCCAACGTCCCGTTTTGATTTCTTTTCCTCTCTTTTAGCTATATATACGAGGGATCGAACGATCTCCTCTCCGTACGCCTGCCTGTACCGTTTTTTTTCCTTTATCTTTACTTCCGGTTTTTCCCGGTGAATTTTTCCTTGTCTTTCCTCCTTTTTTCCCATGGTTTATCTACCGATTTCTTGCTGCGAACGAGAAAAATAAACTAAGTGTAATGGGGACTCGAACCCTGGTTGTAGGTTTTTTTTTTTCGGTTGTAGTTGTAGGCTACACAAAACCAACTAACCAACTAATCTAGGTTCCCTCCAAAAAAAAACTAATCTAGGTTCACCACTCGTTCAAACTCAAAAAACTAGTTATCATGCACATGCAACACACGTTTGGAGCGACACACATTATATGTAACATCACCAGATATAGGATAGATTTCTCAAAAAAATTAATTTCACAAAGTGTACAACAACTAATTCATGAATCATACAAATAATTTATAATGTCATTCTACATGAATCAACATTCTTCCTGTAACAAATCAATTATATAATGTTTTATCTCAATGCACAATTTCTAAACACATGGTGCCCAAACGTTTAAAATCTCCTTTAAATGAATTATAGTATGTGTTCAACATGTCCAGGCGGGCCTTGGCCCATCATAGTATGGGTCAAATATACAACCATTTGAAATTTGCAAATCATATTGTTATAGTATGACACGATGAATTAAGTACGGGGTGTGGGCTCCACTGTATCTATTGTGTGTGAATACACACACAAAAAAAATCTTTCGGCCACTGTTGATACATTGACTACCGTACAGACATGATTTAGCACAAATAGTTGGCAATATCTTGAGTTAGCACAGAAGAATTCAAGTGGTTTGGAAATACATAAACATTTGTTTATTTTAAAATGATTACTTTAGTTGTTCTTGGACCACTTTATATAAGTTCCTAGGGATTAATTGGTGTCAACATAACAAATGATCAGGGGCATTTGTAGAATAATGCCAACATAGTTTTACTGTTTCAAGGAATATTATTTTGACTTGCAATTTAAATTTGAATTTGACTTTGATTTTTATCAAGTGGCACTTATGCTTAGCAAAACATGATGACATGGCATCATTAGAGGGAAATCACTATAGCTTAATTGTAGGGGCATTACAAAAGGAAACTTTTCTTGTATAATGGAAATATTTTCTTAGCAAAGAAACCTTTTTTGCATTAATGTTTTCAATAATTTATGTGGGAGGTCTGATAGAGCCTCCAATGAGTACAATAAATAATATAAGATGGCTAACTACTCATATTTGACATGTCATTATATAATAAACTAGATGATACCCCGCGCGTTGCTGCGGGACTTCATAAGCACATGATCTAAAACTTTAATGTTAGATCATGACTGTGATCATATATTGGAAAAAGAATTGGACCATAGACAGAGTGATGGAGTGCACTTTGTGACGATAGCAGACAACATTATAGCAGCTACTCATAAAATTCATGTGCCCTGGCAAGTGCTTGTAGATGAGGCTTTTCCTTGATATGCCTCGTAGATAAAAAACTAAGATATGACAGTAAAATAAAATGCTACATACAGATTAGTTGCATATCTCTCTTCTTGTTCTTTGGCTTGCACATGTATAGTCAAATCTAGATCAAATATAATATGATGTTTGAGGGGCTGACAAAAAAGAAAAAGAGTGGATATAATATTAGGTTAGATGGTTCTCGCACCTAGACAACAGCGACCGAGCCGATGAGAAGATCAGAATCCAACGTTTTCTGACTTGGGATAAATTTAGTGATGGCACCTGGTAATAATTCCGAACAAAAAAATTGTCTTGAGTTGCAAAGACAATGGTAAGCATCAGAATAAATTGTTGGATGCAAATAAATATGTATATATTCATTCAGAACATCAATTCATTGAAAGAAGCAATGGGTCTAAATATACTGATGTAAATTAAAGATTATAAATACAATTTATTTAAAACTATATCAACATAGGCAGACATATAACCTGCAAATCACCAATAAGAATGCCCCTATATGCCATGCATAAATGTACAACTTCATAAGAAAAATACCACTTCTTTCATAAATAGATTACTTTCTAATAGATGTTTGCTCATCATATATAAAACCAGAACATTGTTATCCTCTCCAGATCCAGAACGTACCTTGTTATATGAGTTTCTGACACATTCTATGGATCATTTGCTAGTATAGACAATGGCATGTGCGGTCTGTGAAAGCGGCATAGGAGATGGCCAATGATCAAATGGACAAACATCTTAACTACCCTTTCTTTTTTATATACCTAAATGGTGGATGGCTGGGCCCTGCACTCCGAAGCAACACACATGTATGTTTCAAGTGTGAGACCGTGAGTAATAAGTTGTTACCAATGACATACAACATTTCAGAAGCAGTAGATTGCCATGAAGCGTACGTACCAAATCTCGCAGGATAGTTGTAGAAACCACAATTGAATGAGGAGGAATCCTATACAACAATTTAGTACCAAATTGTTGTCAGACCATGACTTATTTGAATAATAAAGCACTACCAGGAAACAATAGTTGAAGTGTGAGAAGTTTGAAAATCGTGTATCACCCTTGCTGTTGGCGAGTGAAATATGAGAAAATCCAATAGGAAATCAGTAGATGATTCGTATAAATATTGGGGGGAAATCAGGAAAAAATAGGTGACGTTTCAATACCTTGAATTAATTTCATTGCATTGTAGTTTCTGTGTTGTTTCAAGGTAATCTTCTTCTCCAAAGCCGATTTGATACTGCAAAAAAATTATATGAGATGAGCAATTACGGGGCATCAAAACAATCCGAACACACACACACACACACACACACACACACACACACACACACACAAAGACAGAGAGAGAGAGAGAGAGAGAGAGAGAGAGAGAAAGAGAGATCTGGATCGGGTAAAAGTTGTTTCGTGGCAGATTAGAATCAGATTGAACCCTCGCCCATCCTCCTTGCCATGAGACTATGGCTCCCATGAGCGCTTAATCTGTTGGACAGCTCACGAACTCCAGCTTTGTACCCATGTCCGACGACGGCGAGGAGGGTCATGCGGGGGGCGGTCGCCCAGGCTATTTTGCGGCAGGCGAGGAGGGCCGACACCAGGCAAAGTCGCCGCATGGGCAGGGTGGCCGCCAAGGAGAAGGTTGTCATGGAGATTGGAGAAAAAATGAGCAACGATGGGGAAACCCATGGGGCACGAAGCAGAAATCTGAGAAGTGGAGAACGAAGCGGCGTGCCCTCGGGCGATTTGATGGGGACTCGGTTGGGGAAATAAATTGAAGTGGAGGTGAGATTGGCCCCTGGCGTAGTGGGCCTTTGGCAGAAAATGAAGCGGTGTGTGCTGAAGAAACGAAGTGCGACATAAAAAAGTATCAACTAATGTGTAGCCAAGGCTGATTGAATGAAACAAAAAAAATCTAAAGCTCACATTGCTGACGTGGAGTGATCAGACGGGTGGAATTTCCTGAGGTAGCTAGATGATGATGTGGATGGGCTGCATGTTGAGAGAATAGGTAGAAGTGGGGAGCAACTTCTTAAGAATGTTAGATGTGCAGGTCATTTGACCTGCACACCAGATCAGTTGACTGATTATTATTCAAGACTAGACGAAGCATCAAGTTCAAAAGGGTGCAGCTAGGCACTACCAGCGGGTCTTTGTATTTTCTGAATGATGTGATAATAATGGTATCCATGAATTTCTTGGCTTATTTTCCCCTTCTTTCCGGTATCATCAACTCATCTCCATGCATATTGGGTTATGAGCCATCGTTTTGCTGGTGTTTCTAGTGATGAGACACAAGCAGTGGATTTGCAGATTTATTATATACACCAGCGAGGGAAGGAAAGTCACATATTGTTGCAACTTTCTTCCCCAGATGCACTCCTAATAAATATGTTTGCACTCATCTATTTAGGAAAATGTTGTTGCTTGGACCACAAAGATTACAAAACATCATCTATATTTTAGCGGGGTTTGGAATGTCATATGGGGATATTTTGAGGGGGGGGGGCAATGCCCCCCTCGAGCTGCATTTTTTCTCTTCTCCCCCTTGCATCATGCGCTAGCTCTGCCCCTGACAGCGTCATACTGGAGTCATTATCCTTCTTGCCTCGGAGAGCATTTACACTTGGTTGTCGAGACATCAATAAGTCAGGGCTGGAATCCATCGCTCTACGATGAACAAGCCTATGATACATTCCTAAACAAAAGCATATTGGACACTACACAAAAGAAGGGGCTTGTCACCTTTGTATGATGCACCAGCGTAGGCGCCGCAACCACGTCGGCATGACGCCGGCTCCTCCTAGGACAAATCCATCATCAATCTCACATCCAACGGAACCGTCCGGGTTGCGAGCTCCAACGAGGAAGAGTAGGACATGGAAGACGGCGACACCTCAAGTCCCATGAGCCGGTTCATGTGAAGAGCATGCTAATTTACGCATCTTACGCCTGATAACTTACGTACAAATACGGTGGTAACTTTGGCAGGGGTGGGGGTTGTTGTAATACACCTCCGATAATTTCTACATGAATAGCATGGTAATTTACGCACCGTAGACCTGATAACTTATGTGCAACACGTTGATAACTTTTGACCCCGAGAAAATAAAGTTGAAGAAACATGTCCCCGATAATTTTTGTGTGAATTAGATGGTAATTTATGCACCGCAGACCTGATAACTTAGGTACAAAAACGGTGATAACTTTAACCCGGGAGAAAAAATTGTTGAAGACACCCCGACAGCTTCGGCGTAAATAGCATGATAATTTACACACCACAAACCTGATAACTCATGTGCAAACACCGTGATGACTTTGAACGGCGGGAGGTGTTTAAAAACATCCCCAATAACTTCCGTGTAAATAGCATGATACTGTACGCACCATATACATGATAACTTACACATAAATACCATGGTAACTTTGATCCGGGGGTGGTTGGAGGGGTGGAAGTTGTTTGAGAACATAGCCCCCCCCCCCCCCCAATAACTTCCATATAAATATTACGATAATATACACATCATAGACTTATTAACTAATGGACAAACACCGCGATAACTTTGACCCCGGGGGCGGAAGTTGTTTGAAAATATACCCTCATAGTTTATGCGTAAATAGCATGGTAATATATGGACTACAGGCATGTGAACTCACGCACAAACATTACGGTAACTTTGTCATGGAAAAAATAGTTGTTCAAAATGTACCACGGTAACACATGTGTAAATAGCATGATAATAGACACACATCAGACCTGATAACTTACTTAGCTCAGGCCTGATAACTATTTGCAAGAAAAGAAAGTCGGCAGACCATATAAACATGAGATGTAGTTTTGAGGGTCTCGTCGAGATGAATTTTTTATGTGAAAATGATTTTTCAATCAGACCAACAGTTTTGAGCTATAAAATATTTTGAAGTTTCA
The DNA here is from genome assembly GCA_032464435.1 of Aegilops umbellulata. Taxonomy (NCBI): domain Eukaryota; kingdom Viridiplantae; phylum Streptophyta; class Magnoliopsida; order Poales; family Poaceae; genus Aegilops; species Aegilops umbellulata. The sequence continues at coordinate 438,568,469 of CP136059.1, read as the reverse complement.
AACAGGGGAGAACTAGGATGACATTAACTTTTTTTTCTATCTAATGCATGCACGCATATGCTTGTGAGGAGAAGGTTGGAGGAAATTTTTTTATGCCCCGATAATTTCTATGTAACAACATGATAACTTATGCACTACGGACATGATAACTTGTGTAAAACACGTGATAACTTTTTACCAGAAAAAAAAGTCATCAAAACATATTAATATGGGATCTAGTTTCGAAGATCTCGTCGTTACGAATCTTTTATGTCAAAACATTTTTTCAATCGGAGCGACGGTTTGAGCTACAAAACATTTCAAATTTTCAAATTTGATGGAATCTCTGCTGACATCAACAATTTTGTCCTATATGCATGCATGCAACAATTAGGGGAAAATAATTAATACTGAATGAATTTGGTTTAGAATAAAAAAACCAGAAGCACTAGTACACCTCATAAATATACTACTGGGTTGATCGTTCGGATCTGACGCTAAACTCCGGTCGACTGGAAGTTAGCACAGTCCAATATAAAATAGTGATCTAAACGCTCTTATATTAGTTTACGGAGGGAGTAACAAATAGTAGGCAGTCAACGACGGAGGTGCATGTTGCCCGGAGCAGCTTGGTTTTCTTCTGCGTTGAGATCACCAGGAGCTGTGCATGCAGGCACGACCTAAAGCTCCACAAGACGGCGGTGCTGGCAGTGGATCATGCGGCGAAGCTGCTCGTGAACTGAAATAGCTTGGCCTTCATCCACATTGCCGTCGAGGTAGTTGTTGCAGTGGAGAGAGACAAGTCTGGCAGCTTGCTCTGCTCCATCGACCATGGCAGTTTCGCACCGCACTGTATTGCCGTTCCTTGATCTATCCATGTCCGCTGGATCAAGACGACCTCGTCGGACAATAGGGCAGCGGCTTGGGAGCGAGCAAAGACAACGATGAGCTCGTTCTTTTAGTGTGCTCAGTTTCAAAAAGAGAGGTCTGAGGTTCTTTTTTTAAAACAGAGAAAATACCATAGTATTGAAAAAACTGTAGTATTACTACCATAGTTTTTAGTGGTTGTCAAACAGCTCAAAGTAATTAAAACCATCGTAATCCCCAAAAAAAATAGTATTTCCAGAATACTTAAAAAAATACAGAGCTATCAAACAGTCTTTAAGAAGTTTTTCTTTTTTCCATTTTATACATTCTACTCGCATTTTTAGCCCAACCCCGCAAGAATTGTCTTAAATACTGCCACCTTTCCACATTCGATTCCTCTTGGTTTTCTTTACCCCACTCCCTAGTCATGTCCAGGAAGTCTTCCCTTTCAAACAACAGTAGTTTGAACGAGAAAATAGTTTTGTTGCCAGAAATGTGTTAGCACTAATCTTGTTATTTGTATCTTCATGTTTAATTTTGAGTTTGCATGTAGTTTGGATGATTTATGGAAGTGTACGCACGCAAATATTGCTTCAGCTGTGCGCACAAGGGAGGCGGGATGCCGTGCAATGTGACGAGCACCACGAAATGCCGATGGTGCAGTGTAATATGGCGACGCCGTGATAAGCGGCAAGATGTGACAGAGGCTGGAGCGTGATGGGCAACACAGCACAAATTCAAAAAGAGAAGCTTGAGAGAGATGATAGAGTTGTGAGGCCCGGGATGCGCCGGAATCTATTAGTTTGTGAGTTGTCTGAATTTTGGTTACCATAGCCCAAAAATGTGATGATTTAGTGCAATTACCTCAGCAATGTGTGATGTTGTTTCTGGTGCACAGCAGCGCTGCAAAATAGAGTCCCAGCTCGATATTTCCCTTCTCCTCTGGTTACAATCGTAGTGTGCTAGTAGTATCTTTTTGTATACATCCATGCAGTATTGTCTACAATACAAAGTGTGCAACTGTCAATAGCATCAGATGCAACAATGAAACAAACCATCCTCTGCCCTGCTCTCCTCACACACACACACACACACACACACACACACATATAGGGAAAATCCATCCTACCACCCGGTGGTAGTTACCCCACATGTCTCATATACTACCATGTGATACTATATATACTATTTTATCATTTTAAATATGTTCATATACTATTTTTAAGATATTTCAAAGCAAGTTACATGAAAAATTTGCATATGAGCTCATAGTTTTGGTTATATTTGTAAAATACGTACATATTTGTACGTAAAAATGAGCATACTCAAAAAATGGTACATACTACCTAAAAATTAGTATATATACTACCTAATCATTGTTATATACTACATACTACACGTACATACTCTCGGTTCCGACAGATACTACATACAACATACAGAACACAAGTGGTGGTAACTACCACTGCTTGTAGGAAACATTTGTCATATATATATGAGCATTAACGGTGGTTCTGCCGCCAATGTAACATGCTGCCAACGGAACATGAAAACAGAGCTCTTCTACTAAACTAGAGGGCATAACTGCGTGCAAAATCGAAACAACTTAGCAAAGACCATACTGATTCCTGAATAAGAAATAGGTCAAGTAACTAGAGATGCGAATTAAGTCAAATGGCTGTTCACCACGAAACAGGAACAAATGTGCGACTGGCAGAAACGTCTTACCCTAGCTTGGGCGACGTGTTGCGTGTTATATAGCAGGGGCGCAATATCCCTGACAGCTCATACATCATTCGGTTACAAGGAGATAAGATACATCTTGGAGAGAAAGAAAGAGGAGGAGATAGGTTTAGTTACAACAAGAAGATCTAGCCTAAACTACCTCCTGAACTTATCTCATGCGCAACACATATCCTCTACGCTGACAGAATAATGCGCCTGGTTTAACACCCTCCCTTAATCACAACTTGGTTAAGTTGAGATTAGTTCTGAAGTTTTCAAAGCTCCGTATAGGTAATGCCTTGGTGAATCCATCGGCCAGTTGATCCTGAGAGTGTATAAACCGAATATCAAGTTCTTTCTGAGCAACTCTTTCTCTGACAAAGTGAAAATCAATTTCAATATGCTTTGTTCTGGCATGGAAGAATGGGCTTGCAGATAAGTAGGTTGCACCTAGATTGTCACACCATAAACAAGGAGCTTGTTTGACCTTTACACCTAACTCCTTTAGCATAGATTGGACCCATATGATTTCTGCTGTGGCATTTGCTAATGCCTTGTATTTTGCCTCTGTGCTTGACCTAGAGACAGTAGACTGCTTTCGTGCACACCATGATATCAAATTAGGTCCAAAGAAAACTGCAAATCCACCAGTTGATCTTTTGTCATCCAGACATCCTGCCCAATCAGAGTCAGAGAAAGCACTGACAAGAGTAGAGGGTGATCTGTTGAAGTTTAACCCAACACTCAAAGTGTTCTTGACATATCTTACTATACGTTTAGCGATAGTCAAATGGACAGTAGTAGGTGCATGAAGAAATTAACACACTTTGTTGACAGCAAAAGAAATATCAGGCCTAGTAAGAGTGAGATACTGCAAAGCTCCTACCAGACTCCTGTATTTTGTGATGTCCTCTTGACTTAGTAGTGTTCCTTCTATAAGAGACAATTTTTCTGAGCTAGATAAAGGAGTGGGTGAGGGTTTACAACCTTGCAAGCCAGCCTTTTTTACTAGATCAGTTGCATACTTTTCCTGAGAGAGATGCAGTCCATCTTTGTGTCTCTTCACCTCAATTCCAAGAAAGAATTGCAAGTCTCCAAGATCTTTCAAGGCAAACTCTGCACCCAAGTCTTTCAACAGTCCTTGAATTGCTTTATTAGATGAGCTTGTCACAATAATATCATCAACATAGATGAGAACAAACGTGCATGTGTTGGACTTGTTGTAAATGAACAATGAGGTGTCAGATTTAGAAGGAACAAAACCAAGTGCTTGCATTTTATGACAGAGACGAGAATACCATGCTCTTGGGGCTTGCTTCAACCCATACAATGCTTTGTCAAGTTTGCAGACATGAGTGGGAGCACTTTTATTTTCAAACCCAGGAGGTTGTTTCATATATACCTCCTCTTCCAGAACACCATGAAGGAACGCGTTCTGTACGTCAAGCTGCCTGAGACTCCAACCCCTAGAAACAGCAATGGACAAGACAAGACGGATAGTGGCAACTTTTACTACTGGACTAAAAGTGTCTTCGTAGTCTATACCATATCGTTGTTTGAAGCCTTTTGCAACCAGCCTAGCCTTGTATCGATCAATGGTTCCATCTGATTTTCTTTTGATCCTAAACACCCATTTACAATCAATTAAATTTTTACCTTGTTGTGGAGGAACCAAGTGCCATGTGTTATTTTTCTTAAGTGCTATGTACTCTTCAGTCATGGCTTTCCTGCACTTTTCATCACCAAGAGCCTCTTGCACCGTCGTGGGTTTACCTGGTTCACCTGTAGAGCAAATCATTCCATACTTGGTTATGTGCTTATAATCAACAGGTTTCGTTACCCCTTTCTGTAGACGTGCCGAGGCGACGAAGCAAGTGGATCTGTGACCGCAGAAGATCCCGTAGGCAGCACAGGAGTATCAGCCGCAGCATATCCCGAGGAGAGGTTCTCTGCATCCGCCACGTGAGGATTTTCTGTGGCGAACCGCCGCGCCTCAGTACTGGCCTGGTCCGCAGAAGATCCCGGCCTGCGGATCGGCTCATCATTCTCCAATGATGGCGAATCCGATCGGGAGCCCGCGCCTGTCAGACGTGTAGGTGGATCCACACTGGCGTCTGCGCCTGTCGGGTGCACGGGCGGGTCGACGCGGGATTCCGCGCCTGTGCCGTGGCCCGCATTGGTGGAGCCAGCTGGGCCCCGCCTCCTGTAGTAGACAGGCCGACCGCCGAATCGGGAGTCGCCTGCACCCGCGGCGCGCGACCACATGGCAGATGATGGTTGGTGGGAGGCTGGGGCCGCATCACGATGAGTGGGAGGACTTCGCATGTCAGCCACGGAATCGGAGATAGCGGCGTGTGCGCCTGCGCCACCTGCGCCCGGCCCGCTTGGTCCGTCTGCGGCAACGGATCCCGAGGAGAATCTGATTCTCTACCCTGGAACTGATCCCGAGGGGGATTTGTCTCCTGATTCGGGACACATAAAATGAGGCCCAACTTTGCACTATTTTCATCATTTTGAACCGCATTTTCGTGATTTTCTTCATTGTTTGCTCCTGTATCATCACAATGCTCATGCATACTATCAGTAGGATTAGTCAAATAGTTGATCATCAATATTGTTTCCCCCTTGATCAAGACCGGTAAGGTGTGAAGGTAAAAGGAGAATTTCTTGGCGAAGAAGTGCACCGGCGTTTGGATGGAGATCCGCAAAGGGAAACTTGGTTTCGTCAAAGACAACGTCACGGGATATGTAGACACGGCCCGTAGAGACATCTAGACACTTGACTCCTTTGTGTTGAGCACTATATCCAATAAACACGCATTGTGTGGAGAGAAACATAAGTTTGCGATTATTGTATAGACGGAGATTAGGCCAACAGGCACATCCGAACACACGGAGAGACTTGTAGTTAGGTTTGATGTGAAGAAGGCGTTCTAGTGGTGTTTCATTGTGAATAACACGACTAGGAAGCATATTGATAATATGCACGGCAGTGAGGAACGCTTCGTCCCAAAACTTGAGTGGCATGGAGGCTCCTGCTAAGAGGGCAAGTCCAACCTCGACAATGTGGCGATGCTTGCGCTCGGCCGAGCCGTTTTGTTGGTGAGCGTGAGGGCAATGAAACATGGTGTGATATGCCAAGAGTTTGGAAGAAGGAGTTGAGTTTCTCGTACTCCCCCCCCCCCCCCAGTCGGATTGAACGGCAATGATTTTACTATTAAACTTGCGTTCAACAAGAGCTTGAAAAATTTTAAAGACTTGGAAAACATCTGATCTCTTCTTAAGAAGATAGATCCAAGAGAATTTGCTGTAATCATCGATGAAACTCACATAATAGGTGTGTCTACCCACAGAACTAGGGGCAGGAGCCCAAACATCAGAAAAAATCAATTGCAAGGGTTGTGTGGAGACACTAGTAGATATAGGGTATGGTAACTGATGACTCTTAGCACGTTGACATGAATCACAAATAGCTTCAATATGCCGCTCACCAACAAACGGGAGCTTATTTTTCCTAAGCAATCTTTCAACTAGAGAAAAAGAAGCATGTCCTAGACGATCATGCCACCGGGTTGACGAAAGCTTGACAACATCATAGGCTTGTTTATTGAATCTTCTACGCTCCGGAATCAACGGGTAAAGCCCTCGAACACATCTACCTCGATAGAGGATTTTCTTCGTGGCCTGACCCTTTATCAAAAATAAATAAGGATGAAACTCAAGGAAGACATGATTATCAATAGCAATTCTATGAACGGAGAGAAGATTTTTGTCGGCACTAGGAACATGTAGAATTCTCTTAAGATGAAGTTTGCGTTTAGGGGTACTAAAAATTGAATGACCAACATGACATATCCGCATACCTTCGCCGCTGGCAGTATGGATCTGGTCCTTGCCGCGGTATTTTTCCTTCATTGTCACCTTCTCGAGCTCGCTGGTGATGTGGTTTGTGGCGCCGCTATCGACGTACCAGTTGGTGTCGATCCCATAGGAGCCATCAGCTGCGTTGGCGACCTTGTCCTCGTCCTGGGAATCGTCTTCGTCTTCGTCGTAGCGGTACCGGCAATCTTTTGATGTATGCCCCGGCTTGCCACAGATCTGGCAGCGAGGACTGTCCGCCCGAGCGCGACCAGAGCCACCTCCACGGCGACCCCTAGTGCCCGAGCGCCCGCCGCCGCCACCTCCGTGCCCTCCACCTGAGGATCGTCCTTTGCCGTGAGAGGAGCCACGGTAGCGGGAACCACCACCACGACCCCTAGAGGCAGCGTTGGCAGACGACTTGAAGCCGCCGCCGCCGGAGCCGTGGAACTGAGCCATGCGTTGATCGAAGTTACTGAGCATGGAGAAGATCTCGTCGAGGGAGGCAGGAGTGACACGGGCATCGAGGGTCGAGACCAGGGGCTGATAGTCCTGATCCAGTCCATGAAGAATATAGGAGATGAGTTCATCGTCCTGGATCGGCTTGCCGGCCGCGGCGAGTTCGTCCGCAAGACCAGCATCGAGGCGAAGTAGGAGGCGACGGACTGGTTGCCCTTCTGGGCGTTGATGAGGCTGGTGCGGATGTTGTTGACGCGGCTCAGCGACTGGGACGAGTACATGGCCGCCAGAGTTGTCCAGAGCGCAGCCGCCGTGGTGACCGTGGTCACCGTGATGAGGACTTCCTTGGAGAGGTTGCTCAGCAGGTAGCCGAGCACCTGTTGGTCCTCCCTGACCCAGATTGGGTGGAGAGGGTTGGGCTCAAACGTCTCCTTGCCATCCTTGTCCTTGGTGGCGAGGAGCTTGGCCGGTTCCGGCAGGGTGCCATCGACATAGCCGAAGACCCCGGCACCACGCAGCTGCGGGATGATCTGCGTGCGCCATAGCACATAGTTTGTGCGGGAAAGCTTCTCGGTGACCTGACCGCTGAGGGTAGGCTGGGAGATAGCGCCGGATGAGGAAGACGAGGAAGACATGGCTAGGCACAGATTGGAATCGTGGAAAGCTTGGATGGGAAGAGGTTAGGCTCTGATTACCATGTGCGACTGGCAGAAACGTCTTACCCTAGCTTGGGCGACGTGCTGCGTGTTATATAGCAGGGGCGCAATATCCCTGACAGCGCATACATCATTCGGTTACAAGGAGATAAGATACATCTTGGAGAGAAAGAAAGAGGAGGAGATAGGTTTAGTTACAACAAGAAGATCTAGCCTAAACTACCTCCTGAACTTATCTCATGCGCAACACATATCCTCTACGCTGACAGAATAATGCGCCTGGTTTAACAACAAATACAACATTAATCAGGTAATAACAGTGTTTTGTTTGTGGAGGTCACACTACACATCGGAAATACAGATAAGGCACATAGGGGGAACCATCGTATAGCTGAATCACAGCTTAGATCGGTGCTCCAGTTTTATTAGGGAGAGATACATACATGTACGGGAAGGAAGTATGCCTTTGAAATTAGGAAATAATACCAAGACATTTCAACTGCTCGTAAACTAAGCAGCATGCATAATCGCCATAAGAGTTTTCCATCAACAACGTCCCACCTGCAAAAAGGAAACAAAAAAATAACATGAGTGCAAGCTGTTGATCTTCAAACTGTTATTCCAAACAAAAAGGTGGTTAGGGTATAGAGCAGAAAGCTACCCGCAAAGAAGAAAGAATGAATAAGATAAAGGCCATTTTTACGGCATGCTCCTTGTGACACAAATATTTACACGATAAAGTAACTTCTGAATGCTCTAGGAAAAGAAAGGAAAGGACGACAAGAGGGGGAGGGGGCAAAGTTACGATACCTCACATGCTTTCCGCCGCAGCTCCTTCAGTGTGTTGTCATCTTCAGAGATCAGGGGTGCGTCGTATAGTTTCAGGACATTGAGGGACGAAAGGTGCAGCAAGCCCTCAGGTAGCTCGTTTATCTTTTGACACCACCAAAGTTCAAGGTGAGAGAGTTTTGGCATTGTCCCTAGTTCCATCCTCCACTCCTCCATGGAAAAACTACGAAGCTTTAACTCCTGTAAACGAGGAAAGCCTTGGGCAGAGCATGACATAGTACGACCTTCATAACCTCTCAAACTGAGCACCGCAAGAAAGGGAAGCTTCTCCAGGATCGGCATTGGGTCCTGGTTAATGACTTCAGCAGATAGATAGAGACGGCGTAGGCTTTGTGGGAAGTAATGGCTCTCGGGCAACTTATCAAGCACACTGAATCTGGTGAGGTAAATATCTACTAGTCGAGGCATGTTGACAAATATATTTATCATCTCTGCAGGGACTAGGCTCATGCACAAGAAGAGGGTTGTCAATTGAGTCATTTGGCCAACAAAATTCACCATGCCATTACCGAAATATTTAGTTCCAATTGATCCAAGATCTAACCATAAGGTCCTCAACTCTTTTTGCTGCACATTACTTGGTGGAGGGAACACGTTACTGAGGTAAACATACCTTAAAGTAGAGATATGCCAGAGGGACATTGGTACTGCTTCCTTCAGATCTGTGTTTCTTAAATCTAAATTTTCCAAGTTAAGAAGTTTTCCAATTGATGTAGGAAGTGCCACATGCCTACATGCACTCAACCTAAGATATCTTAGGTGAATGAACCCACCGATTGCACAGATATCCTTTAGGTCTGAGTTTTCGATGTGAAGTACTCTCAGAAATCTGAGCTTAGGCAGGGACACCGACGAGAGTCTAAAACCAACAAGAGTTTGGGCATTAGGTGTTGCCTGCAATATCTGACCAGTAATGTTTTGAAAAGAATAACGATAAGATATCATGGTATCAGATGATGAGGCGCCAACTCCTGCAAGATTTTACAGTGCACCCACATGTTAGCAAGAAGAAAACCATCTTGTCTTGCTTCTTCTACGCACCAGTCACGTAGAATGTCATGAATTCTTATTGTTTCAATCCAGCCGTGTGCCCTGCTTCTGGAAGCAACTTGGACCAAGCTTCTTTGAGCCAACCCAGTCACATACTTGCGTGCTGTTTCTTCTGGTGTATGCTTTAACATATGCGGAATCAAACTTTCTGCCATCCATATTTCAGTAAGGTCTGATACATCTATTTCAGGATCCTCACAAAAAGCGGCAAAATAGAGGAAACAAGATCTGAAATAATGACTTGGGAGGTCTTTGTAACTGCGAGCTATTATGGCTGCATCATCTGTCCATTTTTGGTTGATGACCAATCCAAAAGTATATCAGACCATGCTTCTGAATTTAGATTCTTTGATAGATAAGCCCCCAGAACTGCAAGGGCTAGTGGTAATCCATTACATTTCTTTGCAAGCTTTCTCCCTAATTCTTCAACCTCTTTGACGTCACATATGGAGGACCTTTTGTATGATGGTAATGCTTTGCTACTAAAAAGTTCCCAGCTTTTCTCATCATCTAAGTGCTTTAGAATATGAACATGAGTTGGCATTTGAATATGATTTGCAACATCTTTCTTTCTTGTGGTTAACAGAATTCTACTTCCAGTAGCTGCATCTGGAAAAACATTGACCATTCTACTTATTTGCTCCCATGTATCTGTTTCCCACACGTCATCAAGAACTACGAAGTATCTTTTATGCAACAGAAAATCATGGATCTTCTTTCCCACCTCGTACTCCTGCGTTACATCGATGTCCCTAGACTCATCTGTGGTTCCTATCATTTGTTTCATAATATTATTCAGCAAATCAATGCCCTTGAACTTTTGGGATACGCACCCAAGCAATTGCCTCAAAGTGTGCTCTGACCGTGGATGAAGTGTAGACTTTTCTAGCGAGTGTTGTTTTTTCCGCCCCACCCATGGCAACTATTGAGACTGCAGTAAGCATGTTGGCAACGCTAACTAACTTATCCACTATTTCTTTGTGCTCATCCTCAAAACCAACCATGACAACATCATCTTCATAGTTCTGGTTCATATGACCACTATCTTGTGGAAACTCATACTCAACCACACCAGCATTATCCAAATCAATCTTCAGATTTTGCGCACTCGCAAAGATCTCGCTGAGCTTCCTTCTTACCCGCTGAATGTGAACACCAATTTTATGGAGGGTAATCAAGTCGGTCGGTAAGCGAGCATACCTTGAAATGGCGCCCATGAACCCCTTTTTGATCCTGTTTCTCTTCTCCATGTAATCGGCTTCTTCGATGACATTCTGAGCCTCATATGCCGCAGCCCTGATCTGGGTGACCAAGATAGCAACTCTAGCATTTCCTAATCTCCATTTGTTGTCGGCATCTTTGAGGTAGGCCTGAATCCGCATCAGCTCATCTTTCAATAGCCCCACTTCAAGGGTGACTCCACACAAAAATATAGTCTCCTGAACTGCAAGATCAGCTGGCACCTGCCATTAGCTTTCAACTTAACTGCAATTAACCATGGCCGACCCTCAAGGGAGTGAGAACTGAGAACAAGTACTACCGAGGAAGAGAAGGAGGAGAAGGGGGAAGGGGGCGGAGAGACTCACCAATGAGATCCACTTGAGTGCAGACTTGGGGAGACGGACGGCGCGGCGGGGAGATGCAGGGGTCGACGGCGGCGAGAATGGCGCCGGGGGCACGGTGACTGAGATTTGCGATTGCGAGTCAACGCTTCCGAGGAAGAGGTTTCCCCTCTCCGCGTGTTCCGTCGCGGAGTTGGCAGCTCAGCTCAACACGTAGACATCTTCTTACATCTTCAAAATCAAATAAAAGCTCAACACGTAAAAATGCACTCCTCCATTTCCTGTTTAGTTCGCATTTTAGATTTGTTTTAAGCCAAACTTTATAAGTTTCGACCAACTTTATATTGAAAAACGTCATCATCTACAATACCAAATATAGATAGTATGAAAATTTATTCTACAATGCATGTAATGTTATAAATTTGGTATTAAATATGTTGATATTTTTTTCATAACTTTAATTTGATTGAACTTTACAAGTTTAGCTTCAATCAGAACTAATATGCAGAGGAAAATAACCGGACAGAGTATCTAGTGCGTGTAAGATAAAGACTACGTTACTCTAAAGCCGGGTGCTTGTGAGTTGTCACACACAAAGGACAAAAATATATAATTCTAATCATGAGGAAAATAAACATGTGATTCGAGCCTTATGAAACTTGCACATGATCAGAAGCAGCCCCAAGAATGGATCAAAGTTGAGTCTAAAAAGTTTTGATGAAAACAAGTTGCAAGATATTTTTTTTTTGAAAATTAGCCGGAGAGCTGCTAAAATTCCATTGAGAAGAAGTACGCTAACAGATAGAATTGCTCGGTTTGTTAGAGGGAAACCTGAATAATAGTCAACTATACCTAGCTAAGCTAGGTCACTAGCACCACAAGACATACAAATATACCGAAAAAAGTAAACAAGATAGAGTAGAGCACATCAGAGTCCATTGTAGTGCCATCGTACATCCTCCATCGCACTCGCGATCCGACGAATTCAACTTCGCTGCAACAACACAGGTGCACCCGCATCTGGCATGTCCGCCACAAGTGTATTCTTCAACCTCATCGATATTAGAGAGAGAAGACATATCCATAGGGAGGCAGACATGTGCTACTCCAATCCCGAGAGGAGGACAAACAAGGCTAGTCTGACGCTCCCTGCATGCCAAGTGTGCTTCTGCTGTCCACACAGCCGTGCCACGACCAATTATAGATGCATCAACCAGACTCTCCACACTGCTAGAGCCTGACCATCCAGACCACCGCTAACTAGGTGCGCTCACCAAGAACCTCTCTGAAATAATGCTTCTAGTGAAGTAAGGCCGCCAAAGACCACTCCCTTGCCAATCTGACAAGGCAGATTTAGGTTTTTACCAGGAGAAGGGATCCAAAGACAGGAGGATGACAAGTCTCCTCGCTGATGCCTCCAAGAAGGAAAGCAGCATCCACGAATGTTCCATCATAGGCATTGAGCAAGACTTTCGCCTGGAGAATATGCACCTCGAAGCCAAGGACAAACGCCCTAGCAACACCACCACCACCCAACCACACATCACCAGTGCCTCATGCCGCTCCTAGAACACGGGGGTCCAACATAGTTCCGGACAAATCAGACCCGCACGACTGTTCACAGACGTCGTTGTGCATCCACCGAGGGCCAGGCAGAGTTGCGACCAGCAGTTCCACTTCAAGACCAGCCCGACACAAACTCGCTGCTCAGCCACCCCTTGCCCACCACAGGCCAGGATGGGCCTAGATATGGCCTGCTGCCCGCATCCACCGCCAAAGCACATCAGAGCGAGCTATGGGCGTTGCACCCCCGTGGCCCACGACCTGCGAGTCACCCTCTCCATCACCGCCAGCCTCATCTGAAGCCAGCCCAAGATCTGGCTGCCAGGCGACCAAATGAAGCCATCGCACAGGAAGAAGAATGCCTCGCTATCCCTGAAGCCAGCCGGGCTTCGCCGGTGAGCCCCTCAGGCGCTGCGAGGGAAATGAAGGGACGAAGAAGGTGGAAGCGGATTAACCCCCCCCTCCCCCTCGGCCCAAGTCGTCAGAGGAGGGTAGAAAAGAAATTACTATGTGTCCTTTAATTATAAAAAAACTTATTTTGTTTTCAAAATTTGTACAGAGTTTAAAAATGTGTTCACTTTATAGAAAAATTGTTTGCATTTTCAAAATTTTGTTCACAATTTTGGAAAATGTTCGCGTTTAAAAAAGTTCACGTTCAAAATTCCAAAAAAATCACAAGAGCAGAGCGGATTTTTAAGAACTATGAACATCGATATAGTTGATTTTTTTTTTGGAATTTTGAACGTGACTTTTCTTAAACATGAACATTTTCTAAAATTGTAAACAAAATTTTGGAAATGCAAAAAAAGTCAGAAAAGTAAACACATTTTTAAACTCAGAACAAACTAAAAAATGAGATGTGTTTTTTGAAATTTCAAACAATTTCTGAAAACATAAACAATTTTGAAACTTTTAACTTTTTTTAAAATGCAACCATTTTTTCATATTTGCAAACTTTTTGAAATTAATAAATATGTTGAACATTTTTTGAACTTTGCGATTTTCAAAAAGAAAAAAAAGAAAAATATAAAAAATCGGCCCATGAACCTTCTAAAAGGTTCTCAAACCGGTAAAACCAGGCCTGGAACCATCTAGAAGGTTCCCAAATCCGGCATGGGCAGAGGCACCAACAGAAAAATGGGTCGGCGCATGTTCACTCGTAACAATTAGGTCTATGCGAAACAGCGACTGTTTGATGCTCTGAGCGTCAGATAGGATTTTCAATGAACAGGCACCTGATAGGAGATGTTGTCGCCTTGTTGGACTACACGTAATTTTTTTCTGTGGTTTTTTCGTTCTTTATATTTTTCATTAATTAATTTTTCTCATTTTGACCATTATTATTCTTTTTGAAATTTGTCAAAAAAATTGAAAAACTGTTTGGAATACCCTAAAATATTTTTTGTTTCAAAATTAGAATATATTCCAGAATTTAGAAAATATTCATGTTTTCAAATAAATTATTCACAAATTTAAAAAATGCTTGTGTTTCAAGTTGATAATTTTTTTTAGATGTACATGGTTTTCAGTTTGTGCTCAAAATTTTATCAATTGTTGGGAAATTGTTAACAATTTTATTAAAGGTGTAATAACTTGTAAAATATTTATACTAATTTCAATATTCAAAATTGTTGACAAATTCAATAAATGATTAGTACATAACAAAATGTTCATGTTCATTGATAATGACAGAAATTACAAATAGTACAAGCATTCAAATTAGGAAAAACAACACGCTCTCTGTCCTAGTCCGGCACACTCCTCTCAACTGATGCTTTTTGGGCTATGGATAAGTGATCCTAACTTCTTTCAGCAGCCTGACATGGACATATGATGCATACATGCCAAGTTTGAATGACTTTCGACACCGTTTGCACGAGGCGACACCTCTAGGCATTTATCGGCCCTTTTCACAGAGAAAACTTCAAGAAAAAAAATGCAAGAATTGTTGAAAACTCAAACAACTTTGGCATGGTGCCTTGAATTGGTCATATAAGCTCATGAAAAAATTGAGGTCATGTGACGGGTGCCAAAACAACACTCTCAAACGGACCCATCAAGCGTGAACCAAAAGCATGCCCTCTGTTTGCCAACTGCCACCATACTGACTTAAATCTGAATATTTACAGATGCCGGCTCTAAAAAATGTTCCGTTCTGTGAATCTATTGTAAGTGATAATATGATCTCCTGGGAGCACATTGTGCTCTGCACTTACTATTGCAAAGTAGTCTCTATCTAATCATGCATTTTATCTGCTCAGTAGTTTCTAACACTTAGGTGTATGGAATTTCTTTGTGCCTGAACATCATTCTTGAAAGTAGTAGGGGAACTTACTTTCTTCTGGTATTGGATTACGCCATCCTGCTTATGTATCTTTTACTGGTGTCAACAACAGGAAAGATTTCTGACGCCGTAGAAGTGGCTGGGAAGGATGTGTTGTCAACATCGTCGACCGTGACGACCGGTCTTGTATCTCACAAGTATGTTATTCTACTGCACAACCTTGTTTCTACACCCTCTCTTGGTTCTTGGACCGGAACATGGAGCACTTCCCCTCACACCTTGCTTCCTCTTTTTTTGTCAGGCATGGAGTGAAAGGACGCGGATTTTTAGAGCTTGGGCTAATGGACACCTCCTATCTTTACCCTTCAATATAGCTTTGAGATATGTGCTATACAACTAACTTACTACGTGAAACTTTCTTTTTTTGTTCCTTCCAAATAAAACAACATATGAATATCAAACTTTGCAAGATAGAAAACATTCTTACTACAATGTGAGAAAAAACTTATATATTTTTTTGACCGACATAAATATACAAAATGAGATTTTCTTTATTCAAAAATGTTATTTTTAGTATTTATGATGCATGAAAAAATCTGAAAGTTTATTCCCACATTCTAATTAAATGTTTTGTTGTGCTGCAAAGTTTAAAGTCCATATGTTGCTTTATTTAAAAGAAATAAAAAAGACAAATGTTTTTGCATGAATCGCGATGCAGAGATGAATGGCTAGATAAAGAGGTGCACGTGAGCCTAAGCTCTACAGAATATTTTCCTACAAAGCTGCCACGGCGACCAATGAAGGGCTCGACGCAGCAGGCCACGCCATCGGAACGGCGTGGGCCGTGTTCAAGCTCCGGCAGGCATTGAACCCGAAGAGCGTCCTGAAACCCACGTCGCTCGCCAAGTCCAGCATCAAGGCCGGAGCGGCGGAGCTCCGGGCGAAGAGCAGCAAGAGCAAGTAGGGCCTGAAGCAGTCTTCGCCGCAGCCGGTCGTATCAGGGCCTGACGAGATCAGAAGCTTGCATATGTGTAGCTTGTAGATATGTGTGCTGGAAACATAGAACAACCTGCCTGCCATGTCTTTCCCTCTGCTGATGTGCTTCCTAGTTGAGTATCTGTTGCTTGGTTTGGTTCTGTGCTCTGTAAGTCGATGAAACGGAGTAGGTTAATCGCTGAATTTTACTGCTGTTATTGTGGTGTTAACCCTTCATTTCATTTGCTGTAATGCTGAAGGCGTAAGCGTAAAATCTATCCATCTATTATTCCCTCTGTGAAATAATATAAGACCTTTTAGATCAGTACTAAAGTAGTAATCTAAAACGTCTTATATTGGAAAATACACAAAAGCACTTGAGTGCTTTGCCCCCTTAAGAAAATTAAATTAAAAAAATACCACGAAAATACAGGAAATTCCGAAATCTTTTTTTAACACAGTACAAACACATGCACTCATAAACGCGCATACACGCACATCCTACCCCTATGAGCACTTTTGAGAGACTAAGCCGGCATATCATCTTGATATTGATCAAGTCACCAGGACGCGTCGTAGTCTACAGAAACATCTCCTCCCGCTGAACGCACATCACAGAAAATCCTGAAATAAATTCAGGAATAAATGCGAGCACCAGGACTGGACCCTGGGGGCTGGGGAGACAACTGTCCACCTAACCATCCATATGGAATCTTGGGATCTCAAACTTGGGTTTCCAATATACTCCCGTACGAAGTTCCGTAGAAAAATACCAATGAAGGTATCCGTGGCGAAACAAATAAAGTCCAAACTAAAATCTATACAAACAATTTTTTTTCTATACATTTTTTGTCTTTTTTTTGCCACGGATGAGTTTCCAGGTATTTTTTCATGAAATTTCACACGAAAGTATAGATTGAGCATCCAGGTTTCATATGCTAAAACCCCCGCTCTTTAAAAAAATATTTGCCGGCAATATTTTGAACTTAATGTTCATATAGGCGTGTGGAGCACCCACATGCTACAAATCCTCTTCCGTCTTATATTACTTTATCTAAAAGGTCTAAAATTACTTTACATCAAAAACAAAATATGGATAAAAAATAGAGAGATATACCAGAAAAATTCACAATAATTCAAAATATTTAACCATTGATTGGATATACTTAACAAGCTTAGCCCTTAGATCTTCACAACTCGGTGGAGCGTGGACCCTACCATTTTTTTAGGGAAGACCCTACCCATATTAACTGTGCAGACCTGATCTATGTGGTGGCTTCTCTCTCTTCATGCACTTATTTTTTCTTTGACTCACTTCATGCACGTTATTAGTTGTAATTCCAAGAAAATAAAGGACCAAAGCCCCTCTAAACGTCCCGCGGATCCCGGTCAGTAATTTTCTTTTAAGAAAGGATGATATTAGTGAAAGTTTTGTGTGAAAGTGGACAGATCTGCCCCTTTTCTGAAACTTTAGTATAGAAAATGAACCAGATTCATTTTTTTTCTTCATAAAATGATCCATTTGCATGACTCCTGGGGCTGGGGTGTCATGCTAGGGCCCAGTTATTTTGAGGTGATTCTCAACAATCAAGCCTGGAGAATCAATAAGCTGAAAAGAACTCGATTTGCTTCTCAAAAATCGTCTGAGAATCGCCACAATCAGCAGTGCAATCCAAAAGCGCCTCCCAGCCACGCTTCTGGTGATTCTGCGAGCTCCCGCAGGTGAAAACGCTTCGTTATAAGCCAATGCCCCTATTCCAACCGGTAATTATAAGGAAAATGCCAGCGAGCAACGCGAACAGACCCTCTGTTCTCGACCTGTTCCTCTCGTTCTCTCCCTCCGCTCGCTCACGTTCCAATCCCGCCGCCGCGCCACTATCCGCCGGCTCAAGTTCGCCAATCCAAGGACTTGCCTCGCCGGAGCTCGTTCTCCAGTCGCCGGAGGACATCCGGTCATGCCCTTGTCGGAGTTGGCCCTCCTCTCGCTCGAGCTCGGCGGAGCACGTCCGGCCTTGCCCTCGCCCGATCTCGTCGAGCTGCTCCGGCCCCTCCTCGCCGGAGGTCACTCTGCCCTCGCACAAGCTCGTCGGAGGCCGCCTCGTCCATCCCCTCTCTCTAGTGAACTCCTCTTCCTCTCATCTCCCTCCTCTGAAGTCCTCTGTGTTAAATCGATGGCTGTATGTCAATGGCCTCTGTAGCTAGATGATTTGCTAGTTGCCTGATTGATAAATGGATGAATGGTGCTACTGCGAATGTTGTTGTCAATGGTTTCAGTTCAGGGACATTAAAGACATTTCAGCACACAACTCATCCCACAATCTCAGACTACAATCTCAAAAAGAACTCGATGGCTGATTCTATGGGAAGTTGATTTTGTGGGATGTTTTCTAGAATCAGATTCTGAAGAATCAAAAGGTGAAAAGAACTGGGCCTAGATAGCGTGACGACCGGAACTGGGGCGCCATGACAGATAGCACGACACCTTGGGCGTCATGCAAAATGGGCCATTTTATAGTACTCCCTTTGATCCTAATAATTGGCCGAGCCTTTATACGATGTCAAAAGGGAGTAAATTTTGTATTCGATCCATTATGTGCTAAAGTTTAAAAAAAAGCTAGATTTGTCCATTTTCATAAATTTTGCCACCTGTGTGGAAGTCTGCTGCATTGGATGAATGTTGTTGGGAGGTGAGATTTTAGTCTATTAGCAATTGATTTTGAGACGGTTTTGTAGATGATATCGCGGAGGCTGATATGCCTAAAGTTTCGGCGGCAACTAGAGACCAGTTTTTCGGAAATAAGCAAGTATATGTGTTTACATAAGGCGAGGAAGAGTGATACCTTTATCATAGTATTGTTGGACCAGCTTGGTGACGTCATCTCCAATCCAAGTCCAAGCCGCAATAATGCAAATATAGAATGCCAAACTGAATCTGTCTGATCTCGGCGAAGCATTTTCTTTTCTTTCCTTTAAAATTCGTCAGATCTGCATCGATTTGAGCTTGGGCCTTTCTTTATTACAGAATGACCGGGCCATAATTCTCCGTGGCATGAACATGTGATTGATACTCTAGTGTAGAAAACGCACTTATATTATGGGGCAGGTGTAATAATCAAGTGAACTTCTCATTAGAAAAGGCCAATAATTTACGGCTAACTAGCTAGATGCTTCATTTTCTAGTAGCATTTTGTTTCTTTGGTCAAATGTGTGGATTATCAAATATGTAGCTGAGTTTATGTATGCTTCATCGTGAATGTCATGCAGTGATCCATGATAGTACTAAGAAACATCTAATAATTGGTTGTCAAAGTTTTTTTCTTCATCCTGCCAGTATAGTGGGAGCATATTCACCTAGGATATCCCATCCCCATCCCCATCCCTTGTACGGCCTTCCAAACAGCGACTAGTCAAGTTTCCCGTACAAAAAGAATAAAAACTGGTCAACGGGATTACGTACACACTACACATACTCCCCTCCCCTCCCGTGTTCTCTTTCTTTCGCTGGCTTCTTCCACCCTCATCGACCGCGCGCCATTGCCGAGAGAGCAAGAAACCCAAGAACTAAGCTGAGTTGGAAGTATCCATCGACCGAATCCGATATAGCTGGGTACATGGAGGAGGCGGCAACCGGCTCCGGCGAGGAGGAGGTGTACTGCGCGGTGGGGAAGGAGCAGTGGAACTGGAAGGCGAACCTGCGGTGGGTGCTGGCCAACTTCCCCGGCCGCCGCCTCGTGCTCGCCCACGTCCACCGCCCGCCGCACCGCATCAACATGAGTAAGCCTCTCTCTCTCTCTCTCTCTCGTCGTTCATCATTTACTTCCACCAAATCAGTGGGTGGATGGATGCAGTGGGGGCGTGGGTGCCGGTGAGCCAGGTGGGGGCAGCCATGGTGGCCGCGTGCAGGAAGTGGGAGGAGGACGAGGCCAGCGAGGCCCTCGACCAGCTCGTCCGCATCTGCAAGATCCAGCGGGTTCGTTCCTGAATCCTATCCTTGGTTTGTTCAGTAGTCGTTGTCATCAGCAGCAAATTATTGCTGGCTCAACTGATTGAACTATCGAGTGCAATAATTACAGGTCCTCGCGCGCAAGCTCATCGTTTCCGGCGACGACCTGGCGGGCTGCCTGGTGCAGCTCGTCGCCGACCATGGCGTCGGAGAGCTCGTCATGGGCGCCGCCGCCGACCGGGCCTACTCGAGGTATGTATGTGTGGTTACCGCGAGCTCGCACGTTACAGTCGGCCTGCCTCTTGCGTGCGGACAATGTGATATGGATGCTATGTTGTTGTCAGGAAGATGCGGGCGCCCAAGTCCAAGAAGGCGGCCGCGGTCAAGCTCAAGGCCAACCCCTCCTGCAGGATCTGGTTCGTCTGCAAAGGCAAGCTCATCTGCACCAGGTATGTCACATTCTCCATGGATGTTGTGCTGTCCATTTATGCGATAATGTTGATTCTTGAGTCTTGGCACGTATAGAGAGGCCAGCGGAGAGGGGCAGATAAGCAGAGGAGAGCCATCCACGGCTAGCACCAGCCCAGGGCCAATTGCTTCCGACGACTGCTCGACATCGAAATCCTCGTCGAGCCGCCACGGCGAGGGCGACGGCGAGCCGGTCGGCGTGCATGACTCGCCTACGTCTTCGAAACGTGGTTCGGTAATGCGATCCGGTTGTCAATGCGATGAATTTTTGGGGATGGTGAACAATGCATTCACACTCGATCTTGCCAGGGCGACGCAGGCGAGATGGACGACGCGCCCTACGAACAGACTGGCCGGCCACCTGGAGCTGTGGAAGAGTCCATGCCCGCCGCAATGGATGGTGATCAAGGTGTCGGTGTCTTGCGGTTCGGTTTGCCGGAGCTGGAGGCGGCGACAGGCCGTTTCGGCGAGTCTGCTAGGATCGGCATTGCCGGCATTAGCCGCGCCGGCGTGTACAGAGGGAGCCTGCGCGGCGTGAGCGTCGCCGTTACGGTCATCTCCCCGGATGCCGCTGTCGGCGAGGCGCGGTTCGCTCGCGAGGTCGACTCCATCAGCAGGGTGAAGCACCCTGGCCTCGTCGCACTCGTTGGCGCCTGCCCGGAGGCGCGCGCCGTGGTGCACGAGCTCGTGGCGGGCGGGAGCCTGGAGGACCGCCTCGACCAAGGAGGCGACGGGACGCCGCCGCTGCCGTGGATGGCGCGGTGCCGCGTGGCACACCAGGTCTGCTCCGCGCTGGCCTTCCTCCACGCGTCAGCCAAGACGGTGCACGGCGACGTCCGCCCGGCGAACATCCTCCTGCTAGACCAGGGCGACGAGCGGCGCTCCTCCATTAAACTCGCCGGCCTCGGCACGCGCGGGCTCCTGACGCAGGCGGAGCAGCAGCGGGCCGGCCGCGAGGCGCTGGCGTACGTGGACAAGCGGTACGTCGCGACGGGGGAGCCGACCCCGCAGTGCGACGTGCACGCTCTGGGCCTGCTGCTGCTCCGGCTGGTCACGGGCCTGCCGGCGCGTTGGGCGAAGAAGGCGGCGCTGGAGGCCGCCGCCGGCGGGGGCAGAGCCTGGCACCAGGTGGTGGACGCGAGCGCAGGGGGGTGGCCGACGGAGGTGGCCACCGAGGTGGCGCTCCTCGGGCTGAGGTGCTGCGCCGTGAGCGACGGACGAGTGGCGTGTCGCCCGGCCGGTGAGCTGCTTGAGGAGGCGCGCGCCGTGCTGGAGGCCATGATGGACGCCACATCACTGTTGTCATCGGCGGAGAAGGAGGCGTCTGACGGCGGTGGCGCACCGCCCGTCCTACATCCTCTGCCGGATAATCGGGATCCAAATAATCTGTGTGCCAGCAGCAGCAGGTCGATCCAGTAGGTAGTAGATGCACCTGTAACCAATTATTGTTTTGAGATGGGAATGATGTGTTGAGGTGGGACAAATTTCGTGTTTTGACCCTTTTCTCAAACCTATTCGAGATCTGACCCTAGTTTGAATTTATTTCAAGATCTGACCCTTTTGCTACCGTCAGGGTCCATGGCGGTAGGGTATAACAGCCTACCGCCAAAGTCCCTGGCGGTAGGGTTGCATGCCATACCGTAAAAATCCTGCTAAGTATTTAACACAAAGCGTGCTTGTACCTACCGCCAAGCACCTTGACAGTAGGGTTGTACAGGCTACCGCCAGTCTGTTTGGCGGTAGGGATGTTTCCTACCGCCATAGACCTTGGCAGTAGCAAAAGGGTTAGATCTCGAATTTTTTTTATCTGAGTTTGTACTTTCATCAATTTGTTAATGGGAAGCACTAGGGATCAAACTACTGATCCCAGTGATCCCTCAGACTACTTTGTTGCCGTACGATACAAAGCTAGCCGAGCGTCTACTGATCCCAGGGAAGATGTTTAACTACGTAACGTGATATGAGGAAACTACTAACTGCGAGACATCACGTGATATGAGGAAATTAACCCATAATTTTAGGAAGCAGAATAAGCTTTCGCACCATCAATTGGTTTCCTTACGAAGGAAGATTTGTATCTAATATTACCAAAATTTGCTTCCAACGCAACTTAGCCTATGATTTTGTTCCAAAAAAATTGTTCTTAACCAGTCAAAAGAAATTTGTTTTTACTGTAGTCTCTACTCCTAATATAGCAGTGGGTGAATAGTCTTTTGGTTTTTTTCGCTGGTTTTTTATCGTCTACCCTCCCATCTTGGTTTTTTTTCGTCTATCGTCCCACCTCCATTAGCTCGCAACCCTTCCGCGAAAAAAAACCATGCCAAAGAAAACCCCACGACCTCCCCTCCCCTCCCCAGCCCTACCTCGTCTCCCGTCTCCAGTCGCAGCCGCCGCCACACCTGCCGATCCCTGCGCAGCGCACTCATCCCCGCCGCCCATACCTGTCGTCCCCTGCGCCACCCATCCCCACCTCGCCCCGCCCGACGCCTCCCCTTCACGCCGGCGCCCGCTCGCCTCGCCTGCACCGGTCGCCACGCGCTCGCCCCGCAAGGCAAGGAGATCCCCCACCCCCATCTTCTGTGACCACCACGCCGCCGCCGCCCACAACTTCTGCGACCACCACGCCGTCGACGCCGTCCTGAAGCACGCTGCTCCTCTCCCTAGCCAAGCCGTCCTGGATCTCGCGATGGAGGTGGCCGCCTCGTGGCCATGGAGGGCTCGCCAGCCGCCTCCGGAGTCCCACATCCCCAAGATCGACTGGATTGCAGCCGCCTGGCCGAGGTCATCGGCCCTCGACGGGCTGGCACTACCTCGCCTGTGCTTGCTCCCGTTCACGCCGCCGTCCTGCTCGGGCCGCGGCATGAACTGCTCGCCGCGCCCGCCCAAACCCCAGGCCACACTTCCTCTTCCACTCCGCGTACTCCTGGTTGCAGCCCCAGCTCGCCACGGGCAGGGATCGGCGGCTCGCCGGCGTGGCGCGTGGCAGGGGAGAGAATGGGGTCAAGATCGGCGAGGCAGAGTTCTTCCGGAAGGACGGCGTGGTGGGTGACATGGACGGATACCTCAACTACCTGTCCCTCGAGTATGACTTCGTCTCGAACACCAATCCTGCTTGGTAAGACTTCCTGGCTCTTTCCTCCTTTCTCTCCGTTTAGAAACTGAAAAGGTTGTGATGCAAAAATTCGATTTGTTGCTACCTGTATTCAGACCGATCTGCTATGGGTGCGGTTCCTTGTGGCAGAGTTCTCTATATTCCAATTAATTTCAAAGCAGATGATAAACTAAGATCTACTTGTCAATTTATACTGTATCTTGAATATTAACTTCTTCACGGCAATTTCAATGTTACATGTACCATAGTAAGCCAATCAAAATCTGCAACATATTAGTCTGATGCTTTTTTACCCGCTCATCCTGAATTAGTAGGCACTTTCCAACAGGATCAACTTTGTTGTACAAACTCACTTGTATTTTCCATGTTATTTGCAGGGTATCTTCAAGGTCCATGCTCCAAAGGTAAATAAGATTTGGTCCACCGAGCCCTTCATTGGCGTCCTCCTAGGACACCTCCATGTAGCACCAAGGTAAAAAAAACACCCTGTTGTTGGTCCCTTTCAATTGAAATATTCCTTTTACATGCTCAGGTCATAAGTTTGTGATCTGCAAGGTTTATATGAAAAAGGATTTCCAATTATGATAAGTTGTAGCTTATTGATCCCAACTGTTAGACCATGTGAGCTCACTGATTTTGCCTTCTGAATGTCTGTAGAGTGAAACAAACGTAGCAGCCGTATGCCATCTGCTTGCCGAGTTGCATCATTAGCCTGAGCAGATAGGCATCTTGCATATTGTTTGCCCCAATAATATTTCTCATTTTTCCTGATGCATCTTTTGCCCCCATTGGAGCTATGGTTATCTTCTTACATGGTTGACATGTCAATTTTGTAAACAAGGAACCGGTCATAATCAGCAATCCTGATTAGCTTATGCCCATTGCCTCGTATCAATTTTGAGTCTTAGTTTGTTCACCATCATCAATAAGTGGGACCTTTCATTTCTTCACGAATGTTGGCCAACCCACCAAATCGTTCAACTCATCAACTCACAAAATGCACGACCATCAAGCAAGCTAGCACAAGCTATCTGTTAGCGTGCTATTAGTGGGATCTTGATTGTGCAATTCTCAATATGCTATAGCGCGCTATTTTTTCCAGTGTTTGAGATAGCTATTGGATTGAACAGCCGAGTATGGTTATGCTTCTGATTTGTACTATTATTTATTAATCCCTTTTCTCTTTCTTTTACGAAAATTCACAAATTAGTAATGCGTGTTGTGCTTCCTTTATTACTTTATTTTTATTCTGTAGGTAAACGCTTCTTGGCCAAGTACAATTATACAATCTGAATCTTTTAGTCACAATCAGTATTATGCCTTGTACTCATTTTTGTTGCATTGTTGTAGGCTTGCAGCTAAATTTATGATGATAGACTGAACACTATAGGAAGTGGCAAGGCAGCTAGAGACAAAAAGGGAATTGGTGAAAAAGCAACTCACACATCTAAAGGTCTCTTGGAATCTCACATTTATCGATTTATGGAAGGGGCTTCCACTTGCATTCTAATAATTTTGTTAGAGAACGGCGCGGGGTTGAGGCAGCCAATGTGAACGACCATCGGGTGTGTAATGATTTTTTCCCCTAAATTTGTACTCTTTTTTTTAGTGTCCTTTGTAGTGTTGTTCGATTTGGTATGTGATAAATGTACATCTCTGTTTCATTCGCTAATTCATAATTCATACAATAAGATGAGCATGATTTAGTGCCTGATTGGTCAGGGGCTTGCATTCTATCATCGGGATCAGACAAAATGAGGTCTTGTCGGGTTTGCCTCTATTTTGTTCGTAATATAAAAACAGCCAGAATCGAGGAAAGAGTCCTTCTGACATAGGGATTTGTTTGCTACTTGCAGAATTCCAATTGCTTTTGGATTCGTATGATGCGGCCTACGTACTCCATCATATGGTAACATATAAGTATCAATTATTGCATCTGGGTTTATGTTAGGCATCCCTACTGAACGTTTCAATGTTACGTAGGAACGAGGATTAAATTTATAGATGATAGATGTATGTAGTTGTGTGCTGCATTCTTGCTGCTTCCAGTAGATGTACTATTTTTTCAGCTTTTACTTTTAAAGCATTGTTACTAACAAGAAGCTTATCAATTGTAATATTTAGCACTAACATAACCTGATGGTCATGTAGTGTCTAGGGATTGGCGACTAAGAAACATCAGTATCAAGCATATTAATGTGGGAAGTAGATATACAATATGTTATAAAGGAGGTGACAATATGTTACAAGCATTTAGTCAAAAAATTATTGGGTGTGAAAGATCGGGATGAAGTCATTTTTTTGCAATCATATGAATTATTGAATATAATCTGCCATTTTTTTGACTAAATGCTGACGAAGCAGCCTTTTCATTTCATTTATAAAAGCAGTCGTACGTAACAGATAGCCATAAGCAGATTTTCACATAAGAAAAGTCTCTCTGTAATGTGACTACAAATTAGATTACAGAGGGAAGTTTGCAAATCACTAGCTCTGAAAGCATAAAATATATTTCAATTTCTAGGCCGCTGCATTATTTTGAAACATGAGCTTTTTTAAAACTGAGTGTTTGACGTAGCTTACTGTTATTGTCAAACTGAAATAGCGAGTATATATTTGTTGCTTTTTGTTTAGGAAAGTGAAAAAAACAAGATGTCGTTTGTATGCCAGGAATGGCATATGTGAACGACTCGGGTGGTAGTTTTTAGGGTAGGGGCAAGGGGCATTTTTTATAAACTGCCATGGCAGTTCTTTAATTTAGTGCAATTTTTTGAGAGAACAGCCATCCACAGGATCTTGATTGTGTGGTTCTGTGTGTGTTCATTGGGACCTCATCACCAGCGAACGTTCGCCGGGTATTGTTCAACATGGCTCTTGATAATTTAATGATTCAATCAAATTTCATTGCAAAGTATACTGGACAAGGCTTTCCTTCTTTCTAATGCGGTGTTAGTTGGCATTAAGTTGTGAAATCCAAATCCATACATTTACAGTTCTTGTTGTTCTAATTACACAAGTATTTTCACTTTTTTTTGTTAACTAATCTTCACACCGAACACCATCTCAGTAACCAGACCTGATATAGTAGTTAGTTTTGGCATTAGACACAACAACTTTGACATTGATAATTTCCTCATATATTTAGTAGGACAATAAACTTGTCTAAATGATTAAACGTGTGGTTTTTGAATTATGCATGCTGACATGCATTGGCAATCATTATTTAACAGTATTCCTTTTCACTGAAATATAACCATGTAATGCTTACGATTTAATCTGGTTATCTAGACAACTAAATGGGTTAATGTTATGCTTACTATCTTTTGGCATATGTAATGCGTGGAAGGAAACCAGTGTCTTTTGATAGGGATTTCTGGAGGTAACATGCCTCTGACTGTATGCACTGAATTTCAGATGCTCTGTTTAGAAGATGTGCTACAACTACACTCCAGGGGAATATTTGTTCAGAATCTTCAGTCTTGTAATTTTCTCCTTGATGACAATGACCATGCTGTGCTGGGGGATTTGGGATTCCATCCTTGCTGTTTGGACTTCCGCTGCCAAATCCAGATCTTATCCAAAGACTTGGGACTCCAAATTACATGCGCCAGAACATTGGCGACCAAACATCAGAGGCCCAATTAGTTACGAGACTGACTCATTGGGGTTTCGCTTGGAGCATTCTTGAGATGTTCAGTGGTGTTCAGACTTGGTGTGCCAAATCACCAGATGAGATTTATCAGTCAGTTGTCCTGAAGAAAGAGAAACCGATGTTCCTGTACAATTTACCTACGGAGGTCGCTAATGTCCTCTCTGGCTGCTATGAGTATGACTTTCGGGATCACTCCTTGATGTTAGATATCTTACAGTCATTTGAAAGGTAACATGCTAAAACTCTGTTTCAGCTTCTGCCTTGTGAACTTACATAATTTGGTTAAACTGCCATGGATGGGTGATTTTACCATATTTCATTCTCATATTTGCTTATATTACATTGTACAAACTACTAAGCATTATTGAAGTTTGTCACATGAAAGCATGGAACTGCTTTCTAAGTTGTGTCATTTATAGTCATATATGGTCAATGCACGTTTATTTTCCTCCAGAGTTTAGTTTTACTATGTCCTGGTACTGGTTTTCTCTGCAGGTTTCTCTACATTAGCTTTGTGTATTCAATTTTTTTTATTCCTGACAAGACGTGCATTGCACATGCACACTTACTTATATGAATCAAGCCTTACATGATTTGCTCTTTTGCTGATGGACTGAGGAGGTCAGAGATGTATAACAGCCGTATTTGATCCAAATGACAAGTACGGCAGTGCTAACCTGCTTACCTAGAATTTTTACCACACCCTAAGACTTGCAAATCTGTATAATAAGAATGGCTAGCTGTTTTCTGGTCTACAACCGTGACATGTGGTGGCATCTCTCACCATGTCTGCACATAGTGTTTAGGCATGATTCTTGCATACTGTCGAGACTTGAGAAGGGCACGATAGTTTTTCCTGAACTGATTCTTAATTTTTTTTGCTTACCGGTTGAGCTCGGTTTCAACTCTTACCTGAGTAGTTGATAGGCAAGCCTGATGCAGGTGTGGAAATTATGCAATTCCATTAGGTTTGGAGTTGTCCAGTATACTACCGAGGCCTACATATTTTGCTGATGCAGGTTGGAGGTGACACATGAACGCTGGCAATGCAAAATAGCACATATAAAATAACTGCAGCTCAGGCCATGTAGTTCTACAACAAGCAAGGAAGAAGTCCATTTTTTAAGCCGACCTCGGCCAAGCATTTAAGCTTATATGGGTGCTCTCTATTTTTCAGAGGTGCGTGTACTGAGAATGCCCATGATTTAGGGCCAAAAATCTAGACAAAGTGACAAAACTGAAATACGAGACTTACTTGAAGCCAGTGATAGCCCGTTGAAGGATGCCGATTGTGGCTATCCAACTACAACAGCGAGCTTGCAACTCATGAGTGGCAAAGTATAACATGCCGCCTTTATTAAAGAAGCCCCTTCAATTTATGTATGCAGAATGCTGTGAAGAACTCATGACAAAGCCAGATCTGTATGCATGTCTTAATGTATTTTCATACTCGCTTGAGTAATGTACTCTTGCCCGCCGCACGGCACCGCCTTTGTAGTGTATTCTTGGTCGCGTGTTGCTCAATTAGGTTATTCTATTTTCTTTTTCTTTTTTATTCACAATTGTTGCCTTGAATTTGCCGTGCATTTGGTCCTATCAACAATTTAAACCTGTCAATTGAGAAAGGATATGCACATCATCAGTGCACTTCTATTTATTTTGAGTATAAATGAGTAGTTAATTTGCTAATTAAAGTTGTTTTCCTGTGGGTATATTCATCTCATTAGAAGGTTCTTTTATGCGGCTTTGGCCGTTCTAAATATTGTGTGGGTTTTTTCCTTTCCTGGTTTAGCTTTGTGAAACAATGATTATTCTAGCGCGTGATCTACTCACGCCTATTTACCTTATTGTATAGTTTGTCATTCTAGAACACTAGACCTTTCTCCACAGCTGATATGTTGATATGACAAGTTTAATTTGCCTTTAGTCTTTGCAGAACTAACATCTCCCCGTCACTCCCACGGGTAGCGTTGTATTCGAGTCCAGCAATTCAACTTCTGAAAATAACATGTAGGCCGAACCAAGAGAGAATAGTATACAGTACTTCATTTCACAAGGAGAGCTTCGGTTATATGAAAATTAATTAATTTTAATATGAATTTCGATATTCAATACCCACATGAATTGTATAAGTTGCTTTGCTCGAGATGTGCATTGCACTGTAGTTTCAGGGAGCCCCGTCGCTTTCTTATAGAATTTTGTTCAGATATAAATTTGTTTGTTGCCAACAATACATTGAATTATAATTATAATATTGCAGGAACAAATGTCATGTGAAGCAAATAATTTCCTAAAAAGTAAGCTCCGTTTGCACTATTAATTAGCTTCCTGGGTTATTTCGTTTGACAAGAGAAATGGACTTGTTTCTTCTATAGCCTAATTGAACAGTAAGAGTCTCTCCTACTTTCATTGCTAAGAAAACAAATAAACCTAGATACAGACATGCATCTTAATCTCTTGTTTTGAAGTTAAACTGTTTGTAGATACTTTTTGATGTACCTTACGAACCCATAAACTTAATGGTGTGCTTGTAGTGTTGGTTCTGGGTTTAGAATCAATTTAATATGTGGATTGATATCCCACCAACCACAAAACGGAATTTCTTCTTTTGATATTCTGCTGGTTTCTGGTTGAGGATTTCCATCGAGATTGAATGTATAATCCAGTCAACCAACCCAAGATGTTTACCAGCACCATCATGATGATCTTTCTCAGCCTGCTCGACCCAATCAGTCCTCTAATATTCATCTCATGGTAGGCATGCTCTGCAAAAATGCAGCAACAACATTTTTTTGTCACATATGTTAAACTTGTGCTATGAACTGTTAGCATATTGGCTCTCCTTTGCTTCGACTTTACATAGGATATTCAGTCCAAGGAGAGAAAAATCACATACAATATTCCGCATTTACCCTTCTGAATTAATTGCCTAACAGTTTAATGATTCTTTAGGAGGGTCAAAAAAAAGACGCAAAAGCATGGCTTGCTCCTTGGTTCCAGTTTCTGTAGCCACCATTGATAAGCATGGGGCTGAGCTATTGAGTATCAAAGAGAAGTCAAGGAAACTTCGTCCTCTAGGCTGCTTGCGATGTAGTTCTCCAGCAGCTTCAGCGCCAAGGTAAAACTTCATCTATTTCGCAAACTGGGATAACACCCACTATTTTCACTTATTTTGAATTGATAGATCCTATAATAGCATGGATAATTGTGATGATGCCATAGTTTCCTAATTACTATGATAATTTACCAGATGAGGAGGTGGGAGAGGCGTCGCCCAAGGAGGTCAGGGGAGGAGGGCAACAAGGCTGGGGAGCGGAGGCGGAGGCTAACGGGGAAGAGAATGATCAAGCATGTAAATCTAGAGCACAAGCTCATGATTTATCAAGGGAGTGGCGCTGCCGCCGGATTAGAAAATCATATCTCACATTAAGGTGATTGTCTTTTGTTTTCGTACAAATTTGGTGCAGGCAAATTTTTGATGATATATATAAGATGACTAGCATTATCTTTTTATTGAGTGCATGTTCGGGTAGCATTATCTACTTAGAAAAAATTGCTACATGCGTGTAGTGAATAACATCTGTAGGCAGTTTCCCACCTTATCCCTTGCTAATTGTCATGCCGGTGTCGAAAACTGGCTCACTTAGAACGCGAGTCAGTGGACTTTGTGATCAAAGTGAGGGTTGAGAGTGAGCGCGGGTGGGGGTTGGGATTTACACCAGGAGCAACACAGGAGTAGTAGACAGTACTATGGATTATGGTCACTTCTGTGAGTACTCTCAACAATGCTAGAAGCACTACTCCATGATTACAGCAGCACATTTATTATGATATAAAGTAAGATTAAAATGTAGCTGACCAATGTAGGCTCAGGAAGAAGTTTTTATTATACTTGCTTAAATATCGTGTGAATGAAGCTAAAAACACCATTTTCTAATATTGTGTGAGAATTGCGTAAACACAACAACAAGGAACAATAGCTATTAATTTGTAATAGAATTTTAATTGGATCATCGCTCTATATGTATACATTGTTAATTTATCTCTTTTATCAATTTTACATTGCAAGTGAATTGGACTTCAACAAATACCACGATTGTGTCTGTGCTATCTTGTCTCTGCATGTAAAATTTGACATGCGTTGTGTTTACATAATTTTAACAAAATATTTTCATAGCACGTGACAAAGCACCGACATTCCCGTGCTATCTTATCTCTACATGTGAAAATTTACATCCATTATGTTTATACAACTCAACAAAAATATTTCAAAAACCCGTGGCAACGCACGGGCGTTCTACTAGTTAATACAATTCCGATGCAATAAACTATGTTTCCTTCGAGTAGGAAATTTGCTTCTTTGCTGATTTAATGCTTCCGTTGTCTTACCAAAAGAAAAAAAAAGAATGCTTCCATTGTTGACTAAAAATTAACATGAGTCATCAGGTCATATAACATGTTTTCGACGACAACAAATTTGCTTCATTCTGGTAGCCAATATCATAGTGCACCATATTCTCTTAAGAATATGATCCATCAGAGTAGTCTTAACTCTTAAGAATCACATCATGGATTTTATCGAAGTAGTCTGAAAAACAGAGTTACATCAATATCATAGTGCACACCATATTCTCAGATCACATGTTTCCTCCATAACATATATTTGCTTCAGTCTTCTATCCATCTGTTTCCTTACACATATTTACATATACAATACTAAACAAGCTAGCAATGCTAAACGTTGCCAACTGAGGGTGCGACCCGGACTTGACGAGAAACCGGGGGTATCATCCATTGAAGCATGGAAGCAAGTTGTGCGAAGCAAAATATAATTTAATGGATAGGAAGCCCATGATATCATCTATAGATACATGTTTCACTAACAGTAGAAGCATAAATATTAATAAAGCGCGGCGTGCCACCCGGCCCATCGATATAATATGGCTAGTTATATATAATAAGTAGAATATTGTGGTACCATGCATGGTTGGGGGATGGGGGGCACCGTCCCCGGCCCCTCAATATAATATGATGTCTTTGAAGGGACATGCGGCACATATCTGAATCGCGCAGCGCCCCCGTCAATATAAGATGGTTTCTGTGAAGGGCCATGCAACACGGATCTGAATCACGCCATGACCATTGTCGGGTATGGCACCGCTGGAGACCAAACGTATTAAGATGAGCAGGCGGGCGTCAACTACTGGATCATCAAGAATTCCTGGTTGGAGGCATGAGGCAATGACAGTTTCATTAGGATCTAGCAGAGTGACTAGGCAAATGGCGAGCGTCAACGACTGGTTGCTGAAGAACTCACTTCAGAATGTGCAGAAAGGAAGGTTCCATTAGGATCCAGTGGGGTGGCAAGGCCAATGACGGGGTCTGTGCAGTCATGTTGGAGGCGGCTGCTACTTGTGATAGGTGTTGTTATTTGCCCGAAGAGGAAGGATGATGTAGTTTAGTAGCACATAGTATTTCCCTCAATTAAGAACTAAGGTTTACCGAACTAGTAGGAGACGCCTGCTACTTGTCATCCGCGTTGGTATTTCCCCTAAAAGGAGGGGTTGATGCAACACAACAGAGGTAAGTATTCCATCACTCACCATCAATGTATGCTTTGGTTGGTGAGATTTTTAAACTCAGCTCTCGAGGTAGCATTTGCAATATTTCAACCCACATCAACATTTGTAACAAAAGCTGATAGCAATTTCAACTAATAACTTATTTTGCTTTTTAAATTTCCTTTCCTTTCATTTCTTTTATCTTTATCTTTTTACATTTTTATATAACTCTACACACATATATATACAAAATCAGAATGCTATCTTCTATATTTTCCCATAATTTCTTATCTTCTTGTCACAATAAAAAAAATCACACATCCTCTTATATTTATATCGTTGCATATTGATTCCACATTAATTCATATGTTAGCTAGCACATATAACAATAACAAATAATTTAACCACTATATTTGTACTAAACAATTGACAAATAAATTTGTAGCCAATGGACACTATTTTGTATCAAAAGATGAGAAGGGGGAGAAGCTCACCTTCGCATGGTTGACGGCCGGAGGAGGAGATGAGCTGTGGTGGAGGAGGGCTAAACGTGAGCCGCGCGGTGGTGGATCTAAGCAAAGCAGAGTGGCGGTGGTGGCCGAAGGCGAGGATGAGGACACGGTGACGCTGCAGTGGTTGCAAGGGGATGTGGAGATGACACAGTGGCGTTCGGGATAGACGAAGGAGAGGCGATGGATCCGACAACGCGACATATATTGTTTATAGTGGCGCGAGTCTGCATCAAGGGTCACCTCTTTGCCGTGTTTTTTCGGGACTCGGCTAGTGACCCTTAGAATTCCCAACGACAAAAAAAAGGGAAAAAGATTGCCGAGTTTCCGTTTGCCGAAACTCGGCAAACACAGACTGTAGTCGCCGGCTTCTCCGTGGGGCCTACCTGCCATACTTTGCCGAGTTTTTTTCTGGATAAACTCGGTGAACTAGAGAGAGTGCCTCGTTTCTTCCATTCGCCGAGTCCTTTTTCGCGGATACTAGGCAAAATAGCAAGTTTCGTCTCAATGCCGAGTGCAAGTTTGACGAGATCCCGACTAAATGAACTCGCAAAATATGAAAATATTAATTAGAACTCGGCGCAGAACCAGATTCCAATAGTGTTTCCATCATAGAAACCACTAGAGATTACGGCCCATTCATGTCAATGCAGGCCCAAAATACTGGAAAGCAGCATGACACGGGATCTTCTTCTTCCGTAAGCTTTTGTTTAGTTTATATACTTATATTACTAAAATAAACCAAAGTAAGCGGTTGTATTTTACATACAATTACACCGGAACTAGACGAGATATGAGGCATTTTCACTTTTTTCCTTGAGCTTCTTCTTCCTCTCATATTCCTCTCTCACATTCCTCGAGTTTGATGCCTCTTCCACCGTGGAGTAGAGGAAGACGATGGCGGTGACGATCACGTTGCACCAATGGTGATGGCCCGCGTCCGTCCATACATTGCCGGCCGAGATGCAGAAGGATGCAAACATGATCACACCGACCGTCAGGTGCTGCATGCAAGCACATCGTCAAGCATGGATTGGATGGAAGTATAAACTCACATGAACACGGTCATTAACAATCGGTAGGCAACGTGAGTAAAACCAAGATCGGTTTAGTAGCCTTGGTATAAAGTATATAGATATAGCCCACATACGCACCCGAAAGACTATGGCGCCATCGTCGACAGCAAGGTGCGCCGCCGGCGAGGGCTGCGCTTTGCCATTGCTGTTCTCCGTTGAAGAGCTGCTCGGCGGCTCGTAGGAGATTATCTTAGTCATGGTAACTAAAACAAACCCTTGCTGCAGAGAATCGACAAATCGAGGACGGAGGGAGAGTAGCTAGCTAGGTTGCGACGCGCGTGTGACTTGGGCAAGAGCTCAGGAATTCAGGATCGAACCTCAAAATCGTAACTGGCTAGGAGTCTATCTCTAATTGCTAACAAACTCTATCTCTGACTCTAAACCTGAACACGTACATGCGGCAGATCATAACAACCGGCCGGATGGACGTTCCAGCGACATGTGCACACATGCCATTGTTCACGTATGTATCACTCACGGCAGGGGCTTTGTAAACGAGATTTTTTGAGTGAAGTGCACTGTAGGTCCTGGAACTATTTCAGGGCTGTCATGTAGGTCCTCGAACTATAAAAATCGTCATTCAGATCCTCGAAGTGCAGTAAGTGTGTCATTCAGGTCCAAAATCTTCCTGACCCCCTAACCGGCCAGCTGGCGGCGTAAAACGCGAACAGTAAACTGTAAACAGTAAAATGAGTTCAGTTCCGAGCGTCAATTTTGTACGTGATGAACAGTGTGCGATGAACAGTGAAAATAAAAATAAAATAAAAAAGAATCTGACATTCTTTTCCAATCGAATATACCCTGGTGCGTGAACGGTAAAAATGTTCATTAATTCAATAAAATGTTCGTGAATATGGAAAAGTTATTCGCAACTTTAGAAAAATGTTTGCAAACAATAAATTTGAAAATATGTCCGCGAACCACAAATATTGTTCGCGGGTACGGAAAAAATGTTCGTGACTTTAAAAAAATGTTAACGAATATTTTTTCCAAATTCATCGCTCGCGAATATTTTCTTAAAGTCATGAATAACTTTTTAAAGTCGCGAATATTTTTTTTCCAAATTTATCGTTCGCGAACATATTTTTGAAGTCGCGAATATTTTTTCCAAATTCATTGTTTGCGAACTTTTTTTTAAGTAGCGAACACTTTATTAAAGTCGTGAATATTGTTTCCACATTCATCGTTGGCGAACATTTTTTTTAATTAATGAACATTTTTACTGTTCAGGCACCAGGGTATCTTCGATGACAAAGAATTTCAGTTTTTTTTATATTTTTACCGTTCATCGTGCACTGTCATCCCGTACAGAAATGATGTTGGAACTGGAACGCTATTTTACTGTTCGGTGTTCATGGTTAACGGCGCCAGCTGGCCGGTTAGACGGGGTCAAGGAGATCTTGGACCTGAATGAGACACTTATTGCATTTCGAGGATCTGGACGACGATTTTCATAGTTCGAGGACCTACATGACACCCCTGGAATAGTTCGAGCACCTATAGTGCACTTCACTCGAGATTTTTTTACAGTACATCATAGTACCAAGTTTAATGTGTAGTAGTATTAAGTTGATCCAACAGTTTTTTTTAAACAAAGACAAAATATTTGCCTCTTATATTAATTAAGAGAGTAAAATAGAGTTGTTACAATGGCCATGCACGGCCAAACTCAGGAAAAAAAGGATTACTCTCCCGGCATTGATGTGCCCCAACTTTTTTGCACCCGCAGTCACCCAAAGGCGAGCCTCCCCCTTGATGGAGTTAAGTAAGGTCGTAGGCAGAGCACTCTTGTTGCGAAAGACCCTATCATTTCTTTCATTCCAAATGGTCCAACTTATGAGCATTGTGAGGGACGCCATATGGCCTTCTTGTCGCGATTGAGGAGTCTGCCTGTTTTGTCCACCACTCCTCGACTGGGGTCTCGAGATGCTAATCATCGGTGTTGATGTTCTCAAGGTGTAGTCAATATTTTGCCAAGTTCCAGAGACGCTTACTGAACCGACATTTGAGGAAGAGGTGCGCCCCGAAATCTTGCTCCTGCTTGCAAAGAGGACAAAGACCATAATTTGGCCACCCTCTCTTGGCCAATCTGTCGGCCGTCCAAAGTCTATCTGGAGCGGACAACCAAGCGAAGAACTTGGCCTTCTAGGGAGCCCAAGTTTTCCACACCGCTTGCTCTAAGGGGAGTAGAAAGTTCCCAAGAATTATGCCTTGTACGCGGAGGACGCGGTTATTGACCATCACTTGTGTGTTTTCAAATAATTTCGTCTTCGGCGTCGGGATGAAACTGAAAATCATGGATGGTTGTCCAAAGGGTTGCAAATTGGCGGATGTGCTCGAAAGTGAAGTTGGCCATCAATTTAATCTTAGAAACCCAAGCTTGCTCAAAAAGTGCCTCTTTAATCTTTCAGTTCTCCTCGACGAGGCCTCAAAGATGAGAGGGGCAATCTTCTTGGGCTTGCGGTTATTTATCCATGGCGCGTCCCAAAATGGCGTCTTCGCACCATCCCCGATGGTAATGGTGGTTGAAGCATAAAAAAGGTTAAGGTCTTCCTCATCACAAGGGGTGCCCATGCCCATCCATTGCTTTGTAGGCTCCTTCCACTCATACCATGGCCATCTGAGACGCAGGGTCCTTGCAATTTTTGCGGTGTTTAACACGCCAAGACCACCACGTTTGAAGGGACGGCAAATCAATTCCCAATTCATCTTGCAATTTGGTCCGGTCGTCTTGAATATGGTTCAACTTGAAGTTTAGATCGAGGACATCTTGGTAATTGATTGAGGACATCTTGGTAATTTTCTGCCCCACCAACTTGCCATCTCCTGTTGCGCGGCCTTCGATTAATCTTTGCTCGGCCGCACTGCGCTGCATTAGGCGAGGAGTGACGCTAAGCACGGCACGGCATCGCCGTGTTTGACGTCCAGCAATACAACATGTAGCTGTTAGAACAAATCCTTAGGATGAATATAATAGGATCACATGATTGAAAGTGGAGGTCACGTCTCTCTACCGATTTGCATTATAGAAACCACTCTAATTTACGGAAAATAATACTCAAAAGTTGCATGACACGTGATCTTCTTCTTCTATAGGTGTTGTCGACATTTCTTGCTGAAATAAAACAAACTAACCGGTTGCATTTTAGATACGGCTGATCTGGAACTAGACGAGATCTGACGCCTCTTCAGATTTTTCCTGGAGCTTCGGTGCTTGTAGTCGTCGCTAGGTGGTCTACGGATCTGGATGTAATTTTTATTTCTGGTGTTCGTTGTACTACCATGATTGAAGATGAATAGATTGGAAGTTTTCCGTAAAAAAAGATTTTTCCTGGAGCATTTTCTTCCTATTAATTTCCTCAACTTTGTGCAGAAAAAACATCGATCCCAATGAAACCAACAACGCGAAAGCAACCAAGGCCGGGTCAGACCAAGCAGGGCGAACGACAAAGAGCATGATCCCCAGGGAGATTAACATGATCGTGGTCGCGACCACCGTCAACACTGACGTCAACTGCACGAAACAATTAATTGATACACAAAAGGGTCAAAACATGGATTAGCAAAACCAAAATCTATTGGTTAACTACTAAAAATAATTGGATGCGATGCACATACGAAATCTTTCGGCGTGCTAAGAATAATCACTTCGCATGATTCGAGCACCCGTTTCTTTTTCTGATTCTGGCGTCCGATGAGCAGCAGGTGGATCATGACGGTGGCGTAAAGGAAGACGATGGCGGTGATGACGACGTCGTACCAATGGTGCCTCGCGTCGTACCATACATGGACGGCCGAGATGCCCAAGAACGCCAGCATGCCCAAGCTGACCATCACGTGCTGCATGCACACACAAAGAAGGCATCCTCAAGTGTAGATGAAGCATAGATATTTTTTTAGACGAAGGCTCAAGAAGAGGCCGGCTTTGAATTAACAAAGCCATCAACCGGCTAGGCATTACTCTACAAAGTACCAACAGAGCTAAGAGCATCTCCAACAGCCGCGCCAAACTAGCGCCGCGCCGCAAAATT
The DNA here is from genome assembly GCA_032464435.1 of Aegilops umbellulata. Classification (NCBI taxonomy): domain Eukaryota; kingdom Viridiplantae; phylum Streptophyta; class Magnoliopsida; order Poales; family Poaceae; genus Aegilops; species Aegilops umbellulata. The sequence goes on along the minus strand of CP136059.1, from coordinate 438,530,290 downwards.
GTCCATTTTAGCGCGCACACAACCGGTATAGTGGCTCCAGCGGGTGCGCAAAAACCGCGCGCAGCGCATATCTAGTTCAGCGCGCGGGCCGAAACTCCATCGCGCGCCGCTTATTTGTTGCGCCTGCTCCCGCGCGCTCGCTCACAACTCACCCCCCTCCAGCCGCGGTGCCGCCGCCGCCCGCGCCATCCGGCGACCGTTCCGGCGCTTCCCCGGCCTATCCCCGCGCCGCGACGGCTTCCTCCACCCCCCTCTAGGCACCGCTGCCCCTCGCGCGCGTCCGTCCTCCGGCGAACAGCGCCCGGGCGCTCGCTGCCGCTCGGCGCCCGCAAGGTGTTCGACAAAACGCCTGCAATGTATGTATTGCTCAAACTTCATGAATTTGGTGCATGTTGATTGTAGTTTTTATAGAATAGTATTGAACATTGTAGATGAGTTTGTCGTAGGATTCTTCCGAATAAGAATTTGAAATGGAAGAGGAGGATCTTGCAATGATCCTAGCTATGCACATCAATAAAAAACCGAAGCACGGTGGTTCGGTTATGGGTCGGCAAAAAATTTGGAGGGATAGGATCAATGCCCATAACAGATTGATGAGGCGGTATTTTGTGGAGAATCCAACATACCCGGAGTCGTACTTTCGTCGCCGGTTTAGGATGAGCACCGAGTTGTTCAGGCGCATTGCAGAGAAACTAGCGAGCCATGACCGGTTTTTTCAGCAAAGGAGGAATGCCTCCGGAGAGCTCGGACATAGCACCTTTCAGAAGGTGACAGCCGCTTTGCGTATGTTGGCATACGGTATCCCGGCTGATTTAGTTGATGATCACTTGGCTATGGGTGAGAGCCAAGCCATCATGTGTGTCAAGCGCTTCCCAGTCGGAATTGTGGAAGTGTTTGGCCAGGAGTATTTGAGATCTCCCAATGCCGAGGACGCCGCAAGGCTATTGGAGATGAACAAAGCTCACGGCTTTTCTGGTATGCTTGGCTCAATAGATTGCATGCATTGGAGTTGGAAGAACTGTCCAAAGGCATCGCACGGGCAATTCCACGGCCAAAAAAAGGGTTCCACTATAATCCTTAAAGCGGTGGCCGATCAAGAGACTTGGATTTGGCATGCATTCTTGTTGGAAATATGCCCTAGAGGCAATAATAAAAGGATATTATTATATTTCCTTGTTCATGATAATTGTCTTTTATTCATGCTATAATTGTGTTATCCGGAAATCGTAATACATGTGTGAATACATAGACACCAACATGTCCCTAGTAAGCCTCTAGCTGACTAGCTCATTGATCAACAGATAGTCATGGTTTCCTGACTATGGACATTAGATGTCATTGATAACGAGATCACATCATTAGGAGAATGATGTGGTGGACAAGACCCAATCCTAAGCATAGCACAAAGATCGTATAGTTCGTTTGCTAGAGCTTTTCCAATGTCAAGTATCTTTTCCTTAGACCATAAGATCGTGTAACTCCCGGATACCGTAGGAGTGCTTTGGGTGTACCAAACGTCACAACGTAACTGGGTGACTATAAAGATATATTACGGGTATCTCCGAAAGTGTCTGTTGGGTTGACATGGATCGAGACTGGGATTTGTCACTCCGTATGACGGAGAGGTATCTCTGGGCCCACTCGGTAATGCATCATCAGAATGAGCTCAAAGTGACCAAGTGCTTGGTCACGGGATCATGCATTACGGTACGAGTAAAGTGACTTGCCGGTAACGAGATTGAATGAGGTATTGGGATACCGGCGATCGAATCTCGAGCAAGTAAAATACTGATTGACAAAGGGAATTGCATACGGGGTTGCTTGAATCCTCGACGTCGTGGTTCATCCGATGAGATCATCGAGGAGCATGTGGGAGCCAACATGGGTATCCTGATCCCGCTGTTGGTTATTGGCCGGAGAGCCGTCTCGGTCATGTCTACGTGTCTCCCGAACCCGTAGGGTCTACACACTTAAGGTTCGGTGACGCTAGGGTTGTATAGATATGAGTATGCAGTAATCCGAAAGTTGTTCGGAGTCCCGGATGAGATCCTGGACGTCACGAGGAGTTTTGGAATGGTCCCGAGGTGAAGAATTATATATAGGAAGTGCAGTTTCGATCATCGGGAGAATTCGGGGTCACCGGTATTGTACCAGGACCACCGGATGGGTCCCGGGGTCCACCGGGTGGGGCCACCCATCCCGGAGGGCCCCATGGGCTGAAGTGGGGAGGGGAACCAGCCCATAGTGGGCTGGTGCGCCCCCCTTGGGCCCCCCTGCGCCTAGGGTTGGAAACTCTAGGGTGGGGGCGCCCCACTTGCCTTGGGGGGCACTCCACCACTAGTGCAGAACCGGGGCAATTGCACCGGTTCGTAAGGCCCTTTAGTGCCGGTTCCGTAACCGGCACTAAAGTGTGGTCACTAAAGGCCCCCCCTTTAGTACTGGTTCAGCACGAACCGGTGCTAAAGGGCAACCACGTGGCACGAGCCAGCTCCGGGGGCCGGGAGCCCTTTAGTACCGGTTGGTAACACCAAATGTCTGTGGGTTTTTGTTTTATTTTGTATTTTTCAATTAAATTTGTGTTATCAATTTAATTTAGGATTGTTTTACGTTATAATGAGTTGTAGTCGTCGTCATCATCATCATCGCATATTAATAAATAAATAAACTCTAGCTAGCTAAAGATCATCGTAGTCGTCTAATTACCACTATTTAATCATCATAGCCATTACCACTAGCTATCTAATCATCACCAACGCTGGCTAGCTTAAAGAGTAAACATTCACTTTGTAACAGAAGCAAAGATATCATCAAGTTCAACATAATCATCACCAACATCGAAGTTCAGGACACGGACATGAGACAAGTACTAATTAAGAGCATGAACTAGTAGCTACTCCTGCTGCTCCCTCTCAGGTAGAATATCATAGAACATGTATAGCTCTCCTGATTCATCATACTGAAGCATGCAGATGAATCTGTCTCCTAATCTTGGGTTGCGCTTCTCCTTGCTGCCCCCTAGTACTTCTCTGCGATCGTTAACAATTTTACTCCAATCTTTCACTATTAAGCATTCTTCGCTTTCAGAAATCCTGAATGCACTCATGTGCAATGTAGGATATCTTGGTCGTAAGCTAACCATTGACATGCGACCTTTTGTCTCGATCCACTGAGGCACAACTGTCATCGGAAGTCCCTGTTGAAGAACATCGTATAGTAATTAATATACTAAGCAATGAAAGTTTAGCTTCAAAAATAATGTATGCAAAAGATGCACTAATTAAGGACAAATATTTAAAGTCTTACCATCTTTCGATTATAGATGTGATCCTAGTTCAATACGATCACCATTGGTCGCACGTTTTGAGTACTAACATTTCTAAGTTCAGAAAAAAAATTTGTCTTACAGTATTAAGATCCTCAAGCCATGAAACATAATGACTTATCTCCTCGCAGTTTAGTTGAGCTCCGGGGCAGTAGTAGGTCCTGTCTACCAAGCGCCGGACATGTTTGCTTGAACCGAAATAAGCTGACAATACAAATTAGTTGTCAACTATTTTTGAATAAACTGTATCAATTAAACATATGAATGCATGGTTGAGAAAAACTCACCAAATGGTAGAACTGGAGGCGTTTGCATATCGACCCAAATGTCTATATTACCTTCAATATCATCTTCCGGACGAATATCAAAGGTGATAACCATATCAGGCTCAAATGCGTAAGCCTTGTATAGTGCTTCCCAAGTTTTGCATTAAAAATGGGTGTATGTGTCTCCATTATATAATTTGATGTTGAAAGTATACACATGCTCCTCTTCAAGTAAACTCTCTTTACCTCCATATCATATATAGCACTAAAACCTATCTTATCCAAGACAAAAATTCTTGCATGGCAGGGGATGCGCTAGTAGAATAGTGAAAATTTAAAATTATAAGTTGAAGCAAATGAAGCATAAGTTTTGCATTCAAATAATAATTAACAAAGTGACTTACTGTATCAACTTCGAATGTCTCATCCAGCTTGATGCTGAAGCGCCTACCATCAACAAGGAAATTTCTGTCGCACAGGCCGCGCTGGTCTTCACAGTGTTCACACATAATGAAATCTTTTTCGTCGTCAGATGACATTTCCCTATATTCATATAGGTGAAATATTAAACACATATATCTAGCCAAATATATATTCATCTAACATTTGACATTAATATATCTAACTATATTCATCTCTAACAATTGACATTACTATATATTTAACTTTTCTGTCTAATTCATCTAACATTCGACATTAATCAAACATTTATATAAACTCAAAATATATAAAAAATTAAATAAACAGAAAAACTCATTAACAAATAATATTTTAATTAGATCATCAAATCTCAGATACCTAAATTTTCTTACTAAAAATAAACTAGTTATATTAATTATTGAACAAGTTCAAATCTCATATACCTAAATAAACTAGTTCGACAATTTTCTTACTAAAAATAAACTAGTTATATTAATTATTCAACTAGTTCTAATCTCTAGTTCGACAATTTTTCTATCTAGCTAGCTAATTCATCTAACATTCGACATTAATCTAACATTCGATCATCTAATTAACTTTTCTAAAAAACAGAAAATAAGTAAAAAAAATGTGTGTGTGTGTATGTGTGTGTATACGTATATATGTGTGTACGTATGTGTGTACGTGTGTGTGTATGCGTGTGTGGTATGTGTGTGTGTGTGTGCGGCCCCGTACGCCGCCGCCCCGTACGTACGAGCGGGGGCGGCGGCGTACGGGGCGGGGGCGCCGGCGTACGGGCCGGCCGGCCGGGTGCGACGAGACGACGGACAGCGGCGCGACCGGTACGCGAGGAGAGCGAGATACGTACGTATACGAGACCGTGGCGCGGGACGACGACGGACGGCGGCGCGCGGCGTTCGGGGCGGCGGCGGGGACGACGACGACGACGACGACGGGCGACGGGCGGCGACGACGGGAGCAGCGCGCGAGAGGTTGACGAAAGAAGTGGGGAGATGTAACTGAAATTTCGTAAGTGCTGTATATATAGGATGAGCCTTTAGTATCGGTTGGAGCCACCAACCGATACTAAAGGCCAACTTTGGCCAGGCCAAGAGGCGGGAAGAGCAGACCTTTAGTACCGGTTGGTGGCTCCAATCGGTACTAAAGGGTGGTCTTTAGTACCGGTTGGAGCCACCAACCGGTACTAAAGGCCTTGCGCTGCCACCCCAAAGTTTAGTCCCACCTCGCCGGGCGAAGGGCAGCCACACTGGTTTATAAACCGAGCCGGCTGCCTCTTTGAACTCCTCCATATAGCAGACTTGTGGGCCTAATTTCTGCGCGCAGCCCTGCGAGTCTGCTGGGCCTTTAGGGCCTGTAATTGCACGCCCGTGGCGTAGCAGGCCCACAGGGCAGCGCCTTTATTTTTTTATATTTTTTTTTCTGCTTTATTTTCTTCTATTTATTTCTGCGTAGTGTTTGTATAGTTTTTTATTTTCTGTTATATTTATTTGTGAGTAGTTTTTCATCTAGTTTGCCAAAATTCAACATTTTTAGAGTTCGTTTTGTAGTGATTTTCAATTTCACGGTCATTTTGTGAACGATTGAAAAATAGCAAATATTTTTTTCCTTTTCTGCTTTATTTTTTCTTCTATTTATTTCTGAGTAGTTTTTTCTTTCTGCTATATTTATTTTCTTCTATTATTTCGGAGTAGTTTTTTTATATAGTTTTTTTTCTTTTCAGCTATAGTTTTTTTCTTTTCTGCTATTTTTTGTTTTCTGCTATTTTTTCTTTTCTGCAAAACTTGATGGTCAAAGTCTGGAGTTATAACCAAAGTTTTAAAAAAAGAAATGCCGACGTGTAGTGTAATAAGTCCGGAGTTGTAATAAGTTATTAAAAATAAAAAAAAGGTGCAATGCTTATTAATTTGCTTCAAGCCTTTCGGAATAGTGTAAACTGCACTGCGCGTAGCTCCGTGCAATCTACCATATTCCTGAAGGCTTGAAGCTAAGCAACGTGAGCATTGAGCCTCTTCTTCATCGTCTCTGCACTGAGGGCTTATAAACCGCTCCTAGTCCCTCTTTCTTGGCGAGGTGGGATTAAAAAACAGCTTACTAAGAAACTGTAGTGCTGGTCACACTTTAATACCGGTTGGAGCCACCAACCGGTACTAAAGGTGGTGCTATACCTGCACAAAATTTAGTGTCATTTAGTTCAAAACAAATCATTGAATGCATGAAAAATAGCAAATGAAGGCAGAAATGGTTGAAAGTTGATGGCGTCGGTTTGAATGGTGCATACTGAATGCACAAAAATTCTGGAGTTGTAATAAGTTTTAGAAAATGAAATGCCTTTGTAACAGATGAGTTTAATTTCGTCAGAAACCTGAATACTTCGAAAGAGATTGTCCAGTTTGTAAACGAAGTGCATCCAGTTTTTGCCGTAACCCTCTCTACTTTTTTGAACAATCTATGTGGGTGAAATGATGATACCATGCCAAGTTTCAACTTTTTCAGAGTTCATTTGTAGTGCTTTTCAATTTCCAGGTCATTTAGTTCTCAAAACAAATCATTGAATGCATGAAAAATAGCAAATGAAGGCAGAAATGGTTGAAAGTTGATGGCGTCGCTTTGAATGGTGCATACTGAACGCAAAAAATATAAGAGCATTTACAGTCTAAATTGTCAATATGATCTTATATTTCTTTACAGTCTAAATTGTCAATATGATCTTATAACATAAAAAATACTTTGATCATCAATGATCTTTGTGTGTACAATCTGAATTGTCAATATGAGTCATCAACGATTTATAAACCGGTGAAGACTCATATTGCGGCCACAAATTCTACACATAGAGTTCAATGAAGACCAAGTGCTTGTGATAGTTTAAGAAATAACATATTTAAGGTGATAAAAGGCTTGTTAGGGGAGCGAGGTGGGACTAAAAACAGCCTGCCATAACGTCATTAGTACCGGTTCGTGGTACGAACCGGCACTAAATGGTGATGGTGGGGCCATAGCCTGACCGCAGGCTGACACAGCCTCTTTAGTACCGGTTCGTGGTATGAACCGGTACTAAAGGTTCGCCATGAACCGGTACTATTGATCGCCGCCACGAACCGGCACTAATATACTCATTAGTGCCGGCTCTAATTCAAACCGACACTAATGTGCTTCACGTTTGACCCTTTTTCTACTAGTGCACCCCCCTTGGCCGCCCCCTCCCTAGGAGATCCCATCTCCCAGGGCCGACGCCCCCCTGGGGACCCTATATATAGAGGGGGGAAGGAGGGCAGCCGCACCCATGCCCCTGGCGCCTCCCTCTCCCACTCCAACACCTCCTCCTCCTCCTCCGTAGAGCTTAGCGAAGCCCTGCCGGAGTACTGCCTCTCCACCACCATCACGCCGTCGTGCTGCTGCTGGAGCCATCTTCATCAACCTCTCCCTCCTCCTTGCTGGATCAAGGTGCGGGAGACGTCATCCACTCTGTACGTGTGTTGAACGCGGAGGTGCCGTCCGTTCGGCGCTAGGATCTCCGGTGATTTGGATCACGACAAGTACGACTCCTTCAACCCCGTTCTCTTGAACGCTTCCGCTCACGATCTACAAAGGTATGTAGATGCACTTCGATCACTCGTTGCTAGAAGAACTCATAGATGGATCTTGGTGAAACCGTAGAATTTTTTTATTTTCTGCAACGTTCCCCAACAGTGGTATCAGAGCCAGGTTTATGCATAGTTCTCTTTGCACGAGTAGAACACAATTTGTTGTGGACGTAGATGTTGTCAACTTTCTTGCCGCTAATAGTCTTATTTTGCTTCAGCGGTATTGTGGGATGAAGCGGCCCGGACCGACCTTACACGTACGCTTATGTGAGACAGGTTCCACCGACTGACATGCACTAGTTGCATAAGGTGGCTAGCAGGTGACTGTCTCTCCCACTTTAGTTGGAGCGGATTCGACGAAAAGGGTCCTTATGAAGGATAAATAGAAGTTGACAAATCACGTTGTGGCTTTTACGTAGGTAAGAAAACGTTCTTGCTAGAACCCTATTGCAGCCACGTAAAACTTGCAACAACAATTAGAGGACGTCTAACTTGTTTTTGCAGCAAGTGTTTTGTGATGTGATATGGCCAAAGTTGTGATGAATGATGAATGATATATATGTGATGTATGAGATCATGTTCTTGTAATAGGAATCACGACTTGCATGTCGATGAGTATGACAACCGGCAGGAGCCATACGAGTTGTCTTTATTTTTTTATATGACCTGCGTGTCATTGAGAAACGCCATGTAAATTACTTTACTTTATTACTAAACGTGTTAGCCATAGTAGTAGAAGTAATAGTTGGTGAGCAACTTCGTGGAGACACGATGATGGAGATCATGGTGTCATGCCGGTGACAAGATGATCATGGAGCCCCAGATCAAAGGAGCTATATGATGTTGGCCATATCATGTCACTATTATTTGATTGCATGTGATGTTTATCATATTTTTATGCATCTTGTTTACTTAGAACGACAGTAGTAAATAAGATGATCCCTCATAATAATTTCAAGAAAGTGTTCCCCCTAACTGTGCGCCGTTGCGACAGTTCGTTGTATCGAAGCACCACGTGATGATCGGGTGTGATAGATTCCAACGTTCACATACAACGGGTGTAAGACAGATTTACACATGCAAACACTTAGGTGAACTTGACGAGCCTAGCATGTACAGACATGGTCTCGGAACACAAGAGACCGAAAGGTCGAACATGAGTCGTATGAAAGATACGATCAACATGGAGATGTTCATCGATGATGACTAGTCCGTCTCACGTGATGATCGGACACGGCCTAGTCGAGTCGGATCATGTTTCACTTAGATGACTAGAGGGATGTCTAATCTGAGTGGGAGTTCACTAAATAAATTGATTAGATGAACTTAATTATCATGAACTTAGTCTAAAAATCTTTGCATAAATGTCTTGTAGATCAAATGGCCAACGCTAATGTCAACCTCAACTTCAACACGTTTCTAGAGAAAACCAAGCTGAAAGATGATGGCAGCAACTATACGGACTGGGTCTGGAACCTGAGGATCATCCTCATAGCTGCCAGGAAACAATATGTCCTAGAAGCACCGCTAGGTGAAGCACCCATCCCAGAGAACCAAGACGTTATGAACGCTTGGCAGCAGCGTGCTGATGATTACTCCCTCGTTCAGTGCGGCATGCTTTACAGCTTAGAACCGGGGCTCCAAAAGCGTTTTGAGCAACACGGAGAATATGAGATGTTCGAAGAGCTGAAAATGGTTTTCCAAGCTCATGCCCGGGTCGAGAGATATGAAGTCTCTGACAAGTTCTATAGTTATAAGATGGAGGAAAATAGTTCTGTCAGTGAGCACATACTCAAGATGTCTGGGTTGCACAACCGCTTGTCCCAGCTGGACATTAACCTCCTAGACGAGGCGGTCATTGACGGAATCCTTCAGTCGCTCCCACCTAACTACAGGAGCTTTGTGATGAACTACAATATGCAAGGGATGGAAAAGACCATTCCTGAAGTATCTTCAGTGCTGAAATTAGCGGAGGTAGAAATCAAAAAGGAACATCAAGTGTTGATGGTCAATAAAACCACCAAGTTCAAGAAAGGCAAGGGTAAGAAGAACTTCAAGAAGGACGGCAAGGATGTTGCCGCGCCCGGTAAGCCAATTGCCAGGAAGAACTCAAAGAATGGACCCAAACCTGAGACTGAGTGCTTTTATTGCAAAGGGAAGGGTCACTGGAAGCGAAACTGCCCCAAATACTTAGCGGACAAGAAGGCCGGCAACACTAAAGGTATATGTGATATACATGTAATTGATGTGTACCTTACCAGTGCTCGTAGTAGCTCCTGGGTATTTGATACTGGTGTTGTTGCTCATATTTGTAACTCAAAGCAGGAACTGCGGAATAAGCGGAGACTGGCGAAGGACGAGGTGACGATGCGCGTCGGGAATGGTTCCAAGGTCGATGTGATCGCCGTCGGCACGCTACCTCTACATTTACCTACAGGATTAGTTTTAAACCTCAATAATTGTTATTTAGTGCCAAGTTTGAGCATGAACATTGTATCGGGATCTCGTTTAATACGAGATGGCTACTCATTTAAATCCGAGAATAATGGTTGTTCTATTTATATGAGAGATATGTTTTATGGTCATGCTCCGATGGTCAATGGTTTATTCTTAATGAATCTCGAACGTGATGTTACACATATTCATAGTGTGAATACCAAAAGATGTAAAGTTGATAACGATAGTCCCACATACTTGTGGCACTGCCGCCTTGGTCACATTGGTGTCAAGCGCATGAAGAAGCTCCATGCTGATGGACTTTTATAGTCTCTCGATTATGAATCATTTGACACATGCGAACCATGCCTCATGGGCAAAATGACCAAGACTGCGTTCTCCGGAACAATGGAGCGAGCAACCAACTTATTGGAAATCATACATACTGATGTGTGCGGTCCAATGAGCGTTGAGGCTCGCGGAGGATATCGTTATGTGCTCACTCTCACTGATGACTTGAGTAGATATGGGTATGTCTACTTAATGAAACACAAGTCTGAGACCTTTGAAAAGTTCAAGGAATTTCAGAGTGAGGTTGAGAATCAACTTGACAGAAAAATCAAGTTCTTACGATCCAATCGTGGGGGAGAATATTTAAGTCACGAATTTGGTACGCACTTAAGGAAATGTGGAATCGTTTCACAACTCACGCCGCCTGGAACACCTCAGCGTAACGGTGTGTCTGAACGTCGTAATCGCACTCTATTGGATATGGTGCGATCTATGATGTCACTCACTGATTTACCGCTATCATTTTGTGGATCCGCTCTAGAGACAGCTACATTTACTTTAAATAGGGCACCGTTTAAATCCGTTGAGACGACACCGTATGAATTATGGTTTGGAAAGAAACCTAAGCTGTCGTTTTCGAAAGTTTGGGGATGCGATGCTTATGTCAAGAAACTTCAACCTGAAAAGCTCGAACCCAAGTCGGAAAAATGCGTCTTCATAGGATACCCTAAGGAAACCATTGGGTATACCTTCTACCTCAGATCTGAATGGAAGATCTTTGTTGGCAAGAATGGGTCCTTTCTAGAGAAAGAGTTTCTCTCGAAAGAAGTAAGTGGGAGGAAAGTGGAACTTGATGAAGTATTACCTCTTGAACCGGAGGTAGCGCAGCTCAAGAAAATGTTTTTGTGGTGCCTCCACCGATTAGAGAGGAAGTTAATGATGATGATCATGAAACTTCAGATCAAGTTGCCACTGAACTTCGTAGGTCCACAAGGACACGTTCCGCACGAGAGTGGTACGGCAACCCTGTCCTGGAAATCATGTTGTTAGACAACGGTGAACCTTCGAACTATGAAGAAGCAATGGCGGGCCTAGATTCCAACAAATGGCATGAAACCATGCAATCTGAGATAGGATCCATGTATGAAAACAAAGTATGGACTTTGACAGACTTGCCCGATGATCAGCGAGCGATAGAGAATAAATGGATCTTTAAGAAGAAGACGTACGAGGATGGTAATGTTACCATCTATAAAGCTTGACTTGTCGCTAAGGGTTATCGGCAAGTTCAAGGGATTGACTACGATGAGACTTTCTCTCCCGTAGCGAAGCTGAAGTCCGTCCGAGTCATGTTAGCAATTGCCGCATACTATGATTATGAGATATGGCAAATGGACGTCAAAACGGCATTCCTTAACGGTTATCTTAAGGAAGAACTGTATATGATGCAGCCAGAAAGTTTTGTCGACCCTAAGAATGCTAACAAGGTATGCAAGCTCCAGCGATCCATTTATGGGCTGGTGCAAGCATCTCGGAGTTGGAACATTCGCTTTGATGAGATGATCAAAGCGTTTGGGTTTATGCAGACTTATGGAGAAGCCTGCGTTTACAAGAAAGTGAGTGGGAGCTCTGTAGCATTTCTCATATTATATGTAGATGACATACTTTTGATGGGAAATGATATAGAACTTTTGGACAGCATTAAGGCCTACTTGAATAAGAGTTTTTCAATGAAGGACCTTGGAGAAGCTGCTTATATATTAGGCATCAAGATCTATAGAGATAGATCAAGACGCCTCATATGTCTTTCGCAAAGCACATACCTTGATAAGATATTGAAGAAGTTCAATATGGATCAGTCTAAGAAGGGGTTCTTGCGTGTGTTGCAAGGTGTGAAATTGAGCTCAGCTTAATGTCTGACCACGGCAGAAGATATAGAAGAGATGAGTGTCATCCCCTATGCCTTAGCCATAGGGTCTATTATGTATGCCATGCTGTGTACCAGACCTGATGTAAACCTTGCCGTAAGTTTGGTAGGAAGGTACCAAAGTAATCCCGGCAAGGAACACTGGACAGGGGTCAAGAATATCCTGAAGTAACTGAAAAGGACTAAGGACATGTTTCTCGTTTATGGAGGTGACGAAGAGCTCGTCGTAAAGGGTTATGTCGACGCCAGCTTCGACACAGATCTGGATGACTCTAAGTCACAAACCGGATACGTGTATATGTTGAATGGTAGAGCAGTAAGCTGGTGCAGCTGCAAACAGAGCGTCGTGACGGGATCTACATGTGAAGCGGAGTACATGGTAGCCTCGGAGGCAGCGCATGAAGCAATTTGGATGAAGGAGTTCATCACCGACCTAGGAGTCATACCCAATGCGTCGGGGCCGATCAAACTCTTCTGTGACAACACTGGAGCTATTGCACTTGCCAAGGAGCCCAGGTTTCACAAGAAGACCAGGCACATCAAGCGTCGCTTCAACTCCATTCATGAAAATGTTCAAGATGGAGACATAGAAATTTGCAAAGTGCATACGGATCTAAATGTTGCAGATCCATTGACTAAACCTCTTCCGTGAGCAAAACATGATCAACACCAGAACTCTATGGGTGTTCGATTCATCACAATGTAACTAGATTACTGACTCTAGTGCAAGTGGGAGACTGTTGGAAATATGCCCTAGAGGCAATAATAAAAGGATTATTATTATATTTCCTTGTTCATGATAATTGTCTTTTATTCATGCTATAATTGTGTTATCCAGAAATCGTAATACATGTGTGAATACATAGACACCAACATGTCCCTAGTAAGCCTCTAGTTGACTAGCTCGTTGATCAACAGATAGTCATGGTTTCCTGACTATGGACATTAGATGTCATTGATAACGAGATCACATCATTAGGAGAATGATGTGGTGGACAAGACCCAATCCTAAGCATAGCACAAAGATCGTATAGTTCGTTTGCTAGAGCTTTTCCAGTGTCAAGTATCTTTTCCTTAGACCATGAGATCGTGTAACTCCTGGATACCGTAAGAGTGCTTTGGGTGTACCAAACATCACAACGTAACTGGGTGACTATAAAGGTATACTACAGGTATCTTCGAAAGTGTCTGTTGGGTTGACACCGATCGAGACCGGTATTTGTCACTCCGTATGACGGAGAGGTATCTCTGGGCTCACTCGGTAATGCATCACCAGAATGAGCTCAAAGTGACCAAGTATTTGGTCACGGGATCATGCATTACGGTACGAGTAAAGTGACTTGCCGGTAACGAGATTGAATGAGGTATTGCCTATTGGGATACCGGCAATCGAATCTCGGGCAAGTAAAATACCAATTGACAAAGGGAATTGCATACGGGGTTGCTTGAATCCTCGACATCGTGGTTCATCCGATGAGATCATCGAGGAGCATGTGGGAGCCAACATTGGTATCCAGATCCCGCTGTTCGTTATTGGCCGGAGAGCCGTCTCGGTCATGTCTACGTGTCTCCCGAACCCATAGGGTCTACACACTTAAGGTTCGGTGACGCTAGGGTTGTATAGATATGAGTATGCAGTAATCCGAAAGTTGATCGGAGTCCCGGATGAGATCATGGACGTCACGAGGAGTTTCCGAATGGTCCGGAGGTGAAGAATTATATATAGGAAGTGCAGTTTCGGCCATCGGGAGAATTCGGGGTCACCGGTATTATACCGGGACCACCGGATGGGTCCCGGGGGTCCACCGGGTGGGGCCACCCATCCCGGAGGGCCCCATGGGCTGAAGTGGGGAGGGGAACCAGCCCATAGTGGGCTGGTGCGCCCCCCTTGGGCCCCCTGTCCCTAGGGTTGGAAACCCTAGGGTGGGGGGCGCCCCACTTGCCTTGGGGGGCACTCCACCCCCCTTGGCCGCCGCCCCCTAGGAGATCCCATCTCCTAGGGCCGGCGCCCCCCATGGGGACCCTATATATAGAGGGGGGAAGGAGGGCAGCCGCACCCATGCCCCTGGCGCCTCCCTCTCCCACTCCAACACCTCCTCCTCCTCCTCCGTAGAGCTTGGCGAAGCCATGCTGAAGTACTGCCTCTCCACCACCATCACGCCGTCGTGCTGCTGCTGGAGCCATCTTTATCAACCTCTCCCTCCTCTTTGCTGGATCAAGGTGCGGGAGACGTCATCCGCTCCATACGTGTGTTGAACGCGGAGGTGCCGTCCGTTCGGCGCTAGGATCTCCGGTGATTTGGATCACGACGAGTACGACTCCTTCAACCCCATTCTCTTGAACGCTTTCGCTCATGATCTACAAAGGTATGTAGGTGCACTTCGATCACTCGTTGCTAGATGAACTCATAGATGGATCTTGGTGAAACCGTAGAATTTTTTTTATTTTCTGCAACGTTCCCCAACAATTCTTTGGAATGCCTGGATCTTTGAATGAAATCAATGTGGTCAACCGCTCTCCACTGATGAATAAGATTGCAAATGGTGATTTGCCACCGGTGCAGTTTGTAGCAAATGGCCGCACATACAACTATGGCTATTATCTAGCAGATGGCATCTATCCAAAGTGGCAAACCTTTGTGAAGCCGTTGAAAAAGCCGGAAGGTAAGAAAAATCTTGATTTCCACAATGCTCAGGCGGCGGCTAGAAAAGATGTGAAGATAGCTTTTGGGATTTTGCAAGCCCAATTTGCTATTGTGAGAGGACCGGCTAAATTTTGGGATCAGAAAATGCTTTGGTACATCTTGCACGCTTGCGTGATCATGCATAACATGATCATCGAGAATGAGCGTGGCCAAGATGTAGAGTACTCTCAGTATGA
Source organism: Aegilops umbellulata (assembly GCA_032464435.1). Classification (NCBI taxonomy): domain Eukaryota; kingdom Viridiplantae; phylum Streptophyta; class Magnoliopsida; order Poales; family Poaceae; genus Aegilops; species Aegilops umbellulata. The sequence goes on along the minus strand of CP136059.1, from coordinate 438,515,143 downwards.
GCTGTTGGGACATCCCGTGCGAGTGCGATGGAGGGCTGAAAGGGTGGCCCATTTTGTTGCCTCCTATCATGCCATTCGACGTCTCGCAGCGCATAATGATCTTCAGAAGGATCTCATTGAGGAGTGGTGGGCATGGAATGGACGACAAAGAGCATCATGATTTGTGCGTTCGATATTGTATTGTTGAACTATTTGTTCTGTTTATTGCACTATTTGTTGTATTGAACGATAAACTGTTTGTTTGAGTTGTAATAACGAGATTGAACTATTTATTTCGATTTATTTTTGTTTGTGTTTGATCTTTTTGCTTCTGTTTTGGAATGCATATGTTGTTTGTGCGAGAGTCGCGCGCGCTGCCTTTTTGCGCACTGCTGGAGCTGCGCGCGCTACATTTTATCACGGCTGCTGGAGTCAGCGCTGCCCGCCGCGCCAAATCAGGCGATGGGCGCGCGACAAAGTAGTTTTTAGCGCGCGGCACGTTCGGCGGCTGTTGGAGATGCTCTATCCAAGATGAAAAAGATACAAGGGGCTGATGGAGCAGCTTACACCGCAACACTCACTAACAAGCACAAAATAGGAAAATGGAGCACCGCTTGCTAATGTCGCTGCCCACTACACTTAGGGCTAGGACAACCAAACAGGGTAGACTTCAATGGATCAGCCGTCTGCTAAGAGAAGGACCAAGATTGTGTCTGTATCATCATGTGGAGAAGGGGCAACTCCTACCTCCTCAGATGCTGAAGAGGGCCCCTACCCTCTTGTCCTGTCTCGAGGACGCCGCACCGTCGGCAAGAGAGACACTCACCTGAGAGCTACGATAGGAGCTGGCTTCACATCCACTCGTATAGAACACGCCGCCTGACCAGCACGAAGCCAGAGGCACACCACGCCAGCTACAACGTCGCCGCCCGCGGGCACCTAGCAGAGAGGGAAAGCAACTTGGGGCAATCGAAGAGGATGAAACAGTACCGAGCCAAGCCACAGCAGCGAGGATCCAGCAAAATCAGACGCCACAGAGAAGAGTTGGGTGCTCAACAACACGGGTAACAGCCACGCCGGAGAGAAACCACCAAAGGGGATGCTGGATCCAGGGACGGAGCCAGAAAATAGCGATAGGGGGGCGGGGGCTTGAAGTACAAGAGCCGATCACAATCATATAAGAGACAATCATATATGCATATAGCATAGTAAATATCGTGGGGTCTAAATACTCAAAATATTCTAAACTAAACACTTTCTCTTCATGGCTACAAACCCAAAATTTGACAGTCATTTTTTTCTGGTTTTTTCTATGTTCTAGTTTCTAGTTCTATTGTTTTTAAGGAACACATCAAAATAAGGCAAATACTGAGTGCTTGAACCAATTGGCTTGAAAAAAATATGAATTGACTGAGTTCTCTTCCTCTGTATGTCTACACACATATAATTGGACAATACAAGAATATCTAATTAGTTTTTAATGTCCATAAATTTCTACAATTAGATTCTAAGACACAGACTAATCTAATACTGAAAATAAACTAACCTTTTGTTGATCGTCTGGTCGCTCATCCGTGTGCGTGCGGCCGGCCGGCCGGATTGCGCCTGCGGTCTGCAGATCGGCACGGCGGGGAGTCGGGCCGTCGGGGACGGTCGGACGGAGGCCTTCCCTCCTCGGCGGATGGAGAGATTCGATGGAGAGGTGGACAATCTAGATCTACTGGGCAGGCGGCGGCGGCAAGGAAGTTTTTCCAATCGCACGAACTGAGGAACGACGAGCGAGCACATTGTGGAAACGAAACGATCGTGCGTACATCATGGTCGTGCGTATTGCTTCCAGACTCCTTGTCTTCCACGTGGGCTGTTTTTATTTTTATTTTTCCATGTATTAGGGCCGCTGGCCACGTACATGGGCTCTAGGCCTCTCGTTGTGGGATGCCGGATGGATCATAGGGGGGGCGAGACAACCAGAATTTTGTGTGTACGAAGAAAATTATACGTGGTACCTAATCGCTATTAAGGGGTGACGAGATCGTTAGGGGGGTCTAGCCTCCCCTCGTCCCCCCTTAGAATCGTCCCTGGCCGGATCTACAAATCATGGCATGCTAGCCATTCTAGAGAGGACAAACCAGCTGCCAGACATCTCCACACCAAGGCAACACTCACCCAAACCTGCAGCATCCCCAGGCGGCGTCTCCATGGAGAGCACGACGCGCATGGCTTCGACGCCGCCCAATCCGGAGAGGATTTTGAGCTTTCGCTCGGGAGCAAGGTAGGGGGTGGGCAGGGAGGGTCCTCAACGGCGCCTCCAAGGAAGGAAAGCGGCGCCCTTGGGCGTCGCCGTCTCCGAGGACGGACCAGCTGGCCTAGGGTTTCCCCCGGACGCAAACCTGTGCCACCAGCACCTCACCAGCCAGAGCGTCGGCAGCCAAGGCGGCCGGACACCATGGATGGGGGTGGAGGAGTGAGCCAGAAAGGTGGAGGAGTCATACCTTCAGATCTGACCAAGAAGAAGGCCTCCCGCTGTGACCACCAACCACCAAGGGCCTCGCCCCCCGAGCGGCCAAGGAACCTGGCCACCAGCACCAACGAAGGCCGCCAGCCGTCACGCTGACACCTGGCCACCCGGCGGCGCCGCCCCGACAATCGCCGCCCTTCGCAAGAGAAACGGAGGGGCAAGATCCCCGCCGCCACCGTCACCGCCGGCCACGCGGGCTTGCCCGACGGCCTCCTCGGGTAGCGGCGAGGGAGAGAGGGGAATGGATGGGGGTCGCGGCGCGAGGAAACCCTAGTCGCCGCCCGAGCGAACGAGGCGGGGGCAGAGGGAACCGGTCAAAAAGTCATGAAGCATAGATATAGGCCATCATCTTGTCGTGATGATTTGTTGCGGTGCTGCTATCGGAACGGGCAGAGGAACTACGGCGACGGTGAACACGAGCTACACGTTTTGTTGGAACCGACAAATAGGGTGATGCAAGCGGTGATGGCTAAAGCTACTACCGGGAACATTTTTAGCTGCAAACATTCATGGTAGCGGAGACCCCGCGAAGGTGGCGACGTTGTTTTGCTGCAACCAACGTCGTTTTTTGCTACTACCGAAGTTTTTTTTTGCTACATCCATTTATGACTTAGCTGCGTGCCCTTGACGGCGAGACAACGGTCGGCTACAACTGTGTGGATTCTTGCTACTACCATTGACGGTTTTTGCTACATCCATTTCTTCACAACTTCCACGGTGCTTCAAGCGCGACGACGAGCACAAAAAATGATGCTCGTGGTGGGTTATTACGAATCCCGGCGACGAGATCTAGCACACAGTAAGGGGGCAGATGCTGCAACCGGCTCACGACGAGCCGCAACCTCGACTGACAAGGTTCGACCATGACCACATGGTGCTACAACCATAGAGCTGGGGAGCTGTAACCTCGAATCATTTTTGCTGAAACCGGCGGACGTGGTGAGCACGACGATCACCATGGCAAGCGCGGTGATGCTAGGGTCTTCGGGGTTTTAGTGTTTTTTGCGGCTGGTGCAGCGCCGCGTGAAAAGTGTTGGGGAAAGAAAGAAGATGGTGTGTGGCCAAACCAAATAATGTGTTGAGCTGAATCGGGCGGCTGCGCAGCGAGCGGTAAAAATTTGGGCCGGTCGGCCGCCACCTAGCGCGCGCCTTTCAAATTTGTGTGTTTAGAGGTCCCTTTGTCTGAAAATATTTGAAGTTCTAGGTTTATCCTAAGTTAGACCATTTTAAGTCTGACCATGTATTAAAATCTACAACATCAAATATATATATACTATGAGAACATGTTTTATGATGAAATTAATTAAACTAATTGAGTGTTGTAGTTGTTGGTATAGTTTATTACCATGGTCAAACTCAAAGATGTTTGACTTAGCACAAATCTATGACGTTAAGTATTTTGAAGTGGAGGGAATATGTTTTAAACATATACTCCCTCCATCACAGTTTGTTGGGCGCCTCTTCAAAACCAGATTTTTTCACAATCCCACGGAAATAGGGCGCAGCTCCATAACTATCCTATTAATTGGGGCGCATTAGGCTGCTTCCGTTTCTCTTGCTCAACTGCATGCAAGTGGGAACATGAATGGTTTGTGCAGCGCATGCAAGTGTGAACATGAGTGCAAATGGGAATCGGTTTCTTATTTGCTTCGCATGGCGTTGGTTTAGCGATTCGTTAGGCGCATCTCCTTCAATAACGCAGCTCCAGCGCCTCCTTATTTCCTGCCAATCACACCGCACCTTGGGCCCAGAGCGACGCGAGATACGCCCAACAAAGTGTGATGGAGGGAGTAACTCATATCGCTCGGTCGAAATTGAGCCCCAAACTCCCATGTACTCAGTTATCATGGTCATTCCTAACTAGTGGTGGGCCCAAAAATGAACAAAGTAGTGCACTAATAACGTACGACATGTCTGAATTATTTATATAACAACAAAATAACTGCAGCGCTGCATAATAGATGGCACAAACGCTAATAGGGTGTTTATAAGATAAAAATAGAAAATACATTGTCAGTAGATAAACTACACAATTCCCTAGGAGTTGTTGCGGAAACGCTAAAAGATATGTAGGTATGAAACATTGTTACTGCACACAAACAAAAATTGTGTTAATTAAGCAATTTAGCGGTTCAAGGCTTTTGACAAGAAAAATTGAGGTAGACATGCATGCATGCAATTACTTGCTCAAGCAAATTAGGGTGATGTGACCATTGCGATGTGGTGGGATAGCTGTGTGCGCTCTTAAATAACTAGATGGTGGCCCGTGGGTTGTTACGGTAACTTTATTAAAAATTGCAAAAGGTACTTGCTAAAATTATCTAAATCTAATGGAAAGAAAATACAAGCTTAGAAATAAATGAAAAATATGAAGAGTACAAAAACAACTTTTGAATATAGTTAAAAATGTCATTTCAAACAAAAATGTGAAGAATGACTAACACCCATGTATGATGTGGGATCATTATAGGCATAGAGTAATGCAAAAGTAATTGTAATTTCTATTTTAAATGCATGCCATCCATATGTATGCATGTTGAGAGAAATAATTAGAGGCTAGCTATTTATAGATAGTAGATATAGGATATCGGATAGGTGGGAATCCAATTCGACTCTTGGAAGCATATGCTCCTGCGCATTAAGATTACTTTTTGGCAAATGTCATAAAAAGTTTCAAAGAGAATAGATTGGTTCATTGTCACACTCAAATACTACCTGCAGTTTTTTAGTGGAAAAACTTAAGTATTTTGACCTGTGCAGAAAAAAAAACAAGTCGGACGCCAAATGTTACCTCCAAATACAACACTTAATTTTGTTTATTACTGACGAAACACTGTTATCCCGCTTCGCCTGAAAATTGTCAAACACACTTGTTGCACTAACAAGAAAATTTACACAAAAAATAATATTTTTTAAAAAATCATTTACTATTTATTTTGAATTTACTGTTTATCCGGGAGCATATGTACCCCGGGCCAAAACGGACATCCCATAAGAGGAGGGCAAGCTATTTAGATCTAGAAGGTACCATTTAGAAAATACATTTTATGATAAACTTGATGCAACTAATTTAGTGTTGTAGATGTCAGTATAGTTTTCCAGTTAAGAGCATCTCTAGCAGATCCCCTAAAGGCTATATTCGAGGCCAAAACATTTAGTTTAGGGCTTTAACCCATAGCTAGCAGATTCGCTATACACGTAAGTCCATCAAATTAGAACTTTCCATCCCTTCAAGACCAACACCTTGGACTAAATTTACTCCAGCAAGGGCACCTCTCAGGATAACTCGACGACGGCCACGCAACCCGCAGGCACTGCTGCCTGCCGCTCGTGGCAACTCCCCTTGGCTCCTTCATAACCCCAGCATCGTTTTCTCCACCTTCTCCTCAGTCGCGAAAGTTGTTTTTGCACAGTTGCATCGTTAACACCGTCCCCATCGCAAAGATCAATCCATCGCTGGCGAGCCTTGACGTGGCCAAGAACGGAGCCGCATGTGGTTGGGGAAGCGAACGGAACCCACACACGAGCCCATGCCGGACGATGACGCCAAAATGGTCCTTCTTGGTGCTTTGTCTGGTTCAAAATCTTTTTTTCCAAACATGTGGAGACTTTTTCTTTTACCTTTAACTGGTGCTTTGTCTAATTCAAATTTGTTCATTCCTGGGAAGCATTGGGTTCAGGCTTGAGAGAGTATTATTACAATACTTTGCACTGTTTTGACAACATTTAGTTGGGCTTTTTCCTAGTACTTTGGAAGTGTTTAGTTATTGCTAGAATAAGGAGAAATACATGTGTGTTTTGTACAATAGAAATAGAGAGGAATATCCAAACCTACCTTGCTCTGTAATGTCATGGCTGAAAGTAGTGCTATTTCTGTTCCCAAATTCCCTATTGCAAGACATGAACTTTGTAGGTTGTCTGAACCAAGGTCTTATCCTTTTGGCTTTGTAAGCTATGGTAGTGCAGCAAGACATGAATATTGTATTTAAACATCAAGTCAGTTTTGCTGATCTTGGTGTATTATAGCTTATTGTATAGAAGAAAATATATGGCTTTGCAATTGTGTCAATTACTAAATTAAGATAGTATTTTAGAAGCTTTATATTTGATAACTACTTTAGTAAGTTTGCTCATATGCTTCCTATGATATTTGTAGGGCAACAAAGAAGCCAAAAGTTCAAACCAAGATCCACATGCAAGTTGAAGCCTCTTCTTTGGATCCAAACATATATTTTCCTAATGCATTTGTAATGGCAAGTTGTAGTCTTTTATCTCCCGTACCATTCTTAATACAAACTATGAACCTTTGAAGATACTGGTTTTCGATGAGCTCAAGTTTAACCTTTTAATGGCCCTTGAAAGATCTTGTCACTATTCCGATCTGCATTTTAATTGATTATATTTGACATATTTCAATGTGTGAAGATGATGCTGCTAGATCTTTTTGATCTTGATAGTTGAAAAAGTGCACAAATATTTTTGGTCGATTATCATTTTTATCTTGTAAATGTGTTGAATGTACATATTGAGATGTGCATGCTGATCGTTTATGATTACAATTCAAAATAGGAGCCAAACAACATATGACATATGCATTACACAAATCGTTGACAGACAGACAAGAAATTTTGAATTGCAATCAAAATGCCACCAAATGAAATCCTCGTAAGAATGAGTTTTCATCCATCTCCACCAATTAAAATGAAAACCTAGCTGGGTGCCAAAGGAGGTTTACAGAAATGGGGTTTCATTTCATTTCATTTGCAACCCAATGAAATGAGATCGAAAGTGCCAAACAAGCTGTAAATGAATACGGCCCACCCCTCTATGTTTATCCACTCTCTGGGTTCCCCAAATTTCGAATTCCGTTTGTTTCCCACGGCAAAAAACGGTGAAAAGAGGAAAGAAGAAAAGAGGAAATATCCGTGCGTTCTGATTGGTGGATTAGACCCTCCCACAGATCGCGCCCCCCTATAAAACCCGCGCCTCTCGCCGCCCATCCAATCCACCATCCGATCCAGCCGCCGCCGCCGCCGCCGCCGCCGCCACCCAACCCTCCTGCCCACGTCGCCGGAGAGAAGAAGAAGGAAGAGATGGCCGGGTGGAAGGGCCAGAGGAAGAAGGCCGTGACGCGATCCGTCAAGGCCGGGCTCCAGTTCCCGGTCGGCCGCATCGGGCGCTACCTCAAGCAGGGCCGCTATGCGCAGCGCATCGGGTCGGGCGCCCCCGTCTACCTCGCCGCCGTCCTCGAGTACATCGCCGCCGAGGTAAGCCGTGGATCTTCACCGTTCTCGATCGTCTGCCATGTCCGGCCTTGTTCTTCTCGTGCTGCCCTCACCAGATGACCGATTTCGTTTTTGGTTGCGCGTCTGCAGGTCCTGGAGCTGGCCGGCAACGCGGCCGTGGACAACAAGAAGACGCGCATCGTCCCTCGCCACCTGCTGCTCGCCATCCGCAACGACGAGGAGATCGGCAAGCTGCTCGCCGGCGTCACCATCGCCCACGGCGGCGTGCTGCCCAACATCAACCCCGTGCTGCTCCCCAAGAAGACCGCTGAGAAGGCCGACAAGGAGTCCAAGTCCACCAAGACCACCAAGAAGAAGAAGGCCACCGCCAAGTCCCCCAAGAAGGCCACCGAGGAGAACACCGCCACCGAGGAGACCGCCACCGCCGAGGAGACCACCGCCGCCGAGGAGGAGTAGCGAGCCTTGGCTGCATATGACCCGAGGGAGCCTGTCATGTTGCCGAGTTGCGTCCTGTATGTAATCGTTCATGGTTGTCGTTAGTGTCGCTTATCGATCCGGGGTTCTTGCTGAACGGAAGCTGAAAACTGAACGGTTTACCATTCAGTCTTTACCATGTCAACTTGATCCTTCCGCACTGTGCTCATCTCGTCTGGATCTTGATGCTGCATGGATTTCCTTGCTCGTTAAGATGTTTTGGCAAATTTCAGCAGGTTACTTGTTATTGGGGGCGATCACTGAATAAATAGATACATCTGGGTCAGAGGGGGTGCTTTGGCTCTCACGGATCGACCCATTCTCTCAGCATGACAATGCTTGGGTATGTCGTAATCTATCTGTTCTGACCCTTTTTGGTGTTGGGTTGGTGATTTGGGTGAGTTAGGAGTTGTCAATTTGTCATGTCACTGATTCATGTGTTTGGCAGTGAAAGTAATTTGGGTGATTGGTGAAAAGAAGATGCAGGTGCAGTATGCAAACAACGGATGATCTACAGATGATGATGATGATATAGATGAGTAAGTCCTTATCCGGTATTATTGTTTCTTGTTCCCACCAATACACATTATGAACATATGTAATACTCTCTGCATTATTTGCATGATCACCAGTACATATTTCAAGTTCTGTATTACGACCAACTTCAAATAGATTATAGTCTTTTGGTTTTTTAGCTTGCCATTGTCTGCAGCATTGTCACTGTCCATAACTGAAAAACAGAGGTACACCTGATCGGTCAGCTGTTTCTTTTCCACATTAGCAATGGTACGAGAAACAACTTATGCCCTTGTCTTAAAGCATGAGCATGTCATCAAATCCCAGGTAAATAGCTATCTATTAAGTGTATAGACACGTCTAAAGTAATCAATCCGCTACTATTCCGTTCAGGGTTAAAATTTTCACATATTTCAGTGGGGTCCGAAATATTATCAAAGTTTTGATGCAGATTCAAACAGATTTTCAAATGAATTTAAATTATTTTAGAATTCAATAAAATTAAGCTAAATTTGAAATCGGAAAATCCGCAATAATTTCCGAAATATGCGAAATTTCCGAAATTTCGCATATTTCGATGGGCTTCGAAATTATTTTGTTTTCGAAATTAAAAACCTTGGTTCCGTTTATTGATTGAGGAGATTTAAGGTATGATGTTTGAACATTAAGGTCTTGGGTTTTGTTAGGTCACACGTCAGAGAATGCCCACGAGTTATTCAATCCATTTTTCCACGGGGATTTAAGGAATGAAGTTCCATAATATGGAAGAGGCTGTTCTTCTCTTTTTCATGTATCTAGTTCACGTAGTCGGGTCTTCTCTTTTTCTCAAGAAATTTAGGATCCTTTTCTAGCTAGTTCACGTACTAATCCATCCATCCTTCGTCCAACCTAATTCATCTATCTTTCATCTAGCTTACTACATGAATTTTCAACTTACTACATTCACACACGTATATAAATTGGTATGAATGTATGTAAAGGAGCAATGTGATACTATTTCAAATTTGTTTGCCTTATTTCCGAAGAAGTTGAGCTGGCTAAGTTGCATGGGTTGTGAAAGGCCCATGCACCGAAACGACCTGTGTTTGTTAGGCACAAGTAAAAATCAGTCGAGTTGAAGGATCGAATTCATGAACTGAAAGACCGCAAGCCACTCGAACAAACACGTCCTGCTAACCGACCAGTGCCAATATTTAAGAAAATATTGCAGTGTCCGGTGACCAAGAAAGCTTAAAGAATACCGTAAAGTGATCATTGAAACCTCATACCGATTCGCCACGTGAAAGCGGGGTTAACGTAAGGCAGGAAAGACTGGCGCCGAAAGATATATATGTTTTGAAGAGAGAGATCCGCTTCTTAACTTTTTGAAAATAATAATTTTTATGATTAGCCAAATATTCTTGGAAACATGAATATTTTTTGAAATCCTGAATAGATTTGAAAAATATGAAGAGTTTTTCTGAAAATTCCATACATTTTTCAGAAAATACGAACAAAATTTGAAAAAGAAAAAATTCAAAAATATTTTTTGAAAACATAAAAATTTTATAAAAACATCAATATTTCTTGAATTTGTGAATTTTTTTTGAAAATTGGAACATGTTTTGAACATTAAGAACAATTTTACAAAATGTGCTTTTTAAGCACAAAAATTATTATGAATTTGAGAAAATTTTGCTAAAGCCAAAATATTTTTAAAATTTGGAACATTTTTATTAAAAAATTCGAACAATTTTGGAAAACACAAACACTTTTTGACAAACTGCTTACATACCAATCCATCAATCCTTCGTCATACTTAATCCATCCAACTTACTACATGTAGTTTTGTAGATGTATATAAATTTATATTATTGTATGTAAAGGAGCAATGTGGGACTATTCAAAATAAATTGCCTTGAATTGGTGAGCATTTCACTAAAACAATAATATTTTTTAAATTCGGAACATTTCACTAAAGTTCTGGTCATTTTTAAAAGACTCTTCATTGTATGCTGAGGCTAGCTTGTTGTAAGCTGAGAGCTTTTAGTTCTATATGCCAAGTATATTTTCTAAGATGAGCCGGAAATCCCTTTTGGAGCTCGGGCTCTAGTGAGGCCTTCAAATTCAAATTTGAAATTTCATTGAAATTCACATTTTTACATTTCAAAAAATTCTGAAAAAAATATAGATATACATGAAGGCATAATACACATATGTGGGTTGTGCAAAAAAGACAAATCTGTGGCTGTTTAACATATGATACTATTCATCCTCCCAGGCCATGAATTTGTCTTTTTTGTGCAGGTCGTAACTCAAGGTATTTCATCATGAATTTTTACACACATGTGAGTTACATCCTTACATACACGCATATTTTTTCAGAATTTTTTGAACAATAAAAGTTTGAATTTGAAATTTTCAAAAATAAAGGCCTCCATGGAGCTCGGCCTCCAAAACGCCTTTCTCAAGACGAGCACCTTTTTTCACATACTCGGCTTATCAACTGTTAAGCCGAGTACCCTTTCTTTACCGAGCGTCCACCACTCAGTACTCGGCTAGAACTAAGCCGAGTACCCCCGTTTTACACTGGGCGTACATCGTTGAAAAAAATGCCCAATTATTTTTGGGTTGATTATCATTTTTATATAGTTAATGTTTTGATTATAAGTATTGAGCTGTGCATGTTGATTGTTTATGATTACAATTCAAAATAGTAGTCCAACAACATATGGCATTCATTAAAAAAAAACCCTGGCAGCCAAACAAGAAAATTGGACTTGAAATCCAAATCCCACCAAATGAAATCCTCCAAGGAGTGAGTTTTCAATCATTTGCACAAAATAAAATGAAAACCTGGGTGCCAAGCGAGCTGTTAGAAATTGCATTTCATTTGATTTCAACCAAATGAAATGAAATCGAAGGTGCCAAACAAAGATGTAAATGAATTTCGTTTATCCATGCATCACTTCTCCCGGTTCCACAAATTTTGAATTTCGTTTCCCACAGCCAAAAACGAGGAAAAGAAGAAAAATGAGAGAGGAGGAAATTAGCGCACGTAACTGCAGGTATCGTGCATGGTAACGTAGCACCAGCATTCTTATTGGAGGATTTGACCCTCCCACGGATCATAGCACCAGCGTTCTGATTGGAGGATTTGACCCTCCCACGGATCACGCACGCCCGCCTCCTATAAAACCCAGCCCGCGCCCCCGCCGCCCATCCGATCCACCACTCGAAGCAGTTCCGGTACAACCCCCCCTCCCCCCCCACCCCCCCGTCGCCGCCAAAGTCTGCAGTTCCCCGTTTCACGTCGCCGATGGAAGAAGGAGAAGTCTTGATGGCTGACATCGAAGGATCAGTAAGGTGGAGGGGGCATTAAAGGTGATGGAGTCAACCAATTGTTTGATAACTTTCAGTAGCAGCAGTGTCAAGTGGGGGCTACACCACTCGAGGGTTTCATTTTTGGTGGTGCTCCTCGGGTGCCGATCGAGTAATGACTTTCAGGGTGAAAACTTAAAGTTTGGCCTTCATTGGTTGTACCTAGCAATTGTCTAGTTGAAGATATTGTTTTGAGAGCTCGGTCTTTCTCCACGGTGAAAACCTATGATCCTGGATCAGGCGACGACAATGCTTGTGCACTGTTTTCTTCTTTTAGGCGTCGCTTTTGGAGACTTTATGTTTTCCGGATGTTATATTCGGTGATGGTTTGTGTGCTGCTGTCGAGATGAATTGATTACTGTGACGAGGCCTTTTTTTTCGGGCTGTGTGCATCATGGATGTCTTTATGATTTTAGAGGCTGGCGTAATTTGTATCTTCGTGGTATAAATATATTTCTCTTTAAAAAAAATCATTGTCCCGGTTCCCCAAATTTCGAATTTCGTTTCCCACAGCCAAAAACGAGGAAAAGAAGAAAAAAAGAGAAGAGGAAATTAGCGCACGTAACTGGAGAGATCGTGCATGCATGGTAACTGGACACACGCACGCCGCAAGCCGCCGTCTACCTCGCCGTCCTCGAGTACCTCGTCGCCGAGGTGGGTGACAACCAATCCTACCATCTCTTCTCCACGGATGATGACTTGAGCGGTTTCCTTTCTGGTGGGTTCCGCTCTTGAATCGCATGCATGCATGCAGGTCCTCGAGTTGTCCGGCAACGCGGCCAAGGCCAACAAGAAGAAGCTCATCACCCCTCGCCACCTGATGCTCGCCATCCACAACGACGGCGAGCTCAGCAGTCTGCTCGCCGGCGTCACCATTGCCCACGGCGGCGTCGTGCCCAACATCAACCCCGCGCTTCTCCCCAAGAGGACCGCCGCCCGCAAGGCCGACATGGAGTCCAACTAGTCCAACAACAACAAGGCCTCCGCCCCCAACTCCCTCTCCCCCAAGAAGGCCACCGCCGGGGAGACCAGCGCCGCCGCCGAGGAGACCACCACCGGTCCACCGCTGCCGCCGAGGAGTATGTATGTATGTATGTATGTATGTATGTATGTATGTAATGGTTCATGGTTTCTGTTGTCTGTATGTGTCGCTGAGCTGCATCCTGTACTCATGTATCTGTATGTAATGGTTAATAATTTGGTTGTCTGTGCTACTGTAGTATCGCTCGTTACTCTATCTTAAGGGCGATCACTGAATAAATAGTTTCATCCGGGTTTGTCGATCGATCAGAGTGAATGTATTGACTCTCTGGGCATACATTATTCTCACAGCAAAGCATGGCAATGCTATTATCTATCTGGTTAATTTGACCCTTTTTGGTACGTGTTGGATAACTAAGGTGGGTGAATTAGGAGTTGCAGTGAATGTAATTTGGGTACATGCATGGTGGAAAGAACATACAGGATACAGGTGCAGTATGCAAACAGCGGTGATGATCTGCTGACCTATGGTACATGAGTACTTATCCGGTATTATTTCTTCTGCCCATCAGTGCATATACATATGATGAATATAGGTAATACTCTGTACATTTGCAAGATCACTAGTGTTAGACGAAATATTGCATGCGTGACAATTGATTCATTGTGTGCATGAGCACATGGGGAAATATCAAGTACTCCCATCCTTGCGGTACTCCCCATGCTCCAACTTCAAATAAATCAATTTTATTTTTTTAAAAAATTCTGGAAAAAATATGAATGCTTACAAGGAATGTGACTACAACTCCTAAAAATTTCAGGTCCAAACTCTAAATGCATATTGAGAAACAAAAATATGAAATCTAGCATGAATATTGTCATAAAAAGACAAAATCAGCATTTGCCACTATTCACATCTAAATTTGTCTTTTTTTGTTTCTCAATGTACATTTTGAGATTGGACCTGAAATTTTTAGGGGGTGTTGTCACATTCCTCGTGAACATTCATATTTTTTTCAGAATTTTTGAAACGTTTGAAATTGATGTTTTAGACTTGGAGTATAGGGAGCACCCCAAAGATGGGAGCACTTGATATTTCCCCATGAGCACATATATAGTAAAGGGGGTCCGGCATCTACTTGTCTCCCAAGGAATACAACTATACGGGAGAGAGGAGGCACGGAGAATACAAAAATGTACAAGCCCTAGTACGATACATGTGCACCAACAACTGTTACTCAACCCCCCCCCCCCCCCCCCCCCCGCACCGCACTCGAAGCGTCGCCGGAGACACATAGACTGGATCGAAACTCCTCGAAGACAGTAGTCGGTAGTCCCTTGGTCATAACATCGGCGAACTGTTGGGCGGTGGGAACGTGAAGAACCCGAACTTGCCCAAGGGGCACCTGCTCGCAAACAAAGTGAATATCAAGCTCAATATGCTTCGTTCGTCGATGATGAACTGGGTTGGCGGAGAGGTAGACAGCGGAGACGTTGTTGCAGTAAACAATCGTGGCCTGGTGAACGTCACAGAGCAACTCCTGGGGCAGCTGACGAATCCAAGAGCATTTGGCAACAACGTTTGCCACTGCCTGGTACTCAGCCTCGGCACTCGAGCGGGATACCATGTGTTGTCGCTTGGATGACCATGATATCAACGGGGGCCCATGGTCGACGCAATAGCCGGAGGTAGAGCGACGGGTGTCGGGACAACCGGCCCAGTCCGCATCTGAGTACGCGACAAGGTCGATGGAGGTAGAGGCCGTCAAGGTGAGTCCCAGGGACATGGTGCTGCCTATATACCGAAGGATACGCTTCAGCAGGGTCCGCTGAGAGTCACGCGGGGAGTGCATGTGGAGGCACACCTGCTGAACGGCGTACTACAAGTCCGGGCGTGTCAGCGTCAGGTACTGCAAAGCACCAACAGATAGAACACTGCATCGAACGTAGGAGAGCCCTCCATGGCAGAGACCTTGGCCTTTGTGTCGACCGGTGTAGCAGCTGGCTCGCAGTTAAGCATACCAGCACGCTCGAGAAGCTCATGGGCGTATCGCTGCTGATGCAGAAAGAAGCTATCATCCCGGCGAATCACCTCGATGCCCAGGAAGTAATGCAGAGGCCCCAACTCTTTGAGGGCAAACTCATCATGAAGACGAGCCGTGATCTGCTGTAGGGGCTCAGGAGAGGATGCCGTCAAGATGATGTCGTCGACGTAAAGCAGCAGATATGCAGTGGCAGCTCCCTGGTGATACACGAAGAGGGAAGCATCGGAGTGGGTGGACCGGAATCCAAGCGACCGCAGAAAGGCAGCGATACGCTGGTACCATGCCCGTGGCGCCTGCTTCAACCCGTAAAGAGAACGAGAAAGCAGGCACACATGGTCAGGATGATCGGCGTCGACGAATCCAGTGGGCTGTTGACAGAAGACCTGCTCGGCAAGAGATGACCATGCAGAAAGGCGTTGGAGACATCCAACTGGTGGACAGGCCATGCTCAAGAGACCGCCAGCTGAAGCAGCATGCGGATGGTGCACGGTTTGACAACCGGGGCAAAGGTGTCGTGAAGTCCACACCCGCATGTTGCCAGAAGCCATGAACCACCCACCAAGCTTTGTAGCGCTCAAGAGAACCGTCCGGCTGAGTCTTGTGACAAAACACCCATTTGCCAATGATGATGTTGGCGTGAGGGGGTAGCGGAACAATATGCCACATGCGGTTGCGCTGTAAAGTGTCGAACTCCTCCTGCATCGCCGCAAGCCAGTAAGGATCCCGAAGGGCCTCGCGAGCGGAGGAGGGGATGGGTGATGGTGCCGATGTCGAGGCCATGCACACGTAATCGTTCGAGGGATAATGCGTGCTCGGGTGGAGCACACCAGCACGAGCGCGGGTCGTCATGCCAAGAGGCGGAGCCGCGGCAGGGTCGGGCGGAGCCATGGGCGAGGGTGACGGCGAGCCCGTCGCACGAGCACTAGCAGGCGAGCCAGCAGGAGGGGTGGCGGCGCTGGTGGAGGGGGCGGCCGCGCCGGCCACATGGGCATCCGAGAGGGATGCGTGGCCGGATTCGACCTCATGGGAGGGAGTCGTAGACCCGGGTGCCTGTTCGGACTTGACCTCATGGGAGGGAATCGCAGACCCGGGTGCAGCAAGTGGCGGCGAAAGGCGCCGAGCCGGAGGGGCGGCGGGAGGCCATGGCCGAGGCTCACACCAAGAGGGAGCGGTGGGAGCTACAGGGGGCGCCTACGAGGATGCCTCAGCCGGAGGTACCTGAAAGAAAGGAAACACCGTCTAGATAAAATACACGTGCCTCGAGGTGTACACGCGGTGAGTTACAGGATCATAGCACCGGTAACCTTTGGTGTTAGAGGGATAACCGAGAAAGATGCATGGGAGTGATCGTGGTGCGAGTTTGTGGGGTGGGGGGGGGGGGGGGCGGGTGGACGCGGTGCTAGGATAGCAAAGACACCCGAAGGTGCGAAGACTGTCATAGGGCGGAGGTGCACCGAGGAGAAGATGGTGAGGGACGTAGTTCAAACGAGGATGACACAGACAGATGTTAATGAGGAGGGTAGCGGTGGCAAGAGCATCAGGCCAAAACCGGGCAGGTACGTTAGAATGGTCGTTAGGAGTGCGGAGGATGCGCTCGGCGCGGCCGTTCTACTGTGATGTGTAGGGACAAGTCAGACGGAAGATGGTGCCGTGAGATGCGAGAAGATGGCGAACAACAATGTTATCAAACTCTTTGCCGTTATCGGTTTGGAGTGCAAGAATGGGACGACCGAACTGGGTGGTGACATATGAGTAAAAGGACGCGAGTGTGGCTAAAGCATCAGATTTGCGACGAAGAGGAAAAGTCCACACATAATGAGAATAATCATCTAAAATCACCAAGTAGTATAGGTAGCCCATATTACTTGCATTGGGAGATGTCCAAATATCACTATGAAGTAATTGAAATGAAGAGGTAGAAACAGTTGTAGACGTGCTAAAGGGAAGATGAACGTGCTTGCCTAGGCAGCAAGCCTCACAAGTATGCTCATCAAGCTTATTACATGAGAATGAAAAACTCCTAACAATTTGATGTAAAACGGTGGGGTTGGGGTGGCCCAAGCGAGCATGCAAAAGGTCGACGCCGGCGGCGAGAGAAACTGAAGTGGATGTGGAAGCGCTGACGTGCACAAGATAGAGCTCATCAGGACTGTCACATCGGTGAAGTACCATCCGGCTACGGGCGTCCTTCACAGAAAAACCAACATCGTCAAATTCAACTGTAAGTGGGTTCTCACGAGCAAGACGATGAACGAAAAAAAGGTTCGTGACTAATTCAGGCAAAACAAGAACATTAGACATAATGATGGGTGTGGAAGTGGAGGGAAAATTAGTGCTACCGATATGAGTGATAGGTAAGGAGTAACCGTTGCCAACGGTGATGTGAGTGGGTGTATGAACGGGATTAGAGGAGGTTAGGTTACTGGGATGAGTTGTCATGTGCGCAGTGGCACCCGACTCCATGTACCAGTAGCCTCCAACATCGTAGTTACTCGGCGACTGCGCGGAGTGCAGGGCGGCCAGGAGGGCGAGGACCGGCGGTGGCGGGAGGGCCCCGTATGGCGGTGCCGAGGCGGGCGGCCCGTAGCCGCCGAGCAACGGCGGGGCTAGAGGGGCGCCGTAGCCGGCTCCAGCCGGCTGGTGAGACGTGCTGAAGAAGGCCTGGTGGCCCGCGGGACGAAGGCCGAGGAGACCCGGCGCAGGGGGCCTTGGGACGGGCATGTGGTAGGCAAGCATCGCGTCCGTCCAAGGGTTCTGGCCAACCGCCCACGGCGAAGGTGGCTGCGGATAGCGTGACCCCCCCTCCCCCCCCCCCCGGGGCTCCCTGGTTCGGCTACAGCTGTCAGCGGCCACCGCCGTCGCGCTAGTTACGCTACCCCCGCCTTGCTGCTGCTGTTGGGGAGACGCGGGGGCGCGGGAGAGGCAGACGTCAGCGGGTAGTACCCGGGTGGCGGCGGGGGGCGCGGCTGAGACGGCGCAGCCAGTGGAGCAGGACCACCGCGAGTGGTGTTGCCGACGAGGGCGATGTGTTGGACCCATTGTTTCACCTTCGTCATCCGGCGCTCCTCGAGCTTGAGGTACGCAACAACGCGCTGAAAAGTGGGCTGCGGCAACAAAGTGAGATTAAAAGCAGCGTTGCCGAAATCTTCATTGAGGCCGGTGGTGAGAGTGATGAGCATGAGGTCGTCGGAGACTTTGGCACCGAGGTCACGAAGTTCATCGGCGAGCATCTTGAGCCGCATGCAGTATTCATCGATGGTGGAGTTGTCCTGATGGCAGCCAAAGAAATCCTGCTGCAAGAAAAGATGGAGCTGAAGTTTGTTGTCGGTGAAGAGCGCGCTGATCTTGGTCCACACGGCACAAGCATCGTCCTCGGCGACGACCGTGTGGAAGATGTTCTTCTAGACGGTTTGATAGAACCATCGGATGAGCGTGGCCTCAATGGCAGACCACTCGGGATCACCCTTCATGAACTCGCCGTCAACGGAGCCATCGATGTGCTCGGTGAGGTAGTACTCGCGGAAGACAAGGTTGAAGTAGGTCTTCCATGCATAGTAGGAGGAGCTGGAGTTGTCGAGGCGGATGGGAACCCGGGCCTCGAAGTTGAGGTAGCGGATGGCGACGGCGGAGGTTCGGGACCGGCGAAGGGGTTGGAGTCGGTGGACGCCGAGGAGCTCATGGCGGCGACAGGCAGCGGCGTGTGAGGGGAAGACGGCGGCTATGGTGGTGGCTAGGGGAAGGTGGCGGCTGGGAGGGTTAGGAGAAGGCGGCAGCTAGGGTTAGGGTTTTGGGTAGATGGCAGCGGCAGGAGAGAGGTGCGGCGGCGGGTGGGGAGAAGGGGAGGTGGATGCGGCGCGACAGGGTAGGGGGCGGGGCGGTGGCGGCGGCACCGGGAGGCGGCGGCGGTAGGGGCACACGGCGGGGAAGGCGGAAGCGATTAGGATTGCGCAGTATTTGATACCATGTTAGACGAATATTGCATGTGTGACAATTGATATCGTTAGTACAAGGGGGTCTGGCCTCTACTTGTCTCCCAAAAAATACAACTATACGGAAGAGAGGAGGCACGGAGAATACAAGAATGTACAAGCCTTAGTATCATACATGTGCACCAACAATTGTTACTCAACAACTAGTACATACATGCATATTTCAAATTCAGTCTTATGACCAACTTCAAAGAGATAAGACATGAAATTATGACCAAATTCTCACGATTTTTTTAGCTCTCCATAATCTACAGCATTTTGACTGTTCATAACTGAAAAAGAAACAGAGGTGCACCTGAACCTGATCGGTCAGCTATATCTTTTGTACTAAGACATGAAACTAGATCATTCATTCAATTTTATTTTATGTCAACATTAGCGCTGGTTGTGGAAACAACTTTATGCCCTCGTCTTGTGCCATCCACAAAAGGAATAGTTTGAATTTGTGGCATCGATTTCCGGGTAAACAATTTATAACCAACACTAACCAGAGTGCCAATGGGCCTGTAAATTAGAGGTTATTTTTGGTTAATTTAATCAAATGGTAGTTGCAAGCCTATGCTTAATTTGAGCAATACTACCAGCATGAGAGTTGGATTTCTTCAAGCACATGATTCGACAGAGTCCTGTGGGAATTATTTTTATCGATGCAAGCCTATGACTAATCTCCCCCTGCCACCACTAATAGAGGAACAAACCAAAATTACCACTCCAATCCTCTCATATCCTCCTCAATTTTCTCCTCAAAACTAGGTAAAAAGAAGGAGTGTTCTGCCTCGCATTCATCGATGATTCCACTGTCACGTGGCCTCCCAACAACGCCACATCCCAGGCTCCATAACCGCATTGTGTTGCGGCTTGATTTAACCTCTACCGCACCCATGTCTATCACCACCGCTCCAGATTCTGCCTCGAGGGAAGTTGTCATCGCCACCTAGCCACCTCCCAATAGTACAAAAGCTGGCTATGGAGGCGGTTTTGGTGCATAGGCCGATGATGGTCCCCATTCTACCTCAAAGCATTTGTCGCTAATACTCAGCACAATGGAGGAGGTTTTGAAACCGCCTCCACTACCTCTACGCGCACGCGGTTCGTTAAAAAACAACCGCTTCAGTTGCTTTTAGGACTCGGTCCCAAAATCTATGGCAAATCCGTTTACAAAGGGACTATCACGAATCTATTGCAACAACATTGTTGGGGCGTAGCGGTGGACAGCGGTGGGGGCAGGAGGGGGCAGCCACCCGCGATCCACGAGTGCAAGGGGACCTGGTCTGGTACGTTTCCGTGATGCATTGGAACAACACGCCAGTTGTAACGGTCAACAGAGGGAGGAGGATGCACGTGCTTCCACTGGCGTGAATATGACGGCTAGGCACTGGGCAATCCGATGGCTCACGAGGCGGCTTATCTTTGGCAGTTATCAACCGGATGATTGCTAGCAGCCGCCATACACACACACACACACGAGAGAGAGAGAGAGAGAGAGGGAGAGAGAGAGAGAGAGAGAGAGAGAGAGAGAGAGAGAGAGAGAGAGAGCTCCTATTTGGCGCACAACGCGCAACCCCGCTCCCCCAGCACGCGCTTCTGGGCCGATTCATGTGCCGTGGGAGACACCCCAATATTTTTCATTTCATTTTCCTTATTTTGTTTCTTCTTTAAATATATTCAACACTTTAAAAGCTTCCAAATTTTGAATCAAATGATGAATTTTGGAAAAAAGTTAGTATATTAAAAAGATTCATGAATTTGACAAAATGTTCATGAATTCAAAACCTGTTCGCCACTCAGAAAAAATGTTCACAGATAAAAAATGTTTCCAAATCCAAAAAATGTTCATATATTCTAAACAAATGGAGAATTCAAAAAGTGCACTAGATTGAAAGAAATGTTCTGATTTAAAAAAAATGTTAATTAATTTCGATAAATGTTCATGAGTTTGAAAAATGTTCAGGACTTAAAAAAAAGTTCACGAAATTAAAAAATTTCTCAAATTCAATTTTTTTTGTGAACTCTGAAAATGTTCATGAGTTCAAAAAATGTTCACTAATATTTCTAAAAATTCTTTGAGTTCAAAATTTATTCACGAATTTTAAATATACAGGTGAAATAAAACATTTGCCATATCATTTTTATTATGAATTCAAAAAATGTTCATAAACTTGGAAAAATATGTTTGTGAATTTGGAAATTTTTAACGAATTAGAAAAATGTTTCACGATTTCAAAAATTTATCACGGGTTCAAAATTTGTCACAAATTTAAAAATAATGTTTCAGAAATTAAAAAAATAAAAAATTATATAAAATATGAAAATTGACTAAAAAACACGGTGGAGATATAAATCAGGCGAAAAAATAATAAAAAACCCGGTTTAGAACAAACCTAAAACGGTGTGGAAAAAACCAGAGTGGGCCGGCCATACCGAGGACGTGGCGCATGGGGAGGGTATGCGCTGGGTCGTTAGCCAGCCCCCCACGCGCGAAAAAGACAGTGGACATATGCAAAATAAAAAGATAAAAATAAAAACAAATCAGAATTGGTGGAGAAATTCCTTTAAGAAAAAGAATGGGCGGTTGAAAAGGGAAGAAAAGACACTTTCTTTCTTCCCCAGACGTCCTGGATCTCCCGCCGTAGACGAGTGGCCGGCCAGCCGGGGTACACTGGCCTGTCTGCCTTGGCGCCGGAGGCGGGAGCGGAGCATCGCCGGCGACTGTGGAGGAGGAGGAGGAGGTCGCGCGCTTCACCCTCAGCGTTGCCGTCGCCCCAGCGCCACCGAGGCACGCGCGACGGAGCCTGGGGAGGCGCCGGCCGGTAAGTGCACCACGGTGCTACTCCACTCAATCCCTTTCAGCCTCACATCGGTAGTTTAGAATATTCTTTCTTGCATTTTTGCTCCTTGTCTCATTTTCGTTTGAACACCTTCAAGGTAACTGATGAAATGCCTCTAGAGCTGCAGTTAAGAATGGGAATTTTTTTTGATTGGTAGTTCATGCCAATATTATGTTTGCTTAACTGTCGGTTTGTTATCAGAAACGATTTAATTGAGCATAAAAAAGATGTAGGCGACGATTCCATGGCTCCAAGTCATAATAGTCAAGTTATGCTGCTGCTATTCTGTATGGCTGGGAACACCATCCAATGGATAAGATAAGAAAAGATCTATTATTCTTGTTGGGAGTAAACATTTTGGCAGGTTCTCCGCTATATCTGTGGCACTATGGATTCACTGGAGATTTTGTTATTATTTTCTACTATTAAATTGGATTCACTGGAGATTTTGTTATTATTTTACTATGGCTGGGAACACCATCCAAAAATTCACTGGGCTGTCGTTAAGCGGATTCTCCGCTATATCTGTGGCACTATGGATTTTGGCGTCACACTTCACGCCTCCGCCGACACCGCCCTCACTGCCTACTCTGATGCAGACTGGGCGGGCTGCCCTGACACTCGTCGCTCCACTTCAGGCTATTGTGTCTATCTTGGACCCTCACTCATCTCGTGGTCGTCCAAGAGGCAGCCTACGGTCCAATTTAAAATCATGTACAGGGAACATTTTGGAGTGATTTTTTGATAGTTTGTTTAATACTTCTATGGTACCGTGATTTTTTGAAGCATACTTGCTGAAACCTGAAAACTGGTACAGGTCAAATGGTCCTCTAGATCTGATAGTGATGACCTAAGGCCCCTTAGACCAAATGGTAGAAAAGATGAGTCATCATAGTACATTTTCTGGTAACTCTCTTATCATGCATCAGTATATTCCTATTCTGTTAATTCTGAAGATAAAAGCCTTGTTGCTTTTATGCTGCTTTACTCTCTGATAACTTCAGAAAGTTATCTCTGTCGGTTCTTCTCGGCCCTGATGATAAATGTCGTTTCATTGCAGATTGGTATACTTCAGACTTCTTTTCATCAGAGGGTGCAAATTGTTAAACACCAGAGAATATGTTCATTTGACAAAAGAGCTTCTCGTGAATTGTGAAAACATTGAGTGGCAGGTATGAGAAAGTAGTAAACTGATGCCAATAGTAATTGTTTTTTGTCAAAACTTCTTGGTTCTCCATTGTATCCTCCGATCTCCATAAGGCATTTGTGCTTGATTTTTATTTATATATTGCTCATATCTATCTGTTTCCCTTTTAGATTATATATATTGGCACTTCATAATACATAGTTAGATCAGTAATGCAATATCCAATATGAATGATAATCATTGTTCTTTTAAGAATTAAGAATGAGAAAATTGTATGTTTTTTAGAACGAAAGAGGTGAGCTTGGGATACTGATTCTGATTTTGATGTGACTTCATTGTCTCCTTGTTAATCACTATCACATACTGAAGTCAACATGCGTGGTAACCAACCACAGTTAAGCTCTTGCTAGGTTCGCTCAAGCCTACACTGGTGGTCACATCAGCCGGATGGATGGATGCATGTAAATTGAAATCTGATTTTGGAGATACTACCTGCGAAGAAAACCAGTTGCAGGATAGTATTGTTGTGTTGAAATAGAAATAGAAATGAAAAACAATATGCAGATGCGCATAGGCTAGTGAGCCACCATACTGAAGCTTCCAAGACAGACATGTGCCATAAGTAACAAAGGTCAACTAGCTCACATGGATGTACACATGGACTCCTTTTCGTGTAGTGCAGGGCATAACTGCAGATAGTTCATTGATTGCTTAATAATTGTTTAACAAAGAGTTAGATGGATGGACGGATGATTCCCTTGAGTTATGGACTATTGTATTGTGCGGAGGTGAAGAGAATAGGTGAATAATATAGCTAATTTTTTTTAAATAATACATTTTTAAAATAAAATTTGAAAAATAATATACGATTCTAAGAAATTACAAAAATAATACAGCGTCGGCTTGCTGTAAGCCGACTGGAGCCAGTCAGCCACGGGGTAGCCGATTAGCTTCCAGTTGGCTTCCGGGAGGCCGACTGGGTTCGATTGGGCCTAATCGGCTTACGGGAAGCCGATAGGTGATTGCAACGTACGTAGTCTGAGTTGTGCTAATCCCGTTTGATAAGCTAGTTAGCTAGCCTCTGTTCAATCGATCCACCAACCTGCTAGGGTGCTTGTGCTAGTCTCGTGCAGATTGTTCCGGCCAGAAGTACTAGTAAGTACTAGTTCATGTACAGGGAAAGATCGATTGCAAGCTCGAGGGCTAGCTTTTACACTTGCGTGTGGTCGATAACGAGTCAGCTTCACTTTGTTCGTTGCGGTCGTTGTGGTCGTTCGTCGCCGTGCCCGACCTTGACCCCGCAGCCGTCGATCGAGTACTTTCCGATGATTACACACGTACAAGCTACAGCCGAGTACTTTTCGACCGGTTGAGCGTATACGGCGAAACATATTGCTAGTGTAAAAGCTAGGCCTTTCATCGATTAATATACATCAGCTGCATGCACATATGCACAGAAAGCTAGCTAGCAAATCAGCTCATGCACTTATCGGCTTCGTGGAGGCCGACTGCATGCACACCTGGGCCGACTGGCCGTGAGTCGGGTGGCCGAGCCACTAATCGGCTTACCGGTGGCCGACAGAAACCAATCGGCTTACGGAAGGCCGACGCCGTATTATTTTTAAAATAAACCTGAACGGCATAATATTTCTCAAATTTACTAAAAAAAGTTAGCAATAATATACCGCTCTTGGTAGTTGTAGTAGCTGAGTAGTAGGGCTGGACACGAGCCGAGCCGAGCCGAGTTCAGTCCGAGCCTGGCTTTGGCTTGCCTAAAGCGAGCCCAGCTCGGCTCGGCTCGCTGGTTGAACGAGCCAACTTCTGGCGGCTCGGCTCGTTTTGCGTCTGGCTCGGTCCGGCCCGATCAGCTCGTATGTGCACTGCTATGTGTGTCTACGCCTGTGCAGTATACATACAAGTAGCAGCGCATGTGCATACTGTGTGCCTACTAGCCGTCGATGTGTGCGTGAGCGTGAGTGCGTCCAGTCTGCGTGCGCGCCGCCGGTGCCGGCGCGTAGCTGCCCGAGTAATTGTCAGAAAGAGGGGGCCAAAGAGCCCGGGAGGTCATACCTGCTTGTGCCTCCATGTGAGCGACGAACGGCGGCGTCCGACGCGACGACGAAAGGGCGGCAGACGCTGGGGACGGCAGCAGAAGCTTGGCTAGACCCATGTGAGCAACGAATGGCGGGCGTCCAACGCTGGGGACGGCAGCAGAAGCTTGGCTAGACCCATGTGAGCAACGAATGGCGGGCGTCCAACGCCGGCGACGACAGGGCATGTTCGCCGTCGATGCCGAGAGCGAGCACTCCAGTGTCGGGCGCGGCGGGGACGACGCCGGCATCGGGGGTGACAACGAGGAGGACGGCTTTAGGTGGTGACAAGAGCTGAGGAGGCCGGCTTTAGGCGCGGCACAAACCCTAGCGGCGACATGGGGCAATTTCGGGAGCAGAGGAGGCCGGCGTCGGGTCGCTCAGATTTTTTTTTTTTTGAGAAATCTCGCTGTCTCTATTGATTCACGACAATGTTCATAGGTACACGGCTTGGGTCATAAGGAGTACCCAACCAAACATGTCTACCTATACCTAGGTTACAAGCAAATTTAGCGAGATTATGAGCTTCGAAATTAAAATTCCTACGCTTAAAAACAAAAGAGCAAGACGTAAAACTATCTTTACGGTTCGTTATTTCATGTATAACAGCCGCATTGGGGCCAGCTGTCCCTTCATTGATGTCCTGCACCACACCTTGGCAATCCGATGCCACCTTGATATTCTGCTCGTGTAGGTCTTCCGCCAGCGCTAGAGCCTCCCGACACGCATATGTTTCCAGAATCATCGGGTCACGTACACCCCCATAGACCACCGCTGATGCGCCAAGATAGTTGCCATTTGAATCATGGCAGATTGCGGCTGCAACTCCCACTCGCCTGTTTCTTGATAATGCACCATCCACGTTTATCTTATGTGAGCCAGGCGGAGGTGGAATCCACCGTCGTTGCTGCTCCCTTGCCGCTTGACCTTGCAATAGCCTGGTGTAGCTCTTGAAGATAAGAGTCTACAAAAGAAATTGTCTGGTGTGGATTTTGAAAAAGAGATTCATAAATCGCCTTGCGCCTTGCGTACCACACAGCCCATAATGTGACAATCATCCTTGAGAAGCTCGCATGGTCTAGTGACTCTTGAAGTTCAAAAAGCCAATTCTTCGCACTTGGCTCCGTACTCGCCGTCATCTTGGACACAATATTTTCATCTGATAACGCCCAAACACATCTCGACATCGTGCAAGACAGGAGCGCATGTCTCCACGAATCTTGGCAGCCACATAGAGGCAGGCACTTTGAGTTGCCACGAATCTTGGCAGCCACATAGAGGCAGCCACGAATCTTAATGCTGACTAAGCAAACAACCTGTTCAGGAATCAGGATAACCAACCAGTTCAGTTCCCATTCCATGAATTGATTCATTCATTTTTATTTTATTTTGCATATTATAGTTATTTTCAGCACATTTCCAATCAGCGAGGCGGCAGAGTCCTCAAAACAGAAACTTCACTAATTATCATCGATCCCTTCTGTATAAAGAAGCAAAACCATGGCAAACCTGAATTTGCAAAGCAAGAAGAACTCATTTCACATTCAGAGACAATATCGTCTCTCTGCCTCCCTCTTTACACTTCATCATTGGATGAGCAGCGACGCCCCCGATGCTGCCGCTTCACCGCCAACTACGGTTGCTGCTGCCGGCTACCACCAAACTTCCTGACAAAGCCGCAGGCGCCACCGCCATTCGCCTTCCCCTGATCACTCACTGTGGCCTCCTTGGTGTCCTGGAGCTGCTGCAGTGCCGCAACCACCTGCTCCATGCTCGGCCGGACACTCGAGTTACCAGAGAGGCACTTGAGCGCCAGCGCGGCGGCCTTCTGTGCGCCGGAGAGGGAGTACTGACCGCCCAGCCGCGCGTCCAGGATGTGGGAGATCTGGCGCTTGCTCCTCAGGTGCGGTCGCGCCCACTCCACCAGGTCTTGCTCACCGGATGGCCGGTTCCTGTCCAGCAGGCGCCGGCCGGTCAGTATCTCCAGCAGCACCACCCCGAAGCAGTACACGTTGCTCTCTGCCGTCGGGTCCTCTGTCAAAGCAAAGATTCAGAAAGGACCAGGAGTAGTTCATATTCTTTCTAACGAAATGCAGTGTCACTGCGGCTAGTTCATACTCAGATACTGCAGAGGAACAGACAATGATCCAGCTTGGATATAACCCAACATGGATTAACGTACACATTAGCAATATTTGTTTTGATAAAGGGCAACACAATATTGTATGAGGATTGCACTACACTGCTCATTCGCCGCCGTTGACGGGCTGGTACAAAGTACATGGATGCTTATCTAGCTGCAAGATTGTGCTGGATCCTTTTATGGATCGATCACCTGCTAGGCTCTTACTCCCTAAAGTTAAAGCGTATATAGCCAATATATCATATGGTGAAGGGGTCAAGCTAGGTCTGAAACCATAAAAAATATTGGAGCAGTTGAGCTGTACCTAACTAATATGACCTCCTCGAGACCTCAACAGCCAACATAAAAATTTAATGGCGTTCTTCGCTGTTTCTCGTGGTGCTTCATAACAACCATACCTACTGGCTACTGCATGCTCGTTTCAAAAAATAAATAAATAAAATACTGGCTACTGCATAGCAACAACATCATTCCTATGATGCTTAATAGAAGTGTTTCAGCAACACCAATGCTTGTAAACATGTCATATGCAGCTGATCATAGTTTTAAAGAAACAAACTAAGCTCCAAGGTCAGTTAATTTAATTCACCTGTATTACCGGTCGACAACCCAAGATCAGACAGCCTTTTGGCATAGTAGCTCGGCAATTCATCAATATAAAAGCCCGGATCAACGGTTGGTTCTTCCTTTCGCTTCCCAAAATCAGACAGCTTTGCATTGTAGCTCTGCAATCCATATTCCATCAATTGACAAAAATAGCATTAATAAGAGAAATCACTTTCCCAATCCAATTAGAATGAAAGAACAGAAACGTACCGAATCAAGAAGAATGTCTGACGTCTTGAAATCACCGTAGATGACATTGGCCTTGTCGCTGTGGAGGAATGCGAGCCCTTTGGCTGCCCCAAGAGCAACCTTCATCCTCAAATCCCATGACAGTGGCTGGAGATGTGAGGCCCCTACATCATCGTTCGCCCAAACTTGTTATTATCTCACCCCCAGTAGCAACTAATTTGGGAGGTATTAACTGATCAATGGAAGGCTAGAAGAAGATTATGTGGTAAACTGTTAATTACTCCTGAAAAGATGGCTCTCCAAGCTTCCTTGTGGCATGAACTCATAGACGAGTAGGTGCTGCTCGTCTTCGAGGCAGTACCCTAGCAGCTTTACCAGGTTGGGGTGCGACAATCGGCCTAGGTGACTCTCTTCATCCTGCACATGAGATTCAGAAACAAATTCATGAATGGATTGGGATTGGTTGGTACCGAGTTAAAAAGTTATTGGCACTGAGCAACACTGACCAGCCATTCCTTGTGGATCTGGAAGCTTTCCTGGTTGAGCTTCTTGATGGCGATGGGCATGCCAGTGCCAGGGCTTGCCGGGGCGAAGGAGGCCTCGTCAACCCACCCTTTGAACACCGATCCGAAGCCGCCCTCACCGAGCACGCTATCCGGCCGGAAGTTCCTCGTGGCCTTCTTGAGGTCCTTAAAGGTGAAACTCCTGAGGTTGGCTGGCTGGAGGATCTCGTCGTCGCTCCTAGGAGCCGCGGGCACCGTGATCGACGGCCTCCGGAAGCAGTTCGCCATGGACGGCGATGTATGATGTATCAAATCAAACCAAACTCCACGAAGCAGCAGATGATGGAGAGTTTGTAGGTGAGTGAGACCTCTTACCCTGACCGAGCAAGCTTGATATAGCCTTAAATTACAAGTGATGATTGACTACTGAGTGGACGTAAACGCTCACAAGTGTGAATACTGATTCCTTGATGTCTACCAGAAAGCGCGTAGCTTTCAAGGTGAAGACCAAACAAATTAAGGCCAACTGGATCAACACTGCAGTTAATTATCTATTCCGGTCCTCGGCTACAACAACTACCACTGTACAGATAAAGAGGGAGTAGGGATGAGCTGTCTAGTGTAATCCCATATAACATTGCTAAGGCTGGTTGTAATGGGGAGTATCATATACTCCCTCCGTTTCTTTTTACTCCGCGTATAAAATTTGGTCAAAGTCAAACTACACGATGTTTGACCAAATTTATATGAAAAAATATGAACATCTATAATATTAAAACTATATAGTACGAAAATACATTTCATGGTACATCTGATAATATTTATTTCATATTGTTAATGATGATATTTTTTAATATAAAGTTGGTCAAACTTTACAAAGCTTGACTTTGACCAAACCTTATACTAGTATCATGCATATGATACTAGTGTATGATACTACATCACTAATGCATAGTATCATATCTTAATATCATGTATATTATTTTATTTATTAACATGGATGACGCATAGTAACATAGCATTTGATACGGTATCATGATATGATACTCAACCCTCTCTTTCTTCATTTAATTCCATGACACCTCATCTAAATTGCCTAGTTGGCATGCATGATACTAGCTATGATACTATCGTTACGACCAGCCTAATGTGTACGCTAAGCCATGTTGGGTTATATCTAAGCTGGATCATTGTCTGTTCCGTATCTAATGGATACAGAAAGAGGGATGATAAATTTAATTATTACTTACATTAAGACAACAGGCACTGGCTGGTGATAGAAAACCATACACAATAGCATTATTCTATATTCATGGTACAGTACAGTATTATTTCATTCAATTAGCATTAGTATTAGTATTACTCCAAAAAAGTATTATCCACATACTTAGCTCACCTATTTTACCCAAAAAAGCTATTGTTTCTTATTCACATATGGAACATATAAACATGACAGGAACAGTATAGTTTACTTAATTAAAAGGCCCTTAAAGAACAATAATATGCCCATTCATGTTGGACACTGTGTCATACTCCCTCGGTCTCAAAATAAGTGTCTCAAGTTATACTAAAATTGAGACACTTATTGTGGACAGATAGAGTAGTTGAGTTGAACGTACTTACCTAAACATGCATTATGAAGTGCCAAAAGCCGTAGACAATTGCAGTTCCACTTTATAACACGGGAAAAGTATGTGTGACTAAAATTGAAGGAAGATTCGATATGAAATTTTGGGAAAGTCGGTACCTTTTGATCCGCTTGAGAACCTCCAGGCTGACCTGACACACCAGACATCAGTATTTCATGCTGGGTCCACTTCCCAAGAATCTTGTTCTCTAAATAACAGCTGCTCTCTGTGCTTGTCCTTGTTGGCCCAGTCTGCACCGTCGAGTACTTTACAGTGACACGCGAAGACCGATGACGACGAGATTCCTGATTGATCAAAGCTAGCAAAAATAGGGCCGAAATCACTTTTCTGATCTTATAAGCAATCTTCGTCATAAATTGAACTCGACATGAAAGTATTTCACGATCTGACCCTTTTAGCAACGCCACAGCCCGCGGCGTTTCTGCCCAACTTAAAAACACCGAGCTAGATTATGTTGCTGCTCCACATAAAAACGCTGAGGTAGCTCGCATTGGTTCTCCACATAAAAACGCCAAGGGTTCTGGCGTTTCTGCCCTATACGGAAACGCCATTGGTTTTAGCGTTTCCTACGTGATAGTACTCCACAACTCGATCGGCAGGTTAGCGCAGACCGACCGGCGCCCTGCTGGATAAATAAAACTAGAGTATATAGTAAAGCTGACGGCCGGAGGGAGCGGTATCTTATGCGCCCGGCCACAACTTTGTCGACTCACACAAGCAGATCCAATTGATTCTGCTGCTATCATCCAAACGAACGCTACAAATCAAGTGCATGTCCCACCAGGAGGTGTCTTTCTGGTGCTATTAGTACATCATGCATAAATGCTCGATCGGAGGTGTCTTTCTGGTGCTATTAACTGGTTGGCCGTGGTCGGTGCACCGAGTTTTTCTTACTGCTAAGTGAGCTCGGTGTAGGTAAATGCTCCACGGGGGGCAAACTGTGTCATCTTACGTAGACCCATGCACACACCACGTCCATGCACACATACTTCTTCACTTATGTAGACCCATGCACACACAACGCCCATGTCTTAGCTTAGCATCTGATCTTTCTTGGGACTTATACTCGTTAGGAGCGTTGTCGCTCGAAATATCCTGAGTCTAGCTAGGACATGTCCTAAGTGTCCTCCTGTCCATCAAAATTCCTCTTGCAAAGTTGCAATGCTTCAGCAATGTATTTAGGACATGTCCTCTGCTTAGTACGTGATGACCATTATCCAGTTTGATTTGCGACGTTGCCGGAATAATTTATTATTTTCTTTGTAGGCTCAAGAGTATTTGTACATATGTTTATAACTTGGGCTATTATATTATCTAGTGTGATTGCGATGTGGCCGGAATATTTTATTCATGGCTTATGTGAATAGGGCACATATGAAACCAAAGCAAATGGCGTCTCCATATAGGGAAGAAACGCCAAAGCCCCTGGCGTTTCCATGTGGAGAAGGAACGCTAGCTTGCTCGGTGTTTTCATGTGAAACAGCAACGCGACCTAGCTCGGTGTTTCTATATGGCCTAAAAACGCCATGGACCGTGGGGTTGCTAAAAGGGTCAGCTCGTGAAATACTTTCATATCGAGTTCAGTTTGTGACAAAGATTGCTGATAAGGTTAGAACCGTAATTTCAGCCCAAAAATAGCTACGTAAGTTGCACGAGTACGTACTCCGGTGGCACAACTCACGGAAGTACACAACAGTTAGCTGATCGATCTTACTTAACTGATTCGACTAGCTAGACAGACACGAATGCATGCGTGAACTCGATAGATTTATAGCCGCAGGTAGATATCTTACCTGTTAATTTCTATAGGATCTGACTAGCATATATGTCCGTGCGTTGCAACGGAAGAGATTTTTTTGTGAGAAGCATCGAGAGAGATGATTGATATGTCCATCAAAACGGTCTTCATAACAGTGGAGCGACGGAGCGGAGAGCTGTGGTGTTCTCGCGGGTCATGTTTGACCCGTGAAATCTTTATAGTAGTGTGGTTGGTCGTAGTGACGGCCACTACCCAACGCATGCCTTTTTTTTCCTTCAGGTTCACCTTCTTGTTGAGGTTGTGGTGTCCTCCTGATGTTTTTTTAAAACATGCGAGCATTTTTTGAATAAAATCATTAATTCCTGAAAAAAAAGCAAATAAACTTGAAATAGGAAGCTTTTTTCAATTCACAAACATTTTTCCAAAACATGACCATTTTTAAGGTGGAGAAACGAACATTTTTCGAATTTCTAAACAATATTTGAAAATGGAAACTTGTTTTGAACATTCAAAACCATTTAAAAAAATATGTTTTTAATCACAAACATTATTTCAGATTTCTATTATTTTTAAAATGAAATTTATTTTAGAAATCTCTAACGATTTTGAAAATTTGTTTGAAAAAAATGTGAACACTTTTTGAATTTGAACAACTTTTGAACGAAAATAAAAATTTAAAGTTCCAAATGTTTTTTAAAATGGAACAAAATTTGAAATTCTAAGATTTAATGAAAATTCGTACAAAAAACAAAGCTTTTTAAAATGAAAAAAATACATTTTTGGAAAAGGAAAATATAACTTGGAAAGAAAAAGGTAAAAATAAAAAAGAAGACAGAAAAAATGAAAATGGGCCGGATCAACACTGGGCGACCAATGTGAAGCTTCAACTATATGCCGCGCTGTGCGCAAATAAGGATTGTCAGTTGCGTGCGCAAGATATAAATGGGTGGCTTTTCTGGAACTTAGCGCGTGCTGCCCACATAGAAGATTCTGGACAAAACTTATTTTTTTCTGAGCCTTACTTTATTCATTGATTGCAATTTTTTTGGTAGCTTACCAAGCGGACCACTTGGTCTGAGCCTTATTTTATTAGTAGGTATAGATAAGTGTCATACGTGTGGCACGAACATATGGTAACTTCGAACTTTTTTATGATAAATTTAGTGACACGTGGATGACACCTTTCATTGTGAAGCGTGGTAATTTTTTTTTAAATTGCAAGTTTCAGTTTTTGAGTTTTTCTTTTTGAATGACAATTTTAATAGTAAAAATAAAAGTACCGGATTGCTTCATGCCATACATGTGACACTAATCATTTGGATTTCTCAATGATGTTTACAGGGGTCTATATGGGTATAACTGTAAGCTAGGCTGCCTAGTTCCATGCCCGAATCAGCCAAGTATGCTAATCCTACAAGGTTGCTAATTGATGCACTAATTGAACATGTACGCACATGCAGTCGTACCGGATGTTGGGTTTACTTTCAACAATCAACCCCTTAAATGAGACGTCGTTTCGTTACAGCTCCGACACCGATTCTTCTCTGTCTCGACTCGCACTAATGCGTACTCCCTTCGTCCTTAAAAGAGTGTACTTCTAACTTTATTGGAAAGTCAAACTTTTTTATGTTTGACTGTATTTATACAATAATGGACCAACATTTATGCCATCAAATTAGTAGCATTAGATTCATATGATAAAATATATTTTCGTCATATGCCTATTTGGTTTCACAAGCATTGACATATTTTTGCATAAACTCGGTCAAACTTTGAGATAGTTTGACCTCCAACAAAGTCGGAAGTACACTCTTTTAAGGAGGGAGGGAGTAGACGCAATGTACTCGCGCTGGACAAATCCCACCGTCGATCGGGCACAGTCCCCCAGGAACGGTGAAGTATAATGCGGACGGCCATTGCCTCCTCCAATCCGCACGGGACGACACCCCAGTCGACGGAAGCCATGTCAGGGAATGCCGGAGATCGCCGGATGGGAGGTTGGATGGCGGAGTGGAGTGGAGTGGCTAGGTTTGGTTTGCCGAGCAGATGACATGAATATACGTGGGATCGGACGGGCAACGTGGGCTGGGTCCGACGTGGCGTACGCGTGTTTGATGGCTCGTGGAGATGCTTCCTTCTGGCCTAGCACGGCTACGAACATATTTTTTAAGACTCCCATGAACCTCTCAGAATGGCAATCTCGTCGACTAGATGAACTAGGACGTGCATCATAATATGAAAGAAGGATGGTGGGAACACTAGCTCGAAACTGACAAGACAATGCACCAAATCACTCCCTAATCTTGGTAGGATTTATGGATAGATTACCTTCTGAGAGATTGCATTGAGGAATGCACATAGCTTCACAATGGCTAATCAAACGTTTTTCGGTAGAAGCGCCCCCAATGCAACCGGAAGCAGTTGCGTCATAATCACGTGGCAGTCATGAGACTTTAGGTTCTGAAACTTTTTCTCTGCCATATTTATTATTCTCTTTATATTGGACGAGAAGTCAGACGGGACCTTCATACTGAGCAGACATTCAAAAAAGATTTCCTTCTTTTTTTTGGTAAGAGCGTAGCTGGCAGGACCTTCATACTGCTTTGGATGCATGCCATCTTTTTCGTGCACACGTTGCTGGTCCTCTTGTGCCTCCAGTGTATATTTTGTCTTCCCATACACGCCAAGAAGCGTAGTAGGTTCACGCAAATGTTCTTCACACGTGGATCACGTCGATTGCAGAGCGGATCTCTAGGTCTTTCCAATATGGTAGGTCTCAAAATATAGTTTTCTTCTTCCACATGGGTGCGCGTCCCTCAGCGTCATTGAGAATAGATAGTCCGTCGGGACCCTTTCCAAAGATTACTTGTAAATCATTGACCATATCAAGTATGTGATCACCAGTACGGACGGAGGGCTTCTTCCGGCTTGCCTTTCTTTCGACATTGATGGTTGGTCGGGAGAAATCGACGATGTCCCAAGTACACATTCTTCCTGTATTTGTCCAAATATATACTTTCGGTGTCATCTAAACAGTGCATGCATGCGTGGTATCCTTTGTTTATCTGTCCTGAAAGGTTACTGAGAGCAGGCCAGTCATTGATGGCTACAAACAGCAACACATGTAGGCCAAATTCCTCCAGGTCGTGCTTATCCCACACACGTACACCTTTTTCATTCCACAACTTTAAAAGTTCTTCAACTAATGGCCTTAGATACACATCAAGCCGTTGTCGGGTTGCTTAGGTCCTTAGATGAGCACTGACATCATAATGAACTTACTCTTCATGCACAACCAAGGAGGAAGGTTATAGATACATAGAGTCACGGGCCAGGTGCTATGATTGCTGCTCTGCTCCCCAAAAGGATTAATGCCATTCGCGCTTAAACCAAACCATACGTTCCTTGTGTCACCTGCAAAGTCCCCCCATGTTCTCTCGATTTTTCTCCACTGCGACCCGTCAGTGGGTGCTCTCACTACTAGGAAAAGGGCTATAAATGAAATGGATACTAATGGCGCACCTGACATGTGGTGCGCCACTACTATATAGCAGTGGCGCACCATGTGCAGGTGCGCCATTAGTGTGGAAGACACTAATGGCGCACCAGACACATGGTGCGCCACTAGTAACAATTTTTTTTTCATTTTTCCAAACATACTAATGGCGCATCCAGGCACAGTGCGCCATTGCTAGTTCTGACTAGTAATGGCGCACCAGCCACACAGTGCACCACTACCGTATTTTTTTATTCTTTTTTTTTGCAAAACTACTAATGACGCACCGTGGCATAGTGCGCAATTACTAGTTTGCCACGGTGCGCCATTAGTGTGTGTGTGTGTGTGTGTATATATATATATATATATATATATATATATATATATATATATATATAGCAAAACTACTAATGGCGCACCACCAGCAGGTGCGCCATTAGTAACCAGGGTTACTAATGGCGCATTTTTAGGTGGTGCGCCATTAGTAACCTGGGACCAACAAGATATTTTGGACAGCCACACCTACCCACTCACTTTCCCCACTTCATTCTCTCCATCTCTTCCTCCAAGCTTGTCTCGGCTGCCTCCTCCTCCTCACCTCATTTGCACCATAAATTTTTCCAAATTAAGTGGTTAAATTACCTTTTTTTATAGGTAAGTAAGGGGGAAGCTATCTTTATGTTGTTCTCCCTCCAACAATGTGCACATGCACTTTTTGTGGCCTAGCTAGATCTATGTATGTTTGTGGTGTTGCATATATGTTTGTGTTTGCAGGTACCGGTATTTGAAATGCGATAGTTGCCAATATTTTGCCGGAATGTTGATTCATTTTCGTTTCGGCGAGAATTTTGGCACTATGCATTCTTTTTGGTCCTATTTTTAGGGAAAGTCATGCCAAATTTTTTTTGGTTCTAAAATATTGTTTTGCTCTACCCCGCAGGCGACCATGGTCCGCACGATGACCGAAGGCATCGTGAATAGGTTTTTAAGCTCCGCGAAGGCCCAGATGCTTCAAAAGAACGAGACAGAGATAAGATGTCCGTGTCGAAGATGCAAGCTGAAGAGCCTTATTGCGGACCCGGATTCCGGGCAGGTGCGGGACCACCTGCTCTTGCGTGGTTTCATGGATGGCTATCGGTGGCAAGGTGATGAAGATGACTATGAAGTCGTCCATGGGGCCGGGCAAGAAATGAGGGAGGGCAGCAAGACAACCACCGTGGCGAGGGCGGGCGAGAAGACGAAGAATCTCCAGGACATGATCACGACAGTGATGCTGTACACAGTCATCATGTAGAAGATGCCGGACATGATGATGAGGAAGATCAGGACGAAGGGCATGATCATGAAGATGAAGATGCCAGAGCAGACGACGATGGAGGCTGGGTGCAGGACCCTCATATTCAAGAGCTGCTTCTCAAGCAGACGGATAACACAAGAGCTGCCGCCCGAGAGAAAGCCAAGCTGGATCAACTGGAGATAGACGCGGTTACTCCATTGTATGAAGGATGCAGGCCCGAGGATACCCGCCAGAAAGTAACGCTCATGGCTCTGGAGATGAAGGTAAAACACAAAATGACCGACGCATGCTTCGACGAGAACATGTCATTCTGGCACGAACGTCTTCCCAAGGGGAACAAGTGCCCGACCAGTTTCGAGGAGGCGAAGAAAATCGTGTGTCCTCTGGATTTACCGCACGTGAAATACCATGTGTGCATGAACAATTGCATCATTTATCGGGACGAGCACGCGGAGTCTACCATATGTCCAGTGTGCGTCGTCACTCGATACAAGAAGAGGAAGAAAGCTCCTCGAAAATCGGTGTGGTACTTTCCGATCACTCCTCGTCTGCAGCGGTATTTCGCGGACCCTAAGGTAGCAAAGCTCCTGCGTTGGCACGCAGATAGGGAGGAGAAGAAGCGGGAAGATGACATAAATGATCCGAAGATAAATAAAAAGACAAGATGCTGAGTCATCCTAAGGATGCGAGCCAGTGGCAAGCGTTGAACTTCGAAGACCCAGAATTTGGGAACGATCCAAGGAACATCGTGCTGGGCGCGAGCACCGATGGAGTCAATCCGTTTGTCAGCCAAAGAAGCACACATAGCACCTGGCATGTGTTTGTGTGGATGTACAACCTTCCCCCCTGGTTGTGCATGAAGAGGAAGTACATTCACATGAGTATGCTAATTGAAGAGCCGAAACAACCATGAAACGACATCAATCTGTATCTGGGGCTGCTGAAAGAGGAGCTAGACACGTTGTGGAAAACATCAGCCAATACATGGGACACCGCAGAGAAAGAATTTCCCTATGAGAGTCGCACTGCTCACGACGATGCACGACTATCTCGGTTACGGATATCTCGCGGGGCAGGTGGTCCACGCATTTTCTGGATGCGTCAGGTGCATGGATGACACAACGTATCGCCAGCTAGATAGAGATCCCGGGTCTTCGAAAACCGTGTTCATGGGACATCGAAGGTGGCTTCGCGACGATGACCCGTGGAAAAAACGCAAGGATCTGTTCGATGGTGAAACCGAACCCCGAAGATGCCCGCGTACGAGGAGCGGCGAGGAAATAGATGAGCTGTTGAAAAATTGGAAAGATTGCCCACTGCCGGGAAAGAAGGAAAAGGCGCCAGAGCCGGGAAAGAAGTGAAAGGCGCCAGAGCCGCTGCTGAAGGTATGGAAAACAAGGTCTGTTTTTTGGGACTTGCCATAATGCAAGATTCACCGTGTGCCTCACAGCCTTGATGTCATGCATATCACGAAGAACGTGTGCGAGAGTCTTCTTGGTACCCTGCTCAACATGCCAGAGAGGACCAAAGATGGGCCGAAAGCAAGGGCAGACTTGAAATCAATGGGCATCAGGCAGGAGCTTCACGCTAATGATGATGATGATGATGATGATGATGATGATGATGAGGCGAAGCAGGACACAGAAAGTCGTTGCAAAGGCAAAAAGGCCAAGAAGACCGGAAATGACTACCCTCCCGCGTGCTTCACTCTAAGTCAGGAGGAGATCGAGCAGTTTTTCACCTGCCTCGTAGGAGTAAAACTTCCTTACGATTACGCGGGGAAGATAAGCAGATACCTAGACCCAGCGAAGCAGAAGTTCAGCGGGATGAAGTCTCACGACTGTCACGTGCTGATGACGCAGATACTTCCAGTTGCAATCTGTGGGATCATAGACGCGCACATCCGTGAAACGCTATTTGGCCTATGCAACTTTTTCGTCATCATCTCTCGGAAGTCGGTTGGCGTGAGGCAACTCAGAAGGCTACAGGAAGAGATCGTGGTGATACTATGCGAGCTTGAGATGTACTTCCCGCCCGCATTTTTCGACATTATGGTGCATCTGCTGGTCCATATCGTGGAGGATATCATCCAACTCGGGTCGACGTTCCTACACAGCATGATGCCGTTCGAAAGGATGAATGGTGTCATCAAAGGATACGTTCGCAACATGTCACAACCAGAGGGAAGCAAAGCCAGGGGATTTCTAACCGAAGAGTGCATCTCCTACTGCACAAATTATCTAGGTATCGAGAACCCCGTTGGTCTGCCCGTCAACAGGCACCTCGGCAGGCTCGCTGGATGGGGTCACCGTGAGGGTCGCCACGAAATGCATGTCGACTTCGAGGGTCGACTCGCCGACTTTGAAAGAGCAAACCTAGATCGCGCTACAACACATAGACGTGGTCGATCCTTGGGTGGTAGAGCACAAAACCTTTATTGAG
Source organism: Aegilops umbellulata (assembly GCA_032464435.1). Taxonomy (NCBI): domain Eukaryota; kingdom Viridiplantae; phylum Streptophyta; class Magnoliopsida; order Poales; family Poaceae; genus Aegilops; species Aegilops umbellulata. Next base: position 438,475,886 of record CP136059.1, on the reverse strand, counting down.
AAGACGTACAATGACCGAGGCCAACAGAGGATGGACGGAGATATAATCAAAGAGAACAACTCATGTTTCACGCGTTGGTTCAAGCAGAAGCTTCTGTCGTACCGTTTACATGAGGATTCTTCCGCGGAAGAACAACTCATATTCGCCTGGTCACAGGGCACCGAGCATAACCTGATGACCTATGAGGCGTACGATATCAACGGCTACACATTCTACACCGAGGACAAGGACATGAAGAGAGATGGTTATCAGAACTCCGGGGTAACGATGGAATCCTACACCGGTAACGACAAGGACAGATACTACGGAAGGATCGAGGAGATCTGGGAGCTGAGCTACGCTGGAGAGAAGGTCCGATATTCCGTGTCAGATGGGCCAAGAGCGTCCTAAAAGAAGACCGGTATTTCACCACCATGGTTATACCCGAAGCCAAATCCAAGACCGCGGGTGCAAACATCACCGCGAAAAATGAGCCATGGGTACTGGCTTCCCAAGTGGACCAATGCTTCTTCATTACCGACCCGTCAAAGCCCAGTCGTGTTGTCGTGAGGAGAGACAAAAGGAAGATCATCGGAATGGATGGAGTAGCCAATGAGCAAGACTTCGACAAGTACGGCGACCCGAAGATCGAACATGACGACGACGATGAAGTAGCAGCATACACCACAAGAAGAAGCATGACCACACTACCTAAAGTACGTCCGTTCAAGAGAAGAACTCCATTTACGAAAAATAAGGGCAAGAAGATTGTGAACAGATAGCTAGCTAAGATCGATTGTAATTAAATTGTAGCCTTCATTTCTCGATTGTATTTCATGGGCACTTTTTGAACTCATGAATGTTTTTAAATTTCATGGACACTCGATCTCGATCCCCCTCCATCTTGATCGCTATCCAACCTCACCAGATCCGGTCCCCCTCGCCGCCGAGCACCCCCCGCACCCTCTCCCCCATTCCACCGGCCGCCGCCACCGCCCCCCCCGCACCCTCCCCGCTTCACCACCGCCGCAGACCCCCCGCACCCTCTCCCCCGCTCCATCGGCCACCGCCGACCCCCCGCACCCTCCCCCGCTCCACCGCCGCCGCCGACCCACCGCATCCCTCCCCCGCTCCACTGCCGCTGATGGCCCCCCGCACCCTCCCCGACCCGCTCCGCCGTCACAAATGAATGCAACTAAAATTGCAAAAAAAATTGATTATATTTTCAAATAACAAATTTGAGATATTTTCAAATCATAAATTTGATGATATTTTTTCATATTCATAAATATTTTCAAATAACAAATTTGATGATATTTTTTAAAAATTATTATTGTTTTTATTAAAAATTATTACTGTTTCATATTCATATTCATTTTCTAAAAACTTATTAGATGCAACAAAAAATAATAAAAATAAATTACTTATGGCGCACCTCTGGCTGGTGCGCCATTGCTATATATATATATATATATATATATATATATATATATATATATATATATATATATATATATATATATATATACACACACAAGATTACTAATTGCACACCTCTGGCTGGTGTGCCATTGTTATATAAAAAAAGATTACTAATGGCGCACCGACCGCGGGTGCACCATTGCTATCTAAAAAAAACATACTAATGGCGCACCGCTGCGGGGTGCGCCATTAGTAAGTTCCCCCCTAGCTAATTCCTCCCTCTCCCTCTCTCGCCAGATCCCCTTCGTCCCTCTCCCTCGCCAGATCCACCCGCGCGCTGCCCCGACGCCGCCGCCCCGACCCCCGCCAGACTCCACCCCCGCCGCCCCCGCGCCCCCACCACCGCAGCTCCCCCGCGCCGCCGCCCCTGCGCCCCCGCGCCCCCACCACTGCAGCTCCCCCGCGCCGCCGCCCCCGCGCCCCGAGCCGGAGGAGGAGGACCAGGAGGAGGACAAGGAGGAGGAGGAGACGACCACCACCACGACACAGCCAGGCTGCTCAAGGCCTTCAGCCGCACAGTCGAGCCGCGCAACTTCGGCATCGGCCTCATCGTCGGCTTCCTCCTCATCACCAGATTACTGCTAGATCTCGGTAACGAACCCGAATCGCCTCTGTTCTGGGTCTCTTCTTCCAATCTCTCCTTTCTTGATCTCACATCTCCCCCCCTCCCCTGATTGACTCAGACAGGACTGCCTCGCTCCCCACGGCGGCGAGGCGAGACCGACCGGCGACGTGCGGCCAGGTAACGCTCCCTCCCTTCCCCTTCCCCCTGCTCCAATCACCTCGTTCGAGCTCTTCGATCCGTATTGCATATATAGGTCGTGGGACTTGGGCCGATTCGGTAGAGGATGAAGGGCATCCATCATTGGAGATGAGTGGCGGATCCGTTTCTCCCTCCCATCTTGGCAAAGAGAGTGGACATTTGAGAGAGAGGGGGGGAGGGGAGAACGCGTTAGCCTACCCTGTGGTGGCTGTACTGTCGGCATGTATGCTGAATCTCATGTCTCAACAGTGTCAGACAGTCAGAGCTTCAGGCTATGACAACCTCTTTCTTTACTGTATTGCCTTGATCATGTGAATGTATCTCTGTGTTAGCCTGGTTCCTCCGCGGATCCGTTTTCTTTACGAAGATCAAACCTCTTGTTTTTCTTTGCTCGAGCATTTGTTTTGCTCGGCCCAGTGATTATCAGAAGCGGTCTGCTCCTTGCCTGATTGTCTGAGACCACCTACTAAAAAGAAAAAGAAATGCCCGGTGTTTGTTGGTTGATGGAATTCCCTCATTTGTTCTCTGTGAGATCGATGCACAATTGTTTAGCTACCTAGTTCAGGACGGTACGGTATATTCCTTATTGTGGTATGGCTGATATGATGAGCTCAAGTGCATGCATAATTTCCATGTCTTTTACATTGGGGAATATATATGTTGCCATGTTGAAGAAATTAGCTGCTTTGGTGGTTACACATGTCTAGTTTTCAGTGTATAGCAGTAATCTTGGGAAAATGTTGGGAGTAGGTTGGTATTCTAGTTTGCCAGCAGTACACAGTCGTTGTTGCTCGTGGATCTTCTGTGAGTCTGGCATCATATTTTGAAGTAAATGACTATCTTGATGTCGTGTCCTCAGTACTGCAGCCTTTTAGTAGCAGAGCCTGAAGTCAAATGTATGAACCACCTCTGTCAAAAGATTTTGTTATAAGAAAGTTAATCTAGACACTAGTTCAAGACTACATAACTGGACATAAGTTCTATAAATCATTTGCCGTTTACATGCAAAATCACTAACTACTTAGTCCAGGATTTGGTTGAGTTCACCATTTGGTCGATTGGGACCTGCAACTGATTAACTTTGGCGGCGCAGCGGATTGGCGCAGCGGCATCATCCAAGGAGGGGAGCAAGGCCGAGGTGCTGGACACAGACGGCGAGGACCACACGACCACATCCCCCTCCTCCTCCTCCACCTCGGCGCAAGGTACTGCAAGCTTATATTGCAAGAAAGTTTAAAATTCAATCTAAAACTCAATCTAAAATTCAGTTAAAGTGATCTGAATATAGAAAGTCAGTTAAAGTTTCAGTTTTAGAGTAATTTTCAGTTTGTAAAACTGAGAAGTGTATTTTTCTATTTTGAAACTTAGTGTAACTATTTTCAATTTTGATGGAAAATCAGTCTAAAAGTCAGTTTAGACTGCATTTAATCAGAAAATGTTGCATCATCATGCACTAAACTTGAACTTGAAGAACTCCTTAGATAGTTTTTTAGTCTCCTTATACAAAGCAAGCTGAAGTTTGAAACCTATTGTTTCCTGTTTTAGTCACTAAATAAGCAAGCTGTTGTATCAAATGAGGCTGCTGAGAGAGACCGATAAGGCTCCTCCTTGTTTCATCAGAAATAAATTGCTTGCATTAGGAAATTATTCAACTGTCTACTTCTGATAGCAATATTATTTCCTGTTATGGGTTTCATGTTCAAACATGGAACGGTCACATGTTCATGTACAGCTTTCTTGGCTAGTTAGTAGTATCAAAATGTGATTCTGGTAGTCCAACTGCGGCTGTAAATAATTCCTAAGCAGGTGTAAAGCAGGTTAGATTAGCTAACTGTGTATGAAGGTAACAAGTATTAAATCGGTGAAAGTAAAAAAGTGTAGTAGTAGTACTTGGTACCAATAATTCTCTAGGCAAAGCAAAAGAGCAAGAGGAGGGAGACATGGAATAAGTCTTGACCTGAAATGCAAACTGAACCCAAAACAAGACTTTCTGCATTTAAACGAGTCCCAACGGACCTACTGCCAGCTTATTTGTTCTAGGATAGTATAATTTTACAAGCTTCTGCAACTTTTTCTTAACTGCTGCTGCTGCTGTTATGCCTGTATTCACTGTTGCTACTGCTGTACTTGTCATGATGTTGTACTTGTGATGATGCTACTTGTGATGATGCTACTTGTGATCTTCTGAAATGACCCATTGGCGACTTCATTACGCGGGGATAATGATTTTGCAGGTACCCCGAGAGGCCCTTGAATTTGCCGGAATGTCGATTAACTTTCGTTCCGGCAAATTCGGGTACTCCATATGTCCTATTTTCAGCAAAGGTCATGCTGAAATTTTCCGTGAATTTTAGCATCACTTTGCTAAAAATAGGACATATGGGGTACTTGCGACTAATGCATGGGCTGGGGTATCTTAGTACTTAGTTAAGTAGGATCAACTGCCCCGCCATTCTTGCTGCATTAAACCATAGGTGGCAATAGAGCCAAGTAATTAGGCCCAACTTAGAATTCTCCTTAGCATCGATAAACCCTAGATTATAAACCCAACATAGGTGGCAACAGAGCCAAGTGATTAGTGCCAAGTGATTAGGCCCAACCTAGGGTGCCTCGGCATCGATAAACCCTAAATGATGAAAACTTAACTTAGCATTTAGGGTGCCTCGGCGTCGACAAACCCTAAATGATGAAACCTTGGCTTTTAGGGTGCCTCGGTGTCGCGATGAGAACCTAAATGATGTACGCTTAGGCTTTTAGGGTGCCTCGGCGTCGACAAACCCTAAATGATAAAAGCTTAGCTTTTAGGATGCCTCGGTGTCGACAAACCCTAAATGATGAGACCATGATCTTGTTCCTTGACAATAACCAACTTTTTGACCAAACTTTTTTCCTATTTAGAGTGAAACATGGCCCACAACGATGAGGCCGGCGGTTCTGGCGGCAAGCAATTCTGGGAGCTATCCCAGGAGATGGAGGAAGAACCTCACCGCTATGAGGACGCCGCGGAAGACACCGATCCTGACTACACAAGCCCTAGTGGCGTCGGGGATGACACCACTGATGGTGCCGCCGAGGATGCCACCACTGATGATGGCGGCGCACGCACAGATGGCAGCCAACCGAAGAGGCAACGGAAGGACCGGCGCCCGAGCATGCTCGGCACCGTCAAGGAGGAATTTACTGAAGTGAACTTCGACGGGCATCTGACGGCGCCCAAAGAAGTAGTCAAGGTGTACTCGGTTCATCTCGGGTGCATTTTCCGGAGCACCGTCTCGATCAACACCGAGAACCTAAGGCATAAGGACCGAGGGAATTTGCGCAGCCTCCTCTTCACGAAGCTGCACGAACGATACAAGTTCCCCGCTGACTTTGCAAACACACGCCTCTCAGGGAATAAAGTGAACAATGCCGCCCTCACGAGGATGAGCACGGCCCTTTCTACTTGGAGAAGCACGGTGAAGGCAATGATTGAATAAGGTGATAGTTATGAAAAGATCAAGGCGAAATATCCTTCGATGAGCGAAGATGACTACAAGGAGTTCAAGATCAAGTGTGAGAGCAGCGCAACCTCCGAATCAAGTCAGTGGGGGAAAGAAATGCGGAAGTTGAACTTAGGGGTCTACCAACTCGGTCCGGGCGGTTACAGAGTGGCGGAGCCTATATGGGACAAGGAGGACGCGGAGCGTGCCGAGCAAGGCCTACCGCCCCGCTTCGAGAAATACCGTGACAAGCAGACCAGTAACTTTCTCAGGGCCTAGTACAAGGAGGACCCGGTAACAAAGGAGCTTACCACGGATCCGAAGACCAGGGCGCTTGAGCTTGTTCTGGTAAGGAATACACCCCCACGTAATTAGCTCCATATGGTTGCATTCTAATTAATCCCCAATATTTCTAAATGGTTCATGTTCCTTCCGCAGGACAATGAAAGCAGTAGCGCGGGGTCGTCTCAGAGCTCCCCTTTCGACACCCCTTTAAATAGGGCGCTGAACGTAATGAAAAACAAGGATAAGCTCAGTAAGCCGACGTCAGCTGGTCGTGTGGCCGGCAAACGCTTGTCCACAAAATGGTCGTCATACTATACTGCTGGTGGGCGAAAGAAGAAAAAGACCAGCTCGGAAAGCCAGTCGCGCGAGGTTGAAGCACTCAAGGCACAAGTGGCGCGGATTCCGGAGATTGTCCAAGAGCAAGTGCGACAACAACTGGGAACGACGCTCAACGCCATGGTGCCTACGTTGATTCATGGGCTGACGACGTGGGTTGCGGGCGGCCAACAGGGGCCTCCCCCGGTTCCCAGCTTCGCGGCCAGCAACTCGCACAACGCGCAGGCGGCGCCATTGGTGTCTCCGGCGGCGCCATTGGTGTCTCCGGCGGAAGCGTTATTCGTGTCTCCGGCGCCGGCACGGGCATTGGAGCTTAATGCACCCGGGTGTACACCGGCCGGCACCTCGCTAGCAAGGGGCCCCTCCGTCAGTTGCACGCCCGCCGTTGGCGGTGCCTCGACATTAGCCGAGCTCGACGGCATCACGGTAACTAAGCCTCTCGGCCAATGACTTCATCTCCTTGCCTTTGACTGGGCATCCCTGACGCCCTACATGTTTTCGCAGGGCGCCGCCGACGTTCCTTGCACTCTCCTGCACTTCGTGGGCGGCGAGTTGGTCGATGTCGCCAAGGGAAGAATCATTCAACCGGGCAACCCCGTGTTCCACGGTAATCCGATGCCATCCACAGTGTATAGGGTTGAACTGGTTCGGGTGCTGCCAGGCTGCGATGAGCTGTTACCTCCGATTCGACCCGCTGGGGCCGACGAAGAAGATGAGATGACCCTCAGCGCCTGCGTAAGCTGGCCCCTGCTTTGGCCGAAGAGCCAGATTTGTTTGGGGGCGGGGGACACCACCCCACAGACAAGACCGCCAGTCGTTCCGGCGCCAAGCCATGGCAAGAACGCCGCAACGCTACCAAACATGCCGGACATCCCTATGGCACAGGATCCGGACATGCATATGGCACAGGATCCGGACGACGACAACGACGAAGGTACATTTACCAACGTCGATAAGTACTTTGCCGATCATGGGTACAGTGACGAGTTCTGCGGGCCTCCTTCTCAAGAACCCAACCAAGATGACCGCGATCTAGCTGGTACGGCGGAGAAACCCAGTTGCAACAGGCGTCGTCTGGCGTTCAGTTCTCAGGAGATGCCTCCAGCTGCCGCCTTCACCGAGCCTCAGATAGCTGAGGTGCGAAATATTATCAGCCCCAACACGCTCAAGAAGGCGGTCTATGAGCAGAACTCGGTCCCATTACAGCAGATCAAGAAGAAGGGACGGAAACGAAAGACTAAAAAGGGCGCCGGTGCGAGCCAGCCGACACCGAGTACGATCCGTGCTTAGGACGGGCCACCTTCACCTAAGGATATCTCGAGGAGGGTGCATGTGGCGGGTAGGGCGATGCTACCGACAAATATGCTCAATGCTACAACCGGTGCTATGCGGAGTCTGCATGACAGTGTTCTTTCTTTGGAGAAGCAGCGTCTCAGAGGGAATGATGTGGCATACCAGGTTTTCGTGGCCAAGGTGCCAGAGGGCAAGGGCTTTGTGGATGGCGCCATCGGGGGTACGATCGTCCTGCGGTTTGATGACATCTTTGCTATGTTTAACCTTCATCCGCTGCACTACACCTTCTTTCAGCTGTTTTCGCTGAGTATGGAGATGCGGATCATTAGAGACAAGACCCCGGACATCGTGATAGTCGACCCCTTCTACATGCGTGCCAAGCTCTTTGGCAGCGCTGGGGACAGCCAAGTCGCAAGTTCATACCTCGAAGGCGTCATTCTGGCAAACCCAGATAAGGATAACTTCCTCGTGCCTTACTTTCCCGAGTAAGTCATCCCCTAACCGCCCTGTAACAAATGATTTCTTAGATTTCGATCGTTCTTTTTTTTTCTAACATTTCGTGTTCTGTGCAGTGACACACATTGCACACTCATCCTCTTAAGCCCGAAATATTCCATGGCCACGTATTCCGACCCGAACCGTGACTCCAAGATAAACTACACAAATATCAAGAAATTAAGTTCTTGATGATGTTCTCCCCGGCTACGCCAAATCTGGAGGCACCTTCACCAGGCCAGTTCGTAGGTACGGCAGGCACGTGTTCGCCCACAATACGATGTTCTCCTGCATCAAGCAGCCGCCTGGCGGTCAGAAGGATGCCTACTACGCCCTTCATCACATGCGGGCGATCGTACGGGACCATCTTCACCTTCTGCTACCAGATAATCTCAAAGATTGGGCCGCGAGCTTGTCAGCAATCCAGGACGCGGACATTAGAAAAGAATTCTTTCGCATCCATTCGGAGTTTGCGGAAATCATCCATCAAGATGTCCTTCATACCTCGGGGTAGTTCTACCTCAGATATCAACCGTCCAACAATGAGATAGACACAACGCTACAAACGCAGGCTGACAACGCCCGCGATTTCATGACCATCACGACAGACGGCGGCTTCATCCACGCTCCGGTCCCATGAGTCGAGTCGAAAGTAGTGATGCTATGTGTATTCCTGAAACATTGATTGGCTCATGTTGTAATTAAACTTTAATGAATTGTATGTCGCTTTGGTTTGGACAGTCGTTCAACTTATATGTAATCGATGCTATTTACTAGTAGGACCATGAATCGTGCTATTAATGTCTTGCTTTTCTCTTCCGATCCTTTTGTTGCATACTTATATATTGCTTATGTATTGTCTGTTGTTTGGCTTGTGCATAGAGATGCCGTCGTATGTCGTGTACAAGGGTAAGGTTCCCAGAGTCTACGACGACTGGGAGGAGTGTCGGAGACAGGTTCACCGTTTCAGCGGTAACAGTTACAAAGGGTACACCACTAGGGCGGAGGCGTAATCTAGATACACTCGCTATCTAGCGGGAGAGAGGAGGGAGCGTTGGAGGAACCGGATGAAGACCCGTTTCATCGCGATGACCGCAGCTCTCTTCTATGTGATGGTAGTTTAGATGATCGATATCGACTTGTAATGTGAAGACAAACTCGCTACTCGCGGTCCCGAGACTTGTAATGTTCTATCTTTGTTCGGTCTTTTGAATTTGGAGACTAATATGATGAATTGTATTCGGAGACTAATCTTCTATTGTATTCGATGAATCTGCTGTTGCTGTGTGGTGCTGTCTATATTCTGTCCAATAATATATTTTGTAACATGTGCAAAAATCAGAAAAGTAAAAAAAACTAATATTCATACTGATGGCGCATCACTACAGAGTGCGCCATTAGTATGCCAAAGGATACTAATGGCGCATCACCCCACAGTGCGCCATTAGTATGCCAAAGCACATGGATAAATATGGCCCCCTGGGAGGCATACTAATGGCGCATGTTGGTCTATACTAATGACGCACGGCGTGGTGCGCCATTAGTATACCAGATACTAATGGCGCACCAGTGGTGGGCCATTAGTATATAATACTAGTCGCGTGACTAGTATTATATACTAATGGCGCACCACTGGTGCGCCATTAGTAGGTAAAACTGGTGCGCCACTAGTAGGCCTTTTCCTAGTAGTGTCTGAACTTCCCGTCTTTCTTACGGTCCTCTTTGTGCCATCGCATCAACTTGGCATGCATTTTGTTTCTGAACAGACATTTCAACCGAGGTATGATAGGAGCAAACCAAATCACCTTGACAGGAACCCTCTTCCCGGGGCATGTGTTCAATTCCTCGTACGCACCGCGGTAGAGGCTGCAGTCATTAAGGCATGCATGTATCTTCTGCACCTCTAATCCTAGAGGGCAGACAACCTTCTTTGCTTCGTATGTACTATCAGGCAATTCATTATCCTTTGGAAGCTTCTTCTTCAATATTTTCAGTAGTTTCCCAAATCCCTTGTCAGTTACACCATTCTTTGCCTTCCATTGCAGCACTTCCAGTGTGGTACCAAGCTTTGTGTTGCCATCTTCGTAATTTGGGTTCAACCCTTTTTTGTGATCCTCTAACATGCGATCGAACTTCAACTTATCCCTTTCACTTGGGCATTGTCTCTTTGCATCAACATTGACCCGGCGAAGATCATCATCGGACACATCGTCTGGTTGCTCATGATCTTCAGCTTCCCCCGCTGCAGCATCACCGTATTCAGGGGGCAGATAGTTGTCATCATCCTCTTCTTCTTCGTTGTCTTCCATCATAACCCCTCCTTCTCTGTGATTGCTCCAAACATTATAGTGTGGCATGAAACCCTTCTCAAGAAGGTGGATGTGAAGGGTATTCGAGTCAGAGTAAGACTTCGTATTTCCACAGATAGGGCATGGATAACACATAAAACCATTCAGCTTGTTTGCCTCAGCCACTTCGAGAAAATTATGCACGCCCTTAATGTACTCGGAGGTGCTTCTGTCACCGTACATCCATTGCCGGTTCATCTGCGTGCATTATGTATAATTAAGTGTATCAAAAATCATTACAAAACATCATGAATAGAGAAGTGGCCAAATTATAGAAGTTCATCATCACATTAAAACCAAAGTACAGTAGTGATCAAATGTTATTACTCAAAAAATAAATACATAAAGTTCATACATAGTTCTCATTGAACAACATATAGCTCTCTAGAGCATGCAATTAAAACATACATTGAAACTATGTAAACCATTTCAATGCAACAACAATGCGATCATAATCACAACTAAGGTAACAATTGATCCAATGGCATAATGATACCAAGTTTCGGTATGAATGGCATATTTTTTAATCTTTCTAATCTTCAAGCGCATTTTATCCATCTTGATCTTGTGACCATCGACGATATCCGCAACATGCAACTCCAATTCCATATTGTCCTCTCAATTCTTTTCAAATTTTTCTTCAAGTAATCGTTTTCTTTTTCAACTAAATTTAACCTCTCGACAAGAGGGTCGGTTGGAATTTCCGGTTCACATACCTCCTAGATAAAACATCTATGTCACGTTGGTCGGCATAATTGTCAAAAACACTAAATGAAACAAATAGTTGTAAAAGATAATATACCACATCCGAATCATAGACAGGACGAGGGCCGACGGGGGCGGATACTAAAACCATGGCACTATATAATAACAAACAATAATAAAAGTAAGAAAATTATACAAGTATCTATCTAAATCATACAAGTAAGAATTTTATTTAAGAAAGAAGATAAGAACAAGAGGCTCACCACGGTGGTGCCGGCGACGAGATCGGCGCGGGCGATCGACGGCGGTGAGGACGGGGACGGGACATGACATACCGGCAAACCTAGACAAATCTTGAGGAAAATGAAGGTTAGACAAGGATCTTGGAGAGGAGAAAGCTTAAGTGTGGCTTGGGCATTTCATCGAACACCTCATGTGCATAGGAGGTGAGCTAGAGCAACACACCCCTCTCCCACGGCCGGCCAAAAAAACAGAGAAGTGAGCGAACAGAGCAGTGAGCGGGCAGGGGTATATATAAGCTTCTCTTTAGTCCCGGTTGATGGCTAGAACCGGACAAAAGACATACCTTTGGTCCCATTTCCAGCCACCAACCGGGACTAAAGATGCTGGGCCAGGAGCGAGGCCCATTGGTCCCGGTTCGTGTATGAAATCGGGACCAAAATTCTTAGATGAACCGAGATCAATGGCCCCCGAGGCCCGGCCGGCGCCCTGGCCTCAGGAAGCAGGACCGATGCACCCTTTGATCCCGGTTCGTGAGTGAACCAGGATTAATGCCCTTATCCCGGCCTCAGCCAAAGCTTCTGTTTTCTACTAGTGACAGACCGCGTCATGCCGAGTGTTTCATCGGCCCTTCCCACGGGTTTTATTAGATTTGCTATATATTTCCCTACCCACCTTCTTGTGTTCGTTGGTCCTGGTTTCCTGGAGTGTTTTCGTATGGCCACTATGCGTTTCAAAGGCATTGCATCTGTCCGGTTGGCCTGCTTTGGAATATAGTCATCACTTATAGTCACTCATATAATAAGGTTAGCTATAAGTGAGAACGGCATTTTGGAGCTCAGCCTTCATGGATGCCGGACTTTTTGAAAGATTCAAAATTCATATTTTTTTTGGTTTCAAAAAAATCTGAAAAAATGTGGTCTTCCGATTACGCCTTTTGCATAAGTTTCCCTTCTCTTCTTATTTATACACGCAGTCTAATTTCTATGTAACCATGTTTTTTACATGTGTGCACCCATGTTGGAGTCAATATGCACGTGTCAATGATGGATTTGTTGTATGCATTTTATATTCTATGTAATCTCCCATGTTAGGTTCAATATGCACGTGTCAATAATGGATTGTTTGTACGCATTTTATATTTTACATAAACAAATTGGCCTTGGCATAAATTTCCTTTCTCTTATTTATACATGTAGTCTAATTTTCTATGTAACCATCTATTTTACATGTGTGCATCCATGTTGGCCTCACCTGGCGTATATCGAGTGTGGAAAATTTTACACAATTTGACACAAATTAGTAGTGAATACTAAAATAGACATTTTTCATTAAATTAAAAGGGTAAATCATTCTCTTTCCCCATCATGTGCCATTCCCAAATCTTCAAGCGCTTAGCTCGTCTTGTTTCATCGTTTCCTCGAATCACCGGTCCAGAGGACATATTAGCAGCACCGCGGCGCACTCACCGACAAGCCACATCACCGAGGTTGTGCCTTTGGTCACTATTGCAATTATTGTATTTTCAAAGTGCACAAAAAACTCAGCAAAAACCAGTTGAAATTTGGCAAAACGTGTGCTGAATTCAGCTCTCGGCTTAGGGTACTTGGCCCACACCCTCAAGGCAAATGACAGGTTCCCAAGTTCTAGTTGCCGGGTGCTCGACAAACACTTTTTCTACCCGCTAGAAGGCCAGATCCCCACGCTTTGTGCCGTTGGATTGGCACTACGCTGGCCGTTCAACCCCGTGGGTTATGTTAGGGGCATGTACATTAGTTTAGACACCTGCAGTCTGTAAAAGTAATCCACCTCAGATAAAGACAGCAGTAGAAACATCCTGTACAATAGCCTGTCTTTTCGCTATCTGTATGTAACACCCGAAATTAGGAACCGATGTAAAAAGAAAATCCCACCTTCGCCGATCCATTCGGTTCGTGGGGCACGGATAAGACGGTTTCGATGGGAAAAAAAAGCTATAGACGCCTCAGCGTACAACGGGGAAAAGGCTGTTGGTAATTACCGATATTCTTGGGATATCGACCATCTGTTAAAATGCAGACACCCTCCTTCTCTCTCCCTGCTCTCTCTCTCTCTCTCTCTTCCACCTAGTAAAAAATCTCACGTGGCACACGGTATAGACGGCTGACTAGATATCGTTGTACATGCCCTTACTAGTCTTGGTCTCTCCAACCACTTCCTCCTACCGAGTAGCACATGCTCGCTGTTAGAGCTGCAAACCGGTACCTTGCGCGTGCCTCCTCCCCCCCCCCCCCCCCCCCCCCCCGACATAGACACCATCCAGCTCTCTCGTGTCTCCACTTGAAGAGAGCAGCGCGTAGATCGAGGAATATGGAGCGCTTGCAATGACAGGGAGCAGCGCGTAGTGAAAGACGTAGAATAAAGAAGCGGTGGCTTATGGATAATTACGAGGGGTGGAGAAGAGAAAAACCCAGGAAAGAAACAAGGATAGAGGAGCGCATGATCTCATGGAATCCGACGTCGCTCATGCTACCGTTCGCGCGAACGAGATCGCTCTCCCCACTGGAATCTCTGGCTGCCAACTTATATTCTGCCCCTGCGTACAACCAACGAGTGGCTTGCCTTAATTTATTCCATCTCATCACTAACTATACTACTCCCTTCATCCCATAAAATAAAAGCGTTTTGTCACTACACTAATGTCGAAAACGCTATTATATTATGAGACTGAGGGAATAGTTATTTAGTCAAAGCTCATATATAGGCACATTGCTTCCTCTATAATTAAAATAGCGCATAGGAATGGATCGGATAGGTGGCCTCGAGCATTACCCCGCAGACCCCACCTTTGGCCTCGGCACCGCGCCGGAGCCGCATATAGCCGGCTTCTCCCCACGCCGTCGACCAGGTATTTTTGAGGAGCCAAAAGTCGACTCCCTCCGGCTCGCCGTAAGGGTCGCTATGTCCGGTAGTTCCATACCCAACCAGGGTCATGGCGTGACCGAGAGTGGTATTGCAGGGCCCGTCGAAGAGGCCGCCGCGGTATTGTATGAATGCCGTGCTGTTGGCGTCGACCCCTACCGTGACGGGGCGCTTGAACACCGCCCACATGAGCGCCATCTCGTCCCGCGGCTCCACACGCTCCCAGCCCCTGATGCCCACGCCTTTGCGGGCCGGGTAGCACCAGCCCTTAACACCTTTGTACGGGTAGTCCGCCAATCGCGAGATGCCAGCTCCAAGCTGAATGGTTTGGAATGCCTTGGCCGGGGTGCCACCTCGACAGTGCCTGTTGCTGCCGTCGCAGTCTACGAGCTGCTGGGGCGATAGCGGGATCAGGTCCCCGTGCTCGATCTTGTAAAGGCCCTCGATGGCCGATGCGGTTGCAAAAGCCCAGCAGCTTCCACAGTGCGTCCCTTGATCCATCACCGGCGTCACGGCGCCCGCGGAGCGCCAGTCCGCGGACGCCGGTGGATCTGGGTATTTTCTCCGCTGGCCCTCCGGGACGGCGGCTTGCGCCATCGGAATGTAGCAGCTGATGCTGTGGTCGTTATTGAGGGCGGTGTCAGCGAACTCGTTGAGCTTGAGTTTGCCCGGGCCGCGCTGGTGCGCGAGCCGGACACTCTGCGCGAAGACGGCGAAGCGGGTGCTGCCAAGTGCTCCTCCGCTTGGGAGAGCCTTCCCGAAGTGTTGCGCCCACCGCTCGTACAGAGATAGGAGGGCCTCCTCCGACGTGACCTCCTCCGAGGCGAACGACATGGTGATGGTGCCACCACTCGCCATGGGCGCGGCGAGGAGAAAAACCATGGTCACCGCGAACAGGAGTCTCGCCACAGTGGTCGCCATGGTTACTTGGTGTAGAACGACAAACAGGAGCGAACAACTCTGAGCGAGGTTTCTTCTGGCCGCACCTCACTTCCTCTCCTCTTCGGCCATGGGGTTCTTATATAGGACTGGGAGGCTCGGCAAGCAACTTACGCACAACGTTTGTGCTTTGGAAATATCAGACGAAATTTACTCCTCAAAAACAGAACACTCTTATCTTGTCCATAGTTTTAAATAGCGCCCTAAGTATCTTAGCGGCGGACCTTTCCCAAATGCTATAGCGTGCTATAGCGAAGCTATAGCGCGCTATTTAAAATGTTTGCTTATTTATTTGGACCAAAGTCTCTTAGCGCAAGACCTTTTGTAAACGCTATAGCGTGCTATAGCGGAGCTATAGTGGGCTATTTAAAACAGTCTTGTCACACGTTTCTCCTTATAGCTGCTCATGGAAAATTCTAGGTGCGTTTGAGTTTGCCTTGCTCAGTAACTGAGTCAGTACAACAGCGACACTGTGTACATCAGACTATCCATAATGGGAGTAACGTAGGTAGTAACATCACACATATCTAGATAAAATAGATGATGTGGCAAGATATAAATGAAGAAATGGAGGAAAGTGGTAACATAGCTAGTAGTGTAAGTAACATCACACATATCAAGGCAAAATGAGTCTATAGCCTAATAAATGAAGTGTTGCATGTTACCACACATATGCTACTTCCGACTATAGAGGTTAATTTTTTTTGACCAAATGTTCACATTTGTGTTGCAACACTATATGATTTAACGGAAATGCTAAAATCTGAACATATGGATTTTAGCAACAAATCCGAACGATCCGATCTTCGTCTGATCCCGATTTCACGGCACTAATTTCGCTGGTATTAAACCACCACTGATTTTGCTCCATTATATCACAATCTGATCTCGCGGCTCTATTTTCATAGCATTAAATGATGATTGATTACAATCTAACAGCACTGATTTTGCTGCATTAAATCGTTAGCGTGGCTAATTTCCCCCAAAAAAGATATCGCAATCGGATCTCGCGGCTCTATTTCCATAGCATTAAATGGTGATTGATTACAATCTGGCGGCACTGATTTTGCTGCATTCAGAGGGTGCTTGGATACGTTTTAGTCTCATGACTAAACGTAGTGGGACTAAAATTTGCTAGCCTCACCCATGCTTGGATCCAAATACTAAAGAGACTAAAATCAAGTTATTGAGCATTTATTATCCTCCAAACCCTCCAATCCAGAACTCGCATGTGTTAAAAGAGAGGAATTAAATGAGGAGAGAGAGGGTTAATACATATTTTAGTAGGTTTCCTATGACTAAAAAATTTTAGCCTCAAGACTAGTCCTAGACTCTCTTTAGTCAGGTGTGCTTGGAACTTTAGCCTCTAAAAGAGACTATTTTTAGTGAGACTAAAAATAGTCCCTTGAATCCAAGCACCCTCTCAATCATAATCGTGGCTAATTTCGCCACCTTGAAGGATGTGATCTCTTAGTATTCCACTAGTAGAATGCCTGTGCGTTGCCACGGGCCAACAAATGAATTTGTAAACAATACTCATTTTACTCACACCAACAAACACATTGCACACAAATATTCAACCACAACACAAATGCAAGTATCTTCCTCTCTGTTCTAACAAACAACATGCACCCCTCTAGCATCTCTTCCCCGTTGAACTTGTCATCCATCGCCTTCTTTGTCCATACATCTATCATCCTCTCAATCTATTACCCCTTGACTCTGCATGTAGCTTCTATGTCGGTGCTTTGTTGTCTCGCACTACTACATATGCAACATGGAACACCATCAACAAATGATGAGATATAATGCACCTCACCTTATTACAAATAATAAGAAAAGGGGGCACATTGACATGGAAACTTTCTTTCCACCACATCTTCATTCCCAAAATTGTTGGGGAACGTAGCATAAATTCAAAATTTTCCTACGTGTCACCAAGATCAATCTATGGAGTCATCTAGCAACGAGGGAGGAGTGGATCTACATACCCTTGTAGATCGCGCGCGGAAGCGTTCAAGAGAACGGGGTTGATGGAGTCGTACTCGTCGTGATTCAAATCACCGATGATCCTAGTGCCGAACGGACGGCACCTCCGCGTTCAACACACGTACGGAACGGAGACGTCTCCCATGCCTTGATCCAGCAAGGAGGAGGGAGAGGTTGATGGAGATCCAGCAGCACGACGGCGTGGTGGAAGTAGCGGGATTCCAACAGGGCTTCGCTAAGCGCTGCGGGAGGAGGGAGATGTGTCACGGGAGGGAGAGGGAGGCGCCAGGCCTTAGATTGGTTTGCTCCTCCTTTTCCCCACTATATATAGGGCCAATGGAGAGGGGGAGGCGCAGCCCTTGCCCCTTCCTCCAAGGAAGGGTGCGGCCAAGGGTGGGGAGGAGTCCATCCTCCCCAAGGCACCTCGGAGGTGCCTTCCCCCTTTAGGACTCTCCCCTTTTTCCTATCTCTTGGCGCATGGGCCTCTTGGGGCTGGTGCCCTTGGCCCATATAGGCCAAGGCACACCCCTTACAGCCCATGTGGCCCCCGGGGCAGGTGGCCCCACCCGGTGGACCCCCGGGACCCTTCCGGTGGTCCCGGTATAATACCGATGACCCCGAAACTTGTCCCGATGGCCAAAATAGTATTTCCTATATATAATTCTTTACCTCCGGACCATTCCGGAACTCCTCGTGACGTCCGGGATCTCATCCGGGACTCCGAACAACTTTCGGGTTACCGCATACTAATATCTCTATAACCCTAGCGTCACCGAACCTTAAGTGTGTAGACCCTACGGGTTCGGGAGACATGCAGACATGACCGAGACGTTCTCCGATCAATAACCAACAGCGGGATCTGGATACCCATGTTGGCTCCCACATGTTCCACGATGATCTCATCGGATGAACCACGATGTCAAGGACTTAATCAATCCCATATACAATTCCCTTTGTCTAGCGGTATTGAACTTGCCCGAGATTCGATCGTCGGTATCTCGATACCTTGTTCAATCTCGTTACCGGCAAGTCTCTTTACTCGTTCCGTAACACATCATCCCGTGATCAACTCCTTGATCACATTGTGCACATTATGATGATGTCCTACCGAGTGGGCCCAGAGATACCTCTCCGTTTACACGGAGTGACAAATCCCAGTCTCGATTCGTGCCAACCCAACAGACACTTACAGAGATACCCGTAGTGTACCTTTATAGCCACCCAGTTACGTTGTGACGTTTGGCACACCCAAAGTATTCCTACGGTATCCGGGAGTTGCACAATCTCATGGTCTAAGGAAATGATACTTGACATTAGAAAAGCTTTAGCATACGAACTACATGATCTTGTGCTAGGCTTAGGATTGGGTCTTGTCCATCACATCATTCTTCTAATGATGTGATCCCGTTATCAATGACATTCAATGTCCATGGTCAGGAAACTGTAACCATCTATTGATCAACGAGCTAGTCAACTAGAGGCTTACTAGGGACATGGTGTTGTCTATGTATCCACACATGTATCTGAGTTTCCTATCAATACAATTCTAGCATGGATAATAAACGATTATCATGAACAAGGAAATATAATAATAACCTATTTATTATTGCCTCTAGGGCATATTTCCAACAGTCTCCCACTTGCACTAGAGTCAATAATCCAGTTCACATCGCCATGTGATTAACATTCACAGGTCACATCACTATGTAACCAACATCCAAGAGTCTAGTTCACATCACTATGTGATTAGCACTCAATGAGTTCTGTGTTTGATCATGTTGCTTGTGAGAGAGGTTTTAGTCAACGGGTCTAAACCTTTCAGATCCGTGTGTGCTTTACAAATCTCTATGTCATCTCCTAGATGTAGCTACCACGTTCTATTTGGAGCTATTCCAAATAACTGTTCTACTTGGAGCTATTCTAAATTGTTGCTCCATTATACGTATCCGGTATCCCTACTCAGAGCTATCCGGATAGGTGTTAAGCTTGCATCGACGTAACCCTTTACGACGAACTCTTTTACCACCTCCATAATTGAGAAAATTCCTTAGTCCACTAGTTACTAAGGATAACTTTGACCGCTGTCCTGTGATCCATTCTTGGATCACTCTTGTACCCCCTTGACTGACTCATGGCAAGGCACACTTCAGGTGCGGCACACAGCATAGCATACTGTAGAGAGCCTATGACAAAAGCATAGGGGACGACCTTCGTCCTTCCTCTTTCTTCTGCCGTGGTCGAGCTTTAAGTCTTAACTTCATACCTTACAACTCAGGCAAGAACTCCTTCTTTGACTGATCCATCTTGAACACCTTCAAGATCATGTTAAGGTATGTGCTCATTTGAAAGTACCATTAAGCGTTTCGATCTATCCTTATAGATCTTGATGCTCAATGTTCAAGTAGCTTAATCTAGGCTTTCCATTGAAAAACACTTTCCAATTAACCCTATATATGCTTTCCAGAAATTCTACATCATTTCTGATCAACAATATGTCAACAACATATACTCATCAGAAATTCTATAGTGCTCCCACTCACTTCTTTGGAAATACAAGCTTCTCATAAACTTTGTATACACCAAAATCTTTGATCATCTCATCAAAGCACACATTCCAACTCCGAGATGCTTACTCCAGTCCTTAGAAGGATTGCTGGAGCTTTGCATAATTATTAGCATCTTTCAGGATTGACAAAACCTTCCGGTTGTATCACATACAACCTTTCCTCAAAAAAAACGTCAAGGAAACAATGTTTTGACATCCTATCTGCAAGATTTCATAAATAATGCAGTAATAGCTAACATAATTCCAACAGACTTTTAGCATCGCTACGAGTGAGAAAGTCTCATCGCAGTCAACTCCTTGAACTTGTCGGAAAACATCTTAATGACAAGTCGAGCTTTCTTAATGGTGACATTTACCATCATTGTCCGTCTTCCTTTTAAAATCCATCTGTACTCAACAGCCTCACGACCATCAAGCCGTTCTGCCAAAGTCTACACTTTGTTTTCATACATGGATCCTCTCTCGGATTTTATGGCCTCGAGCCATACATCGGAATCCGGGCCCACCATCGCTTCTCCATAGCTCGTAGGTTCATTGTTGTCTAGCAACATGACTTCCAAGACAGGATTACGTACCACTCTGAAGTAGTACGCATCCTTGTCACCCTACGAGGTTTGGGAGTGACTTGATCCGAAGTCTCATGATCACTATCATAAGCTTCCACTTCAATTGGTGTAGGTGCCATAGGAACAATTCCTGTGCCTTGCTACACACTAGTTGAAGTGACGGTTCAACAACCTCATCAAGTCTCCACCATCCTCCCACTCAATTCTTTCGAGAGAAAAATTTTCTCGAGAAAGGACCCGATTTGAGAAACAATCCCTAATGCTTTCGGATCTGAGACAGGAGGTATACCCAACTGTTTTGGGTGTCCTATGAAGATGCAGTTATCCGCTTTGGGTTCGAGCTTATCAGCCTGAAACTTTTTCATATAAGTGTCGCAGCCCCAAACTTTTAAGAAATGACAGCTTAGGTTTCTCTAAACCATAGTTCATACGGTGTCATCTCATCGGAATTACGTGGTGCCCTATTTTAAGTGAGTGCGGTTGCCTAACCCATGAACGATAGTGGTAATTCAATAAGAGACATCATGGTATGCATCATATCCAATAGGGTGCAGTTATGATGTTCGGACACACCATCTCACTATGGTGTTCCCGGCGGTATTAGTCGTGAAACAATTTCCATAATGTCTTAATTTTGTACCAAACTCGCAACTCAGATATTCATCTCTATGATCATATCATAGATATTTTATCCTCTTGTCACGACGATAATTAACTTCACTCTGAAATTACTTGAACCATTCAATAATTCAGACTTGTGTTTCATCAAGTAAATATGCTCAGTATCTACTCAAATTATCTGTGAAGTAAGAGCATAACGATATCCACTGCGTGCCTCAGCACTCATTAGACTGCACACATCAAAATGTGTTACTTCCAACAAGTTACTTTCTTCTTCCATTTTACTGAAAATGAAGCTTACAGTCATCTTGCCCATGTGGTATGATCTGCATGTCTCAAGCGATTCAAAATCAAGTGAGTCCAAATGGTCCATCTGCATGGAGTTTCTTCATGCGTATATACCAATAGACATGGTTCACATGTCTCAATCTTTTCAGAAATGAGTGAGTTCAAAGATCCATCAACATGGAGCTTCTTCATGCGTTTTATACCAATATGACTTACATGGCAGTGCCACAAGCAGGTGGTACTATCATTACTATCTTATATCTTTTGGCATGAACATGTGTATCACTATGATCGAGATTCAATAAACCATTCATTTTAGGTGCAAGACCATTGAAGGTATTATTCAAATAAATAGAGTAACCATTATTCTCCTTAAATGAATAACCGTATTGCAATAGACATAATCCAATCATGTCTATGCTCAACGCAAACACCAAATAACAATTATTTAGGTTTAACACCAATCTCGATGGTAGAGGGAGCGTGTGATGCTTGATCATATCAACCTTGGAAACACTTCCAACACATCTCGTCAGCTCACCTTTAGCTAGTCTCCGTTTATTCCATAGCTTTTATTTCGAGTTACTAACACTTAGCAACCGAACCGGTATCTAATACCCTGATGCTACTAGGAGTACTAGTAAAGTACACATTCTCATAATGTATATCCAATATACTTCTATCGACAGCCTTCTCATCTACCAAGTATCTAGGGTAATTCTGCTCTAGTGGTTGTTCCCCTTATTACAGAAGCACTCAGTCTCGGGTTTGGGTTCAACCTTGGGTTTCTCCACTAGAGTAGCAGCTGAATTGCCGTTTCATGAAGTATCCCTTCTTGCCCTTGCCCTTCTTGAAACTAGTGGTTTCACTAACCATCAACAATTGATGCTCCTTCTTGATTTCTACTTTCGCGGTGTCAAACATCGCGAATATTTCAAGGATCATCATGTCTATCCCTGATATGTTATAGTTCATTACGAAGCTCTAGCAGCTTGGTGGCAATGACTTTGGAGAAGCATCACTATCTTATCTGGAAGATCAACTCCCACTCGATTCAAGTGATTGTTGTACTCAGACAGTCTGAGCACAAGCTCAACGATTGAGCTTTTCTCCCTTAGTTTGCAGGCCAAGAAAATCGTCAGAGGTCTTATACCTCTTGACGTGGGCACGAGCCTGAAATCCCAATTTCAGCCCTCGAAACATCTCATATGTTCCGCGACATTTCAAGAATGTCTTCGGTGCCTCAATTCTAAACCATTTATCATTACCGAACTATCATGTAGTCATCAAAACGTGTATGTTAGATGTTCGCAACATCCATAGACCATGTTCGAGGTTCAGCACACTGAGCAGTGCATTAAGGACATAAGCCTTCTAAGAAGCAATGAGGACAATCCTCAGTCTACGGACCTAGTCCGCATAATTGCTACTATCAACTTTCAACTAAATTTTCTCTAGGAACATATCTAAACAGTAGAACTGAAGCGCGAGCTACGACATAATTTGCGAAGACCTTTTGACTATGTTCAGGATAATTAAGTTCATCTTATGAACTCCCACTCAGATAGACATCCCTCTAGTCATCTAAGTGATTACATGATCCGAATCAACTAGGCCGTGTCCGATCATCACGTGAGACGGACTAGTCAACGTCGGTGAACATCTTCATGTTGATCGTATCTTCCATACGACTCATGCTCGACCTTTCGGTCTTCTGTGTTCCGAGGCCATGTCTGTACATGCTAGGCTCGTCAAGTTAACCCTAAGTGTTTTGCATGTGTAAAACTGTCTTACACCCGTTGTATGTGAACGTAAGGATCTATCACACCCGATCATCACGTGGTGCTTCGAAACGACGAACTGTAGCAACGGTGCACAGTTAGGGGAGAACACTTCTTGAAATTGTTGTAAGGGATCATCTTATTTACTACCGTTGTTCTAAGCAAATAAGATGTATAAACATGATAAACATCACATGCAATCAAATAGTGACATGATATGGCCATCATCACTTTGCTCCTTTTGATCTCCATCTTCGGGGCTCCATGATCATCATCGTCACCGGCATGACACCATGATCTCCATCATCATGATCTCCATCATCGTGTCTTCTTGAAGTTGTCACGTCATCTATTACTTCTACTACTACAGCTAACGGTTAGCAATAAAGTAAAGTAATTACATGACGTTTATGTTGACACGCAGGTCATGAATAAATAAAGACAACTCCTATGGCTCCTGCCGGTTGTCATACTCATCGACATGCAAGTCGTGATTCCTATTACAAGAACATGATCAATCTCATACATCACATATATCATTCATCACATCCTTTGGCCATATCACATCACATAGCATACCCTGCAAAAACAAGTTAGACGTCCTCTAATTGTTGTTGCATGTTTTACGTGGCTGCTATGGGTTTCTAGCAAAAACGTTTCTTACCTACGCAAAACCACAACGTGATATGCCAATTGCTATTTACCCTTCATAAGGACCCTTTTCATCGAATCCGATCCGACTAAAGTGGGAGAGACAGACACCCACCAGCCACCTTATGCAACTAGTGCATGTTTGTCGGTGGAACCGGTCTCACGTAAGAGTACGTGTAAGGTTGGTCCGGGCCGCTTCATCCCACAATGCCGCCGAATCAAGATTGACTAGTAACGGTAAGCATATTGAACAAAATCAACGCCCACAACTACTTTGTGTTCTACTCGTGCATAGAATCTACGCAATAGACCTAGCTCATGATGCCACTGTTGGGGAACGTAGCATAAATTCAAAATTTTCCTACGTGTCACCAAGATCAATCTATGGAGTCATCTAGCAACGAGGGAGGAGTGGATCTACATACCCTTGTAGATCGCGCGCGGAAGCGTTCAAGAGAACGGGGTTGATGGAGTCGTACTCGTCGTGATTCAAATCACCGATGATCCTAGTGCCGAACGGACGGCACCTCCGCGTTCAACACTCGTACGGAACGGAGACGTCTCCCATGCCTTGATCCAGCAAGGAGGAGGGAGAGGTTGATGGAGATCCAGCAGCACGACGGCGTGGTGGAAGTAGCGGGATTCCAACAGGGCTTCGCTAAGCGCTGCGGGAGGAGGGAGATGTGTCACGGGAGGGAGAGGGAGGCGCCAGGCCTTAGATTGGTTTGCTCCTCCTTTTCCCCACTATATATAGGGCCAATGGAGAGGGGGAGGCGCAGCCCTTGCCCCTTCCTCCAAGGAAGGGTGCGGCCAAGGGTGGGGAGGAGTCCATCCTCCCCAAGGCACCTCGGAGGTGCCTTCCCCCTTTAGGACTCTCCCCTTTTTCCTATCTCTTGGCGCATGGGCCTCTTGGGGCTGGTGCCCTTGGCCCATATAGGCCAAGGCACACCCCTTACAGCCCATGTGGCCCCCGGGGCAGGTGGCCCCACCCGGTGGACCCCCGGGACCCTTCCGGTGGTCCCGGTATAATACCGATGACCCCGAAACTTGTCCCGATGGCCAAAATAGTACTTCCTATATATAATTCTTTACCTCCGGACCATTCCGGAACTCCTCGTGACGTCCGGGATCTCATCCGGGACTCCGAACAACTTTCGGGTTACCGCATACTAATATCTCTATAACCCTAGCGTCACCGAACCTTAAGTGTGTAGACCCTACGGGTTCGGGAGACATGCAGACATGACCGAGACGTTCTCCGATCAATAACCAACAGCGGGATCTGGATACCCATGTTGGCTCCCACATGTTCCACGATGATCTCATCGGATGAACCACGATGTCAAGGACTTAATCAATCCCATATACAATTCCCTTTGTCTAGCGGTATTGAACTTGCCCGAGATTCGATCGTCGGTATCTCGATACCTTGTTCAATCTCGTTACCGGCAAGTCTCTTTACTCGTTCCGTAACACATCATCCCGTGATCAACTCCTTGATCACATTGTGCACATTATGATGATGTCCTACCGAGTGGGCCCAGAGATACCTCTCCGTTTACACGGGGTGACAAATCCCAGTCTCGATTCGTGCCAACCCAATAGACACTTACAGAGATACCCGTAGTGTACCTTTATAGCCACCCAGTTACGTTGTGACGTTTGTCACACCCAAAGTATTCCTACGGTATCCGGGAGTTGCACAATCTCATGGTCTAAGGAAATGATACTTGACATTAGAAAAGCTTTAGCATACGAACTACATGATCTTGTGCTAGGCTTAGGATTGGGTCTTGTCCATCACATCATTCTTCTAATGATGTGATCCCGTTATCAATGACATTCAATGTCCATGGTCAGGAAACTGTAACCATCTATTGATCAACGAGCTAGTCAACTAGAGGCTTACTAGGGACATGGTGTTGTCTATGTATCCACACATGTATCTGAGTTTCCTATCAATACAATTCTAGCATGGATAATAAACGATTATCATGAACAAGGAAATATAATAATAACCTATTTATTATTGCCTCTAGGGCATATTTCCAACAAAAATGACTACGAATAATGCTCTATTTGTCTCCGGGTTCTCCTTCCATCTCCACCTAAGATGTGTCTCCATCACTTTACCTCACTATAAGACTTCTTTTCCTATGGACCTCAAATATACATACAACAATCACACGACAAGGTTGCATCATCGTTGTCATTCCATCTATTCTTCCACAAGCCCTTCCACTTAAACTCTTTTGATCATTGGGACACCAGTCTGCTCCTACGTCAGCCTGCTCCAAATCTGCATATGTTTCGATCTGGGTCCAAATACACCCATTTTTTCTACAAGTCTTATCAACTACTTTTTGACTAACACATGTTTAAAGAAAACACAAGTTATATACAAATCAAAAGTAACATCATGCCATGTTCTTAAACCAAAATCAAGGAGATATTTTAACTGGAAATTACCTCTTAGTGCAAGTACCTTTTGTGCAAACTCCAAAGCTTCATGCCATATGATGACACGAGTTAACACTACCAGAGTTTGTTGCTGCAGATGGAAGTATTATTGGGGGTTTGCACCCAGAATCTGCAATGTCATAATTAAGTTAGGGTAAGAAGTCAAAATATCATGAAGGTACTACAAGGGAAAAAACACTTTCTAGACATAGGTGTGGCCAAACTGCATTGTGAAAAATGCACAACCAGACACTACATCGGCTTTAAAATCAAAATACAAAACTTCACCCGAAAATGTACAGACAATTTTTTTCAATCAAATGAAGATGTAATTTCTTATAAGAATATACTTGTAATCTAGAGTAGTTCAGGTTGGGCGTGATGCGGCTGCCTACCAAACACCAAGGCGGGAGCCAGCTTTTTTAGTGGCCACTGCCGCTGCGCGCCTCAGGCCGTTTGATTTTTAGCAGACAGCGCGGCAGCCCTCATGAGTCCGTAAAGACACCCCCCCCCCTCCTAGTTTCAATGGAAGGAGCATATTTACCCAAGCACCTTGTTAACAACTTACTGGCTGCGATTAGCGAAGTGGGATCATGTGTCATCTGCTCGCTTGCTCCTCAGCTTCAGTAACTGAATAGATATGTGATACTGATAAAACTACTCTACAACACCATGGATGCTACAACTACTGTCATAGGTAGAATATATTTTCTAAACATAAATCATGAGAAAAGTAACACATAGCCGGTATTTTAGGACATATATCAGAGAGGCTAATCAATAAAAATATTCACCGTTGCTTGACGTAACAAGTTGTGCAAGAAAAGTGGACAAAATATGGCATCACAATATATTATCTTGCAAGGGAAGCATTGAATTTGTTATATGAACCTTTCCCAATGTTCGGCATGGTATTAGCAAAGAAGCTACAGCAGAAGGATCAGAGCAAATTACCTGCATGAATGAGTGAGTTGGAGAGAAGCCAAATCAGATTTCACCACACAATGGAAGGGGCCAATCTCCTCACCCCACATGGTGTGGGATATATACTTATACATGCTGGAGAAATATATGTGGCAGTCAACAGAAGTTAAGTGACTATCATGTACATTCGACACCCTATGAAATGCACAATAAGTGTAGATAAACAGTAGCTAGAAATCACTTTAAAACATGACCTGATAAGTATAGAGAGTCAAGTAACACTGCTAAAGAGTCAAGTTTAGAACCACAGAACGGCAGATGTGTTGAGCAACACTAATTAAATTAAACCATCCTAGAGCAGGACCAAATAGATTTGTTCATTATCAATTATATAGAAAACAAAGAGGCAGCCCTAAGTAGAGCCTACTTATCATCAGATGTATGCCACAAGATCACTAATCAGGCCAAGCAAGTGCCCTCCTATTATTATCAAAATTCAAAACAAACAGAACCTACCACCATATAGTTTGAAACCATGCCCTAGGTTCAACCAATGGCACATTCAGATAGTAACAACCCAAACCATGGTGTAATAACAAGCAATTACCAAGCTGGACCAGAGTTAATCCTGCCTATTCATAGCTCAATAGTACAAGAAATCATAGCACATCCACAATATGGAATCCAAAAACATATCAAGAATTAATAATTGAAATTTTTTATCAACACCATGTTTTTCTGCAAACACAAAGATGTTGCATAAGAAGAATTCAACTCGGCACAGCTATTTGGTTGTAGCATAAAATCAAGAATTTCGGCAACCTGACAAATTTTCATGTATGATCAAAATCTAGAGGTGCTATAATAAGTCTTCAAAGAAAAATCAAAGCCTAAATGACATGTTGAACAAGAAACATATGCTGAAAATAGAGAACTGAATCGACAAGCTAATAGATCAAGGGAAATATAAGGGCGATGGAGGCACAGATTACTTTATGGGGACAAAGAAAGCATCATGTGGGGGTGTCGATTACCAGGAGTTGGGAGTTGTCAGCGAGGGATGCGCCTGAGTCGAGGCAGAGGCAGGACATGCTTCCAGGTGCACAAAAAATAAAAATAGTCAAGTGCATGCTATCTACTCGTAGCATTGCTGCTACAATAATATAGCCATGTAAGGTTTGGATCTCCACCATCTCTGAATCTGATCCGTCACCAAATTATCTAAGAAATTCAGTGTCAGAACATGTTGGCTGAAAAACAGATAATATAGAAGACAAAAATAATCAGGTTATTTTGTGACTTCAATTGAGATAAATATATGAACATTTCAAATAAATCTATTTATGGGGGAGGCGTTTTGGCTCCCGGGTGCATTTGCACCCGAATGAACAGTACCCCGAAAAAAACAAATTAAATGTTTTCAAAAAATTCTGAAAAAAATTGTAGATGATCATGTTGGTGTCGCAAACATGCTTGACAAAATTCATGCAGAATGGAGCAGCGGTGTTTCGTCGGCGAAAAAAACAATTTTTGGGTGACATTTTGGGGTGACATTTGGTCTTGGATTTGTTTTTTTTGTGCAAGCCAAAATGCTTAACCTTTTTGTCTCAAAATTTACAGGTCGCATTTGTATGTGACAAAGATGACAAAAAAATTTGTCTCAATTTTTCGCCATTTGAAAAAAAATGGCCCCGGGTGCAAATGCACCCGGGAGCCGAATTGATTTTCCGCTTATTTGTGACTCTAGAAATAAAAGGCTGCAATTATTGCTGGCACTAATTGTTTTAACGCATACTGTCTATACAAATGTTAATGCTGAAGTAGCCTTGGTTGTCATCTCGAATATATTTGATGATACACATATTTACAAATGAGAATAACAAAACAATACATTGTAGAGACCGTTCATGTTTCTTGCAAATTAGGAAGTGAACAAAAATAGGAATAACCAATCTCTAAATCTGAGCACCTCACCTCCGTCTAAAAGGAGCACGTGAATCAAATAGCAAAGTGATGAAGGCCTAGGGCAAACCAAATTGACACAACCCCTGGGTGTATAGAAAATCAAACAAATAAGGAAGTCTTATACATCTCATTACAGAAATTTTGGAAATGATCAAGGGGTGAAGTCCACTTTGATTTTTACCTTGTGCAGATTGAGCTTCATTGTAGGTCCTTGCCTCCTTGGTAGTCATGGGATATTTTTTTTGTTCAAATTCCATACATCATTGAACCATGCTGACCTTCACGTGTACATACATGGTATGTTTTCAGATAACTAAACCTTGCCATCATCTTACATAGCATCTTCTATAAATCGTACACAAAACTTCAGAACCTGAACGATACAGCTTTGAAACAAACTGAAAAATTATGAACATCTGAACTAAACATTAGTGAAACAAACTGAAAATATCAAAATCTAAGCACATGTATGCCTCCCAATGGATCACAACAAAAAATATAACCTAAATTCTGCAAACAGCATCCTACTAACAAGTCGTAATTGACAGATTAAAAATCAGCCCTGGGATCATATATTTCTAATAACAGGATCATATATTTGTAATAACATGATCATATATTTCTGTTCACAGGATCTGTTGCTTCACTTGTTCTCTATCAAATCTCCAAGGAACAACCAAAGAACGAATGCACGCACCCACTATACCTCGAGACAAATCAACAACGGACTCGATCGATCGCCTGGATCGAAAATCGATACCCTATCTGATAGGTGGGCGTGAAGTTCGGGTCATTGGACCTCCACGCGACCTTGTATGCGCCACCTGCTCTACATGCCGAGTCCTCCTAGGAGAGGCACCCAAATGGTGTAAGTTGGCGTAATCGAGCAGAGGATGATAACGACGACAGGAATTGGTGAGATGGATCTAGCGACACTCGGCTAGGGAGCAGCGATAGGGGAGGATGGCTGGAGGGAGCGGCCGGGGACTGGGGTGTGGCGGCGGCTGTGGGGGGGAGAAGGGTAGATGATGGATCCTAGGGATTGTGGGAGCCGGGAGGGAGGAAGTACGTAGTTTTTGTTTTTTCTGGTTTTCTGTCCACGGTTCGACCCGTGGGGAATAAAAGTCGGTGGCGAGGGGGATATTTAAGTGGTTAGGGGAGAAAAAAAATCTATTGAGGGTGGGAGGCGAACGAAGCGAACGATGACCTACAAACACACCATCACAACCGCAGACTCCTTCTTTACAAGAAGAAACTAGGTAACCATGAGCTGATGAGCACCTCCATGTTTAGATTAGATATGAGCTACACTGTTTTCGTACTAGCGTAACAACCCAATTTTTTTCTACTTTCCCACCGAACCATGCCCTTTTCCTTCACGACTATAAGTGGAGATTTTTTAAAGAGCTACTTTTGCACTCATGCTGGGGATTTTTATGCGGTAATTTTACACACTCAAAATACAATTGTAATTTTGAGCCAGGGAAAAGTTATGAAAACGCACCCCTGTAAATACTATGGTAACTTTTCACCATGGCTTGAAAATTGATGAAAAATATATACCCCGATATATAGCTTCTTTGTAAATATGATGGTAATATGGGCTAAATTGATAACTCACCTACGAACATCGTTAACTTTGAATGGAAAAAAATGTTGAAAAACATACCAGGTAATTTGTGTGCACGGAGCATGGTAATATACACATAATAAAGCTGATAACTCACATACAAACACCACAGTAATTTTTTTAATAGGAATCTTTTTGTTGAAAAACATCAATTAATATCTTGTGTGTAAGTAGCATGATAATATACATAAAATCACTGGTAGAAGGGCTTTGGTTGAGGCCTGGGTAAGGGCATTAATCCCGGTTTACTCACGAACCGGGACCAAAGGGTGCATCAGTCCCGGTTCGTGAGGCCAGGGCGCCGGGCGGGCCTCGGTGGCCATTGGTCCCGGGTCGTCTGACCCCTTTGGTTCCAGACATGTTCCGGGACCAATGGGCCTCGCTCCTGGCCCAGCACCTTTAGTCCCGGTTGGTCGCTGGGACCGGGACCAGATGTTGACCTTTAGACCCGGTTTTAGCAACAAACCGGGACTAAAGAGAGGCCTATATATACCCCTGCCCGCGAACAACGCAACTGCTCTGTTTTTTTGGCCGGCCGTGGGAGACGATAGATAGCTCGTTCACGTAACGTACCAAAAATCAAAAAAGAAGAAGAAGAAGAAAGAAATAATAAACTAGCTAGTTGGCGTGTGTAATTCGATTTAGCTAGATAGCTTAGTTGAGTGCATGACGTCAGCGCGTGCATACGCGTTTGAACGCACGCACGACGTGCACGCGGCGCGACTTCAACCCCCAGCGTTGCATTTAGAGTGTGGGCGGTGACTTCTTCGTTAACATGGGGCGCCGAGGAGTTGCATACGAGGAATATATTGATGTGTTGTTGCCAAGAGAGTCATGCCCCAATGATATTTTGCACCATTTTTTAGTAGCCCATTAATTGGTTTGATTTGGTCTAGCTTGCCAGACCGGGCCGGCATCATCGCTGATGTGGCTTACAGGTGAAGGCGGCACCGCTTGACAACGGGCGGTGTGGGCATGGTAGAGGTGAAAGAAGAAGGTTGATTGTAGTTGTGCCACCCGCGCGCATGTAGCTATGTGTTTTGCGCTGCCAGTCTTGGGTCTAATGAACTGGCCCGTTGTGCGCGTGGGGAAAAATTTGTCTGTCGTTTGTTTTGTTAATTATGGCTGCTTGGTGACCGTTGAACGGCGGGGAGCATTTGATGTGACCCCCTCGACTGGGGCACGACGACGGCAATGCGTGTCGTGGGACGCACATGAGAAGTAGTGGGCGTTTAAACGCTCTTATATTTCTTTCTTTGTTTATTTAGTTACGGAGGAGGGGAGTAAGTCAAATAAACAAGAAGAATAAGAAGAACAAACACATACAAGAAGAAGAAGATAGATAGCCAAGTGTACGTGGTACCAAAAATCGAAAAGAAGAAACGCTTCTTTTTTAGGAAAAGCCATCAAGACGGCTTTATTAATTTTTTAACATAGTTATATCGTCCACTAGCCTAGATACAATAAAACCCGGAGGATCCCCCTGCCAGACACAAGTCTGGGATGACTCTACATGGGCAGCTAACACATGAGCTACAATATTGATCTCTCTCGGACAATGTTCTATGACTACATGAGAGAAATTTATAAGAACACACACTCTTCATGTATTGCCGAAGCTTCTGTCGCTGAAAAACCTCCATCATGCATAGTTTGGACTACTTCCAGACAGTCCGAGTTGATAATCATCTTTTCGCATCCAACTTGACCTACCAGGATGAGCCCGTCTTTCAACGCTCTAACTTCAGTAGTAGCTGACGAGCTTACATGTTCAATTCTGCTGTTACTTGCCGCCATAATGTGTCCATGGTCATCTCTGATCACAACTCCAGTAGCCCCCTTCTCCTCCCGAAGACAGAAAGCAGCATCGATGTTCATTTTAACATAGCCCTCAGGAGGTTTCGACCAACCATGTTTCTTGATGCACTTCTTCTTGTCCATAGCCTTCATGTGATTTGAAGTGAAAGCAGCGATTGACAAACTTGTCTGAGCAGGAGACTGAATCACCTCCCCGTGCTTAACCTTGCTCCTCTGAAACCATGTGTACCAAAGAGTAGAGGCCAACGGCTCACGAGATCCTAGTTGAGGCAGGATATGGATCTTTCGCGTCGGCCCTTGAAGAAGTTCCTGTAATACGATTGACCCCGATCTGTCCACTGGAGATGCCTTGATAATATCCTCCAGCATGCCCAGGTTTTGCCACACCTCTCTAACCCGCGGACATCCAAAACAAGCATGTTTAATATCCTCACAAACAATTTTGCAGATCGGACAAGTATCAGACATTGGGATGTGTCGGTTAGATAGAACTAATAGTCGGTAAAGTCCCATGGAGTGTTCTCCAACAATGTATTTTAACTTCTGCTGGAACCTGAAGATCCCACAAAATTTTCCACACAGGACTATGTGTAGATGATGAACTATCCCTTGTCCTCATTAATTTATCACCATGTTGATGCCACCGCTCCGTATGATAGGCCGATTTCACCGAAAAGAAGAACAAAGATTTGAACGGCAGCAGAACAAACAAGAAGAAGAAGATAGAGCGGCCAAACACAAACACGTGGTTTGTACTAGTCGAACAAGGAGGAGTAGCTGATATGATCGAGTGCAGAGTTCATGTCAACGCGCACGCGCATGCCTACGAATCGAAATCATTCTCCCGGCCGGTTCCCCAAATCTCGAATTTCGTCTCCCTCAGCCAAAAACGATCGAGGAAAAGAAGAAGAGGAAGTTAGCGCATGCACGTAACGGAGATCTAGATCGTGCATGCATGGTAACTGTGCGCACGCACGCACGAGCGTTGTGATTGGAGGATTCGACCCTCCCACGGATCGCGCCCCACATATAAAGGAAGGAAACCCGCGCGCGCCCTCGACGCCCATCCAAATCCAATCCGCCAATCGAAGCAGTTCCGTTCCGATCCAGCGCCAAAATAACACGACGATGTCTGCAGTCAGTTCCCCGTTGCCGGCCGACCTGACAAAAGAAGAAGAAGAAGAAGAAAAGAGGAGGATACGACGCGCGCTGTGGAACATAGGCACGTCGTGGCCCCTCAAGGCCGGGATCAAGTTCCCCATCAGTCGCGTCGGCCGGTACCTCAGGCGGGGCCGCTATGCGCCTCGCGTCGCGAAGCTGGCCCCCGTCTTCCTCGCCGCCGTCCTCGAGTACCTCGTCGCCGAGGTCACAACCGATCCCATTCCTTTCCCCTCCCTCCCTCCCTCCCTCCTCGACCAAGTGATCTTCAATCGCATCGCATGCATGCCTGCAGGTCCTGGAGATGGCCGGCAACGCGGCCAAGGCCAACAAGAAGAAGCTCATCACCCCTCGCCACCTGCTTCTCGCCATCCGCAACGACAGCGAGTTCAGCAGGCTGCTCGCCGGCGTCACCATCGCCCAGGCCGGCGTCGTACCCTACATCAACCCCGTGCTGCTCCCCAACAACAACAAGACCGCCCACAAGGCCCGCAAGTTCAAGTCCTCCACAAGTTAAACAAGGCCGCCGCCCCATGCATGTAGTACGTACGCTGCATGCATGCATGTAGTACGTGTTGCCGAGTTGCGTCCTGTATCTATATGTATGTATGTAATGGTTCATGCATGCTTTCTCTTGTCTGTCGGTAGTGTCCTTCTGATTCTCGGTTTCTGTTCATATTCTCGGTAGTACCCTATATATTGTGTATGTATCTGTATGTATAATTAATGGTTTCTGTTCATCCTGTACTCGTATGTATCTGTATGTATAATTAATGGTTTATAGTTTGGATCTGTGGTTCCTGCTGATCCGGGGAAACTGAATCGTTTCGCCTTTCATCTACTCCCACTATGAAAACACGAGAGGGCAGATCCAAATCACCCCGCGTCCTCGCCGCCCCACTATTTCTTTTCACTGTGGTTTCCTTGTTTCCCGTGGAGAGGTTCCAAAGCCACCCCACGTTCGATCTGGAACTAGACGAGGGGTTGCCACCGCCCCGTTCCTCGCGCCGGCCGTGGAAGAGAGAGGGAGAGAAGCGGTGCCGGCTGTGGTGGATCTAGACGAGTGCTTGCCACCGGCCCGTTCATTGCGCCGGTCATGGAAGATAAAGAGCGAGATCGAACTGAAGCGCAGCGGCGGCGCAGGCCATCGCGTCCTTAAGCGCGACCTGGAGTCCTGGACGTCGCGGGCCGGGTGTGGTGACCTGGCTGCGGCCGCCGTCGACGGCACACTCCATGCGCGGCCTGCCTCCTGCCCTTCCCGACGCCACCGCGTACCGTCACCCCACTCCCCCGCTTCCTCCAATGCTGCCTCCCTGCAGTCCGAAGTTACGCCGCGTCGGCAGCTTGCCCAGCATCCATTGCCGCCACTAACAAGTACTAACAACGACGAAGGAGAAGACAAATGGGTCGCAGATGAGTTCCGCCATCCCCTGAAGCCTTCTCTCATTCCCTTTCCCATGTCCAGCGGAGCAACCCACCTGCAGCAACTCGTCTTTTCTTTTCTTTCCATGTTCAGCTGCCCATCTCCTCTCTCACCGTATATCCACTACCTACAGGTACAGTACTTCTACTGTTTCTTACGCCATTTTGTTGTATGGACTTTGCTAACTTCCACCCAGTCGGACGTTAAGTAATAGATCCATCAGTCGGGTAGAGGCAACGGTCTCTTTACGGGAGTTATCGAACAAGCATCCAGCAAAGCCAACTATTCATTCCCTTAATTTCTGCATGCATGCATATAAGACAAAAGTGCTGATGTCAGCAAAGATTCTAAAGAAATTCAAAATTCAAAATGTTTTGTAGCCCGAACCGTCGGTCCAATCGAAAAATTATTTTCACATAAAAGATTCGTCGCGACGAGACCTTCGAAACAAGATTCCATATTAATATGTTCCGACGACTATTTTTTCGAGTAAAAAGTTACCACACCTGAAGTATGCAAGTTATCACGTCTGTTGTACATAAGTTACCACGATGTTCACATAGGCAAATTCCGGGCATAAAAATGATTTCTTACAACTTTCTCCCCACATGCAAATACATTAAAACTGAAGAAAAGCTAATGTCATCGTAGATTTTCTTTATTTTAAAATTTTGAAATGTTTTGTAGCTTAAAACATCTGCTCGATTCAAAATCCATTTTCACAAAAAATAATCTTGCCGCGGCGAGACCTTTGAAACTAGATCCCATGTTGGCATGTTTCGACGACTTTTTTTTTGGGTCAAAAGTTATCATGCTTGAGCTAAGTTATCAGCTCTGCTATGCGTATATTACCATCTTATTTACACAGATGTTACCGAAGTATGTTTTCAATTTTTTTTCATGAGTCAAAGGGTATCGTGGTGTTTGTACCTAAGTTATCATGGTGTTTGTACCTAAATTATCAGGTCTGGGAGCGTATATTATTATGCTATTTACATGAGAAGTAATTGGGGGTATGTTTGTTGGAAATATGCCCTAGAGGCAATAATAAATGGATTATTATATTTCCTTGTTCATGATAATTGTCTATTGTTCATGCTATAATTGTATTGTTCGGAAATCATAGTACATGTGTGAATACATAGACCACAATGTGTCCCTAGTAAGCCTCTAGTTGACTAGCTCGTTGATCAATGGATAGTCATGGTTTCCTGACTATGGACATGGGGATGTCATTGATAACGGGATCACATCATTAGGAGAATGATGTGATGGACAAGACCCAAACCTAAGCATAGCACAAAGATCGTGTAGTTCGTTTGCTAGAGCTTTTCTGAATGTCAAGTATCATTCCTTAGACCATGAGATTATGCAACTCCCGGATACCGTAGGAATGCTTTGGGTGTATCAAACGTCACAACGTAACTGGGTGACTATAAAGGTGCACTACAGGTATCTCCGAAAGTATCTGTTGGGTTGGCATGAATCGAGACTGGGATTTGTCACTCCGTGTGACGGAGAGGTATCTCTGGGCCCACTCGGTAAGACATCATCATAATGAGCTCAATGTGATCAAGGTGTTGTTCACGGGATGATGTATTACGGGAACGAGTAAAGAGACTTGCCGGTAACGAGATTGAACAAGGTATCGGTATACCGACGATCGAATCTCGGGCAAGTATCGTACCGATAGACAAAGGGAATTGAATACGGGATTGATTAAGTCCTCGACATCGTGGTTCATCCGATGAGATCATCGAGGAGCATGCGGGAGCCAACATGGGTATCCAGATCCCGCTGTTGGTTATTGACCGGAGATCGTCTCGGTCATGTCTGCATGTCTCCCGAACCCGTAGGGTCTACACACTTAAGGTTCGGTGACGCTAGGGTTGTTAAAGATATTAGTATGCAGCAAACCGAAGGTCGTTCGGAGTCCCGGATGAGATCCCGGACGTCACGAGAGGTTTCGGAGTGGTCCGGAGGTAAAGAATTATATATAGGAAGTGTCGTTTCGGCCATCGGGAATGATCTGGGGGTCGCCGGTATTGTACCGGGACCACCAGATGGGTCCCGGGGGTCCATCGGGTGGGGCCACCCATCCCGGAGGGCCCCGTGGGCTGAAGTGGGGAGGGAACCAGCCCATAGTGGGCTGGTGCCCCCCCCCCCATGGGCCTCCCCCCTGCGCCTAGGGTTGGAAACCCTAGGGCAGGGGGCGCCCCACATGGCTTGGGGGGCAAGCCTTCCCCCCTGGCCGCCGCCCCCCCTGGAGATGGATCTCCAGGGCCGGCGCCCCCCCTAGGGGGCCTATATAAAGGGGGGAAGGGAGGGCAGCCGCACCCTGCAGCCTTGGCGCCTCCCTCTCCCCGTTACACCTCTCCCTCTCTCCACAAAAGCTTGGCGAAGCCCTGCTGGAACTCTGCTGCATCCACCACCACGCCGTCGTGCTGCTGGATCTTCATCAACCTCTCCTTCCCCCTTGCTGGATCAAGAAGGAGGAGACGTCGATCGTCCCGTACGTGTGTTGAACGCGGAGGTGCCGTCCTTTCGGCGCTGGTCATCGGTGATTCGGATCACGACGAGTACGACTCCATCATCCACGTTCTCCTTGAACGCTTCCGTTGAGATCTACATGTGGTATGTAGATGCTCTCCTATCCCCTCGTTGCTAGAATACTCCATGGATAGATCTTGGTGATGCGTAGGAAAATTTTAATTTCTGCTACGATCCCCAACGGTGGCATCATGAGCTAGGTCTATGCGTAGTTTCTATGCACGAGTAGAACACATAGTAGTTGTGGGCGTCGAATTGTCAATTCTTCTTGCCGTTACTAGTCCTATCTTGGTTCAGCGGTATTGTGGGATGAAGCGGCCCGGACCAACCTTACACGTACGCTTACGTGAGACCGGTTCCACCGACTGACATGCACTAGTTGCATAAGGTGGCTGGCGGGTGTATGTCTCTCCCACTTTAGTTGGATCGGATTCGATGAACAGGGTCCTTATGAAGGGTAAATAGAGATTGACAATTCACGTTGTGGTTTTAACGTAGGTAAGAAACGTTCTTGCTAGCAACCTATAACAGCCACGTAAAAACTTGCAACAACAATTAGAGGACGTCTAACTTGTTTTTGCAGCAATTGCTTTGTGATGTGATATGGCCAGAAGTTGTGATGAATCATGCGATGTATGAGATGATCTTGTTATTGTAATAGGAATCACGACTTGCATGTCGATGAGTATGACAACCGGCAGGAGCCATAGGAGTTGTCTTTATTTATTTATGACCTGCGTGTCAACTTAAATCGTCATGTAATTACTTAACTTTATTGCTAAAGCGTTAGCCATAGTAGTAGAAGTAATAGTTGACGTGACAACTTCGCGAAGACACGATGATGGAGATCATGATGATGGAGATCATGGTGTCATGCCGGTGACGACGATGAACATGGCGCCCCGAAGATGGAGATCAAAGGAGCGAAATGATGTTGGCCATATCATGTCACTATTTGATTGCATGTGATGTTTATCATGTTTCACATCTTATTTGCTTAGAACGACGGTAGCATAAATAAGATGATCCCTCATTAAAATATCAAAAATGTGTTCTCCCTAACTGTGCACCGTTGCTAAGGTTCGTCGTTCCGAAGCACCACGTGATGATCGGGTGTGATAGGTCCTTACGTTCGCATACAACGGGTGTAAGCCAGATTTACACACGCAATACACTTAGGTTGGATTGACGAGTCTAGCATGTACAGACATAGCCTCGGAACACGGAGGACCGAAAGGTCGAACATGAGTCGTATAGAAGATACGATCAACATGGAGATGTTCACCGATGATGACTAGTCCGTCTCACGTGATGATCGGACACGGCCTAGTTGACTCGGATCATGTATCACTTAGATGACTAGAGGGATGTCAAATCTGAGTGGGAGTTCATTCATTAATTTGATTAGATGAACTTAATTATCATGAACTTAGTCTAAATCTTTACAATATGTCTTGTAGATCAAATGGCCCACGCTAATTTCACCCTCAACTTCAACGCGTTCCTAGAGAAAACCAAGCTGAAAGATGATGGCAGCAACTATGCGGACTGGGTCCGGAACCTGAGGATCATCCTCATAGCTGCCAAGAAAGATTATGTCCTAGAAGCACCGCTAGGTGATGCACCATTCCCAGCAAACCAGGACGTTATGAACGCCCATCAGTCTCGTGCTGATGATTACTCCCTCGTTCAGTGCGGCATGCTTTACAGCTTAGAACCGGGGCTCCAAAAGCGTTTTGAGCAACACGGAGCATATGAGATGTTCGAGGAGCTGAAATTGATTTTCCAAGCTCATGCCCGGGTCGAGAGATATGATGTCTCCGACAAGTTCTTTAGCTGTAAGATGGAGGAAAGTAGCTCTGTCAGTGAACACATACTCAAGATGTCTGGGTTGCACAACCGCTTGACTCAGCTAGAAGTTAATCTCCCGGATGAGGCGGTCATTGACATAATCCTTCAGTCGCTCCCACCTAGCTACAAGAGCTTCGTGATGAACTACAATATGCAGGGGATGGAAAAGACCATTCCCGAGTTGTATTCAATGCTGAAATCTGCAGAGGTGGAGATCAAAAAGGAACATCAAATGTTGATGGTGAATAAAACCACTAAGTTCAAGAAAGGTAAGGGCAAGAAGAACTTCAAGAAGGACGGCAAGGAGGTTGCCGCGCCTGGTAAATCAGTTGCCAGGAAGAAGTCAAAGAATGGACCCAAACCTGAAACTGAGTGCTTTTATTGTAAGGGAACTGGTCACTGGAAACGGAATTGCCCCAAGTACTTAGCAGATAAGAAGGCCGGCAACACTAAAGGTATATGTGATATACATGTAATTGATGTGTACCTTACCAGTGCTCGTAGTAGCTCCTGGGTATTTGATACCGGTGCCGTTGCTCACATCTGTAACTCAAAACAGGAGCTGCGGAATAAACAGAGACTGGCGAAGGACGAGGTGACGATGCGCGTCGGGAACGGTTCCAGGGTCGATGTGATCGCCGTCGGCACGCTACCTCTACATTTACCTACGGGATTAGTTTTAAACCTCAATAATTGTTATTTAGTGCCAAGTTTGAGCATGAACATTGTATCTGG
Source organism: Aegilops umbellulata (assembly GCA_032464435.1). Taxonomy (NCBI): domain Eukaryota; kingdom Viridiplantae; phylum Streptophyta; class Magnoliopsida; order Poales; family Poaceae; genus Aegilops; species Aegilops umbellulata. Next base: position 438,435,665 of record CP136059.1, on the reverse strand, counting down.
ATCTCGTTTAATACGAGATGGCTACTCATTTAAATTCGAGAATAATGGTTGTTCTATTTATATGAGTGATATGTTTTATGGTCATGCTCCGATGGTTAATGGTTTATTCTTAATGAATCTCGTACGTGATGTTACACATATTCATAGTGTGAATACCAAAAGATGTAAAGTTAATAACGATAGTCCCACATACTTGTGGCACCGCCGCCTTGGTCACATTGGTGTCAAGCGCATGAAGAAGCTCCATGCTGATGGACTTTTAGAGTCTCTCGATTATGAATCATTTGACACGTGCGAACCATGCCTCATGGGCAAAATGACCAAGACTCCATTCTCAGGGACAATGGAGCGAGCAACCAACTTGTTGGAAATCATACATACAGATGTGTGTGGTCCATTGAGCGTTGAGGCTCGCGGAGGCTATCGTTATGTTCTCACTCTCACTGACGATTTGAGTAGATATGGGTATGTCTACTTAATGAAACACAAGTCTGAGACCTTTGAAAAGTTCAAGGAGTTTCAGAGTGAGGTTGAGAATCAACGTGACAGAAAAATAAAGTTCTTACGATCAGATCGTGGAGGAGAATATTTAAGTCACGAATTTGGCACACACTTAATAAAATGTGGAATCATTTCACAACTCACGCCGCCTGGAACACCTCAGCGTAACGGTGTGTCCGAACGTCGTAATCGCACTCTATTGGATATGGTGCGGTCTATGATGTCTCTTACAGATCTACCGCTATCATTTTGGGGATACGCTCTAGAGACAGCCGCATTCACTTTAAATAGGGCTCCGTCAAAATCCGTTGAGACGACACCGTATGAATTATGGTTTGGAAAGAAACCTAAGCTGTCGTTTCTGAAAGTTTGGGGTTGCGATGCTTATGTCAAGAAACTTCAACCTAAAAAGCTCGAACCCAAATCGGAAAAATGCGTCTTCATAGGATATCCCAAAGAAACAGTTGGGTATACCTTCTACCTCAGATCCGAAGGCAAGATCTTTGTTGCCAAGAACGGGTCCTTTCTAGAGAAAGAGTTTCTCTCGAAAGAAGTAAGTGGGAGGAAAGTAGAACTTGATGAAGTACTACCTCTTGAAAATCAGAGTAGCGCAGCTCAGGAAAATGTTCCTGTGGCACCTGCACCGATTCAAGAGGAGGTTAATGATGATGATCAAGATACTTCTGATCAAGCTCGTACTGAACTTCGTAGGTCCACAAGGACGCGTTCCGCACCAGAGTGGTACGGCAACCCTGTCCTGGAAATCATGTTGTTGGACAACGGTGAACCTTCGAACTATGAAGAAGCGATAGCGGGCCCAGATTCCGACAAATGGCTAGAAGCCATGAAATCCGAGATAGAATCCATGTATGAAAACAAAGTATGGACTTTGAATGACTTGCCCGATGATCGGCGAGCCATAGAAAATAAATGGATCTTTAAGAAGAAGACAGACGCGGATGGTAATGTGACCATCTATAAAGCTCGACTTGTCGCTAAGGGTTATCGGCAAGTTCAAGGGGTTGACTACGATGAGACCTTCTCTCCCGTAGCGAAGCTGAAGTCCGTCCGAATCATGTTAGCAATTGCCGCATACTATGATTATGAGATATGGCAAATGGACGTCAAAACGGCATTCCTTAACTGCTTCCTTAAGGAAGAATTGTATATGATGCAGCCGGAAGGTTTTGTCGATCCTAAGAATGCTAACAAAGTATGCAAGCTCCAGCGCTCTATTTATGGGCTGGTGCAAGCATCTCGGAGTTGGAACATTCGCTTTGATGAGATGATCAAAGCGTTTGGGTTTATGCAGACTTATGGAGAAGCCTGCGTTTACAAGAAAGTGAGTGGGAGCTCCGTAGCATTTCTCATCTTGTATGTGGATGACATACTATTGATGGGAAATGATATAGAATTCTTGGAAAGCATAAAGGCCTATTTGAACAAGTGTTCTTCAATGAAGGACCTTGGAGAAGCTGCTTATATATTAGGCATCAAGATCTATAGGGATAGATCGAGACGCCTCATCGGTCTTTCACAAAGTACGTACCTTGACAAGATTTTGAAGAAGTTCAAAATGGATCAGTCCAAGAAGGGGTTCTTGCCTGTATTGCAAGGTGTGCGATTGAGCACGGCTCAATGCCCGACCACGGCAAAAGATATAGAAGAGATGAGTGTCATCCCCTATGCCTCAGCTATAGGGTCTATTATGTATGCCATGTTGTGTACCAGACCCGATGTAAACCTTGCCGTAAGTTTGGTAGGTAGGTACCAAAGTAATCCCGGCAAGGAACACTGGACAGCGGTCAAAAACATCCTAAAGTACCTGAAAAGGACCAAGGATATGTTTCTCGTTTATGGAGGTGCCGAAGAGCTCGTCGTAAAGGGTTACGTCGACGCTAGCTTCGACACAGATCTGGATGACTCCAAGTCACAAACCGGATACGTGTATATTTTGAATGGAGGGGCAGTAAGCTGGTGCAGTTGCAAGCAAAGCGTCGTGGCGGGATCTACATGTGAAGCAGAGTATATGGCAGCCTCGAAGGCAGCACAAGAAGCAGTCTGGGTGAAGGAGTTCATTACCGACCTAGGAGTCATACCCAATGTGTCGGACCCGATGACTCTCTTCTGTGACAACACTGGAGCAATTGCCCTTGCAAAGGAGCCCAGGTTTCACAGGAAGACCAGGCATATCAAGCGTCGCTTCAACTCCATTCGTGAGAGTGTTCAAAATGGAGACATAGAGATTTGTAAAGTACATACGGACCTGAATGTGGCAGATCCGTTGACTAAACCTCTCCCTAGAGCAAAACATGATCAACACCAAAATTCCATGGGTGTGCGATTCATCACAATGTAACTAGACTATTGTCTCTAGTGCAAGTGGGAGACTGTTGGAAATATGCCCTAGAGGCAATAATAAATGGATTATTCTATTTCCTTGTTCATGATAATTGTCTATTGTTCATGCTATAATTGTATTGTTCGGAAATCATAGTACATGTGTGAATACATAGACCACAATGTGTCCCTAGTAAGCCTCTAGTTGACTAGCTCGTTGATCAATGGATAGTCATGGTTTCCTGACTATGGACATGGGGATGTCATTGATAACGGGATCACATCATTAGGAGAATGATGTGATGGACAAGACCCAAACCTAAGCATAGCACAAAGATCGTGTAGTTCGTTTGCTAGAGCTTTTCTGAATGTCAAGTATCATTCCTTAGACCATGAGATTATGCAACTCCCGGATACCGTAGGAATGCTTTGGGTGTATCAAACGTCACAACGTAACTGGGTGACTATAAAGGTGCACTACAGGTATCTCCGAAAGTATCTGTTGGGTTGGCATGAATCGAGACTGGGATTTGTCACTCCGTGTGACGGAGAGGTATCTCTGGGCCCACTCGGTAAGACATCATCATAATGAGCTCAATGTGATCAAGGTGTTGTTCACGGGATGATGTATTACGGGAACGAGTAAAGAGACTTGCCGGTAACGAGATTGAACAAGGTATCGGTATACCGACGATCGAATCTCGGGCAAGTATCGTATCGATAGACAAAGGGAATTGAATACGGGATTGATTAAGTCCTCGACATCGTGGTTCATCCGATGAGATCATCGAGGAGCATGTGGGAGCCAACATGGGTATCCAGATCCCGCTGTTGGTTATTGATCGGAGATCGTCTCGGTCATGTCTGCATGTCTCCCGAACCCGTAGGGTCTACACACTTAAGGTTCGGTGACGCTAGGGTTGTTAAAGATATTAGTATGCAGCAAACCGAAGGTCGTTCGGAGTCCCGGATGAGATCCCGGACGTCACGAGAGGTTCCGGAGTGGTCCGGAGGTAAAGAATTATATATAGGAAGTGTCATTTCGGCCATCGGGAATGATCTAGGGGTCGCCGGTATTGTACCGGGACCACCAGATGGGTCCCGGGGGTCCATCGGGTGGGGCCACCCATCCCGGAGGGCCCCGTGGGCTGAAGTGGGGAGGGAACCAGCCCATAGTGGGCTGGTGCGCCCCCCCCCCCCATGGGCCTCCCCCCTGCGCCTAGGGTTGGAAACCCTAGGGCAGGGGGCGCCCCACATGGCTTGGGGGGCAAGCCTTCCCCCCTGGCCGCCGCCCCCCTGGAGATGGATCTCCAGGGCCGGAGCCCCCCCTAGGGGGCCTATATAAAGGGGGGGAGGGAGGGCAGCCGCACCCTGCAGCCTTGGCGCCTCCCTCTCCCCGTTACACCTCTCCCTCTCTCCATAAAAGCTTGGCGAAGCCCTGCTGGAACTCTGCTGCATCCACCACCACGCCGTCGTGCTGCTGGATCTTCATCAACCTCTCCTTCCCCCTTGCTGGATCAAGAAGGAGGAGACGTCGATCGTCCCGTACGTGTGTTGAACGCGGAGGTGCCGTCCTTTCGGCGCTGGTCATCGGTGATTCGGATCACGACGAGTACGACTCCATCATCCACGTTCTCCTTGAACGCTTCCGTTGCGATCTACAAGTGATATGTAGATGCTCTCCTATTCCCTCGTTGCTAGAATACTCCATGGATAGATCTTGGTGATGCGTAGGAAAATTTTAATTTCTGCTACGATCCCCAACAATGTTTTCAACAACTATTTTCCATGGGTCAAAGGTTATCGTGGTGTTTTCACAGAAGTTATTGGGGGTATGTTATCTGGTTGAAGTTAGTTACCACGGTGTTTGTACCTAAGTTATCAGGTGTATGGTGCGTATATTATCATTGTATTTAGAAAGAGGTTACCGGAGGATGTTTTTTCAACAAATTTCCCCGGGTCAAAGTTATCATGATGCTTGTATGTAAGTTATCATGTTCATGGTGCATAAATTACCATGCTATTTATATAGAATTTATGCGAGGTATATTTTCAACAAAGTTTTCTTTCCTGGGTCAAAGTTTTCGCGGTGTTAGTACTTGAGTTATCAGGTTCCTAGCGGGTACAATACCATGTTGTTTACACAGAAGTTATCAGGGGTTTGTTTTCAACAACTTTTTCTCCGATTCAAAGTTACCATGTTATTTACACAGAAGTTTTCAGGTCTACGACGCATATATTATCATGCAATTTACACAGAATTTATCGAGAGGTTATGTTTTCTAAACAACTTTTTCCCAGGGTCAAACATAACCCCAGGAAAAAATACCATGTATACAATGTGCGTATTAGCATGTTATTTGAACAGAAATTACCTAGGTATGTTTTCAACAATTTTTTTCGGGTAAAAATTTGCCTTGATGTTTGTACGTGAGTTATCAACTTTGTTGTGCGTATGTTACCATGCCATTTACACAGAAGTTACTAGAATATTTTTTTAACAATTTTTTCAGCTGATCAAAGTTACCGTGGTGTTTGTACAAAAGTCACCAGGTCTGTGGTGTGTATATTTCCATGCTATTTACACAGATATTACCGTGGTATTTTTCATCAACTCTTCACTCGCCCCTGAAAGTTATCTTGGTGGTGGTACATACACCATGTCTAGGGCGCGTATATTATCATTCTATATACACATAAGTTACCGCGGGTATGTTTTTCAATAACTTATTTCTCCCGGTCAAAAATTAGCACGGTGTTTATACATATGTTATCAGGTCTGAGTGGTATATATTACCATGTTATTTACGGATAAGCTATCAGGGTATGTTTTTTTTAAAGGTAACAGCAAAAAAAATCACACCACGGAGTTTGTACCTAAGTTATCAAGTCTGCGGTATGTAAATTATCAGCGTGGCGTTTTTTGCATGGGTGGTCATGATAACTTCAGCATGTGTAATTATCAACCCGTAAAAAGTTTAGGTAAAAAAAAATAGCATGAGCTGATGGAGCACATGATGAAAAATCAATAGAACTATGTGAATTAGTGTAGAACATGCAGAAGAAATGAGGTAACTGGCAGCCTGACCGTACATTTTTTATTCAAACTCGTAGTAGTCAAGGTAGAAGTATAATGTAACTTGTTTGCACACAAAAAGATTGAGCTAACCTGATGGTTGGTGTGGTAGTAATGCTTACTCGGGGTCTTGGGCTCGATTCTCATCTAGCACAATGTATTTTAGCATTTTTAACTCGGTAAAAAAAAGAAAATAATGGGCCCCAATTTTACCTCGATGGGAACATGGGCCAACGGGTGTAAACGTCACAATGTGGGCTTGATCTAGCGTGACAAACGGAGTCGAGCGGGGGATCGAACCGCGGAGATCGAGCGGGAATTGCGGACCAGAGGGGAAAAAGAGATGCAGTTGGAGCGGATCATGGCAACCGTTCGATTCGAAATCGACGAAATCGGATGCGTGCGGATTTGTTGCAGAATTCCTGCCGGCAGGAAAATAGCTTTTCGTTGTTGTATATATTTTTGTTAGTAAATGCCCTAGTCTTTAACATCATATAAAGAAGGACCGTGATATTTGTCAACTGTGTGCCTGATTGCAAAACTACCACACGACCCACTCCCCTCAAACGAATCGCTCCCTTCGATCCTACCTCCTCAATAGGCACAAAAAATGGAACAAATGGGGGATCGAACCCACACCATCACATATACAAAAAATGGAACAAATGGGGGATCGAACCCACACCATCACATATACTGAACGTAATGACATCCAGCTGTGCTAGCAACCTTTATTGATTAGATTCAATCTACATGCTAGATGTATCTACTTGAGACGAGATTAAACAAAAAAAAACAACCAACAGTAATTGAAAATCCAAAACACCAGCCTCATTTGTTTGGGTTTTAGGACTATGCATTCTAGTTCCATTTTTTTCTGCATGTTTCATATTGGTTCACACGGTTCAGAAACCCAGAAGTCCCCTTCCCTCCTTTTCAGATGCAAATTACCACGGTGTTTGCACTTAAGTTATCAGAAATGAGGGTCATATACTACCATACTATTTACATGGAAATTACCAGGGTATGTTAGTAAACAACGTTTTCCCTTTGTCAAATGTGATTGTGGTGATTGTACTTAAGTTATCGTGTGAGCTTCGTATATTATCATACTATTTATATAGAAGTTATCCGAGGATATTTTCCAATACACCCCCCCCCCACCTAGTAAAGAATGTTATCACGTTGTTTGTACTTAAGTTATGAGATATGAAGTTTGTATACTATCATACTTTTTACATAGAAGTTATCGGGGGCTATCTTTTCAATAACTTTTTCCCTGGTTAAGTTTACCGCGATGTTTGTACTAAATTGTCAGATATGTGGTTCGTATATTACCGTGCTATTTTCACATAAATTACCGGGTACGGTTTTCAATAACTTTTTCCCCTTTGGACAAAGTTACCACCATGTTCTGAACTTAAGTTATCACGCCTATGATGCCTATATTACCATGCTATTTACACATCAGTTATAGGGGTATGTTTTTCAACATCATTGCTCCACCGGGTGTCAGACTTACCGTCTTTTTTATACCTAAGTTATCATGCCTGCATTATGTAAATTATCATGTTTACACTAAAGGTACGGGAGGCAAAAAAAGGTTTCCCAATCTTCTCCCCATCCACTAGACACTGAAGTTATCATGTCTGTGGTGTGTTAAATTACAATGCTATTTAGGAAGGAGTTATCGGTGTATGTTTTAAATATTTTTTTCCCCGAGTTGAAGTTAACAGGGCACGGGGTATTTTAACTTACCAGCCATGCGGTGCGAAATTACCATGCTATTTTCGCGGGAATTACCGGGGTATGTTCCAGCACCCGGTCAAAAGTTACAGGCCCAGGTAACTTAGCAGCCCCTCAGGCCATCATCTAGAAAAACTCCTTGCAATAAGTTCTTTGATAATCACTAGGGTGGAATGAGTTACCTACGGGTCGATTCCATAGGTTTTTGATTCACTAACTCCACCAATGTACAACTACATGGATTGATGAATCTCAGCACAAGCATGATGTAGCTAACATGGTTAGTGCGGTCAGAGTTTCCCATTGACCAGGCTAGGTCCTCGGTCCATGCACCATGTCAGCATCACGAAGGACATGCCGGACGCGAGCACACAATTTAGGTAAAATCAATCAAAGCCGATCAGTGGCAAGCCATGTTGTGCATACTGTAGCAGCAATTCAGAAGCACGATGGTTGTTTGGTTTCTTATGGAGTAGAGGAAAGTGAGGATCTGGAACCTGCTGGAGATGATCCAGCCGGCGAGGCTGCGCTACACGCCGAGGCCGACGACAGCAGCCTGGAGGAGCTGCAGGCCACACCTATGTAGAAGGTGAGCACCATGGCGCCGTTGAGCTAGACGAGCGTGCCGACGAGCTTGGTGGCACCGATGGCTGCCCTGAGGTTGAGTGACTCGGAGTGGGTGACTACGATGAGCACGAAGGAACATTGGGGGATGGCCATCCGGCAGCTGGAGAAGCCCCTGTTCATGAGGCTCCCCGTCGTCTGATAAGATAAAGAGAAATGTGGTTTGTCTGGTTGAAACAATACAAGTTATCGGCCGAAACAAATACAAGTTATTGTGCTAACACATCATAAATTATCATGCTAAAAATGAAGTTATCATGCAAAAAATAGAATGAGTTAAACATGCTGACAAGTGTGAAATGTGGTGACACTTCATAGTTATCAAGCTGGCATATTAAGTTATCAGGCTCAGTTTGCATAATTAATCAGGTTGAAAGTAAAGCAGACCGAATTAAATATGCTGACACGGTATAATTTATCAGGCTCAATTTGCATAATTAATCGATTTGAAAGTAAAAAAAAATGTTGAAAGCAGATCGCAAATATGCTGACACGGTATAATTTATCAGGCTAAAACAATGTGAACTATCAGTTAGAAATTGTTCAAGTTACCATGTTGAAAAAATTGTATGAGTTAAATAGGCTAACAAAGTGGTTCTTATCATGCTGACACACTAGAATTTTCAGGCCGACATACTATAAATTATCAGGTTCAAGTTGCATAAGTCATCAAGTCGAAGTAAAACATAAGTGTTGAAACCAGTTAGAGTTAAACATTTTGATACATCACAAGTTATCAGGCTGACATATTATAAGTTTATAACTTAACTTATCAGCTCAAGTTGCTTAAGTTATCTGGTTAAAGTAAAAAAACAAGTATTCAAAGTGGTTCGAGTTAAAATGCTGGCATGATATAATTTATCAAGCTAAATCAATATGAATTATCAGGTAGAAACAATTGAAGTTACTATGCTGAAAATAAAATGAGTTAAACAGGTTAGCAAAGTGAGTTTTGTCATGCTGACACGCTAGAAGTGACCAAGCTGACATAGTGTAAGTTACCGAGATGCATAAGACTCAGGCATTAGACTTCCTCTGAACAAAATACTCCTCATGCCAAGTGGTCCCAAGGCAAAGAACAGAAGGAAATTTAAGTACCTGAATGGTTAGATCAAGATCAATGGCGCCATGTTTGTGCTGCTCTCGGAAGGTCTCGAAGCCCTTTCACGATATGTAGTTGAACCTGTGCACGTAGATATCGATCCCAAAGTAGTTCAATCCCTACATCATAATAAGTAGACATATGCACATGTTTCAATCAGGATTAGGGTGCGTTAGGAAATATATGAATTTCGGCATGTTGATGGAGATGTAAGGAAGCATGAATGGTCAGTGTAGCTTGTAGAAGCAGGGCATGTTGTTGTCCACCGGGAACCGCTTGATCTTCTCCATTTCCTAATTAATAACACTCTACATAACTAATTACTTACCAGAAACTTGTCTGAGGCACTGAAAATCTTTAGCTTATGAAATGTAATCAATTTGGCTCACCTTGATGATGTCCTTAAGCTGAGGATAAATATCTGTGTCGAAGCAATCAAATATCTTGACCAGGATTACGCTTTCACTGTCATTCTCGCCAAACATGGTAGTAGAATAGGTAAGCAATTGTACAGATCAGTTAACTTGGTAAGTTTCAGATCTAACAAATTCATACTGCTTGGATAAGTAGTTCATAATGTTCGCAACTCCCACAGGTAAACATAATCCATACAGAACAAGGTGAGCAGTGTGGAGAAATTTAAGGTGAAAAGGAGCTTTCAGATGGCCGAGGGGACTGACAGACCACACACCGAATCAGTTCGGCAGAGCCTTGCCGGCACGGTGACCACCACCAGCAGCAGGAGCAACACCGCCCGCCGCGCCCATTCTATCCATGGGCCAGTCCATGCCTCACCACCGGACAGAGTCCGCCTCGGTTGGCTAGTCGTCGGCGTGTGGTTGGCTCGCGGCGGCATGCAGGAGGTAGAGGGGGCGGCGCACAATGCCTGGTGTGGGTAGGGGGAGGGGGAGTGTAGGCGGCGTGGGGAGGTGGAAATAGGAGCCTCCGTCGGTGGTGGCGCGCTAGTGGGCGAGCGACCATGGTGGCGCGTGAGCTCGCCGGCGGCTGGGATGGGGATCGGAGCAAGGTCGGCGGAGAGTGGGAAGCAAAATTGGTTTTCTCGTGAGGGTGGGGTTCGATCTGTTTGGTGTTTTTTTTCTGCGTACCGCTTCAATCACGCGATCGTGATCCGACGTCTCCCAGCTGGTGTGGCAGTTTTGCAAACTGTCACAGGGTTGCCGAATACATTTTTCGTATAAAGAATGTATTTGGTACTACATACCGGTTGTGAGTTGATGTGAAATCCTCCTGTCTTATTATCTAGGCACGTGTATTTGCTACTACTACGAGTTGATGTGAAACCCCCCAGTCTTTTAGTATATCTAAGCAGTCAAACACAGTGAAGTTTGCACACTGGCATACATTTTTCTAACTGAAGTTGTACAAAGCAACAGATCTAAGACATTTTTGAGTCTCTTCTCAAACAAATATTACATAACAATAGTTTGATATTGCTGCTGTACAAATCAAAATATGCGGCGAAGTGTAAATATTTCAGTAATTGTTCTCCTTTTTCTGATTATTTTACATAAGCTTACACTTAGCAACCGACCGCTGCATAAGTTTCTTCTGTTTTGTTGTTGCAACGAGAGAAACTAAAAAATAGATGCAGTGCCACATGGAGAACTTGGGGCACTTGATAAGATATCAAATCTTGGGCACTACATATGTATTTTATATCAATGTTTGCTAATGTTCCCTACTCCATATTTTATCTTCTGACAAACATCCATAGCATCTATATATCATATTATTCCCCATCATGCAAATTTCAGTTTAGTATTTACAAATGTTACTTTATATATCTCTCTGATGTAAGTTAATCATTTTTTATCCATTTATGTATCTCTAATAGCATTGAAGAGGTTCCATTTTTTAACGGAGCCTATGCTTGATGTTTCTAAACCTTCAATTTTGAGGTACCATAGAAGAGTGTGTGAGTTGGAGTGGTGAGTTTTATGTGCCATCCTGTTGTGGGTTGGCCATCAGTTGTAATTCTTGTAACTAATCTCTGCCTTCTCTAAATCAATGGTACGCATTTTGCGTACTCTAAAAAAATTGTTTCTATACCATTGGTATTTCAGACTCCGGCTCGTAGCATGTAGCCTCCTTATGTAAAATCCTCCCTTAGAAGATTGGTTGATTTTATCCCACTTTTATGCTCGCTTCTGACGTATATACATTTGTGATTCCATGTTTGCAGGTTAGATTGTTGTGTTGAATTGAGCAGCAAGAAGTTCTTGCAGAGGTCAATGGAGCTAGCATTCTAATGATTAGATTTGATTCATTTATATGCATGTACTGGATTTTCTTAGCACCAACTACAATTCCAAAGCAAATTAATGAGAATATTGATCCCAAGAAATAAACCCATTAGGTCAGTATACTCCTTTTTAACTGAATTTTGCAGCAGTGTAGGGGAGATAATCATTTTTTATACCATCATATTTGCCAGAAGTAATTTAGTGGACACTAACACCTCTTTAATCTAGCAAGTTTTATACTCCTGAATAAACTATGATATATCATGAAGAGTTGGAACGAAACACTGTAGCATCGCACCATATGTATTTTGTTATTCAAGTTAAATAATGGACTCATTCGGTAGTTGCTTTCAGGATAATATTAGATCAAAAGTTGGTGACGAATATGTAAGTCAGTTTTGCATCTGCTTCCTAGCTTAAGGATGTAAGTGATTCAGAAGATGTAAGACATGATGCGATAACACTGTGGATATATTTAAACAAGATCTTGATATATAGGGATGCAAGCGGACATGTCCGCGGTGGCCGGAAACGTACTAATCTTTGTTGCTTCAATTTCATGCATGCTTTAATTTTGCTCTTGCGGACACATGCGGACTCGGTGTCGCCCGCTCATATGCCTATCTTGATACATGTTGCATGTTGTTGTTAGACGTATTATTTGCTTATTAATGTATTAATGCCTTAATGAATCCAAATCTCCACTAGAATTGCACAAGGTCACTCAATACTCAATGTTGTGTCTTGGAAGGATATCCAAAAACATCAGATTGATAAAGACATTCATATCCAAAAACCATTTGATAATTATTTAATGGCGATTTAGACGTCTGTTGCACGTGCAAGCTTACTAGTTCACTATATATTATTTACCATGTCAATTTGATCCTTTCGATTTACGCAAATTACTGTTGGTTGTTACTCTTTCTTAAGGGCAATCACTGAATAAACCTAAAATCTAAAAAGGGCACGCACACTATTTGGAGGAGTCGAGCGATAGGCTCCTGGCCGCACGATCTCCTGCGTGTCACCGGATTCCCATGTGCAGGTGCTACTTGGTCGGGGAAAGACGTGCTATGTGACGACAAGCGTTGCCTCTGCTTCTTCCCTGCCTCCTCTCCTCCCCTTGCTCTCCATGGCGCCGCCCCTCTCCTCCCCTTCCTCCCCGAAGTCTCTGCTGCTGCTGCGGATGGCGGGGACATGGATGATGGAGCGGCTGCTGCGGAGGTCGGCCTGTGCAACGCGGCATGCTGTCGAGGCAGGGGCGGTGATTGCAAGGGAAGACGGTGTCGGCGGGGTCCAGGACCGGCGCTCGGGCGGCTGCGACGAGCTGTCGGAGTAGGGCGGCGGCAGAGTCCAGGAGTGTACTACTCTAGGGGCTTCTTGGGGGTGCGGGTGCGGTGCCACGACTGAAACGAGATGGTTGTGATCTCACGCTGCTGCGGCTTCTCTCGCTACGAGAGTTGTATGTATACATATTTTGTGCTTTCCAAAGTGATATGTACCCACCTGCTTGTATATGTATTTTGTTCTTAACTGTAGATTTCCTCTCATAGTAGCTCAATGCAAAAGAAGGTTGAATGGAGAAGGAGAGTTTGTGACTGCTATAGAAGGACTGAAGGAGGTTCATGTTGACGAAGATCGACAGAAGCAGTAGAGCTTGTAATACTGCCATTGCCATTGTATTTGTGTTGTATGATGTATCCGCGTTTACCCACAAAAGAATGTATTCACGTTGTAATACTGTGACTGCCATTCTGGCTACTATTTCAAGCAGTGTATTTTGCCAGTGCTGATTTAGATATTGGTTACTTATTTACTGTGAAATGAAATCTAAAGAACTTGACCCTAACAACTGGGTCCCATTACTAGAAACTGACAATTTGGGACCAATCTTTTGAGAACAATAAAAACTGAAACTCTTGGGCCAAGAAGGCCATGACCCAACATTAGAACGGCCGGATTGTGTTGGGGTTTGCTCATGAAGTCAACCAAAAATTGACAGGAAAAAATATATAGAAAGGCTTAATTATTGGGCTTGGACCATGTAAAACACCGAACTGGACCGGGCTGATTCTTATCAAGGGCCTTTTCATTTGGTCACAATTTTGCCACATCAGCTTGCCACGTCGGATCCAACGTGGCCTGGGCAGACACCAACGACCAAAACAGAAGGTCGTAGGATCAATGACCTTTTGTTTTGGTCGTTGCCTTCAACGACCTTATCACAAAGAAGGTTGTAAGACGGTCAGCTTTTGACCATCTGTTTTTGTCACAAAAAGGTCGCAAATGAAAAACAATGACCATTTAGCGACCAATAGTGATGGTCGCAAGTTGACATATTTCTTGTAGTGTGTTGCTAATTCTCGGCACTACGGAGGCGGTTTGAAACTGCCTCCACTGCATCTACGCGCACGCGGTTCGTCAAGAATAACCGCTTCAGTTGCTTTTAGGCTCCGCTCCCAAAATCTATGGCAAATCTGTTTACAAAGGGATTATCACGAATCTATTGCAAGGTGTAGCGGCGGTGACAATTATCAACCGGATGATTGGTAGAAGGGGCCATACACAAACGAGAGAGCTCCTATTTGGTTCATAATGCGCAACCCACACTCCCCACGCGCTGTTTTGGGCCGTCTGATGTCCTATGGGAGGTGCCCCAGTTTAGGCCGTCTCATGCCCTATGCCATGGCCCAAGATAGATGGTGAGTGGTGGAATATTTTTTATAGTTTGCAAAAGCATCTAATTAATGCATCTTGTAAAATGCATACATTGGTCAATTTTCTTTTAATACTTACATGCGATGATTTAATGCATCTTAGAATCTAAACATGTGATAGAGAACAACCAAATTAAGCCTTATAAAATAAAAAAAACTAAAATTTTGAGATAAGCCTTATAAATCGGAAAGGAGGGAATATGTTTTATTTCACTTTCGTAGAAACGGAAACCCAGCGCATGCATGTTCCATCGATATCGCCGGTTGTGCTTCCCAGCTCGATAGGCGGTCGGCCCATGCATGCATGACGTGGATAAGAGCGGACGCTGATGGCGACCAGCAACGGCATCAATCACAGGAGCAGTGATCAGTAGTCCTCAACAGCGCCGGTGTCCCATGTTCACGCGGTGTGCGTGGTGGCCGCGTGGGCTTGAACTGTTAGGCAAACAGGAGGAAGTTGTTAGGCGATCAAAAGAGAGAGAAAGGGACCAGCTATGGCTCACGTCCAGCTATGGCCTCTCCATGCAGCTCTATGTATGGATGCATGAATGCACTTTGCCAGCTTAGAGCATCTCTAACAAATCCCGTATAAGTGGTCAAACCCTTATAATTTTTACGTTTTACAGTTTTGGTCGAAAAAAATATCCAGAACAGATATCGTACAAGTGGTCCCAACCCGTAAATTTTTTAAGGGCCACCGAAAATGCACACCCGAAACCTTTATATTTGGAGGTTGGAAGGCCGAATTTATGGGGCCTCGTATACCGGTCAAACCTCGTCGGAGCAAACACGCCGTCGTGGAGTTTGCCAGAATCCGCCCTAAACTCGCTGGAATTCATCATTGCACACCGGAAAAGGCCGCTAGACGCCACAATTGATCGCCGCCGGTTCGAATTGGACGAGCTCGACATCGCCGTGGCCTCCCATGACCTCAGCCTGGCCGCTGGAATCCTCCCTGCGCGGCAGGCAAAGGGGCACGGCTCGGCCGGCGCGACTAGCAATAGAGCAAGGCGCGGACGGCGGAGGCGACGGGGCATGACCGGCGAGGCTGGGCGTGGCCGGCATGTCGATGGGGCGCGGCCGGCAGGGACGAGGCACGGCCGACGGGCCACGGGGCACGGCCGGCGGGCGACGGGGTACAGCCAACGGGGTCGGGCGCGGCCGGCTGGGGGAAGGTGCGGCAGCGGCCGAAATGGAGGAAGGAGTTCTTTATCCCAGTTTTACGGTTTGTTTTACAATATCTGTTCGCCGTAGCTAAAATGAACCTTCAAAATGCATTCTTTTTTTGACCCGTATCCCAGTTTTTACAGTTTGCAATTTTAAAGGGTCTGTTAGAGATGCTCTTAATTGTGATCTGATCTTCCATACATTGTAAGAGCATCTCTAGAAGACCCCTTAAACCGGTCAACCCGATAAAAAATAGAGGTGTTTACAGTTTCGGTCGGAAAAAACGGACCCTAGCAGATCACGTAAACTCGTTCGGCCCTTAATCATTTTAAAGGGCACTGAAAATCCATCCGCGAGAACCTTATGTATACAGTTTCGAAGGCAGTATACAGTTTAGCCAGTAAACCGGTCAAACCTCGTCGGAGCAGACGCGCCGCAGCAGAACTGGCCAGAATCTACTCGGAATCTGTCACCGCACGTTGGAAGAAGCCGACGCACGCCAGAATTTGCCGCCGCCTGTCCGAATTGCGGCCGGCTCGACCTCCACTGTCAGACGAGGCCGTCCACGGGCAGGGTCGAGCAGGCCATCAGTGGCCCGAATCGGGGCGGGGCGGCACCGGGGAAGGTCGGAGGGAGGGGCGGGTCGCACGCAACGGTGGGGAGCTTGCGCGGCCACGCTGGGGGGGACGGGCGCTGGGGAGCTCATGCGGCCACGACGGGGAGCGCGCGTGGCGGCGGGCGGTGCCGGGCTCAATTGGGGACGGGACGGCACGCCAGGGAGCGTGCGGTCGGCGCGGGCGGTGCCGAGGTGTGCCGGGGTGCCAGGGCGAGGCACACCGTGGCCGGAGACGGGCTCTTCCCGAAGGGAGAAAGAAGAAAATAAAAGAAAAAGATGAGCTACAGCAGGATACAGTTTTATATATGAGGTCTGCTCTCTCCAGGACAATTTTGCACCATAAAACCCTTATAAGCGTTTCCAAGGGTCAACTTTTAACGGGTCTGCTACAGATGCTCTAATAGCATCAATTAATGAGTTGTATAAGCTATAAATTATACTACTTTGACACTCACTCAATAGGCAGAAGAAAAAAGAAAACAAATACAAAACTAAAAGGGAAAACAGAAGCTTTTTTTAACGAAGAACATATCAATGACATCGATATTATCCCAAAAGAAAGAAAAAACAGAGCCATGTACCAAAACAAATGCCAAAAAGAATTTTAAAAAATATTATAGGAAAGAATGAATTAGGTGCACCGGTACTGGCATGAAGAGGAAAGAAAATTAAGAAAGAAAACTTAAAGTATATCATGACAAAACATTTGTGCACAAATTGCATAGAACTTGCACTATTTCACAATATGCAAGAATACGTATATAGCAATGTAAATTTTCATAATGGTGTAATTTGACATGAATTACATAGAACTTGTATTTAGCTTTCGATGTTAGGGCATCTCCAACACTAACCTCCAAAACCGGACACCTGCAAAAAAAAACCTTCAGACCGGACACCACATCCGTCAACGGACCATGAGCACTAGTCCAGTGACACGGGAGCCGGCCATCCAACACTATACAGTAAATATCCGGCTCTGTTAACTTAAAAAAAGGTCATTAGCTGTTAATATGGCAGAAGGCTACTAATCTTGCCCAATTTAGCTACTAAGCCCCAAGCTCACCAAATATGAGTATTTGGCTTCCGCCAAATGAAGGTGCTCCAACTAGTGCATAAAA
This sequence comes from Aegilops umbellulata, assembly GCA_032464435.1. Classification (NCBI taxonomy): domain Eukaryota; kingdom Viridiplantae; phylum Streptophyta; class Magnoliopsida; order Poales; family Poaceae; genus Aegilops; species Aegilops umbellulata. Next base: position 438,418,388 of record CP136059.1, on the reverse strand, counting down.
GAGCACCTCCCGCCAAATGACTGACTGGTTTGCATAATAAAAAATATTAGAACCTATCGTCAACTGCAAATATATTTGGCAGTACTCCCTCCCACCAGCATCTAGCTATCTACTGCAATTAACACAATGCATTCAACTAAAAGCCAGCCATCATGGGCAGGCGCAGAGTAGATTCACAATGGTGGGTGCACATGAGGAAATATCCATATGGATTGATTTGAGGACCTATTTGTGAAAAAGTGAAGCTCCACGGAGATTGTGTGAAACAATGTATGATTATGGCTGGTTGGGAGTGATTTGGACTATTTCGTACTTGCTTACTAAGTGCGTGGACTGGTTCATTGCATTTTTGCAACTTTGTGTACTCCCTTCATCGAAGTATATAGGGTCTAATGTGTTTTTTTTAGATTACCTTCCATCATTGATAAGATATATAAAATATGAGGATGTATGATGTGAAAACTATATCATTAAAAACTGCTTTCAGATACGAACTTTTTTTAGGTAGTTAGTAAGATTCCGGCCATTAGTCAGTGCATGACCAGAGAAGTGTGCACTGTATGCATGTCTTTTTTTTTCGAAATAGTTTGACTACATGTTGCATGGCTGGGTGGCCGCAAGGATGCATGCACGTCGTGCCCTGTAACTATTTAGTGTGTTACACTTAGGTATAATAAAAAACCAGTACCTGATAAAAAGTCAAACCGTAAATTTGAAACATAGTGGCTTTGAAAAGATTCTTTGTTGGATTGTATACCCAGTTAGTGTGCTTTTTGACATCTCAAAAGCAACACTACACTATCATGTCATGGAGTGTTCTGTGTTTGGACTATAACTTTAGCATTCCACTTAGAAGGCGTCGCATAGCTTAGATGCTTGACCTATGGAATGATATTGTTGGCAGCCTGAGTGCTAACTAGTTATCACAACAGTTCAGTCCACAACGAACATGAACATGTCTTCTAACTACATGCCAGTTTTTGCCCTAGAAAGAAGTGGTGTTGTTTGGTTAAAAACCAAAAATGAGTGCCATAAAAGGCTTTTTTCAGTATCAATTTTGCTTTTCTTTTCTTCTTACCCAGGGCACCAGACATGTCTTTTCTTCACGAAAAAAAATGCAAACTGTGCATGAACATGTTCAATAGAAAAATAAAATAAAATATCTAGACGACTTTAATAGGGCACATACAAAATCTAGACAGTTATTTAGTATAGCAACAAGAGACATAGACTATTTCAATAAACTAATATTGTTATGGCAAAAATTTAACAATTTTTTTACTTTACAAATCTCGCATGTCACCATTTATATGCAAGTAAGCAATCACGAACATCATGATATACACTTCAAAAAAATCAATCAGATAGGTGTCCAAAGTTCTCTTTGGTTGGACACCTATCACTGCCAAAGGAAAACCTTACCGTTATCAAGACTATCCTAGCAACATGGCACAAGAAAAGGAGGTGCTAAGACGACTCAACCTTATCACAGAAGGAACAAGTTGGATTATTAGAGCAACTCCAACGGGTCAACCCAAACGGATGGCGTTTTTGTCCGCTTTTTGTCCGTTTGGGTCGGCCGCCCGGCCGCCGGCCACCCTCTTTTAGATTTTGGTCGGCAGTGCGCCTAACGGGCCGATCCATTTCATGACTGCGCGTGCTTTAGATCATGCCAGCGGCCATGCCGTCGCTCTGGTTTTGGTGCTCCAGCGCGCGGGAAAGGTTCGCGCGCGCAGGGGAAAAGCGCCTCATCCTCGGCACCTTCGACACTGCAGAGGAGGCGACCCGCGCGCACGACGCGGCGGCGTGGTGTCTCCTAAGGCCTCGTCGGGATATGAATTTTCCTGATGTGTCGAGCCAGTGGGCGCAGGATCTCGCGCCTCTCCCGCGGCTTTTCACCGACGAGGATCGACGTGTCCACCGGAGGCGGCAGCATCGCCTCGCCATCGCCGAGATGGACGTGGAAGCCATGATGGTGTGGCGCGAACGCTTCCCGCAGGACATCGTCGACGAGTGCCAGTTCTACAAGCAAAGGAGGACGGAGAGGGACGCGAGGAGGACGGAGCGAGCCGCCTATCGGGAGGACAAGCGTTCGCGGAAGCAGACCGCTCAATTGAAACTAAAGCTATGAGAAACGTCGGGCTGGGACTTCGAAGACGAGCAGCATTCTGACGCCTACATTTCGATGTCGGAGGAGGACATTACCGAGTCGGAGTCGGAAAGCGACGAGTAGTTGGTCTTTTCTTTTATCTGTGTACGCTAGAACTATCTATGTGTCCATTTTTATCAGAAAAAATGACCGGCGGCGTCGGCGACGAAGCAGGCGGGCGAGGGTGTGCTGTTTGATGTGGAGAGGCCAATGTGCCACCGACCAGCGGGTCCGGTGAGGAAAGAGGGCGAGCGCGCGTGCGTTCGTCTTGTGTCCGCGCCGACGCAAATCCGGCTCAAAAATGGGTCAGGAATGGGTCAGCAGACGAACGAAAGCGGACGCGCGTCCGTTTGGGTCGGCGCATTGGGCCGACTTTTCTGTCCCCGCCGACCCAAACGAACGGCCGCGGACGAAATAGGTCGCTTCATTGAAGTTGCTCTTAGTGTATCTTATTTTGTGCATCGCATCTTTGATTAAAACATCATCCTGGCTACCATTTCTCTACTTACTCTCATGTCATGTTGTGGTTACGGTGCTCGTCTCCTGGGGCGTACCGAGCAGCCAGCCCCGCACACAAGGTTAAACATTTCACAACCACCTCTACAATTTGCCCCACTTCCTCTCCAGCTCTTCAAGAAAAATTTAGGTCCAATTGAAGAACCAACCTTTGACTGAATGGTCTGCAGGTTGGATGTACGCCCATCCTACCAGGGATGAAATTTCAGGTTTGACACATGTGTATCTTGTAAAGGCGGACTATTCTGTCAGTGGAAAACGATGGTCTTATTGCTAGTGAGGTGTCTATGATGACTTCGTCAATCACAATACCCGTCGACTGAGCCTTTCGGAGGAGCTTATAAGTGTATGGTGTACGTGTGCGCATTTATAAGATTGAGTTTATGTGTGTACATGTGAGCGTCTGTGTTGTACTCCCTCTATAAAGAAATATAAGAGCGATTTAGATCACCACTCGCTCTTATATTTCTTTATTGAGGGAGTACTTTGTTTCTAAAAAATATCAGGTCCAAAAGAGCGCAAAATCAATCATTGCCTCTGTTTTCCTGTTCGACATTGAGAGTTTAATTAAAGATGTAGCCTGCCGAGTCGCAACAGCATCGCCACGAGCTGACAGTGACGGCCGCAAGTGATATGCTTGCGTTAATCACCCATCAATCGCTGTTACCAATCAGAATCATCAAATGCAAAAGGCCTACCGCTGACTACAAATTAATGCTTTGTTTGCACTAACGACTATATAAGTGCAAGCACTAAACGCACCAAATTAAGACACACACACACGCTAACCCTAGCTCAGAAAGGAAAGAGTACTTCTAAAGAAAAGAAAGAGCAACATGAGCTCGTCGGTCCAGGCCCAGCTCATGCGGCTCAAGCTCAAGGTCGTGTACCGGCTGATCGTGGACAACTTCCTTGCCGCTTCCTGTGTCGTCGCCCTCGTGCGGCTCGGCCCGGCGGAGCTCATCAGCTGCCTCCGGCCAGTGCACCTGTTCTTTGCGGCCGCAGCGGCCGCCGTGTACCTAATGCTCCGCCCGCGCGCGGTGTACCTGATCGACTATGCCTGCTTCGACACCTCGCCGCTCATCCGCATCCCCATGGCCTCATTCATCGAGCACACCAAGCATACGCCCACCATGAGCGAGCGCAGCGTCCGGTTCATGTCGCGGCTGCTGGCGCGCTCCGGGCTCGGGGAGGAGACCTGCCTGCCGGAGGCGCACCACTTCATCCCGACGCTGGAGTACTGCACCCTCGAGAATGCCCGCGCCGAGTTCAAGCTCGTCGTCTTCTCGGCCATCGACGACCTGCTCGCCAAGACCGGCGTCACCCCAGACTCCATCGGCGTGCTCGTCCTCAACTGCAGCCTCTTCTGCCCCACGCCATCCTTGGTCGACATCATCGTGAACAAGTACAACCTGCGCGACCACATCCGTAGCGTGAACCTCTCCGGCATGGGGTGCAGCGCGGGGCTCATCTCTGTGGGGCTCGCTAATAACCTCCTGCAGGTTGTTCCCCAGGGGTCCCACGCGCTGGTCGTCTCCACAGAGACCATCACGCCGAACTACTACGTAGGCAACGAGCGCGCGATGCTCCTGCCAAACTGCCTGTTCCGCGTCGGCGGGGTGGCCGCGCTGCTGTCGACGTCCCCCATGAATGCCCGGTTCCGCCTCAAGCACGTCGTGCGCACCTTCACCGGCGCAAACGACAGTGCTTACCGGTGTGTGTTTCAGAAGGAGGACGACCAGGGGAATGTCGGGATCAACCTCAGCAAAAACCTGATGGCCATCGCCGGGGACTCGCTGCAGGCCAACATAACCAAGATCGCGCCGCTCGTCCTGCCTTTCTCCGAGCAGCTCCTCTTTGCCCTCTCCTTTGTCGCACGTAAGGTGCTTGGCGCACGTGTCAAGGCCTACATCCCGGACTTCTCCGTGGCGTTCAAGCACCTGTGCATCCACGCCGGCGGCCGCGCGGTCATCGATGAGCTGCAGAAGAGGCACCACCTCTCCGACGAGCAGGTGGAGGCGTCACGGATGACACTGCACCGGTTCGGAAACACGTCTAGCAGCTCGCCGTGGTACGAGCTGGCCTACATGGAGGCCAAAGGGCGAATGCGCAAGGGCCACCGCGTTTGGATGATCGGCTTCGGCTCAGGGTTCAAGTGCAACAGCGTGGTGTGGGAGTGCATCCAGCCAGCTGCCGGCAACACCCATGGGCCGTGGAGCACGTCCATCCACAAGTATCCAGTGCACATTCCCGACGTGCTAAGCCAGTAGCTTATACTCTGCTACATAATAAACCCAGCCTAGACGGGTGGCCTAAACATGAACAATAATCCCCAGACCGTCGTTTCTGGTTTGCAGCCATTGTAATCGTATATCTCCAGTGTGCTCTTACATATACTCCATGTAACCGAAGGTCTATTTCGTCATTCATTCACGCTATGTGATGTATTACACCATTGGATTCCATACTTGATATGGTGTGTCATGCTTTCTGTTGAAAACCTTAATTGGTGATTCATTCTAGCTAGTAGCAACTTAACACCAGGGCCGTCCAGGGGCCTGTGCAGGCTGTGCGACCGTACATTGCCCCCAAATTCCAGGGGCCCCTGATTCTAGGCCTATGTCTTGGTAATTTTGGGCCATTTTTACAGCTAACACAGGCCCATGGCTCTCCTGAACTGGGCCTTCTCCTCAATTCCCGAATGACCCTTTCCCGAGTCCGGATTGACACAGCCTGCCGCCGATCCATCGATCTATCCATCTTCCCGAGACGATGCGCAGTGGTGGCCTTTGTATTTTTTGGAAAAACTCTTTTGAAGTTGCAATAAAGAATTATTCCAAGTATCATGTTGATGCATGGGTCAAGGAACCCGGGAAAGAGCAATGGAGGTTAACTTGTTTTTATGGAGAGGCCACTAGAAGCCTATGATACAAGACATGGGACACTATGAAGCGTTTGCGGGGCGAGAGCACTCTCCCGTGGCTGTGTATAGGTGATTTCAATGAGATCTTGCGTCCGGAAGAGCAACACGGCCCTCATGAGCGGGATAGCTCACAGATTGAGGCATTTAGAGAAGCGGTGGATATATGTGGTCTAGCGGATCTGGGATATCGAGGATTAGACTGGACTTGGGAGAAGAAGGTCGCCGGAGGTCACTTCTGCCGCGTTCGTTTGGACAGAGCTTTGGCTACACCTTGCTGGTCAGGCCTTTTCCCGTTTGCTTCCCTTGAACATCTCACGGCGGCCAAGTCCGACCATTGTCCAATTCTTTTGGAGACTGATCTAGCTGACACAAGTGTGCGAGCCAAACAAAAGCGCTTCCGCTATGAATGCATGTGGGAGAGGGACGCGCGGTTTGGTGGCATACTGTCTGAAGCATGGAATTCAACTGGTCGAGCCAATACTGTAACGGAACTCTCGGGCAAGCTAGCATCGGTGGCGGGCAAGCTACAGAGGTGGGGGCGAACCACCTTTGGTGCGGTGAGGGCAGAACTCCGCCATCTACGTAAGCAGCTTGAGGAGCTTCGCTCGCTCCCCAACCGAATGGAACCATCGAGAGAAGAGGAAAGAGTGGAAGCCCGTATGGTAGAATTGTGCCTCAAGGAGGAAATTATGTGGCGCCAGAGGGCACGAATCCAATGGCTTGCGGAAGGAGACAACAACACTAAATTTTTCCACCGTAAAGCAAGTGCTCGGAAGGCCAAAAACAAGATCGTTGAGTTACAATGTCCGGATGGCTCTGCATGTAGTGACGAATATGAGATGGCAGAGATGGCCACATCGTTTTATAGCAATTTGTACACCTCGGAAGACACGGTGGGCATTGAGGAGGTTTTATCACATATACCCTCGCGGGTAGATGCCTCTATGAACGCATCACTTACTGCACCGTACAGCAAAGCCGAGGTGAAAACGGCTCTGTTTCAGATGTTCCCGGCCAAGGCCCCAGGGCCCGACGGCTTCCCTGCACACTTTTTTCAACGACACTGGGAGTTGTGTGGTGATGAGGTAACTGCGATGGTGCTCAGAGTTCTTCAAGGAGAGGATTCCCCGGAGGAGATCAACAAAACGTTCATTGTCTTAATACCCAAGATTGCTAGTCCAAAAAATTTAGCACAGTTTCGACCGATCAGCCTCTGCAACGTGATCTACAAGATTGCATCCAAGGCTTTGGCAAATCGGCTCAAGCTCATTCTCCCCCACATCATCTCCGAAGAACAATCCGCATTTGTTCCAGGACGTCTTATTACAGACAACTTCATATCAGCCTATGAGTGTCTCCACTTCATGAAAACCAGGAAGTTGAAGGGCAACAGGTATTGTGCGTTAAAACTTGACATGATGAAGGCCTACGACAGGTTAGAGTGGAACTATTTGGAGAGGGTTATGCTCAAACTGGGAATCAGCCCGCTTTTTACTCAAAAAGTGATGCGGTGTGTCACATCGGTCTCGTTTTCGGTCATCTTTAACGGTGACAAGTAGGAGGAGTTTCAACCTTCCAGAGGACTCCGGCAAGGCTGCCCTATCTCCCCATATTTATTTTTATTGGCTGCCGAGGGACTCTCCTGCCTTCTGAAATCCACACAATCGGACGAGATTGTTAAGGGCATCACGGTAGCACCAGGTGCACCTGAGGTAAATCACCTGCTTTTTGCAGATGACAGTATTTTATTCTTTAATGCTACTCATGAGATGGCAAACAGAGTAGATACCTTCCTCCAGAAATATTGTGCGGCGTCGGGACAACGAATAAACAAGGAGAAATCATCCATATTCTTCAGCAAGGGCTGTTCAGAAACCTCGAGGCAAGAGGTAAAGCATATACTTCAAGTTCAAAATGAGAAGTTGTCTGAAAAATATCTGGGCCTCCCTGCCGATGTAGGGAGAGCCAAGGAGAGATCATTTAAATACCTCAAGGACAGAATTTGGAAGCAAGTACAGGGCTGGATGGAGAAAGCACTTTCAGTTGGAGGGAAGGAGGTGCTCATCAAATCCGTGGCTCAAGCAATTCCTACATACTCTATGGCATGTTTCAAACTCCCTAGAGGCTTATGCCAGCACATCAACGGCATCTTGAGGAAGTTTTGGTGGGGATCAAAAAACGGAGAAAGAAAGACCGCTTGGGTATCGTGGGAAGTCATGACGCAGCCGAAGTTCATGGGGGGTATGGGGTTCCGCGACATCGAGCTCTTTAACCTAGCCTTGCTTGCAAGGCAAGCTTGGCGTCTTCTCCAGGAGCCAAACTCCCTGAGCGCCCGGATCCTTAAAGCAGTTTACTACCCTACCTCATCAATCCTCGAAGCTGAACTTGGCAAGAACCCCTCACAGGTATGGCGTTCCCTGATGGAAGGAAGAGACACCTTACGACTGGGACTAGTAAAACGAATTGGCTCGGGTGAACTTACTAATATCTGGAGTGATAACTGGATACCACGAGACTTCAAGCTCCGACTGGTATGTCCCAAAACGCTGAACCCTCCTCAAATGGTATCTGAACTTATCAACCCGATCACATCATCTTGGGATATGGATAAGCTTGAGACCCACTTTTACATGATGGACAAGGAAGCAATTTGCAATATTCCGCTAAGCTCCCGTGTACGGGAAGATTTCTGGGCGTGGCATTATGAAAGGAAGGGAATATTCACTGTCAGGTCCGCATACAAGCTCCTATCTGCAACAAAACAACAACGCACGGACTGGCTGGAAAACAACGAGGGTCACTCGCGTGTTGATTCAGACCGCAGGTCTTGGTCTACTCTTTGGGGCGCTGCAGTTCCCTCAAAAGTACGCGTTTTTGCCTGGTGTTTGGCAAAGACTTCTATTCCAACAGGAGAGGTACGGAAGCATCGAAGCATGACTGACTCGGCGGAATGTTCGATCTGTCACGCAGCAGTCGACACTTGGCGCCATTCTCTCTTCGACTGCCGCATGGCCTGGTGTGTATGGGCCCTCACCGAAGAGGATCTGTTGGAAACGATCATCTCAAACAGAGAGACGGATGCCAAGCTATGGATGTTATGGCTTGTTGACACACTACCTTCGGCGGACCTAGCTCAAGCGCTGGTCACCATGTGGGCCATCTGGTGGGCAAGACGTCGGGCTATACATGACAACCAATTTCAGAGTCCACTAAGCACCCACACTTTCATCAAGAAGTTTTTAGCCGAACTCGAGATGCTCCCGGTCAGAAAATCAGGGCCCAAGGACCTGCATGTAATGTCCAGGGACATGCATGTAAATAGCAGGGACCTGCATGCAACAGATGGGGGTCACGTGATTCCAACTCGTTCCAACTGGCTCCCGCCCGAGCTTCATCACGCTAAAATTAATGTGGACGCCGGGTTTTCCAAGGTTGGAGATAGAGCGGCCTCAGCAGTGGTATGCAGGGACAAATGAGGCAAGTACCTAGGGGCCTCGGCAGTCATCTATGAAGGCCAATCCGACCCTACCATCCTTGAGGCTCAGGCTTGTAGTGAGGCTCTCTCACTTGCAGCAGATTTACATATTCAATCCTTTTGTGTTGCATCCGATTGTCTGGAAGTGGTGGCGAATATACAAGTTGAAGCTCCTTGCAACTATCATTCCATCCTTCAGGACATCAAACATCAAAGGCGGCAATTCCAGGATGTAGCGTTTATACATGAAAATAGAAAGCACAATGGAGAAGCCCATGCCTTGGCGAAGGCAGCGGCTTCTCTAAGTCCCGGGCGCCACGTGTGGCTTAGCATCTTGCCCGAAATTATCTGTATCCCTATGTTTTTGAACTTCTAATAAAGGATACAGCAGCTCAAAAAAAAGAGTCCGGATTGACACAGCCTGCCGCCGATCCATCGATCTATCCATCTTCCCGAGACGAACGAAGTGTGGCGCCGCCGCATGGTGACGGAGGCTAGCGGCGTTGTCTAGTTTGATTGCTTTGTTTCCTCCCCGGAGGTGCAGCCCATATCTCTTCTCGCATGTGGTACAGCAACAACAAGTCGTCTGTGCACTGCATCGCAAGAAGGTGTCTTCTCTGATGATCTGACTTACTATAGCTTGTGTTTTTTAGTCTGCTGGCTGGCCATTCCTCATTGAAATTATCAAGCGTTTCAGTTTTAGGAACAATTGGATTCGATGCACGGCTTTGTTCCTCTCTGCTGCTACTGCAAGGGCCATGGTGAATGGACGTTTGGGTGACCCAATCTGGCAGGTTTCTTCAAGGGATTGCTTAATATCAAGTTTCGACAGTGTACGTCATCAAGTTTTTCTTCGCTATAACACCATCCTGTAAATACTCTTCGCTATAATACGTCATCAAGTTTCGACAGTGTACGTCATCAAGTTTGAGTGCATCCAGCCACCTGCCCACAACACCCATGGGCCGTGGAGCACGTCTATCCACAGGTATCCTGTGGACATTCCCGACGTGCTAAGCCACTAAGCTTATACTACTACATAATAAACCCAGCCCAGACGGTGGTCTAAACATGAACAATAAACCCCTACGGTCGTTTCTGATTTTCAACCATTGTAATCGTTATTTTCTGTGTGCTCACGTACGCCATGTAACGGAATGTCTCTTCTATCATTCACTCGTTATGTGTGTGATGGTTTGTGTTGGATTATAGATGGGCTTTGACCCAAATATGAGAATAATCTTTGGTTAATCTCCAAGGTTCATTTAGGTGCATTGCAAATAGTGAGAAGTTTAGTACCATGTTGCTATTGTAGTAAGACTGAGACCCCTTTATAAGGTCTGCTCTATCACTTGTCATTGGAAGCGTGAGAAGAGTAGTACACACACGCTCCTCCGCCGCCCGTCACGCCTTGTCACAACGCGCGAGCCGAGTCTTATTTTTGCCGGCTGGGAATGGTTAATTAATTATGGATCCATTAATGAGCGGCTAACTGAAGTGTCACTGTTCAAGACGTTGAACCATGCAGATGCGGAGGACGAAAAAAACTAAGGTGTGGTGAAGCCTTACAAAGATTTTTTATAATGCAAAGCAAAAGAGTCAACACACGCTAACAATGCACACGACAAACAAATAACCAAATACAACGAGTCATGTTGGTTTATTCAATTGGTCTTCAAAGCACAGATTTTCTAATTATTATTCAATTAGATTGTTCTGTCCTGGTTGCTGCATTAACGGACGAGTCACTTTGAACAAATCCGCTCATGGACATCTAATTCTGGAAATTAAAATGCTCCTAGAACCGCATGGGTTTATTCCATAGAAACTAGATTGTCATCAAAATAGTGTTGCTCATTATATAACTAATATTGGTCGTTCTGGAGGCTACACCGCGTGTTGGTTGCACCGTGTTCTAGATAGTGTATCTAGTTTTGTAACATTATTCCAGAGAATTTAACCAAATATTTTTCCAATAAAAAAAAGTTTTGAAGACCTGCCCAGCCGCCACCGCGCCGCTATCTTAGGGTCGCGTCGCGTCGCGTCGGGTCGAGTGATAGCATGCATGTGCTTGCGTCTATGCAAGACTGCATCCTGTGCGGGCGCTTGGCTCGGTCGAACTTGCCGTGCATTCTTTTTTTTAGGCAATCAAACTAGCGTGCTGTGCCTTGACCGGTTCCTGGGCTGGATGCATCGGCCCATCAGGCCAGCGGCCTCTTACTTTTTTCTTTTTTGCCAAAACGAACGAGAGACTGTTGCAGATCGATGCATATGCATAGGTATAAAATATTTGTTGCTCAAAATTAAGGTATGGCGGCTGCCATACCCTGCCCATTGGAGCCCTCCGCCAGTGGAAACATGGGTTGTTCGTGTACTCGGTCGTGGGCCTAAGCCCAGGCCCATCTACCCGACAGCCTATGTAAGGAGGCTCTGTCTGTGGAGTGAACCCTAACTCACTCACTCCCTCCTGCATAACCCTAACCGTCATCTATTGTTTCTCTCACTGTGCCGCCTTTGGTGATCCCATCCTGACGACCGCGTGCACGGTTGGTCGGGAGAGCAGGTGCCTCCGGAACCCCGTCGTTCAAGATCCCGCCCGGGAGAACGGCGATAAGATTTTTGGGGAGCGTCTCGGCGCGACTACTCCCGATCCATCCACGTCCCATCCCGTCCTCCTCCGCATCGACTACTTCCCTTGCATCAACCCCATGGCCGCCGCCGCCAAGAAGAAGGCCATGGACGTCGCCGAGGCTACTGTTGTTGTCGACGCGTTGGCCTGGCCAACTAGACAGTATGATTCGTTCATCCCCTATTTGCTCACTCATGTGCTAGCCGTATATATTATGTTCATAGATGTTTCGGTTCTATGTACTGTATTTGCTCACATGCTTAGATATCACTATGAGTTGCATACTGTGATTTGCCATGTTTATTGTCTACTCATGGATTAGACTAATCGAAAAGATCATAATATTTTCAGCAATCCAAAAGACTTATTTTTAGGCACTTTTTAATTTAAGGCTTTGCCGCTACTTTGAAACTAAAAAAGTTTACCGAAACGCATTTTAAACGGTTTGTTCTTTCTTTAGTTCTCTGGACACTTTTTTCCTTTCTTTTTCTTTCCATTTATTCCTTTTGTTTTTATTTATTATATGCATGATTTTTTTCTAATCTGACTACTTTCATAAAATTTATGGATATTTTTGGAAAATTCATGAACTTTTTTTTTCAAAATTGATAAAACAATATTCTAGAATAGATGAACTTTTGTTAAAAACCGATGATCTTTTAAAAGAATGATGAAATTTGTCAAATTATTTTTAATCATTGAACTTTTTTAAGATTGGAGAACTTTTTTTCATAATTGATGAATTCTTTTTCAAATTTGTGAACTTTTTCTCAAAATTGATTAACTTTTGAAATTAATGGATTTTCTAAGTTTGTGAACTTTTTTTATAAATATGTGAACATTTCTGAATTCACGAATTTTATCGGCTTTTCCAAAAAAAGGTTTTTATTTTTTATTTGTTCCCAAACGTCAACGGTTGTTGGTCAACTGGTTAACCGTTGATCTGTCCACCCTGAGGAGTGACCCTGAAATGGTTTCTGGAACAAGTGACCTAGTTCTGAAATGTTTTTTGGGCCGGCCCACAAGGCGTGCGCCGGGCACCGCTTTTCCCTAACCAACGCTTAAGGTGCGGACTAGGAGGTCCCTACGGACATGGCTGAGAGACCACTGACAAATGATGTGCGCGCAACATGATCGGGCCGGTTGGCAACAAGGTCCTGGTTGCGGAACCGTTCTGAAACAATGGTTGAGCTGCAGAAATGTGGAATATATGGAGGTTGGCTCTCGACCATCCGATGAAGAATCCATCCGACGCCGTGGACGGTCACCTGGGATCGATCAGGCTTTTTTCTTTTGCAGATAAACAATTTGTAGCGGGGAGGAGGACCCCTCCCTCCTTAAAAATTACTCCCTCCGTCTCATAATGTAAGACGTTTTTTGATACTACACTAATGTCAAAAAACGTCTTACATTATAGAACGGAGGGAGTAGATTTTTGCCCCATTACTCCGGTCCGCCTCCTTTGGTCCACGTTCAAGTATTTCCCATCATGTCGACACCTTCCGGGGAAAAAATAAGAAACAAATGCAAGCGTCACGTGAGCGCACAGGCTAATTAAGCGTCTCCCGGTCGCTGCAAATCGATCGCGGCCATGGACGACGGGGACCTGGACTTCTCCTCCATGTCCATGGGCAGCTACTTCGACGACGTCCTCGGGGGCACGCCGGAGCACCTCGCGTGCTGCACCCACACCCACACCTGCAACCCGCCCGCCCACCACCTCCCCCACACCCACACCTGCCTCCACGTCCACTCCAAGCTCGCTGCCTCCGCCTCCTCCGACGCCGCCGCCGCCGACTCCCCCACCGAGCCCGAGGACGCCCACGCCACCTCCCGGAGCAAGAAGCGCCGCCCCTCGGGCAACCGGGCGGCCGTGCGCAAGTACCGCGAGAAGAAGAAGGAGCACACGGCGGTGCTGCAGGAGGAGGCGGCCCGTCTGAGGGCTATGAACGAGCAGCTCGCCAAGAAGGTCCAGGACCACGCCGCGCTCGAGGCCGAGGCGGCCAGGCTCCGCTGCCTGCTCGTCGACGTCAGGGGCAGGATCGAAGGGGAGATCGGCGCCTTCCCTTACCAGCGCCGGCCGGCCAAGAGCGACGGCCCGGGCACTGCTGGCCCGGTCATGATGAGCTCATGTGGCTTCGTACGAACCTGTGAACAGCCTCCTGTTTGTTTTCATCATCAGTAAAAGAGTAGCATCAGAATTTTACTTTGGATACGTTGCCTTCTGAGATAAATTTCATGACATTATCGGGTTTTTTGGTATGAAAAGCCTTCTTGGCTAGCTTTATTTCCGTTCAAGCATAGTTACATGGGATGCTAACTCAGGAAAGAAAAGTCAATTGGAACTGTTATTTAGAGTAATGCTACACTCAGTGAGGGATTGATTACGGGGTTCACGGACTAACAGACGTGGGCGATTGGGATTGGACAAGAGGGGAGGATGGGGTCCACCCCCGCTGAATATCAGCGGGAGAGAGATATTAGTTAGAAGAAAATCACGTAAAAGCCTGTAAAGGGTCCGTGTGTGTAGGATTATCGTGTTATTTAAACTAGTTTTGTAAAAATGACAGAGAGTGCAAACCTGGGATCGGGTACAAATTAAACAAATTTGCCAAAACCCGCCAAACCGAAACATCTGACCTCAAAAGTCAAAGCCCAGGCATACAGGAAAGAAAAGGCGTGTGCCAGTTCAGGGCGGTGTCGGTGCACGGAAATGGCCACAACGGGGACTTGGGGAATGTATTCGAGTCATTCAATCCAACGAGTGGATTGAACCTGTGGGTGAACCCGTCAACTAGAACCATTTCAGTATGTGCAGTTTCATCTGCTCAATATCTCTTCGCCCCCTAATTTTGCTCAACCCGCACCGCTTTAGTCCAATTTTTTTTCCAGTCCATCACAACCCATTATGAAACCATGTAAAGACCCGCACCGAAAAACCCAAATAAACCGACAGCATTTCCAGGATGGTTTTTTTTCCTGAATGATAACAACAAACACTATTTACCGAGCTAAAAGTACACTGTTTACCAAAAAGGTCACTATAAAAGGTGAAGAGTATAAGAAGGCTAGCAGGGACCAGAATCCACAATATGCCTTCATCGTTGTCCATTGGAGACCCTGGCGGAGGAGAACGGTACAACCGCTGAGGGAGAAGATTGCCAAAGGAGGTACCACAACCAAAGACAAACCAATCATGTAATTTGTGTTAGTTTTTAAGCCAAAAATGTTTTGTGCGGATTCCACTCCAACAGCTTTTCTTATAAACTATGAGAACAAAGTTGCGTCTGGAAAATTGTCAAAGAATCATACTCAGCGGAAATTTTCATCTCTATATATTTCCCCCCTATGTCAGCCGTTTTCTCAACCTGAAGTTGCACCTTTTTCTTTTGGCTTGTTCTTCCATTAATGGGGGAAAGTGCAAGTTTAACAGCATATATATGCAACGTAGGTAGTATGTGGTGTAGTTATATCATAATTTGCGATAAATTACATGTCTTTATTTCACTTTTATGTTTACAAGGTGACTATGATCCAACAAATACAGTATATTTCCTCCCAAGGTACTCGAATTATAAAGATAGAAGAGAGCTAGTTATAAAATAGTACTGACAGATTAACAAAAAGAAAGTTGTAAAATAGACAGAGTAATTAAATATGTTTTGCATCTCTCTTCTTTCCTTTTTCCTTTTCTTTTTCTGTTCTACCCCAATTAAAAGATAGAAGAGAACTTTTCTTTTTGATGAGAAGAAAAAAATGAGAGAGAGAAGGGAACTGGTTCACTAATTACATGTTCTACCCAAGTTGGCATCAAGAATGTCGTCATTATGTGGCCATAGCCACGGCATGATCACCATGTGCTCACTCTCGCATCCGGAGCAAGAAATGTTGTCATCGTCGCAACACCATGTGTTAGAGTGACCAGCAACGTAGTACGGACGCGTCCCTGTCCAAAGTCTTTATCGTCGCTCCCCTCCCCTCCAGGACCGACGAAAGCAAAATTAATCAACGCGTATGCATGGCGACGGGGACGGGCCTCTGCGACCTCCCGGCGGACTGCCTGGCCCTCGTGGCCTCCCTGACCTCCCCCGGCGACGCGTGCAGGCTGGCGGCCACAGCCACCGCGCTCCGGGCCGCCGCCGACTCCGACGAGGTCTGGGGGAGCTTCCTCCCGGCGGACTGGGCCGACGTCCTCGCGCGGTGTAGCACCGCCGGCCGCCGCGAGGGTGAAACACAGAAGGAGCTCTTCTCCCGCCTCTGCGACTCCCCCGTCCTCCTCGACGGCGGCAAGCTGGTAATCTTTGCTGTTGCAGACTTAATTGTTAGTAGTACCATTCATCAAAGGATCGATCTCGAATGATGACATTGGCATCGATCCGCCGGCCGGCAAAGAAGAGCTTCTCGCTGGACAGGCGTAGCGGCGGCAAGAAGTACATGATACCGGCGAAAGCTCTGTGCTACGGATGGAGTGGCTACCCCTACGGAGGCCTCGCCTGGTCGCACTGCCACCCTCACTCCAGGTTTTGGCTTTCCTCCCATTTCCCATAATTTTCGGTTGCATTTCAGTAAAATAAAAAATATCAAGACCACGCAAGAGAATTTCTGTAATTTATACACTCCTTCACCTTGCTCACTTTGTATGCTTAGAACTTACAATTATATATATTGTTCTTTTTTTTGTAAAAAAAAAATGTACACTCCCATTGTGAATTTAGGTAAGTACTGAAAAATTAGGTGATCAAGATGTAGAAAACTTTAACCACATGATGTTTCCTACTTAAGCTAATAGTAAAAGATTATTGGGAACTAAAGCAAATAATTTAGGTTGGGTTCGACATTACGGTGGATTATGAGAATCCTGTTTGCCCACTTTATACTTTTTGTATGCATATTTTAGTGTTTGTTTGATCTGCTTTTCCCTACTTTTGAGCCTAATTTTCTACAGCACTTGTGCTTCACTTTGCCCAATTTATAAGCTAAGCATAGCACTAAAACACAGTCCAACAACCCGTAAACTAAGACTCGCCCTTTTGTCTTGTAGATTCCGGGAGGTGGCTGTTCTATCGCACTTGTGCTGGCTGGACGTGTATGGCATTTTGAACACCAAAAACCTCCTGGGCGTCGGCAGAGGCTATGCCGCCTATCTCGTATACAGGGTGCATTGGTTGCCAGCTCCAAACAGGGTGCATTGGTTGCCAGCTCCAAACACCGCTCAAGAGCAAAGCGAAGAAGCTACAGCGTCCTCTGCCGCCGCCATCTGCAACCATGAGTGCAACCATCTGGTGCCTCATAACTACTCGCGATCTTCGTTATGGGACTGGGACTGGGAACTCGATGGATCATCATCATCGTCCATGTTGGTAGCCATGACCGAGAAGAATCAAAGTCGGAAGCGGCGGCTTAAACCTTATGGTGTTTGCGTGAGGAGCGGCGGACGATGGGTAGAGCAAGAGATCAAAATAGTGTTGGACGAGCAGTGTGTGGAGGGAAAAGAGAGCAATGTTTCCGTTGAGTTCAGAGGGTTGACAGGGTCGCATGGGTGCCAGATTATCATAGAGGGGATCGAGGTAAGGCCGAGAGCAATGGAGAGTTAAAAGCATGTAGACGATGCTTAATTAGATAGATAAATTCAGTCGTATTGTGAAGTTTGTTTGTGTCAGTATTGCAATTCGCAACTATGTTGTTAACTTGTTATCTTAATTAATTTTTGTTCCTTATGTTTGACTAGTGTTTTGATAACAAACATCCAAAACAAAGCCCTAATTGCATCATTCAATTAGATAGTTATTAAAGAGCATAAGTCTTTGCCTTTTGAGGTTTGAACGCCAAACGTGTTCCTAGTTTATCCATCGGAAAGGGAACACTTTTGTCCCTAAATCTGCCTTTTTGTTCCCTGGCCTGGCATGCCTAAAACTTGTCGTTAGCAAATGGCTAATGGTAACTCTAGCATTTGATCTCCCCCTGGTGTCTTGACTAGGAGAATATTCATGGTCCTCTCACATTTCCACACGTGCCATGGATATAATCCTTGACAATAGAGTGAGGGTGTGTATGGAGGGTACTATTACCAAGACTAGTTGAATGCCCGTACGTTGTCACGGGACAAGATAATACTGCTGCTTTAGATGTATTTTGTTTAGGTGACATATTAAATTCATACTCCATCCATTCCATCTATGAGTCCGACGTCAAAAAGAGCGGGCAATATTTCAACATGTTTGTTCTGCTTCATCCCATTTTTCATTGGTTCTACTTTTTTATCAACACAATCTTATTTCTCTCCACCAGACAAACGTTGCTATCCCTTCCATGTCTTTATCTCGGTCCACTCCTTCGTTCAAGCTGTGCCATCGCTCTACGTCTGACCACATAGTTTCACTTTTAACATGATAAGCTGCCACTTATGATGCTATGACAAAAATATACCCGCACTATTGCTAGGGACAAGTGTATAGGAGGGTCTGTTGGCAACAACTTTGCTTTTTCGCCCAGTGTTGCCATTACTTAAGCACTTCTGCGATCACAATTTCTGGAATCCTTAATTAATACCACCAGAAAGGGAATGTGACCACAGCTCTCCTTTTTTCAATCTTATCTTCAATTTTTATTTTCAGAAAAAAGGGTAGAATTCGGACACTATATAAGGAAGCCTAATTCGACTACACTTCGTTTGGCTTCACCCCAAGCCCACACACCATTCTCCGATAGAAGGTTGGTTTATATTTAAGATTTTTCATACAAATTTAGAGAAAGCACTTTGAATATTAAATCAAAGGAGTGACATTACCAAGGTTAAATTATGACATAGGACGGGAGAAGGAGAGGCATGTGTACGTTCTAAAGACACCAGATACTTGGATAACAAACTTGTAGGAAGGCCAATATGATGTTGCATCATACATTCGTGAATGACCTATATTTGGTACTTCAGAATACAACAGAACATAATCCAACTGAATGTAGAGAAAAATAGAACCCACCTGCTGCTGGCCGTCACATGCAAGCAGCAAAAACTATGCATAAACCAAGATGTGGTGGGCAGCATCAGTAAGAAAATAAAAACCTTTATTTTGCATAACCATGTATCGAAATCCACGCGCAACAAAGGCAAATGTCATATCTCTTACATCTTGATCGAATAAGCTTCTCGCAAGAACAACCGTAATAAGGACCAAAAAGGAATCAACTAAAAGTAGAATATATAACAATAGAGCAACGGCCAAACTTGAAAGGTTACAACTGTTGTCCAGTGGAGCAGCCTTTGCCAAACAGAGCAAAACACTCGAACAATTTTGTTAAAGACAAACGGAATTATATACAATTATATACAAAATCCAATCAAGACGAGCTGTAACTCCATGTTCCAGAACAACATATATAAGGAATATATGAACTACTCCCTCCGTCCAAAAATACTTGTCATCAAAATGGATAAAAAGAAATGTATCTAGAACTAAAATACGTCTAGATACACCGAAAATGCATAGGAGCTCTCGGGTGCTACGCCCCCTATATTCAAAAATAATTTAGTAATTCAAAAAAGCCAAAAAAATCCCGAAACTTTTTATGGAATCAAACGTGACCAAGTATTGCACTCGTACAAAAAGATTAAACAGGGAATGACTTTTATTGTATCCGGGGTTAAAGATTTCCCGAAAAATGCTAGATACAAGTACTATTCATGCTATATTGTCGTCATAAATTTGTCTTTTTTGCCCTGAAGTTAACGAGAATCATTCCTTGGCCAAACTTTTTATATGAGTACAATACCTAGTCATATTTGGTTCAAAAATATATCCAGGATTTTTTTGACGTTTTTTTGAATTATTAAATTATTTTTAATATAGGGGGGGTGGAGCACCCGAGTGCTCCTAATCCGCTTCCCTAGATACACCTCCTTTTATCCATTTTGATGACAAGTATTTCTGGACAGAGGGAGTAGCTAATTATATGACGCAAGTAAACCAAAATATTTTTAGTTACTATGACAATAACAAAAGCTTGTCTGATTGTTATTTTTGACTGATTTTGCATATCACTACTCTTATGCTTATGTTTCTTCACATCATCGTGTCACATTGGTTATATTCAACAGTCAGGTCTGCTAGCTAGCTGGTGGTTTTCATGATTTAAGGTGTGTGATTTACATGCAAAACAGTGGAGAATTATCCTTACAGTAACAAAACACTATTATGCTCACTAAGTTTAAAATAATGTATTCTGTAGATGTGATATATCCAGGTTAATTCTATTTGCAAACCTCAAAAATAACATTGTGATTTGCACATTAACACATGTCATGATGAAGAAGAAAAAAACCTTTGATGAGTGATGACCATGCCACACGAATTGTATAATTCCTCCATTCAATGTTTTCTCATTCCAAAACATAAGAATTTTGTTGTATGACATGTACCAGTAGAATAACATGTCTAGCAGGAATTATCCTATTAATAATGTCGATTTGATAAATCTGGAAGGCTATGAAACTTTGTTCTAGCTAATTGATCATTAAGCACCAAGTTTAGCACGAGGCGACCGATACCTACCAAAACAAAGTATTAAACTGCAGAGAAAGGCGAACCTAGCATACCCACGTGAGTTTAGATGATGTACTCCCTCTGTAAGGAAATATAAGAGCATTTATATCAATAAAGTTGTGATGTAAATGCTCTTACATTTCTTTACGTAGGGAGTATATCTTTGTGTGGAAACTTTAACCCCTTTGGTTAATACTGTGTGTCTGAATTAATGTGAGAAGCACACATGGTCCTGAGTCTGGAAATAAAACATGGAGACCTGTCATCATAAATTTCTTAAAATAAAATTGATTGTAACAGTATTGTTATACATGCCAAATACCATGCCCTGCCATTTTTAAGAATCATTTTATATACTGGAAAATTGTATCTGATGCAAACATGAATATTTTGGGGTCGGGTCAACCTATTTTGCTACAATGAAATCATCCAAACTTACAATGTCTTTTCCCTACATCATTTAATGGAATAAAACATAGTGTGACACATGTTCACTTGAACCAGGCAATGCAAATGGTAAAAAAGTTTTACTGGACAAATATGTGTATAAAATAGTGGTTGAGACAAGCTGCACCTGCTATTGGGGAAGCAACAAAATCGTGGCTCACACTGCAAAAGATTGCCTCGGAGTACAAAAGCTCTTGGTGCTTGATTTTTACCCACTGGTTATGCCCTTGTAACATGATTTTGCATAGGCAGTACCAGCAGTACAATTCGCCAGAAAAAAGATTTTGAATGGAAAAAGTGCAGCTCGGAATTTCTAACTATAGGAAATCTCCATCCCAAAGTAAATAGAAAGGTATACTATGTTTTCCTTCTTACTCTTGATTCGACGCTTAGTGTGCATGCTTGCATCAAGAGGGCAAATCGTTGTGGGTGCGTAGGTAGAAGTTGAATATATAATTATAATTAGCAAGATGCCCGTGCATTGCACGGAACATCAAGATGCATTTTTTTACAAAACACCTGTTGTGATTGACCCATGCGGGAGTAATCCCATGTGTAAAAACTAATGATATCTCGAGAAACAGGAGAGATAAGGTGAGGAGGAGTGGGGTGTGGTGGTGATTGATGGTCGGACTGAGCGGAGGCATGGGGATGGACGACGCCGATAGTGGCCACCATGCTAGATTGTTCCAGAGACTTCCTTTTTTAATTGCTCAACAATGAGGTTGTGGGAGATAAGGATGAACGAGGGAAGGCCTTATCTACAAATGTGGAGAGAGGTGCGGGTATCTTTTTGCAAAATTGCCATAGTTTGCTTTCTATCCGTCAGATATAGATCGGACGGTCTATATTGCAAGATGGCAGGCACACAATCATCACCAACTCGGTTTTTTATAAGAGTAGAGATGCAAGCCAATTACTTTATGAGATATATAGCAACCCACTGTGTCTTCAACTCTTCACAGTAACAGAAGATTTCAATTCCACTTCATCTACAAAATAGGACAACCCAAGTTTTGTGCACTTTGCATAATCACAATAAAAAGCAGACCTGGGTGTTTTTTATGAAGCAGTGTCTTGGCAATCTTAGGATCAGCACAACCTATACATGAACTTCAGTGCTATAAGTATTCAGTGCTATAGGTAAAAAGACAAACATCAAACCATAAGCCCTGTATGCCGCCGCCACTTGCCAGATCTCCACCAGCGACCTCCTCCGGCTACTTGCTCCTCGCACGGTCCCGCCGCCTCCTGCCGTCCATTGCCCCCAGCCGATCTCTCGCTGTCTGTTGCGCCGCTCATCCGTTGCCACTCGCTGGCCCCTGCCATGGGAGAGGAGAACCTGGGGCACGGTGCAGCAGTAAGGGCAATGCAAAGGCACAAACAATGTGAGGTAGTTTGAATAAAAACACGCGACAAGCTGCAGAAGTCACAATCAATAACGACGGGACGTAGTGTTGGGAGGCTTAGTTTGTGTGCAAAAAGAATCTGTCTGCACTTTCATAACTTCATATCAGCAGCGGATCATTTAGTAGATGTGTGTGTGTTCCAGGTCTGACAGTAAGATATGATTTACTCATGAGAGTGCACTTTTAATTTGCAAAAAGATTTTAGGGTAGAATTAAATGAAAAAAAGAAGATGAATTAGTGGACATGGATGGATGGATAACGTACCTGGGAGCAGAGGATGACCACTCCATGGTCCTAGGCGCCTCCGCTGCTACTCCTCTCCTCCAGTGCAGCGAGCACGCCGGCAGGCCGCCGTATTGGAAGTGACCCGCCGGCCGTCGCCCACCGCGTACGTCCCTGAACAGCCCCACGCCACGCATCTGTTGACATGTACCTCTCCTGATTCCTCCAGCTTTTGCACCATCAACTGCATGGTCGATGTCACCACCTAGATCCGAAGAAGAGTGTGTTAGTCATCCTATTCGTGTGGGGAGGTCGCGGCCGGCACCGCGTCGGTGGAGATTGTTGGCGGCACATCACATGGGAGTCGGCGACGCGTGAAGAGGAGGATCGAGGAAATTGTCGCCCTCAATATCGCTGCGACCGTGGGACGGCGACATCACGTCTGGAGTTAAGACCATGGTTGGCCCGCGCCGATGGGAACCGTGATCCGCGGCGGCACGGGGAGCGGCGTCGCAGGTTGAGGCCACATCATAGCCAAGAGGGGGGCGAGTTCGTGGGAGATGAGCCGCCGGATGGTTTGGGTTTGAGAGAGACGTGGGGATGGGGAGATGAGAAGTCTGAGAAAACGTGGATGACGTTCTTTCTTCAGTCTTTACGATGGTTCGGAATGTGGATTTTTTTTCTAGCGATTTTCTTGGTGCGGGATTGAGGGTGGGGGTAGCGAACGAGGTGGGAGGTGGGTCGAAGGAGGTCGGACCATCACGACGTTCGATCCCCCTTTAATAGTAGAGATGTAAACGGGAGTACAAAAGGATGTATACAGGTCCAGGTCTTCAACGGTGGGGGCTAATACCCTACTTCTTGTCTGTGGTGTTGTTCTCTCTTGCGTAAAAGTGTGATTAGAAATGTTTCGAACACTCAAACCAGCACAGCAGACATGCTTATATAGAGTACGTCATGCACCGGAGCTACAACGGCTGGTCATAAATGTTTTGTATAATGGCATATTGAATACCTGCAAATTCATGCCAATTACAAGTGATAACAAATATCTTAAACACCTAGTGGAGGCAGACTGTAACGGTCTTTAGTGCGTGGTGGAGCTACATGTGCAATGCCCCCATGAAGGGCATTGGACTGCTGGGAGAATCGAATGTCGATTAGGACAAGTGACAAAATCGCACACAAATTAAGGTGTAAATGTTGGATTCTCCTATTTGACGCATTGTGCGTCAAATTGTCCGGGCGCCGCACATGCATCGACCGCGACGGGCCGGGCCATTTAAAAGTGATGTGTGCTTTACACCGATCCCGGTTTTGGGAATGTTCTAGAAGGTTCCAGCTGTTTTTTCTGGTTCAGCGAACCTTCTAGAAGGTTTCTGAAATGGTTTTTTAATTTTTATTTTTCTGTTTCTTTTGGTTTTTTCCTGATTCTTTTTTATTTCCCGTCCCTTTTTGTGTTTTGTTTTTCTTTTTAATTTGCTTTCCTTTTTTATTTCAGTTTCCTTTTTTCCTTTTCAACAAATGTTCAGAAATTTTAAAAACGTTTGCATTTTTTAGATTATGTTCCTTTTTCTAAATGTTCCTGTTTTGAAATTTTGTTCAAAATTTTCAAAAAGTTTAGAACTTCGGATATTTGTTCGCTTCTTATACAAAAAATGTACCAAAATTTTAGATATAGAATTTCAAATTTTCGACTTTTCACATTTTTATAAAATCAGAAAATGTTCCCACTTTCAATATTTGTTCGTAAAATGTTAAACTTACATGTTTTGAAAATTTGTTCGTGAATTCAGAAAAAAGTTCTGACTTTCCAATTTTGTTCACAAATTTTAAAAATGTTCATGTTGCCAAACTTTTTTAAAAAATGTTTCCGCTTTCAAATTGTGTTCACAAAGAAACACGAACATATTTTGCAAATTCAGAAAATGTTCGGAAATTACCAAAAAAATCCAGCTTTCTAAATTAGTTCATGAATTAAAAATAATGTTCGTGCATTGGAAAAAAATCATAACTTCGGAAAATGTTCTCGTCTTCAATTTTTGTTCCTGTTTTTCAGAAAATGTTTGCGTCTTTTTAAAAATTCTTCATAATTTCAAAAAACTGTTCTCATTTCTAATTGTGTTCCTTTCCTCGGAAAATATTTGAGAATGCCAAAAACAGTTTGCATTTTCCCAAAATGTT
Organism: Aegilops umbellulata; assembly: GCA_032464435.1. Classification (NCBI taxonomy): domain Eukaryota; kingdom Viridiplantae; phylum Streptophyta; class Magnoliopsida; order Poales; family Poaceae; genus Aegilops; species Aegilops umbellulata. Next base: position 438,393,893 of record CP136059.1, on the reverse strand, counting down.
CGAGATCTTACATTTTTGTTCACAATCTTGAAAATGTTCGTGTTTCAAAATATATTTGCCTTTTTTGAAATGAAAATCACGTTTGAAAACTAAAAAAATATTTACATCTGTTGCTGCTTATAATTCATATAGAACAATTCCCATTTCAGACGTAGGCACCCAGGAGTCATAGCGGCTAGCGAACTTGTTCACTTGCAGGAGGTACTGCCTCACTAGTGTCAAAAAAGATCTTACATTATGGGACAGAGGGTGTGCTTGGTTCGATCCCCCACCAAGACTTTGGTTTTTGGGAATTTTTGTGAATGTTCAAGTTTTTGCCGCTGTCGTTGGTTTCTTCATGTATTGCGCTCCACAACTAGCACAAGAGCCAGCCTGGCGCAACGGCTAGCACATCGCGTGCATGACCACGTAGTCAGGGTTCAATTCCTCAGAGGTAGCTTGCTTAATTTTTCACATTTTTCACTTCGCGAACACCAAATGGGTCGGCCCAAGTGAACTGCCCCTATGCGAAATGTCAACTCTTTGACACAAAGAGCGTCTCATAAATGTTCTCCGACTGATATGCACTCCGCCTGGTCGCCCACCCCCTATTGCTGGTCTTGACTTGGTCCTTAGCGTACATGGGCATGGGCCTTGTGTCATCATGGGCCTACCCGGTGGGAAATTACCTTGTAAAAACGGGTGATCATTTATGGTGTCGAAATTCAAAACATTAAGACATGCCAAAAATCATCACTTACTCATTTGATCGGTGTTTTTAAAATCAAATTATACATGTTGCTATTGTCGATTAGAGTATGATGTTGAAGTTCGTTGGAAGCATACTCTTCACAGTCAATGTTCCACAAAGAGTACAGACTAATTTGCAGGATCAGCTAATGGTTAGCATCCATCTTGTTGGGGATCGTTGCAGAAATTAAAAAAAATTCTACGCATCACCAAGATCAAACTATGGAGAGACTAGCAACAAGAGAGAGGGGAGTGCATCTCCATACTCTTGAAGATCGCGATGCGGAAGCGTTATAAGAACGCGGATGAAGGAGTCGTACTCGTAGCGATTCAGATCGCGGTTGATTCCGATCTAAGCGTCGAACAACGGCGCCTCCGCGTTCAACACACGTACAGCCCGGGGACGTCTCCTCCTTCTTGATCCAGCAAGGGGAGAGGAGAAGTTGAGGGAGAGCTCCGGCAGCACGACGGCGTGGTGGTGGAGCTTGCAGTTCTCCGGCAGGGCTTCGCCAAGCACTACTACGGAGGAGGAGGTGTTGGGGAGGGAGAGGGCTGCGCCAGGGGAAGGGGTGTGGCTCCCATGCGCATCCCCACTATATATAGGGGTGGAGGGGGCTGGTTTCTTGCCCTTCAAGTCCATTTGGGCGTTGGCAAAGGTGGGGGAAAGAAATCCCATCATTTCCCTTCCCCAACGATTGTTATTGTTAGGGAACGTAGTAATTTCAAAAATTTCCCTACGCACACGCAAGATCATGGTGATGCATAGCAACGAGAGGAAAGAGTGTTGTCTACGTACCCTCGTAGACCGAAAGCGGAAGCGTTATATCAACGCGGTTGATGTAGTCGTACGTCTTCACGATCCGACCGATCCAAGCACCGTTACTCCGGCACCTCCGAGTTCTTGGCACACGTTCAGCTCGATGACGTTCCCCGGGCTCCGATCCAGCAAAGCTTCGGGGAAGAGTTCCGTCAGCACGACGGCGTGGTGACGATCTTGATGTACTACTGTCGCAGGGCTTCGCCTAAGCACCGCTACAATATGACCGAGGTGAAATATGGTGGAGGGGGGCACCGCACACGGCTAAGGAACGATCTCAATGATCAACTTGTGTGTTCTAGGGTGCCCCCTGCCCCCGTATATAAAGGAGCAAGGGGGGAGGCCGGCCGGCCCTGGGGCGCGCGCCAGGAGGAGGAATCCTCCTCCTAGTAGGAGTAGGAGTCCCCTCTTTCCTACTCCTACTAGGAGGGGGAAAGGAAGGGGGAGAGGGAGAGGGAAAGGGGGGCGCCGCCCCCCTCTCCTAGTCCAATTCGGACCAGAGGGGGAGGGGGCGCGCGGCCCACCCTGGCCGCCCCTCTCTCTCTCCACTAAGGCCCATATGGCCCATTACTACTCCCGGGGGGTTCCGGTAACCCCTCCGGCACTCCGGTATTATCCGAAACCACTCGGAACCATTCCGATGTCCGAACATAGCCGTCCAATATATCAATCTTTATGTCTCGACCATTCCAAGACTCCTCATCATGTCCATGATCACATCCGGAACTCCGAACTCCTTCGGTACATCAAAATGCATAAACTCATAATAACTGTCATCGTAACCTTAAGTGTGCGGACCCTACGGTTCGAGAACAATGTAGACATGACCGAGACACGTCTCCGGTCAATAACCAATAGCGGGACCTGGATGCCCATATTGGCTCCTACATATTCTACGAAGATCTTTATCGGTCAGACCGCATAATAACATACGTTGTTCCCTTTCTCCATCGGTATGTTACTTGCCCGAGATTCGATCGTCGGTATCCAATACCTAGTTCAATCTCGTTACCTGCAAGTCTCTTTACTCGTTCCGTAATACATCATCCCGCAACTAACTCATTAGTTGCAATGCTTGCAAGGCTTAAGTGATGTGCATTACCGAGAGGGCCCAGAGATACCTCTCCGACGATCGGAGTGACAAATCCTAATCTCGAAATACGCCAACCCAACATCTACCTTTGGTGACACCTGTAGTACTCCTTTATAATCACCCAGTTACGTTGTGACGTTTGGTAGCACCCAAAGTGTTCCTCCGGCAAACGGGAGTTGCATAATCTCATAGTCAAAGGAACATGTATAAGTCATGAAGAAAGCAATAGCAACATACTAAACGATCGGGTGCTAAGCTAATGGAATGGGTCATGTCAATCAGATCATTCAACTAATGATGTGACCTCGTTAATCAAATAACAACTCTTTGTTCATGGTTAGGAAACATGACCATCTTTGATTAACGAGCTAGTCAAGTAGAGGCATACTAGTGACACTCTGTTTGTCTATGTATTCACACATGTATTATGTTTCCGGTTAATACAATTCTAGCATGAATAATAAACATTTATCATGATATAAGGAAATAAATAATAACTTTATTATTGCCTCTAGGGCATATTTCCTTCAGTTATCCCCCCTTTTTAGGGATCTTGATCTTATCCCTTCGGGATATGATCTTATTCCTTCTAAGGGGGGATCTTCGTGCGCCTTGACCAGGGGTGTGGGGCCTTGCCCCCACTACTCACGTTCATGTGGGTCCCCCCATGCAGGTGGGCCCCACTCCAGAACCTTTTAGAACCTTCCCGGTACAATACCAAAAATCCTGAACATTTTCTGGTGGCCAAAATAGGACTTCCCATATATAAATCTTTACCTCCGGACCATTCCAGAACTCCTCGTGACGTCCGGGATCTCATCCGGGACTCCGAACAACATTCGGTAACTGCACACTAATTCCCATAACAACTCTAGCGTCACCGAACCTTAAGTGTGTAGACCCTACGGGTTCGGGGATCATGCAGACATGACCGAGATAGCTCTCTGGCCAATAACCAACAGTGGGATCTGGATACCCATGTTGGCTCCCACATGTTCCACGATGATCTCATCGAATGAACCACGATGTCGGGGATTCAATCAACCCCGTATACAATTCCCTTTGTCTATCGTATGCTGCTTGCCCGAGATTCGATCATCGATATCCCTATACCTTGTTCAATCTCGTTACCGGCAAGTCTCTTTACTCGTTCTGTAACGCATGATCCCGTGGCTAACTCATTGGTCACATTGAGCTCATTATGATGATGCATTACCGAGTGGGCCCAGAGATACCTCTCCGTCATACGGAGTGACAAATCCCAGTCTCGATTCGTGCCAACCCAACAGACACCTTCGGAGATACCTGTAGTACACCTTTATAGCCACCCAGTTACGTTGTGACGTTTGGTACACCCAAAGCATTCCTACGGTATCCGGGAGTTACACAATCTCATGGTCTAAGGAAATGATACTTGACATTAGAAAAGCTCTTAGCAAACGAACTACACGATCTTGTGCTATGCTTAGGATTGGGTCTTGTCCATCACATCATTCTCCTAATGATGTGATCCCGTTATCAATGACATCCAATGTCCATGGTCAGGAAACCATAACCATCTATTGATCAACGAGCTAGTCAGCTAGAGGCTTACTAGGGACATGTTGTGGCCTATGTATTCACACATGTATTACGGTTTCCAGTTAATACAATTATAGCATGAACAATAGACAATTATCATGAACAAGGAAATATAATAATAACCATTTTATTATTGCCTCTAGGGCATATTTCCAACAGTCTCCCACTTGCACTAGAGTCAATAATCTAGTTCACACCACTATGTGATTGTAATGAATCCAACTCCCATGGGGTTTGTTCATATCTCTCTTGTGAGAGAGGTTATTAGTCAACGGGTCTGAACCTTTCAGATACGTGTGTGCTTTACAAATCTCTATGTCATATTGTAGATGCAGCTACCACACGCTACTTGGAGCTATTTCAAATAACTGCTCTACTATACGAATCCGGTTTACTACTCAGAGTCATCCGGATTAGTGTCAAAGTTTGCATCGACGTAACCCTTTACGACGAACTCTTTTTCCACCTCCATAATCGAGAAAATTCCTTAGTCCACTAGTTACTAAGGATAAGTTCGACCGCTGTCATGTGATCCATTCCTGGATCACTCTTGTACCCCTTGACTGGCCCATGGCAAGGCACACTTCAGGTGCGGTACACAGCATAGCATACTGTAGAGCCTACGTCTAAAGCATAGGGGACGACCTTCGTCCTTTCTTTCTCTTCTGCCGTGGTCAGGTCTTGAGTCTTACTCAATACTCACACCTTGTAACACAGCCAAGAACTCCTTCTTTGCTGATCTATTTTGAACTCCTTCAAAATCTTGTCACGGTATGTATTCATTTGAAAGTACTATTAAGCGTTTTTGATCTATCCTTATAGATCTTGATGCTCAATGTTCAAGTAGCTTAATCCAGGTTCTCCATTGAAAAACACTTTCCAAATAACCCTGCATGCTTTCCAGAAATTCTACATCATTTCTGATCAACAATATGTCAACAACATATACTCATCAGAAATTCTATAGTGCTCCCACTCACTTCTTTGGAAATACAAGTTTCTCATAAACTTTGTATATACCCAAAATCTTTGATCATCTCATCAAAGCATACATTCCAATTCCGAGATGCTTACTCCAATCCTTAGAAGGATTGCTGGAGCTTTGCATACTTGTTAGCATCTTTCAGGATTGACAAAACCTTCTGGTTTTATCACATACAACCTTTCCTCAAGAAAATCATCGAGGAAAAAATGTTTTGACATCCTATCTGCAAGATTTCATAAATAATGCAGTAACTGCTAACATAATTCCAACAGACTCTTAGCATCGCCACGAGTGAGAAAGTCTCATCGTAGTCAACTCCTTGAACTTGTCGGGAAACATCTTAATGACAAGTTGAGCTTTCTTAATGGTGACACTTACCATCATTGTCCGTCTTCCTTTTAAAATCCATCTGCACCCAACAGCCTTACGACCATCAAGTAGTTCTTTCAAGGTCTATACTTTGTTTTATACATGGATTTTCTCTCGGATTTTATGGCCTCGAGCCATTCGTCGGAATCTGGGCCCACCATTGCTTCTCCATAGTTCGTAGGTTCATTGTTGTCTAGCAACATGACTACCAAGACAGGATTACGTACCACTCTGAAGTAGTACACATCCTTGTGGACCTATGAGGTTTGGTAGTGACTTGATCCGAAGTTTCATGATCACTATCATAAGCTTCCACTTCAATTGGTGTAGGTGCCACAGGAACAACTTCCTGTGCCCTGCTACACACTAGTTGAAGTGACGGTTCAATAACCTCATCAAGTCTCCACCATCCTCCCACTCAATTCTTTCGAGAGAAACTTTTCCTCGAGAAAGGACCCGTTTCTAGAAACAGTCACTTTTGCTTCCGGATCTGAGATAGGAGATATACCCAACTATTTTTGGGTATTCTATGAAGATGCATTCATCCGCTTTGGGTTCGAGCTTATCAGCCTGCTTTTCACATAAGCGTCGTAGCCCCAAACTTTTAAGAAACAACAGCTCACACTGGTGGAAAAAGGGCCTTTAGTCGCGGTTCGCAACTGCCATTAGTCGCGGTTGCGCAACCGCGACCAAACAGGCGGGACTAAAGGCTCCACCCTTTAGTCGCGGTTGCTTAAGAACCGCGACTAAAGGCCCGTCCACGTGGGCGCCAGGTGGCCGCCGGGGCGGAGGACTTTTAGTCGCGGTTCTTCTGGCCAACCGCGACTAAAGACCGCCGCAGGTTTAGGGTTTTAGCCCCCCCCCTAAACCTGCCCCCCCTAAACCTGTTTTCTGTTTAATTTGTATTGTTTTATTTCTTTTATGCTTTATTTTAATTTTGAAGGAGTTTCACATATTCTACGCTACTACATACATGCATATGAATGTACAATTTCAAACAAATTTGAAATTAGAACCAAAAAGAATTCAAGAGGAATATACAGTATATATTCAATATCATCGGATGACCATATACAATTTTGAACAAGTTTCCATACATAATTTAAGGCATATAAAGTTCTACGTCCTCGTAATGGTGTTCTCCTTTAGGATGGAGGACTTCCCTCCTGAACCATCCAGCTAGTTCCTCTTGAAGTGGTCGGAAGCGAGCTTCTGGACTAAGCATCATCCGGAGGTTATTCCTCTGAGCATTGGTATCACTCGGAACCCGCTCAGAGGTGTATCTCCGGATCATCTCACAGACATAGTATCCACATAGATTGGTCCCCGCTGGCTGAATATCCCCAGCATTCTTAGCCTTTGCCATTTTGAATTCTAGCTCTTTTTTGAATTCACCGACCTTTGTATCTACGAACCGTCTCCAAACCCTACGAGGCAAAGAAAATTAAATGAACAAGAGAGTTATTAGTTACTTGATATTAGGAAATGAACGAAATAGGCCGATCGATATAGAGCGCAAATGAATGAAAATAATTACTTCTGCATCATTTTTCTCAGGTCGCCCCAAAGCTTTGGATCCATATTCAGAGAGTCGTGGACGAGACATTCTGAGGTGTCAACTTTAATTACTAGCAGAATCCAGTGGAACCTGCGGACACGATACATGCACAGTACGTCATGCATAACTCATCGATTAGCCGGCCACATACCATGCATGGAGTAAACAAAAGAGAATGTGCTCAAGACAGAAACACTCACCCAAAATGGTAAGGAAATAGAATATCACTTTTGAGTTCCTGCTTTGTAAGAAACTGCCACAGGTCTGCCTCCATGTCGTCGGGGTGATGCCGCAACACATATCCATTAACGATCTGTGGGTCAATGAACCCAACATCATGGATGTTCCTTACTCTGCATTCCTTAATCTTCATTCTGCATGTATAATAGCGGACACAACAATATAGTTAGGACATATATATAGTGCAGGCAATATGAACGAGATGGGGTAGAAATAAATCACTTACAGAACGTAGCAACTGATGATAGATTTGTCGAGCTCGCGCAGATTGAAAAGCTGGAACAATTCACTCAGATGAATTTGTACATAGTAATGTTTGAAGTGATGCTCATGTCTAACTTCCGCCTAAATATATTCGTTGGTGTTTTTATTTTTTATGTAACCCTTGTACCATTTCAGCAGACCTTTCATTTGTGGAGGTAGATCCTGTTCCTGCGCAGGCTCGACGAGAGGCCCATTCTTCACATATGTAATTACTACCTCCTTCACTGGCGCCTCATCAAGGCCTAACAGTTCACGAAGAGTAATACCTAAGTTGGCCGCTTGTTCTCTGGCACTCGTTGCAGTCAATCCAAGTGCTGCCGCAGCTGCTATGATATCGGGGTCATCCGGACCGGCGGCTTTCACTATAAGCGGGGCAATTGATTGTTTACTTTGTTCCCCGAGCTGGGCAACTCGTTTACTTTGATCGGGGTCATCCGCCCGCCCTTTCTTCTCCTTCAACATGAGTGCCTGCCTACGAAGTTCACGTGCATAGTCCTCAGGCAGATTCTTCGCGGCTTGGGACGGTGTGCTCAAAAATGACTTAGCCCACTTCTTTTGCTCATCAGAAAATACTGGCTTGGGCTCGGGCTCTCTTTTCTTCTTGCAGTCCGCCTTCCATTTCTCAAGATCAGCAGCCGCGGCCGCGGCAGTTTCCTCGGCACTACGTTCCCAAGGCATTGTGGGGAGAGGCTTCAGTGATGGCTCCGGTACCTTTGTGGTCTTAGGTACATAAGGGTCCGGGTTAATAATCCAGGACTGCTTCTGCTTCTTTGCCGGAGGTGGATTGGGGGGCGGCGTCTGATCACCCGCCGGACGAGGACTGGGGGGCGGCGTCTGATCACCCGCCGGACGTTGTGGACTGGGAGGCGTCGGCTGACGTGACGGAGGTGTAGGTGAACCGCCACCACCACCACCACCGCCGCCGCCGCCACCGCCACCACCACCACCGTAGGGGGGGTGGACTTGTTGTCCTTGGCGCCTCGCCTGGAAACTTGATAAACTTCTTTTGCCATAGAATGAAATGGCGCTTGACATCTCCAAGTCTTTTCTCCCCTTCAGGTGTAGCAATGTCAATCTCCAGGTCCTCAAACCCTTGGACTATGTCCTCCACCGTGACACGAGCATAGCCATCTTGAATGGGGTTGTTGTGGTGGAGTGCTCCAGGTAAACATGGTAAAGCACTGCCGATGGCTACCTTCATGGACATGTTCCCGATAGGATAATACAGATGACATTCTTTCCTCTCCTTTATATCGTCCACGGGGTAGCGAGGAGGCTCCGGTGCAGTAATTTCGACCACCAGAGGCTCCGGTGCAGTAATTTCGATCGTCGGTGCATCTGCACCAGCCGGTGGGGCCTCCGTGGAAGCCACGCTGCTTCTCCGCTGCTGGCTTCCGAGATCCGCTGGATGATCTTCATGCTGCGCCCAAGCTGCATCTCTTTCGGCTACTAGTACACTCACGGTTTTCTTCATCACATCCATTTCCGATGCCAACCGCGCCACAACATCTGCTTCCCGATCCATCTTTCTCTTACGGCTTCTGTAACCGTACGGGTCATCGTTCTGGGGGAACCCTATTTTCCACGGAATGTGCCCCATGCCTCGTACACGTCCTCCGTGTTCAGGATTCCCGAGGGCTTTTGTCAGTGCGTCGTTCTCTCTGTTGAACTTGATCTTCCCCTCTTGAGCATCCCTCATTGCGTCAATAAGGGCTTGGGTGGGTTTCATTATTTTGCCCTGGTAAACACACTCCCCTGTCTCCGGGTTCAGCGTTCCCCCATGCCCGTACCACCAGCTTTTGGCCCTTGGGTCCCATCCCTCCGTACCTGGACGGATTCCTCGCGCCCTCAGCTCGTTCTCCATCTTCGCCAACCTAGGCTGCCAAAGGCGATACCCTCCTGGCCCCATAATATGATTGTACTCCTTCTTAGCCGCATTTGCCTTATTTTTTTTCGATATTTGAATGAACTGCTCCGATTTCTTTTGCTTCACAAATTCTGGCCAATCATGTTTCAGTTTCTCATATTGTCCTTTGAAATCCGGAGTCTTGTTCTGCTTGACAAAGTCATGGTTTAGATTTTGCTTGAATTTCCGGAATGCGTCGGCCATCTTATGAAGAGCGAACTGTTTGACTAGCCTCCTCCTCTCCTTGTTTTCCTCAATCTTGTTACCCTCCTCATCGAATTTGTTGTATTCCGGAGGTAGAACGAAATGTTCCATAAGCTTCTTGAAGCAATCTTTTTTTGTTCTCTTATCGACAAAAGTTAAACCAGCAATTCGTGCCTTCTTTGGCTCATTCCACTCTTGGACGGTGATCGAGACGTTGTCTCTAACAACGGCTCCGCATTGGCTGACAAACTTGATGGCGTTCTTGCGGGGCTCCAGCGGCCTGCCGGTTGCACTGTCGACAACCTCGATGGTGCATGTTTCCCCTTGTTTCATCGTCTTGGTTGCGCCACGCTTTGACGACGTACTCGATTGTTTCGACGATCCGGCCGAGGGCTAAAATAAGAAAGAGAGTCGCGCCCGTTAGTACACACATATTTATTCAAATCAGTTAGTTTGTATCACCAGAGGCTCAATGTATATATATACCTCGGCGCCGGAGGTGGTTGCTACTTCCATTTGAAGATCGTCGTTTATCGACGTTTGTTCGGCATCATCTTGCTGACGGCGCCCTTCATCTTCACCGTCAAGGTTCAGATAAGAAGAGACATCATCTTCTTCTTGTCCGGTCGGCACATATTGAATATCGCCGTTTATGATGCCGAACATATGTGCTTCACCGTCCGGATCATAGTTGTCCATAATCGGGTCAGCTCTATCGTCCGCCATTATGTCAGTCCTGAAAACATGTAGTAAAAACAAATTAATTAAGTGAAGAAGGGGGGCGGTGGCGGTGGCGGTGGCGAAAGGGCGGTGGCAAAAGGAGGGGGCGAGGAAGGGGTGGGAGAGGGTGTCGCGGTAGAGCGCGAGACGGGGCGGCAGACGACGGCGCCACGGAGAGGGAGGCGAGGACAACACACATGTATAACCCTCGCCATTTGGTTAATTATCAAATTTTACGGTTTTTTGTTAATTATCAAATTTTTTCTTCTTCCTTTTTCTTTCTTCTTTCTTTCTTCTTTCTTCTTTCTTCTTCTTCCTCTTTCTTCTTTCTTCTTTCTTCTTTCTTCTTCTTCCTTTTTCCTTTCTTCTTCTTTCTTTCTTCTTCTTCCCTTTCTTCTTCTTTCTTTCTTCTTCCCTTTCTTCTTCTTTCTTCTTCTTTCTTTCTTCTTTCTTTCTTCTTCTTCCTTTTCTTCTTATTCCTTTCTATTCTTTCTTTCTTCTTCTTTCCTTTTTCTTTTTTCTTTCTTTCTTCTTCTTCCTTTCTTCTTCCTTTCTTCTTCTTTTTTTCTTCTTCCTTTTTCTTTCTTCTTTCTTTTGGTTTTCATTTGGTTTTTATTTGGTTTTTATTTGGTTTTCATTTTTTTTTTCATTTTTTTCCCTTTTTCTTTCTTGTTTTTTCTTTTTTTCTTCTTCCTTTTTCTTCTTTCTTTTTTTTCTTCTTCCTTTGTTTTTCTTCTTCCTTTCTTTTTTCTTCTTTCTTTTTCTTTCTTGTCTTTTTTCTTTCTTCCTTTTTCTTTCTTCTTCCTTTGTTTTTCTTCTGTTTTTTTGTTTTCTTTTGTTTTTTCTTCTGTTTAATTTGTTTTTTTTTGTGTTTTCCTTTTTCCTTTTTCCTTTTTCCTTTTTTCCTTTTTCTTCTTCTTCCTTTTCCCTTTTTCTTTCTTCTTCTTCTTCCTTTTTCTTCTTCTGATCTTCTTCGTCGTCGGGCCAGCGGGCGGCGGGCGGCGCGCGGAGGACGGCAGGCAGGGCCAGCGGGCGGCGGGCGGCGGGCGGCGCGCGGAGGACACGGCAGGCAGGGCCAGCGGGCGGCGGGCGCGGCGGGCGGCGGGCGGCAGGGCGGCGGGCGGCGGGCAAGGGCGCAGGGCACGGGCGGCGCTCACTGGGGACGGGGGGCGGGGCTTCGGCGTCGGGGCAGGGCTTCGGCGTCGGCGTCGGGGCAGGGCTTCGGCGTCGGGGTAGGGCTTCGGCGTCGGCGTCGGAGACGATCGGCGTCGGGGCAGCGCTTCGGCGTCGAGAGAGTGGAGAATGGGAAGTGGCAAAACTGCCAAGTGCAGTATTTATAGACGCAGCTTTAGTCGCGGTTGGTGTGGCGGACCGCGACTAAAGCCTAGCTTTAGTCGCGGTCCGCCACACCAACCGCGACTAAAGATAGCCTTTAGTCGCGGTCCGCCACACCAACCGTGACTAAAGCGTTTTGGCGCCGCTTCGTTCCCGCGCAGGAAAGAGCCTTTAGTCGCGGTTGGCGTGGCGGACCGCGACTAAAGGCTAGCTTTAGTCGCGGTCCGCCACACCAACCGCGACTAAAGGTCTGTGCTGGCACTGACGCGGTACGGTGGGATGTTTAGTCCCACCTCGCTAGCCGAGAGGCTTCGACAGTGGTTTATAAGCGCGGCTGCGCTGACCACTTCGAGCTCCTCTCAAATGCAGGCTTACGGGCCTATTCTGTTACTACTAGCCTGTGGGCCTACTGGGCCTTCCTGCGGGCCTGAATCCTGGCCAAATAATGGGTTTCTAGTCGTATTCAGGCCGTGGTGGCCCAGTAGGTGGCATACTTTTTATTTTTTGCCTGTTTTTTGTTTTCATTTTTGCTTTATTTATTTTGTTTTTTTCTACTTACAACAAAAAACTTATTTATTTTATTTTATTTTGTTTCTAATTACTTAATTATTTTACTTTATGATAATTATTTTTGCTATTAAAGTTTCTAATTACTTATTTATTTATGTTATTAAAATCTTAAAAATACAATTATATATCAAAAAAATCAGAAAATAAAACTAATTCATTTTAAATTCTTGTTTTTCTTCTGTTTTTTTCTTCCTTTTTTCTTCTATTTTTTTCTTCCTTTTTCTTGTTTTTCTTCTTTTTTTTCTTCCTTTCTTTCTTTTTCCTTTTTTCTTCTGTTTTTCTTCTGTTTGTTTTTTTCTTATGTTTTTCTTCTATTTGTTTTTTCTTCTGTTTTTCCTTTTTTCTTCTGTTTGTTTTTTTCTTCTGTTTTTCCTTTTTTCTTTTGTTTTTTTTTCCTTTTTCCTTCTTTCTTCTTCTTTCTTTTTCCTTTTAAAATCAGAAAAATAAAACTAATTCATTTTAAAATCTTAAAAATACAATAATATATCAAAAAAATCAGAAAAATAAAACTAATCCCTTGAAGGTTTGACAAAAGGTTTGATACATCATTCAGTTCATCGACCAAATATAAAGTTTGGTACAATAAATTATTACACATCAATTCTTCCCTTGTGTCCCTGCTTGCTTACGATTGTGCCGTATCCATGGAGCATCCTCATCATTTAACTTAATGCTTGGGTCGGTGTTCACTTTGAAGGGCGGAATTTCACCAAACATATTATAATCTTCTGACATGTCTGTCTTGTCCTCCACTCCCACGATGTTTCTTTTCCCTGAAAGAACAATGTGGCGCTTTGGATCATCGCATGATGTACTGATCGTTTTCTTATCTTTCCGTTTCCTCGGTTTGCTACTCATGTCCTTCACATAGAAAACCTGAGCGACATCTTTCGCTAGGACGAATGGTTCGTCAAGGTAACCAAGATTGTTGAAATCCACCATTGTCATTCCGTATTGCTGGTCCACCTTTACCCCACCTCCTGTTAGCTTGAACCATTTGCACCGGAACAAAGGGACCTTAAAGGAGGGTCCATAGTCAAGTTCCCATATCTCCTCTATGTAACCATAATATGTGACCTTTTGCCCATTCTCGGTTGCTGCATCAAAGCGGACACCAGTGTTTTGGTTGGTGCTCTTTTTATCTTGGACGATCGTGTAAAATGTATTCCCATTTATCTCGTACCCTTGGAAAGTCGTTATAGTCGAAGATGGTGTCTTGGCCAACATGTACAGCTGATCTACAACATCATTGTCATTCATTAAATGTTTTCTCAACCAACTGCCGAAAGTCTCCATGTGGGCCTTCCTAATCCAGGATTCAGGCTTCCCCGGGTTGTCCGAGCGTAAAATATTCTTGTGTTTCTCAAAGTACGGAGCCACCAAGCTGGAATTGGTCAGTACAGTGTGGTGTGCTTCAATCAGAGAATGGCCGTCCATACATATCGTTGATTTCCTTCCGATCGTGCCTTTTCCACTTAGTCTCCCCTCGTGCCGCGATCGAGGAAGGCCAATCGGCTTAAGGTCAGGAACAAAGTCAACACAAAACTCAATTACCTCCTCATTTCCATAGCCCTTGGCGATGCTTCCTTCTGGCCTAGCACGGTTACGAACATATTTCTTTAATACTCCCATGAACCTCTCGAAGGGGAACATATTGTGTAGAAATACAGGACCGAGAATGAAAATCTCTTCGACTAGGTGAACCAGGAGGTGCGTCATAATATTGAAGAAGGATGGCGGGAACACCAACTCGAAACTGACAAGACATTGGACCACATCGTTCTGTAACCGTGGTAGATCTTCTGGATTGATTACCTTCTGAGAGATTGCATTGAGGAATGCACATAGCTTCACAATGGCTACTCGAACATTTTCCGGCAGGAGCCCCCTCAAAGCAATCGGAAGCAATTGCGTCATAATCACGTGGCAGTCGTGAGACTTCAGGTTTTGGAACTTTTTCTCCGCCATGTTTATTATTCCCTTTATATTGGACGAGAATCCAGACGGGACCTTCATACTGCTCAGGCATTCAAAAAAGATGACCTTCTCTTCTTTGGTCAGAGCGTAGCTGGCACGACCTTGAAACCATTCCGGATGCCGGTCATCAGGGTCTTTCAAACGTTGCTGATCCTGCCGTGCTTCCTTTGTATCATTTGTCTTCCCATACACGCCCAAGAAGCTTAGGAGGTTCACGCAAATATTCTTCGTAACGTGCATCACGTCGATTGCAGAGCGGACTTCCAGGACTTTCCAATATTCTAGCTCCCAGAATATAGATTTCTTCTTCCACATGGCTGCGTGCCCGTCAGCTCCCTTCGGAACTGATTGTCCGCCAGGACCCTTTCCAAAGATGACTTTCAAATCCTTGACCATATCAAATACCTCAGCACCAGTGCGTTCTGCAGGCTTCGGCCGGTGATCTGCCTTGCCGTTGTAATGCTTGCCTTTCTTTCTTACTGGATGAATTTTTGGAAGAAATCGACGATGCCCAAGGTACACGTTCTTCTTACAATTTGGCAAATGTACACTTTCAGTCTCATGTAAGCAGTGCGTGCATGCATTGTATCCTTTATTTGACAGTCCCGAAAGGTTACTAAGAGCAGGCCAATCGTTGATGGTTACGAAAAGCAACGCTCGTAGGTCAAATTCCTCTTGTTTGTGCTCATCCCACACACGGACACCAGGTCTGCCCCACAGCTGTAAAAGTTCATCAACTAATGGCCTTAGGTACACATCGATGTCGTTGCCGGGTTGCTTAGGACCTTGGATGAGCACTGGCATCATAATGAACTTCCGCTTCATGCACAACCAAGGAGGAAGGTTGTAGATGCATAGAGTCACGGGCCAGGTGCTATGGCTGGAGCTCTGCTCGCCAAAAGGATTCATGCCATCTGTACTTAGACCAAATCTTATGTTCCTTGCGTCAGCTGCAAAATCTTTGAACTCTCTGTCGATCTTTCTCCATTGCGTTCCATCTGCGGTGTGTCTCAACTCCCCGTCCGACTTACGGTCCTCTTTGTGCCATCGCAACAACTTGGCATGCTCTTTGTTCCTGAACAGACGTTTCAACCGTGGTATTATAGGAGCATACCACATCACCTTGGCGGGAACCCTCTTCCTGGGTTTCTCGCCCTCAACATCGTCACCAGGGTCATCGCCTCTGATCTTATAACGCAATGCAGTGCATACCGGGCATTCATTCAAATTCTCGTATTCACCGCGGTAGAGGATGCAGTCGTTGATGCATGCATGTATCTTCAGAACCTCTAAACCTAGAGGGCAGACAACCTTCTTTGCTTCGTACGTACTGGCGGGCAACTCGTTATTCTTTGGAAACATATTCTTCAACATTTTCAGCAAGTTTTCAAATGCCGAGTCAGCTACACCTGCCTGTGCCTTCCATTTCAGCAAATCCAGTGTGCAGCCCAGCTTTTTCAGACCATCATCGCATCCGAGGTACAACGACTTTCTGTGATCCTCTAACATGCGATCCAAATTCTCCCTCTCCTTTTCAGTTTCGCAGCGTCTCCGTGCATCAGCAATGGTCCGACCAAGATCATCAACGGTCTCATCACGTGCCTCTTCTTCACCTTCACCTTCCCCTTCACCTTCCCCTTCACCTTCAGCATCCTCCATGAAAGTATCACCGAAATCAGCAAGATAGCTTTCATCGATGAAATCATCCCCTTCTTCATCTTCTTCCATTATAACCCCTCTTTCTCCATGCTTGGTCCAACAATTATAGCTTGGCATGAAACCGTGCCGAAGCAGGTGCAGGTGAACTTCTCTTGAGGAAGAGTAACCCTTCTGATTCTTACAGTCAACACATGGACAGATAACAAAACCCTTCTGCTTGTTCGCATTAGCCACTACGAGGAAATCTTTCAAACCCGTAGTGAACTCGCGGGAGAGTCGGTTACCGTACATCCATTGCCGATTCATCTGCATTATTATAATATAAAATATATAATTAACCATCATGCATTTGTTAAACTAACTAGCTATAAACAATAGAAATTAAACAATGAACAACACACATGCATATTTTATCAATGACACACATGCATGAAAGGTTCAAGTTGCTAACCGCGATCGAGGAGGAAAAAAATGAATGAGGAACCTCAAGTGTGGCTCTTGGGGCATTTCATCAAACACCTTGTGTGCATAAGAGGAACCAAAAGCAAACCTACACCCCCTTGTGAAGCTTGTGAAGAGAAGTGGCACCAAATGGCTAAGTGAGTGTGCTGAACTGGTATATATAGGGGAGGAGCTTTAGTCGCGGTTGGCCTGGCCAACCGCGACTAAAGGCCTTTGGGCACCTTTAGTCGCGGTTGGCCTGGCCAACCGCGACTAAAGCCCCTCACGTGCACCAGCTGGCCACCGAGCGCCCTGGGCGCAGGCATTTGGTCGCGGTTCGTCTGCCGAACCGGGACTAAAGGCTTCATTAGTCGCGGTTCCTACAGTTCCGCGACTAATGGGGCTGGACGGAAGCCTCTTTTTCTACCAGTGTTAGGTTTCTCTATTAGTAAATTTGTTCATGAATTGGATACACATGTATTCTTCCCTTGCCCTTTATTAGTGGGAAATGATTTATCAAAGCTCCCTATTTTTTATTCTTTTGGTTCCATGTACAAGCTTCTCGGGGGGGTGGGGGGGGGGGTGTTCCAATTTATACAACTAGTCTCTGCCAAATGCAGAAATATGGATATGCATCTTCTTAAACGAGAAAATCATCACAAGACAACGTCCAGATTATACTAATGTTGAAGAGGAGATTCGGTACAATCCTCGCGAAAGGATTACCATCCTAGTCTCAAAGACATGGTAAAGAAGAAAAAAACTTGGTTTATAGAGATATTTCAAGCAATAATGTTATTTGTTTCTGTAAAGCGAACGATAATTTTGATTGATTTATAAACGTGAGAGAGCCTAAATGTCAAAAGGTAAGTTTCGAACTTAATTAATAATATAATATAATTTTGTTATATTCACTTGATACTTTGGTGTCAACATTGTTAATGAAATTTAATGTATTTGCACATTGTGTAAAAAATAGGTAAATTATGCTAATATTGTCCATTGGTATTTTTTATTTGTTATTTTCCATAGCAACGAAAATTTATTCTTAGGACATCTTATAATCTATGCTAGAAGGTATGAAACACACTTCTATTTAGTACAATGCTTCTTGAATTTTTTACACAATGTTAAAGGTGGAGCGTTAGGTAGGGTGACCTAAGCTCCAGCTTCGCCCCCGGCTAATGTTTCACGGTAGATTTTAGTCAAACTATTGCTAATGGTGTTGTGCTAGGCGCTAGGCCGACGATGAAACTTGCTTGCTAATAATTCTAAGTTACTTCAATCGTACGCATGTCTTGTTATTATAGATAAACCATAACTTGCTTGCTAATTTGTTTTTGGACAGATTACATTTTGGTGGTGCTACACAAAAAGAGCAAGTCTCATTTTTTAGACAAAGTACCTCACAGGACAAGGGTTCACCGGGGTGTCGGTGGAATGCGGCCCAAGCAAGCAAAGCCCACCCGGAGCAGAGGAGAGGAGAGGAGACGAGTCTGTCCCGCGCAAAGGGAGGCGCCCCAAAAATCGAAACCCGCGCGCTTTCCGCCCCCCGGCCGCGCCCGCCTCCCACTCTCTCTCTCTCTTCAGCTTCCGCCCACCACCTCCCACTCCTCCCACGTCGCTTCGCTTCCTCCACCCACGCCCCTACCAGCCTACCCTACGATCGAGCCCACCCCCACCCGCACCCCTCCCCTCCCCACCCCACCCCACCCCACGCGCCGCCCGTCGGAGGGACCCCGTCCGACCGCCCGCCTGCCCCGGCCGGCAGGTAATCGCTCGCCCGCCGGCCGCCCCAGCATTCCCTCCGCCGGAGTATTTTGTTGGGACGAGGGTTTCGATTTTAGGCCTTTAGCCTTTTTTGGGGGGAAGATGATTTGTTTCCATGCTTCCGGTCGCCCCGCTCGCTCCGTGATTCGAGGCCATTCGATTTCCCCCAATTTCTCCGAGGGTTCCGGTCGGTCGGCCGGCCGGCGATTTCGCCTCCACCGGGTAGACGGCCGGGCTGGCCGATGCTCCGCCGACGCTCGTCCTGGGCGTGGGGGCCGGAAGGTCCATCGCTTCCGACCGGGGGCGGGTTTTCCGCCTTGCCTTGTCTGCGCGCCTGCGTGCTTGGTTGTGTCGCATTGGGTGGATCGATGGATGGATGATCGTCCGCACGGCAGGGCTGGAATGGCGATGCGAGCGTGCACGTGCTTTTGCTAGATGCTGCTTCTCTTCCGTGTAGCCGTGCGGCCCCGTAGGCCGCGCCGGCGCCTCCCCGCATTTCCGTCCATCTGCTCTCGCTCGGCCCAGCTGCTAGCCCCGCCCTCTTTGTGTACTCGGTCGTCGCCCCATCTGGTTCGAATCCGGACGGGTGGCCGTGCTTCCATGTTCGATCTATGGCGGCATGGCTAGCTGTGTTTGCGTTTTCGCATTTTGCCTTTTGATTCTGATGCTTCTCTGATGGTATATCCCGTGGTTTTCTCGTGCAGGTGCTGGATCTGTGAGTGCGTGACCCTCCCTAGCTTGCTGGAGTCTGGATCGCACCGGCGAGGTGACTATGTCCTTCCTCAACCGTTGATGAACTAGTAACTCAACTGTTGTTGTGATTGCTTGCAATCGAATCATCCAGGAGTTATTGCCTTTGCTGCCTCCTGTGTGCTGCTCTACTTATTAACTGTGGTTAATTATGGTTGCATCGTGGCGCTGTTGCTTAATCAGTACCTATTGTTGCTAACTAGTATGTGCTCTCTTGGAATAAAATCAGCTGTGAGCTGTTGCCCTTGCTGCCTTTTGTGCGCTGCTCTCCTTGTTAACTGTGGTTACCATGACAATGTTGCTTGGTGACTAATTTATTTGCTCCAGTTATGAGATCTAGGCGCCTGTCGGCAAGTCGGCGACATTGTTGTTGTCTTCGCATATTAATGCTGGTGAATTTGCTTGCCTTAGCATGTTATGCGGAATGTGCTCCCACATAGTTGCATAGGATAAACTTATTGTTCAACTGCTGCCCCTTTCATACTTGGTGCGCTCATTGTTTGTGTCCCGTAGATGCTTTCATTATCCTGTAGGCGTACATCATTACGTGTCTCTTCAATGTTTGCTTAGTGACTAATTTTGTTTGCCCTAGTGATGAGATCTAGGCGCCTGTCGGCAAGTTGGTGACATCATTGCCGTCTTTGCATATAAATGATGCTGAATTTGTTTGCCTTAGCGTGTCATGTACAATCTGCTCAACATTTGTTGCGTAGGATGAAACTGATATTGTTCAACCACTGCCCTTTTATATTTGGCACACTCATTGTTACGTCCTGTAGATGCTTTCCTTATCCTGCAGGCTTGTACATCGTTACGTGTCTCTTCAATGGTTGCTCAGTGGCTAATTCTGTTTGCTACATTGATGAGCTCTAGGCGCCTTGGCGGTGTTGTCATTGTCTTTGCATATCGATGCTGGTGAAATTGCTTGACTTAATGTTTAATGTGTTCCTACATAGCTGCATAGGATAAAACTCATATTGTTCAACCGCTGTCCCTTTTACATTTAGTGCACTCATTGTTATGTCCCGGAGATCCTTTCATTACCATATAGGCTTGTACATCATGTGTCTCTTAAATGGTTTCTATAAGCTGGATGTCATTAGTTGTGTCCAAATTGTGTTAATGGGCTGCTGCTTTGTGATGTAACCACCAAACTCCTGATTTTGCAGTTTGATTGCTACATTTATCTCAACTGCTAGTTGACATTTCTACTTGATTATAGGATTTTACAGGGGACTTGTGCTGAAATTTCTGAATCTGATTCTGACTATGATGCTTCTCTGATGATATATCCTGTAGGATTCTCGATCTCGGTCATGGATCTCTGAGTGTCAGTGTGTGACCCTCCCTAGCTTGGTGAGATCTGCGGATTCCACCGGTGAGGTAACCATGTCCTTCCTCATCCATCGATGAACTAGTAGCTGAATTGCCGTTGTGATCACTTGCAATCGAATCACCCTGGAGTTGTTGACCTTGCTGCCTCCTGTGTGCTCCTCTCCTTATTAACCGTGGATGTGGTTGCAGCTCAGCAGTGCTGTTGCTTAATTGGTGGCTACTGCTACTAACTAGTATTTGCTCACTTGGAATCAAATCAGCTGGGAGGTGTTGCCCTTGCTGCTCTCTTTGTTAACTGTGATTACTGCGTCAATGTTGCTTAGTGGCTTAATTTATTTGCTCCAGCGAGGAGATCTAGGCGCCTGTCGGCAGGTCGGCGACATTGTCGTTGTCTTTGCATATTAATGCTGGTGAATTTGCTTGCCTTAGCGTGTTATGCGGAATGTGCTCCCACATCGTTGCATATAATAAACTGATACTGTTCAACTGCGGCCCCCTTTTTTATGTGGCGCGCTTATTGTTACGCCCCGGAGATGCTCTCATTGCCCCGTAGGCTTGTACATCATGTGTCTCTTCAATAGTTGCTATAAAAACTGGATCAGATGTCATTAACTGTGTCCAATTTCATTGTTACATGTGTCAATGAACTAGGTCCTTGTTTGTCAATATGTTAATGAACTGCTGCTTTATGATGTAACCGCCAAACTCCGGATTTTGCAGTTTTATTGCTACATTTATCTCAACTTCTAGCTGACATATCTACTTGATTATGAAACTTTACAGGGGAGTTATGACGAAATTCCCGTGTCCCGCATCTACTGCAGGTATGCTTGCCTTGCTATTTCTGTTGCTTTATTTTAGGCATCAATTTATTAGTTCCTGCAATATTGCATGTCTTCGCATTGTCAGACTACAGCCCGATATTGTTCTTTTTTTTATAAGTTCAATATGTGGTGTAGTATTTGGTCTAAAAAAAATTGTGTAGCATATGAAGCAATGAATGATACCATTGTTATTTATTGATAAGTTTGCCATCTCAGGCGTTTAATTGATCACTTGCCAATATATTTTACAAGTCCGCTATGCACAGGGAGTCTTAGCTAGAAGCCTAGAACTACTTTTTCTATCATGAGATAGTTGAAGCTTGGCTAGAGCATAATTAAATTGGGTGGAAGATCAAATAATGTGTAGTTAACCATGAGCTTCCAGCTGGAGGAAAGAATAGATTATATCAAAGTAAATAAATGTAACTGTTAAATCACATAGTAAGTAGCTGTCGTTCACCAGTTAGTAACTAACCAAATCTGTAATAGGATATGCACGACAACAAGAGAACTGAATGCCGCTCCATTGGCTAGTTGCATGAATGCATGCCCAGCCCACCATGTTTGAGGCTTGGCCTCCGTGTGGTGCCTCATGGGCTGTTTCTTCTTACTATAAAACTCCACATAGGGTCAAGTTTTGTATAACATAAGACAACTTGAGAACTGAGCACCCCTCAGTTAGCAAGTGTGCCCACCCCACCCGCGGTCGATGCTAAAAAGGTCACAGGGTGCTTCCTCCACGGGGTGCCTCATGCGTTATTTCTTACTAAAAAAAGTCACAGGGTGCTTCCTCCACGGGGTGCCTCATGCGTTATTTCCTACTAAAAAAGTCACAGGGTGATTCCCCTGTTGGGTTGTACGTCTATGTTTTTAATACAAGATAACTTGTCTTGCGCCTTGGCAGAATTTATTCATTTGTGATACACAAGTGTAAGCTATTAGTTTTCGCTAACTAGCCAACTAGTTTTTGTTTTGTCTTATTTGTTTTGGCTTTCTGGTTTTGTTGCTTTGTTTTGATTTTGTTGTTGTAAGTTCTGTGCCATCTTGAAGTTTTCCTAGTACAAGATGACACATATGTGAGTGTTCGATGAAAAGAGCTTAAGCTATTAGGGAGTAATTGCATGTCTGCTCAGATACATTATGATAGCCACATCTAGATTTGCTTAGTCATAGCACTTAATATGCCATGCTCCGAGTTTTGCGCTCAGTGCCACATCTTGATTTGATTAGGCATAGCACTTCACGACATGCTCCAAGTTTTGGGCTCAGTGCAGAATCCAAGTTCATATTGATAATAATAAGTATTAAATATTGGCCACCATTTATTTTCCTGTCTTTTGAATGCACTCCATTTATTTTTTTGAGCATCAGTACAGACACAAGCGCTCATATACACGCGCATACACTCATCCCTATGAACGCACACACGCACACCATACCCCTATGAGCACCTTCGAGAGACTGAGCCGGCATATCATCTTGAGATTTACGAAGTCACCGTAGGCGCCTCGTCGTCGACGGGAACGTCTCCTCCCACTGAAAGCGCATCGCCGGAAATCCTGAAATAAATCCAGGAATAATGCGAGCACCAGGATTTGAACCCTGGTGGGTTGGGGATACCACTCCATTTATAATATACTTATGCATGTGGTTCATCTGATGTACTACCTCTGTTCATTTTTATAAGATGTTTTAGACATTCAGACACTGTTGAAAACAGTACAGAGCAACCTGTCTGAAATGTCTTATAAAAACAAACGGAGGCAGTATATATATTCTTGCATCTTGTTCAGCTCTTAATGTGTCTGGCATTTTGTGCTTTTCAGGAACAAAGAGGCGCAGACCTAAGCTTCATAAGACTGAAGATGAGACCGTTGAGGATGACAACAATATTAATAAAGAGAACAACGGTACCACTAACAATGGTCATGACGCCATTGTCTCCAAGAGACCAAAGAGAACAGCTGCCTGTTCTAATTTCAGACAGAAGGCAGTTGACTTGTCTGAAGAAGATATGCTTGTCACAATCAAGGAAATCCGGATTGAAGAGGAAACAGAGGCTGTTAGGTTGACAAAAACAGGGCCTGAAGATAAGAAACCTCGCAGAAAACTCTGTGATTTCATCCTGCATGATGGAGATGGTAATCCGCAACCTTTTGAAATGTCTCAAAGTGATGGTATCTCCATAACAGCTGTTGTCATGCCCTTTGATGCTGATATGAAAAAGCTCAGGGAAAAGGGAATACGCTGTGAGAGATTTGGGCCGATCAAGGACTGGGCAATTTCTGGCTACAAAGAAAGCACTGTGATAATTTGGCTCTCAACCGAACTAGCTGATTATGAATGTGTGAAGCCAGCAAGTAGTTACCGGTCGTTTTTTGATCTTTTCAGTCAGAAGGCCCATGTCTGCGTTGAAGTTTACAGAAAGCTAGTCAGATCAGTTGGCGGAAATCCTTTGCTGGGTCTGGAAGAGTTGCTTGCTAGTGTTGTACGTTCCATTAATTCAGAGAGAAGTTTCAATGGAACGGTGAGAAAGGACTTTGTAATCTCAATTGGTGAGTTTATCCATAACCAGCTTACTGCATTGGACCATACAGCAAACAACGATGATGAGATACTGTCCACACTGCCTGCTCTTGTTGCCCTAAGAAATGGATGTAAATCTAGGGTGGAATTCAGCAGGTTGGCAGCTATGGCCTCAGATGGAACTCTGACGATCAAGGATGGGCAGTGTAAGGAGGCGACTGAAAACGAGGATGAAGATGAGAAATTAGCAAGACTGTTGCAGGATGAGGAAGAGTGGAAGATGAACAAGAAGCAGAGAGGCAAGCGTGAAAATTCACAGAACAATGTCTACATCAAGATTAGTGAAACGGAGATTGCCAATGACTACCCAATGCCAGCATACTACAAACCATCTAGTGTAGAAATGGATGAGTACATGCTTGACAGCGAAGATGACATGCTTGTGGGGGAACTGCCAACAAGAATACTCAACAATTGGGCTCTGTATAATTCAGATGCCAGACTCATCCCTTTGGAGCTCATTCCTATGAAGGCAGGTGCTGAAAATGACATAGTGATCTTTGGGTCTGGTTTTATGAGAGAAGATGATCATACCTTCTGTTCAACAGCCGAGAAAACACAGTCATCTTCTTCCGCAAGTAAATCTGACCAGGAAGATCAAGGGATTGCAGTTTATCTAAGTCCAATCAAGGAATGGGTTGTAGAATTTGGTGGTGAAATGATCTGCATATTAATTCGAACTGACATAGCTTGGTAAATACTCCTGCAACTCTAATTCATTCTGTACTATAAGCACACCTGCTCAATAGCTTGCCATGCATTTAAGGTCTTATGTCTTGAAATCTATATTTTATTATATGCATGGAATCTTGCAATTCCTTCCTATTAAACCTCCCTCTAACTCACATATGAATTTAAATTATTTCAGGTACAAATTACGCCAGCCAACAAAGCAGTATGCGCCATGGTGTGACACTGTCCTTAAAACAGCAAGGCTGGCTGTCAGTGTCATCAAACTTCTAAAAGAACAAACTCGTGCTTCAAAACTTGCTTTTGCTGATGTTGTTAAGAGAGTAGCAGAATTTGAGAAAGGGCAGCCTGCATTTATTTCAACAAATGCAGCGCTTGTTGAAAGATATGTTGTGGTGCATGGACAGATAATTCTTCAGCAGTTTGCAAGTTATCCAGAAAGGACTATTCAACAAAGTGCCTTCATCACAGGACTTCTTGCGAAGATGGAAGAACGAAGGCACATAAAACTAGCGATGAAGAAAAAAACTCACGCAACGAGGGGAGAGAATCTGAACCCAAGTGCAAATATGGGCCCAATACTTAAAAGAAAACTTATGCGTGCGACAACTACAGGGTTGATCAGCAAGATATGGAGTGATTACTATGCAACTCATTTCCCAGAGGATTCCAAGGAGGGAGATGAGAATGATGACCAGAAGGAAATTGAGGAGGAACAAGAAGAGAATGAAGATGATGATGCTGAGGTGGAGGTTAAAGTTGACGAGGAAGCTGTTTCTAGGACCCCACCATCAACGAGGTCCAAAAAGTCATCAACAAATGCTTGTAAAGAAATTGAATGGGAGGGCCAAACAGTTGGGAAAACACTCTCTGGAGAAGTTCTGTACAAATGTGCTAGAGTTCGAGATCTCAGTATTGCTGTTGGTGGGGCAGTCACACTAGAAGATGATTCAGGAGAAACCATCATGTGTTTTGTTGAGTATATGTATGAGAAACATGATGGTACACAAATGATCCATGGAAGAATTCTGCAAAAAGGTTCACACACTGTCCTTGGCAATGCTGCAAATGAACGAGAGGTTTTCTTTACTAATGGCTGTTTGGAATTCGAAACAAGTGACATCAAAGAATCAGTGTCCGTCAATTTTCAGCAGATTCCTTGGGGCCACAAGTGCAGAAAGGAGCATTTAGAAGCTATTAAGATGGAGAGGGCCAAGGCAGAGGACAGGAAGAGGAAAGGTTTGCCTGTGGAGTATTTCTGCAAAAGCTTATACTGTCCTGAGAAAGGTGCCTTTTTCTCCCTTCCTTCTGATAAACTGGGCGCTGGTACTGGCCGTTGTAGTTCTTGTGAGGAGCGAGAAGCAGTTGGTGATGAATTCAAAATATTATCAGAGACCAGCTTTGTCCTCAAGAATGTTACATACAGTGTTCATGACTTTCTGTACATCAGGCCTGAGTTTTTCTCTGAAGTCGAGGGTCAGGGGACCTACAAGGCTGGAAGAAATGTAGGCCTGAAGCCTTATGTGGTGTGTCACCTGCAGAGTATCAAAGCTTCTGCTGGATCAAAGAAAGCTAATCCAGAATCAACCAAAGTCAGTGTAAGAAGGTTATACAGGCCAGATGATATTTCATCAGCTAAAGCTTACTCTTCAGACATCAGAGAGGTTTGTCGCTTTGCCTTATTGTTTAAGGTCTAGTATCCACTTCATTTGTTCAAAGAAAAATATTCACTTCATTGTTGTTTATCTGAATAGCTATCGTCATACGCCTGCTATTCGACATAACCTTTTGGTTTGTACATTTGGTCTTTAATATTTATTCTTTGTTGTTTGATGATCCAGGTTTACTACAGTGAAGATGTAGTGAGTGTGCCAGTTGTGATGATACAGGGGAAATGTGAGGTTACAGCAAAGAACGACCTTCCAAACCCAAACCTTCCAGTAGTGGTTGATCATGCCTTTTACTGTGAATATCTTTATGATCCTAAGACAGGAGCTCTCAAGGAGGTTAGAGATTGCCAAAATTCAGCTTTTGATCTTCTCCATTTACCTTTGTGTTTATTTTGTTGAGAGACTGCTTCAAATACTTGACTGGGCCTGTCTTTGTTTTTGAACCAGGTACCGACCAATGTTAAGCTCATGACCCTGACAAGGAAGGCACTTTCTGCGAAAAAGAACAAAGGAAAGCAGATTTGTGACGATGAGCAAGCTGGTTCAGAGAAACAGAAGGATGCTACACCAAAGAACTGTCTTGCAACTCTTGATATTTTTGCTGGCTGTGGAGGTTTGTCTGAAGGGTTGCAGCTATCTGGTAATGTATTTCCATCTGCATGTTTCTTATTAGATGCATGTGCATGTTGGTAGTTAGAACACCTTGGCCTCCACATACTTTCTGATCATTTGACTCTACAGGCACATCACGTACAAAATGGGCAATTGAATACGAAGAACCTGCTGGGGAGGCATTTCGGGAAAATCATCCAGAGGCAGTGGTATTTGTGGAGAACTGCAATGTGATTCTGAAGTATGCAACCCCCTTTTTCCATCTGGATGTATTAAACGTCTAAACCTATTATTCCTGTATCTCCCAACTCATATGTGACTATTTGCCTTTGCAGGGCAATAATGGACAAGTGTGGTGATGTTGACGATTGCATCTCGACTACCGAGGCTTCTGAACGGGCAGCTAAACTTTCAGATGAGAAGATTAAAAATCTGCCCGTGCCAGGTGAAGTAGAGTTCATCAATGGTGGCCCTCCATGCCAGGTCGGTTGTTTCGCCTATATGCCAGGAGAATGCTCGATGCTTTGTTAATCGTCAGTGCTGCCGCTTGACACTCTGTCCGTCTTTTCTCAGGGGTTCTCTGGAATGAACAGATTCAACCAAAGTCCATGGAGCAAAGTTCAGTGTGAGATGATTTTGGCATTCCTGTCCTTTGCGGAGTATTTCCGGCCTAGGTTCTTCCTGTTAGAAAATGTTCGGAACTTTGTTTCATTCAACAAAGGCCAGACCTTCAGACTGACACTAGCATCACTCCTGGAGATGGGATACCAGGTACTTGACACTTGCTCTCGTCAGCTTTTGCTTGTACTATATGGCATTCCTTCATTTCCACATGTGCTAAACCTCTCTGCATTTTTCATAGGTCCGGTTTGGAATTTTAGAGGCAGGTGCTTATGGTGTTGCGCAGTCCAGGAAAAGAGCATTCATCTGGGCTGCTGCACCTGGGGAGGCCCTTCCTGATTGGCCTGAACCGATGCACGTCTTCGCCAGCCCTGAGCTGAAAATCAATCTACCAGAAGGCAAATACTATGCCGCTGCTAAGAGCACTGCTGGAGGGGCTCCTTTCCGCTCTATAACAGTCAGGGATACAATTGGTGATCTGCCGCCGGTGGAGAATGGTGCCAGCAAACCAACAATACCGGTAGGTTTATATCAGTACATCCCTACCCCTCTTCAGTCTCTTGTGTCAATGCTCTTGCTTGATGTGCACAAGCTGAATTTTCTCCCTTGTGTGCTGTAGTATGGAAGCGAGCCTGTCTCCTGGTTCCAGAAGAAGATTCGAGGCGATGCGTCTTCGCTGAGTGACCACATAGCTAAAGAAATGAATGAGCTCAATCTCATAAGGTGCAAGCACATCCCGAAGCGCCCTGGCTGTGACTGGCATGACCTCCCAGATGAGAAGGTAGCATTCTGCCATTTCCTTTTTCATTCGACGCCAATCCTTTTCTGCTGCTTTCTACCGCCTTGTTTGTTGGTAGCCAATCATGTGATGTACTGGTAGCTGATTTTCATCATGTTGTGGATGCAGGTGAAGCTATCGACGGGGCAAACAGTGGAGTTGATCCCTTGGTGCTTGCCCAACACGGCCAGGAGGCACAACCAGTGGAAAGGCCTGTATGGGAGGTTGGACTGGGAGGGCAACTTCCCCACATCAGTGACAGATCCCCAGCCAATGGGCAAGGTCGGCATGTGCTTCCACCCTGATCAGGACAGGATCATCACTGTTCGTGAATGCGCCCGATCCCAGGTAAAGTACACTATCAACTTACACACTCCCAACAATGATACTACTGCATAGACTAGCAGACAGTAATACACTTGCTGATGCCTTGACAATTACACTCAACTGAAATGAATCATATAGTTCAGACTTCAGAGTTGTTCACAGTAGTTTTTGTTCCCTATCATTGCTGCTACCAGAGTTTAAGATCGAGCTTTTTATGAGAATTAGATCATAGTGCTAATACTGCATAGACTCTAGTACACAGTAATATACCCCCTGTTGCCTGGACAATTACACTTGACTAAAATGAAGCATATAGTTCATACCAGTTTTTGTTCCCATCAATGCTGCTACTGGAGTACTAGACCGAGCCATTTTATCAAATAATCGGATCATAGATATGTGTTGGTAGAAAGCACAATCGCCTTGTCCACGATCGATCTGGAGGCAGATCAGAACCTAATGCATCACGCCATGAATCGAATGAATCTGCTGCTATATTTCTGAAGATCTTTGATCCAATCCCATGACATGGCTGACATGAATGTTGCTTGTAGGGCTTCCCCGACGGATACCATTTCGCTGGCAACATCCAGAGCAAGCACAGGCAGATCGGGAACGCTGTGCCGCCTCCCCTCTCCTACGCGCTCGGGAGGAAGCTCAAGCAAGCCATCGACGCCAAGCCTCGACTGGCTTAAGTTGACTGCACTGCATGATACAAGTCCCGTCATTTTTTGGTTGGCCCCAGTGGGACTTGGTTCATCATTGGCCCCTATATTTATGTTCTGGGAGCAACTGACTCTGAAGCTATCACAGGCTGGTCGCCTGAACTGCCTTTTTGTGTATCTGATGTGCTCTTCGCAAGAGGAGGATTAAAAGCATCAGATGCTGGTGGATGGATGG
Source organism: Aegilops umbellulata (assembly GCA_032464435.1). Taxonomy (NCBI): domain Eukaryota; kingdom Viridiplantae; phylum Streptophyta; class Magnoliopsida; order Poales; family Poaceae; genus Aegilops; species Aegilops umbellulata. The sequence continues at coordinate 438,364,582 of CP136059.1, read as the reverse complement.
ATGAAGTTTAGAGGGAACTAACGGACTCTTAGCACTGGGGGGTGTAATCTTTTTGTAAACAACTGTGATGCCAATTTTCCGTTCCTGCAACTTTGCAAGTGCCTTACAAAGTTGTGAAGGGAAAATATAGCATCAATCTTGCTGTTTGTATTGGCCACCTGAATGAAACCAACTCTTGAGCTCACTTTGTCACCTTGTCTCCGTTTCATGCGTCGACTTCTGTAAGAATTAATCTCCTTTGCTGACCTGTTGCTCTGCTGTTGTATTCATACGTCAGTAAGGATTTATCGGTGAGGATTACCATATTCCAAACAGTTGGTTGTTTTCCAATGCTGCGAAGGCAAGAAAATGTAGCAGTAGCAGCGCGAACCAAGCTCTCAATCTTCAGTTCTTCATCAATCACAACCCATCTCCTTTGTGCGTCAACTTCTCCAGAAATGGTCTGCGCTTACCCTGTTACTCTGTTGGTTCATTCAGTAATGGAATTCATCCGCCTGTTGTGTATATGATGTACTCTTGGTAAGAGAATGATAAGAAACATGAGATGCTGGCAGATGGATGGAGGGATCGGACTCTTAGCACCAGGGATGTAGGTGTAATCTTTTTGTAAGCAGCAACTGTGATGCAATCAATACCAAAAGGGTTCTATGAATGGATGCAGTTTTCTGTTCTTGGCATCAGAATCAATTGTTGTTTTCCAAAGTTGGGAGGATAACTAATAATGTAGCAGCAACCTACCTTTTGTAATCGCCGCCATGAAACCAACTCTTGGGCTCGCTTTGTTGCCCAATCTCTGTTTCATGCATCAACTTCCCTAAGAATCAATATCTTGCGTTGACCTTCTGTCAGTGCACTGATACATAAGAATTTACAAAAGTGAGGATTTCAGAATTCAACTGCTGCTTCCAAAGTTGCGAAGGAAAGAAAATGTAGCAACGATACGAACCCGACTCACCTGATGTCTTCCATCCATGTATCAACTTCTCTAAGAATCTTCGGCGTCGACCCTGTTAGTTCGTTCAATCACACCGTACACGGTAATAGTAACATAAGATACATTGAACTTCACAATCTTTATTACTCCCTTCATTTTTGTATACAAGGCCACTATGAAAAACACATTTTGCATCTATATAAGGCCACCAACAGTAATCGAGGTAAATATTAATGATGTTTTCTCGTACTAGTAACCCATGGTTTAATTACTAGAATGCATGTAGTGGATGATAATGACACGCTCAACTACTTCCTCCCTCCTAGCCACTGAGTTTCCTCTAATGTGCATGCACCCTATTAATTAATCTGGTAATCGAGAACACAAATTGGCATGTAAAACATGCATTAATTTTTATCTTGGTACCTGTAATTTGAGTTTGTGGCCTTGCATATAAAAATGGAGGGAGTATATATTTCTGCCATTCGTCAGCAGGGGGGATGATGATTTACACGCCTGCTTGCTCGGAGCAACATCTTAGTAGTACAAAATTTCCCCTTGGGAACGGAACGGCTTCGGATCATCGCGGCCAGCTCCGGAATTTCACTTGAGCAAGTGCAGTGTAAACAAGATTCAGAACTCCCCACAAATGGGAAGGCGAGATCCTATCTCCAGAGTATATACAGCATTGGAGCTACGAAGATTGGTATTGGTACCACTACTGTCTGAGATCTTCCAATGTCAGAGAGGAAGAATTGAAGAATCCTCTCTCGGGAAGAAGAAACACCCTTGAATCGAATCGAATGCGTCCTCTCGGGGGCGTGTTGTAGCCGTAGGTGCTTCCCGTGGAGGAGGGGACGGCGCCGTTGCCGTCGGAGCCTAGCCGCGCCCCTCGTCCCCGCCGTGGCCAAAGCAGAGCGCGGGCGGTGGACGAGGCCGAGGAAGAGGAGCAGGAGGGCGGGGAGCGCGTGGCTGGCTTGGACGTAGGCGAGGTTCCGCCGCTCCCTGGCCCGCGCATCGCCGCAGCTCTCCGGAGGCCGTCGCGTTCAGCACCTCCCGCCACGCCCGCGGCCTGCCCACCGTGGCGCTGATAGTGATAGCTCACCACCGCGCGGGAGAAGAAGGCGACCCTGGCCTCCGCAGCCGGGGACGACGAGGAGACCATCTCGCCCACAGGCGGCAGCGGCAGCGGCGAGGTGAGAACATCACATACTTCGATACAACTTTGCTTATGTGGCACATATTTAATGAATAGAGAGGTGTGGGATATGATTCTGGCAAATTCAGCACTCCTTAGAGGCCTGTGTTCCATCGAGCAAACTAATTCGTGTAAATAATAAATTGCCATGTTACCCTACAAATATATTTGACATGGTAAATCTAGTTTATCTGCCGTGGTATTCTAGTTTACTTGCCATGGTAAGTATAATATATTTGCCATGGTAAGTATAGTATAAACTGTCGTGGTGCCTATAACAAATTTGCGCATGGCAAAAATATCATGAATCAAACATTTATATGATGTTGTGGTGATTACCTAAAGAATTGCCACGAGAAAATATACTTTCATGTGAACAAAACAAATACAATCATACAAAAACATCATGTAAAAAAGTTTTATTTACACCATCTGGGCTTAAAAAACATTTCTACAATTTCACCAAAGGTTCCAGACCCACTAGAGCTCCGGCGACGGCACACAGTAGACAGTACGTCATGGATTCCGCCAGCAGCGGGAGAAGTAAAGATGAACATTGATGGTGCATGCAGTGGCAAAATCATCCTACACCGGGCGGTGGGCATAGTTTGCCGAAATGAGACTGGCTTATTTTTGGATGCCTCGATGGTAGTATTTCAGGGAGCCAACAGCGACACTGGAAGCATATACATGTAGAGAAGGTCTCGCTCTCGCCAAGGACTTGGTCGTGAATAAACTGTGAATCGCATCCGACTGTCCAAGAGTCATTAATGACCCGAAGAACTCGGTCCATCTCGGTAATCATTGCATGATCTTACAGGAGATCAACCAACGAAAGGAAGCAGAAGTTTCAGAGCTGTGAGCTCATCGACGAGCAACCCGCAAGCAATGTTGATCCACATAGATTAGTTAGAATGGCCACTACACTAGGCATGGGCCGAAATATGTGGCTCATTGATCCATCAGACGTGTTGTTCTTATAAAAAATGATCATGATCAAAGGGCAGAAAAATTCATGAGGAAAAACTAGATGAGCTCACGGTGTAGAAAAATGAGAGAATTGCTTACACAGAAGTAGCGATCATGGGTAATTTTTTAATCTCCTGTAGAAAAATAAGTAAAACTCGGAGGTATATGCCACCTAGAATTGTATGCAGAAGAAAAACAGGTCCTTGGGGGTGACAAGCGCGGCGAAGTAAAAACCAGAGGTGACGGTGGATGGATGACTACATAATAAACGTATAAGTAGCTTTCACTTTGAGACAAACCACTGAGTGGGCGACAGGCACCGGATCTAGATAACCACAAAAACAAAAACAACAAGTCCCTTGAAAGTCCACGCGATAATAGAATAGAATGTGTCACATCCAGCATCGATCTATCATTGTCGCAAGCAGGAGCGAGCTCAGCTGGGACCTTGATGAAGATGAAGTGGATAAACTGAGCTCGAGTGAACAGTAAAATCAGAAAAAACTAAAACAAATTAAAAAATTCTGAAGTTTTTTTATGGCAACATTTGACAAATGGTTTAAATGCTTGCAAAATTTCATCGTAAAATGGCATTTGTGTAAGTCATGGCAAAAAAAAAATGATGCTCCAAAAAAGCTATCTTTGGAGTGCTAACTTTGTTTTTCTTGCCACGACCTCCACGAATATTATTTCGCGTTGAAAACATTTGTCAAATGTTGCCACAAAGAAATTTCAGATTTTTTAAAAATGTTTTCTAATTTGACTGTTCATTCGAGTTGAGAAGGGCATTTTCGGAAAAATCTATCCTACTTCCAGACCTGGACAATCCAATAAAGGTGGAAGTTGCGTAAAATAGGTGGAAGTTGGTTGAAAAGACTGAATTGTTAATGATCGAGAGTCCCTTTCCGCCTTGTTGGGCGGAAGCGAAGAGAAGAGAAGAGGAGGTGCAGCGGCAACCGGACCACGACGGTTGGCGCCACCCAGAAAATAGGAGAAGCCACCGGTGGCTGACTCAGCAGCAGGTGCTCACACATAATCTCTTCTTCTTCTTCTCGAAGGAGATAAGATCGAGTGCTGGGCGTACGAGTGGCACCACAGAGAGACCCCCGGAGCCCCTATAAATCCATCGGCGCCTCCGCTCTCCTCGACGAGCAAGAGGCCGGGCAACAGTGCAACGAACAGGTACTACTCTAGTTTGGATCAACAACTCAAGAATAGAGAACCGATGGCTACATTCGCCGCCGCAACCGTAGCTCTTCCAGGGCGCGTCGCCGGAGCCTCGCGGTGCGTGGTGGCGCGGGCGTCGTCTGAGACAATGGCGGCGGCGGCCGGGAGGACGCACTACGAGGTGCTCGGGCTGGGCGCGGGGGCCAGCAGCAGGGAGATCAAGGCCGCGTACCGGCGCCTGGCGAGGAAGGTGCACCCGGACGCTGCCGGTAGCGGTGGCGACGAGAGCTTCATCAGGCTGCACGCGGCCTACGCCACGCTCGCCGACCCCGACGAGCGCGCGCGGTACGACCGGGACGTGGCCGGCCGCGCCGCAGGCATGATGATGCGGCGGGCTGCGGCGGCGGGGCCAGCGTTCTGGCGGAGGACGTGGGAGACGGACCAGTGCTGGTAGGACGACCGGACACACGCATGCTCTGCTTTCCCGTTCCCAGGCCGCCGGCCGTTTGGTTCAGACACGGCGCGGCGTCTCGGAGGAAAAACCGCGCCAGCTGCCGCACACCGTTCGATCCGTCTTGGACGGCCCAGATCGGGTGACGCGTGTGAACTGCGGCACGGCGAGAGACGATTTTAGAAGATCTCCTGTGCGTTCGATCATTAGCAAGATGCAAATATGTGTAAATTACTTAGTCTACTGTAAATTAATGGCAAAAAGCCCAACGGATATGTATAGTTCTTTTGGTTCGAGAAAGAAGGAATCACCGACCCGCGAGTACAACTGTACATCAATCATCCATGCGATCAATTCTGAGATATTGTCACATCCATACTTTGATATAACATGAAAAAAGAATATTCTGATCATCTTACCAAAGTTATCTCTCGAGGAGGAGATAATCATGTCACCGATGCGGCAACTCTGCATCAAAGGAAGACAACCATAGTAATGACAAGGTGAAGAAATCAAAGAATAGACATTTGGAGATGTTTTTCTTTGCAGAGAGTTATGCCTTTTCTGCCCTTGAGCGCCGAGTTAAAAATAAAACAACAGGTTTTTATCATTTATGCCATTAGTTGTGTCACACTATTTAGTTTTGCCTTAAAAATGGCTACTACTCAAAAATGCCATCGTTTCATGAGATGTTTGCTAAAAAATGCCATTAGATATCTAAAAAATGCCACCATTTCATTAGATGTTTGCTCAGAAATGCCATTAGACGTCGTTATTTTCAGGTCAAACTCGTTGACCATGTAATATGATACCCCTAAACCCACATGTCAGATCTCTCTATCTCACAGCGATAAGTTTGGATCCCACTTGTTAGGAGTAAGCAAGGAATAATTTTAGAGAAAATAAGGATGCTATTGGGACTCAAGTGGGACCCACACTTTATTGTAGTGAGATAGAGTGAGAGCTGACATGTTGCTATATAGGTATTTTGGTCATTATGACATGGCAAACGAGATTTGAGCTGACAATAATGGTGTCCAGTGGCTTTTTGAGCACGTGCCTAACGAAGCGATGACATTTTTTAGCAGTTGAAATTCCTAGTGGCAAAACCGAGTAGTGAAACACAACCAATGACATAAATGATAAAAACCCTAAAACAAAACTATCAATATGCATCTCAGAGAAAAGAAAAGTGTACTCCCTCAGTTCCTAAATGCAAGCCTTTTTAGAGATTCTAATATAGACTACATACGAAGCAAAGTGAGTGAATCTACACTCTAAATACGTTTGTAGTTTATATTAAAATATCTAAAAAGTATTATATTTATAAAGGGGGGGACTACAGGTAATCTTGAAACAATAGGTTTCAAAAAGAAGAATCTCACTAGATTCCACAACCAAAGTAATGACAAGGCGAAAATGGATTTTGGGATTTCCTTTTCAATTGTGATTGATTATTCTCTTTGCGAGACCAAACACAGTGTCACCTCTCACGGAGCTACCGGGCCGGCCCAACAAGGTGCATTCATGTAGCTTCCTAGAACGGTTTTGAAAAGATTATATGGACCGGTTTTAGAAGCTTCTACGTGGTTTCTTATTTTCGCTTTCTACATCGGTTTTCCTTGATTTTTCCTTTTTTTTCAGATATTATTTGTTTTTGTTTTTCTTCATTGTTTCAAATACATCTCAACATTTTTTTAGTACGAGTTAATTTTTTTAGTATACATGTTGAATATATTTTAGATACATTTTGAATTTTTTTTAAATATATGTTGAACATTCTTATCCGAATACATGCTGAACATTTGTCAAATGCAAATTCAACATTTTTTATATACTGGTTGAACATCTTTTGGATACACATGGAACACTTTCCAAATACATGATGAACATTTTTTCGTATACATGTTGAAATTATAGTCAAATTCAAATTGACCTATTTTAAATACACAGTGAATATTTTTCAAAAGCAGGCAAACATTTATTAAGTTTTGGAAGATTTTCTAAATGTAAAACATTTTTTTACATTGTATAAACATTTTTAAATGGCAAGAACATATTTTTTAAACATGTGCATACTTTTTAAATGTGAGAACAGTCTTATGACTGATATGAACAGTTTTAACAAACTACGTGAACAAATATTTACAGTTGTATGAACATTATTTTTAAATGACACAAGTAATTTATACAAATATGTGCACATTTTATCAATGGCACGGATATTTTTTAAAGCATTATGAACGCTTTTAAATAGTTAATTAAATAAATTTTGAACATATGTATTTAGAGTATTTAAAAATGTTTTTTTAAAACCAAACAAAAAGGAAGAAAATGAAAAAAAATGAATGACCGCTACTGGGCTGGCCCACAATTGAGGCTGTTTAATGCGAGATGGGTGAGACACAGATGCTCCTGGGCCGAAGGACGCCTACTAATTCCTCTCCTGAATTTTATTTTTATTTTTCTCTGAGAACAAAAATTCTATCTCCTCAGAAGAAATCTAAGATAGTTCAGTTCATATCTAGAGCTTAATTAACCTGTTTTAAGTTTGGAGTCAAAAAATACACACTCAGTTTAAATCTTAGTCAACTCACGACGGAGGCAAAAAGAACAAAAATGAGACGGCAACTTTTTTAGAGGGACACTTTAATCTAACGAAAAATAGATCACCTACATGAAGTTTGCGGATCGACCATGTCAGCCAGCTGCGACGCGACGTTTGTTCTGTCTTGGACGGCTTCGATCAGGTGGCGCATGTAAACCGCAACACGCCGAGAGACTTTTTAGAAGATCTCTTGCGTTCCACCATTAGAAGATGCCAATATGTAAATCAATTAGTCTCTACTGTAAATTAACGGCCCAAAGCAAAGGGATATGAATAGATCTTTTGGTTTGAGGAGGAGTCACTGAGTCCTACGATCGTCCATGCAAATCATTTCTGAGAGATTGTCACATGACATGAGTATTTTTATAACATGAAAAAAATAGAATATTGTAATCATGCGACCAAGTTATCTCTTGAGGAGGAGATAATCATGCTGCCGATGCCGCAAATCCTCATAGAAAGAAGACAACCATAGTAATGATAAGGTGAGGAAATCAAAGAATAGACATTTGGAGATGCTTTTCTTTGCGGAGAGTTATGCCTTTTCTGCCCTCGAGATAGTGAGTTAAGAAACAAACAAAACTATCGACATGCATGTCTTTGTCATGAGTTCACATCGTTTATAGAGTAAAGAAAGGTACATGTAAGATTGGAATAATTAATAGCTTCCAAAAAGAAGAACCACCCACTAGATTCTACGACCAAGGTAATGACAAGGCGAAGACCAAAAGAAATGATAACCGGAGGTGCTTCCCTTAGCGTAGAGGTATGCTTTTTTGGTCCTCCAAGTAGTGAGCTAAGAAACAAACTATCAACTTGCATGTCTTTATTGCAAGTTCGCATGACTAATGACAAGACAAGTAAGCACGGAATAATTGATAACTTTTGAGAAGAAGAATCACCCCCTCGAGTTGACAATACCTATATGGTCCCCACCCATGTACGTTGAAGAAAAAATTGTATGACATCTCATGTGATTGGACCATTGTTGGTCTTGTTAGTTTTGCACATGAGTAATCTTTCTAGCATTAACAAATATGATACAATTCCATGGAACATAAGTTTTGTTTTGTGCCTAAATGGTTAAGAACCGAAGACGCAAAGCAAGAGTAAAAGATGTCAAAATGTTTAGCTATAGATACTTTTGGAGATTTTATCAATACCTATATGGACTGTCTATGTGTTGATAGATTGGTTACCATAATCTGTTTTCTAGATTTTTTTTCTTAGGGATTTTGTTGGTGGATTGGCTACCATAATCTGTTTTTTGGAATTTTTTCTTAGGAATTTTAGGAATGATTGGTTTTTTAGGGCAATTGAGATTGATTATTGGCAATTCTAATTATGTCCAACTATAATAGTACACCACAGGAGGCCCGACAGGTCAGACCGTGAGGACCATTTTGAAGCTCTTCACCATGGGCCGACCCAACAGCAGGACTGTGGTATGCAAAATTCAAAAATTAGTGCTGTGGCTCGGAGTCAAACACAAGGCGACCTTATGCTCTCGGACGCAGCGGCATACAAATGCACGGCCCAAGCATTTGTGACTAATGAGTAGCGTGGTACTTGAAGAACTAGGAATAGCCATAGATTTAAAATTTCAAACGTATTTTTTAAACTGAATACTTTTTAAAATGCAAACATTTTTCAACATTTTGAGCAAAATATTGAAAACATGAACCCTGAAAAATTGGGACACATTTTGAAATTTAAAAAAAATGAGACAAAATTTGAAACACTGAACTTTCAAGAAAATGCGAACAATTTTCGTGAAACATGATTTTTTGATACTTTGACCTTTTATGAAAATGGGAACTAATTTCAAGATTCTAAACACTGTGGAAAATACGAACTTTTTTGTTCAACGTGAACAAATTTTAGAATTTTTGAACATTTTTTGAACATGCGGACAAATTTTGAAACATGAGAAAAAAAAATACATGTCAACAACAAATTGCAGAGCTGCACAATAAGTTTATGAGTTGACCAAAATCTGTACAGCCAATGTGTGTTCTGAATGTGTAGTACCGCTCACTGTCAGTATTCTGCAGCGGGCAAGGCGAAGGCGCATCGGCAAACCGTGGAGCAGGAGCACTTGCTCCGGAGGATAGCTGGGCAGATCTCCTCGGACGACACCTCGGACGTCAGCGATGGATCCAGCTCCGACGACGGCGCGCCTCTGACTCCAACACCTACACGGAGGGCCAAAGCAGCACCGCCGACCACAAGGAGAAGGGGCTTTGCTCCACCCTTGTCCGTTTAGTTTAGTTTTACTTATGTTTAAGTGTTGTCCGTCCTATGCAAACTTGTTAATTTGGTTTCCCGATGACCGCTTATAATATGTGTGTGTGTGTGTGTGAGAATTTTGCATGCCTGCTTTAAGTTGGTTTTTTATGTTTCATGCATCGCATGGATATGATGGGCTAGATATGACATAGACGGGTGCGGACCCAGCAAAAAGAGAGGTGCCGGATCGATTTTTGAGGGACCAGATTTGGTATATGCTCTAACAAAGACAGGCAGTGGAGGAGCGGGGGACGCGGATGCGCGCCCTTAGGGCATCTCTAGCCGCGCCCCCAGGAAGGCCTCCCCAGGCGTATTTTTTGCGTCGACGCCGAAAAATCGGCCCAGTCGCGTCTCCAGGAGCCCGATTTTCGCCGGCCTGAGCCGAAAACAGCGCCGGCGGACCCAGGCCGAACCCAGCGCGCTTTTTTGGCGGGACTTTTTTGGCGCGAAAAAGCCGCGGGCCCGCCGCGTCAGCGACACGATTCTCTTCTCGCCCCTTCGTCGTCCTCATCGCCTCGTTTCCCACGGCGAATCAATGCCAAAGCTGCCGCGTTGCCGCGCCGGTCAGCCTGCGCCATTGATGCCTCACGGGCGGCGCAGTGAAGGCCGGACGACGCGCGTCCCTCGCCCTCCCTCGGCCGCCACGCGTACACACGGCGGCCATGCGTACGGGCGACGCCTCGGCCTATAGAAGACACTCACCAGCGTGCTCGGCGATCACAGGCTCCACTCTCCTCTCCCTCGCCGCCGTCGTCGTTCCTCCCTCTCCTCTCTCTCGCCGTCTCCAGAACCCATGGCCGAGCGCTTCCCAGGCGACGGCGCGGCGGCGAACGGCTTCGGCCGCCACCATCTCCTTTACGAGGCCGAGTACCCGGTCCCGCCGGACATGCGGGTGCCCGGCGCGTGGAGGATCAGCGCCGGCGGCGTGCCGGTGCCCCCGGTACCCACCGGCGCGGCGCGGCGTGCGGAGATCGCACGCATCCGCTCAAACCTGCCGCGGGCGGCGAGGGAGGGACCTCGGTACGTCCCCGACAGCCCGCTCTGGGAGCCCTACTTCCGGCGCCGTCACGCCCAGCAACTCAAGGCCACCAACGGTGTAGAGCCCTCCGGCAGGCTCAACTCCGAGGGCCGGCGCCGGTGGTGGGGCGTGCCCGGGCGTACGTTGGAGGCCGTCCTCGAGTACATCGAGGGCGGCAACACGCCGCGCCTCGAGTACCCCGCTCCCCCTTCCTTCTCACGCCGCCGGGGAAGCTCCTGGACCCCGAGGCGCATGGAGACCGGGGGGTCCTCCTCGTCGTCCGGCGGCTCGCCCTGCCTCCGCCCCGTCAAGCCGGAGCCCCAGGACACTCCGGTCAGCGCGCGCACCCGTAGCTCCGGCGTCCGCATCGGCGCCAACGCCTCCCCACCCACCGGCCGCTTCGTCCTCGTCGAGCCCAAGCCGGAGCCCGGCCTCCCCGCGGAGTACGAGGAGATAGCCCGGCGTGGCTTCTCCGACGAGGATGCCATGCGGTGGGCGCGGGACGACTACCTCCGCGTGGAGACGGTCCGGCAATGCCGGGCCCTGGAGGAGATCGCCGCCCGCAGGCGTGGGCGCGAGGACGAGCACGGCGTCGTGGTCCTCGACAGCGACGACGACGACGACGCCCCCGGACCGTCCAACCCGCCGCGCTAACCGGGGGAGGGATGCAGCAGGGACGGCGGAGGCGTAGGCGGGGGCGGCGGCGGCGACGACGACGACGACGACGACGATGGCGGTGACTACACGCGGTTCTACAGCCTCCTCGGCATGTAAACCGCGGGCGTGGGCGGCGAGGCGGGCGGCGAGGGAGACGGCGGGGTTAGCCCGCGGAAGTTGTTTTTTCTTTTTTGTAAAATATGTTTAAGTTTGAACGAACTCGCCGATGTTTGTGTCAAATTTCGTCGTGTTTGCGCCTATTTTGAATTTTTTAAATAAACGTGGGCGCCGCGACTGGGGGGCATCACGCCCTCAGTGCGCGGTTTAGCGCCGGCGCGCCCCAAGGGGGTGATTTTTTGCCCTTCCTGAGAGGCCAACGGCTGGAGATGCCCTTAGCCGTGAGTGTCCATGGACACGGAGAGCCGTCCCACTCCTGGGCTCAAGTGTACAGAATCAATAATGCTTTTCCCTCCCCCGTGCTTACCAGGAAGTGTATATATATATATATATATAAGGAAAATGCATACTACTACTGGGTGTAGCTACACCCATTTCTCATATATTACCATGTGGTAATATATATTTTATTTTATTATTTTTAGTATGTTCATATACTATATCCAAGATACTCCAAAGCGAGTTATCTGAAAAAAATAGCATGTGAGCCCATGTTTTTATAATATTTGTGAAATATGTACATATTTATATGTAAAAAGGAGTATGCTCAAAATATACTACATACTACCTAAAATTAGTATATATACTACCTAAACATTCTTACATACTACATGCTACGCGTATATACTCTCCGATATGATAGATACTATATGGAATGTATGAAACAAAAGCGAGAGTAACTACACCCGATAATAGGGAAAAATTATCATATATACCCTCCGTTCCAAAATATAGTGCGTCCTCGATTTTCGTGCTTCAACTTTGACCATTAATTTAACCAACGAGACCGACTGCGGCGGGCGAAAAAATTATACTAATGAATTTGTATTCAAAAAATGTTTTCAATTATATAATTTTTGATCCCGCCGCAGTCGGTCTCGTGGGTTAAATTTATGGTCAAAGTTGAACCTCAAAAAGCGTGGGCGCGCTATATTTTGAAACGGAGGGAGTATATATATATATATATATATATATATATATATATATATATATATATATACTCGATGAATGCGACGTCCGAAGCAGGTGGAACGAGCACCGATCATTTCTGTGCATTATTGTAGGGCCATAGATTGAGACATCATCCATCCGTTTCATGTTATCTTCTTCCTCTTGCTTCCTCTTGTTTTGGGATGTAACTCAAATGAAACCAAACAGTTGTAACTGTTCAGCAGCTCCCAAACCTTTTTCCGATCTTCCTGTAAGAAGAACAGAGCCATGGACTCCACGGATCAGTTTGACAACAGCCCTCTGCTGGACGAAGACGGCTCATCACAAGAGGTTTGTACGCTCTCCCTCGCTCTCTATCTCTCTCTTCCGGCACGGTGTCTTAAGTCTAAGCAATCGTTTTCCATGCTTAGTTACCTGATGAATCATGACGTACTAAATTTCAAACTTGTGCTCTGGTGGTTTGCCTTATATATAAAGCGGGGCGAAAGCTTTTGTCGGTATTCCTTTTTTTCTGAACCATGTGCCTATTCTTATTAATACTCCCTCCATTCCAAAATAATTGTCTTAAGCTTAGTATAACTTTGTACTAGAGCTAGTACAAAGTTGAGACACTTATTTTGAGACGGAGGGAGTACGTAGTATAATCTATATAAATAAAGGAAGTATACTCTCCTTAATTAGCCACGCTTACATGGATGCAGTCTATTCAGAGTTTCTGACAGCATCGAAATAGACAGGTGATGGTTCATGGTTTCAAAGAACATCTGTTTTGAGACTAAACTACTCCCAGTTTGTAACCATAATAGTACCTTTATAATTATCGGATACCAGCCCTCCCTCTGTTCATACTAATTTACCTGTGAATGCACCATTCATTATATTGCTTTAATACACATTTCTCTATTGCCACATCTTCGCAAAATCCGATGGGCGAGATTTATCATTATGATTACTTTTGCTTTACTGTAAGTGCAGAATACAACAGAATATACAGGTGATGGATCTGTTTGCATCAGCGGGCATCCTGCTTCCAGAAAACATACAGGGAATTGGAAGGCCTCCTCCTTAATCATAGGTCAGTCCGTGCAGCACAATGCTCATGCATAAGTAACCTTCTGTTGGAAGACCATGGAAATGTGATGGGTTAGATGCTTGTATGCATTTAAAAAAATATATAAATATACTTCACACTCAAGCGTTCATATATTATATATCCAGCATGATCCCAGCAGTATTTGTGAAGATAATTTGTCTCTTCAGATAGTGAACGGAACTCTAGTTGAATTTGATACTAGAATTTTGTGGTCGCTTTCTGTATTCAATACAAGATCTAACAAAAGGCAAATTACTTTGTTGCAGTCTGTTCATTCTGCTGTTATCTTGCGTATTCTTCCATTGGAAAAAACCTAGTCAGTTATCTCACAAAAGTCCTACATGAAACAAATTTGGATGCTGCAAGACATGTTTCAACTTGGCAAGGTACTAGCTATCTCGCGCCCCTGGTTGGAGCCTTCATTGCCGATTCATATCTGGGGAAGTACCGGACAGTTTTGATCGCCTGCACGATTTTCATTATTGTAAGCGCTACAAATCATTCATGCCTATTTATGATTCGAAATAATCACAAAGAGTCAAAGACTGCCCATATTTTGAATAATCATTGTCAAAGGAGAACCTGCTACGCTGAAAGAGTAAGACCTTTATTTTTAGTACATAATATCATGACGGTTCTGACGGATGAAAGACACTTATGCATATATAGTTCTGATATGGTATGCGCACTCAACACTTTATTTTATCTCGAACATGCATCTAACTGTGTGTCATTTTGTATTGGAAGAAGAAATAAAAACTGCGCAAAGCTCTAACACCTGCGAAAACATAGCCATAAACGTAGCACTTACCAAAAATAAACAAAAGAGAAACTATAAAAACTAAACAGCCCAACAAAACTAGCAACCAACCTATATGCCTGATCGCAAGAGATCAAAAGATCTTTATTTACCTTGACATGTGCGTTCAACATCTGAGTTCAGTTTTCTTAACATGTTTCCTTATAGTTTTTTTCTTCATTCTGTTGTTTAGGGGATGATGATGTTGCTTCTATCAGCAGCACTTCAATTAATCTCAGCCAGTCCTCACACTTGGACTGTTTGGGTATATCTAGTCTCTTCTCAGTACACCATATTCTTGGTTGGGTTGTACATGGTGGGTTTAGGGTATGGTGCACAGCGCCCTTGCGTCACGTCTTTTGGAGCCGATCAATTTGATGACACCGATTATGTGGAGAAAACCAGAAAGAGCTCCTTCTTCAATTGGCACTATTTCGCAATCAATGCTGGTTCATTGATTGCTGGGACTGTTATTGTCTGGGTTCAAGAACATGAAGGCTGGCTCTGGGGTTTTACAATTTCTACACTGTTTGTGACTTTAGGTGTATGTATTTTTTTCTTGGGCTCCATCGCGTATAGATTTCAGAAGCCTGGAGGAAGCCCTCTGACAAGACTATGCCAGGTTATCATTGCAGCTACTCGGAACTTTGATAAAGTTTTGCCATGTGATTCCTCAGCTCTTTATGAGTTTATGGGGCAAGGCTCGGCAATCGAAGGCAGCCGGAAATTGGAGCATACAACGGGACTTGAGTAATACTCTGCTGAGATTTTGACTCTTAAGTTTATAATTTATGCATTCATTCTATTTTGAATTTCCATTCAAGTATACTTGATTAGTTTATTTGCTAGTAATATGTTATTATAAGCTACATTTTAACTTATATTCGAATCCCTGAAAAGGAAAAAATACTTTCACACTTTTGTGAAACTTCTATTGTGGTACAAATGGATGTGCTGAAATTCGTACAAAAAATATTTCTCTCTTCTATTTCAGTGTTAAGGGAAGTTGAAACACAGTCAGATCAAGTAGATTTCTAATTAGCAAAGTGGTCACATTTTCCTTTCCCATTCAGGTTCTTTGACAAAGCTGCAATTGTGACATTACCTGACTGTGAATCTCCTGGCCAACATAATAAATGGAAGATTTGCACTGTCACTCAGGTAGAGGAGTTAAAGATTCTGATCAGGATGTTTCCAATTTGGTCGGCAATGGTATTGTTTGCTGCAGTTCTGGAACAGATGTCTTCAACATTTGTAGAGCAAGGGATGGCAATGGATAAACACATTGGGTCTTTCGAAATACCTGCTGCATCCTTCCAGTGTGTAGATACAATTACTGTCATTGTACTGGTTCCAATTTATGAGAGACTCATTGTTCCAGTAATTAGAAAATTTACTGGCAGAGCGAATGGCATTACGTCACCACAGCGAATAGGGATTGGTTTATGTTTCTCGATGTTCTCAATGGTGTCAGCAGCATTGGTGGAGGGTAACCGGCTACAGATTGCACAGGCCGAAGGTTTGGTGCACCGCAAGGTGGCTGTTCCGATGAGCATCATGTGGCAGGGACCCCAGTACTTCCTGCTAGGCGTCGCCGAGGTATTCTCCAATATTGGGCTAACTGAGGTTTTCTATGATGAATCTCCAGATGGCATGCGAAGCTTATGTATGGCATTCTCGCTTGTTAACATGTCGGCTGGAAATTACCTTAGTTCATTTATCCTTTCCCTTGTGCCAGTATTCACAGCCAGAGGAGGCAGCCCAGGGTGGATACCTGATAACTTGAATGAAGGGCATTTGGATAGATTCTATCTGATGATGGCTGGGCTGAGTTTTCTGAATATAGTAGTCTTTGTATTCTGTTCTATGAGGTACAAATGTAAGAAGGCTTCCTGAGCCTCATTGACCTATGCAATATGGTGAATCGTGTGTAGAAATTGTACTGTGGTATCATCATGTGCAAAGGTAAACTATGCCACAGGTAATTGCATTGCAATGCCGCATATCTCGTCTCGTGTAAAAGCACCATTGGCTCACATGTTGGGCAATCAACCACTTGGTACCATGTCTTCTTCCTCATGATCTTCCCTCCCTCCAAGTGGTTGATTGACAAAGCTAATAAGCTTATGCATGAAGCTGCCTCGGCTACATCCCCTGAAGTGGAAGCAAGATTTGTTGGACACTGTTTTTCTGAAGAAAGAGCATGTTGTAGTAGTTATTTCAGTGATGTGGGCAATTTGGAGCAATAGAAATATGTATATGGAGAATCTCAATACCAGACACTGAATATCAATGGAGTTGATGAGTTGATTACAGTTGATATTCCAAGGGGTGATACAGTGGACATGAACTCATAAAGGAATGTTAGAAGGTACCACCGCAAGGCTGGGTAAAACTGAACTGCGATGGGGCGACCGACCAGGCGACGGGAGATGCAGGAGCCGGAGTGGTGGCTAGGGATGATCGGGGGTGCTTATTTGCGAGATGCTCTAAATACCCTGCTAATTAAGGAGGACCCATTCATAGCCGGAATCCTAGCTTCTCGTGATGCTATGAAACTTGCTATGTTAGATCGTTATCACATGTGATCGTGGAATCGGATTTTCCGTCCATTTGCACAATATGGACACTAGGAGACTACAGGTCCGTCGAAAGGCCAAGTTTGTAGAGAGATGCACTCTTATCTCCCGTGCTCTGAGGGATTTGATCTTGTCTTTGTGCGCCGGGAGGCCAATTTTGTGGCTCACCAATGTGCTAGGCATTCACATTTTTAGACAATGCTTGTAATATGAATGTTATCCCTGATTTTACGAAAAAGGGTTCGCCCGCTTTATATTATAAAGCAACGAACCAAGCATCCAAAACAGCAGTACAGAGTACAATCAAGTCATAAAGAGACGTTGGGGGCACATCCACGGTTTTGGCTACCGAGCGAAATTCCGAGCTCTCGCGCGGTTACCGCGTTTACCGCCCCCCTCGAGAAACACGCATACTGAGCAAAAAATCTCAAATAATTTGAAAATTTTGAATTCAAACGCTCGCAGTATAGGGAAAAGACAATCCATCTCTTATTCAACGACAGATCCGTTGGCGGCCTAGTGGTACTGAGTCGACCAGGAGTTGAACTCGAGACGTCCGTGCACGTAGTCGCTGCGGTTAAATAGCCACTAGGCCAGGGAAAGGACAATGATATTTCTAACTGATAAACCTACCTATATCTACTTCAAAAAAATTTGAATTCAAAATTTGATTTAAATTTCGTCCGATTTTTTTCCGGAATTTCGTGGTTACCGTGGTAACCGCAAATTCCGGTGCCCCACGAGAAAAAAGCTCCGTTTGGGATCCAAAACCTTGGGCACAGCAAGACAAGCCCCAAACAAAGCTTGAATGAATAAATACAAGGAGATGCTCAATCAGAGATGCTCCACTTGAATGAATAAATACAAGGAGTTGTTCTCAATAAAGAGGAGTCCGTAGGTGGAATCCGTGGCATGCTTAAGTGTCACATTTTTTGTTTTCCGACGACATAGGGAGCAGAGGCAAGCCGACCTTGCCTTACCGTTACGGCACCTCGGACGGCTACAGGCAAGTGGTCTTGCGTTTACTTGTCCAAGTCAACTAGACTGTACACACTGACTCAAATCAGGAGATGAGTCGCCATCACCGATATACTTAGAGGGTGCTTGGATACGTTTTAGTCCCATGACTAAAAGTAGTGGGACTAAAACTTGCTAGCCTCACCCATGCTTGGATCCAAATACTAAAAAGACTAAAATCAAGTTATTGAGCATTTATTATCCTCCAAACCATCCAATCCGGAACTCGCATGTGTTAAAATAGAGGAATTAAATGCGGAGAGAGAGGGCTAATACATATTTTAGTAGATTTCCTATGACTAAAAAGTTTTAGCCTCAAAACTAGTCCTAGCCTCTCTTTAGTCAGGGATGCTTGAAACTTTAGCCTCTAAAAGAGACTATTTTTAGTCAGACTAAAAATAGTCCCTTGAATCCAAGCACCCTCTTAGCATGCACACATGCAATACCAGCCAGATATATATGTACGTGTATGTTACGTCCGATTAATACCATCCAGTCTCCAGATATATGTGGTTTGTTGATCGACAGGAAACTGAAACTGAAAACAATGTTCTGGGGCGGTTTACCTGTTAGAGTTGTGTCGAATATTGTGTACAAGGTAGGTTACAGTTGGACTTGTAGTTGTATTGTGTTTAGATAGGATATGGAGTCGTGTCCTAATAGGACACTTGTATCCTAGGCCTCTCATATATAGCGGGGCTAGACACACGATGTAACCTATGCCAAAATAATAGCACCGAAACGCAGGGGAAACCGGCGGCATGTGCCGGTGTACAGGGCGACCGGGTGCGGTATTGTAGCGGTATCAATGGGGAGGAGCGCACATAGTCAGGCCCCGGGGATGTAGCCATATCGATGAATCTCGTTAACAAATCTTGGTGTCGTGCTCGTGTGATTGCTTGGTCCTCGGATGATCGACGGTATGCCTCGGTTTTATTCTAACAAGTGGTATCATGAGCAAGGTTCGACGAGGTTGTTGTTCGGTTGATCTAGAGGCGAAGATATCGTGGAAGAATCAATCGTCGGTGAGATCGGAAGAAACGGCACTGTGTTACAATCGCGTGGAACAACCCCGAGTGGATACGTACTTGGAGTCGACGAGGTCGGGGACGTGGCCTACGGCAACGCAGCTGGGCAGCAGGGACGCGAGCAGGCAGCCCAAGCGGTAGAAGGACGCGTGCAAGGATGGCTGAGCGTCGGACTGGATCGGTCGCGGCGTGCAGATTTTAGCGATGCATGGTGTAATCGGAGAGCAAGGAAACGTACGTGGGTACGTGAGATTTGTTTTGAAAAAAAAAGGTTGGGACCGAGTCCCTGGAGGCAGCGGCCTCTCGTGTATGACGCGGAAGGAAGCACATCGATTCAGCAGAAAGGAAATCCATTGAGAAGGGATATGCATCCATCGGAATTAGCATGGAGTTGACAGTTCAAAAGCTAGCATTGCAAGTTTTGTGCAAGGGAGTCACCACGTGAAGATTAAAGGTTTTGGTTGGATTTTGCTATTAGTACATAGGGGTGTACCTCATCAGGTTTTGCTTGTGTACTTGAAGCATTGTGGTGGAAGCTCAGTTATTTTTCACAGGGTCAGCTGTACGAAGAATCATGATGCCATCGGGCATCAGGTTTGAGGTGGAGAAGTTCAACAGGACTGAAAACCTTGGGTTATGGCAGACAAGGGTGAAAATTTGTTGGCACAACAGCGATGCTTGAAGGCGTTGCGGGAAGTCATGTCAGCTGTGATGGAATTATCATGTGATGGATGGAAATTCATGGAAAACAATTTGGGAGCCTTGAGCGTGTCATACAGTCGGATAAGTTCGGCTGGGTCAGACTTGGACAGTCTGACGGATCGACGTGAGTCGGTTGGTACAAAAGACGGTGCGGGATCGGTGACGACGACATAGGAGCGTGATGCTGATGGTGACCAACTTCTGGGCGTGGAAACACGTGGCACGGGCATGAGTGCTTGTGTGGCTTCGACAAGAGTATGGCGCGGGATTGATTCAAGGTGGTGTATACACGAAGCTTGAAGTCGATGAGGCGCGGGGGTGGACTGATCATCTACCATGGAGTCATGTTGAAGGTGGAGCTGGATTGAGGGGCTACGGCGTAAGTCGACGGGGTCGAAGCCTATTCAGCAGGCGGGTAAAAAGCGAAGGACGCGTAATTCGGACTGGAGCCCAGTGTCTGATGGAAGCGTGAAACTCGTCATCGGTCGGTGATGATCGGTGGTACTCTGCAGTGGGGTTGAGTGGTGTGGGTTCATGACCCTTGAGACTCGACCGGGACAGCGGAGGCTCGACGCGGTAATAGCGGCGAGGCGTGCGGTATGCACGGGACATGGAGACGGGCCAGGGCTCTGGTGGTCATACATGTGGTGAGACAACTGCGAATTTGACTCGGGATGACTATAAGCAAGGTGAAATTCCTTCAAGTTTCATACAGGGCGGTCAAGAAAGGAGCGGTGATGTTGAGTTCAGGTAAATCTTATGTTTGACACCCAATATGTGAGTTGTTCACTTTCACGCAGGTCAGTGATCGGTGTGTGATGGCGTTGAACTGATACTCCGAAAGTTGGGAGCACAAACTAGAGTAACAAGGAACTTAATTTTGCTCGAGTGTTGACTGTGGTCAAGAAAAGAAGGGACTACAAGTTGCAGGTGGAGTCATATGGAGTCTTTGGAGTAGCAGCGGTGCTCACAGTATAAGCTCAAGTCCAATGTACATGGAAGTTTGACGCATTGACGAATTCAAGGTGGTGGAGAATATTCGCCAAGGTGGAGTTTGTTAGAGTTGTGTCGAATATTGTGTACAAGGTAGGTTACAGTTGGACTTGTAGTTGTATTGTGTTTAGATAGGATATGGAGTCGTGTCCTAATAGGACACTTGTATCTTAGGCCTCTCATATATAGCGGGGCTAGACACACGATGTAACCTATGCCAAAATAATAGCACCGGAACGCAGGGGAAACCGGCGGCATGTGTCGGTGTCCAGGGCGACCGGGTGCGGTATTGTAGCGGTATCAATGGGGAGGAGCGCCCATAGTCAGGCCCCGGGGATGTAGCCATATCGGTGAACCTCGTTAACAAATCTTGGTGGCGTGCTCGTGTGATTGTTTGGTCCTCGGATGATCGACGGTATGCCTCGGTTTTATTCTAACATTACCGACGTCTGAACAAGTCAGATGGTCATATGTAGCCAACCATTCTCCTTATCTTACCCTGCCGGCCCGCTCTTCATTATTCTTTTTGTTGTATAAAAGCAAGCAGAGAGGTCTCATTTTCTTCTTGTCCCCATCTCGTACGCCCACTTGTCGGATGCATGTTAGTTTTCTGAGAAGTGCACCGATCGGTCGATTACTACACATCTTCAAGGTTAGTGCTCACCTCTCTGGGGAATTAATACTTTTGGAACCATGAATCACCCGGCCACCGGCCTTCGCCTATGTAGTTTTGTACTTATCATATCTTGGAACTTCCAAATCTAGACTATACTAGATGAAATGTTAGTGCTTTTTGTTGATCAAAACAAATCGCAGAGAGTATATGATGTACTAGTTGTTGTAGGGTTTTGCCTGTCTTTGCGAGTGGTCTTTGGCTTTGTTCTTCTTTTATTGATGTTAGCCTTTAGGTTTTTCCTAGTTTGCGTTTCTTTTAGGTCAATCCTTGTGAACTTTTTTCATTCTGCATCACTGATGGATGCATATATTGATCTATCTATTATTGTGAAGTTAATTTCATGATATGTTTTTAGTTATTAGAGAAGCTGGCTGGGCTGATCTAGAGTAGCACACCTGGAGGAAGGAAGCAAGATCATGGCTTTGCCGGCCAGCGGCCTCGATCTCCCACCTGGCTCACTTGGGACAGAAGCTATGGCTGCAGGACACATGGAAAAGCTTCCGGTGCGACGGCTGCCGTGAGCCCGGCGTTGGCGAGAGGTACAGGTGCCATCCATGCGACTTCAACCTCGACAAGCATTGCGCCTTGGACAAGAGCATGGCTTTGCCAGCCTCGATCTCTCACCCCGCCCACTTGGGTCACAGGCTGTCGCTAGAGGCGACGGAGTACTGGGAGTTCGTGTGCAACGGCTGTCGTGGGAGTGGTGCGGGCGAGAGGTACAAGTGCCGGGCCTGCAGGTTCGACCTCCACAAGCAGTGCGCCTTGGAAGAAGGAACCAAGATCATGGCTTTCCCATGCTCCATCTCGCACCCCGACCATTGGGGGCACAAGCTGTCGTTGGAGGCGACTGACTACTGGAAGTTCGTATGCAACGGCTGCGGTAAGAGTGGGTTGGGCGAGAGCTTTAGGGTTTAGGGTTCTGTTACGTCGGAGGCTTCACAGTACCGCAATTTTTTTACAGGCCGCCCATAAATGTTTTTTGCAGGACGGAGATAATACCGGATCTGCTAGAGATGCTCTAAGGTCTGCCAACTCCAAGTTTGTAGGACCCAGAAAGGTTGCATGCTTGTACATTAGCGGGATATATGATTTTGAAATTAGCGGGTGAACATAAAATTCTTACCTAACTAAATTGGTTTAAGGTGAATTGAATATAAGCCAATTCATTTGTAATCTTGATGTGGGCACACGGTTTAGACAAGTTACACTAGTTTTGTAAAAAAACCTACGTGAAAAGACAGATGATCAACATTGCAAAACTTACGTAAGTATGTGCTCCGCAAAAAAAAAAAACTTACGTAAGTATGTATTAGTAAATACTCATGCATGCTAGACACTGCCTAAGCTCTAGAGTAATCTATTTAGTCACATCAGAACTTGATAGTCTTGCTGTCAAGAATACTTACCAAGCTGCTTGATTCATATATACACTTTAAATCAATCTATGAAATCATGTAGATATTTAAGGATGCACTGGAAAAGATACACACAAGTACACTATAGCATAAATTTATTTGTGAAGTGTTCTAATGTTATTGGTTTGGTTAGATATTTTGTGTAATCCATTGTAACTTATTTTATTAAATATCCTAACTAAATGCAAATGTATTTTTGCCAATAAAACTACAAGTCACTTGGCACCAGAAAAGTATTTACACTAAGTATTAATAATTGTATGAATTCTTTTACAATGAAATACATGAGCATATTTATATTCTTAATGTTGAAATCTATACTTAAAATAGTATAAATATAGGACGCCAAATATTTTATAAAAAATAACAAAGTAATGACAAAAGGTTTGTTTATAAGGTAAAAAAATTCAGTATAAATAAAGAAAAATTTAGTATAACAACTATTTTACGATTAAATGAGAGTTTATGAATTGTGATCATAGTATTTTGTTTTGGTTTTGCACGTTTGTCTCCATCGCCCTCTTCTCCTTTTTTCGTCACTCTCCAGCATAACGCTAGTGGTTGACAAAGCTAATAAGCTTATGCATGAAGCTGTCTCGGCTACATCCCCTGAAATGGAAGAAAGATCTGTTGGACACTGCTTTTCTGAAGAAGGAGCATGTTGTAGTTGTTATTTGACTGATGTGGGCAATTTGGAGCAATAGAAATATGTATATGGAGAATCTCAATACCGAACACTGAATATCAATAGAGTTGATGACTTGATTACATCACTTGATATTCCAAGGGGTGATACGGTGGACATGAACTCATAAAGGAATGTTAGAAGGTACCACCGCGGGGCTGGGTAAAACTGAACTGCGACGGGGCGACCGACCAGGCGACGAGAGATGCAGGAGCCGGAGTGGTGGCTAGGGATGATCGGGGGTCCTTATTTGCGAGATACTCTAAAGGAGGACCCATTCATAGCCGGAATCCTAGCTTGTCGTGATGCTATGAAACTTGCTATGGTAGACCGTTATCACATGTGATTGTGGAATCAGATTTGCCGTCCATTTGCACAGTATGGACACTAGGAGACAACAGGCCTGTCGAAAGGCCAAGTCTGTAGAGAGATGCACTCTTATCTCTCATGCTCTGAGGGATTTGATCTAATCTTTGTGCGCCGCGAGGCCAATTTTGTGGCTCACCAATGTGCTAGGCATTCACATTTTTAGACAATGCTTGTGATATGAATGTTATCCCTGATTTCCTGATTGAGCCTGTTCAATCACAGATGTTCCATTTGAATGCATAAATACAAGGAGTGGTTCTCAAAAGAGAGGAGTTCCGTAGGTGGAATCCGTGGCATGCTATCTGTAAATGTCACATTATTGTTTTCCACCGCGAATGCGACGGCATGGGGAGTAGAGGCAAGCCGACCATGCCTTACCGTTACGGCACCCCGGCCGGCTACAGGCAAGTGGTCGTGTGTTTACTAGTCCAAGTCAACTAGACTGTACACACTGGCTCAAATCAGGAGACCAGTCGCCATCGCCGATATACTTAGCATGCACGCATGCAATGCCAGCCAGATATATATGTACGTGTATGTTACGTCCGATTAATACCCAGTCGATGTATGTGGTTTGTTTATCGACAGGAAACTGAAACTGAAAACGATGTTCTGGGGCGGTTTACCGACGTCTGAACCAGTCAGGCGGTCATCTGTAGCCAACCATTCTCCTTATCTTACCCTGCCGGCCCGTTCTTCATTATCCTTTTTGCCTGTATAAAAGCAAGCAGAGAGGTCTCCTTTTCTTCTTGTCCCCCTCTCGTACGCCCACTTGTTGGATGCATGTTAATTTTCTGAGAAGTGCATCGATCTCGGTAACTTCTTGTGAACTTTTTGCGTTTCTTTTCCTTTTTCATTAATTCTGCAGGTCAATTCTTGTGAACTTTTTTCATTCTTGATCACTGATGAACACATTGATCTATCTATTATTGTGAAGTTAATTTCATGATATGTTTTTTAGTTATCAGAGAAGCTGGTTGGGCTGATCTAGAGTAGCACACCTAGAGGAAGGAAGCAAGATCATGGCTTTGCCGGCCAGCGGCCTCGATCTCCCACCTGGCTCACTTGGGACAGAAGCTATGGCTGCAGGACACAGGGAAAAGCTTCCGGTGCGACGGCTGCCGTGAGCCCGGCGTTGGCGAGAGGTACAGGTGCCATCCATGCGACTTCAACCTCGACAAGCATTGCGCCTTGGACAAGAGCATGGCTTTGCCAGCCTCGATCTCTCACCCCGCCCACTTGGGTCACAGGCTGTCGCTAGAGGCGACGGAGTACTGGGAGTTCGTGTGCAACGGCTGTCGTGGGAGTGGTGCGGGCGAGAGGTACAAGTGCCGGGCCTGCAGGTTCGACCTCCACAAGCAGTGCGCCTTGGAAGAAGGAACCAAGATCATGGCTTTCCCATGCTCCATCTCGCACCCCGACCATTGGGGGCACAAGCTGTCGCTGGAGATGACTGACTACTGGAAGTTCGTGTGCGACGGCTGCGGTAAGAGCGGGTTGGGCGAGAGGTACAGGTGCCAGGCCTGCAAATTTGACCTCCACAAGCAGTGCGCCTGGGGCCAAAGGACCAAGATCATGGCCTCCTCAGGCTTGATCTCCCACTTCGCCCACTTGGAACACATGCTGACGCTGTACGCCCCTGGTGGCTACGAATTCGTGTGCAACGGCTGCCGTGAGCCCGACACAGAGGAAATGTACAGGTGCCATGCATGCGACTTTTTTTTTTTCGAAACGGAGGAAAAAGATTTGCCTCATCCATTAAATAAGGAGAGAAAATAGTTTACAGTTTTACAAGACATCCCACAAAACGGCATGATAATTACTCACACAAAATAGCATTCCCTAATTTCTTGGCGCCGGCTGTGATCCATAATTTGGCCTCGTTGATAATGAGTGTAAGTAGAATAGGCGATGGGGCATATTTTTGGCGGAAAACCCTAGCATTCCGCTCGTTCCAAAGAGTCCATGAGATAAGCATGGTGAGGGATGCCATGGCATGCCAGTTTGAAGTGCGGTTGTCAGTCTGATTATCCCACCATTGCTTGATGGAGTCATGAAGCTGCCACTCGGAGGTGTTGACGTGAGGCAAACCAAGCTTGTCGATGATTGCTCTCCAAAGCCTAATTATGTATCGACACTTGAAGAAGAGATGGGGCAAGGTGCCATGCATGCGACTTTGACCTCCACAAGCAGTGCGCCTTGGAGCAAGGAACCAAGCTTGTGCACCCGTTGCTTAAGAATGTTGAGTTGGAGCTCCGGTTCCAGGGTCCCAAGGACGGCAGCAGGCTGGTGTGCGACGCCTGTGGCAACGTCTTGCTGGGATTCCACTACCACAGCAGTAAGCTGTGCCTCCACCCATGCTGCGCAAATCCACCGGACGTCAACAAGAACGAGGATGATGGTCGCGGGAGAGATCAGTCGTCTAGGAGTAAATTCCAGCACACATTGTCTGTCAGCGGGCATATCAGTGACACGATAGATACTGGAGAAGCGGTAGCTGATCTCTTCAACTCAATTAATCTTGACGATGGCGGTTCCGTAGAGCACTACCGGAACAGGGCTCTAAGCCGACAGCCAAGTATATGCCGACGGCTACCGTTGGCCTAGTCCGAGCTATGCCGACAGCTAGCTCCTGGCTGTCGGCGTACAATGGCCGTCGGGCTATCCACGTCTACGCCGACAGCAGCCGTCGGCACATAACAGCCGTCGGTTTATCCCAGACTACGCCTACAGCTGCCGTCGGCATATGTAGGCCGTCGGCATAGATGCGGGCCCGCCGACAACGGGCATCACGGCCGGCTAACGACGTCAAATCTATGCCGACGGCCGTGACGGGTGGCCGTCGGCATAGATACGAGTGACACGTCACCGATCCAGAGCGCACCGACCAGGACCTATGCCGACGGCAGCCGTCAGCATATCTGACACGTCATCGATCCGCAGCGCTGTCCATCTGCCCTGGCTGCAGCTATGCCGACGGCTTTGCCGTCGGCATAGTTTTTTTCTTTTTTTCTTTTCTTCCATATATTATTATTATTATTAAGCATTCAGTATGTGTTAATAAGCATACATATAGATTGTGTTAATAAGCATACATATAGTATGTGTTAGTAAGCATATAGTATGTGTTAATAAGCATACATATAGTTTTTTTTTCTTTTTCTTCATTGTTTTCTTTATTATTATTATTTAACTAACTTACATACAGTATGTGTTAATAAGCATACGTACATTATTTTTCTGTTCTGTACAGAGCGGTGTGACCCCCCTCACGAACGGTGCCGCCCCCAGCCGGCAACTGGAAAGGGGAACTGCCGCATCGGGTCTATACAAAGGGGACTTTGCTCCAAGTGTTTATATATATCGGATGACCTACCACAACCGGATGGTGTTATGGCATGTCCGAAGAGGCGGCACGCATCTCCGGGGTGTGGTCCCATCACGGACGGCGCCGCCGCCGGCACCTGGAGGGGGGGAACGGACGCGTCGGGTCTACATGGAGTGGATGTATCTGTGGGTTTGGCCCGGATGTTGCTCCCTGGTGTCCCTCTGGGCCGACCCGACACAACCGGGTGGAGAGGTCCACTGGTCAAAGCCCGTCCGTGCAAAGTCAAAGGGCTAGATCCCGTGGTCAAACGCTATAGGGTTAGCTGGGACGGGGGACCTGGGGGGTAGCAATGCCACCGGAGCGTCGTACCGGGCCCTCATACATGCGGGGTGGTGTTGTGGCATGTCCGAAGAGGCGTCACGCGTCTACGGGGTGTGGCCCCCGTCACGGACGGCGCCGACGCCGGCACCTGGAGGGGGAAACGGACGCGTCGGGTCTACATGGAGAGGATCTTGCTGTGGGTCTGGCCCGGATGTTGCTCCCCGGTGTCCCTCTGGGCCGACCTGACACAACCGGGTGGAGAGGTCCACTGGTCAAAGCCCGTTCGTGGGAAGTCAAAGGGCTAGATCTCGTGGTCAACCGCTCCAGGGTTAGGCGGGACGGGGGCCCTGGGGGGTAGCAATGCCACCGGAGCGTCGTACCGCGCCCTCATACATGTGGGGTGGTGTTGTGGCATGTCCGAAGAGGCGGCACGCGTCTCCGGTGCGTGGCCCCCCTCACGGACGGCGCAGCCGCCGGCACCTGGAGGGGGAAAACTACCATGTCGGGTCTACACGGAGTGGATGTAGCTGTGGGTTTGGCCCGGATGTTGCTCCCTGGTGTCCCTCTGGGCCGACCCGACACAACCGGGTGGAGAGGTCCACTGGTCAAAGCCCGTCCGTGCAAAGTTAAAGGGCTAGATCCCGTGGTCAAACGCTACAGGGTTAGCCGGGACGGGGGCCCTGGGGGGGTAGCAATGCCACCGGAGCGTCGTACCGCACCCTCATACATGCGGGGTGGTGTGGTGGCATGTCCGAAGAGGCGGCACGCGTCTCCGGGGTGTGGCCCCCCCTCACGGACGGCGATGACACGGTAGTAGACGTTCTGCGGTAATGATGCGGCGTGAATATTATTAAATACTCGGAGCGCGATAAAACCATGAGTTTTTCACACGACGTGGGCACATGTTCTATTGGACCGATGGTAATTTTTCATAATTTTCGTGATGGAGAAGTATCTGAACGCTTCCCTCTACGCGGATTGCTCTTCGTGCGTCTACGACTGTGGCCGGCGGCCTCCGGGGGCTAGCATGCCCCCAAATCTTGCGTAGGCGGCCTCTCACAAGTCTGGAAGTGTTGTGGCGGTTGCAAACGCCCGACACGTATCTCCGGGGTGTGCCCCCCCTCACGGACGCGTCGGGTCTACACGGAGGGGATGTAGCTGTGGGTCTGGCCCGGATGTTGCTCCCAGGTGTTCCTATGGGCTGACCTGATACAACCGCGTGGAGAGGTCCACTGGTCAAAGCCCGTTCGTGAAAAGTCAAAGGGCTAGATCTCGTGGTCAACCGCTCCAGGGTTAGGCGAGACGGGGGCCCTGGGGGGTAGCAATGCCACCGGAGTGTCGCACCGGGCCCTCATACATGCCGTACGGTGTTGTGGCATGTCCGAAGAGGTGGCACGCGTCTCCGGGGTGTGGCCCCCCTCACGGATGGCGCCGTCGCCGGCACCTGGAGAGGGGAAACGGACGCGTCGGGTCTACACAGAGGGGATGTAGATGTGGGTTTGGCCCGGATGTTGCTCCCAGGTGTCCCCGCGCGAACCATCTCCCTCCGACGGACTTTGATCCGTCGCCTCCCCCACCCCAACCCCCACCATCGACGACCCCCCCCCCTTCACTCAGCTGACCTACTAAGCTCCACACCGAGCACGCGAGGTGGCGGCCATGCGCTCCCAAACTTGCGACAAGGCCACGGCCTCGGTGGACGAAGCTACTTGAGTTCGGCACCTCCCCTCCCCTGTGTGTGGTTCCCGGAGAGGAGAGGGCCGAGTGGTTAAAAAAACATTAAAAATCCATATGAAATAATAATACATTAAAATACATAAAAAAGGAAAATTATAACTATAAAAAAATTAAAAAAATCTATATGAAATAAAAAACATAAAGAAGGAAAAATATAAACTATTAAAACACAGCCCACGCATAACTGTATTAACTTCTTAATTTTTTTGAAAATGTAAACAAGGTCTAAAGAATATGAAATTTGGCGTGGTACAACTTTATGAGTCCTAAAATGCATGGAAATTTTTCGAGAACATTTAATGTATTTTAACATGTTTATTTGGTCAACATTAGTAGGCTAAACAAACACAAAAAATTTCATGTGTTCCTATTGGCTGGAACCAGTGTCCCCTGGATCGATGACGTGGCGGGGCAGCCCACCACCACCACGCATCGCACACACCAGCTATCAACCCAGCCCACGTGCACGTACAGTCCAACCACTCCTCGATCTCTTTTTCTCCTCACAGAAGCGCAGCAGCAGCGCACGTACAGCGCCCTCGACGGACTACCCCGCCGCTGCCCCCCGCCGGACTCCCTCGTCGCTGCCACGCCGGACTCCGGCGCCACCGCCCCTCGCAAGATCCTCCTCCGACGCCCCTCGCTGGACCCTGCCATGCATCTCACCTACTCCTTCTCTTTCTGCCATCTTCCTCTATCTCCCTCTCTCCGTTCAGCACCGCCGGAGTAGCAGCGACACCGCCGGAGAAGCAGCAACGCTCGAGTTGCCGCGGCCTACAGTCTCCTCCCGCAGCCACCTCCTAGTCGGGGGCAGTAGTCAAGGCCCGCCGCACCACCAGTTGCGCCATCGAGCCCGTGCAGGCCGTCTGCCTCTCTCCCCCAAGATCTCGACGACCACGGTGGCGACCTCGACGGCGACGCTGCGCGGACGACCTCCACGATGACCACGGGGGCGACTTGGGGTCTGGACGGATGCAAGGAACCTTTGCACATCCGCGGCTGCTGCTCCGGCCATGTCCGCAGTCGTCCTCTGTTGCTCCGACCATGCTGTACGTGGGACGCCGGACATGCTGTACGCCGGACGCCGGACACTCTGCTCGCCGGTCGCCGGCCGGACGCTGTTTTTTTTAATTAACTAAAAGCATATGAAGGAGGTGCCACGTGGCAGAGCTATGCCTACGGCAAAGCCGTCGGCATAGCCCTGCCGCTAGGAGAAGCCGGGGGACGACATGTGGCGCAGGTATGCCGACGGCCATACCTGCGCCACATGTCGTCCCCTGAATCGCCAGCGCTGTTGACGGCGCCGTCCGTTGCCGTCAGACGAAAAACAACGCCGACGGCTAAACTATGCCGACGGCTATCCTACGGCCGTCGGCATACGCACCTATGTCGACGGCTATACTACGCCGACGGTCTGACACATCTACGCTGACGTGATCTACGCCGACGGGGCTATGCCGACGGCAGCCGTAGGCATAGATCTATGCCGACGGCAAAGGACCTATGCCGACGGCCCTGGGCCGTAGGCATAGCCCGCGAGTCCGGTAGTGGAGGAACCCGACTTCGACTTTGACTTTTAAGTATATATATCTTTTTTTTAGCATAAGTATATATATATCTGGTGGCTGGCTTTCCTCTGGGATTGTAAGTATATATGTGTATTGGCACGTGCATGCATGCATGTTACGTATATATAGAATAGGACGCGGTGTTTTGGCTCCTAAGTGCATATGCATCCATTGTCTAAATACACATTTTGAAAAGTTAAAAAATTCGGAACAAAAATCCCGCGAGTATACTCAGACATTCTATGTGCATGCACAAAGTTTCGATGAAAAAACGACGTTTTTTGTGGCTTGTGTAAAAAAGATAAAAAATGTAAAATGAATAGTTGTAATGAAGCAACAGAAATTGTCTTTTTTACACAAGCCACAAAAAACCTCGGTTTTCACCGAAATCTTTGTGGACACACATAGAATGTCCGGATATACACGCGGGATTTTGTTCGGAATTTTTCAACTTTTCAAAATGTGTATCTAGACAATAGGTGCATATGCACCTAGGAGCCATTGCCTATCCTGGGACGACGTAGTAGCAGTGGGATTGTTACCGTAAGGTGATATACGAAATAATCTTTGTAACACCTATTTGCTCTGCATATTGGTTGCTTGGTGTCTTTTATGCCTTACTATTACATCGTACAGGCGCACTTTGCAGTGCTCGTCCACGTTAAGCAAATTAGAAATATAAATACTTGAGAAATTTGGAGCTATGATAACATCGCTCCAATTTATTGTGCATTGATATAGACATTGAGAAATAATGGCTTAGGACATTCAAATATCATCAAAAAAAGGGGAAATCAAACCACGAATGATCACAATTATAACATGCCTAGTAAATACAAATGAAGACCACAATTGCAATACAGTAAGTAATAACAATTAATGACCTCAATACTTCCAATGCGTATCAATATTTATTTTTGTTATTTGTTTATTTTGGTTTATCAAGTACTCCCTCTATAAACTTCTGTAAGACGTTTTAGATCACTAAAGTAGTGATTTAAAACGTCTTATAAAAGTTTACAGAGAGAGTAGAACATAATGACTTGAAAAGACCAACATTGTGATGCCATGAGAGTTCCTCTCATTACCAACACGCTTCCATTTCACAGTGACATGAAAGATATAATCTTCTAGTTGTAATTAGCGGCGACGGCCACGGCCCGCGTGTCATACATGGCCCACATGTCCAAAGATCTGCAGCCCCATGCGTCAGTAACTGAGCAGGTAACGGTCAACTGCTTTGACCCAACGGCAAGGCTCCATTTGAGCTTTTATGATAATGGGGTGAGTCGTGGAGGAGAATAATGAGGAAAGTTAGATACCATGGGCAAAACTAAGGAGTACAAAGGAACTGAACGCATAGAAATAGAAATTCTATAATGGTATTTTCCACCATGGGAGGCCGGGCCAAGACCTCCTATCCCGCACCTTGAGCGGCAAGAAGGTGGGATGGAGCTCAAGCATGCCACGGGCGGGCCGCAGCCCAACAACGCCCGATCGCTTGACTGTTCCATCGGTTGACCGGTGGACCAGTTTGACTGGTTGACTAATGGACCATTGACTTTTGCAAAAAGTCCAAAAAAGAAGAAAATATAGCAGAAAAAATTCAAGTATATGAAAAAGGACAATTCGATAAAGTTCACTACAAATTTTAAAAGGTTTGGAAATTATAAAAATTCATGAATTTGAAAAAGGTTTATAAATTCGGAAAAATTTCATGAATATTCATTGACTGTTGATTTATTGTTGACCTTTCAAAAAGTGAGTTTGAAAAAAAATCATGAATCTAAAAAAATGTTCACGTGTTTCATGGAATTGAAGAAAAGTCAACAATTTTGGGGAAAAAGCTTCACAAAACTTGGAAAAGTTGTCAATGTATTTGAGGAAAAAATCAGGAATTTAAGGGAAAATGTTCACTAAAAATTCAAAGAAGTTTGTGAATTTGAGAAAAAGATCACTAAAAAGGTTCACGGATTTGAAGAAAGTTATCAAATTTGAAAGAAATCATGCATTTAAAAAATAATAAATAAATAAGAAGAAACAAGAAAAATAAAAGAAGGAAAACCCTTGTTTACAGTTAATTTTGGGATCGTATGGTTTGATTTGCCTCACCTTCTCAATATGCCAGCGTCAATAGCTTTCCTTGGCATTTATAGAAACATTTCATTCAGCTACCATAATTAATACCGATACCTTTTCTCTCACTGCGGATTAGCAACCCGAAAACCGGCTGGGAACCAGCGTCATGATGAACAGTAAAATCCAAAAATATTGAAAAAAAATTATGAACATTTTTTGTGGCAAATTTTGACAGATATTTTGAGTGCCTGCAAAGTTTCATAATGAAATGACATTTGTGGAAATAACGCTTTTGGAGCATTGTTTTCTTTTTTGCCATGACTTCCATGAATGTCATTTTATGATGACATTTTGTGAGCACTCTCAATGTTTGCCATAAAAAGATTCAGAATGTTTTGATTTTACTTTCATATTTTTTGGGGTTCTACCGTTCATCCGAGCTCATGTGACCTTGAGCTCAGAAACACCATGACCCGTCGAGGGTGATGAAATTGTCAAAGACGTCTTCTTGTTGTCGTCGAAAATAGTCGAGGATTTTTTTTTTGGAGGACATAACGCAATACATTCACTGAATGAATCTGTCTGAGTGTACATATTAACTAAACATAGAATGCAACAGAGAGAGTGAGTGAATAAATAAGCATGGAAACTGAATATCAGATGACATGACTTTAGCATTTTTACTACATCCAAAATGCCACAGGATCGTCAGCTAGGAAGTTCTTAGTGGTTGCATCAGGCACTCTGTAGTATTCCACCCGACAGCTGCCACGAGTCGTGAGGTCTCCGTTCGTGTCGTGGCTGAGAGAGAATGTGGTGAAACGATAGACACAGCAGCCGTGTAGACCCACATCTCCCTCCTCCTTGATGAGAGCTTGATCATAGCAGTCGTCTTCGTTCACGTGCTGCTGCTGATTGTCTTCATCAATGGAGAGGCATTCTACGAGGCAGAATTTGCTTTCGTGTCCCATGTAGACCAGGGTGGCGCTTACATGCCGATGGGACGGGTCCTGGCTGAAGAGCTTCTCCTTGCAGAGCAGCCGCGGAGGGGGAGCGCACTGCCCTTCATGACCGGTGTAGGCAGAGCTGGGCGCTTGGCAGGAGCAGAGCTGGCCGAAGGTGTCCGGGTCCTTGGAGAGCCCCACGAAGGCCTCGAGGCGCCGGTCGAAGTGGCCACGGCCGTCGAAGGGCAGCGCCCAGTTGCCAAGCAGTTTCCACTCGAGCTTCACGGTGTCAAAGGCGAAGGTGGCCTTGGTGTCGTCCTCCGTCTTGGTGCTGACGAGGAAGGTGTGTTTCTCAGCGTGCACAGAGTAGGACGCGACAATTTGAATTCAAACCAAATCCGTGGTGAAACAATCCGTCCAATCGTCATCGATCCTACTACTACAAGTCGGAGTTGATCAGCGGCAAAACATTGGGTGGGGGAAGGCCAATAACTGGCCGTCGTCAGTTATTAACGGAACCCTAGCCAACTATTCGAAGGCCCCAATGGTCCGATCCCAATCACCATTTCTGCAATTTGCCATGGATAAGAAAAAAAATTAAATTGCGAGGCCATGAAAATAAATTTGCCAAAGGAAATTATTTCTGTACCATTATATATTACACAAAAAATGCCGTGATTTTGAAAAATCAAAAAACAATCATAAATTTTGTCATGTCACGTTGCAAAAATATAAAATGATTGACACCAGTTGGCAGGCAACACAAATATACATATAATGCAATAATGGGCAGAAAAACATTTCTTTAAAATGTGTAAATGATTTACGACACAAAAGATTATAATTTTTGATATGTGAACATTGCAAAAATTCATTAAAAATTGCTGCCAATTTGTTGGGACCAAAACAAATTCTGGATTTTCCTTTTTTTTTGAGAAACGCAAAATTTCATGAATTGATCATACTCTGACTAGGGAAAATCATGAAATTTTTTACATAGCGCAGACACAAAATTCCATGAATTTACCAGCTGGAAAAGTCCATTGGTCTAGGAAAACAGACCCTGCAAACCTTAACTGGTACCACAAATTTCGGTTTACGGTCCTGGTTTTCTTACATGTAAATCCGTCGAAAAAACATGGGCCGGCGAGCTTTTAAGGGATCTTCTAGAGATTCTCTTAGAAGACCCCATATATATAAGTTTGTCGGCCCTTACAATCCCGGCTGAGTCACAAGAAATGTGAAAATTTTGGCCCGAGCAGATCGTGTAAAAAACGCCCAACCCGTAAAAAAATATACGGGTGACCCGTAAAACCCCAACGTGGCCGCTATATTTACTTGATCCGATGCATTTTAGGGTTTCTATCTGGTAAATCCCCCACCTCCATCGCAATCCTCTCTCTCTCTCTCTCTCTCTCTCTCTCTCTCTCTCTCTCTCTCTCTCTCTCTCTCTCTCTCTCTCTCTCTCTTGCGACAAATCGCTCTCTCTCCAGCCGGCATTTTCCTCGCGCACAGCGAATCATTGACTGCCTCGATGTCGAGTGGAGGACGTGGGCGTGGTGGCCGAGGGGGATGCGGTAGCTCGGCGCTGCACAAGCTTGCCTGCCACGATGATGAGGCCGGGAGCTCCGTCATCCGCCCCCGGGTCCGGGAATGGGTCCGCGTGCAGGCGAGGGAGCATTGTGCCCTCTCCTGCAGCAGCGACCGGAGGGCATGGAGGGAGTTTGATCGCCTTCATGACATCCTTTGGCCGACCACCAAGCGCTTCCGCAAGGCAGAGCACGTCTCGTTGAGGCGAAGGAGGCGGTCGCGGTAGGAGAAGGCGCGGGGAAATATGCACAGCTCAATAAGCAAGTTACGTACGATAGGATGAATACATAGGATCCTTGCAATAAAACATGGACAAAATTTCCAGAAACCAAATTAAAAACCGTGA
Source organism: Aegilops umbellulata (assembly GCA_032464435.1). Lineage (NCBI taxonomy): Eukaryota > Viridiplantae > Streptophyta > Magnoliopsida > Poales > Poaceae > Aegilops > Aegilops umbellulata. Next base: position 438,328,894 of record CP136059.1, on the reverse strand, counting down.
CCAGTAGGCCTAATCAGTGGAAACCAAAACAATAACAGTTTGCGTCAGTCAACTTTTTCTCTACTGAGCTATAGGTGCTCCCAAACAATAACAAAGGACTGAGAGAAAGAAAACAAAACGAGCCCACAATTTTGTACATGAGTAGATGTGGCATAGATGTGCCCTAAACAGACCCATATGCTAAAAACTTCCAAATTGCCTAGTACAGAAAGTGGGGTGTTATGAGCTCGAAAACTACTACTCCACGACGAACTACCCATGACGAATAGAGGAACCGGAAACAAAAACCACCAAAAGAACAAGGAGATTGAAGACCTGGTACCATCCTCTCGCCGAGTCTGCTCGGTGAGGAGCGCTGCACCGGTCGCGTGGATGCCGCGCTCGACGCCCACGTCATTCGATCGGCCCATCACGGTGCCGGTTGTAGCGAACGGGGAGGTGCGCCATCGTGGTGCCCTCCTCCTTGTCGCCGGGGGAGCTCCGGCGGCTCCCCGGCGGAGGAGGGGTACTGGCTGCTCGCTCCGAGAGCGCACGCACAATCCCAAAGGTAGGGCTCCAACACGTAGTGCTAAGATTCTCAACGCTGGCGTTGCCGGCGACGAATGTCCTCAAAGCCAACTGTGGTGCCGACGACGAGGTGGACGAGTGTGCTGGCGCTGTCGACGCCAAGGGTGGTGGTGGTGCGCCTTGGACCAGCATGTAGATGTAGTGTGCTAGCTTGAGGGGGCAATCAGAGTTGAGATGACGAAGAAGATAAATTATGCATGAACTCTAAGAAATAATTGATATTCAAACCTATAATTAGTGGTAGTTTTTCTGGAGTAGGGGACAATGGCCCCCTTTGGCCCCATGAAGCTCCGCCACTGATAGAGACCATGGGTGCAAAGGAGAAGACCATGGACCGTGGACGGCGGGCGGGAGAGAACTCGTACTTAGAGGATGAGAGGAGGAAGGAGAGGAAGCAGAAAGTATTATGCAAGCATGTATATAGTGGATGGTCGACGAGAGGAGTGAGGTGAGCTGATGGAGTAATGCTAGAGATACATAGAGTCACATGAAATTTACAAATTGGTGAGTTTTGACAGGAGATTAAGGGAGAGGAGGGGCCCACACTCGTGAAAATCGGGGTAGAAAGGTTAGTTAGAAAGAAAGCTCTTTCTTTATAATCAAAGCTCACTAGTTTGTAAATCCTGTGTAACTCTATGTATTTTTAGCATTACTCTATGTATTTTTAGCATTCCTCGGAGCTGATGAGCATGATGCATGGCAGTGTGGGCCACGCCTCATGTACCGTACGTGGACAAAAAATTAACGTGAATTCATGTATACATTTTTTAGGGGTAAGAATCCATGTATACATGACCATGATGAGTGGGCGCCCAGTAGGCTGAGGGGTCGTTCCTCCATACAGAAGAAGTAGCGAGGGAGAAGGAGATCGTGCAGGGCACGCAGGTGCAGGCAAGCCTCATCTTTTTTTTGGGAAACTATGAGATGTTTTATTCAACCCTAGTAAAGTGCACGTACAACGCACGTCTTCATAAATGCAAATATGATTAAAAAAAAGGTGTAATAATATTAAAACTGTGGTTTCCCTATTCTAAACAATTGTTTTAGGTTTTTTACAAGGACGCCGCTAACTGCCACACGTGTGGGCGTTAAGCAATCTGCCCACACGTTTTGTGTGGTGCCTAAGAGGACCAGCCCACACGTCTGTGTGTGGGCAAAACAACTAGCGCCCACACGCTTCTTCTTTTCCTTCCGGTCCCTCTTACACGTGTGCGTGTGGGCGAAATAGATAACGCCCACACGCGCGGTACGCCAGTCCTCGTACCTCGTGGTCCTGCACGCTCCACGTGACACTTTACCACGCATCCCGCAGTTGCCATGGGCCGGACCCTCGTCCATGTTCGTTTAAGTGCAGTTGCCATGTCGCTGAACTACGGTTGCCATGTCGGACAACTACAGTTGCCATGTTTGCTCAACTGCAGTTGCCATCTCAGGTAAAAAAATTCCAGATTGCTATTTTTTGGACAACTACAGCTGTTGCCATGTGTGGTCTGGTCTACTGCAGTTGCCATGATTTCAAAACTTTAGGATTTGCCACCTAATAACACTAGGCAGTTGCCATGTAGCGCTACAAAAAAGGCATGGCAACAAACATGTTCGGGGTGAAAGAGAGAGTTGCCTTTTGTGCTCACAAGCACGCTAGGGCAGTTGCCATTCAAAAAGAAAGAGTTGCCATTTGCTTACGTGCATGCTAGGGCAGTTTGCCATGTACCATGCAAAACATATGGCAACTGACATGTTCGGGTAAAAAAAAAAGTGAGTTGCCATCTGCTTGCAATCACACTAGGGCAGTTGCCATGTACACTGCAAAACGCATGACAATTGACAGTTGGGTGTGGGATAGGAGGCGGGCGTGTGGGCGAGATGGCAAACGCCCACACACCAACCCGTGCATGACTGAAAACTGGTGTGTGGGCGAACTGCTAAACGCCCACACACCAACCCGTGCATGACTGAAAACTGGTGTGTGGGCGAACTGCTAAACGCCCACACACCGGTCCCTCCGTGTGATAAAGCGGATGTGTGGGCGACCTCTCTCACACACCACACACGCGAATTGTCCTACGTGGCATACAAAATCAGCTAATTCGTGCCAAGATTCGTGCAAAAGTTACTGGACGGGGATGGAGGCGTGTGGGTGAGTTGGTCAACGCCCACACGTGTGGGCGTTAACATTTCCGTTTTTACAATCAAAATGACAAGTATATATTCCCCGCAAAAAAACTATATATCTTTATCTTTACTTAATATTAAAAGATGGAGACTTTCATAGTTCTCCATACGCTTAATTGTTTTCCTACGCCAACCCATATATGTGTTCCCAGCTCAGCTATGTTATGGTATGTGCTAGGAAGCCGGTCGTTTCACTATAAATAGTTCCACCTCGCTCCTTTCGATCAAGTTTCACCAACTTTTATATGTTTCCCAGTTGAAACCTATAAGCCGCCTAATAAAGAATCAAAGAAAATATTGTCATTCTTTGCCATGAACCATGGAGGAAAGGAATTAAAGGATGAGAGAGAGAAGGCATGCACCAGAAAAGAAAGGAACTTAGTCAGTTACAATCGAGGCATTGTGATCAGGCTGTGGCGGCGGCCGATGCCCGAGCGTAGCCATCGGATATATTTGCACTGGTTACTACAGAATGCAAGATGCACATAAGTTCTCAATTGATTTCATGTCATCCATACAAGTAGAGGGATATACAATATATACCCTAGGTATTTTAGGGGACCAACTAATAGGTTTCTGAGTTCTGAGTTTTCTAAAGCTCTCTTTGCATTGGATGAAGGAGGGAATTTTTAATGTGTAAGGCATACAAACTTGACCTAAATAAGTGATCTTGTAATTCTAGAAAAGTTTCCAGATAAATTAAATCACATGTATGGCCAAATTATTGTCTATGGCTGAGATATTATAACTTAAAAATCATGATAAATTAAAGGAAAACGCTTCCAGCCGGGGCGCCGGCCGAAATTTCCGCCGGCCTCGCGCGAGTCGTTGGATGCATCTCAATCGAGCGGCCCTGTTTACCTTCGCGCGTGTCCCCAACGACCACTTTTCTTCTTCCTTGCCTTATCTCTTCGCGTAGCGTCATCCTCCCTTTCTTCTCGCGTGTCCCAGCCTCCCATCCACCACATGACCGCCATGGATTGTGTCGGCCGAGCTCACGCCCTTCCTTCCCCTCTATCTATCTCTCTCTGAGACCGCTTTTCCCGCCATAGCTCGCCTCTTCCTCCCGGATTGCGTCGGCCGAGCCCGCCGCTTTGCTGGATCCGCGACCATGGCGAGCTGCGATGGTCACCGTGGGGTGAGCTACAACGGCGGCGCGACGAGCAGGGGCCATGACCACGGGATGTTGCGACCACTGGGGCGCACAAGCTGCAACCTCTTCATGGGAAGCTGCAACCGTTGAGGACAGGAGCTACAACCCCTGTCAGCAGAGCAACATGGACTCAGTGGTCACCGCAGGCACCGCGGTCACCATGGCCGGTTCCAGCAAATGTGACTGCTGGTTGCAGCAAAGGCGAGCACGGGTACCAGCACAAAATCACGCTAGTTCCAACACCCGTTGGCCGTGGTTTTTGCTGGAGGCGACTGGCTGGTTACAGCAAATGCGGCCATTGGTTCCAGCATCTGCGAGATGGGGTTCCAGCAAATCATCTCGCTAGTTCCAACATTTTTTCCCTCGATGTGTCTTTTGCTGGAGACGACGTGGGGGCAGGGTTATTTTTGCTGGAACCGGCAGCCGCGGTGCTACGACCGTTGGCGCATTTTGCTACAACCATCGACGAGGACAAAGCTGCAATGGCGGGGCGACGAGTCACAAAGCTGCAATGGTGGGGCGACGAGGCACCAAGCTGCAACGGCGGGGCGACGAGGCTGAAGGCAGCGACGCCCGTGTTGCAACGTTGAGGCAACTTTCCTGCAACCTTAGACGGGTGAAGCTACTACCATGGCAGTGCTGCGGCGGGGGAGGCGCAAGTTTTGCTGGAGCCGGCGGCTTGATCGGCGGCGAGCACGGCTCGGTGGGGGCTGGAGCGTCACCGCCAGCCAAGTCCCACGTTCCCTTGCCATGGATTGCGTTGACCAAGTGTTAGATAGAGATGGGGAACGATTCACTCGCGAATCAAGCGGTTGGTGTGGACCTAAACAAACGGCTGCGCGGTGACCGGCCGAATTTCGGCCGGTCGACCGGCGCCTAGTACTGCCCTAAATTAAATCACATGTATGGCCAAATTGTTGCTTTAGGTACTGTCGTGGAATTGTCACGTCAGATGCCCTAGTGTAAGGACTTGGTCGCGAGGCCAACGCATCTATGTGGTAGCTTGAGAGGGGTTGAGCGGGACGAGAGACGCAGGGCGGATCAACACGCAAAGACAAGGATTTAGACAGCTTCGGGCCCCGGGAAACATCATCCGGTAATAACCCTACATGCTGTTTGAGGCTAGATCTCATTATGCTCCTGAGGGAGTCGCCGTAAACCGGCTCTTGTGTCTAGCCCTAGAGATTATTGATTGCCTGTAGCTTGTAGCTTCTAACCCGTCCCTCTTTGGGGAGCCCCGCCCCTCCTTATATATGTTGAAGGGGCGGTTTACATGTGGAGTCCTATTAGGATTAGGACTAGTCTATCTCTAATACAAACCGGGTACAAGTCTCGGTCTTAACTCCTTGTAAGGTAAATATTTCTTTCCTGTTAAACCGGCCCACCATAGTTGAACCGGCCTTCATGAACCGCCAGACGGGCCACCGGGTCTTGTCGCTCCTCTGACCCGTCCGTCGGGTTACCAGTGAGTTACAACGTCCCGACGGGTTGCTGGTAAACCGCCAGGTCTGGGCGGGTCACCAGACGAATATCGCCAAGTCCGGCCGGGTTAACTTCCGGCCGGTTTACACCGCGGGGTATATCCCGACAGGTAATGTACAAAAGTTTCCTAAAAAAAGGTACTGTACAAAGTGAACTTCACGTGTACACAAGGATCGATCAAGACAACACTTGATATTACAGAACCTTGCAACACAAGCACTGACATTATCATAGTTCTCAATGCACGCTTGAGGTTACATAACTAACAAAGGAGCTACAGATCTTGGAGAGATAAGGCATTTTGGCGCGCTTTTCTGCATATGCGGATCTGTTTCGCGGGCATTTTGTGGATATGTTTCACAGGCGATGAGTTTTTTTCACTTGATTTTTGTTTAGTCTTAATGGTGCGAGAGTATTACGGAACGAAGAACCTTGCAACACAAGCACTGACATTATCATAGTTCTCAATGCACGCCTGAGGTTACATAACTAACAAAGGAGCTACAGATCTTGGAGAGGTAAGGCATTTTGGCGCGCTTTTCTGCATATGCGGATCTGTTTCGCGGGCATTTTGTGGATATGTTTCACAGGCGATGAGTTTTTTTCACTTGATTTTTGTTTAGTCTTAATGGTGCGAGAGTATTACGGAACGAAGAACCTTGCAACACAAGCACTGACATTATCATAGTTCTCAATGCACGCCTGAGGTGACATAACTAACAAAGGAGCTACAGATCTTGGAGAGGTAAGGCATTTTGGCGCGCTTTTCTGCATATGTGGATCTGTTTCGCGGACATTTTGTGGATATGTTTCACAGGCGATGAGTTTTTTTCACTTGATTTTTGTTTAGTCTTAATGGTGCGAGAGTATTACGGAACGAAATAGAGGTATCACGGGACGTCCGGTATCACGATCTGTATTCCGTTTTTTTTTCGAGAGAAAATCAGCAGTGGGAGGGGGCTCACGCACAGCCGTGCGATGGCTGCGTCGCACTGATGGTCGCACGCCAAGGCCGCAGGCAAGCCGCGTCCCCCTTCCTCCCTCTTAATCCAATAGATAATTGGCATGTCAAGATTAGCCCTCATTCTGCAGGTGTTGTCGACACGGTAAACCGGGTGATCAGCAAAATATGCTGCAGGGGAACCACATGTTTCGTTCACATTAGCGCAAAAAAGAACCCCGCAAATTCATCACAATGCCAAACCAAACGAGCGGCAAGATGTCATGTTGCATGTAGAAGTTTTGTATGGTTTGAGGATTTGGTAGCTTAGCATACACTTTGAAAAGGTGTTTCATCTTTCACAGGGCCATGTTGGGCAGCGGCGGGCCGCGTGGTTGCCTCTTGTGTGGGGGGAGGCAAGATTCGGAGTGGCGATTCTGTATCCCGTGATTTGAGGAAATAACAACTGAATAATCACAGTGAAGAAAACAGAGTGCAAGACTTCCTAACAGAGAAAAATACTAACTCAGTCCAGGATCAGGATACAGTGAGGTTAAAAACATCAGGGGATTACAGAATCTGAGCGGCATAGCATCCCAGTAATTAGGATCTACTCCTAATAATCAGAAGGCGATGACGGCACTCGCTGATGATGGTGCTCAAGAGATCCTGCGTCTTGCTGGGCCAAAGAGGCCTCCATTGCTGCAGGAAAAGTAATGTGTCAAAGATAACGTCAGTCAGTTGGATGTTCCAAAGAGCCCACCAAACTGCTGTAATCCCAAACCAAAGACAATGGATGCTCTCAGTCGGCTCAGATTTCGGGCACATGTCTTGGACTGATAGAGGGCGCCAATTCCAACCCAAAACCTCCCAAACAAAAAGATGAACAGTTGTTTCGATTTCCCCGCACAGGGCCAATGTCTATGAAGTATTTGTGCTCTTGTAGGGATTCCATTCTATCATGGACAACCTGCCATGCTAAAACCCAGATCTTCAAAGGCATTTTTATCTTCCAGGGTTCGACCAAATATTGGGGTTTGGACTCCCTGATGGGAAACTACGATACATAGATTTGTGGTAAAAGTTTTGTTACCAATGAGTTCCCATTACAGCTTCACTTCTTTCAAGAGTTGGCAAAGGTACACATAGAGATTCAGGTTTGTTTGAATTTTCACAACTCGGGTTCTTACAGGTTGAAGCAAGGCATGATGAGAAAGGAAGGAAAATTCAAACAGGTTCTTACAGGTTGAAGGACAAATAACCATCTTACAGGTTGAAGCAAGGCATGATGAGAAAGGAAGGAAAAGGAAAACATGCATTGGACACCTCTCCCTCCCGCGACGCTCCCGCGGGCGTCCGGGGGGCAACCCTAGCCTGCGTCGCCGCCGGCCCCCCTCCTCCTCTCCCCTCCCTCGCCGCCGCCGGAGGGCGCGAGCGGGCGAAGTCCGCTCGTTGCTGGCGGCGGCGGGGCCTTCTCGTCTCCGCTCGCAGGGGTTTCGGCGCGGGCCGGATGCGGCGCTCGGCGCTCGGCGCGGCAGCTCGGCGGCGCGACAGCGTAGGCCGGCGACGGCGCGTGACGGCGATGCGACGGGCGGCGCGGTGGTGGTGCGGGCTCGAGGATGGTGGCGGCGGCTGCGTCTCAGCAAAGGTTGTCAGAATCGCGATTTTGAATCGGATCGGAACTCCGATGGTAGAATCGTAAATCGTAGAATCTTCACTACCAGGATCGTAGAAACGTAGATTTTATGAACTAAAATCGTAGAATCATATGGGTAAGTTTGGGTCGTAAAGTCGTAGAATCGCGATTCTAACAACCTCTCAGCGACTCGTCCAGATCCGCCTTTGGCGCCGCGGGTCGTGGCCGACCTGGGCTGCGGTCGGCCTTCCTTGCCATGGCTCGGGGGCGGGGGGGGGGGGGAGGGGGGGCAGCGGGTGGATGTGTGCGCCGCGGCCAGGCCGGGCCCTTGCGGCTGGTCGCCGACGCACGGCGCGGGAGACTTCCCTGGTGGCCATCGTTGGATGCGGCAGCAGGCTTTGGTCCCTCCTCTCCGGTGACGGGCTTCTGTCGTGGCCGTGCTCGGGGCCGCGCCTATGGCAGGTTGGGGTGAAACGGTGGTTTGGGGGGGGGGGGCAGTTGGAGGGACGGGAGCTCCGCCGAGCTGCCCGTCGCCGGCACTGTCGCCGGTCGTGGCCGCGGGCCACCCCTCCCCCTTCCCCATCTCTGTTTGTTATCGGTTCCGACATTGTTCGGCGGGTTGCTGGCGGTCTCGGAGGTGGTTGTGGTGCAGATTGCTCAAAGCCTCGACCTTTGGTGGTTCTCGGGGCGGTCTGGATGCAGAGCGGCGGCTCTGGCGGTGGGAGGCGTGTTGGTCGTGGGCTGACCGCACGGCTCAGGTGCGGGCGGGCAGCCATGGTTGCTTGGGCGGCATGGATGCGGGTGGTTGGCGAAGTGAGGTTGCGACGGAGGGGTAAGAGCACCGAGGTTCATCACTCGCCCAGTCCCGGTACTGGCCGACGGAGGCGGCGTTCGTGGATGTTGTTCTCCTTCTTGCAGACTCCGTCGTGGTGCTCCCATTGCCTTCGTGTCACTCCGGGTGAAAACCTGATCTTCGGGATTAGACGGTGACGGCTTCCTACAATCGTTTTCCATTTGGGGGCATCGTATTGGAGTCCTCGCTCCGGCTTTGTCCGTCTCATTACCCCTCGGTGGATTGCTCATCTTCATGGTGGTCTTCGGCTTATCATTAGGGTGCTTAGTCGTCGTTGGGGTGGTGTTTTCGGTGCTCGGCACCTTTGTATCTCGCCTTGGGTGTGTGCGTTGAGTGTGGTGGTGGCGTGCGTTTGTCTCTTCTTACTCGATGTTGTGGTGATGGTGCTTTATATATAAAGCGGGGGAAAACCCTTTTTCTTAAACATGCATTGGACACACATAGATTAATTGTTCTTTTGTCTCCCTAAGATAAGAGGGACACACAAATAGTAACCAAACAGTCACTACAGAAGCATTACATGAACGAATAAACTTCTCCCAGTTACACTGAAATGCTCAAGACTGCCTACCAAAGATTATTCAATAGCACGTAGTACATATATGGGAAAGGATAGTTTACTCACTGTAAAGGGGCGCACCTAACACGGTGATCACCTTACTGAAGCGCTCCGAGGTGATCTGTGCCCGAGAACATATCCTGTACTCCCAGCGATGGAGTACTCCGACTGCACGGCGCGTATCAGCGCTGTTGGATGAAACATGTAGGTCCAGGATTGACTGCCAACATCCCATCCTACAAAATTTGCAAAAAGCCCCCCATAGGAGTACAGAATAACTGTAACATTCCAATCATGCTCCAAAATATGTGCCACCCCAGTTTTGGAACAGAAAGAATATATACATGATGTACCTCGATAGCAGGGCCGTATATGGGCACGTGCAATAGGAGCGTCCGAACAGGGCCCCCAGCACCCAAGGGGCCCCATTTTTTGTTAATCAATGTGTTAACTAAGCATTAGGTACTAGAGTAATGAACTGTTTGAAATATTTTACACCATCCGACGCTACGCATCTCTCTAATCACGATCCATCATTTCCTCTCAGCTCTCTCTCAATCTCACAGCTCTTCCAAAACATCATGGTACAACTAAAAAAAGCAGATTAAGTACGTGATGTCTATATGCCTTTAAACCTTCTGCTTCCAACTGGTGTAAACTTTTTGTGGAAAACTACACCGGTTGACAAAAATAGAATTGTTTTTCTTTCACACATAGGGCCTAATTTTAATTTGCACAGGGCCTCCGATTTCCCCGGTACGGCCCTGCTCAATAGCCTGTTGTTTCATGACCATTCAATAAGCTTCATCCAACCGATATAAAGTACTCCCTCCGTAAACTAATATAAGAGCGTTTAGAATACTAAAATAGTGATCTAAACGCTCTTATATTAGTTTACAGAGGGAGTACAGTACAACTGCAGCTCGATAGTACAGAGTATATCATGGATTTTCCAAAATGATAAACATGTGTTCCACAGGAAGTGCACACCACAAACATTCAACAAGTTGACTTGAGAAGGTAAAGCTAATTCTAAGAAAATAAAAGAACTAGTAATCCATGAACCAAGAACCAGAATGCAAAGACGACAACACCAGGTCTATTAACCACATTTTTCAAATAAGAGGGCAACGCATCAACGGCCATCTCGGCATTTCATAGCTCATAGTACGACAGTAATATCATCAATGCTTTGTGAACGGCACTCATGATAATATATAAATCTGCCATGATGCACATAACTAGAGTTGCAGCCCAATATTTACAACCCAAGGTAGGTATAGCAGAGTAGCAGGTGTACATGACAACATATATTGCGCCAACGGATTCAACTAGGCGTACTAGTTGTAGTAGAAATAAAAAACGATGGAACTAGGTCCATATATGGAAAAAAAGGCAAATTTTCGTCCATTATTTAACACAAATTAAAGGATGACCTCCATGGCTTGGGCTGTACTGCAAAATATAAAAAAAGTTCAAGTTAAAGATTTGCAAAGACACTCAACACGTTTTAATCAATGAGGAGCAACATATAAATACCGCTTGAATTATCGTGTTTCTATGATGTTGAACCTTCTTGGCCGCTACTTGCTCTGCAAATAAGAAGAAAAGCGCATTATGAAAAAAATGACAAAAGACACTATTTAAATTATGGTTTATTTGCCTTTCTCCTTTGGTGTGTTGTAACGATCTTCATCATGTATGTCCAATCTCATTTGGACCTAGAATTGTTATTTCAAGTTAAGTCAAATGACATGCACAAATGAACTTTAGTAATACAACAAAGATATACCATGGAGAAGTTGTCAGCGCATCATTTTCAAGTCCAATTGTTGTACTTGACCCAGCACTTGGAGTAATACTTGTCATTGACTCATCATTCCCTGCTCGGTGTAGAAAAAAGTGTGAGAAATAGCCTGGCGCGAGAGCTGTAGTACAATGAAGTCCTAAAAAGGTAACAGTCCCATGCTAAGTAGCGAAGAAAGAAAAGTCTATTGGCATTTAGATGTACTAAGGAAAAGAGAGTTATGAAAATGGTGCTAATAAAAAACATCCTTGAGTACAACAGCATGTATTTAGCATGGCATCATGGCATGACACATAGCACCAAAATTCTAAATCCGCTGGAATGTAGTTCCATTTTTGTTACACCTGTCCTGAATGAGGAAGACCAACGAGCTAATACGTTTATTCACTAAACAGAAGCTACCGCCGTATTTGTTTTGATGAAAATACTGAACAAAGATACAGGGAACATCAGAAATTGGTGACACGCATATTGATATTGCAAGTGTTAATGAATCTCAGTTTTGTGCCAACAAGCACTTCATATTCAGGTACTGGAACAAGTAGACAAAATTACTCCAAAGTCCGAACTCATCTCAGGCCATAAGTTGCTGACATTTTTCGATACCTAATTGCTCAAATATGCATTCTAAGCTAAATAGAGAAAATTATTTCAGTGATTATTTTTCCTACGCCTAGATACAGAGAGATATCACCCAGTTTAATCATATAGGATTAGCTACATCTAACACATTCATCACATAGGGATGGTGGATTAGAAGCAAAATACACAACAAAACACAAGGTTGATACATCCAAAAGGATACCTGAAGGCTGGAGTTCCCTTCTCCGGTGTCCGCAAATGGCGGAGCTAGGCGTCCGCAGATGGCGGATCTAGCCATCGACGGATGGCGAAGGTAGGCGTCAGGCGTGGTGAGGTGTTGGCGCCGAGGTGGAGAACGGCGGCGCGGGGATGGAGCGGTTTATCTGCTGGACATTAGAACACGGCGAGGTCGCAAGGCAGCACACGGCGAGGTTCGCCGCCGGAGATCCGACGCGACGCCCTATCTCGTGTTCGTTCTGTTTCTAACCTGGGGCAGCACATTGGAGTAACTTTTGGGCTATTTTGTAGTTACGTGAGATGATCTTTGCAAATTCTGAAGGGAGGGGACGTCCCGGTTCCATCCTGTCCCCATATTTTGCATCTAACTAGTGATTGGGGTGCCACCCTGTGGCGCTGCTTGAGAGGAAGCTATGCGCACGTTTCTATTTAAAAAATAGAGTTCTCGCCTCCATCTAAAAAAATCATCACATTCATCTAAAAAGGAAGTATTTTTTTACCACAACAGCCTACCAACGAGTGCAAAACCCTTCATTTAAAAAATACCAAGGTCCTCATCTTCATTTAAAAAAATACATTTAAAAACTAATCCACACCTTCATCATCTAAAAAATGCAAAAGATTTCTCACCACGGCCAACCAGCTTGCGCCACATGGCATAGCTGGTTGGCCGCCCTTCACGCGCACCTTAATGGTTTTAATGTGTGGGCTATGCTGGGTGCAGCCGGAGCACCGAATCGTTCGGAGCACAGGATATTTTCCCATCTGTGCCCACTCACAGACCCTCGGTAAAATTCTTTTGAGGCCTTTATTCCACGCATAATAATTACCCGCCCATATTGTGTTTGTGACCTTTGGTTCTATCGTCAGCTGCTCAAGAACACATGCATTTCCCAAGATACAACATGCCAGCTCAATCTGAGCCTTGTAACAGCGAAATCCGCTCATGAAGACCGTCTTGAGATGATCATGGCGGCGCATACCCGCCACCTCAGCACTGGAGACACCACTGGATGTCATATGGAACATCTGCATTGGAAGATTGCAATCATTTGGTCAAACTAATCCAAGTACAGTTCTTTTCTGAAGGTCCATATTTTAATCGTTCTAAATAAATAAAATTGCACTCACATGCAAAACCTGTGCATATTTGGACATAACCCGGACAAATAAGATGACATAAGAGTAACACCAATTTTGAAGAACTAGGCAACCTGTGCATATTTTGATATAACAGCTTGCACATGTAATTTCTTTACTGGCAAAATGCTTGGAACTGCAGTGAATGTATGGGTCACTGCTTTAGTGGCCATAAACATTACTATTGCCTTCTCTAATTTTGAGCAACCATGAAGCACTATAGGGATCACTTCCCCTCTGTACTCAAAATGAGCAAGATCAATAGCATGAAACTCAACTGTCTTGATATCCCATGTACTATCAATTACTTCCTCCGTTCCTAAATATAAGTCTTTGTAGAGATTCCACTAGATGAACTACATACGGGGCAAAATGAATGAATCTACACTTAAAATGCATCTATATACATCCGTATGTGGTTTATAGTGAAATCTCTACAAAGACTTATATTTCGGAACGGAGGGAGTAGCAAATGTTGAAGTTTATCGAGTTTGTGTGGTACGCTTAAACTAGTAACACGAGAGCAGCCGATGATCTGTATGTCCTCAAGTGCTGAACACTTTGCAAGCAAGCCAGGAAAATCCCCGAATAGCTGAACAGATTTCAGAACAAGCTTTCTGAGTATTGTAAAGCCACATATTCCTGAGTGTGGCTTTATAGAAACAGCAGCGAGAAACAATGACTGCACAAATGAGCTATCTTGAGCATCTAAGGCCTCAAGAGGGAAGTGGTGAACTCCATATAATGGACCATCAATTATTAGCAGATCAAAATGTATTATCTTCGCCTTTGATGAAGTGGCAAACGAAATCCACCTGTCAAGATGATGAGAGTCTTCTTTGTGCAGGCCACACCTGATGCTGAACTTGTTGACTCCTATCCCACTGTGTTGTTGAATAACCGAATCTACAGTCTTAATGAACTTTGCTTGCTTTAATTTGGTACTATCCTGAGCAGCGAACTCGTCATCGGTGTCAGAATCCGGATCACTGGGATCATCAAAACATAGATTACAGTGGAATCTCCAGAACATTTTCCAGCTTCTTGAAACAATGCTTGTCCTCACAGCCTCTTCCAGTGGCAGCAGTGACATTATAACAGGTTGAACCTCCTGCGACAAGAAAGGATATGAACTATAGGTGGGTTGAATTTTGACTAGAACTAGATGAAAGTGTATATATTTGAAAAGAGAAATCCGATGCAAACTGCAATTGTTTTGCTGTAGTCTCACTCAGTCCTTCATGATCATTTCCAGAAAGTTGATTCGTATTCATCCTGATAACAAGTTAAAAGCAGGATGCCCTAAAACATGAGCCAGGAAAATCATGAAGTGGTCAGTAGTTGAAGCCCCGAGGCAACGACTCAAACAGAACACCAAATATTTCCCCTCTACAGGTTCTGAGGTTCAGATCCGTGGAGAAGGCAGCAGGCATCACACCAAAGATCAAATTTTTCAGTAAACACTTTATTTCCCTTGCTGTAATGGAAGGGTGGGAAACAGAGTAACTGAGCTGACGGAATGGAAGTTAGCAGCCACTTACCACGGGCAGGTCCTCCATCCGGAAGGACGGCGCGTCGGCGGTGCCGTGCTGCACCTGGTGCTCCAACCTGCTCAGCTTGCCGGCCACCGCGGCCTCTTCCATGGGCTGCTGCAGTGAGGGAGGATCCACAGGTCAATGGCGAAAGGAACCCCGCATCCCCAATGGATCGATCTGTCAGAAACCCCTGCGGGAGAGGAGAGGAGAGAGGATGATACCGCAGCTTACTTCCTGATCTAGAGCAGGCGCAGGAGGAGCAGGGGCTGCTTCGTCTTCGCCGGCTCCGGCCATCGCTGTTGCTGCTCCAGTCCGCCGCTTTCCCTGTAATAACTGTTAGCATTCATTCGTGTCATAAATAGTTTAGGTGCATGTTTGTTTTTTCCTTGTACGTGTGCATGCCGTGGGCATGTTGCATAGCTGCGTGTGTGTAGCCCGGGTCGTGCGCTAGGCAGCCCGGGGCACTGGCCACTACCAGTTCAACGTGGGATGGCACGTTGTGCGTGCTGGGAGTGCCGGAAGTATATGATCAGCTGTTAGCTTAGTCTGCATGTAGCTCAAGTTATAAGGAATAAGGAGAAAAACAGAAAAGCCGCAGGAAGTGTGCGCGGCACAAAAATCTCTTGTCATCTTTGTTTCAGTTACAGAGAGAGCGTGAGAGTCCATCTTCCGTGAGAGAGAGATCGCCGGGCGACAACAATAACCCCGTGAAGAAGTGCCAGCGGCCAGCGCTGTGTACCACAAACCGAGAGTTTTTCTTTTCTTTTGAGAGGACAACCTCGAGTTTTTTTTAGAAGAGTTTTGGATTGATGCAAAAATGTTGGTTTTTTCCTCTTAAAAAATACCGATTACAACATGGATATACACGCACCACACCAAATCATCGATACATGCACATTCATAGTATGTCTATTTGTGTCCGCAGCAAGAGATTATGAATGTGAAGAATGTAGTAACAAAGTATCAAGATCGATGGAGTTGTCACAAACCTCTTGTTACGGACACAAATATAATCTCCGTGGAAAAATTATTCTACATTAATAAAACACATCTCTAAAAATCTCCGATTTAAATGTATATACATTCTTGAAAATGGATGAGGACATGTAAGTTAGGATGCGTTTGGATAGAAGGAGATGCTGGGGTGGCTATGGGCATCCCTATCCAGCAGGATAAGGATAACCATATTTTCTGTTTGGTTGATGGATGAGATTAGCCCATGTTTTGTTTGGTTTGAAGGTTAAATCTTGGCTGGGGATAGCCATTTTTCTGTTTGGTTGATGGGTGAGGTTAGCCATTTTTCAATATAAGGCAATCAAATATGATAAACAAGTATAAGAACATTTTTAGAATCGTGAGCACCATACCAAAACAAACTCCAGCAAGTTATAATGAACAAAAAAATAAATTTCAGCAAGTTAGAATGCATGAAAGAACAAATTTCAGCAAATTATAATGCATGAAAGAACAAATTTCAGCAAGTGATAATGCATGAAAAAAGCATTTCAACAAGTAATAGAATATATAGCTCGACATTCCATAGAATACTTGATCAAATATATAGTTATACAACCCATGCATAGTTCAATGTTTTGGTTGTAATCAAAAGAACAAGTCCATACAACCCATAGCTCCATTGTTTTGGTTGTCATCAAAACTACAAGTCAAACTACCCATATAAACTCATCATGCGTCGGCTTCGGGGAAGGTACTCTTCACATACCTAGAGACCCAAACCTTTCTCTGGACAACTCCCAAGACCTTGAATGCCGTTGCAACACGAGGATTGTCAACCAAATAGGCATAGTAATGTGCAAGGGAATCCAAATCAAAACCAGGGAGTTCTTTCATCTCATCCCAAAGACCATCAATGGCGGGGTTGGCGCTGCTAATAAGTTTCTCTATGGCAACAGCAAGCCTTTCACTTGAAGCCATTATGGTTGCATGCATCCTGTCTTCTGCAGAAGGATTGATTTTGGCTTTCTTCAACTTGGGAGCAGCTGACTCGCCACAAGTGGGTGATTGGGAAACCTCTTCATGAGGGGCAGCAGCTTTGTTGGCTTTCGGTTCTTCAAGATCAATCACATCTGTACCTAAAGGGTCACTTGAGCCTTTTGCATATTGCCCTGTAGCCATGCTAGCTCCAACGATAACCAGCATCTCTTCATAATGTTTAATAGGCTTGTTAAGGAAGGGTTCATCTTCTTTGTGGTCCTTTATAAACAAAGGTAATGATTTCAGCAAGGAATGGGAATACAAATAAATCATAGCAAGTTATAATGCATGGTAGGTGTCCATGAAATTTGCCTAGCAGCCATATCCTGAAATTGCAACAAATATTTAGACACAATGAATAAATTTCAGCAAGAATTTAGAGATAATGAACCAATTCAGCAAGCCTTTGGAGATAGAGAACCAATTCAACAAGTATTTGAAGATAAAAAAACAATTCAGCAAGTATTTAGAGATAATAAACCAATTCAGCAAGCATTTGGAGGTAAAGAACCAATTCCACAAGTATTTGGAGACGAATAACCAATTTAGCAAATATTACAACGGATAAAATGACATTACAAAGTAATTCCAGCAAAAACAATAGTTCCAACAAGAAAGTACAATAGATTGTCGGAGCAAGCTAAATGACATCTCGAAGGCTTCCTAATAAGGTCATCTCGAAGCTCACCAATTGCATGGAGTACTCTATGGAAATACCGGCTAACAACTTCCCCGGATCTACCGAAATTCCCTCCAATTACCCTATTCCTGACATTATGACCAACGGTGTGCAAAAACATTGCTACTTGTTGCTCAATAGACATATGGACCGTGTCTTTTAGCAAATTGCGATCTCTAAAGAGTTGACAAAACCGAAAGAATGGTGCCCTCCGAAGCCTGAGCATGTTCACACTAGTTGTATCATTTTTCCATACTTTGTTATCAAAGTACTCTCTTCTCATCCTATCTCTCTCATCGATTGGGGCATATGTAATTGCTTCTCTCCTTTTTCTTTTTCTAGATTGAACAACCAAAGCTATCATATTGATAAACCATTGTGCCACTGCCGCACAAATTAACATCTTTGTCTTTTTGTCCATCTACAATATAATAGTACAAATGATATAACTTCAGCAGGAACAAGTCAACATGTACATCCTCTGTCAAGCAGTACATAGGAGGAGCAGTTAACAAGTTACCTTAGATTTTGGGGAGAAAATCAACGACAGGAAGATGTAGTAGTCCCTGACTTCCTTGTCGCCTTTGACCTGCCTTTGACCTGAGCTACTGCAGCACAAAGAAACAACAAAAAAAGATTAGCATGTTGGATAGAAAATCAATGGAGAAAGCACGCATCAGTACATATGGCCGCCACAGTACACGAAGCAAGTTTGGCTACACAACTAGCAAGATCCGCGCAGCAAGCAGGGCCAAGCAGCTAGCAGGCCGGCGTACCGCACACAACACCTACTCTCACGCGGCGCACATCATGCGCACTTGCCGGACAGATGCAGGGGCGGCGCAGCACCCGCGCACGGGGCGCACCGCAGGCGCGCCGGCCGGAGAGAAGCAGGGACGGCGCCGCCATCCGCAGGCCTCCGGCGGCCGCGTGCGGCACTCACCTGTGCTGACCGCCGCCGCCATGACCTCTGATGGCAGATGAGGAGTGGGGGAAAAGAAGGAGAGAGCCACGACGCTGCGCACTCACCGCCGTCGTCGGGCTTCGATCTGCTGGCGCCGCTGCGCACACACCGCCGTCGTCGGGCTTCGATCTGCCGCCGCCGCTGGACCGGAGAGAAGTGAGATGGAAAGGGGAAAAGAGATAAGGTTGCCCTTTTGTGGAGGTGAATGAAACGAGACGGCGCCGAAAAACGTTTCGCGGGCTCCGTTCGCGCCCCCCGCACGCGGGGATGCCCACATCCGCGAGATTTTCGCGGACCCGCGGAGCCGAGTTTTGGACGAATATTCAGAGCATCTAGCCATCCCTATCCCAACTCGTTCGTGAAACAAACGACTGCTATCCACTTAAAAAACTGCTATCCCTGTCCCATGGAGGGATAGCCCAGCATCCAAACGCATCCTAATCATATCTTTACCTCGGGTCACATGAGATTCCAAAAAAAGAGGGCAAAAGTTTTGCTCAAACTACTGAGAAGGCTGCTTTGCCCGGCCATGTATAGAGCCGCACAACTAGATTTTCATCTATCTATTGATCGAGAGGCAAGGTAAGAAATATTTTAACTTTTAAGAATGACAATGTTGTTCATTAATAAATACGGTCTACCATATCAGTTCTAGAACTGATATTTATGGAGAATGCCGGTGGGATAAAACCTTACGTCGACATGGTTGTGGCGTATTGTCTTCCTTTTAGCGGGTAAGAGCACGTGGCTACGGGCGAAGCAAAACCAAGCAAAGACACGGTGACAAGGCAGATAAGACTTCTCGATGGTAGCCACCACCCGTGCACTTAATTCTCTTTGAATTCTGATGATTTACATGAGATTTAAACATTTGATTATGATTAATTTGAAATATAACTTGGACTAGTTTAATGCCAACAAACGGATATATCACGAGCCTCTTGCTTCAGCTCTCCTTTGGTCATTGTGTCATTGCTTCACTATGTTGTCACCTGGCTCCAAATCCGTTTGTGTTGTCTCCAAGTCTACCAAATTGACGTCATCATTTTAATCCCCAACCCACATAGTAACAAATGAATATATCATGAGCCGCTCGACTTCAGCTCCTCAGTCATTACCTCGCCATTTTCCTACATTGTCACCTGCTCCAAATCTGTATGTGTTTATTCCAAGTTCACCAAATTGCCATAGTCATTCCCATCGTCCCTAACTTCAAATGGATTGCATAATATTCATCCACTCCCTCCTCAAAGTTCTGGTAAATTCAAAAATTGCCCAAAACAAATTTGTAATGTCATCATAAATCTCAAGGTCCCTTCCTTTTATTTTTTTAGAAATGCAGGGGAGCTGGTAGCTCAACTTGTATGAACCCTCCTACCCCAAGATTAAAATCACCCATACAAAAGATTAACCTAACACTTTATGTCCTCTTAATGATTTGTTGCTCTACCACTAACCCTAACATAGCCCAATATCACCAAGGACACCTACACGCCCGTGCCTTCATCTTGTCCCTCCTTTCTCCCTACCACTTGATCCATTGGTGTGTTCGTTATAAGAAAGAAGCTTCACAAGATATTGAGTGCACTGCAGTTTACATGGACTAGACGGCAAAAAGCTTGAAAAACATGTGGTTGCTTGATGTATTAAGCAGGTCCATTAATTAGGCCTAATAGGAGATCTCAGGATCCCTAGCCAGCCAGAAATGACATTTTCACTTGCATCACAAAAATGTCACCAGGACAACTATCTAAGACTTAGTCCAAAGTCTTTTCCGGGTCGAGTGATAGAAGTAAGAAATCATGTAGGCGAGGATGCAAACGTACTGACTCCAGTTTAATAGTAAAGATTATGAATTAACGTCTCCTTGAGCTAGCTCTTTTCTCCTTGTTTCTAATTCCTTATAATCTTTTCCTTCTCGTCAAATTTCAGTAACAAACTAAATTTAGTATAACAGTAACAAGTCAAGTATTATAGTAAAAAAGAGCAACAGAGGTCAGTTTTTAGTACAACAGATATTATATCATAAATAAGTCTGAAACAAATAAAATCACCTACATATTATTTTATTAGTATAGGTACTAGCAAAATGGCCCGTGCGTTGCAATGGGATGAAAAAAATTCATAATCTCCAATGACCATAATCACATTTTGCTGCATCACCGAGATACACTATCACTCTCAACTTCGTGAAATCATGAAGAAGTTTTTAAAACTCATGAACATTTTTCAAATTCATGAACACTTTTACAAATTTTCGAACATTTTCTAAAAATCAAGAACATTTTTTTGAATTCATCGACATGTTATACTATTTGCAAACATTTTTCTAAAAAATTGTGACAATTTTTTAACAATTTTCTTGAATCGGTGAACATTTTTAGAATGGACGAACATTGTTTTGGAATTTGGTGAAACAAAATTTGAAATTCACAAACTTTTTTTATTTAGCAAATTTTTTTGAATGCATGATCATTTTTTGAATCAGTGAATATTTTATGAATGAAATAAATGTTTTTAGAGTCACGAACAGTTTTTTTTGTTTTTAGGATATTTTTCCATTCATGAACCTATTTTCAATTGGTGAAATTTTGTTCAATTTCATTATAAAAATGATAACGTGAACATAATGAGTAATTTTTTTTATTTCCTAACCATTTTTTATGAAAATGTTGAGCACTTTTTGAATAAGCATTTTTTTTATAAAATCACAAACATTTTTTGAACCCAACATTTTATGATTTATTAAATATTTTACTTCAACGTTATATATTTTTTTCAATTTTAGGCCTTTTTGAAGTCCCTAATTTTGTAAATTAGGATATAACAAGACGAAAAATAAAATTTTAAAAAACTTTTATTAAATAGGCCGCGCGGACATGGGCCGGCCCAAACCGGCGCGCTCTTTGTTCTCCCAGGGCGCGGTGCGCAGTATAGGAGGTCCATACTGCATGGGAAATTTTGGGAGAAATTTTCGTGATGTACCGCAAGAACCAATAGCCCCTTTATTATTACTAGTTAACGACACGTGCTTTGCATGTCTTTGCACCTCAAGGTCCTGTTTGGATTAGCGTTTCCTCATGTTCCTGGCCTGTTTAAAATACAGGCCTCTTCCATCGTTTTCTTTCCTAACAGAAATAAAATATTGACCGCAATTTCCACCTATAAATTAAATACAGGTGTATAAATTCACACCCATTTCAAACCGGACCCAAGTTAGAAATTTATTTATTTTTTAATTGAGGAGGAACAAATCTTGTTCTGCCCAAATCTGTTTGGCTGTACGAATACTCAAAGGCCTAGTTATATTTCTTTCCTTTCTCTTTTTGCTAGTTTATAAAGTTGCATTGGAACATAAGTCATATGTTTTTGCAAAAACAAAGAAAGTATTGGAACATAAGTATAACAAAAAAAATTAACAATATTTATTGCGTCAGAAATTATGCACTGCACACAGCTTCTTGCGGAGTAGAGACACCGGAATGAAGCATGTTAACCAAGGGATTTTATATAGTATAAAGTGAGTAGAGAGATTGAGAGGATTCTGGAATATGATGGGACCCATTTGGCTGTCGTGTCCTTTCGCTCACTGATTTCTTTACAAACATGGTCTCATGCGTAATAGCCTTTTGCAGGCCGGCAGAGAGCTAACAAATGTTAGCCATCGGATGCATGAGAACGGACGGCCAGCGTTTCAGGGATTCGCCGCATGCTTAACCGTTGGATGCGGCAAATGCATGGTACAAATTGTGTTTCCATGGCGGGAAAACCTAGGGCAAGCAAAATTTAAAAATTACTGTACTATAGTAGTAGAGACTAGCAAAAGCGCCCCTGTGTTGCAGCAAAAAAAAAATTCATAATCTTCAATGGCCGCCGAGATACATTATCACCTCAATTTGATGAAATCATGAACAATTTTTGAAATCATGAACAGCTTTTTAAATTCGTGAACACTTTTACAAGTCTTCGAACATTTTCTAAAATCAAAGACATTTTTGAATTCATGAACATTTTATACTATTTGCAAACATTTTTTTTACAAATTATGAACATTTTTTGAATCGCCGAACATTTCTAGAATTGACGAAGGTTTTTTTTAAATTGGTGGAACAATTTTTTAAATCCATGAACATTTTTTTGATTTAACGAACATTATTGAAATGCATGATCATTTTTGAGTCAGCGGACGTTTATGAATGAATAAACTAATTTTGTAATTGACAATTTTTTTTTGAGTTTTAAGGATATTTTTCATTCATGTACATTTTTTGAATTGGTGAAATTTATCAATTTCATTAACAATTTCTAATACGCGATTTTTTTTAAAATCATGATTTTTTTATTTCCTGAGCATTTCTTTTTCAAAATTTCAAACATTTTTGTATAAGCAAACATTTCAAAAATCATGATTATTTTTTGAATCCACAAACACTTCATTATTTATTAAACATTTTATTTCAAAATAGTAATTTTTAAATTCTCAGAAATTTTTTGAAGTCTCGGATTATTTCAAGTAGAAAAAAAAGAAAAAAAAGAAAAACAAAATTTTTAAAATAGGCCGCCCGGACATGGGCCGGCCCAAACAGGCGTGTTGCGTATAGGAGGTCCCTACTGCAAGGGTCGGCCCAGGCCAGGAATTACCCTGTGTAAAACGGTTTTCTATCACTTATAAGTGGCATTGGTGGATAATATTTTGCAATTTTAGGAGCAATTTTTGTGAACATAGATATAAAGGTATAGATAAATAAATATAGATAAAGTTATAGGTGTTTCCTAAACATAATCAAGAAGTGGCGCGGTGAAAGGAAGCCTAAGCGACACTACTTCTATTCTCCTCAGGCTGGTTGTAATGGGAAGCATTACATGCTAGTATAATACGCATGATATTAGTATATATGCACTACGTACCTCCGTCCTAGTATATTGATCCTCTTTGTATTTTGTCAAATTGACCATGGACTTGACAAAATATGAATGCATATCATAAAAAGTTACATCTTTGGATTCGTATTTGTACATATTTTTCAATGAGGCTTTTTTAGTGACATGCACTAACATTTTATTAGTTAAATTTAATGCCAAAATTATGGCATAAAATACAAACTGGACCAATAAATCAGGACAGAGGTAATTGTTTTATTGAGTAGTATCATATGTAGTCTTATATATTGCCATGCATGACACATAGTAGTATGTAATTTATTATGAGACGATATCATAATGTGATACTCTGCCCTTTTTTTCATTTAATTTTACACCATCTCATTGAAATTGCCTAGATATACACTAATCAGACAATTTCCTTTCTTGAGGGAAGACCATCATGGCTAGCTTTATTAGTTTAGATCAAAATTACATCGTTCACTAGACTATTTACGACACACCTTGATGGTTCGTCAATCAACAACCTGGGAGTTTATTAGAAAAACTAAACTTAGCTAGCTCATGACCTTTCTAATGGACGTAACCATATCCAGACACTCCGCAAAGACCGCTGCTAAAGCATCCCATCACTGAGTTTGTCGTGTGCAAAATTGGATGACTTCAAGGGAGTCTGATTCTGCTTGCGCTTGATTAAAGCCTAGAGAGCTCGCAAGTTGAAGACCATCACGCATTGCTCTGGCCTCCATAGCTATAGCATCTGGAGCAAAATCATTGTATCTATGTTGGGCAGCCAGAAATTGTCCCTTCTCATCTCGGATTATTACACCCGTTGCTCCTGTACCCGCATCCTCATGAAAGGCAGCATCGACATTCACTTTGACAAACCTTGTTCCGGCCTCATCCATCCATGCTCTTGTTCCTCCCTGTCTAGACTGGACAGATTCTCAAAAGAAAAAAGAAAAGAAATGAGAGTCTAGACCGGACAATTCCTAGTTACCCCCAATGTAAATAATAGAAAATTAACCCCTCAAGTATAAGTAAGGCCCTGTTCGGAGTCACTCCAACTCCTAAAAATACGAGGAGCTGGAGCATCTCCTTTCCAGCTCCGTGCCTTTTGATTCCAGCTTCGGGAGCGGAGTGGTGGAGTGACGGGTCTCCGAACAGGGCCCAAGTTGATTTGGGCCATTGCTTTTAAAAAAAAACTTTATCTGGGCCATCCGTGTCTCTTCTCCTTGTTCAATCACGGCCGTCCGTTATCTGAATCGGCGACGACCGAAGAACGACAGTAGCAAGCAGCCATCCGCCCCTGCCACTATCTCCTCCCGCCGCCACGCGCCGCCGCCACCGGCCGCTCGTCGAGCCCCAAGGGGAGGCGCCGCTTGCCGTCGCCCAGGCCCCGGCGCTCCCCAGCCCCAGCAGGCCTCCGCCGCACCCGTCGCTGCGTCGCGGCAGCGGGCCACAGGTCGCGCCGGCGGCGCCTCACATCTCCTCCTCCTCCTCCGGTGGTGCCCGTGAGGCGCGTCCGCTCCCAATCCGTCGCGGACCCGACAGGCCGAGGAGGACTGATTGTCCACGGAGCTTCCCAGCGGCGCCGCGCCGCACGCCTTGGTAACTCGATTTTCCGATTCTGTTTCCATGTCTGTCTAGCTTGTGGATATCAACTCAGTGTCTGTCTAGCTTGGGGAAAACAAGTACGGCTTCGACTGCAGTGAGCTTAAAATGCATCTTTAATGGCGCTGTGGTGATTCTGGATTCTGCGTTGGATATTTAGTCAGGCAATGGCATTGCGACTAGGTTGTCTGACTAGTCCACCTATTGGGGGAGTAAACCTTTGCTTTCAGGTTTTTCTTGTATGTAGAGATTGCTATGAGTCATGATGAAGGAGAAAAACTTCATGACTATGTTATTGTGTATCAGGTAGGAGGCAACTGGGCCCACGATTTGTTGATTAATAAAGGCGTTGTGTAATGTTTTGTGCTCAGCAGATTTGAAATTGCGGGCGTTATTCCATTCCCCCCTAATCCCTAGCCACCATGGTTTCATTTGGATTGTAAATAGAAAAGGAGTGACTTCGTTCTTATCTCACTGACAGATAACAGATAGTGTTTCACTTGATCAGTCACCGCTCAGTTTTTTGGTGAAAGCCCCACAAATCAAAAGGGCACTTTATTTCCTAGAAAGAAACACGAACTGTTTTGCCATTTGTCAAGATGGGTGCACGACAGTCTTGTTTGCTCTTTTCCGACATTCTTTTCTTCAACTGATTAAGATCCTTAATCATGTTGGTGGTCACTTAGGCAGTTTCACTTTTAAGTTTGCAGTTGTGCTCTGATGTAAGAGACTGCCTGAAACCTTGGACCGTCTTAGCTCGCGTTATAGGTGATTTTGATGAAAGAGTAATCTGTATATTTACCTGAAGATCTGTACATTGTTTAGTGGAAGTTCTCAAATGTGCAATTTGCATTGACTGTTCAATAGTTTTTCTGAATTATTATTTTTTTGTTTGGGATTGCAGGCAGAAGTAGCAGTTGTGCCTAATTATACATTCGTATATGGTATTAATAGGAGGTATTAGTGCTGGGCTGATCCTCTGGGAGAATGGGAGGCAATAACCTTCGGATGACAACCCACTCCCATGGCGGCGACATCAACCACAGCCACGGTCACGCCGCTGTTAATCCACCTACTGCGCGGCGCCACCGACCACGCGTCTGTAGCCGCCACCCACGCAAAGCTGCTCAAGGTCGGCACAGCCTCCGCCGTCTCTTCTTGCAACCATATCATCGCTGCTTACTGTCGATGCGGCGTCACTGCCCGCGCCCACGACCTGTTCGATGGAATGCCCGAGCAGGACGTCATCTCCTGGACAGCCCTCATGTCTGGATACTCTAGCACCGGCCAACCCCGCCTGGCTGTTTCCCTCCTCCGTGACATGTCTCACAGCGGCGTGCCACCAAATGCCTTCACCTTCTCGACTGCCGTCAGCGCGTGTGCACGCCTTGCTGATGCTGGACTTGGGCGGAAAGTGCATGCCCGTGCTGAGGTTGAGGGCTATGCGTCTGATGCTGTTGTTGCCACTGCACTCGTTGACATGTATGGCAAGGCCGGAGATGTGGAGGCTGCACGCGCAGTGTTTGATGGTATGGCTGCTCCGGCGAGGAATGCGGTTTCATGGGGCTCGATGCTGTCTGCATACGCGCAGAATGCGCTTGGGCGTGAGGCCATCCAACTTTTCGCTGAGTTCAGAACCAAAGGTAATTTCATGGCGCCCAACCACTTCATGCTGTCAAGCGTTGTGAATGCGTGTGCAGGCGTTGGGCGGCTTGGAGTTGGCAAGTCTGTGCATGGAACAGTCCTTCGGTTTGGGCATGGATGCAACGGTGTGATTGTCGTGTCCTTGGTTGACATGTACTCCAAGTGTGGATTCTACGAGTACTCAAGAAAGCTGTTTGACAGGATTGAGCATCCATCGGTCATCTGCTATACCTCCATCATCGTGGCAGCAGCAAAGTACGGTCTTGGGAGGTGCGCACTCACTTTTTTCAATGAGATGATCGATCGAGATGTGCAACCAAACAGTGTTACACTGCTTGGCGTCATGCATGCTTGCAGCCATTCAGGTCTTGTTGACACTGGCCTCCATCTGCTCCACTCCATGCAAAACAAATATGGCATCCATCCATGCGCCAGCCACTACACTTGTGCGGTTGACATGCTCGGCCGAGCAGGACGGCTGGAGGAGGCATTTGAGCTGGCCAACGAAGCGCAGGTTGAAGGTCGTGATGCCCTCATGCTGTGGAGCTCATTGCTATCCGCTTGCCGGACACATAGGCGCTTAGATTTAGCCACCAGGGCTGCCCACAGAGTGTCAGAGTTCAACCAAGATGTAGCAGGTGCACTGGTAGTGATGTCAAACGCATACACTTCAGCCGGTCAGATTGACAATGCTGCTGCTGTATGGTCGAACATGAGGCGACGAGGCATACAGAAAGATCCTGGGTGCAGCTGGATTGAGATAAAGGACATACCCTACGTTTTCTATGCCGGATTGGTATCACCCGCCGGTGCAAGGGCAGGTGAAGTGATGATGTTACTTGATGAATTAGAGGGTAAGATGCGGGAGAAGGGTTACAAGGGTGGACTAGGTAGTACCAGAGTCTTTGATGCTCATGAAGAGGATGGAGAGGACGGGAAAGGCGAGATGGTTGGGGTGCACAGTGAGTTATTGGCTTTGGGGTTTGGTTTGCTGGTTATCCCCAAGGGGATGACCATCAGGGTGATGAAGAACCTGAGGATGTGCTGCGACTGCCACGATGCCTTCAAGCTCATAAGTGACATTACGGAGCGTGAGTTCGTTGTGAGGGATCTGAATAGATTCCATCACTTCAAGATGGGGTCATGTTCTTGCAATGACTACTGGTGATTCAAGGCTGAAATCAAAGTGATTGTCAAATTTATGATACAGAAGGAAAACAACTTTTTCTGAAGAGAATTTCTCAGTTTTCAAATAGATGCATTCCACAAGAAAGTCAAAGGGCAATGTCTAAATGGAGTCAGCGGCAAGATTTTGTTGACCATAGTCTCCATAGGCATGGACTTGTCACATTTGCACAGTATGAGTCTGACTTAGTTCAACAAATCATTTGAATTCTTTTAAGAAGATATGCAACTCATCTTACAAAACCCAAAAGGTTAAAGTGGTGGACTGTAAGGAACTGGGATTGTCTCTGGCTTTTGGCACTTCGTAATTCATACCCTGGTAGTGTCCAACATGAGTATCTCACTGTTCTTTAAGAGTATTTTAGTTGAGTTATAAATGTTATGATAGGTAGGGACAATCTCTTTAAATTATTCATGTAATCATGGAGGAACTTGCATGCCTTTTACTAGTTTTGTTGTTTGCTATCCCTGGTGCTATGTAGCTTTTGGTGCCTTGGTTTGATCTTTATGTCATGTATAGGAATAATCCCAAGTGGTCGCGTCGAATGCCCCGTGATTGTGAATATCTGCATTTTTTTAAGGTTTAGACTGGGGAGTGTATATATTGTTTATTTGTGACAACGCATTGATGTTTATAAGCTTGCTTTACTGCTAAGTACGTTATGTTGATATAATCTCGAGGTGCTAAATATATCGTATATCATTTGAGCATAAAGATACATCACATGAGTAAGGAGTCTAGCCCCTGTGCCTTGTGAGTGATGTCACATTGTTCATCAGCGAATTGAACACATAGCACCGCATGTTTTATGTAGCTTATGCTGGGAATATTGATTTTTTTCCCTTGAGCTTAATTACACAATTTGTACGAAGATAATCCCGATCGAATATTAGTTTTGTTGTTGGTCTGAAACTCTGAAATGAATGACCGCTTGTGGTTTCTGGCAGGGTTCAGAAGGTGACCACCAAAATGTCTGAGGAAGTGGCAGCTGGAATACTGCTGTTCGGAATTGTGAAGCTCATGAGCTAACTCAAAAGGCTGGTGAGAGGCTTTCTATATATGGCATACTTGAGAGATCAAATATTGTACCTGGAGATATTGTTATTGCTTCTCTTGACAGGCTTGGTATGTGATCCCCTTTTCATGTCATATACTTGAGGCCTACACTAAAAATAGTTATTACTGTTACTTCTCATAGAAGGCTGTCATGGTAGTCGAGCTATCAGCTACTGCAGTCATATGCATAAACGCAGGCAAATTTAGATGAAACCAAGATTATTCTCGTACGAGTGCTATACAAACCAATTACCAATATGTTCTCTTGCAGCCTAGCCTTTCCATATTGTTTTGGTGGTGGTTCATGAAAGGTGTGTGCATTGCTGAAGTTCAACAACATGATTTCGTGGTATGTGGAAGCCTAACTCTGTCAGCTGACTCCTTTCTTGCATAGGTTCTTCTGTTCTTGGGCCATCACTCCGTTTCATTGCGGCCTATGTTGAACACGATGTTGGTGCCACTTGTACATTGTACTATGTATGCGCCAAAGAGCTTACACTGGTGGTCACATCGAATGGATGGATGGATGCATTGCATGCAGTACTGCTAGCAAGGTAGCTACAACTTGTGGCGATGGAGCCAGCCACCATGTAGAAGCTTCCAAGGCAGACACATGCCGGAATTAACAAAGGTCAACTAGCTAAGATTGGTGTACACATGGGCTCCTTTTTGTGTAGCGCCACGCAGAACTGTAGATAGGTCATTGGTTGCTTAGTTGCTTAACAAAGAGTTAGGTGGATCATGAACGAAGAGTCCATGGGTAATGTGATCACAATATAGTACTACACTGCTATATGGTTATCTATTATGAACATACTGGTCGGTGCCTACCGCTTTAACATAATGTAATTAAGTTAATTAATCCTCTCCTTTTTGCATCCATTAATTCTTGAATATAAGACTAGTGGTGGCAGTTGCTGACTTGCTGTAGTAGTTGAGGAGTTAATAATTAAGCTCAGCTGGGCATCTCTTTGTGCATGTCTCAACCATCTGTCTTGAGGCATTCGGATGGCTATATTAATTCCATTGGTGATCAGAGGCGTAATAAGGTCGATCCATCTGCTTCAGTTCATGGTCGATCCATCTGCTGCTTTGTGGAGTTTGTTTTAGCTGGTGTATTGCTGGCCATGAGTAACTGCTTAGTGAAGCCGTCCTCTCGGAGTGAGGGCGAGATCCTCCAGTCGGCCAACCTCAGGAGCTTCGCCTTCAAGGAGCTCAAGATGGCCACTAGGAACTTCCGGCCAGACAGCGTGCTTGGTGAGGGCGGCTTCGGGAGGGTGTACAAAGGGTGGGTCGATGAGATCACCTTCGCCCCAGCCAGCCATGAGACTGGCATGCCCATCGCCGTCAAGAAGCTCAACCAGCACGGCACACAGGGCCACAGGGAATGGCTGGTCAGTGCTTACTACCAATCAGTTCCAGTTCATTCATCTTGTCAATTCTTCATGTATATAAATTCAAAATAAAATGCTTAATGAAATTTATGAATATATTATTACTGAATAATATGTTCTTAGTTCTGGATCTGTTTATAAATCTCATGCGCAGGCTGAAGTGAATTACCTTGGGCAATTGTCGCACCCCAATCTGGTGAAGCTCCTAGGGTACTGCGTCGCTGATGTGGATCACTTACTCATCTACGAGTTCATGCCACGTGGAAGCTTGGAAAGGCATCTTTTCAGCAGTAATTACTAGCTGTCCTTCTTCTAGCCTTCCATTGATCAGTGAACACCTCCCAAATCAGTTACTACCGAGGATGAAAGATTAGTTAGTGGGATAATAATAACTAATAAGTTTGGTTGAATGATGGTGTAGGGAGCTTGAATCTCCAGCCACTGTCATGGAATGTGAGGATGAATGTTGCTCTTGGGGCAGCCAAGGGGCTAGCCTTCCTCCATAGTGACAAGGCCAATGTCATCTACCGTGATTTCAAGACAGGAAATGTTCTTCTTAATTCGGTATGTTTTTGTTCTTTTCTTCTAATTTGATTGAGAAAATAATTTGTTCAGTACCTTATTAATGCTAACTATGTTGACTGATGGATTGCAGAGCTACAACGCAAAGCTGTCTGATTTTGGGTTGGCGAGGGATGGGCCAGCTGATGACAAGAGCCATGTCTCTACAAGGGTCATGGGCACAGAAGGATATGCAGCACCTGAATATCTTGATACAGGTAAATCAATTAAATTAGAGTAAATTAAATGAACGCATAGCTTAATTTGTTCATCAAAACCATGATCTGATGTAGCATAGATTATTATATTGGTAATATGCTTTGGTGTTGCCGAAACAGTTTATTTTATTTTGTTAAAACCTTCAACTTATAGTGTATATTTAGCATGGGAGAGATACTAAAAATGATCTGAACTTTGAGCACCTGCCCACCCGCCTGAGTTTGAGTGCCCCTGCTCGCATTCTCGGTGTGTACTCACCATTCATCTTAATGAAACGTCATGGGCTGTCTAACCCATGATCTGATTATTTTTTTGCTTGTCAGGGTTGAATGGTGATGATGTTATTAAGCACTAGGTATGGTTTTTCTGAACCACTATGAGATAAATAACACTACCAAAATTCTTGTGTGTGTTCATTTGGGCTTGGCTCCATGCATCTTAGTTATGCTGATGCCGGGTGTGTGCTCATCATGCTTTGTATCTCCTTGATGCTACACTTTGAGTTAATAAAGGCGCCCTTTATAAAAAAAATAAAATTCTTGAGTTGGGTGTTGAGGACGTCATATTAGTTAGGTGCAGCACAACTTTTCCAAAAAGATTATGGTTTCAGACTTGACTGGACCCCTTCACCACATGCGCTAAACCTTAAGTATCACCACCATATACATATGTATATGCATTTTCAATAAAGGGAGTAGTAGGTGATTGATCCATAAAGGAATCCTGCATAATCTTGCAGCTAGATAAGCATCCATGTACTTTGTACCAACAGGTCAATGGCGGCCATTACTTGTTCTTTTAGTTGATGAGCTGTAGTGCAATCCCCATATAATATTGCTAATGCGCACACTGATCCATGTTGGGTACATCCAAGCTGGGTCATTGTCTTTTCCTTTGCAGCATCTGAATACGAACAAGGAAAAATAATCTTCTTGTTTATGGAATCTGAACCACTAGATGGAGTATCTAGTTGAGCGTTGGGCTACTTATCTGCTAGTACTCTCTGATGCTTTGCTTTAACAGGGCATCTGACGATGAAGTGCGACGTATACAGCTTCGGCGTGGTGTTGCTGGAGATGCTGTCTGGACGGCCTGTCCTGTGCAGGTACCAGCCGGCCGGCAAGCAAAACCTGGTGGAGTGGGCGCGGCCGTACCTGCAGAGCAAGCGCCACATCTCCCGCATCCTGGATGCACGACTGGGCGGGCACTACCCCCTTGGCTGCGCGCAGAAGGCAGCCGCGCTGGCGCTCAAGTGCATCTCTGTCAACCCGAAAGCCCGGCCAAGCATGGAGCAGGTGGTGGCGGTGCTGGAACAGCTCCAGGACGACAAGGAGACCGTGGTGAGTGGTGGAGGCGCCTGCGGCTTCTTCAGGATGTGTGGCGGTGGCAGGCAGCAGCAGCAGACGTAGCCCGGCGCTGCACCGATGAGCACTGATGGAGGGTTCATTGTAATGAGAGATGATTTATTAGTGCTTCTTGCATTTGCAAAGTCAGGACTTCCATTATTTTTTGCTTCTTTAGGCAGGATGGTGAGTGGATGACTGGTGGAGTTTTTGTTTCCCGTTAGAAATGAGCTGAAAAATAGCTTGCAAAAATGTTTTATTTCCATGGATGGATTGATCAATGATGCATGGTAATCAAATCTGATGTTAATGGTTATCAGTTATGAACTGAACTGTACTACTACTATATTGCTAACTGTTTGGTTATCTTGTACAATTTTCCTCCCAGAAATGCTGAAATTCTACCGCCTAGAAGCATTTCTCTCATAAGAATTTCACCGTTTCCAAATTGGTTATTGGGAAACGTTTGGGGCCGGGGCACCGGCGGAACGATTCGGCCGGTCTCCCTCTTCCTCGCGCAGCGCACGTACAGGAGGGCACCAGCGCCGACAGGCACCACGCGTCGGCCAGGCGACCGCGGGCTCCTTCGACCGCTGCCGCCAGAGAAGAGCGCCTTGTCGTCCGCGTGCGGCCGCCCCTCGCCGGATGTCGTTCGCGTGCGGCCGTGCCTCGCCGGATCTCGTTCGCCTGCGGCCGCCCCTCGCCGTATCTCGTCCGCCTGCGGCCGCCCCTCGCCGGACTACTACCCCTCTGCCTCTTCCCAGAATCCGCCCCTCTGCCTCTCCCTGGAATCTGCCCCGGCCGCCCCTCGCCAGACCTTGCAGCGCTCGAGCCTCCCCAGCCATGGCAGACTACACCCCATGGTGATTTTTTGTTAGAACCGGTTGTAGCAAATTCAATCGCCGGTGGTAGCAAAAATCTACTACTGTTGCAGCAAAACACTACATCTAGTAAATAAAAAAGCTTCAAACCAGACTCGAAACACATGAAGAGCTGCAACCGTTTTAACAAAAGCTTCATCCTGCAGATGAAAAAGTTTCAACCCGGAGATTGAAAATCTTCAACCAGACACTACAAAAGTTGCAACCGTTTAAAAAAAAGCTTCATCCTGCAGATGAAAAAGCTTCATTCCGCAGATGAAAAAGCTTCTACAAGAGATCGAGAAAGCTTCAACCAAAATGTTGGAACCTGCGACGATGTCATTTTTGCTGGAACCAGCGGCATCGTTTGCTACAACCAGCGACTCACTTTGTTGCGACCCTTCACGGCGAGCTACAACCGGCGACGACGACGGCGACGCGTTTTTGCTACAACCACAACTTTTCTTTCGCCGATAGCCGTTTGAAGCTTTTTCGATATATGGTTGAAGCTTTCTCTATCGACATTTGCAACTTTTTCTCTGGTTGCAGTGTCTGGTTGGAGCTTTTTTGTCCAACGGTTGAAGCTGTTTTCATACACGGTTGAAGCTTTTTTCCATCCATGCTCGAAGCTTTTTTGTAAACGTTTGAAACTTCTTTCGTTTTGAGCAGCGCTTTGATTAAAGCTCTCTCCTATCATATGGTTGAAACTTTTTTCATCTAAGGTTGAAGCATTTTTGCATCAGTAGTTGCTAATCCCCCCTGATTCGCAGTGCTGGTTGAAGCTTTTCTATCTAGGGGTTGAAGCTTTTCCATCCAAGGCTTGAAGCTTTTTTTCCAGCGTTTGCAACACAGGGCATGTGCGACGGTTCAAGCCTTGCCTCGGTTCAGTCGTGAGCTCGTCATCCAGGGCGCGCGACCGGTGATCGTCGCCACCGGAGCTCCGACCGTCGCAGCGGAGTTGTGGCCGTCGCCGGGGGGAGCTGCAACCGGGGGGCACACGCTGCTGCATGCGTCCAGCCGGCGTGAAACGCAGGCGAGGGCGGCAATCAGCGGCGGGGGCGGTGCCCGGCGGCGAGGGCGGTGACCGGCGTCGAGGGCGGCGAAGCTCGGTGGTGCTTCAAGGCCGGGGGCCTCGCCCATCCACGGCGGCTAGATGCGTAGGAGGAGGAAGAAGAAGAAGTTGGGGGTGATTTGTTTTTTTTTGTCTAGATCCAACGACAGCGTGGCTCTCATCCAACGGCCTGGGCTGGACCGGCCGAACCACTCGGCCGGCGCACCGGCGCCTATGAGCGCCCTTGGTTATTTATAGCCCACAAGAAAGTCAAAAGGATAATATTGGAGTTGCATAACAAATCTTAACATATTTCAGAAGTACAAGTCAGAAGCAAGATTTTGTTGACCATAGAGATGGACGTTCCACACTATGGGTCCGACTCTGACGTAGTCCAACAATCATTTGAATTATTTTAGAAGTTACTCAACTCATCTTAAAAAAAAGGTTAAAATGGTGGAGTGTAAGGAACTGGTTTGTCTCTGGCTTTTGCCACTCAATAATTCATGGTTAGATTAGTATCTCGTTGCTCTTTAAGAGTATTTCAGACTTACAGTTGAGTTAGAAAATCTGATGATTGGTACGACAATCTCTTTAAATTATTTGTGTAATCGTGATGGCACCTACATGCCTTTTACTTGTTCTGTTGTTTGCCATCCCTGGTGCTATGCAACTTGTGTTCTTGCTCTGTTGAATCATAGCTATGACTTGATTGATGCCTTGGTTTGATCCTTATGTCATATAGGTAGAATCCCATGCATTTGTGTCAAAATGGCCTATCATTGTGGATATTTGCATTTTGACTGGATTTTCACCGTGGAATTTATATATTTGTAACGACGTTAAACCTTGTTTTACTGCCAAGTACATTATGTTGATATAATCGCAAGCTGCTAAATATATTGTATATCATTTGAGCATAAAGATGCATGTGAATGAACATGGAGTCTAAACAGTTTGCCTTGCAGGTGCTGTCACACTGTTCATCAGCGATCTTGAGGTACCTAGCACCACATGTTTTATGCAGCTTGTGCTTATTGGTCCAACAAATTCAGATGTCTCATTTTCTGAGTTTTCTTAATGAGAATATTGAATTTTATTTTCCTTGAGCTTATTTACACAATTTTTATGCACATAATCTTGATCGAAACATTAGTTTTGTTGTTGATGGCAGGCTTAGAAAAGTGTACTGTTATTTGAACTTGTGAAGAGTGCAGTGACTATTTTACAAGCTCAACAACTAACTCAAAAGGCTGGTGAGAGGTTTTTAGCTCATTGCCTGGAGAGATTGTTCTTACTTCTTTTGATGGATTTGGTATGTGGTCCCCTTTTTATGTCATACTTGAGGTCTACACTAAAAATAATACTCCCTCCATTTCAAATTACTCGTCGTAGAAATGGATGTATCTAGAAGTTCTAGATACATCCATTTCTACGACGAGTAATTCGGAACGGAGGGAGTAGTTACTGCTGCTTCTCCTCATATAAGGTAGTCATGTTAGTCCAGCTATCAGCTACTGCAGTCATATGCACAATGAACTCACTGGTCGCTGCCATCGCAGTTAGTATATAGTACAGGCGGCCGATGGGCACTTGCTACCGTGTGATGCCATCAAGCTCCGAAGAGTGAAAATGGTTATTCTTTAATTGACATGCTGGTTGACCCTACCTCAATATGGCAGAGTCAACCAAAAATACTTTGTCCTGGGAGCACATTGTGTTATGCACTTGCTGTTGTCACATAGTCTCATACCAAATCATGCATCTCATGATCTGCTCTGCTCTGTCTCGCCATCAGGTGTGTCGAATCTCTGTGTGCCTGAACACCATTCTTTAACCCTATAACAGGGGAACTATTTGCTTTCTTGAGGTACTCGATCTTACGTCATCCCGCTTGTGTATCTTGTACTGGTTTAAAAAATAAGATACATTTGCGACGCCATGGAATTGCCACGAACGAGGAGCCTACCAGCTTCTTCACCATCAAGGCCGCCGCCTCTGACCTCCGGGCGAAGAAGCATGGCAAGAGCAATCAAGGGTCTAAGTTTAGCCCCAGATGACGTGCTCCAGCTATGTGTGCTAGAAACCAAGAGCAGCTTGCCACCATGATGATGTCCTTGTACCGATATGTTTCCTAGTGGAATCTTGTTGAAGGGAGGTCGAAGCATAGGGAAAATGGTGGTAGAGCAGTGACAGAACATCTAAGAAATTAGTGTGGTCATTATTTTTCTTATTATTGATAACATGCATCAACTTAAAAGTAGGGTGCGTTTGGATCCCTTGCTGGTTTACCTTGCTAGGGAAAGTTAGGCTTGCCGACGGAGGCTAGCCGATTTGGCTTGCTCGCTCGATAGAACAAAATGCTAGCAACCGCTGGCAACAAGGCAAGCTAGCTCAGGAACCAAATCCATCGCTCCCTTGCTTGGCCAGGCTAAGCAAGCGCTTGCCGGATAACCAAACAAACCCTAAAACGTTAGTTCGTTCATGGCCATCTAAGTTTATTCTTCTTGTGCTGATGTGTTTCCGAGTCGCTGTTGTTGAGTTATGGAGTATAGTTGGTTGTGCTTTTATACTAAAAGTAAGGACTTGTACGTCTAACCAAGAAATATTCAACCAAGTAACATGTATGTAAATATAAATTGTTTATTCTAAGGAACATTTTAAGTTTTCAAAAAAAACTTTGTATGCTCGGAAAGAATCATTGGAAAAATCCCCCCCGAGGCTTGTATAATTTGCAGGATTAGAATCTCTGGGATTTTTTGGCATGGTTCAGTTTATACACTTCAGATGGGGAAACTGGGTTTAGCTACTGTTAAGTTGCTTAAATTTTCACCTTTTCCGTTTACAATTTAGTTTCTTGTATTGATTTTAGTTTCCTCTACAGTGATTAGAACCTCATGTTGTAAAAGCATTTGTAGTGACCAGGTAACCAACAGCTGCATGCGGCAAGCGGCAACTTCTACAACGCCCGCCGTCCACCGTCGGCCTCGGAGAAGGAGATTGGGGGAGAATAGAAGGGCAAAGAGGTATAAAAGGAACTGGTGGCTGGACAATGGCACCTTCACACCACCGCAGTGATCGAGCTCCCTGCCAAGCAAGCTTCCACTTCCTTTTCTGCCTATTAGACCTTCTATTCTTCTTTTCCTCTTTGCACTTCCACTTCCTCTCCTCTTATTTGATTGGAGGAGGAAGAAGAAGGTTGTGACACTCACCTTAGCTGCCTAGGATGATTACACACCTACATGCCTGTCATGAAAAACGTACCAAAAACCGCTTCAAGTAAATTTAATTTTGCATACATGTTCAGGCAAGCCAATCAAGTGTGCTTTGTAGAGACATTTCATGTCCAACCAAGAGACTGATAGTTTTACTTCTTTCACAAGAGTCAGCAAAGGTAAATGAACAAAAAGAAAGTTGCGATTCTGTTCGAGCTTTTATGCTACTACACGGGGAGAAGCAAAATAACCTCTCGTTCCAAGTTTAATAAGGCATCGGTGATGAAATGATCATTTGAGGATACACAGATGAGGAAAATAAATAATATACACTTACTCACTCTGAAGGGGCATCTAAGACAGTGATCGCATTACGGAAGTGCTCCGAGGTGAGCCGTGCCCATTCATGCACCTCCGGTAAAAATCTTCCTCTGACGCCCATATTCAACAAGATAGCATAACGCCATATCTTGGTCGGAGACCCATGACTTTATTCTCATGTGGTGGTGCTTGGGTCAATCCAGCCACATCTAGGCACAATCTGACTTGGTTGACGACGTCACCTTTCCCAAATTCGATGGGTCACATTGTGTTCCACGGCTGGGTGACGATCAGGCGGTGGCATTTGCAAGAAAATTCCTCCTCTTCCTTTGTCCCGGATTATTCAGTTTAATATCGGGGCACACCATGTCTCGTCACAGGAGAGAGGAAATGAGAGGATGGGCTGGGGCGACTGGGGCGACTGCCGGGGCGCGCCCGTGGGTGTGTCGCCGGGGACGGTCGGCGGTCCGCGTCGGGTGGGGGGTCGGTTTTGGGCCCTTGCCGGCGCCGACGACGACGATCCGGATGGGGAGGCGGACGCAGCGCCGCCCTCGCCATCGTCTCTTACGCCTTCGGACCGGATCGGAGACTTATTCCATGCGGGCTACTCGGAAGCGGATGTGGCGATGAATATCGATGCCATGCTGCCTATTGACGACCCGGCCAGGATAGGATTGCAGCACGGAGAGTTGGAGGAGATGGTTCGTCGCGTGGTTCATCGACGGACGGCGGCGACGGCGGTTAGGCCGTGGAAAGGCCCTATCCCCAAGGTCAGTCTTCCTAATCTCACCGTTTTCGATTTAATTCGGCCGGAATTGTGGACTTTTGTTAAGAAGAAGAAAGTGAGGAAGGCGGCGGCGGCGGCGGCGCCTGCGCCGGCGACCGCAGCGACCGACGAGATCCGTGCCGCCAGGTTACGTCGGTTGAACTTGCTCGTGGGCCTTGGTGGCCCGGAGCGGGGTTCGAGTTCTTTGGGCCGTTTCGCTGTTGGGTATGTGGCCCATAGTGCGGCGGCGCCACCTGGGCTGGTTCCTGGGTATGTGGCCCAGTCTAACTTAGCCTCATCTGGTGCGAGCGATTACGTAGACGTGAACCCCTACATGCGGGAGCGAGATCACGAAGACTCGTGCGTCCTACAGCCGTCGCTGTGCCCTAGCTATCGTCGGAGGCGAGGCACGCCGGGGTTCCATTCCTGTGGTCCGGGGAAAGCAATGCGAATCCCTCCTCTCGGGTCTATGGCTGGTCGCGGGACTGCGCCACCGCCCGCCAAGAAGCCGGCCTCTGTGGCCGGGGGCCGGGGAGGAGTCCCTCCGCTCTCGGGTGGGGCGGTGCCGCCGCCGTGTGCCGGTGCTGGTGCTGGTCGCGGGGCCCTGGGTCCGCCTGGCCAGAGGCCACCGACGGCCGGTGTTGGGCCTCCGGGCTCTCAAGGACGCGGTGTCGGCAACGCTGCCGCTCGGCCGCCGGGGCGGGTCTACGTGCAGGCTGCGGCCGGGAGGGGCGGGCTCCGGCCTCCGGCGCCGGCTTCGGCGCCCATTGCCCCGTCGGCTGCAGGTCGCGGGGGGCCTCGGCCTCCAGGGCCGGGAGTGACAGCGGTGGTGGCTGATGGTGGCGATATGTTGACGGGCGGTCAGCCTCGTGCCGCGCCCCCACCTCACCATGTTACGAGACCTCCTCAAAACCGGTCGGGGCCATCGCAGTCCAGGCAAAACTATAATGCGTCGCGTGACCCGCCCCGAGGACAGTGGGGGGACGACGGATATAATGCATATGGTGATGGACAACATCGTGGTTCCTCTTCCACTGGAGGAGGTCGTGGATATGCCTGGCAGAGTGACGGGTCAACCGAGAGACCGTTTCTAGGCCCTCCAGGTGGTTTCGTCGAAGGGGCATCAGGACCGGACAACCGCCAGAGAGGTGGATATCGTGGACACCGGGGAGGTCGGGGTGGTGGCCGTGGGAGGTTTCGCCGACAACCTCCACCTCCGGCAGTCGTTGACCGCACAGTGGCTGCCGAGGAGACCGGGCACACCGACCTCCCTCCTCAGGCGATGGAGGTGGTGACGGCATTGGCGAATGCCGAGGTTTCAGGGACTGAGATTGCAGCTGAGGCGACCGAGAGGACTGATACTGAGAGGGCGGCTAAGTGGGCGCGTAAGAAGGAAAAGATGCTTTGCTACCGTTGTGGAGAGAAGGGCCACTTTATTGCTGAGTGCGTTGCGGAGCTATGTGATTCATGCGGTAAGCCAACACATCCCTCGGGAGAGTGTCCGTTGTTGCGTGACTAGGCCCCGGCGCTGACCATGTATGGAGTTTATTGCGCCGAGTTGATGTTTTTTGAGTCTCCGGCCGCGAGGGATATTCCGGAGGAATCACCATGCTTGACCACTGGGGTGGTGAAAGTGACCCAGGGTGAGGTAACCGAGGATCAGATTGTGCGGAGGCTTCAGGAGCTGGCACCGGGAGATTTCCATTGGGACCTGATTAGTCTCGAGGCTAATGTTTTTAAGGTCGATTTCCCGTCGATGGAGGATTTGCAGAAGATACTGAGCTTTGGCTTATGTAGAGTCCCTGGTACTAAGTGTATTTTGGAGTTTCATGAGTGGAACAAGGAGGAGCCTAAGGGCAAGCCACTCACACAGGTTTGGTTGAGGTTTTTGGGGGCTCCCTCTAAGCCTTTGAAGGATCCTCGAGTTGTGGCCAGTATGGGTATCATGGTGGGGAAAACGGAAAAAGTGGATATGGCCTTCACCCGTGCTCATGGAGTGGCTCGGCTGCTAGTGAGTGTGCTGGATATTGAGTTCGTTCCTGATGTGGTTAACTGGACCTATAGGGGGGAGGTTTTTCTGCTCGAGATCGAGTTTGAGGATGCTGATTTGTTTGCGGAGGCGGTTAATGGGAATGATGTACACATGGACGAGGATAGCGACGGTGCGGGAGCCAAGGGGGCACCCACTGATGACGCTACGCGAGAGAGGTCTAATAGTTCTGGTCCTACTGCTCAAGGGCCTGCGGATGGGAGTGGGGTTGAGCCGGCACCATCTCCATCTGTGCCTATGACTTCGCTGCACTTTGGGACCTTCGAGCCAGCCTCTGCTCCTGCCAGACTTTGGAGTGACCGTGTGGATTCTGATGCTGCGTTTGAACGGTCGTTACCTACGTTGGAGTTCGTGGGTGATGATAGTTCCTTGGATGAGCGTTTGGTGTCGGCTTCGGCGGCGAGGACGATGGCTGGTGCTGTGGAGGCGGAGCCTGTGGTTGTCTCCCGTGCTTCACCGGTTCCTGCTTCTCCAGGCCGTGGTTCTCCTTTGCTGGCGGCTGAGTGCGAGATGGGGTGTGGGGGAGGGGGGTCGGGGCGGGTGGCCTCACCGTCCTTCCTCCATAGCCAGATGCTGGTGGAGTCGGCCCCGGGCGGGGCGGATCGTGCTGAGCGGGGGAGCCCGAGGCAGGAGGCCCCGGCGCCTTCCCTTCTGGTTGGGGCAACGTCGCCCGTGACTCCTTCGGCGCTTGGGGGAGGGGGGTTGGGGCAGGAGGCCCTGGCCCCGGACTCCTCGCCGCCGGTCAGGAGGACTGCTGTACTTGCTTCGCCGGTGCCCAGCTCGGCGCCAACGGGTGAGGAGGGAGGACGGCCCGGGCAGGAGGCCCCCGCTACCCTCCCTTCTGATGCGGCTGGGGCGCCCGGTCTTGGTGTGAGCCACTCTCCTGAGGGGCTTGGGATCCCACAGCCGCCTTCGCCGGTGGTCTACACTAGAGAGGAGGTCGCGGCTTTTGGTGGGATCCCTGACCCCGTATCTATGGGGAGAAGGATGAGTGCGCGCATCCTGGACATTCCGGAGGTAGACGATATGCAGCAGAGGTGCGCTATGAGGGCGGCCAAGCTCCATGAGGCTGAGGTCTCCTACGGTATGTCCGTCAACACCTCTAATTCTATATTGCATTTCTCTAATGAGGAGATTATTCATAATGCAAACCAGTTAGGAGTGTCTCTAGGGGTGTCCCAGTCTGAAATTAACAATTCGGTGAATGATATGTTAGATTTGGAGGCGGAACGTGTCTTAGAGACACTTCGCAACCTTGTTGCGGTTAAACCAATGAATGATGCGGAGATTGATGCGTTAGGGGTTCGAGTGCTTGATAATCTGTGTGCGGATCTAGTACCCCCCCAATCATGACTCTGAGGACGATGATGCTCCTCTAGAGACTGAGGATAGTAACATCTGTGAACCCGGTTATGAGGATCGGGCGACAGAGCCTAGTATACCCAAGCGTAAGTGGAAACGGAAGATCTATCCCGATTCCGCTGTTCATAGGAGTGCTAGGATTCGAACTTCTAAAAAATTCCATGACGATTCATGAGAGGAATATTCTGGAATAGCAGAGGTCTGAAGGACTTGGCTAAAAGGAGGTTCCTGGCTGAGGCGGCGGTAGAGCAGAGGTTAGATTTTGTTGCTCTATCGGAGACTGGTAGAGATAATTTTGCACCCCAGTTCCTTTCTTCTCTGGTGGGCGGTATTGATTTCGATTGGCATTGCCTCCCTCCACGAGGAAGATCGGGTGGTATCTTACTCGGTGTGAGATGCGATTCGTTTGAAGTCCAAAGTGTTGTGATGGGCGACTTCGCGGTGAAGTTTCGAGTTAGGTCTAGGTTGGATGGTTTTAACTGGGCTCTGGTTGCGGTCTATGGTGCCGCACAACCCGAGCTTAAAGCCGAGTTCCTGGCGGACCTTGTTCGAATCTGTGGGTCAGAACAGCTTCCAATTTTAGTTGGAGGTGATTTCAATATCATCAGGAGGAGGGAGGAGAAAAACAACGATAACTTTGACGGCAGATGGTCGTTCATGTTCAATACCATTATTGAAAGCTTGGATCTGAGAGAGATCGAGCTTTCTGGTAGAAAGTTTACCTGGGCTAATGCTTTGCCAAACCCAACCTATGAAAAACTTGATCGAGTTCTTGCCAGCGTGGAGTGGGAACAAAAGTTCCCTCTGGTCACGGTGCAAGCTCTTTCCAGGGGAATTTCAGATCATACACCCTTATTCGTCGACTCTGGGGAGCCGAACCACGTGGGTAACAAGAACACCTTTTCTTTTGAGTTGTCTTGGTTTGAACGTGAGGGGTTCTTGGACTTGATTGCTAGGGAATGGGCTAGAGACACAGGTGGCAAGACTGCGATCGAGCGTTGGCAGAATAAGATTAGGCATTTGAGAAGTTTCCTACGGGGATGGGCTAAGCACCTCAGTGGGGTGTATAAGATTGAAAAGGATAGACTCCTTACTCTCTTACAAGCCCTGGAAATTAAGGCCGAATCCATCATTTTATCGCCGTCTGAGCTTCAGGCTAAAAATGAGGCAGAGACGAGGTTGAGAGAACTGCTCCGCGAAGAAGAACTGAAGTGGGATTTGCGTGCTAAAGTCCGCAAAGTGGTCCAAGGGGACGCGAATACTCAATTCTTCCATTTGATAGCTAATGGTAAGCACAGAAAGAAGCGTATCTTTCAGCTTGAGCAAGAAGAGGGCACTATTTTAGGTCAGGATAACCTAAAAACGTATATCACCGACTATTATAAGCAGTTATTTGGACCTCCGGAGGACAATTATGTGTCTCTAGATGAGTCCCGGACTGATGATGTGCCTCAGTTATCGGCTACCGAGAATGATATACTGGTTGCCCCATTCCCAGAGAAGGAGGTGTTTGATGCCATTGCACAGATGAAAAATAATAAGGTTCCTGGACCGGATGGATTCCCGTTCGAGTTCTATAAAAAGTGCTGGCATATTATTAAGGGGGATTTACTACTGTTGGAAATATGCCCTAGAGGCAATAATAAATTGATTATTATTATATTTCCTTGTTCATGATAATCGTTTATTATCCATGCTAGAATTGTATTGATAGGAAACTCAGATACATGTGTGGATACATAGACAACACCATGTCCCTAGTAAGCCTCTAGTTGACTAGCTCGTTGATCAATAGGTGGTTACGGTTTCCTGACCATGGACATTGGATGTCGTTGATAACGGGATCACATCATTAGGATAATGATGTGATGGACAAGACCCAATCCTAAGCCTAGCACAAGATCATGTAGTTCGTATGCTAAAGCTTTTCTAATGTCAAGTATCGTTTCCTTAGACCATGAGATTGTGCAACTCCCGGATACCGTAGGAGTGCTTTGGGTGTGCCAAACGTCACAACGTAACTGGGTGGCTATAAAGGTACACTACAGGTATCTCCGAAAGTGTCTGTTGGGTGGCACGAATCGAGACTGGGATTTGTCACTCCGTGTAAACGGAGAGGTATCTCTGGGCCCACTCGGTAGGACATCATCATAATGTGCACAATGTGATCAAGGAGTTGATCACGGGATGATGTGTTGCGGAACGAGTAAAAGAGACTTGCCGGTAATGAGATTGAACAAGGTATCGGGATACCGACGATCGAATCTCGGGCAAGTATCGTACCGATAGACAAAGGGAATTGTACACGGGATTGATTAAGTCCTTGACATCGTGGTTCATCCGATGAGATCATCGTGGAACATGTGGGAGCCAACATGGGTATCCAGATCCCGCTGTTGGTTATTGACCGGAGTACATCTCGGTCATGTCTGCATGTCTCCCGAACCCGTAGGGTCTACACACTTAAGGTTCGGTGACGCTAGGGTTATAAAGGAAGCTTGTATGTGGTTACCGAATGTTGTTCGGAGTCCCGGATGAGATCCTGGACGTCACGAGGAGTTCCGGAATGGTCCGGAGGTAAAGATTTATATATAGGAAGTCCTATTTCGGCCATCGGGACAAGTTTCGGGGTCATCGGTATTGTACCGGGACCACCGGAGGGGTCCCGGGGGCCCACCGGGTGGGGCCACCCATCCCGGAGGGTCCCATGGGCTTAAGTGGGAAGGGATCCAGCCCAAAGTGGGCTGAGGCGCCACTTCCCTTATGGCCCATGCGCCTAGGGTGAAAGGGGAACCCTAATGAAGAGTCCCAAGGAGGGAAGGCACCTCCTAGGTGCCTTGGGGGGGGAGGGAAACCTCCCCTGGCCGCCGCCCCCTAGGAGATTGGATCTCCTAGGGCTGGCGCACCCCCCCTTGGGATCCCTATATATAGTGGGGGTAGAGGGCCTCTTGATACACACCTTTTGCCTTTGGTGCAGCCCCTCCCTCTCTCCCAAGTTCTTCTCCTCTCCCGCAGGTGCTTGGCGAAGCCCTGCAGGATTGCCACGCTCCTCCACCACCACCAT
Organism: Aegilops umbellulata; assembly: GCA_032464435.1. Classification (NCBI taxonomy): domain Eukaryota; kingdom Viridiplantae; phylum Streptophyta; class Magnoliopsida; order Poales; family Poaceae; genus Aegilops; species Aegilops umbellulata. The sequence continues at coordinate 438,284,006 of CP136059.1, read as the reverse complement.
GCCATTGTGCTGCTGCTGGATGGAGTCTTCCTCAACCTCTCCCTATCCCCTTGCTGGATCAAGGCATGGGAGACGTCACCGGGCTGTACGTGTGTTGAACGCGGAGGTGCCGTCCGTTCGGCACTAGGATCATCGGTGATTTGGATCACGACGAGTACGACTCCATCAACCCCGTTCACTTGAACGCTTCCGCTTAGAAATCTACAAGGGTATGTAGATGCACTCTCCTTCCCCTCGTTGCTGGTTTCTCCATAGATAGATCTTGGTGACACGTAGGAAAATTTTGAATTTCTGCTACGTTCCCCAACAACTACCTATGTTCCATGATCTGTTCTCTGGACAACTTCAATTATTTCATCTGAATTTTGGGACTATCACACTGCTTCCCAAGAAAACGGATGCTGTGAGAATTGAGCAATTCAGGCCGATTTGCCTTCTCAGTGTTAGTTTCAAAATCTTCACCAAGGTCGGGACCAATAGGCTCACACAGATTGCGCATTCTGTGGTGCAGCAGTCCCAAACTGCGTTCATGCCGGAACGAAATATCCTTGAAGGGGTGGTCGTCTTGCATGAAACACTCCATGAAATCCATTCCAAAAAATTAGATGGAGTAATTTTTAAGGTGGATTTCGAGAAAGCGTACGATAAAGTCAAATGGCCTTTTCTCCAACAGTCATTGCGTATGAAAGGTTTTGATGAAGCCTGGCGTCGTCAGGTAGAAGCATTTACGCAAAAAGGTAGTGTGGGAATTAAAGTTAATGATGACATAGGTCATTACTTTCAGACACATAAAGGCCTAAGACAAGGAGATCCGATGTCCCCTATCTTGTTTAACATCGTGGTGGACATGTTGGCAATTTTGATAGGAAGGGCTAAGGATAATGGTCAGATAGGTGGATTGATACCTCATCTTATTGATGGAGGTGTATCCATCCTTCAGTACGCTGATGATACAATCATCTTTATGGAGCATGACTTGGCCAAGGCGAGAAATATGAAGCTTGTGTTATGCCTATTTGAACAATTGACCGGGTTAAAGATTAACTTTCATAAGAGTGAGCTATTCTGTTTTGGTAGAGCCAATGACGAACAGGAGGCTTATAGGCAGTTGTTTGGGTGTGAGTTGGGAGCACTACCCTTCTCTTACCTAGGTATCCCAATCCACCATCGTAGGCTGACAAACAGAGAGTGGAGGTGCATCGAGGACCGTTTTGAGAAGAAATTGAGCTGCTGGAAGGGTAAGCTCATGTCATACGGAGGCCGATTAATTCTGATTAATTCGGTGCTCACGAGTATGCCGATGTTTCTCCTTTCGTTCTTTGAGGTCCCAGTTGGTGTTAGGAGGAGACTGGACTTCTACCGATCGCGGTTCTTTTGGCAGGGGGATGAGCTCAAAAGGAAATACCGGCTGGCTAAATGGGATATCATTTGTAGACCAAAAGACCAAGGGGGTCTAGGTATTGAGAATCTCGAGGTTAAGAATAAATGCCTCCTTAGCAAGTGGCTGTGGAAGCTATCATCGAAGAATGATGCCATGTGGGCTCAAATCCTTCGTAGCAAGTATCTCCAGACAAAAACTTTATCCCAGGTTACAGTTAGGCCAACCGATTCACCCTTTTGGAAGGGCTTGATGAAAGTCAAACAACTCTTGTTTAATAGGATAAAGTTTGTTGTCGGAAACGGCTTGAGTACACGTTTCTGGGAGGATACTTGGCTCGGCGACACCCCCTAGCTATCCAATATCCGTCCTTGTACCGTATTGTTCAACGACGTGAGGTGTTTGTTGCCTCGGTCGTCCAATCCATCCCCCTTAATATTCAGTTTAGACGAGCGCTAGCGGGCAATCGTTGGGAATAGTGGCTCCGTCTAGTTAGGAGACTGATGGAGGTCCAACTTTCACAACAATCCGATGAATTACGCTGGAACTTGACTAAGTCTGGAGTTTTCACTGTTAAATCAATGTATATTGATGTTATCAATTCGAACTCCATTCTTACATCCAAGCATGTTTGGGATGCAAAAGTTCCGTTGAAAATAAAAGTGTTCATGTGGTTTGTTCACAAACAAGTTATTTTAACCAAAGACAACTTGGTAAAGCGTAATTGGACAGGTCCTACTCGGTGTAGTTTCTGTGATCGGGATGAGACTATCAAGCACCTCTTTTTTGATTGCCCGTTGGCCAAGGGCCTTTGGCAGACGGTCCACATTACTTTTAATATCAAGCCGCCGAATTCTATTAACGCCTTATTTGGGACATGGCTTAATGGGATTGCGCCTGATTTAGCGAGACACATTCGTGTTGGTGTATGTGCTCTGCTGTGGACTATCTGGACTTGCAGAAATAATTTGGTTTTTAACAGAATATCATGTATCCATTTTTTGCAGGTTTTATTCCGAATTACGGCACTTATCCGTTCGTGGTCGCTACTCACTCAGACGGAGGTCAGCGCGCGTTTGGTTACTGGGTCTGTCCGCTGGGAGACGGTAGCTCGGGATATCTTCAACCGGTTTGGATGGCGGTCATGTAATAGGATAGGCAATTAGTTTACCTATCTACTTTTTAGCCAGCCGGTTGTGGCGTCTTTTCAGGGCTAGTTTGTGTTCTCTAGCTCCTTATGGCTCTGTGTGAGCTATATTTGCATTTTTATTTCCTTTGGAGACTTCTGCTACCATGTTGGAACTACTTTATTTGGTTAATAAGATGGCCGTATGCATCTACCAGATGCAGAGGCCGGGGAATCCCCTTTTCGAAAAAAAAATTCAGTTTAATATCCATGTTTTGGATTCGTCTTTTGACATTCTTTTTTTTCTTCTGAATTTTCTTTTATGGAGAAGGGTGGTTGTTCATCCTTCGTTTTGTTGATACTGGTACTTGCAGAAACCAAACAAAAAAAAAGAGTTTTGCTCATTTTTATCGGATCATACGTTTAAGTTTTCATTACGGGTTGTCAATCAAACACCTTCTATGTTCCTCCCTCGTGCATGTGCATCCTCAAGTCCTCAACCCTTCTCCTCCTGACCATCTTTCTAGCGAGGTCGATGCGGTGAACATGCCATCTCCAACTTTCGGTGACAATTTGTGTGCTTGGGTGGCATTCCGCCCAAACAAACTGAAAATTTATGCCCATGTTGAACCGCTACAGCGAAAACCCCCTCCGGGAGCCTTTCTTCGCCCCTAAAACACCCTATAGAAAACCATGCTCATTTGAGGTTGGGCTAGCAAACGAGCACAGTTTTAGAGCACGCATGTTCATACGGGTGCCAGCCAAGTAAAATGACATGCAACAAAATTTGTGTACATGTTTATGGTAGCCTAGCGCATCCTTAGAAGATACGTTCCATTTTCACTGAAGATACAAACCTAGAGATAGTTTTGCTATTTTGTAAGAGAAAGACTATGATGGTCATGATTTATGGATATCTACTGTAAGTAGCCAGTTCGACATAAGAACATCCATCTATCCAAGCCAATAACACAACACACCGGCTATAGCCTGAAGAAATGTAGAAAACAAGCGCACGCACAGAAGCGGCACCAGCCAACATTAACCTTAAAAATGAATGACAATATGGTTTGATGGTTCACAGATGAGGAAATGATACATGCTTACTCACCCTGAAGGGGCATCTAAGACGGTGATCGCCTTACCGAAGTACTCAGAGGTGAGTCGTGCCCACTCGCGAACCCTCGGCAGAAATCTTCCTTCGACACCGATATTCTCCAGGCCAGGATCAGGGCATATCCAGGTCGCGATCCAGGGTTGTAATCTCAGGTGCTCAAGAACACAAGCATTTTCCAGGATACAACACGCAAGTGTGGTCTGAGCAGTGTAACACCGGAACCCGCTGATGTAGACATTCCTGAGATGATCGTGGCGATGCATGTGGGGACCTTCCTCCTCCACGAAATCATCAGGCACCGAAACATTACAGTGTGAATACATCATCTGCATTTGGATGTTAGCAACCACTGAGTCAGAAACAATCCAAGTACGGGTCTTAACTATACCAACAAAATGCCACTCACATCCAAGTGCAACGTCTCCAGTTGTGGTGTGAGATTTAGACAACAAGCCAGCTGAAGAACTCCATTGTCAGCCTTTGGTACGCTAGAGATGATAGTTAATCCGCAAGTCATGTGCCGCAAATGCATAAACATGCCATGTGGTCTTGGTGCCACCTTCTCCAACTGAAACATGATAGGGAAATACAATAATATCAGAACACAGTTTCAAGAACAATGAGGTAAGCAAACAAGAATAGATAAATAGACACCAGGTAACCTGTTCATATGCAAGTACATGAGCTTGCACACTTAATGTATTCACTCCCAAAATGATTGGAACATCATTGAACACATGGCTCAGTCCTTTACTAACTTCAAACATTATTGTTGCCTTCTCTAATTTTGAGCAACCATGATGCACTATAGGGATCACTGGCCCTTGGTACTCAAAATGAGTTAGATCACCAGCACGAAACTCAACCATCTCAACATCCATTATATCAACTAGCAAATGCTTGAGCTTATCAAGTTGGCGTGGTATGCTCAAAGTTGTTACACCGGAGCACTTGATCATCTCTAGGTCCTCGAGTGCTAGCAAATTTGCTAAAAAGCCTGGGAAGTCTCCAAATATCTCAACATATTTTAGAACAAGTCTTCTGAGTACTATGAAGCCACGTATGCCCGAGTGTGGGTTTATAGCAACTTCAACAAGAAACAATGACTGCACAAATGAGCTACCTTGAGCATCTAAGACCTCAAGAGGAAAGTGATGAACTATGTCGAACGGGCAATCAATTATCTTCAGATTAAAATCTATTATCTTTGCCTTTGATGAAGCAGCAAAGCTAACCCATCTGTTAAGATGTTCAGAGTCCTCTTTGTGCAGGCCACACCTAATGCTGAACTTATTGATTCCTAGCCCACTATGATGTTGAATAACACAATTTACAGTCTCAATGAACTTTGCTTGTTTTATTTTTGTACTATCCCGATGAGTAAACTCATCATCAGTGTCAGAATCCATATCATTGCGGCTGTCAAAACATAGGTTACTATGGAATCTCCAGAGCATTCTCCAACCTTTTGAAACAATGCTGGCCCTCACAGCCTCTTTAAGTGGTAGCAGTGACATTATAACAGGTTGAATCTCCTGCGACAAGAAATGATGAAAATGTTCAGGTGAGTTGAAGTTTGACTAGAACTAATTGCCATTGGTAGACACAATGAGTTGAAAGTGCATATATTTTTCTTGTAGTTTCACCGAGCATTTAATAATATTTTAAAACAAGTTGATGCCCTACTCAGGAGGAAACAAATTATACAAGACAACATAAACATTGGGCCTCACTCATAAAAAAATATGAAGCATATATGTATGGGAATATTTTAGTAAATACTTAATTTCGGTTGCTTTTAGTATAAGGAAAAATGAAATACAAAACAAATGGAATGGAAGTTACGGTAGGAAGGTCCTCCATCCGGAATGGCGGCGGCAAGCTGGGCGTATCAGTGACGCGGTGGTAATGGTCAGATCTACGCAGCTTGCCCGCCGCCGCCTCTTCCATGGGTTGCTGCAAGGAAGGACAAATCAGAGGTCAATGGAGAAAGGGATTCCAAATCGATCGATCTAGCGGAAACACCTACGGAGGAGGGATAAGGTGGAGGATGATATCGCCGCTTACCAGTAGATCTAGAGGGGGAGGAGGAGGTACTACTTCCTCTTCTTCTGTTGTGGCCATCGATACCCTCCGCATTGACGGAAGGCCGGGGTAGTTTAGTCCATTTTCCATTGGGCGGGGGTGGGGGTTACATTTGGGAACAAACCTTTGTGGGCACATTGCTGGCACATTGATGATTTGCCCTTTTTATTTGATTTCAGCCAATTTCAAGTTTACACCACCGGCGTAGCTTTGTGTAGAGCAAGGCAGGGTGGCCACCCTACCTTGATTCATCTGATGTTTTTGCACATATACAGGTATACGCATGCATAGGTATCACCGACCGATGGGAAAATCGCTTGAAAAAGGAAAGGTGAAAAAATCACTCAAAAAAGGAAAAGTGAAAAAGCATGGTGATGTCCTTGATGTTGGGCCATGAGCAGCTGCCTTATTGGGCTGCAGGCTGCAATGG